>CM059787.1:43201919-44680413 GCA_030435695.1 Brachymystax lenok tsinlingensis | reverse complement strand
TGAGTTGAAAAGACTCACTAGAGAGAGAGAGCCCTTGTTCAACTCAACTCAACTCACCTATCTATATGAGGGCGCCTGCACATGGAGCGCCAGCCTCCATAGCGCCCAGCCGGCCGGCCAGCCACCAAGACCCACAGACACAAAGAGCAGGACGAGTCACGCTGCGGAGTCAAGCGAGGAAGGACAGCGACAAACAAACAAACAAACAAACATATGCCTGTTTTAACAAAAGGTCACCTTCTCTCTGAGGTAACTACTATTGTTGGCTTCTCCTAATCTGTCTGTCTGTGTGGAATGTCTAACAATCAACAGTCCATGTCTTTCGAAATGTGGAACCACTTCTGAGCTGTTTCACTTAGATTTGGGACCTAATTGAAGAAATAACTCCTCTCTTTCTCTACTCTGGAGCTCACTACCTGCCTTTCTTTTTAGCCCCTGCTAATCATGGACTCGCCAAGCAGCTCAGCTCAACAATACACGCAGCAATAGTAGGCTCCGAATACAACTTGAAACTTGAAGTAGTCTCAACACTAGTCTCAGCCAGGCCTCACAGGTGCATGTGTTTTAAGGTCCCCAAAAGAGCTCTCCTTTAAAACACCCAGGACCACATCAGGGGACGCCAAACCATTTGATTCCCTTTGCCAGACATCTCGGCTCACTACACAATAAATGCTGCTCGCAATCGGATGCACTTTTAGGCCATTTAGGAGACAAATAGCACAGGAAAACCAGTGCGCAGCGCCCACCCGACGGTCGAACGGTGAGGTTTTGAGCGAGTTGCAACAACATGCACGGGGCTTCTGCAGCCCACATGACTTTATTCTGAACGGAGACAAGTCTGCTCGCTGGGCCGTTCGCTTTTGGACCAAAAACACGGCTCACTCCGTGACTTTTGGCCCGATATTGGCGACCAGAAAACACAAGTGAAAGAGCATTTGGCCGGCCCGGAGAAGCCGAGCTGGGTGGCTTGAGTCTACATGGTTCTCATGTCGCGTTTAAGGCCAGCCCCCTGCACTGTGTGGAGCTTCAATAGCGCAGAGCAGAGCAGCGTCTACAGCAAACTACTACTCCTCCTCCTCACAGACTCACCGTCCGTAGTGTTGTACGTGTGTGTGTTTACCGGACCAAACGACAGACATGGCAGAAGTCGCACCAGCACCCGCCGCCGCCGCGCCGGCCAAGGCACCCAAGAAGAAGGCAGCAGCCAAGCCCAAGAAAGCGGACCCAGCGTCGGCGAGCTCATCGTCAAGGCTGTGTCAGCCTCCAAGGAGAGGAGCGGCGTGTCTCTGGCGGCGCTCAAGAAGTCTCTGGCGGCAGGCGGCTACGACGTGGAGAAGAACAACTCCTGTGTCAAGATCGCCGCCAAGAGCCTCGTCACCAAGGGCACCCTGGTCCAGACCAAGGGCACCGGTGCCTCCGGCTCCTTCCAAGCTCAACAAGAAAGCCGTCGAGGCAAAGAAGCCCGCCAAGAAAGCAGCAGCCCCCAAAGCAAAGAAGGTGGCCGCCAAGAAGCCCGCCGCAGCCAAGAAGCCCAAGAAGGTAGCAGCCAAGAAGGCGGTCGCCGCCAAGAAGTCTCCCAAGAAGGCCAAGAAGCCGGCTACACCCAAAAAGGCCGCCAAGAGCCCAAAGAAGGTGAAGAAGCTGCCGCGGCGGCCAAGAAGGCGGTCAAGAGCCCCAAGAAGGCTACCAAGGCAGCGAAGCCCAAAGCCGCCAAGCCCAAGGCAGCCAAGGCCAAGAAGGCAGCCCCCAAGAAGAAGTAAACCTATTACAAACAGTGTTCTACTCGACACATGTTGTTACCACAAAAGGCTCTTTAAGAGCCACCCACCTCTTTCCATAAAAGCGCATGTCATTCCATGTACCTGTCGTGCAATAGAAATGAAAGCACACTAGGCTACTTTACGCACCACATTTTCCCACTCAGAGAGAGAGAGAGAGAGGAATATAATAGAGTGGCAAAATGGCTTAGCATTCTCCCTCAAGAGTGGAGCACCTCACCAGCCAGCCATTTGTATATGAGGCATTTTTGTGATGTGTTAGAATTCGCATGTAATATTGATCCTCCTAATAATACTATAGTGGGTTGGAATTCAAACTGGAGAGGAGAGCACCGCACCTCACCAGTATTACGAGCCACTGGGCTACTCTCGACCAGAGGCAGGCTGCTGGGATGTGTTAATCATCATCACAGCCATCATTATACTATAGCGTCTTCGAATTCTAAGCAAAGAGTGCGGCTCTCTGTTTCCCATTTAGAGGATTTCAGTGATTTCATTTCTCACTTTGGCGCGAGCGAGACAAAGTAACAAAGTCGGAGGGAAACAGAGTAGCCTAGCCCGCCTCACTCTGCTGCCTGCCTGCCTGCCTGCCTGCCTGCCGGCGGGTGGGGGAGGGCTTAGGCTGACTGTCTGTCTGTCCCTCACTCCAATTGATAAGGCCACACCGGCCCGGTGGCCAATCGGTGCCTCTTGTGGCGAGGTATAAGTTCGGCTCTCGAGGTGCCCAGCGGCTCATTCAGACTTTCTGTGACATACTGAAGCTACCAATATGAGCGGAAGAGGCAAAACCGGAGGAAAGGCCAGGGCGAAGGCAAAGACATCGTTCATCCGTGCCGGGCTCCAGTTCCCCGTGGGACGTGTGCACAGGCTGCTGCGCAAAGGCAACTACGCCGAGCGTGTGGGCGCTGGCGCACCGGTCTACCTGGCCGCTGTGCTGGAGTACCTGACTGCTGAGATTCTGGAGTTGGCCGGCAACGCTGCCCGTGACAACAAGAAGACCCGCATCATCCCCCGTCACCTGCAGCTGGCCGTCCGTAACGACGAGGAGCTGAACAAACTGCTTGGCGGCGTGACCATCGCTCAGGTGGTGTGCTGCCCAACATCCAGGCAGTGCTGCTCCTCAAGAAGACTGAGAAGGCCGTCAAAGCCAAGTAAACTCGCTACTGCGGCTTCAACTTGACTACTCAACCCCAAAGGCTCTTTAAGAGCCAACCACCTAGCTCTGCAAAAGCGCAAAGTATCCTTTCTATTTCCACTGTTTGTTACAAACACGGCGCCGTCATACCATGAGCCCACATGAGGCCTCGAATGAACAATAACACTTGCCAGAGCAGGCTAGCATTAGATTAGAAAGCCAGTGTAATATTGTGCGCGTGCGGGCGGGACTAACAAAAGAGCTGGCGCCTCGGCGAGGGGGTGGGGTTGCATTTTGGGGCGGCACGGAAAGGCTGGGCCTCCCGTCCAATGGCCGGCGGAGGAGGCCTCCGCAACGGGCCAATCGGGTGGTGCGGAGATGGTGTCCAATCAGCAGACGCCGCTGCCGGCTTTATAAACTTCACATAGGCATTTGGAGGCTATACTCTGACTGTGAAAGAAGGAAGCTATCTAGCGCCATGGCCCGAACCAAGCAAACCGCTCGCAAATCCACCGGTGGCAAAGCACCCAGGAAGCAGCTCGCCACCAAGGCTGCGCGTAAGAGCGCCCCGGCGGCGTGAAGAAGCCTCACCGTTACAGGCCCGGCACCGTGGCTCTGAGAGAGATCCGTCGTTACCAGAAGTCCACTGAGCTGCTGATCCGCAAACTGCCCTTCCAGCGCCTGGTGAGAGAAATTGCCCAGGACTTCAAGACCGACCTGCGCTTCCAGAGCTCCGCCGTGATGGCCCTGCAGGAGGCTAGCGAGGCTTACCTGGTCGGCCTGTTCGAGGACACCAACCTGTGCGCCATCCACGCCAAGAGGGTGACCATCATGCCCAAGGACATCCAGCTGGCCCGCCGTATTCGCGGAGAGCGCGCTTAAATGATGACCTGATCTCCAAAATCTCCCCAAAGGCTCTTTAAGAGCCACCTCCATATGTCCATCAAAAAGGCACAATTGTTCCATTTGTACATTTCCCACCATGTATGTTGTTTTACTCACTACAGGCCCTGGTTCGACTCCAGGTCGTGATTGTAAATAAGAGTTGGTTCTTAACTGACTTGACTAGTTAAACAAAGGTGACATCCAAATAAACAAGTTGTCATTTACAACTGCGACCTGGCCAAGATAAAGCAAATGCAGTTCAACACAGAGTCAATAATAGAGTAGAAAAAATAAATCTGAAGGCAATAAATAGGCCATGGTGGCGAAGTAGTTACAGTATAGCATAGTAATTGAATGTGCAGTAGATGAATGTGCAAAGTAAAAATACTGGGGTGCAAAGGAGCAAGATAAATAAATGACTACGGTAGGCGATGAGGTAGTTGGTTGGGCTATGTGATATTATAGAATATTATCTGATGTGAGTATGCTTATAGTAGAACAGTCAAAGGCTTTACGAAAGAGGGGAAATAGCTTAGCAGTAATGAGTGATAGTAATGATATAGGCCAAATAGTCACACTAATAGTGTTGGCATGGAGAATTGTCACTATGTAGCTAAGAAAAGATTGCATGCCAACTGACTTTGAAAGTCGCATATTGCAGTGCTGCTGAGAGACTCGTGCGGAGGGGAAAACTTTACCGTGGAGCACGGAGGACATCTTGTGGTTAAACGCGGGTACTGCGAACGTGTGAGCACATCCCCTTTGGTATTTGAGCTTCAGCCCAGCGTTTCCCAAACTCGGTCCTCGGTCCCCAAGTGGTGCACGTTGTGCTTTTCGCGAATCCAATATCCCAAAAATGCTCGTTGAATGTAACATGCGAGAGTGTGTCAATTAGACTGTGAAAATCTCCATTCCATCGTTTCTGTCCAATCCTTGATGGCAAAACTCCATGTATTGCATTGGCCACTGCTTGTTCAGTAAAGCTGTGTGAACCCCATAAATCATGCACCTAAAGGGTTGAAACTAAAATGATTTCTCTGTCCAATTCAAGTGAAAGGTGAAAGGAAAAAAAGTGGGTTGAAGGTACTGGGCATATTTCCGCCACCAAATCAGACGTCATATTATTAGGTGGACTTCTTTTTGGGCTTGTTTGTTTGAGTAGATAGGTAAGTTGTGGTGGACTAAATGGAGTAAAGATGTGGCTCGAACTCCAGCCCATGAAATGGTGTGTTTTGACCTGAATGATGAATCAATCCTATTATATACACATTGTTACTCATTTAGTGTCAGGACAGCAGGAATCAATTGATTTAATCAGCAGCAATGATTCTCCTATTATGAGTTGACCAATTACAGAATTGCAATCACCAGTGCAGGTACGTCCTGATTGCTGCATAGACTTAATAAGGAACTAAATGCCCCAGCAAATAAAAGGCATCAATCCAAAGGGATCATGTACAATAGTCAGACGCGTGGCACAGCAAAAAGTGGACCCACACAATTGGCCAAATCAGGAAGCAGACAGGAATTGTCGGCGCATGCGTTGCTGTATTCAGCACGTTTGAATGGAATCGGCGCTTCTGTTGCATCTTCACTCATGAGACAGGTAGGTAATAGCGGAGCTCCGTGGTGCTGAAAAGGACAGCGCATCTGCCCATTTGGCAAGGGCTATTGCCCGTTTGAGGGAATGTTGGCATGCTACAAGGCACAGTTCAGCACATCAAACAGACCCCTCCTGTAATTGTCACAGAAAGCCATTTATCTTTCTGACACTTTCCTGGTGACTGAAACAAACCAATTCTGGTGGTGATTTGGTGTAACATTTAGTCCTCGACGAAAAGTTCTATAGGCTATAGGATGTAATGGCATGTGGAACTTTCTTGGAGATACATACGCCAGTAGGGGAGATGACAGAAACCAGCAGAAAATCTTTTCAGAGCAGTCAAATGAAGTAATAGTGAAATAGATTGCAAGAAATGAAATATAATATCTTCTCCAAAGTCATGTGAGCATTGCATTGTGGAAAGCGATGACTTTATAAGAGGATGTATTGAAATGCTAAGCATGTATTTGTAGATGAAACCCAAATTATGTTTGGTGAAAAAGCAACTGTGTAGTCTACTTGAACATGTGTTTGGAGTTTTTGAACCACTGCCTATTTGATGATCTGTTGTAGGTAGTGAAAATTGCATCAGGTTGAGTGATAATGGCTCTGTGTGGCCATTGTGAATAGTACTTTTGATCCAGCAGGTGGCGGTGTAATGCCTCCCTATATGAGTTGACCTGAATGTCTTCCTTCCTGTCTTGCCATGTGGGTTCCACTGAGGTGTGTGTTTGTGTTAGAAATCACTGGCCACTTGAATAATGGAACACCAGTCACTTGAATAATGTGGAGCTGCTTTGCATGGCTCATGTCGTATGTATATACTGTATTCTATTGTAAGGTATCTCAGTCTATGCCGGTCTGACATTGCTCATTGATTTATTCCTATTCCATTCCTTTTGTTGGATTTGTGTGTATTGTGTGGAATGTTGGGACACGGTTAGATCTTACTTGTTAGACACCCCAAATGGCTCCCCTTCCATTTCCACTTCATGTCCCGCTGGGAAACTGTCAAATATACTGCAGGCTAATTACTACAAATGTCACTGTAGTTGAAGTCCAACTCCAAGCCTATAGGGTGTGGTAACGGGCCCTCTGTTATTTGTTGTTGTACTCTACAGGTGAAGTATCTGCACCGTAGCCTATAGAAGAACAAAGGTGTTGAGAATAGGGAATGAAAGCAGTTGAGGGGAACAAGTGAAAGAGTCTAACCTGCTGTTGGGGCCTATGCGGACAGAGTATTATTAACTCCCAGTCCTATGATGTTACTCTGTGAAGGAGGCTTGCTTTTCAGCATCCAATTCCTGGCAGCCTTGTCCCTAGTTGATTTGTGATTGTGAGTGATTAGAGAACATTTGGCTTCGTATCCAAGGTGTTTGAGAATGTTGGGACCAGTGTTCCGAGGGGCTGACTGTGACATCATAAAGTGGAATGTAGTTAGTGTGCTGTTTGAGGGATTCCAATTCAGTCTGGGGCGCTCTTCCAGACAGTGCAGTTGTGCTTCAAGTCTGCTCTCTGTGTGAAGACTTGTAAGTCGGTGGTGCCTAGATGGAGTACAGCTAAGACCGGAAGTGACATTTTGGGTAACCCTAAGCCTTTTCCTAACCTTAGCCCATTTCTCCTAACCTGCTATGACAAAGTGACTTCATGACACTAACTGTATCCCGCCTAGTTCCAAGCTTGTCAGTCCTTCTCCTAAAAGGCAACCTCTGTTCCTTGATGTACTAAACCGAGGGCTGGCAGCCAGTAAGTACAGGTAAGAGACAATGATGGCAACAAGAAGTTGTAAGATGAAAGCTAGTCACAACTGAGATGTTAAACTGCATTGATTGGATAAATGGCCAGTATGTGCCCTTGGCGCTCATTTGTCCCTTTGAAATGAACTGTTGAGAGGGGCCCTCCTTCTGTGGCGGTCATTCTATGTAACGCCTGAGGCCATCTGGCGGGCATAGAATGGATCAACATCATACCACTAATCCCATAATAAGACGCTTTGTTATTGGTTTCATAAGAAAAGTACACTACTATATTTGCACATCCCTATCACCTCTGTATACCTAGAAAACAATCCCTTCATTGTGTGTGTGTGTGTTGGGTGTCTGAGGAATGTTTTACTGCGCTTGAGCTTACAGAGGTATCGCCACCCTTCCCAGGTCCTCTTGGCACCCTGACTGTCAGGCTGGATCCTGTCTAGGGAAGAAAGAAGAAGAATGACATGGCCTTATATTATGGGCTCCTTTGGCTTTATGGCATCCCATGTGTATTTGTTTCCCAGGGAGAATGCATTCATTTATGGCATGAAAGTTAGGTGTGTTAGTTGTTGTTATTATGTGTGTGGAAGAGTCCCCTTCCTTTCTCCTTTCCACCTGGGACCTCTATTCGAGTTGTTTAGGCCTATCTCTATTAGGGGGGTTCAACGTGTGAGGGGCGAATGCAGTGGGTTGAATCCTACTAGTTCAGTGTTTCCCAACTCCAGGGGTAGAGTAGCCTACCCCCCCAACAGTACCCATTTCTGTTGTAGCCCCGAGAGGCACACCTGATTCAACTACTTGTCAACTAATCACCAAGTCCTCAATGAGCTGAATCAGGGGAACAACAACAATGTGAGGAGTGGGACACGGAGGACAAGTTGATCCCCCAGGTGTCACAGTTTGGCTTTGTGTTGAACATAGCATATATCACGACTGCAGTATGTTTCCCGGCCATGTTAGTTGCTTTCGTTTCTTCTCGGCAGAACCCCCCCTATTGCTCCTCCCTCGTTGCCTAGAACGAGCGCTTTGCAACAGAGGCCAGGCAAAAGCGCGCGCTGTGCCGCTGGCTTCAATCAGGTCCACCAAACGGAGATAATTGAAGGGGTGCAAAAAAATTTGGGCCATTCATTCACTTGAACTCCACTAGCAAACACAGGATGTCTGGACGAGGCAAAGGCGGCAAGGGACTCGGAAAAGGAGGCGCCAAGCGTCATCGCAAGGTTCTCCGCGATAACATCCAGGGAATCACCAAGCCCGCTATCCGCCGTCTGGCTCGCCGTGGCGGTGTGAAGCGTATCTCCGGTCTGATCTACGAGGAGACCCGCGGTGTCCTGAAGGTGTTCCTGGAGAACGTGATCCGTGACGCCGTCACCTACACCGAGCACGCCAAGAGGAAGACCGTTACCGCCATGGACGTGGTCTACGCTCTGAAACGCCAGGGACGCACCCTGTACGGTTTCGGCGGTTAAACGCACTCTTTTCGGAACATCACCATCCCGACTTGAACCCAAAGGCTCTTTTAAGAGCCACCCACATCCGCTTAAAAAGGGCCAATTCCATGTAGCGGTTAGTATTTTTTGTTGTAGGAAGATGCCAGGGGTAGGCTATTTAGTAGAACATGAGCCACTTTGAGTGGACAGGGAGCGTTAATGACAGGACTATGAGTTGAGGCCTCTTTGGGACAGTGCAAAAGTGTAGGAACGGTCCTGCGGGGGGAGTGTTAAGGAATACATCCACATATATATACACACACACACTTTTTTTGTATGTAGTAATGTTTTATTTTAGAGTATATCTATTTTTTTCAGGACAATTTCAACATTATGGACATGGGTGTATCTGTGGTCCATTTTGCCTGTCCCACAGCTTTGTTCAATGATGGATTGCGAGTTGCTCTGTTGATGAACTTCTGGCCAGATATGCTGTGAACGTGGTGGTTGATGATGTATCTTGGTAGTCTGTAAGCCATTTTTATTGCCATGTTTTGGATTCTCTGTAGCCGATTCATCTGATGTGGTGAAGCTGTTACCCAGGCGTATTCAAAGAACGTATAAAGCCACCACTCCCAAAGAGGGGGAAAGCCAGACGCAGTGTCAAAAGAGAGGCCTGTGTCTGACGCTGCCATCCAACTCAGTCACAGAGCACAGGCTATAGGGGAGGGAGGGCGCGCGCTATTGTCTTTGTTCGGGAAGCGAGCCTCTGAGTGGAAGGCTCTTATGCGCCGCCAGAGCTCCACCGGGCAAATGGCTGGGGCGCCTATGAGAAAGCAGGGTGTGTCCACGGCCGCTGAATTTGCCTAGCTTCCTCTTCATAAGACGGGTAAGCGCCTCCGCCCCCTCATTCGTTTCTGAGAAGCAACGAGACAGCAGCAGCATCATGCCCGAGCCAGCAAAGTCCGCGCCCAAGAAGGGCTCCAAGAAAGCCGTGACCAAGACCGCAGGGAAAGGCGGCAAGAAGCGCCGAAAGTCCAGGAAGGAGAGCTACGCCATCTACGTGTACAAAGTGCTGAAGCAGGTCCACCCCGACACCGGCATCTCCTCCAAGGCCATGGGAATCATGAACTCGTTCGTGAACGACATCTTCGAGCCGTATCGCCGGAGAGTCTTCCCGCCTGGCTCACTACAACAAGCGTTCCACCATCACCTCCAGGGAGATCCAGACCGCCGTGCGCCTGCTGCTCCCGGTGAGCTGGCCAAGCACGCAGTGTCCGAGGGCACCAAGGCCGTGACCAAGTACACCAGCTCCAAGTAAATTTGGCGCGCTCTACTAACCCAAAGGCTCTTTTAAGAGCCACCCACCCTGTCAGTGAAAAAGCAAATCCATCAGGAGGGACGGAATGAATGTGTACTAGGCTGTGTGTGACGAGTGTAAATTGTATCATCTCCCTCCACATATGTTGATCCCAAGTGCATGTCAATCAAACGTAGTGAAATAAAAGAGAGTTGACTGATTGAGGGAATCCCTCCTAATATAAAGAGAAGGAAGAATAGGAGGAGAGTGAGGAAAAGACTCACTAGAGAGAGAGAGCCCTTGTTCAACTCAACTCAACTCACCTATCTATATGAGGGCGCCCAAGCACATGGAGCGCCAGCCTCCATAGCGCCAGCCGGCCGGCCAGCCACCAAGACCCACAGACACAAAGAGCAGGACGAGTCACGCTGCGGAGTCAAGCGAGGAAGGACAGCGACAAACAAACAAACAAACAAACATATGCCTGTTTTAACAAAAGGTCACCTTCTCTCTGAGGTAACTACTATTGTTGGCTTCTCCTAATCTGTCTGTCTGTGTGGAATGTCTAACAATCAACAGTCCATGTCTTTCGAAATGTGGAACCACTTCTGAGCTGTTTCACTTAGATTTGGGACCTAATTGAAGAAATAACTCCTCTCTTTCTCTACTCTGGAGCTCACTACCTGCCTTTTCTTTTAGCCCCTGCTAATCATGGACTCGTCAAGCAGCTCAGCTCAACAATACACGCAGCAATAGTAGGCTCCGAATACAACTTGAAACTTGAAGTAGTCTCAACACTAGTCTCAGCCAGGCCTCACAGGTGCATGTGTTTTAAGGTCCCCAAAAGAGCTCTCCTTTAAAACACCCAGGACCACATCAGGGACGCCAAACCATTTGATTCCCTTGCCAGACATCTCGGCTCACTACACAATAAATGCTGCTCGCAATCGGATGCACTTTTAGGCCATTTAGGAGACAAATAGCACAGGAAAACCAGTGCGCAGCGCTCCACCCGACGGTCGAACGGTGAGGTTTTGAGCGAGTTGCAACAACATGCACGGGGCTTCTGCAGCCCACATGACTTTATTCTGAACGGAGACAAGTCTGCTCGCTGGGCTGTTCGCTTTTGGACCAAAAACACGGCTCACTCCGTGACTTTTGGCCCGATATTGGCGACCAGAAAACACAAGTGAAAGAGCATTTGGCCGGCCCGGAGAAGCCGAGCTGGGTGGCTTGAGTCTACATGGTTCTCATGTCGCGTTTAAGGCCAGCCCCCTGCACTGTGTGGAGCTTCAATAGCGCAGAGCAGAGCAGCGTCTACAGCAAACTACTACTACTCCTCCTCCTCACAGACTACCGTCCGTAGTGTTGTACGTGTGTGTGTTTACCGGACCAAACGACAGACATGGCAGAAGTCGCACCAGCACCGCCGCCGCCGCGCCGGCCAAGGCACCCAAGAAGAAGGCAGCAGCCAAGCCCAAGAAAGCGGGACCCAGCGTCGGCGAGCTCATCGTCAAGGCTGTGTCAGCCTCCAAGGAGAGGAGGAGCGGCGTGTCTCTGGCGGCGCTCAAGAAGTCTCTGGCGGCAGGCGGCTACGACGTGGAGAAGAACAACTCCTGTGTCAAGATCGCCGTCAAGAGCCTCGTCACCAAGGGCACCCTGGTCCAGACCAAGGGCACCGGTGCCTCCGGCTCCTTCCAAGCTCAACAAGAAAGCCGTCGAGGCAAAGAAGCCCGCCAAGAAAGCAGCAGCCCCAAAGCAAAGAAGGTGGCCGCCAAGAAGCCCGCCGCAGCCAAGAAGCCCAAGAAGGTAGCAGCTGAAGAAGGCGGTCGCCGCCAAGAAGTCTCCCAAGAAGGCCAAGAAGCCGGCTACACCCAAAAAGGCCGCCAAGAGCCCAAAGAAGGTGAAGAAGCTGCCGCGGCGGCCAAGAAGGCGGTCAAGAGCCCCAAGAAGGCTACCAAGGCAGCGAAGCCCAAAGCCGCCAAGCCCAAGGCAGCCAAGGCCAAGAAGGCAGCCCCCAAGAAGAAGTAAACCTATTACAAACAGTGTTCTACTCGACACATGTTGTTACCACAAAAGGCTCTTTAAGAGCCACCCACCTCTTTCCATAAAAGCGCATGTCATTCCATGTACCTGTCGTGCAATAGAAATGAAAGCACACTAGGCTACTTTACGCACCACATTTTCCCACTCAGAGAGAGAGAGAGAGAGGAATATAATAGAGTGGCAAAATGGCTTAGCATTCTCCTCAAGAGTGGAGCACCCTCACCAGCCAGCCATTTGTATATGAGGCATTTTTGTGATGTGTTAGAATTCGCATGTAATATTGATCCTCCTAATAATACTATAGTGGGTTGAATTCAAACTGAGAGGAGAGCACCGCACCTCACCAGTATTACGAGCCACTGGGCTACTCTCGACCAGAGGCAGGCTGCTGGGATGTGTTAATCATCATCACAGCCATCATTATACTATAGCGTCTTCGAATTCTAAGCAAAGAGTGCGGCTCTCTGTTTCCCATTTAGAGGATTTCAGTGATTTCATTTCTCACTTTGGCGCGAGCGAGACAAAGTAACAAAGTCGGAGGGAAACAGAGTAGCCTAGCCCGCCTCACTCTGCTGCCTGCCTGCCTGCCTGCCTGCCGGCGGGTGGGGGAGGGCTTAGGGCTGACTGTCTGTCTGTCCCTCACTCCAATTGATAAGGCCACACCGGCCCGGTGGCCAATCGGTGCCTCTTGTGGCGAGGTATAAGTTCGGCTCTCGAGGTGCCCAGCGGCTCATTCAGACTTTCTGTGACATACTGAAGCTACCAATATGAGCGGAAGAGGCAAAACCGGAGGAAAGGCCAGGGCGAAGGCAAAGACACGTTCATCCGTGCCGGGCTCCAGTTCCCCGTGGGACGTGTGCACAGGCTGCTGCGCAAAGGCAACTACGCCGAGCGTGTGGGCGCTGGCGCACCGGTCTACCTGGCCGCTGTGCTGGAGTACCTGACTGCTGAGATTCTGGAGTTGGCCGGCAACGCTGCCCGTGACAACAAGAAGACCCGCATCATCCCCCGTCACCTGCAGCTGGCCGTCCGTAACGACGAGGAGCTGAACAAACTGCTTGGCGGCGTGACCATCGCTCAGGGTGGTGTGCTGCCCAACATCCAGGCAGTGCTGCTCCCCAAGAAGACTGAGAAGGCCGTCAAAGCCAAGTAAACTCGCTACTGCGGCTTCAACTTGACTACTCAACCCCCAAAGGCTCTTTAAGAGCCAACCACCTAGCTCTGCAAAAGCGCAAAGTATCCTTTCTATTTCCACTGTTTGTTACAAACACGGCGCCGTCATACCATGAGCCCACATGAGGCCTCGAATGAACAATAACACTTGCCAGAGCAGGCTAGCATTAGATTAGAAAGCCAGTGTAATATTGTGCGCGTGCGGGCGGGACTAACAAAAGAGCCAAGCGCGCCTCGGCGAGGGGGTGGGGGTTGCATTTTGGGGCGGCACGGAAAGGCTGGGCCTCCCGTCCAATGGCCGGCGGAGGAGGCCTCCGCAACGGGCCAATCGGGTGGTGCGGAGATGGTGTCCAATCAGCAGACGCCGCTGCCGGCTTTATAAACTTCACATAGGCATTTGGAGGCTATACTCTGACTGTGAAAGAAGGAAGCTATCTAGCGCCATGGCCCGAACCAAGCAAACCGCTCGCAAATCCACCGGTGGCAAAGCACCCAGGAAGCAGCTCGCCACCAAGGCTGCGCGTAAGAGCGCCCCGGCGGCGTGAAGAAGCCTCACCGTTACAGGCCCGGCACCGTGGCTCTGAGAGAGATCCGTCGTTACCAGAAGTCCACTGAGCTGCTGATCCGCAAACTGCCCTTCCAGCGCCTGGTGAGAGAAATTGCCCAGGACTTCAAGACCGACCTGCGCTTCCAGAGCTCCGCCGTGATGGCCCTGCAGGAGGCTAGCGAGGCTTACCTGGTCGGCCTGTTCGAGGACACCAACCTGTGCGCCATCCACGCCAAGAGGGTGACCATCATGCCCAAGGACATCCAGCTGGCCCGCCGTATTCGCGGAGAGCGCGCTTAAATGATGACCTGATCTCCAAAATCTCCCCAAAGGCTCTTTAAGAGCCACCTCCATATGTCCATCAAAAAGGCACAATTGTTCCATTTGTACATTTCCCACCATGTATGTTGTTTTACTCACTACAGGCCCTGGTTCGACTCCAGGTCGTGATTGTAAATAAGAGTTGGTTCTTAACTGACTTGACTAGTTAAACAAAGGTGACATCCAAATAAACAAGTTGTCATTTACAACTGCGACCTGGCCAAGATAAAGCAAATGCAGTTCAACACAGAGTCAATAATAGAGTAGAAAAAATAAATCTGAAGGCAATAAATAGGCCATGGTGGCGAAGTAGTTACAGTATAGCATAGTAATTGAATGTGCAGTAGATGAATGTGCAAAGTAAAAATACTGGGGTGCAAAGGAGCAAGATAAATAAATGACTACGGTAGGCGATGAGGTAGTTGGTTGGGCTATGTGATATTATAGAATATTATCTGATGTGAGTATGCTTATAGTAGAACAGTCAAAGGCTTTACGAAAGAGGGGAAATAGCTTAGCAGTAATGAGTGATAGTAATGATATAGGCCAAATAGTCACACTAATAGTGTTGGCATGGAGAATTGTCACTATGTAGCTAAGAAAAAGATTGCATGCCAACTGACTTTGAAAGTCGCATATTGCAGTGCTGCTGAGAGACTCGTGCGGAGGGGAAAACTTTACCGTGGAGCACGGAGGACATCTTGTGGTTAAACGCGGGTACTGCGAACGTGTGAGCACATCCCCTTTGGTATTTGAGCTTCAGCCCAGCGTTTCCCAAACTCGGTCCTCGGTCCCCAAGTGGTGCACGTTGTGCTTTTCGCGAATCCAATATCCCAAAATGCTCGTTGAATGTAACATGCGAGAGTGTGTCAATTAGACTGTGAAAATCTCCATTCCATCGTTTCTGTCCAATCCTTGATGGCAAAACTCCATGTATTGCATTGGCCACTGCTTGTTCAGTAAAGCTGTGTGAACCCCATAAATCATGCACCTAAAGGGTTGAAACTAAAATGATTTCTCTGTCCAATTCAAGTGAAAGGTGAAAGGAAAAAGTGGGTTGAAGGTACTGGGCATATTTCCGCCACCAAATCAGACGTCATATTATTAGGTGGACTTCTTTTTTTGGGCTTGTTTGTTTGAGTAGATAGGTAAGTTGTGGTGGACTAAATGGAGTAAAGATGTGGCTCGAACTCCAGCCCATGAAATGGTGTGTTTTGACCTGAATGATGAATCAATCCTATTATATACACATTGTTACTCATTTAGTGTCAGGACAGCAGGAATCAATTGATTTAATCAGCAGCAATGATTCTCCTATTATGAGTTGACCAATTACAGAATTGCAATCACCAGTGCAGGTACGTCCTGATTGCTGCATAGACTTAATAAGGAACTAAATGCCCCAGCAAATAAAAGGCATCAATCCAAAGGGATCATGTACAATAGTCAGACGCGTGGCACAGCAAAAAAGTGGACCCACACAATTGGCCAAATCAGGAAGCAGACAGGAATTGTCGGCGCATGCGTTGCTGTATTCAGCACGTTTGAATGGAATCGGCGCTTCTGTTGCATCTTCACCATGAGACAGGTAGGTAATAGCGGAGCTCCGTGGTGCTGAAAAGGACAGCGCATCTGCCCATTTGGCAAGGGCTATTGCCCGTTTGAGGGAATGTTGGCATGCTACAAGGCACAGTTCAGCACATCAAACAGACCCCTCCTGTAATTGTCACAGAAAGCCATTTATCTTTCTGACACTTTCCTGGTGACTGAAACAAACCAATTCTGGTGGTGATTTGGTGTAACATTTAGTCCTCGACGAAAAGTTCTATAGGCTATAGGATGTAATGGCATGTGGAACTTTCTTGGAGATACATACGCCAGTAGGGGAGATGACAGAAACCAGCAGAAAATCTTTTCAGAGCAGTCAAATGAAGTAATAGTGAAATAGATTGCAAGAAATGAAATATAATATCTTCTCCAAAGTCATGTGAGCATTGCATTGTGGAAAGCGATGACTTTATAAGAGGATGTATTGAAATGCTAAGCATGTATTTGTAGATGAAACCCAAATTATGTTTGGTGAAAAGCAACTGTGTAGTCTACTTGAACATGTGTTTGGAGTTTTTGAACCACTGCCTATTTGATGATCTGTTGTAGGTAGTGAAAATTGCATCAGGTTGGAGTGATAATGGCTCTGTGTGGCCATTGTGAATAGTACTTTTGATCCAGCAGGTGGCGGTGTAATGCCTCCCTATATGAGTTGACCTGAATGTCTTCCTTCCTGTCTTGCCATGTGGGTTCCACTGAGGTGTGTGTTTGTGTTAGAAATCACTGGCCACTTGAATAATGGAACACCAGTCACTTGAATAATGTGGAGCTGCTTTGCATGGCTCATGTCGTATGTATATACTGTATTCTATTGTAAGGTATCTCAGTCTATGCCGGTCTGACATTGCTCATTGATTTATTCCTATTCCATTCCTTTGTTGGATTTGTGTGTATTGTGTGGAATGTTGGGACACGGTTAGATCTTACTTGTTAGACACCCCAAATGGCTCCCCCTTCCATTTCCACTTCATGTCTCGCTGGGAAACTGTCAAATATACTGCAGGCTAATTACTACAAATGTCACTGTAGTTGAAGTCCAACTCCAAGCCTATAGGGTGTGGTAACGGGCCCTCTGTTATTTGTTGTTGTACTCTACAGGTGAAGTATCTGCACCGTAGCCTATAGAAGAACAAAGGTGTTGAGAATAGGGAATGAAAGCAGTTGAGGGGAACAAGTGAAAGAGTCTAACCTGCTGTTGGGGCCTATGCGGACAGAGTATTATTAACTCCCAGTCCTATGATGTTACTCTGTGAAGGAGGCTTGCTTTTCAGCATCCAATTCCTGGCAGCCTTGTCCCTAGTTGATTTGTGATTGTGAGTGATTAGAGAACATTTGGCTTCGGTATCCAAGGTGTTTGAGAATGTTGGGGACCAGTGTTCCGAGGGGCTGACTGTGACATCATAAAGTGGAATGTAGTTAGTGTGCTGTTTGAGGGATTCCAATTCAGTCTGGGGCGCTCTTCCAGACAGTGCAGTTGTGCTTCAAGTCTGCTCTCTGTGTGAAGACTTGTAAGTCGGTGGTGCCTAGATGGAGTACAGCTAAGACCGGAAGTGACATTTTGGGTAACCCTAAGCCTTTTCCTAACCTTAGCCCATTTCTCCTAACCTGCTATGACAAAGTGACTTCATGACACTAACTGTATCCCGCCTAGTTCCAAGCTTGTCAGTCCTTCTCCTAAAAGGCAACCTCTGTTCCTTGATGTACTAAACCGAGGGCTGGCAGCCAGTAAGTACAGGTAAGAGACAATGATGGCAACAAGAAGTTGTAAGATGAAAGCTAGTCACAACTGAGATGTTAAACTGCATTGATTGGATAAATGGCCAGTATGTGCCCTTGGCGCTCATTTGTCCCTTTGAAATGAACTGTTGAGAGGGGCCCTCCTTCTGTGGCGGTCATTCTATGTAACGCCTGAGGCCATCTGGCGGGCATAGAATGGATCAACATCATACCACTAATCCCATAATAAGACGCTTTGTTATTGGTTTGCGAAGAAAAGTACACTACTATATTTGCACATCCCTATCACCTCTGTATACCTAGAAAACAATCCCTTCATTGTGTGTGTGTGTGTTGGGTGTCTGAGGAATGTTTTACTGCGCTTGAGCTTACAGAGGTATCGCCACCCTTCCCAGGTCCTCTTGGCACCCTGACTGTCAGGCTGGATCCTGTCTAGGGAAGAAAGAAGAAGAATGACATGGCCTTATATTATGGGCTCCTTTGGCTTTATGGCATCCCATGTGTATTTGTTTCAGGAGAATGCATTCATTTATGGCATGAAAGTTAGGTGTGTTAGTTGTTGTTATTATGTGTGTGGAAGAGTCCCCTTCCTTTCTCCTTTCCACCTGGGACCTCTATTCGAGTTGTTTAGGCCTATCTCTATTAGGGGTTCAACGTGAGGGGCTAATGCAGTGGGTTGAATCCTACTAGTTCAGTGTTTCCTAACTCCAGGGTAGAGTAGCCTACCCCCAACAGTACCCATTTCTGTTGTAGCCCCGGAGAGGCACACCTGATTCAACTACTTGTCAACTAATCACCAAGTCCTCAATGAGCTGAATCAGGGAACAACAACAATGTGAGGAGTGGGACACGGAGGACAAGTTGATCCCCAGGTGTCACAGTTTGGCTTTGTGTTGAACATAGCATATATCACGACTGCAGTATGTTTCCCGGCCATGTTAGTTGCTTTCGTTTCTTCTCGGCAGAACCCCTATTGCTCCTCCCTCGTTGCCTAGAACGAGCGCTTTGCAACAGAGGCCAGGCAAAAGCGCGCGCTTTCTGTGCCGCTGGCTTCAATCAGGTCCACCAAACGGAGATAATTGAAGGGGTGCAAAAAATTTGGGCCATTCATTCACTTGAACTCCACTAGCAAACACAGGATGTCTGGACGAGGCAAAGGCGGCAAGGGACTCGGAAAAGGAGGCGCCAAGCGTCATCGCAAGGTTCTCCGCGATAACATCCAGGGAATCACCAAGCCCGCTTATCCGCCGTCTGGCTCGCCGTGGCGGTGTGAAGCGTATCTCCGGTCTGATCTACGAGGAGACCCGCGGTGTCCTGAAGGTGTTCCTGGAGAACGTGATCCGTGACGCCGTCACCTACACCGAGCACGCCAAGAGGAAGACCGTTACCGCCATGGACGTGGTCTACGCTCTGAAACGCCAGGACGCACCCTGTACGGTTTCGGCGGTTAAACGCACTCTTTCGGAACATCACCATCCCGACTTGAACCCAAAGGCTCTTTAAGAGCCACCCACATCCGCTTAAAAGGGCCAATTCCATGTAGCGGTTAGTATTTTTGTTGTAGGAAGATGCCAGGGGTAGGCTATTTAGTAGAACATGAGCCACTTTGAGTGGACAGGAGCGTTAATGACAGGACTATGAGTTGAGGCCTTTTTGGGACAGTGCAAAAGTGTAGGAACGGTCCTGCTGGGGGAGTGTTAAGGAATACATATATATATATATATACACACACTTTTTTTGTATGTAATGTTTTATTTTATAGTATATTTTCTTCACGCCAGTTTCAACATTATGGACATGGGTGTATCTGTGGTCCATTTTGCCTGTCCCACAGCTTTGTTCAATGATGGATTGCGAGTTGCTCTGTTGATGAACTTCTGGCCAGATATGCTGTGAACGTGGTGGTTGATGATGTATCTTGGTAGTCTGTAAGCCATTTTATTGCCATGTTTTGGATTCTCTGTAGCCGATTCATCTGATGTGGTGAAGCTGTTACCCAGGCGTATTCAAAGAACGTATAAAGCCACCACTCCCAAAGAGGGGGAAAGCCAGACGCAGTGTCAAAAGAGAGGCCTGTGTCTGACGCTGCCATCCAACTCAGTCACAGAGCACAGGCTATAGGGGAGGGAGGGCGCGCGCTATTGTCTTTGTTCGGGAAGCGAGCCTCTGAGTGGAAGGCTCTTATGCGCCGCCAGAGCTCCACCGGGCAAATGGCTGGGGCGCCTATGAGAAAGCAGGGTGTGTCCACGGCCGCTGAATTTGCCTAGCTTCCTCTTCATAAGACGGGTAAGCGCCTCCGCCCCCTCATTCGTTTCTGAGAAGCAACGAGACAGCAGCAGCATCATGCCCGAGCCAGCAAAGTCCGCGCCCAAGAAGGGCTCCAAGAAAGCCGTGACCAAGACCGCAGGGAAAGGCGGCAAGAAGCGCCGAAAGTCCAGGAAGGAGAGCTACGCCATCTACGTGTACAAAGTGCTGAAGCAGGTCCACCCCGACACCGGCATCTCCTCCAAGGCCATGGGAATCATGAACTCGTTCGTGAACGACATCTTCGAGCGTATCGCCGGAGAGTCTTCCCGCCTGGCTCACTACAACAAGCGTTCCACCATCACCTCCAGGGAGATCCAGACCGCCGTGCGCCTGCTGCTCCCCGGTGAGCTGGCCAAGCACGCAGTGTCCGAGGGCACCAAGGCCGTGACCAAGTACACCAGCTCCAAGTAAATTTGGCGCGCTCTACTAACCCAAAGGCTCTTTTAAGAGCCACCCACCCTGTCAGTGAAAAAGCAAATCCATCAGGAGGGACGGAATGAATGTGTACTAGGCTGTGTGTGACGAGTGTAAATTGTATCATCTCCCTCCACATATGTTGATCCCAAGTGCATGTCAATCAAACGTAGTGAAATAAAAGAGAGTTGACTGATTGAGGGAATCCCTCCTAATATAAAGAGAAGGAAGAATAGGAGGAGAGTGAGGAAAGACTCACTAGAGAGAGAGAGCCCTTGTTCAACTCAACTCAACTCACCTATCTATATGAGGGCGCCCAAGCACATGGAGCGCCAGCCTCCATAGCGCCAGCCGGCCGGCCAGCCACCAAGACCCACAGACACAAAGAGCAGGACGAGTCACGCTGCGGAGTCAAGCGAGGAAGGACAGCGACAAACAAACAAACAAACAAACATATGCCTGTTTTAACAAAAGGTCACCTTCTCTCTGAGGTAACTACTATTGTTGGCTTCTCCTAATCTGTCTGTCTGTGTGGAATGTCTAACAATCAACAGTCCATGTCTTTCGAAATGTGGAACCACTTCTGAGCTGTTTCACTTAGATTTGGGACCTAATTGAAGAAATAACTCCTCTCTTTCTACTCTGGAGCTCACTACCTGCCTTTTCTTTTAGCCCCTGCTAATCATGGACTCGTCAAGCAGCTCAGCTCAACAATACACGCAGCAATAGTAGGCTCCGAATACAACTTGAAACTTGAAGTAGTCTCAACACTAGTCTCAGCCAGGCCTCACAGGTGCATGTGTTTTAAGGTCCCCAAAAGAGCTCTCCTTTAAAACACCCAGGACCACATCAGGGGACGCCAAACCATTTGATTCCCTTTGCCAGACATCTCGGCTCACTACACAATAAATGCTGCTCGCAATCGGATGCACTTTTAGGCCATTTAGGAGACAAATAGCACAGGAAAACCAGTGCGCAGCGCTCCACCCGACGGTCGAACGGTGAGGTTTTGAGCGAGTTGCAACAACATGCACGGGGCTTCTGCAGCCCACATGACTTTATTCTGAACGGAGACAAGTCTGCTCGCTGGGCTGTTCGCTTTTGGACCAAAAACACGGCTCACTCCGTGACTTTTGGCCCGATATTGGCGACCAGAAAACACAAGTGAAAGAGCATTTGGCCGGCCCGGAGAAGCCGAGCTGGGTGGCTTGAGTCTACATGGTTCTCATGTCGCGTTTAAGGCCAGCCCCCTGCACTGTGTGGAGCTTCAATAGCGCAGAGCAGAGCAGCGTCTACAGCAAACTACTACTACTCCTCCTCCTCACAGACTACCGTCCGTAGTGTTGTACGTGTGTGTTTACCGGACCAAACGACAGACATGGCAGAAGTCGCACCAGCACCGCCGCCGCCGCGCCGGCCAAGGCACCCAAGAAGAAGGCAGCAGCCAAGCCCAAGAAAGCGGGACCCAGCGTCGGCGAGCTCATCGTCAAGGCTGTGTCAGCCTCCAAGGAGAGGAGCGGCGTGTCTCTGGCGGCGCTCAAGAAGTCTCTGGCGGCAGGCGGCTACGACGTGGAGAAGAACAACTCCTGTGTCAAGATCGCCGTCAAGAGCCTCGTCACCAAGGGCACCCTGGTCCAGACCAAGGGCACCGGTGCCTCCGGCTCCTTCAAGCTCAACAAGAAAGCCGTCGAGGCAAAGAAGCCCGCCAAGAAAGCAGCAGCCCCCAAAGCAAAGAAGGTGGCCGCCAAGAAGCCCGCCGCAGCCAAGAAGCCCAAGAAGGTAGCAGCTGAAGAAGGCGGTCGCCGCCAAGAAGTCTCCCAAGAAGGCCAAGAAGCCGGCTACACCCAAAAAGGCCGCCAAGAGCCCAAAGAAGGTGAAGAAGCTGCCGCGGCGGCCAAGAAGGCGGTCAAGAGCCCCAAGAAGGCTACCAAGGCAGCGAAGCCCAAAGCCGCCAAGCCCAAGGCAGCCAAGGCCAAGAAGGCAGCCCCCAAGAAGAAGTAAACCTATTACAAACAGTGTTCTACTCGACACATGTTGTTACCACAAAAGGCTCTTTAAGAGCCACCCACCTCTTTCCATAAAAGCGCATGTCATTCCATGTACCTGTCGTGCAATAGAAATGAAAGCACACTAGGCTACTTTTACGCACCACATTTTCCCACTCAGAGAGAGAGAGAGAGAGGAATATAATAGAGTGGCAAAATGGCTTAGCATTCTCCCTCAAGAGTGGAGCACCCTCACCAGCCAGCCATTTGTATATGAGGCATTTTTGTGATGTGTTAGAATTCGCATGTAATATTGATCCTCCTAATAATACTATAGTGGGTTGGAATTCAAACTGGAGAGGAGAGCACCGCACCTCACCAGTATTACGAGCCACTGGGCTACTCTCGACCAGAGGCAGGCTGCTGGGATGTGTTAATCATCATCACAGCCATCATTATACTATAGCGTCTTCGAATTCTAAGCAAAGAGTGCGGCTCTCTGTTTCCCATTTAGAGGATTTCAGTGATTTCATTTTCTCACTTTGGCGCGAGCGAGACAAAGTAACAAAGTCGGAGGGAAACAGAGTAGCCTAGCCCGCCTCACTCTGCTGCCTGCCTGCCTGCCTGCCTGCCTGCCGGCGGGTGGGGAGGGCTTAGGCTGACTGTCTGTCTGTCCTCACTCCAATTGATAAGGCCACACCGGCCCGGTGGCCAATCGGTGCCTCTTGTGGCGAGGTATAAGTTCGGCTCTCGAGGTGCCCAGCGGCTCATTCAGACTTTCTGTGACATACTGAAGCTACCAATATGAGCGGAAGAGGCAAAACCGGAGGAAAGGCCAGGGCGAAGGCAAAGACACGTTCATCCGTGCCGGGCTCCAGTTCCCCGTGGGACGTGTGCACAGGCTGCTGCGCAAAGGCAACTACGCCGAGCGTGTGGGCGCTGGCGCACCGGTCTACCTGGCCGCTGTGCTGGAGTACCTGACTGCTGAGATTCTGGAGTTGGCCGGCAACGCTGCCCGTGACAACAAGAAGACCCGCATCATCCCCGTCACCTGCAGCTGGCCGTCCGTAACGACGAGGAGCTGAACAAACTGCTTGGCGGCGTGACCATCGCTCAGGGTGGTGTGCTGCCCAACATCCAGGCAGTGCTGCTCCTCAAGAAGACTGAGAAGGCCGTCAAAGCCAAGTAAACTCGCTACTGCGGCTTCAACTTGACTACTCAACCCCCAAAGGCTCTTTAAGAGCCAACCACCTAGCTCTGCAAAAGCGCAAAGTATCCTTTCTATTTCCACTGTTTGTTACAAACACGGCGCCGTCATACCATGAGCCCACATGAGGCCTCGAATGAACAATAACACTTGCCAGAGCAGGCTAGCATTAGATTAGAAAGCCAGTGTAATATTGTGCGCGTGCGGGCGGGACTAACAAAAGAGCTGGCGCGCCTCGGCGAGGGGTGGGGGTTGCATTTTGGGGCGGCACGGAAAGGCTGGGCCTCCCGTCCAATGGCCGGCGGAGGAGGCCTCCGCAACGGGCCAATCGGGTGGTGCGGAGATGGTGTCCAATCAGCAGACGCCGCTGCCGGCTTTATAAACTTCACATAGGCATTTGGAGGCTATACTCTGACTGTGAAAGAAGGAAGCTATCTAGCGCCATGGCCCGAACCAAGCAAACCGCTCGCAAATCCACCGGTGGCAAAGCACCCAGGAAGCAGCTCGCCACCAAGGCTGCGCGTAAGAGCGCCCTGCCACCGGCGGCGTGAAGAAGCCTCACCGTTACAGGCCCGGCACCGTGGCTCTGAGAGAGATCCGTCGTTACCAGAAGTCCACTGAGCTGCTGATCCGCAAACTGCCCTTCCAGCGCCTGGTGAGAGAAATTGCCCAGGACTTCAAGACCGACCTGCGCTTCCAGAGCTCCGCCGTGATGGCCCTGCAGGAGGCTAGCGAGGCTTACCTGGTCGGCCTGTTCGAGGACACCAACCTGTGCGCCATCCACGCCAAGAGGGTGACCATCATGCCCAAGGACATCCAGCTGGCCCGCCGTATTCGCGGAGAGCGCGCTTAAATGATGACCTGATCTCCAAAATCTCCCCAAAGGCTCTTTAAGAGCCACCTCCATATGTCCATCAAAAGGCACAATTGTTCCATTTGTACATTTCCCACCATGTATGTTGTTTTACTCACTACAGGCCCTGGTTCGACTCCAGGTCGTGATTGTAAATAAGAGTTGGTTCTTAACTGACTTGACTAGTTAAACAAAGGTGACATCCAAATAAACAAGTTGTCATTTACAACTGCGACCTGGCCAAGATAAAGCAAATGCAGTTCAACACAGAGTCAATAATAGAGTAGAAAAATAAATCTGAAGGCAATAAATAGGCCATGGTGGCGAAGTAGTTACAGTATAGCATAGTAATTGAATGTGCAGTAGATGAATGTGCAAAGTAAAAATACTGGGGTGCAAAGGAGCAAGATAAATAAATGACTACGGTAGGCGATGAGGTAGTTGGTTGGGCTATGTGATATTATAGAATATTATCTGATGTGAGTATGCTTATAGTAGAACAGTCAAAGGCTTTACGAAAGAGGGGAAATAGCTTAGCAGTAATGAGTGATAGTAATGATATAGGCCAAATAGTCACACTAATAGTGTTGGCATGGAGAATTGTCACTATGTAGCTAAGAAAAAGATTGCATGCCAACTGACTTTGAAAGTCGCATATTGCAGTGCTGCTGAGAGACTCGTGCGGAGGGGAAAACTTTACCGTGGAGCACGGAGGACATCTTGTGGTTAAACGCGGGTACTGCGAACGTGTGAGCACATCCCCTTTGGTATTTGAGCTTCAGCCCAGCGTTTCCCAAACTCGGTCCTCGGTCCCCAAGTGGTGCACGTTGTGCTTTTCGCGAATCCAATATCCCAAAATGCTCGTTGAATGTAACATGCGAGAGTGTGTCAATTAGACTGTGAAAATCTCCATTCCATCGTTTCTGTCCAATCCTTGATGGCAAAACTCCATGTATTGCATTGGCCACTGCTTGTTCAGTAAAGCTGTGTGAACCCCATAAATCATGCACCTAAAGGGTTGAAACTAAAATGATTTCTCTGTCCAATTCAAGTGAAAGGTGAAAGGAAAAAAAGTGGGTTGAAGGTACTGGGCATATTTCCGGCCACCAAATCAGACGTCATATTATTAGGTGGACTTCTTTTTGGGCTTGTTTGTTTGAGTAGATAGGTAAGTTGTGGTGGACTAAATGGAGTAAAGATGTGGCTCGAACTCCAGCCCATGAAATGGTGTGTTTTGACCTGAATGATGAATCAATCCTATTATATACACATTGTTACTCATTTAGTGTCAGGACAGCAGGAATCAATTGATTTAATCAGCAGCAATGATTCTCCTATTATGAGTTGACCAATTACAGAATTGCAATCACCAGTGCAGGTACGTCCTGATTGCTGCATAGACTTAATAAGGAACTAAATGCCCCAGCAAATAAAAGGCATCAATCCAAAGGGATCATGTACAATAGTCAGACGCGTGGCACAGCAAAAAAGTGGACCCACACAATTGGCCAAATCAGGAAGCAGACAGGAATTGTCGGCGCATGCGTTGCTGTATTCAGCACGTTTGAATGGAATCGGCGCTTCTGTTGCATCTTCACTCATGAGACAGGTAGGTAATAGCGGAGCTCCGTGGTGCTGAAAAGGACAGCGCATCTGCCCATTTGGCAAGGGCTATTGCCCGTTTGAGGGAATGTTGGCATGCTACAAGGCACAGTTCAGCACATCAAACAGACCCCCCTCCTGTAATTGTCACAGAAAGCCATTTATCTTTCTGACACTTTCCTGGTGACTGAAACAAACCAATTCTGGTGGTGATTTGGTGTAACATTTAGTCCTCGACGAAAAGTTCTATAGGCTATAGGATGTAATGGCATGTGGAACTTTCTTGGAGATACATACGCCAGTAGGGGAGATGACAGAAACCAGCAGAAAATCTTTTCAGAGCAGTCAAATGAAGTAATAGTGAAATAGATTGCAAGAAATGAAATATAATATCTTCTCCAAAGTCATGTGAGCATTGCATTGTGGAAAGCGATGACTTTATAAGAGGATGTATTGAAATGCTAAGCATGTATTTGTAGATGAAACCCAAATTATGTTTGGTGAAAAAGCAACTGTGTAGTCTACTTGAACATGTGTTTGGAGTTTTTGAACCACTGCCTATTTGATGATCTGTTGTAGGTAGTGAAAATTGCATCAGGTTGGAGTGATAATGGCTCTGTGTGGCCATTGTGAATAGTACTTTGATCCAGCAGGTGGCGGTGTAATGCCTCCCTATATGAGTTGACCTGAATGTCTTCCTTCCTGTCTTGCCATGTGGGTTCCACTGAGGTGTGTGTTTGTGTTAGAAATCACTGGCCACTTGAATAATGGAACACCAGTCACTTGAATAATGTGGAGCTGCTTTGCATGGCTCATGTCGTATGTATATACTGTATTCTATTGTAAGGTATCTCAGTCTATGCCGGTCTGACATTGCTCATTGATTTATTCCTATTCCATTCCTTTTGTTGGATTTGTGTGTATTGTGTGGAATGTTGGGACACGGTTAGATCTTACTTGTTAGACACCCCAAATGGCTCCCCCCCTTCCATTTCCACTTCATGTCCCCGTTGGGAAACTGTCAAATATACTGCAGGCTAATTACTACAAATGTCACTGTAGTTGAAGTCCAACTCCAAGCCTATAGGGTGTGGTAACGGGCCCTCTGTTATTTGTTGTTGTACTCTACAGGTGAAGTATCTGCACCGTAGCCTATAGAAGAACAAAGGTGTTGAGAATAGGGGAATGAAAGCAGTTGAGGGGAACAAGTGAAAGAGTCTAACCTGCTGTTGGGGCCTATGCGGACAGAGTATTATTAACTCCCAGTCCTATGATGTTACTCTGTGAAGGAGGCTTGCTTTTCAGCATCCAATTCCTGGCAGCCTTGTCCCTAGTTGATTTGTGATTGTGAGTGATTAGAGAACATTTGGCTTCTGTTATCCAAGGTGTTTGAGAATGTTGGGGACCAGTGTTCCGAGGGGCTGACTGTGACATCATAAAGTGGAATGTAGTTAGTGTGCTGTTTGAGGGATTCCAATTCAGTCTGGGGCGCTCTTCCAGACAGTGCAGTTGTGCTTCAAGTCTGCTCTCTGTGTGAAGACTTGTAAGTCGGTGGTGCCTAGATGGAGTACAGCTAAGACCGGAAGTGACATTTTGGGTAACCCTAAGCCTTTTCCTAACCTTAGCCCATTTCTCCTAACCTGCTATGACAAAGTGACTTCATGACACTAACTGTATCCCGCCTAGTTCCAAGCTTGTCAGTCCTTCTCCTAAAAGGCAACCTCTGTTCCTTGATGTACTAAACCGAGGGCTGGCAGCCAGTAAGTACAGGTAAGAGACAATGATGGCAACAAGAAGTTGTAAGATGAAAGCTAGTCACAACTGAGATGTTAAACTGCATTGATTGATAAATGGCCAGTATGTGCCCTTGGCGTTCATTTGTCCCTTTTGAAATGAACTGTTGAGAGGGGCCCTCCTTCTGTGGCGGTCATTCTATGTAACGCCTGAGGCCATCTGGCGGGCATAGAATGGATCAACATCATACCACTAATCCCATAATAAGACGCTTTGTTATTGGTTTGCGTAAGAAAAGTACACTACTATATTTGCACATCCCTATCACCTCTGTATACCTAGAAAACAATCCCTTCATTGTGTGTGTGTGTGTTGGGTGTCTGAGGAATGTTTTACTGCGTTTGAGCTTACAGAGGTATCGCCACCCTTCCCAGGTCCTCTTGGCACCCTGACTGTCAGGCTGGATCCTGTCTAGGGAAGAAAGAAGAAGAATGACATGGCCTTATATTATGGGCTCCTTTGGCTTTATGGCATCCCATGTGTATTTGTTTCCCAGGAGAATGCATTCATTTATGGCATGAAAGTTAGGTGTGTTAGTTGTTGTTATTATGTGTGTGGAAGAGTCCCCTTCCTTTCTCCTTTCCACCTGGGACCTCTATTCGAGTTGTTTAGGCCTATCTCTATTAGGGGGGTTCAACGTGTGAGGGGCGAATGCAGTGGGTTGAATCCTACTAGTTCAGTGTTTCCTAACTCCAGGGGTAGAGTAGCCTACCCCCAACAGTACCCATTTCTGTTGTAGCCCCGGAGAGGCACACCTGATTCAACTACTTGTCAACTAATCACCAAGTCCTCAATGAGCTGAATCAGGGGAACAACAACAATGTGAGGAGTGGGACACGGAGGACAAGTTGATCCCCCAGGTGTCACAGTTTGGCTTTGTGTTGAACATAGCATATATCACGACTGCAGTATGTTTCCCGGCCATGTTAGTTGCTTTCGTTTCTTCTCGGCAGAACCCCCCCTATTGCTCCTCCCTCGTTGCCTAGAACGAGCGCTTTGCAACAGAGGCCAGGCAAAAGCGCGCGCTTTCTGTGCCGCTGGCTTCAATCAGGTCCACCAAACGGAGATAATTGAAGGGGTGCAAAAAAATTTGGGCCATTCATTCACTTGAACTCCACTAGCAAACACAGGATGTCTGGACGAGGCAAAGGCGGCAAGGGACTCGGAAAAGGAGGCGCCAAGCGTCATCGCAAGGTTCTCCGCGATAACATCCAGGGAATCACCAAGCCCGCTATCCGCCGTCTGGCTCGCCGTGGCGGTGTGAAGCGTATCTCCGGTCTGATCTACGAGGAGACCCGCGGTGTCCTGAAGGTGTTCCTGGAGAACGTGATCCGTGACGCCGTCACCTACACCGAGCACGCCAAGAGGAAGACCGTTACCGCCATGGACGTGGTCTACGCTCTGAAACGCCAGGGACGCACCCTGTACGGTTTCGGCGGTTAAACGCACTCTTTCGGAACATCACCATCCCGACTTGAACCCAAAGGCTCTTTAAGAGCCACCCACATCCGCTTAAAAGGGCCAATTCCATGTAGCGGTTAGTATTTTTGTTGTAGGAAGATGCCAGGGGTAGGCTATTTAGTAGAACATGAGCCACTTTGAGTGGACAGGGAGCGTTAATGACAGGACTATGAGTTGAGGCCTCTTTGGGACAGTGCAAAAGTGTAGGAACGGTCCTGCGGGGGGAGTGTTAAGGAATACATCCACATATATATACACACACACACACTTTTGTTTGTATGTAGTAATGTTTTATTTTAGAGTATATCTATTTTTTCAGGACAATTTCAACATTATGGACATGGGTGTATCTGTGGTCCATTTTGCCTGTCCCACAGCTTTGTTCAATGATGGATTGCGAGTTGCTCTGTTGATGAACTTCTGGCCAGATATGCTGTGAACGTGGTGGTTGATGATGTATCTTGGTAGTCTGTAAGCCATTTTTATTGCCATGTTTTGGATTCTCTGTAGCCGATTCATCTGATGTGGTGAAGCTGTTACCCAGGCGTATTCAAAGAACGTATAAAGCCACCACTCCCAAAGAGGGGGAAAGCCAGACGCAGTGTCAAAAGAGAGGCCTGTGTCTGACGCTGCCATCCAACTCAGTCACAGAGCACAGGCTATAGGGGAGGGCGCGCGCTATTGTCTTTGTTCGGGAAGCGAGCCTCTGAGTGGAAGGCTCTTATGCGCCGCTAGAGCTCCACCGGGCAAATGGCTGGGGCGCCTATGAGAAAGCAGGGGTGTGTCCACGGCCGCTGAATTTGCCTAGCTTCCTCTTCATAAGACGGGTAAGCGCCCTCCGCCCCCCTCATTCGTTTCTGAGAAGCAACGAGACAGCAGCAGCATCATGCCCGAGCCAGCAAAGTCCGCGCCCAAGAAGGGCTCCAAGAAAGCCGTGACCAAGACCGCAGGGAAAGGCGGCAAGAAGCGCCGAAAGTCCAGGAAGGAGAGCTACGCCATCTACGTGTACAAAGTGCTGAAGCAGGTCCACCCCGACACCGGCATCTCCTCCAAGGCCATGGGAATCATGAACTCGTTCGTGAACGACATCTTCGAGCGTATCGCCGGAGAGTCTTCCCGCCTGGCTCACTACAACAAGCGTTCCACCATCACCTCCAGGAGATCCAGACCGCCGTGCGCCTGCTGCTCCCCGGTGAGCTGGCCAAGCACGCAGTGTCCGAGGGCACCAAGGCCGTGACCAAGTACACCAGCTCCAAGTAAATTTGGCGCGCTCTACTAACCCAAAGGCTCTTTTTAAGAGCCACCCACCCTGTCAGTGAAAAAGCAAATCCATCAGGAGGGACGGAATGAATGTGTACTAGGCTGTGTGTGACGAGTGTAAATTGTATCATCTCCCTCCACATATGTTGATCCCAAGTGCATGTCAATCAAACGTAGTGAAATAAAAGAGAGTTGACTGATTGAGGGAATCCCTCCTAATATAAAGAGAAGGAAGAATAGGAGGAGAGTGAGGAAAAGACTCACTAGAGAGAGAGAGCCCTTGTTCAACTCAACTCAACTCACCTATCTATATGAGGGCGCCCCAAGCACATGGAGCGCCAGCCTCCATAGCGCCAGCCGGCCGGCCAGCCACCAAGACCCACAGACACAAAGAGCAGGACGAGTCACGCTGCGGAGTCAAGCGAGGAAGGACAGCGACAAACAAACAAACAAACAAACATATGCCTGTTTTAACAAAAGGTCACCTTCTCTCTGAGGTAACTACTATTGTTGGCTTCTCCTAATCTGTCTGTCTGTGTGGAATGTCTAACAATCAACAGTCCATGTCTTTCGAAATGTGGAACCACTTCTGAGCTGTTTCACTTAGATTTGGGACCTAATTGAAGAAATAACTCCTCTCTTTCTCTACTCTGGAGCTCACTACCTGCCTTTTCTTTTAGCCCCTGCTTATCATGGACTAGTTTAGAAGTGGGACACCAGGTGGATGCTATTATTTAGCATTTACAACTACAAATGTCTATCTCCTAGGTTAACAGTTAAATATCCCTGGCATATTATTTATCTGACTAGTTATATTTGGCTTTTGGGGGGGGGGAATTGGAACCTCCATTTCTTGTTAAACTTGCAAACACAAGATATTTCTTCATGAGTAAAAACACCCATCTACCACCTCAAATGGCTTCTTACCATCACCAAACAACCAACATAAAACATTCCCCATACTATCTAACCTGGTGAAAAGAACACATGCTTAGACATTAGTAGGCTAACAAACATTGACTTTCCTATCACATTGAAGGAAGTCATTTTTCTTTTGATAAACCATTGAATAAGCACATTTTCAAACAGAATTCACCTACCATTTGACAGTCATTACCTCCACATGGTGAACACCTGCCAGCACCTTGCATTCAACAGTTGACTGTTTTGGTTGCAAGTCCATTTCCTAATGACTCTTCATGATATTATTCTTTTACAGCTGCATGTTAGTCAAATAATTTATTTGAATGTATCTGTGACATTTCAGAGTATTGTTAAGTTTCAGAAATAAAACAATTATTCGTGTAGGACACCGCCTGAAAACCTAATTCATGTGGCATGAATTCTAACCTGAGCTGATTAGGGAACATACCAATTAGTGGAGGGGGAAGGGGCCCATTTGCATGCCTGGGTAAATGCTACTCTAGAGTGCAAAGGGTTGAATGCTGCCATTCACATTTAATCCTGACTGTTAGACTTGAGTTAGTGAACAACTGATATTGTCCTCTTACTGCCAACAAGATAAAAATGTCTAATCGTTTGAAACTACTACACACACTGACGTGAATGCCTGCAAATCATTTCCATTAAAGACCTGGAAGTCATTTCCCAATAAAATGGCTCCTCAACAACCAGCACACTTCACTGAGTAACTGTATCACAGTATGGTAAGTTATAGGCTTTCCAAAAAGCCTTAAGCAAATGTGACCTTTCATGTGTTTAACACTCTTATTTACTCACTACTTCATATAAGCTTGACATGCCTCGTCTTCAAGTAGCCTGAACTATAACTAGTGGATATAATAGCCTTCAAATTCATGGCTTTTAAACACAGTTGCATAACTCATTTAGTTTAGTTTATTAGTTTATAATGACATGGACAGTCCCTTTTGATAAAAAGAGAAGCTTTAGCCTCTACAGCTAATTTCCAGCTGTAGTCCCCGGCCAGTTGTCAATAGGCATATATCAAATAAAATACATTACAATTATATTTACAGCAGGACTAAACAAGAGGGAGTAGACATACTAAACATGTGGCACACAATTGAGGCAAGCAAGCACAGATTGCAAAGACATAAAAACAGTTCATGCAATAAAACAGTACAAATCGACAAAGATTAATCACAGAGAGACCACATTGAAGCACATACAGGACATAACATTGAGGCAGGCAGCAAGGATCAAGTGGCAGCAGCAAGACCATGTCACATCAAATACACATCACATCTGTGAAATTAATGTGTGCAGTTATAATTGTCAGACAGCCTGTTTTTAAGGTGCATAGTAAAGGTGGAATATGCATGTATGTCTTTAATTGTAGTGGGCAGTGAGTTCCAATTTTGTATTGCTGTAACAGAAAATGATAATTGACTAAATGTGCTTTTTCAAAATGGGATTACACGGTCACCTCATGTGGTGCTTCTGGTGATCTGCCTGCTATTATTTACGTTGGATTATAAATGAATTAAAACGAGCAGGAGCGGTATTATGCAGAATTTTGTAGACCAAACAGATGTTATTATATTTGATTAGATCTTCCCAGCTTAGCAGTTTATGATTATTAAGGATAATACAATGATGTAAACTGTTAGGCTTCTGGTCCAAAGCTTTGAGAGTTTTTTTATAAAGAGTTGCTAATGGCTTTAGTGATAAGCTGTTAGTTTGTCCCCAGCTTGTCAGACAATATGTTAGGTGTGACACAATCATGGCATCCATAAATAATTTAGCAGCATGAAAAGTAAGCGCATTTCTAACATATCTAAAATTAGCTAAGCTAAACTTGACCCTATTAGACACTTTCTTAATATGTGCTTTAAAAGTAAGATTAGAATCAATAATAACGCCCAAATACTTAACTTGTGGAACAATAATAATGTTTTGACCTGAAATCATTATATTTGACACAATGTTACATTGTCTCTTTTGTGAAAAACATTCTCACAATTTTATCTACATTTAGTTGAAGGCACGAACGATTTAGCCAATTGGTGATCTGATCCATAGCTGTGGTCAGTTTGGCAGCAGCCAGATGTTTTGTCTTGGCATGCACATAAATTACAGTATCGTCCGCATACATTAGTGTATTGATATCAGGGCAAACTGATGGCAGATCATTGATATATAGACTAAACAAAAGCGGGCCAAGTATCGATCCTTGTGGTAGCCCTGTGAGTAAATTAAGAACTAATGAATGATGAGTCTCTAAAAAGAAACAGTTAGCTGTTTCTGCAGAGTGATCGGCGCTGAAGCCAAACTGCATCGGATGAAGAGTGAATGGACTATTATTGAAGAAAGAGACAAGCTGCTCTGATACACAGTTTTCAGCAACCTTGGACACCACAGGTAGAATACTTATTAGTTAGATATGTTCAGAGGGTCTTTTGACTTAAATATGGGAGTTACAATTGCAGTCTTCCAAATAGTTGGAAATATCCCCTCTAGTACTGACTTGTTAACAATTTGTGTGATAGGGTAGGCTAGGTGTTCTTTCAGGGATTTAAGCATTTTAGAATCCATTCCATAAATATCTTTAGCTGTTGAGATTTTAAGAGAATTAATAATTGCCTGGGTTTTAACTTCAGAGATAGGTTGAATGCTAAAAGAAGGCTTACTTTGATCACTTTAATGGATGTAATATAGTTTTGAAACTAAAATAGGGTTGATATTGACTACATTAACATGTTAATGATCCTTCTGGTAGTATCTTGACACCAGCATGTAACTGTTTTTGTGTCTCGGTGAACTTGCTCCACCAAAAGCTCCTCTCAACCTCTTGTAACCACGTAGCAATCATTGGGCTGTGTGAAGACTGTTAGCTCATAATACAGAATGTGCCAACAAGGCACTATTTTGAATGACATTGATAGAAATTTGAGTATTACTTGCCATTCTAACACAGATCTTTAGGTTCACATTTACAATCTGTCCACTTCACTATGAGCTGAGCTGATTAACCATGTTTCTATCTGATCAGACGTATCTGTTGAAATGAATATACTTCTTCAAACAAAATAAATAGACTTTGTAGTTGTACTTAAACCTGAATGATTAACCAAGATTTAGGACAGCAGTTAACTGCAGTCCATGATTAACTAGGGTCATGTTAACTTCAACTTAACCACAAGTGCTTGCAAATGAAGCTTCCTCATCACAACCTTGCAAAAACAGTCTATTAAAGTTGTTTTCGGATTGCTCAGGCACAATCTTTGAAACTATAGGCTATTTTTGAAAAACTCTACACACTAATCACAAAACATTATACATCTCTTGCAAAAACAAACAATTATTGCAATAATCTTCAAACTTGTTAAAAACAATGATATTTTTGAATTAATACAGTAAACACAAACCATCATTTGAATAAGCAACCAAAGCACCACCTACACATTGATAGTATAAATTAAAAACACAGGTTTTAGTGCGTGCAGAGAATAGCAGTTTGAAAGGAAGTTTTGGATTACATGTACTAAACACAAATACACACAGGTATCAAAATATGTCAAGCATGGATGTGTATTCCAAACATAACACACTCTATACAAATCATTCCCTCAGTGTTCTAACACTCCTCAAACAACGAGCAATAGGAGAAGAAATTACACATTTTGCTACAAAAAAAACCCCATAACAAATGTACCATACATCTCGCCACCTTTGTGAGTCTGGCAATAAGACTTCATCCACACCACATGCAATGTTGTCTTGAGCTAGGCAGTGAGAAAGTATCGCCTGGAGTGCCATATCCAGCCCTGGAATGAAGTCTGATCGATGTTTCCACATGCCTCCTTTATTGCCTGTAGAAGGGGTATGCGTTGGTGGGGCTGGCGATCATACACCTTCCAACACCGTGCAGAAAATAATTCTTCGATAGCATTCAACAACAGAGAGTATGGGGGGAGATTGAGTGCGATGAAAAGTGGGTGACCTGTGAACCAATTGCTGACCACAGTAGCCCGGTGGAAACTAACATTGCGAAGATGATAACGCACCTGGCCTGCTTTGGCTCCTGGTCATTAGGGATCAGTCTGTTGTGGAGAGTGTCCAGAAATGTGATCATGTGTGCAGTGTTGTATAGGTTTAGGATTGCATGATGGTGAAGAGAGCCATTTTGACTAAGAGCCACAAAGATTGTTATGTTGCCACCGTGTTGTCACAGGATGTTGGCGATGGCATGGTGGAAGATTATGTTTCTGCTGCAGCGCCCTTGTTTTTGAAAGGTTGAAACATGCCTCGTCCACATATATTAGCTAATGATGCACTGGATCTGCTTCTAAATCCATGACTCTCTGAAAGAGATGAGACAAAACAATGTAGCACAGTAGGAATAGACAGGGATCAGTCAATATGAGGTAGGACCATACACTTCCAGATCCAGTACCAATGAGAGGAGAGTATGTCCTTACCTGCACATATTCATATCTCAGTTGTTTTACACGGTCTGAGTTTCTTTCGAAAGGGACTCTGTACAGCTGGTTGATCTTCATTCTATTGAGTTTCAGTGCAGAGAGGCACACTGTTGAAATGTCAGAATATGGTGTTATCTGCCATTTAGGTAGTGCTGCAGTTCTCTGAGTCTGATGCAGTTATTTGAAATGACAATATTTACAATGTGAGTCTCCTGCTCCGAGGTGAACAGTCAACCTCTTCCACCAGATACTGAATGGTTTTAGTGATAGATCCTTCTCATTGTGAAAGTAAAGTAAATTGTACTGTACCAATAAGACTTACTGTTTACTTACCGGTTCTCATTTAGAAATATCCAGATGATACCTACAACAGTAGAGCGGCTCAGATTATGTTGAACCCGTTGCCGAGCCTCTCTCCTGCTCATTCCGTGTTTGACAACATGGTTTAACCAAATGTTTAACTGTGGCATATTTATAATGCTGAAGCTCTGATTTGTAAGTGAACTGATTATATAAACTGTTTTCAAATCTGTCAATGTGGAAAAACTATTGTCAAAATAGTGTAGCAATGTAGAGACAAATGTTTAAAGTGTTGCTAGAAGTGTGTTATTAAATTGAAAACTGAGTGTAAAGCAGTGAGGTGGGTTTAAAGTTTGGCAAAAAAGTGTGTTATAAAATTACTAACTGAGTGGAAAGCAGAGAACGTGCATTCAGTTTGGCAAACTTGGTAAATGCATTGGCTACGTATTAATTGTTTCAGAGATAGTTCTTCAAGATTCACCGTTAGTGTTTAAGCGTTAAGAAAAAATGAATCGTTTAATTTAAATATTCACCGCTTGCTGCCTAACTTTTTAATAGGCCTATGATAGCTTTGTAGGGCACTCCCAAAAGGTGCCTGTAAGAATGTATTGCTTTACTTTGGCATTGGATTGGTAGGTTTCATGGCTTTAGTTTAAGTTTTTCTTGATGGACTCGATTCAAACTGACCTCAGCATACATGTTTTGATTGTCAATCTTATACTCTTGTCTATGACTAGAGACATTTTGCCTGCAACATAAATTATTTTGCCTTTTGATAATTATACATGATAACAATGAAATATGAACAGCCCAGATAATCAAAAACACGATGTGAGCTGTGCCATGTATGTTTTCCTTTTAATATTGAATATTTCTCAGATGAAAATATCCCCAAAACACAGTCTGAATTTAAAGCTATGCTTGTTATAAGGCTGCTGCTTGCCAATGACAAGTGATAACAAAGATGTAAGTCATATAGTTTCAGATGTTGAATATAATTATTTAAATTATCTACCTCAATTTATTTAAGCAATGTCGTGTCTTTGGCGTCATTCAATTGAAGACTATTATTTTATCTAATCAATTATCTGTAATTATTATTACGTGATTAAACTAATCATGTAAATGTAATTAACTAGGAAGTCGGGCACCAAGGAAAATCTTCAGATTACAAAGTTATAATTTTCCTAATATAACTTTTCAGATATTTTAATATCTGATTAATAAGTCTTCTAATTAATGAATTATTCTTTGCCTCACGTTAGTCTCATTCCGAACGTCGTCAATTGTTGGTTATCTGCACAAACCCAGTCTTTACTATGAATCATCCATAAACCAATTGTCTCAATCACTTATTTATTAACTAACTAAATAATCACAGAAATGCATAAACAAACAACAAAGTTGATACGGTTAAAAGGAAATGATAGCAGAGTTTCCCTAGTGGGATAAGCCGATATGACGGCTTGGTGGACAAAGGGAAGTGGGTGTGGACTGAGAAAGGCGGAATTACACAAATGAGTGACTACACAGTTGATAATTATATTCATTGAAATGCTAATCCTTTGTACATGAAAGCTCACTCATTCGGGAATAATTGAAATCAATATATATTTACGCTCAGTGTGTCGTTGTGATCTCTGTTGGGATCGTCCGTCTTTCTGTTGGAAAGTTCATCTGCCACTATCTCTTCCAAGAAGTATTTTGTGGTTAGAATAGATACTTCAGAGTACCATTAAGAAATATTTTTAAAGAATACATGTTTCGCAGTTGTTGGTCCTCGCATTCAGGTCGACATAATTTCTAGCTGCAGACTAGTAATTAGTATTGAAGAGTGGTTCTTATTGTGTCGGATCAATAGTCTCAGAGTTTAACCACGTGGTATGGTTAACAATTCAAAACCCATTTGTGGTCTGCACTCAACCCTTAGCCCTCTCGGTAATCGAGGTAAGCTTGGTCTGAAGTTGATTTCTTCAGGTGGGGGTTTTATTCGTAAAGTAGAAAAGGGCTGTCCCATGACGCCAGATCAATGTCTGTGCTCATGGGGCGGGCATATGACTTAGTTAACTCCAAAGAGAATTGGAATTTCCTTCATTAACAGTTTAAAATCACATTACATAATTTCACAAATAGTTTCATCTTTACTAATTCATTTCATAAAACAATTAGATGAAAGTCTCACAACTGAGACTCTTGTATACAAATAGTTATGGTAATGTGGCTGTATTGTCTCTCCTGAGTTTCACAAACGTTAAAAGAAATGGACCGGTCGTAGCTGGATTCTCCCCCGACCGTGTACACATTCTGTAAAACATGGGTATTGTTCAGTTCTCAAGTTCTGTGATATGGAAGAAGTTTCTTTGTCCTCTTTCTGTATCTCTTTGCTTGGCCATGAGGGAGAGAGTCTCTCCCAGGAATTTAACACCTGAGATAACAGAACCTGGGTGTAAGAGAGAGAGAAAGGGGGATGGTGCTCGCTATCCCCAAAGAGGGCCACGTCATGACAGCAATAAGGCACAAGGGAGTGTGGTATATGGATAATATACCACGGCTAAGGGCTGTTATTATGCACAACGCTTTGCAGAGTGCTTGACACAGCCCTTAGCCGTGGTATATTGGCTATATACCACAAACCCAGAGGTGCCTTATTAGTCAGATGAGAGGATTTTCTCCAGACACCCAAACAGGGCCTCATCCCCATCATTACTCCAGACACCCGAACAGGGCCTCATCCCCATCATTACTCCAGACACCCGAACAGGGCCTCATCCCCATCATTACTCCAGACACCCGAACAGGGCCTCATCCCCATCATTACTCCAGACACCCGAACAGGGCCTCATCCCCATCATTACTCCAGACACCCGAACAGGGCCTCATCCCCATCATTACTCCAGACACCCAAACAGGGCCTCATCCCCATCATTACTCCAGACACCCGAACAGGGTCTCATCCCCATCATTACTCCAGACACCCGAACAACGCCTCATCCCCATCATTCACAGGAGAAAAAGGAGATTTAGCAGAAAGAGATCGGGGTGCCTTGTTAGGATCCGTCAACGAGTGGCTAATCTGCCTTTGAAATCGGTACTATTGGCCAACGCACAATCACTGGATAAAAAGTGGATGAATTAAAAGCATGTATATCCTACCAACGGGACATTAAAAACTGTAATGTCTTATGTTTTACCGGGTCGTGGCTGAACAACGAGATGAATAACATACAGCTGGCTGGTTATACAATGTATCGGCAGGATAGAACAGTGGCGTCTGGTAAGACAATGGGCAGCGGTCTATGTATTTTTGTAAACAACAGCTGGTGCACAATATCTAAGGAAGTCTCGAGCTATTGCTCGCCTGAGGTAGAGTTTCTCATGATAAACTGTAGACAACACTATCTACCTAGAGCGTTATCATCTGTATTTTTGTAGCTGTTTACATATCACCACGGTCAGAGGCTGAAACTAAGATAGCATTAATGAGGCGCACCTAGTGGCTGGGGACTTTAATGCAAGGAAACTTAAATGAGTTTTACCAAATTCCTATCAGCATGTTAAATGTGCATCCAGAGGGAAAAGAACTCTGGACAAACTATACTCCACATGCAGAGATGCATACAAAGTTCTCCTCGCCCCCATTTAGCAAATCTGACCATAATTCCATCCTCATGATTCCTGTTTACAAGAAAAGTTAAAGCAGGAAGCACCAGTGACTAGATCAATAAAAAGTGGTCAGATGAAGCAGATGCTAAACTACAGGACTGTTCTGCACAGACTGGAATATGTTGAGGGATTCCTCCAATGGCATTGAGGAGTACACCACATCGGTCATTGGCTTCATCAATAAGTGCATTGATGACAACGTCCCCACAGTAACCGTACGTACATACCCCAACCAGAAGCCATGGATTACAGGCAGCATCCACACTGAGCTAAAGGCTAGAGCTGCCGCTTTCAAGGAGCGGGACTCTAACCCAGAAGCTTATGAGAAATCCCGCTATGCCCTCCGACAAAACATCAAACAGGCAAAGCGTCAATGCAGGAATAGATCAAATCATACTACACCCGCTCTGACACTTGTCGGATGTGGCAAGGCCTGCAAAGCATGACAGACTACAATGGGAAGCATAGTCGAGAGCTGCCAAGTGACACGAGCATACCGGACAAGCTAAACTACTTCTATGCTCGCATCGAGGCAAATAACACTGAAACATGCATGAGAGCACCAGCTGTTCCGAAGACTGTGTTATCACGCTCTCCGCAGCCGATGTGAGTAAGACCTTTAAACAGGTCAACATTCACAAGGCCGCAGGGCCAGACGGATTAACAGGATGTGTACTGCGAGCATGAGCTGACCAACTGGCAAGTGTCTTCACTGACATTTTCAATCACTCCCTGTCCAAGTCTGTAATACCAACATGTTTTAAGCAGACCACCATAGTGCCTGTGCCCAAGAACAATAAGGTAACCTGCCTAAATGACTACCGACATGTAGCACTCACGTCTGTAGCCATGAAGTGCTTTGAAAGGCTGGTCATGGCTGAAATTACACCATCATCCCAGAAACACTAGACCCATTCCAATTTGCATACCGTCCCAACAGATCCACAGATGATGCAATCTCTATTGCACTCCACACTGCCCTTTCCCAAATGGACAAAAGGAACACATATGTGAGAATGCAATTCATTGACTACAGCTCAGCGTTCAACACCATAGTGCCCTCAAAGCTAATCAATCATCTAAGGACCCTCTATTCTAACCACGAAATACTTCTTGGAAGAGATCGTGGCGGATGAACTTTCCAACAGAAAGACGGACGATCCCAACAGAGATCACGACGACACACTGAGCGTAAATATATATTGATTTGAATTATTCCCGAATGAGTGAGCTTTCATGTACAAAGGATTAACATTTCAATTAATATAATTATCAACAGATCCACAGATGATGCAATCTCTATTGCACTCCACACTGCCCTTTCCCAAATGGACAAAAGGAACACATATGTGAGAATGCAATTCATTGACTACAGCTCAGCGTTCAACACCATAGTGCCCTCAAAGCTAATCAATCATCTAAGGACCCTGTGACTAAACACCTGCCTCTGCAACTGGATCCTAGACTTTCTGACGGGTCGCCCCCAGGTGGTAAGAGTAGGTAACAACACACCCGCCACGTTGATCCTCAACACGGGCCCCTCAGGTGCGTGCAAAGCCCCCTCCTGTACTTCCTGTTCACTCATTACTGCACTGCTAGGCACAACTCCAACACCATCATTACACTTGCAAATGACACAACAGTGGTAGGCCTGATCACTGACAACAACGAGACAGCCTATAGGGAGGAGGTCAGAGACCTGGCCGTGTGGTGTCAAAACAACAACCTCTCCCTCAACGTGATCAAGACAAAGGAGATGATTGTGGACTACAGGAAAAAGAGGCCTGAGCAAGAATATTCTAATTAGGTCCCTAAACAGGCTCAGAAGCCTCCTGTGAGGGCGGGACATTTCCTAGCAACAAAAGTCATTGTAGTGCCTCTGCCGTGAAGTCTTGGGTGCCGGAAAAACTTTTCCGCTGCAGATATAAGGATATCCAGCTTATTGGACATCTTGGACACTTGTGCTGTACAATAAATCAATGTGGCTATAAATGCCACAAAATCCATCATGAGTGTATCAAGATCACCAGATTGACTAGCAACTGTTTGCAATGCATCCACCTCCATATCTTCAAGCCTCTTGCCCCTTCGACTCTCTTCACCACCTCAACATAGGAGATCCGATGCGCAACCCTGATCCTTGACATCTCAACTTCCTTCACCCTAAGAGGGCACTCAATAAAGTCCAGAGTATGATCCCCACCATAGTTGCAACATTTTCCTTTCAAACTTACTTCAATATCACACTTCTCCCGTCTGAAAACATTTGACACGTGACCATATTATTTACAATTTCAATACTGTAATTTCAATACTGTAATACTGTATTTACAATTTCAATACTGCAATACTGACACATGCTCTCACCGTATAACTCAAATATCCAAGCTTCACATTTTCAGGTAGACTCTTCTCAAACAACAATAATATAATACCTTCCTTCCATTTACTATACAGGTCAGGCAAAGTACACTGAACAATCCTGAGATTTTCTGACTAAGGTACTCCTCATCTATATCCAATGAAACTCCAGCTATAACTCCTTTGGCAGGCAGCCTGTTCCAAAGATCAATAAATGTTACTTGTGATGTGGAAAAGTTTGCCAGATCCAGTGCACACTTCTTCTGTTCTTCATCAGCATAATTAACCAGAACAACGCCTCTTCTAGTTTCCGGCTGCTTTCTTCAGTCCTCGATATTTCAAATGGATTTCCCAAATTAATCTCCTTTCCTAAAAAACGCAGCCCAAAGATAAATGCGTTATTGGACTGGTCCTCGTCTTCTACTACAACCTTTGCTTGTTTTGTTCAAATCCTTTATTTCACTATTTTCCATTCATTGTCACACACTTCACTTGCTGCACTTTTGGATTAAAACCTCATTGCCATTTCCTTCTCAACGTCGTAAATTGTGACTGACTGAATGTCTGGTCAACAATTATTTTATTGCTCAAATGTTTTACTGATTGTATCAAAAGTAGCCATACAACATACAAGGCAGATTTTCAGACATACAACATACTAGTGGTCACTTGTCCAAGAAAACACCTAACTAATGGCTAATCTTTATGTTTAAGCTTAGATATCAGTTGTAAGATTACGGCTCGTGTTCACTAGCACGCGGTAAATTGCTGTGTGCCGCTTAGGCAGCCCAGAGTGGCTCGCTTTATTAAAAATGTATTATTTCACCTTTATTTAACAAGGTAGGCCAGTTGAGAACACGAGTTACACATGAGATAAACAAACATACAGTCAATAACACAATTGAAAAATCTGTATACAGTGTGTGCAAATGAGTTAAGGCAATAAATAGGCCAATAGTGGCGAAGTAATTACCATTTAGCAATTGATGTATATACAATATATATGTGTATATGTGTGTGTGTGTGTGTGTGTGTGTGGAGAGATGAGGTAGGTAGTTGGTTGGATGGGCTATTTATAGATGGGCTGTGTACAGCTGCAGCGACCGGTAAGCTGCTCTGACAGCTGACGCTTAAAGTTAGTGAGGGAGATATAAGTCTCCAACTTCAGTGATTTTTGCAATTCGTTCCAGTCACAGGCAGCAGAGAACTGGAAGGAAAGGCGGCCAAAGGAGGTGTTGGCTTTGGGGATGGCCAGTGAAATATACCTGCTGGAGCGCGTGCTACGGGTGGGTGTTGCTATGGTGACCAGTGAGCTGAGATAAGGCGGAGATTTACCTAGCAAAGACTTATCGATGACCTGGAGCCAGTGGGTTTTTCGACAAACATGTAGCGAAGACCAGCCAACGAGAGCATACAGGTTGCAGTGGTGGGTAGTATATTTTTGGCTTTTGTGACAAAACGGATGGCACTGTGTGACAGCCCTGAATTTGTCTGAACCGTCTCAGTGCTTCTCCTTCCAATAGAGCGCTTCCCCTTTAATTCCCAATTAAATAACCAGCATCAGCTGTGCAAAAGTGGGGTTGTGATGGAGACGCGAATGAGGATGTGTTCAACCCTCAGATACGAAGCTTCTGTCTTCCGTTTGTTTTGTTGCATTTAAAAGTGTACTTTTGTAACCTAATAGCAAGTTTACCCAGGATCAGATCCACTCTTTGCATCCGTTGGACTACACATCTCCGTTGTTCTTCGTGGCCTTTCTCCGCTGGAGATCTGTTGGTGGATTGGATTGTCTAACTGACTGACCGACTGACTACCACCTTTTTGTATACGGTATTTCATTTGTTTCGGTGTGATGTATACCGTGATGATTTATGTGGTCAGTTGTAGTTGAGGACTTAAGATTTGATACGCTTCATGGTTGTGTGGTGAAATAATTGTTATTTTGATTGATACCGGGTTTACGCTACACTTTTATGAACGGACAAACATTGCGTGACCAAGGCCACTCGAGTTCCCTGAACTCCTTTACCGGGCTGGACTCTTTTAGGCCTGAGGTACAGGACTTTTCTGGAGGATCCAGAGCTCATTATTTGTTATTATGTGTGTGTGATCATTTATATTGACTGAGTCAAAAGCCTTAGATGAAGGTAGATGAAGACTGCTGCAAAGTACTGTCTTTTATCTATGGCGGTTATGATATTGTTTAGGACCTTGAGCATGGCTGAGGTGCACGCTTGACATGCTCGGAAACCAAATTGCATAGCGGAGAAGATTTGGTGGAATTCGAAATGGTCTGTTATCTGTTTGTTCACTTGGAAGACTTTAGAAAGGCAGGGCAGGATGTATATAGGTCTTAAACAGTTTGGGTCTAGAGTGTCTCCCCCTTTGAAGAGGGGGATGAGCACGGCAGCATTCCAATCTTTAATAATCTCAGACGATACGAAAAAGAAGTTGAACAGACTAGTAATATGGGTTGCAACAATGGCGGCAGATAATTTTAAGAAGTGAGGTTCCAGACTGTCTAGCCCAGCTGATTTGTAGGGATCCAGATTTTGCAGCTCTCTCAGGACATCTGCTGTCTGGATTTGGGTGAAGGAGAAGCGGGGTGTATCCAGGTGGAAAGCATGGCCAGCCGTAGAGAAATGCTTATTGAAATTATCGATTATCGTGGATTTATCAGTGATGACAGTGTTTCCTAGTCTCAGTGCAGTGGGCAGCTGGGAAGTGGTACTCTTATTCTCCATGGACTTTAGTGTCCCAAAACCTTTTGGAATTAATGCTGCAGGATGCAAATTTCTGTTTGAAAAAGATAGCCTTTGCTTTCCTAACTGACTGTGTGCATTGGTTCCTGACTTACCTGAAAAGTTTCATATCACGGGGACTATTCGATGCTAGTGCTGTACGCCACAGGGTGTTTTTGTGCTGGTCAAGGGTAGTCAAGTCTGGGGTGAACCAAGGGCTATATCTGTTCTTAGTTCTAAATTTTTTGAAAGGGGCATGCTTGTTTAAGATGGTGAGGAAAGCACTTTTAAATAACAACCGGGCATCCTCTACTGACGGGATGAGGTCAATATCCTTCCAGGATACCCGGCCAGGTCGCTTAGAAAGGCCTGCTCGCAGAAGTGTTTTAGGGAGCGTTTGACAGTGATGAGGGGTGGTCGTTTAAACGCGGACCCATAACGGTCGCAGGCAATGAGGCAGTGATTGCTAAGATCCTGGTTGAAAACAGCAGAGGTGTATTTAGAGTGCAAGTTGGTCAGGATGATATCTATGAGGGTGCCCATGTTTACGGATATGGGGTTGTACCTGGTTGGTTCCTTTGAAAGTTTGTGTGAGATTGAGGGCATCTAGCTTAGATTGTAGGACGGCCGGGGTGTTAAGCATATCCCAATTTAGGTCACCTAGCAGTACGAACTCTGACGATAGATGGGGGCAATCAATTCCCATATGGTGTCCAGGGCACAGCTGGGAACTGAGGGGGGGTCTATAACAAGCGGCAACAGTGAGGGACTTGTTTCTGGAGAGATGGATCTTTAAAAGTAGAAGCTTGAATTGTTTGGGCATAGACCTGGATAGTATGAGAGAATCTCTACAGTAGATTGGAATTCAGTCCCCTTTAGCAGTTCTGTCTTGACAGAAAATCTTGTAATTGGGGATGGAGATTTCAGAATTTTTGGTGGCCTTCCTAAGCCAGTGCTAAAGCAGTGAATAAAGTCAATTTAGGGAGGAGGCTTCTGATGTTAACATGCATGAACCCAAGGCTTTTACGGTTGCAGAAGTAAACAAATGAGAGTGCCTGGGGACACACAGGGCCTGGGTTAACCTCTACATCACCAGAGGAAAAGAGGAAGAGTAGGATGAGGGTACATCTAAAGGCTATAAGAACTTGTCATCTAGTGCTTTGGGAACAGAGAATAAAAGGAGCAGCTTTCTGGGTGTGGTAGGATAGATTCAGGGCATAGTGTACAGACAAGGGTATGGTGGGGGTAAACCTAGGCATTGAGTGACGATGAGAGAGGTTGCATCTCTGGACGTGCAAGTTAAGCTATGTGCGGTCTCCACATGTATGGGTGGTGGGACAAGGGGCTATCTGAGGCATGTTGAGCAGGACTAGGGGCTCCACAGTAAAATAAAACAATGAGAGCTGCCCTAAACAACAGTATACAAGGCATATTGACATTAGAGAGAGGAATACAGCAATCACAGGTATTGATTGGGAGAGCTAAGACGACAACGGGTGAGACAACAGCGGGTAAACAGCTAAGACGACAACAACAACAGGTAAATGGCGATGAATGGGCAGAGAGGGTCAGTTAGTTACACACAGGGCCTGGAGTTTGAGGCTGGGGCAGAGAGATAAACAAAATGAAGTACCGTGTTAATGAACAGTCCAGCAGGCATCATCTGTGTAGCCGAGTGATCATAGGGTCCAATGAGCAGCAATAGACAAAACAGGAGCCGTTCGGTAGTTGATTACTGCGCTAGGCGAGCAGGAGACACAGCGTTCAGGAAAATAGCGGGCGGGGTTAGCAGATGGATCTACACCAACATCCAAGACAGAGGCCAGGTTGAGAGCACATCTGCCAAATTATGTCAGCAGACCAGTCGTGATTGATCGGCTGGGCTAAAGCGGCTGGTGTCCGAGCTAAAGGTAAAGAACACTCAGTGGCTAACAATGACTAAATAGCTAGTAGCTAATTAGCTGGCTAGCTTCTGTTGGCTAGCTTCTGATGGTGGTTCCAGTTACAAGGTCTAAAAAAAAATTGCAGATCCGTACCACATTGGGTGAGGTGGGTTGCAGGAAGGTATATTTAATTTGAAAATGGAAAAAAGAGATTGAAATGTCTACAAAAAGACTGGAATATTTACAAACACGTCTTAGTGCTGCGCCATCTTAGTGTATTTTGTATTTGTACACGCTTGTGGGCGTGTTCCCAGCATATAGCAGCATATTTGATTGTGTGTCAAGAATTCACCATAGCAAGTTTGTATGAAGGTCTGGTTATTAAATGGGTAAATCGTTTCTTTTTTAACCTTTATTTAACTAGGCAAGTCAGTTAAGAACAAATTCTTTTTAAAATGACGGCCTAGGAACAGTGGGTTAACTGCCTTGTTCAGGGCAGAACGACAGATTTTACCTTGTAAGCTCAGGGATTCGATCTAGCAACCTTTCGGTTACTGGCCCAACGCTCTAACCACTAGTCTACCTGCCGATAAAGAACAACTCAACACATTTGTATTGTTTGAAAGAAATGCAGTGTCATGTTGGATAGGCTGGATGTAACAAATAGCACAACTAGAAAATTTAATTTTTTAAGTAAAATGTGTGCTTTCTAGCTTGTCTTAAATAATTTATGGTTGTGAAATAAGTTGTAATAGTGGTAGTGACCGCTGTAGTAATGGCAGTGACTGGTTATAGTTGAATACATTTTTAGAAGGAAAGATTGCCAGCCAAAGAAATCTAATAATAATAACTAGAAAAGTACATTTCCTGAAGAAAATGTGATTTATGAAAAAGTTTAGAAAATATTAATATTGTTTTAATGTTTGTAGCTGAAATGGTTAGTGGTAGCATAATGTCTACCACTGTGTTCTTATTTTTGGATTTGAATCCATGAAGTGTTATGCTAATTTATGGTAATTACCACTGTTTATAAACTTTATTAAGAATGTGAAGATAGGATAGCCTGAACATGAGAATGTTGCTCATTGGGTGACATGTCTGGTGAGTATGCAGGCCATGGAAAAACATTGACATTTTTAGCTTCCAGGAATGATGTATAGATCCTTGATACATGGGGCTGTGCATTATCATGCAGAAACATGAGGTGATGGTGGCGGATGAATGGCACAACAATGGTCCTCAGGATCTTGTCACAGTATCTCTGTGCATTCAAATTGCCATCGATAAAATGCAAATCATTATCCGTAGCTTATGCCTGCCCATAACAACCCCACCGCCACCATGGGGCACTCTGATCACAACGTTGACATCAGCAAACCGCTCAACCACACGACGCCATACACTTGGTCTGCGGTTATGAGGCTGACTCAAATCAAATAACAGTAGTATGAAGAAATCTAGAATTGTCCTTTACAAGCAAACTTAATAACAGTGTGTAAGAGTTCAAAAGTGGTCTTGCTTTCAACAAGCACATTCATAACATTGAGTGCTGAGGCGTGTACCACAAAACTAGCTATATATATTTGGGATTTTCTAAAGCTAGCTAGCTTCAGTAAGCTTCATATTCCAACTCAGGCTTAAGCTCAATGTAGCCGTTTTTATAACAATATCAAATCACTTGTAACAATTAAAATGGAACTGGCAGTGTTTTAGCAACATGAAATCTTGTTAAAATATGTTCATATACACCCTCAGGAAGAACAATACTTTTTTGTTTTTACGTTTTCTGACAAGTGAGCATTTGGCTCATTTGATCATTGGCTCCCAAGCCCCAAGCTACTCCTCAGCCAGAACGTCCAGTGTACGGTCTGAGAGCAAAATGCAATGGATTTAAGAACTGACAATCTGACAACGCTCTGAATTTATGAACGCCCAGAGCGCACTCTGAACACACTCTGATACTCCAGAGTGAATTTAGGAACACACCCAATGACAGAATGTTCATATTTGAAGATGGCAGAAAGGCCAGTCTCATTGACACATGACATGGAGTACAGGGAGTGGATTAGCTAAAGAGACTGGCACTCAAGCTAACTGAATTCCATTTCTGAATACATTTATTTTCATTGTTAGAGCAGCCACTGGAGTATCAGGTCAATATAATGGATAATCTGTGGTCAAACAACACAATAACTGTCACTTTTTTTGTCACGCGATGTCTCAATTGGCCCAGACGACATATTTTCTGTTGCCTTGTCGAACTATTGACCCAGGCAGATTTCGTCCTTCAAATTCACTTGATTGTAGAATTCGTAGGCGATCGAATAAACCCCGCTTCCTTCCATTCTGCTAGCAAATGTGCAATCTTTGGAGAATAAAATCGATGACCTTCATGGAAGATTCAACTACCAATGGGACATTCAAAACTGTAATATCTTATGCTTCACGGAGTTGTGGCTGAACAACGACACTATACAGCTGGCTGGTTACATGCTGTCCCGGCAGGATAGAACAGCGGCGTCTGGTAAGACAAGGCGGCTGAATATGTATTTTTGTAAATAACAGCTGGTGCACGATATCTAAGGAAGTCTCAAGCTATTGCTCGCCTGAGGTAGAGTTTCTCATTATAAGCTGTAGACAACACTATCTACCAAGAGAGTTTTCATCTGTATTTTTTGTAGCTGTTTACATACCACCACAGTCAGAGGCTGGCACTAAGACAGCTGTATTCTGCCATAAGCAAACAAGAAAACGCTCACCCATCGGCGGCACTCCTAGTAGCCGGGGACTTTAATGCAGGGAAACTTAAATCCGTTTTACCAAATTTCTATCAGCATGTTAAATGTGCAACCAGAGGGAAGAAAACTCTGGACCACCTTTACTCCACACACAGAGACGCATACAAAGCTCTCCCTCACACTCCATTTGGCAAATCTGACCATAATTCTATCCTCCTGATTCCGGTTTATAAGCAAAAATAAAAGCAGGACTAGATCAATAAAAGTGGTCAGATGAAGCAGATGCTAAGTTACAAGACTTTTGCTAGCACAGACTGGAATATGTTCTGGGATTCCTCCGATGGCAATGAGGAGGAATCATTGGCTTCATCAATAAGTTAATCGATGATGTCGTCCCCATAGAGAACGTATGTACAGTTGAAGGCAGAAGTTTAAATACACCTTAGCCAAACACATTTAAACTCAGTTTTTCACAATTCCTGACATTCAATCCTAGTAAAAAATCTCTGTTTTAGGTCAGTTATGATCACCACTATTTTAAGAATGTGAAATGTCAGAATAATAGTAGAGAGAATGATTTATTTCAGCTTTTATTTATTTCATCACATTCCCAGTGGGTCAGAAGTTTCAGAAGATTTGCACTTTTTTCCCCGAAGTACATTCATCTCTAGGAGACAGATGCGTCTCCTTCCTGAGAGGTATGACAGCTGCGTGGTCCCATTGTGTTTATACTTGAGTACTATTGTTTGTAGAGATGAACGCGGTACCTTCAGCCATTTGGAAATGGCTCCCAAGGATGAACCAGACTTGTGGAGGTCTACAATTTTTTTTCTGAGGTCTTGGCTGATTTCTTTTGATTTTCCCATTATGTCAAGCAAAGAGTCACTGAGTTTGAAGGTAGGCCTTGAAATACATCCACAGGTACAGCTCCAATTGACTCAAATTATGTAAATTAGCCTATCAGAACATTCTAAAGCCATGACATCATTTTCAGGAATTTTCCAAGCTGTTTAAAGGCATAGTCAACTTAATGTATGTAAACTTCTGACCCACTGGAGTTGTGATACAGTGAATTATAAGTGAAATAATCTGTCTGTAAACAATTGTTGGAAAATTACTTATCATGCACAAAGTAGATGTCCTAACTGACTTGCCAAAACTATAGTTTGTTAACACAAAATTTGTGGAGTGGTTGAAAAACGAGTTTTAATGACTCCAACCTAAGTGTATGTAAACTTCCGACTTCAACTGTACATACCACAACCAGAAGCCATGGATTACAGGCAACATCCGCACTGAGCTAAAGGCTAGAGCGGGACCCGGAAGATTATAAGAAATTATTTTACTCACGTTGGCTGTGGTGAAGGTGAGCCCACAGGTTTTGGTAGCGGGCCGTGTCGGTGGCACTGTATTGTCCTCAAAGCGAGCAAAGAAGTTGTTTAGTTTGTCTGGGAGCAGGACATCGTGGTCCGCGACGCGGCTGGGTTTTTTTTTGTAGTCTGTGATTGACTGTAGACCCTGCCACATTCCTCTTGTGTCTGAGCCATTGAATTGTGACCCTACTTTCTCTCTATACTGACGCTTAGCTTGTTTGATTGCCTTGCGGAGGGAATAGCTACACTGTTTGTATTCAGTCATGTTTCCGGTCGCCTTACCCTGGTTAAAAGCAGTGGTTCGCGCTTTCAGTTTTGCACGAATGCTGCCATCAATCCACGGTTTCTGGTTGGGGAAGATTTTAATAGTTGCTATGGGTACAACATCACCGATGCACTTGCTAATAAACTCGCTCACCGAATCAGCGTATACATAAATGTTGTTGTCTGATGCTATCCGGAACATATCCCAGTCCACGTGCTCGAAGCAATCTTGAAGTGTGGAATCAGATTGGTCGGACCAGCGTTGAACAGACCTGAGCACGGGCGTTTCCTGTTTTATTTTCTGTCTGTAGGCTGGGAGCAACAAAATGGAGTCATGGTCAAAGTTGCCGAAAAGGGGGCGGAGAATGGCCTTGTATGCGTCACGGAAGTTACAATAACAATGATCCAGGGTTTTCCGGCCGGGTCACACATTCAATATGCTGACAAAATTTAGGAGCCTTGTTTTGAGATTAGCCTTGTTAAAATCCCCAGCCACAATAAATGCACCTCAGGATATGTGGTTTCCAGTTTACATAGAGTCCAATTAATTTATTTCAGTGTCGTTGTCGATGTGTCAGCTTGAGGGGGGATATATGCGACTGTGATTATAATCAAGGAGAATTCTCTTGGTAGATAATGCGATCGGCATTTGATTGTAAGGAATTATATGTCAGATGAACAAACTGTATGTTGTTATGATCACACAACGACATCGTTAATCATAAAGACACACACCCCCGCCTTTCTTCTTACCAGATAGATGTTTGTTTCTGTCAGCGCAATGCATGGAGAAACCATGTGGCTGTACCGACTCTGATAACGTGTCCTGAGTGAGCCATGTTTCCGTGAAGCAAAGAACCAGTATCTGATGTCTCTCTGGAAGGCAATCCTTGCTCGGATTTCGTATACCTTGTTGTCCAGAGACTTGCAAGTAGTATACTTGGGAGCGGTGCGCGATGTGCACGTCTCACGGAGCCTGACCAGAACACTGCCCCGCCTCCTCCGCCGCCATTGTTGTTTTGGGTCGCCGGCTAGGATCCAGTCTATTGTCCTAGTTGGTGGACCAAACAGAGGATCCGCCGGGAAAGTCATATTCGGGTCGTAATGTTGGTAAGTTGACGTTGCTCTTATATCCAATAATTCCTCCCGGCTGTATGTAATAAAACTTAAGATTTCCCGGGGTAACAATGTAAGAAGTAATCCATAAAAAAAAGTATACTGCATAGCTTCCTGAGAAAGTGAAGCGAGGCTGCCATCTCCGTCGGCGCCCTCCTGTACTCCCTGTTCACTCATGACTGCACGGCCAGGCACGACTCCAACACCATTATTAAGTTTGCCGATGACACAACAGTGGTATGCCTGATCACCGACAATGACGATACAGCCTATAGGGAGGAGGTCAGAGACCTGGCCGTGTGGTGCCAGGACAACAACCTCTCCCTCAACTTGATCAAGACAAAGGAGATGATTGTAGACTACAGAGAAAAGATGACCGAGCATGCTCCCATTCTCATCGACAGGCCTGCAGTGGAGCAGTTTGAGAGCTTCAAGTTACTTCGTATCCACATCACCAACAAACTAACATGGTCCAAGCACACCAAAACAGTCGTGAAGAGGGCGACAAAATCTATTCCCTCAGGAGACTGAAAAAGATTTGGCATGGTTCCTTGCCAATGATATATCGACCTATAAGTAACATTGGAAATTGCAAGGCAGGTAATTGATCTAAACGGTTTATTGTAAGAATATAGGATTATATATTCATACAAACGTTTCATCTTAAATGTCAACATGATTAAAATATAAATGTGACACATTAGAATATAATTTGTCACTTGAAATACCTTGATTGAACTATAATTGAATGAAAAGATTGAGTTAATATAATCTATCATGATTGGCTTGATTTAGATACCAATTATAGATGTGGACAGTTAAGAGATTTTTTTTTTGTGATATAAAAAAATGACAGTACTGTTTTAGATCTTCATGGATTACATTAATTGAAAATTTGAAAAGAATTACACAAACATGAGCTTCCATTCATAAAATGTGTAGAGTAAATTGCTACAGTAGATTATCTGTGGTAAACAAGGACATACTTAATTTCAATTGTACGGAATGATTGTTCAATAGTTAAGTCTTTGCTTAGTCTGCTCAAATAGTAGGTTTAGTTTATACCGAAAATAATACCCATCAAATAGTCTTGAAAAATGTTGGCAGGCTCCAGGACTAAAATGTAACAACAACACTTTTGTGAGCATTAATATGGTGGCCAACAGTGGTTGCAATTGAGATTAGCAGTGCGGGTGATTTTAGCGCATATTAATGGTATGACAAAAAAAAAATTGCCTTGTGTTGAGACAATGTTAGTTGCAATTGACCGGTTAACCTCTTGAATGAGAATAAAACATGTAGATTTCCGCCTAAATAGACATACCCAATAGTATTTGGGTGTTCCTAGTGTTTGGTATACTCAGTGTACACTATAACTCAGTGAAGATCGAAAGAGCTCCAAATTACCCGAGACTGGGTCTGCTAGCTTGTATGATTTCTGGCCTAAATACTCATACCCAAAAGTAAGTATTTTTGATGAGATGGCCAAAAATATTTACTAGTAATGCTACATAGTTCTAGAAAGGACTGGAACTCACCTTTCTAAAAAAAAATTGTTATAAATTGCTGTGGTGTACTCACTTTTGAGGAGACAAGCTCAAGTACACAGTACAAATATTATGAAAATAAAAAAAAGTATGATTCTTTTCTATTCAACAAAAGTGGGGGGGAACCTGTCACTTGTAAAAACGCGTAGTGCTTTATGATGAATTGCGTCATACAGTGGTAGCTGCACGATATCACCATAATCTAAAACCAGTATTTCACATTTTATTTAATCTTATCCAGAGCAGTTTATGGTAGTGAGTGCATACATCTTCATACTGGTCCTCCGTAGGAATCAAACTCACAACCCTGGCATGCTATACCAACAGAGCCACACGGGACCATGTCAATGTTGACTGAATGATTTGTTTTCTGCTATTTAATGAAAGGCTTTCCCTACTCCTATAAAAAGCCATTTTTTTATTCTTAACTTCTTTACTAACTCATCAATATGCTTTCTGATAGATAGCTTCTCATCAATCCAGATACCCAGATATTTATAAGCGGGAACACGATCAACGTGGACACCATCCGATGTACAAATGCATAAGCCATCGAGCTTTTTGGAAATAACATATACTTAGTTTTACCTGCAAGTAGCAATTTCACTTCAACAAGGGCTTTCTGCAAAGCAAAAAAGGCAGATTGTGTTGATGATACAGTTACTAGAAGAGTGAGACCAAGTTGAGACGCTGGACCAGGTGGATACGGTATGATATTAAGGCAGTTTATTAAGAGGTAAAGATATGACATTGCGTGCACGGTCTCGTTCATTTAGCTCAGAGGGAACTAGCAGAAGAAGAGACCCGAAACATGATGTGCACTACATTATATACACATTAATGACGTAGGTAGATTCTGGCAGTCGTTCTCCTCACTGGTTGGTGTGGGATGAGGGCGGTCCTGTTCGGATCTGGTGTCGAGGCCCCATTGGCCCCTAGGGTTGTTCTTTGTCTTCGAGCCCCAACCTAGTGAGGGGTGTGTGTGTGTGTTTGGGAGCCACAAGGTGGCCTTATCGGAACTAACAGTGTGTGCCTGCGTGGGACGCTTCAGTCAGTTATCTGTTTCTGGGTGCGTGTGTGTGTGTCTAGTATCAGGAGGGAACAGAGTATGTCTGTGTGCAAATGCGGGGTGTGTTTGTGCAAGAGGCAGCTATTTCAGGTGTCAACAGTTATATCTAGTAATAGCAATATTTATTACAAATCCCCCTCTTCACGTCTGAAAAGACGTGACATGAATAACTAAAAGCCCTCCTCAATCTGAGTCAGAGCTTTATACTCGTCTGGAACTTCTCTGGCGTTACCCATGACATTCATCCAAATAGAACTGCCTACATTAGAACCTATATTTCTCCTTTTTCTAGTTATCCTGTCCAGAACTGGTCTCTGATGTCTAATCCTAACTGGTTGGACCAATAATACCAGAACACAAGTGCCCCTTTACTCTTTAGATAATGTCTATCAGTGTCCTTCTTCATTGGTACAAGCCCTCCACACATCAGTTATAGGAGCTGTAAGGTTTAGAATTTTCTCCTCCTATATATCTGAACCCAAATCAGTCACATTGACAGACATCCATTGAGATCCACTACAGGACCTGGGTCTTTCGTGAAGTTGGTCTCTACCGACTGGATTAATGAACAGGAAAAATCGAGTCCACAATCATCAGTGTAAGCCCAATACCTTCATTCCGTGTCTGTTCCTGTGAGTCCTCAGAGGGTTACTGCTACATCTACTCTACAGTCATTAATATCCAAACTTTGTTTAAAACTACATCGAGATCACTTTCCATCCACATACCCCGGTCCCCAAGTATGTTTATTTACTTAGGCCAGGAACAAGATGAAGTGGGTCCCAAACAGAAATATAAAGTCCTGAATTATCTTCTACAATTTATTATGCATCCATATTCCTGCTCTATTAGGGAAATGTTTAATATTTACCTTAAATCTGACATCATCACCTATTTGAACTCCTTCTTTATATCCTTCTTATTCATGAGGGGTCGGGTATTATATAACTAGTCTTTTACTTCTTAAACCTGTCAGCAACATATATAATTTATACTAGAGGTGTTGAATCAGGATTTATAAAAAAGATCATCAAAACTATGATGCAGCTCAAGGTACCCCATATCCCAAAAACCGCCAGCCCTCTCCTGCCCTTAGCCAGTCTGCTAGGTAGCACCCCATACTTACACCTCTAGTGAACACACTACAGTGATGACAGGTCGGGGTAGGAAATCTTCGTTAACAGAAGCGACCCCCAGACCCTATTGGTCCAGTTCTGCTCTCCAACTCTGCGTGTGTTCCACGGTGTTTGTACGTGTTCCTACCTTTCTGCAGTGGGTAACGTTGACCCAGGTTGCTCTTTCTGATATTCTAATGGCAAAGGCTGTGACCAACATAACCTGGTAGGGGCCTTCCCAACGGGGCTGCTTCAGTCCTTGTCCTCCAGAGACTGGACCCACACCCAGTCACCAGGCTGGATCGTATGGTTCACCTCCTTCTGTAGTTCTTCTGTTGGGCATAAAATCTCTGACATACAGGTGTGATTAGCAAACAACTTCTCATGTGATTTGTTACTGTATCTTCCTAACTCTAATTTCATCCTGTACTCAGGTGTGTCTATCTTAACCTATTTTAATCATAGAATTCATGTGTCCTATAATACAATAACAATTTAAACACTGTTTCTTTCCTTTGCTCCTGGTGAGCTCAATTATTATTATTATTATTTTTTTTTTATTCAAAGTAATTTGTGTTGTCGAAAAAAATCTCTACCATATCTAACAATCCTCTCTATACTATTCATCTCTATCATATCCCTCCTTTTATACTCTACCCTATCCCCCCTTTTGATACAAGGCTCTGCCCCTGTATCAAACAACTGCATCTCTAAAACAACAAAAACCACTAGCTTTACTTAGGCAAAATTTGTAAATTTCTTTTTCCAAATTTCTTCCTTACTAACTGCTCCTAGCTGCTCCCACTTATTTAAACTGAAACTGGTGCCCTATCTTGGCTATCTTTTAGCAGAGTAGAACCTTTGTTCACTTCCTCTGTCAAGTGTGAGTCTGTTTAGCAATGTCGTAAAACTAGCTATCTATGCTTCCTCATCTGCCCTCCTGTCTCCATTGCAGATACTTTGTCTGGTAGGAGAACTGCCTCTAACAATATAAAATTAACCGTAGTTACCATCCCCCTTTTTCCATCTAGCTGCACAAGCGCTATCTGTATGAATGGTAACCCTTTCCCCTTTACCCAATAACCCATACTCTCCCACTATTCTAACTAAGTCCTGACTATACCAGCAACAAGGTTCCCTGTCCCCACAGATGACCATGTTCTTAACTATGTGGGCCTTCATGCCCTTTTCAGTGGGTGATACAACTCTATTCAAAAGTGTCATCACAACTCTTCCCAATAGGTTAACGGAACACAACTTGGAAATCACCGGTACCATTGCTTCCCCCCAGAAACCTCCCGAGTCAGAACGATGTTAAAAATGGTTTCTGTTCCTGTGCTAGAGCCAAATATACTGTAGCTAACTCAAATACCTAGTAATTCAGTATCTATCTTTACTCCTTGTCTACTCTGTCTGGTGATGGGCGCCTACCCGTGTGTTCAGCCCATATACCCCCTACTTCTCATGGCCTCCCCCCTCCTCTTTCTACCATAGGGCGGGGAGCCTGTCTCTGTCCCAAAACTCTCTCTATATTTCCCAAACAATATCCATATTCCCCAAACAATATCCATATCTCCCAAACAATATCCATATAATTTCCCAATGAGATAATAATAATCTCCCAAAGTATCAGTACAATTTGGATAGAAAATAGTATTTCTCATAAATATCAAGGTGAAATTCTCCTGATTTCTTTAACATTCGTGATGAGGTTGATCATTCCTCATCAGGAATCGTTTCAAAATCCAGGGCCTTTCAAAATTTCTCTTATACAAATGAAGTCCCACAACCCAGTGAGACGTTATGCCATAATCATGTACAAACACTGTTATCCCAATTTCCAATAGACCAATTTGATAGCCATTATGCAGTAGACTATTTCTGTTAACCATTATCTATTGTCTCCCTTAATTAACACACATACACATGTATTCGACTTCCATTTTTCCTGAAAGCAAGCCCTATATTCAAACCTCATATAATAGTTTTCCATTAAGTGGAATCTACCTTACTTTAAACTAACCAATCCCAGAGTCCCTTTCCAGTAATCCTATCGGTTTAACCTTTGCATTAATTTAGTCAAATTCAAAACTATTAGTATATGTTAGACCTTCAAAACATTAGTGCTGCCCTATCAGTTTGATTGTTGAACAATAGTAATGTTTTAGTCATACCTGTACTTTTAAACCCCAACAATTACTTGCTTCCAACCACTTCTCTTTTTGCCAACGGTTGTTATCAGTTAATTATTCATAATTTTTTAATATAGTCAAAACAAACCTATTTCTGCTTTTTACAGGGAGGCCACTTTAATTAGTTATTATATCCTCTTCCAATGTGTACCATATGCATTTATTTCGAATTAGAACAACGGAGACTGAAGTTTTTTCTTGAGTCGCATGGTTTTTCTGCTCTATCACATAGCATACAATTTTTAGCAACTTTGAACGTCAAATCTAAACTTTTAGCGATGGTTCGAACGTGGCGAAATACAACGTTAATATCCATTTTAAACTTAATATCCACTAATGAACTAGTTGATTCAAACTTTCTAAATCATCTTACCCTTGCGCTGTTCTCCCTCCTGTTTCCACTCCGTGAAAATTCTATCTTTTTTGTTTCAGCGTCTTCAATATCCTACCGAGCTCCCCGTCGACTGGGAGACCGTTGGGCGCGGTGATGCTGCCCTCTTCTGTCCATTCTCTGTAATATCTTCTCCTAGACTCCTCCATTTGTTGATGAGTGTCTGTACTTTGTCCAGACACGCTCTCACTCCCACTCACAAGTCCTCCTCAGTTCTGCGCATCCGTCACACACATATCACTTTCAGTTCCCGCTGGTATTCTACTGAGTGTGCTACATTGCTCTGCATCAGTTTTGCTGCGTCTAGTAAAATTTGCATAATCACCTCTATTCTGGAGGTCTTCAATTCGGACCCAAGTTCCTCCTCCTTGTGATTCTGCTCTTTTTGTTAATTCATCGTGGCTGTAAGATCCATGACCGGGGCCATGACCTGTGGACCATCGGGTGGCGCTGGTGTGGCGTCCTTACACATTTTCTTACGTTTTTCTAGCATGGCCAGGCCATTTTTCTTTGAGTTTCGCATTTTCTATTGTGTCTTTTTATGGTCCCTTTTGTTGGTTCCCCCCTGCTTCCATTCTACCGCGGTTTTCATTGTTCTCCGCTTCAGGGCCTCTGGCATTCTTCCAGGTTCTCCCTCAGTCGGTAGCCCTGAAGGATCTAGAATGGACCCATCCTCTATCCATTCTCGGTATAATTTTCCTCCTCTCTTCTTCCATTATTTTCCGTCTTTCCCTCCGTTTACCTCTAGGGTTGATTTCAACGTTTTTATAATTTTTTCCGATTTGATCCATTACAATTAGTTATTTATGTATCGTTGTTATATTTACACGTTATTCCCTACCGAGACTACGATTAATAATGGGTGAATGCGTTATACAATTATAGGATTATTTAAATATATCCGGTTACATGAATTATACGTCCTTGCACCCCTACACATATAAGCCTGACTAAATACACATACAGAATCTCAATCATAAAGCAACAAGCATACAGTGTGACTTATCTTATATCCAACACGTCTAATTCAATCAGTAAACTTATTTTATCTCCAAAACACTGCCGTTAAAGTATTTGCGCATATACCGTAACCTCTCTTCATCAGTATTTTGCCGTTTACTTGTTACAGGGAACTTGTCTTACTCAGTGTATTGCCGTCGAGGGTCGACCTAGACTTATCTTATATTCCAATACTTCTGCCTTTCCCTGGACTATGTTGCCGTCCACTTTTAGTCGAGGGTCCACCTAGACTTATTAATCGACAATTTATCTTATTTCCAACACACCATGTTACCCCATTAAAATCCGTGAACCCGGTATATTGCGGTACTCTATCAGAACTTGTCTAATATCCGAAATTCCGTCATTCACGGTGGTTATGCTGCCATTGTCCTCACTCACTTCCCTAAAGCCTTATAGACCTTTTGATAAAACAGCCCTAGCGTGCATGTTACCGACAGACATTCAGGCTTTTAATTTCACGTCATACACATACACAGTCATCCCAATCTTATTCTGTTGGCCAACTGAAATTGCATTCGCCATCACAGTACGTAATTAAATAATACATAACTTATTTTACTCTTACTTTACTGAAATGAACACGTGGTTCGAAAATGTAGTGACTTACACTGTAGCAATATTGATGTTGCACATATTGATGTTACACAGGAAACGGAAGGCAGGGGGCGCTGACGTGAGTAAAGTGCTGGTTGACAACGTGCCTAGTAAAAGTTGCTTAACGTTATATCTTTGTTTGTCGTGATTACAACACAAAGCATATTGAAACATGGTGGCAGCGGTACTCAAAAGAACCTGGATCTCATCGATGTAAATGAAGAATACATCCCAGGCGGCAGTTTGAAAAGTGCCGCGTTTACAGGCTAGTCATCGCTAGCCGAACGCCAACGTTAGCTAGCTACTGTGAGTGACTCAATGCTAAAAGCTAGCTGGCATTGGATACAAGTTGTCGTGAGTAGCTAACGTCCCCTTCTACAACTAAATCGCCATGGAAAATGCACTGAAACCTCCGGGCAAAATAGACTTTGATGATTGTAATTTAGCACTGACCTGGAAAAGATGGAAAGAGGAATTCAATTTGTACTTGGCCCTTACAATGAGAGAAAAACCTGATGACTAAAGTGAAGCTACTGTATTATCTCATTGGGGAAAAGGCAGAGAGATTTGTGAGACCCTGTGTGTGGGCAGTACAAATGACCATCTCTCTGTTGAGGAAGTAACTGCAGCACTAGATGCGTTTGTGATCCCAAGAAAAACGAAACAATTGAGAGATATAATTTTTTCATGCGAAGTCAGGGCCAAGATGAGGGTTTAGACAAATATCTCACTGAATTGAGGACTCTAGTGGCCACCTGCAACTTTGGAGTAATCACAGACTCTCTTATCAGGGACAGGATTGTGTGTGGCACGTGTGACCCACACTTAAGAGAGCGCTTACTCAGAGAGACGGATCTCAGTTTAGAGAAATGCATACAGATTGGAAGAGCTGCAGAACTGTCCAGACAGAGAGCTAAAGTAATACATGTGCAGGGCCCTGTAGCAGTGCATGCAGTAACACAGAAAGAGAGACCAAGAGGGAGAGGAGACCCTACAGAGGGACAGAGCATTATACAATGCAGATACTGTGGACGGACACACGAGAGAAAAAGGAAAAATGCTCCTGCATACGGACTAAAAATGCAAATCCTGTGGAAAAAATAATCACTTTCTACAGTTTGCAAAAGTGCAGGGCCAGCAAGAGAAACAGAGTCCTGGCAATGGAAAACGCGTCAGCTGACTCCAGAGAGCGGGGTGAGGATGTTCTGTGCATCACACTAGGCCAAAGTCAGAGAGCATCAACGTGGTGCAGGAGAAACCACAGACCCCAAAGCAGCTCTCTTTGCAACCATGCTGGTCAACAAAAAGTCTGTCAGATTTCAGCTAGATTGTGGTGCTAGTTGTAATGTTATCCCTGCAAACCTCATTAAAACCAGTCACCTAGAGCCCTGCAGTCAGGTATTGGTGATGTATAACAAGAGTACTCTGACGCCACTGGGGAAGTGCACACTTAAAGTGATCAATCCACGCAATAAGAAAACATACCGAGTTGAGTTCATCAGAGTCAACAAGAATGTGCACAGGCCCATTCTAGGCAGTAAGGCTATCCAGGCAATGGAGTTGATTACTGTGCAGCATCACAACATCCTAGCCATTGAGAAACAACGGGATCCTGACTAAAGAGCAAATCAAACAAGAGTACTCTGATGTATTCCAGGGAGATGGATGCTTACCCGGCAAACTGAAGCTGGAAGTGGATGAGCGAGTGGAGCCCGTCCAGCTGCCAAAGAGAAGAGTGCCAGTAGCACTGTATAAACCACTCAAAGAGGAGCTCAGTGGTCTAGAGAAAAGAAGGATGATAAAAGCAGTTGACAAAAGCACAGATTGGATTAGCAGCCTGATCGTAGTGAAGAAACCGTCCTGGAAAACTAAGAGTGTGCATTGATCCGAAACCTCTCAACAAGGCGCTCAAGAGGAGCCATTACCCACTTCCCACTATTGAAGACGTGCTGCCAGATCTGAACAGAGCACGCGTGTTCTCTGTTTGTGATGTAAAAAACGGATTTTGGCATGTGGGAACTGGAGGAGGAATCCAGCTATCTCACCACGTTCTCTACTCCAATGGACGCTACAGGTACAAGCGCATGCCAATGGGAATCAGTCCGCCCCAGAGATCTTTCAGAGGAAGTTGACCCAGGCAATGGAAGGTCTTCCAGGAGTCAAAATCATTGCAGATGACATCCTGATTGTGGGAGAAGGAGACAATGATGAAGTGGCGACTCTGGACCATGACAAAAACCTGAAAATGCTCATGGACAGATGCAGGAAGCTCAATATCAAGCTGAATCCGAGAAGCTGCAGCTCAGGCTGAAGGAAGTGCCCTACATTGGCCACCTGCTAACATCAGATGGGCTGGAAAGTGGACCCAGGAAAGTGACAGCCATCAAACAGATGCCTAGGCCTACAGATGTGTTGGGGTGCAGCGCTTCCTGGGCATGGTAAACTACCTAGCCAAGTTCTGCAGCCACGCCACGGAGCTCATGCGAAGCCACTGCGACAGCTAACGCACAAGGACTCACTGTGGGAGTGGTCTCTGAGACATGAGCAGGCTTTCAATAAAATCAGGGATACCATTGCACAGGCCCCTGTGCTGAAATACTACAACCCAACAGAGCAGCTTGTACTACAGTGTGATGCTTCAGAGAGTGGGTTAGGAGCAGCCTTGATGCAGGGGAGGACAACCACAGCATACGCCAGCAGAGCCCTGACAGAGACAGAAAAAGGGTATGCACAGATAGAAAAGGAGCTGCTGGCAGTGGTGTTTGGCATGGAGAGGTTCCACCAATTCACATATGGACGAACTGTGGAAGTGCAGTCAGATCACAAGCCTCTAGAGAGCATCATGACAAAGCTCTCCTCAGCGCACCAAAAAGACTACAACGCATGCTCATGAGACTTCAAAACTACGAGGTCAGTCTCCGATACGTTCCTGAAAACATGTGGTGCTGGCCGACACCCTGAGCAGGGCGTACCTCACAGAACAAGATAACAGAGGCCCTGTGGAGGTCGAAGTGGAATCAATCAATATGATACACTACCTCCCTGTGTCAAGCTTTAGAGACTAAAGCACATCCAGAGAGCCACTGAGCTGGACCGGGAGCTCCAGACACTGAAAATGTGATCCTGCAGGGTGGCCTGAAGTGAAAGGACATGTACCCTTGAAGTAGCCATGTATTTCCACAACAGAGATGAGCTGAGTGTGCAAAATGGAGTTATCTTCAGAGGTGAGCGAGTGGTTGTGCTCTACTGCCCTAAGGTCAGAGATAATGCAGAGAATCCATTCCTCACACACATAGGAACAGAGGGATGTCTGAGAAGAGCTCGCGAGTGTGTCTACTGGCCAGGCATGAATGCACAGCTGAGAACATACATGGCACAATGTAGCACCTGCACTGCATGGGGTATGAAGCAGCAGAAAGAAACGTTGAGGCCACACGTAAGCACCAAAGCGTCCCTGGGAAAAAATAGGGACTGACCTGTTCCAGTTCAACGACAGAGACTACATGGTCACAGTTGATTATCTCTCCAACTTCTGGGAAGTGGACCATTTGGAGAACACACAGTCGAAAACAGTCATTCAAAACTGAAGACGCACTTTGCTCGCTATGGGATACCTGACATCCTTTACTCAGACAATGGTCCCCAGTACTCTTCAGACGAGTTCAGTTTCAGCAAGGCTTGGGACTTTACACACAAAACGCCTGCCTGTGATACCGCAAAGTAATGGGAAAGTGGAATCGGCAGTGAAAACAGCCAAGAGACTGATGGCAAAAGCAAGAGAGCAGGTGCTGACCCATACCTGGCCATGCTGGATCACAGAAATACCCCATCACAAGGGACAGACAGCAGCCTGCAATGGTGCTCATGGGAAGACGATGCACAAAGACACTACTTATAATGAGTGAAAATCTTCTGAGACCAGGGATGGCAAACTGTCAGCTGGAGAAGTTCAAGGAAAGACAACAGAAACAAGCTAAGTACTACGACAGCTCTGCTAAGGATCTCACAGAGCTGCAAACAAGATGACAGGGTGAGAGTTCAGCCACTCACAGGACAGAAACAGTGGTGGCAGAGGGCCACAGTAGTCAGACCTGTGGAGCAAAGGTCCCACGAGGTGAAGACCGAACAGGGACAAGTCTTCAGGAGGAACAGGCGACACCTGAGGAAGAGCAGAGAAATAGAGGAGGATTTCCCACTGTTGAGGAGCCTGGCACAGAGCCAGTAAACAGAGCACCAGCGGACGCCAAGCAGGGTGCTGAATAAAACCAGAGGTGAACGCTGCACCTCAACAAGAAGATCCAAACATCTCAGGTCAAGCACCTCCTGATGTAATCAACACTCCCCACACAAGGTCTGGTAGGGCCATCCGAAGACCTATACACCTGAAAGACTTTGTGGGAAGGTAAAAGTAATAATAAGTAATGGACAGTCAGAGACAGTAAACAAACGTTCAGTTCACATTCCAGTTTATTGTAGACATGGACTACAAGCCAAAGTTAGGTGGAGTCTGCCTTTGTTTATATATAAAAAAAAAAAAAAGAGAACATGTAGCAATATTGATGTTGCACACATATTGATGTTACACAGGAAACGGAAGGCAGGGGGCGCTTGACGTGAGTAAAGTGCTGGTTGACAACGTGCCTAGTAAAAGTTGCTTAACGTTATATCTTTGTTTGTCGTGATTACAACACAAAGCATATTGAAACATACACCAGTTAGGTTTTCTCACAAAATAAATTTGGTTAACGCCAATATGCAGGCTTTCAGTCCTTTAGACAATAGGTAGCTGCTCACCTTATTTTGTAGACCGCGGTCTTTTGTGAGAGTACCGTCTGGCGACAGTCTCGGCCAATGGCTGGCGCTTTGTCCAGCGAAGACGTCCCCTCAGTTCAACGTCGGGGTCACCAATTGTTAGGTTTTGCATAGGTTCAACTGAGATAGGAACGATAGTAAACCTGAATTTGGTTAAAACAATTGTTTAATACAAAAGTTAATGAATGGCAAATACAATTTCCGTATATACGGGTTCACTGTAACATCTCGCAGGACGTAACAATGAACTGCCTTTTTCTGCTGATAACATGGGTATATGTTCTGACAGAGTTAGTTCCTGCTTCGTGAGCCGGCCTATCAGAACAGTGCCTGGGCGTGGTTTAGACTTGCCGGGCCAATCAGTGTCACACAGGCTGGTCCCCCTTTTGGCGCTCTGTTTGATTTATCTTCCTTCTTGACATTTCAGTACTTTTCCACTAGCCAGGGTCTTGTAGTAAATACCTGACACCCCCCACTTAACCACAGGTCAGCAACTTTCTCAAGATGTCCGCACAGGGGTTACACATACACAAGTCCCTACTGACTAACCCCCAATATGATTATTAGCAATTGTCAATACTATTATGGTATAAAAATATCAGAACCCCACACCCTATAAAAAGGTAATCTGCTGAGTTTGAAGGTTTCATGCAGATACCGGAGATTGAAGCCGGGTCCTCATACATGCAAAGAATGCGCTTTTCCGCTGAGCTACATGCCCTCAGAATGCCAGTAGTTACATTTGATGATAGAGAAAAACTGAGCCGAATGTAAAGAATGCTGTTTAGCGCCCTCACTGCTAAAGGTTTTAGCCCTCTCGTGGTGGTCTAGTGGTTAGGATTCAGCGATGTCACCATCCTGGGTCTGATTCCCACTAAGGGAAATACTTTTTTTGGGGAAACACCAGGCAAACGTCAAAAAGTCAGCGATCCTCCTTTGAGTTAGCGACCTAAGGATTGTTCCAATTTCAAGTACACTCCACAGCACTACCAGCTGAGCTATCAAACATCGACGAGTGAACACTAAAGCCATCACCTAGATGGTCTGTTGAAGCGTATATTCCCTATAATAAGTTAAATTGCTGAGTTTGTGGGATTCATGCAGATGCCGGAGATTGAACCCGGGTCCTCATACATGCAAAGAATGCACTCTTCCACTGAGCTACATCCCCTCAGAATGCCAGTAGTTGCATTTGATGATAGAGAAAATCTGAGCCGAGAGTAAAGAATGCTGTTTAGCCCCCACACTGCAAAATGTCTCAGCTCTCTCCCTGGTGGTCTAGTGGTTAGGATTCGGCGCTCTCACCGCCGAGGCCCGTGTCCGATTCCCGGTCAGGGAATCCTTTTTTAAGGGAAAACCTAGGCAAACGTCAAAAAGTCGGCACAACAGCAGAAAAAGTGATCCTCCTTTGAGCCAATGACCTAAGGATTGTTACAATTTCAAGTACACTCCACCGCTCTACCAACTGTCTTATCGAAGGTCAACAAGTGAAGAATTTGGCACTCTCAGGGAAAGATAATTTATTAGTCAAGCACAAGTCAAAGTGCACTGTTGTCAAAAAGTTGGCACAAGCCACAAGAAAAGATGTACTCCTTCAAGCCATATTTCAACCAGCAACCTAAGGATTGCTTAAATTTCACTTACAGTCCTCCATTGTTTTCCTGAGCTACATCCCCTCAGAATGCCAGTAGTTGCATTTGATGATAGAGAAAAACTGAGCCGAGGGTAAAGAATGCTGTTTAGCCCCCTCACTGCTAAAGGTTTTAGCCCTCTCGTGGTGGTCTAGTGGTTAGGATTCAGCGCTATCACCGTCCTGGGTCTGATTGCCACTTACGGAAATACTTTTTTTGGGGAAACACCAGGCAAACGTCAAAAAGTCGGCACAACAGCAGAAAAAGTGATCCTCCTTTGAGCCAATGAACTAAGGATTGTTACAATTTCAAGTACACTCCGCCGCTCTACCAACTGTCTTATGGAAGGTCAACAAATGAAGAATTTGGTGCCGTCAGGGAAAGATAATATGTTAGTCAAGCACAAGTCAAAGTGCAGTGCTGTTAAAGAGTTGGCGCAAGCTACAAGAAATAAAACACTCCTTCGAGCCAGAATTGAACCAGCGAACTAAGCTATTCTGCAATTTCTCCTACAGTCCTCCACTCTTCCAACTGAGCTATCGAAGGTCTACGAGTAAACACTAAAGCAATAACCTAGAAAGTCTGAAGCGTATGTTTCCTATAAAAAGTTAATCTGCTGAGTTTGAAGGTTTCATGCAGATACCGGAGGCTGAACCCGGGTCCTCATACATGCAAAGAATGCGCTCTTCCGCTGAGCTACATGCCCTCAGAATGCCAGTAGTTAAATTTGATGATAGAGAAAAACTGAGCCGAATGTAAAGAATGCTGTTTAGCGCCCTCACTGCTAAAGGTTTTAGCCCTCTCGTGGTGGTCTAGTGGTTAGGATTCAGCGCTATCACCGTCCTGGGTCTGATTGCCACTTACGGAAATACTTTTTTTGGGGAAACACCAGGCAAACGTCAAAAAGTCAGCACAACAGCAATCCTCCTTTGAGTTAGCAACCTAAGGATTGTTCCAATTTCAAGTACACTCCACAGCTCTACCAGCTGAGCTATCGAAGGTCGACGAGTGAGCACTAAAGCCATCACCTAGATGGTCTGTTGAAGCGTATATTCCCTATAATAAGTTAAATTGCTGAGTTTGTGGGATTCATGCAGATGCAGGAGATTGAACCCGTGTCCTCATACATGCAAAGAATGCACTCTTCCGCTGAGCTACATCCCCTCAGAATGCCAGTAGTTGCATTTGATGATAGAGAAAAACTGAGCCGAGAGTAAAGAATGCTGTTTAGCCCCCACACTGCACAATGTCTCAGCTCTCTTCCTGGTGGTCTAGTGGTTAGGATTCGGCGCTCTCACCGCCGAGGCCCGGGTCCGATTCCCGGTCAGGGAATGCTTTTTAGGGAAAACCTAGGCAAACGCCAAAAGTCGGCACAACAGCAGAAAAAGTGATCCTCCTTTGAGCCAATGACTTAAGGATTGTTACAATTTCAAGTACACTCCACCGCTCTACCAACTGTCTTATCAAAGGTCAACAAGTGAAGAATTTGGCGCTCTCATGGAAAGACAATATGTTAGTCAAGCACAAGACAATCTGCTGAGTTTGAAGGTTTCATGCAGGTACCGGAGATTGAACCCAGGTCCTCATACATTCAAAGAATGCACTCTTTCGCTGAGCTACATCCCCTCAGAATACCAGTAGTTACATTTGACGATAGCGAAAAACTGAGCCGAGTGTAAAGAATGCTGTTTAGCGCCCTCACTGCTAAAGGTTTTAGCCCTCTCGTGGTGGTCTAGTGGTTAGGATTCAGCGCTGTCACCGTCCTGGGTCTGATTGCCACTTAGGGAAAAACTTTTTTTGGGGAAACACCAGGCAAACGTCAAAAAGTCAGCACAACAGCAGTCCTCCTTTGAGTTAGCGACCTAAGGATTGTTCCAATTTCAAGTACACTCCACAGCGCTACCAGCTGAGCTATCGAAGGTCGACAAGTGAACACTAAAGCCATCACCTAGATGGTCTGTTGAAGCGTATATTCCCTATAATAAGTTAAATTGCTGAGTTTGTGGGATTCATGCAGATGCAGGAGATTGAACCCGAGTCCTCATACATGCAAAGAAAGCACTCTTCCGCTGAGCTACATCCCCTCAGAATGCCTGTAGTTGCATTTGATGATAGAGAAAAACTGAGCCGAGAGTAAAGAATGCTGTTTAGCCCCCACACTGAAAAATGTTTCAGCTCTCTCCCTGGTGGTCTAATGGTTAGGATTTGTCGCGCTCACCGCCGTGGCCCGGGTAAGATTCCCGGTCAGGGAATGCTTTTTTAGGGGAAAACCTAGGCAAACGTCAAAAAGTCGGCACAACAGCAGAAAAAGTGATCCTCCTTTGAGCCAATGACCTAAGGATTGTTACAAATTCAAGTACACTCCACCGCTCTACCAACTGTCTTATCGAAGGTCAACAAGTGAAGAATTTGGCGCTCTCAGGGAAAGATAATTTGTTAGTCAAGCACAAGTCAAAGTGCACTGTTGTCAAAAAGTTGGCACAAGCCACAAGAAAATATGTACTCCTTCAAGCCAGATTTCAAACAGCAACCTAAGGATTGCTTAAATTTCACTTACAGTCCTCCATTGTTCTCCTGAGCTACATCCCCTCAGAATGCCAGTAGTTGCATTTGATGATAGAGAAAAACTGAGCTGAGGGTAAAGAATGCTGTTTAGCCCCCTCACTGCTAAAGGTTTTAGCCCTCTCGTGGTGGTCTAGTGGTTAGGATTTGGCGCTCTCACCGTCCCGGGTCCGATTCCCACTTAGGGAAATACTTTTTGGGGAAAACACCAGGCAAACGTCAAAAAGTCGGCACAACAGCAGAAAAAGTGATCCTCCTTTGAGCCAATGACCTAAGGACTGTTACAATTTCAAGTACACTCCGCCGCTCTACCAACTGTCTTATGGAAGGTCAACAAGTGAAGAATTTGGTGCCGTCAGGGAATGTTAGTCAAGCACAAGTCAAAGTGAAGCGCTGTTAAAGAGTTGGCGCAAGCTACAAAACACTCCTTCGAGCCAGCGCCCTAAGGATTTCTGCAATTTCTCCTACAGTCCTCCACTCTTCCAACTGAGCTATCAAAGGTCGACGAGTAAACACTAAAGCAATCACCTAGATGGTCTGTTAAAGCGTATGTTCCCTGTAAAAAGTTAATCTGCTAAGTTTGAAGGTTTCATGCAGATACCGGAGATTGAACCCGGGTCCTCACACATGCAAAGAATGAGCTCTTCCGCTGAGCTACATGCCCTCAGAACGCCAGTAGTTACATTTGATGATAGAGAAAAACTGAGCCGAATGTAAAGAATGCTGTTTAGCGCCCTCACTGCTAAAGGTTTTACCCCTCTCGTGGTGGACTAGTGGTTAGCATTCGGCGCTCTCACCGTCCCGGGTCCGATTCCCACTTGGGGAAATACTTTTTTTGGGGAAACACCAGGCAAATGTCGCAAGTCGGCACAACAGCAGAAAAAGTGATCCTCCTTTGAGCCAATGACCTAAGGATTGCTGCAGTTTCACATACCCTCTGCCGCTCTACCAACTGTCCAATCAAAGGTCAACAAGTGAAGAACTTGGCGCTCTCAGGGAAAGATAATATGTTAGTCAAGCACAAGATAACCTGCAGAGTTTGAAGGTTTCATGCAGGTACCGGAGATTGAACCCAGGTCCTCATACATTCAAAGAATGCGCTCTTTCGCTGAGCTACATCCCCCTCAGAATGCCAGTAGTTACATTTGATAATAGCAAAAAACTGAGCCGAGTGTAAAGAATGCTGTTTAGCGCCCTCACTGCTAAAGGTTTTAGCCCTCTCGTGGTGGTCTAGTGGTTAGGATTCAGCGCTGTCACCGTCCTGGGTCTGATTCCTACTTAGGGAAATACTTTTTTGGGGGAAACACCAGGCAAACGTCAAAAAGTCGGCACAACAGCAGAAAAGGTAATCCTCTTTTGAGTTAGCGACCTAAGGATTGTTCCAATTTCAAGTACACTCCACAGCTCTACCAGCTGAGCTATCGAAGGTCAACAAGTGAAGAATTTGGTGCCCTCAGGGAAAAATAATCTGTTAGTCAAGCACAAGTCAAAGTGCAGTGCTGTTAAAGAGTTGGCGCAAGCCACAAGAAAATATACACACTTTCGATCTGGATTTGAACCAGTGACCTAAGGATTGCTGTAATTTCACTTACAATCCTCCACGCTTCCAATTGAGCTATCTAAGGTCAACGACTAAACTCTAAAGCCATCACCTAGATGGTCTGTTAATGCGTATGTTCCCTATAAAAAGTGAATCTGCTGAGTTTGTGGGTTTTATGCAGATGTCGGAGATTGAACCCGGGTCCTCATACATGCAAAGAATGCGCTCTTAAACTGAGCTACATCCCCTCAGAATGCCAGTAGTTGCATTTGATGATAGCGAAAAACTGAGCCGAGGGTAAAAAATGCTGATTAGCCCCCACACTGCAAAATGTCTTATCTCTCTCCCTGGTGGTCTAGTGGTTTGTATTCAGCACTCTCACTGCCGTGGTCCGGGTTCGATTCCCGGACCAGCCTCAGCCCTCCTTTCTCATAATCTGCTATAAGCACATCGTGCGCTATCTTTACCCCTTTCTACCCCACACAAAATCTGACACCAATGCCTTAGTTTCCTTCAACACCCACTCTGGTAATTTCAATATACATACTTTGACATTAGCAATGCATTCACTATTACAACTTTCCCCCTCAGTTTCAATACCCTTTGCTTCCAATAATTCAATGTTGTTTTTATTTTATTCAACACTCCCGTCCATGTATAATCTCTTGCCTCTCTTTCTTCCTCTCCAACATATATCCCTAACACCTTCACCTTCCCCTTTACTACTTTTAATGGAAAGTCACATTTTCCTGTGTTCCCTTTTCCTAAATGCCTTATTTAAATCCAGACAGAGCACCACTCCTCCTCCCTCCCTCATATCCTTCACTACATCCCTTATTGTACACAATGTATCAGTCACATCCCTCCCCGGGACCCCATATGCCTGGGTGGGCTCTATAATCCTTGCCATTATCTTGTTCATTCTATTTGCCAGAGCTTTTGCTAGAATCTTATAATCACAATTTAACAGTGTCAACGCTCTGTAGTTCTTTAAACTAGTTTTGTCACCTTAACCCTTATACAATAGAGTTGGCACCCCCAATCCCATAGAGTCCGGCACTACCTTTATTCTCTCCATACTCTCATACACTCTACCCAGTATAGGGGCCAGCATATCAACAAAAGTCAATCCATCAGACCCTGGACTTTTATTTAGATTTAACCCCATTATTGCTGCCTTAATCTCCTCCACTGTCAAGCCTGAATCCCCCTTCATCCCTTCTGTTATCTCTCTTCCCTCCACCGCCCCTAACACTTGATTCATACATTCCTCATTCACTCCCATAGAAGTATACAGATCTGTATAAAATGCTTGCACAGTTTAAATTATTCCTACCAAATCTGTCACCTTTTCCCCATTCTCATTCACCAGTTCAAAAACTGTCCCTTTTTCTTGCTTTCTCTTCTCTAGACCTAGGAAATAGGCTGTGCTCCTTTCTCCCTCTATCACATATTGTGCTTTACTCCTCACTACAGCCCCTTCACATTTCCGCCTTTCTACTTCCCTCAGCTCCTCCCTCACCCTCAGATACTCTGTTAAATTATACTCTGGGATCCCATCCACCCTCTGCTGTTCTACTCCCAACTTTCTCTATAACTCCCTCTGCTCCCTTTTCCTCTCCCTCCCTACCCGTTTTGCAAAAGCTTTTACCACCGATTTCAATTTACACTTCATCTCCTCCCACCACGCACACACATCACTCTCATACATCTGTTCTTGCATGGCCAAGCACACACTCTCTCTTACCACCTCCTCAAACCCTTTCTCCCTAAGCAGGCTTGCATTAAAACACCACAATCCCCCCTCTTCCCCCTCTCTTCACCCCTAGTCTAAAAGTCTGAGCATCATGGTCACTGAACGCCGTTAACTGATACTCCACCTCTCCGACCAGTTGCTCTACCTCCCTCTTTACCAAACACAAATCTATCCTGGATTGTGTCAATTCACCCATCACCATCTGCCTCCTTGAAAAAACTCTAGCCTCTGGATGCTCCTCTCTCCATTTATCTATCATTCCTCTCTCATTCATTATTTCCTTCAGTACTTTTCTTGAGGAGTCTGATCTAAAATGCACCCCCTCTTGATGCATCTAGCCTATCTAACCACACATTATAATCTCCCACCATTATGCAGTTCCCCACACATTTCTGTCTCAATGTTCCAAAAAAGATCGCTCTCTCTCCATATTTGGCGCATATATACAGTATAGAGCGTATTCTGTCCCCTTATGTTCAAATCCTACTCCCACTACCCTTCCCTCATTGTCTCTCATTATCAGTTTTTGGTTACTCACCACTCCTTTCTTTATAAGTATAGCAACCCCACATGAACGTACTGTTCCGTTACTTACATATATGTGTACATTCCATTTCTGCTTTACCCTGTTGATACATGTCTCAGTCCAATTCTTCTCTTGTAAGCATAATATGTCCACAGGAAATGCTTCAATCACCATCTCCATCTTTCTCCCACTACGTAGTCCGTTAATATTTACAGAAGTCACTTTCACCATTATAAACATAATTTGAAGAAAATATATGCATTCCATCAGCTTGCGTTCTTTATTTTTTTTACTTTCTTTGCACGCAGATTCAAAATGTTCTCCCTCCTCTTTTCACGCATCTCCTCCACTTCTTTTCCCCTTTGCTCCTCATCAGACCCTTTCCTTTTTCCACTTTACTCCTGCTCCGGACTCACCATCCTATATACACCTACTCGACCAGCATTTTCCTTCGTTTCCTCCTCACCACCCCTCTCCTCCTCTATCTCGACATCATCCAGCGTCGACCCTAGTTCATCCTCTCTTGCATCCTTTCTCCACCACAGATACAGCTCCCCTCTTCTCTCTGTCCTCCATCTGCTCCTTTGTCGTCTCCTCCTCTCCGCTCTCCTCCCCCGTCTCTTCATCGCCCCTCTCCTCACCCGCCCCTTCCTTGCCACTCTACTCCATCTCACCTTCCTCACTGATATCCTCATATTGAGTCTCAGGAACCACTCCCACCTGGGAACAGGTACATCTCGCTGCACTACTCCCACAGCCTGGACATCTTCGCTCTCTCATCCATGCACACTCCCGTGCGTAATGCCCCTGCTCTCCACACTTGTGGCATGTAAATTCTGGACAGTCTCTTAGTACATGCCCTGGCTGAATGCACAGCCTGCATACCCTCACCTGTCGATCATGTATTACTCTAAAATATTCCGTCCCCTCCAGCGTCTCAAATTGTGTTGAATATGGTAACGAACGCACAATGTCCGTGGACTTCACTTTTAAAAATCTCGTTCCGTCCGCCACATCTGTCCCTGGCCAGAAGCGCCTCTTCACTTGAGATATTGCTGCCACTCCCCACATTTCAAGTTTCTCCTCTATCGCCTGATCTGTGATATAGACTGGGAGGTTTAGAAATGAAACCACAATCTCATCCCTCAGTAATTCCTTTGCCATTATTCTGGTGTCCCTTATCTTGAATCCATCCAGTAATTTCTCGCAGTCATTAAATCCGTCCATATACAATGTGGGGTGAGTCCCCATAACAGCACTCAGCTGCCAGGGAACTCTCTCTCTTAATAACAAGCAAACTTAATCCCCCCAAAAATCTCTTATATACTATAAACAACTATTTTAGTCAGAAACGATTATTCTACTGCTCAAACGAAAATTCACCTGACAATCTCTCACAGCTGTTTCCAATCTCTCTAATCACGATGGGTGCGTTCAGGCTGGTATGGCCGTAAGCGAGGGAGCAACTCTTGGTACACCATATAAAGTCAAAGTAAGTCTGATAAACAGACATTGCATTTTAACCAATTGGATAAAGCAGCTTAAACTTTGGGTCACTCAAAAAGTGATGGCGACAGTATATGTAATTTCTTTCACTTTTTGAGTGACCCAAAGTTCAAGCTGCTTTATCAAATTCGTGAAAATGTTTATCAGACTTACTTTGACTTTATATGGTGTACCAAGAGTTGCTCCCTCGCTTTACGACCATACCACCCTGAAAGCACCCGATCTCGTCAGATCTCGGAAACTAAACAATGTCGGGCCTGGTTAGTACTTGGATGGGAGACTTCCTGGGAATACCAGGTGCTGTAAGCATTTTGTCCACTAGGGTTTGCGCTTGCATAATTTCATCAGCAACACTGCCTTGTAGTAATCATTTGATGCTGAATGTTGATTTGACTAAATGCAGCTTGTATGGGCTAGTCTCCCCTGCCTTTTAATAGGATCAAAGTTCCTTGTGTTGTCAGGGAGCAATTGCCTTTTATTTATAATACAAATAAGAATATTGTTACAGAATGCAGCTTGTGTGTGCTTTGTGCTCCCTCGCCCTGTTCAAATTATCAAAGGAAATAATGCTGGTCAGTGGAACTGGACTGGTGTCTGATGGCCGTGTGTTTTCCATGGTGGAATTAGAACCCTTTGTCCATTTTTCCAACGAGGCTGAACTATGTGCCCTCATTTTGAAATGTAAGCAAGGTTTGTTTGTATTTCATCCAACTATCTGTGCGACAAAGTGATGGCGACAGTATATGTCATTTCTTCCACTTTTTGAGTGACCCAAAGTTCAAGCTGCTTTATCCAATTGGTGAAAATGCAATGTCTGTTTATCAGACTTACTTTGACTTTATATGGTGTACCAAGAGTTTCTCTCTCGCTTACGGCCATACCAGCCAGAACACACCCATTGTGATTAGAGAGATTGGAAACAGCTGTGAGAGATTGAGAGGAAAATTTTCGTTTGAGCAGTAGAAGAGGCTTTTCTGACTAAAATAGTAGTTTATAGTATATAAGAGATTTTTTGGGGGATTACGTTTGCTTGTTATTAAGAGAGAGTTCCCTGGCATCTGAGTGCTGTTAGGGGGACTCACCCCACATCGTATACGGACGGATTTAATGGCTGAGACCCAAGCAAGTAAAATGACGATGGAAAAAGTAAATGGGGATGGTGAATCTACAAGAGAGAAGAAAATGAGCTATGAAAAAACATTAACTGTGGCGGTGGAAATGGAGGGAGAAGAGAGAATTTCTATGATGGAAATGCTGAGGGGAATAAAGGAAGAGTGTGGAATGGAGGACAGAGAGAAGAGGGGAGCTGTATCTGTGGTGGAGAAGGATGCAAGAGAGGATGAACTAGGGTCGACCCTGGATGATGTCGAGATAGAGGAGGAGAGGGGTGGTGAGGAGGAAACGAACGAAAATGCTGGTCGAGGAGGTGTATATAGGATGGTGAGTCCGGAGCGGGAGGAAAGTGGAAAAAGGAAAGGGTTTGATGAGGAGCAAAGGGGGAAAGAAGTGGAGGAGATGCGTGAAAAGAGGAGGGAGAACATTTTGAATCTGCGCGCAAAGAAAGTAAAAAAAATAAAGAACGCAACCTGATGGAATACATATATTTTCATCAAATTATGTTTATAATGGTGAAAGTGACTTCTGTAAATATTAACGGACTACGTAGTGGGAGAAAGATGGAGATGGTGATTGAAGAATTTCCTGTGGACATATTATGCTTACAAGAGACGAATTGGACTGAGACATGTATCAACAGGGTAAAGCAGAAATGGAATGGACACATATATGTGAGTAACGGAACAGTACGTTCATGTGGGGTTGCTATACTTATAAAGAAAGGAGTGGTGAGTAACCAAAAACTGATAATGAGAGACAATGAGGGAAGGGTAGTGGGAGTAGGATTTGAACATAAGGGGACAGAATACGCTCTATACTGTATATATGCGCCAAATATGGAGAGAGAGCGATCTTTTTTGGAACATTGAGACAGAAATGTGTGGGGAACTGCATAATGGTGGGAGATTAAAATGTGTGGTTAGATAGGCTAGATGCATCAAGAGGGGTGCATTTTAGATCAGACTCCTCAAGAAAAGTACTGAAGGAAATAATGAATGAGAGAGGAATGATAGATCCATTTCTGGTCCATTTCCATCCCCACGCCACACGGATATGGTTTTTAGTCGTATACGCCAATTACACACCTGGCTAAAGGGATACTGCTGCACGATGGGAATTCCCTTTGTGGATAACTTTGCAGCTTTTACAGACCGACCAGGCCTATTTCTTCGGGACAATTTACATCTTAACAGGTATGGCTCCAGCATCCTCTCCACCAACATGTCTCTTACTCTTGCTTCATGTAGAGCCTTTGATACCTGACGTTGTGTATCTTCGGGTTGACTCTTGGGATTGTACGCTCCCTATCAGACAGCTCCTCTCCCAGTTTCATTCATTAGTCCCCAATTGCAAATATGGAACAAACTACAGTTAACAACCTTTTGCAATTCCTAGATTATTGTCCAGTCACCGTGACAAGTAATACTACTCACATGCAGAGAGGTATTGTTAGTAGGTATCTTGTCCCCATAAAATTGAGCTCTGTCAATAGCTCGAAAAGGGTTTATTGCTCATCCAGTGCAGCTTCAGGTGCTACCTTGGATACTCCATCTGATATGAATTCCCGTGGCAATGGCATTGGAATAATTCATTTGAACGCTAGAAGCCTGATCCAAAAGTTGGACTTTATTGACATTTTGGTCTCACAATCAAATGTTGACATATTGATTGTATCTGAATCGTGGCTGTGTGATTCTGTGCCTGATTCAGATGTTCAGTTGATTGGGTACAATATTTATAGAGCTGATAGAGTTGGTAGAGGTGGTGGTATTGCAATTTATGTAAAATGCTGCTTGAATGCTTCTGTGTCCATATCAACCTCTGTTCCAAAGCAATATGGATGTCTAGTTTTAAATGTGGTACTTGGTCATAACGCTCAGCTAACTCTAGCAGGGGTATATCGCCCCCCCTCAGCTCCTCCTTGTACTCTATGCAAATTATCTGATATACTGTCTAATTATGCAAACTCTGAATTACTGATTTTGGGAGATTTTAACCTGGATTGGCTCTCCCCAGTATCCGATAAATTAAAATACATTTGTACTGAACTAAATCTAACTCAGCTGATAACTAAACCAACCCGTCCCAACTTTAAGAACCCAGTGAAATCTACTCTACTAGATATTATTCTAACAAATACCCCCATAAATACACAGCCAGTGGGGTTTTTGCAAATGATATCAGTGACCACTGCCCTATTGCTTGTATTAGAGATACCAGGCTGAAACACTGTGATCCCTGTATAATCTCTAAGAGAAATTATAAACATTTCTCACAGCAAGCTTTTTATCCTTGACTTAGATCACTCTGAGCTTTTATCCACTTGCTGCATTCTGGACCCTGTTTTAGCCTTTGCTTTTTCTCTTCTATTGTTATCTCTATGTCTGATAAACATGCCCCGCTTTAAGAATCACAGAGTAAGAAACCGAACCAGTTCTTGGTTCTCTCCTGAATTGTCAGGTCTTTTCCTGCAAAAGAATCGGGCCTGGGCCTTGGCGGAAAACAGGTACTCCAGCTGATTGGCTGTTTTTAGGCAATTGAGAAATAAATGTACTGCAGCTGTCAAAAGGGCAAAATCGAATTACTTCCTTAACGCTATGACAGATTCTGCAGGAGATCCTGCAAAATTCTGGAAAACTGTTAATTCACTGAAACGGGGAAATTCTGCTGTTTCTCTTCCTAAGCAAATTATCTCAGACTCCTGTATTTTAAGTGGTAAAAATGATATTTGTGATGCTTTTAATAAGCATTTTATCTCTGCTGGTTTTTATTTGAAAGGACAAGTGGCCATTGTGGTACTGGCCAGTTAGTTGATTTTTCGCCTTGCTTTTCAACCGTTACTCTGAAAAATGGTAACCCTGTTTTTAGTTTCCAGAAAATAACTGAAGCAGAGGTTCTAGCTGCCCTGTGTGCCATTGATACTAAGAAATCTCTGGCGCGGACAATTTAGACCCAGACTTACTTAAGTGTGCTGCACCTATCATTGCTGGTTCAGTGACACACATTTTTATCTAACATTAAGCACAGGAAATATCCCTAAGGTGTGGAAAGCAGCTTTTGTTCTGCCATTACATAAGGGAGGTGATGGTAGTGATTTGGATAACTATCGACCCATCTCTAGGCTCCTTGTCTGGCAAAGATCCTAGAATCTTTAGTTAACAAACAGTTACAATCTTTTCTTTCTGCTAACAGTATTCTTAGCACCAATCAATCTGGTTTTAGATCTAAATACAGTACCACATCGGCCACTATGTGTTGTAAATGATATTGCAAATGCCTTAGATGATAGAAAGCATTGTGCTGCGTTGTTTATAGATTTGTCTAAAGCTTGACACTGTAGACCATGCCATCCTTTTGAGTAAGCTGTCATCTATAGGACTGGGCACTGATGCCTGCCGATGGTTTTATGACTATCTTAAAGATAGAACTCAGGCCGTCATGGTCGACGGGTCAAGTCTGACCCCTTACAGTTACTTAAAGGGGTCCCTCAGGGTTCAATAATTGGCCCACTATTGTTCTCAATATATATAAATAACATTGGTGATGATGTCAGATATTGTAATTTCCATTTATATGCAGATGACACAGTGATGTACTCTATTGCTCCAACAGCGGACCAAGCTTTAATGCAGTTGGAGTCTGATTTTAGGATATTACAGGAGTCTCTTTTTACAGCTTAAACTTGTTTTAAACGCTAAGAAAACAAATGTCATGCTTTTTTCTAGGTCTAACCTCTCAGTTAGAAACACTTTTGTAATCACTAGCTTGGATGGTACTCAAATCAAACAGGTCTCTGCATATAAATATTTATATTTTTTTTCAAGGAGGCAGATGGTGATGGGTGAATTGAAACAATCCAGGATAGATTTGTGTTTGGTAAAGAGGGAGGTAGAGCAACTGGTCGGAGAGGTGGAGTATCAGTTAACGACGTTCAGTGACCATGATGCCCAGACTTTTAGACTAGGGGTGAAGAGAGGGGGAAGAGGGGGATTGTGGTGTTTTAATGCAAGCCTGCTTAGGGAGAAAGGGTTTGAGGAGGTGGTAAGAGAGAGTGTGTGCTTGGCCATGCAAGAACAGATGTATGAGAGTGATGTGTGTGCGTGGTGGGAGGAGATGAAGTGTAAATTGAAATCGGTGGTAAAAGCTTTTGCAAAACGGGTAGGGAGGGAGAGGAAGAGGGAGCAGAGGGAGTTATAGAGAAAGTTGGGAGTAGAACAGGAGACGGTGGATGGGATCCCAGGGTATAATTTAACAGATTATTTCAGGGTGAGGGAGGAGCTGAGGGAAGTAGAAAGGCGGAAATGTGAAGGGGCTGTAGTGAGGAGTAAAGCACAATATGTGATAGAGGGAGAAAGGAGCACAGCCTACTTCTTAGGTCTAGAGAAGAGAAAGCAAGAAAAAGGGAAAATAGTTGAACTGGTGAATGAGAATGGGGAAAAAGTGACGGATTTGGTAGGAATAATGGAAACTGTGCAAGCATTTTATACAGATCTGCATACTTCTGTGGGGGTGAATGAGGAATGTATGAATCAAGTGTTAGGGGCGGTGGAGGAAAGAGAGATGATAATGGGGTTAAATCTAAATAAAAGTCCAGGGTCTGATGGATTGCCGGTTGAACTGTATAGAGCTTTTGTGGATATGCTGGCCCCTATACTGGGTAGAGTGTATGAGAGTATGGAGAGAAGAAAGGTAGTGCCGGACTCTATGGGATTGGGGGTGCCAACTCTATTGTATAAGGGTAATGGTGACAAAAATAGTTTAAAGAACTACAGAGCGTTGACACTGTTAAATTGTGATTCTAGCGAAAGCTCTGGCAAATAGAATGAACAAGATAATGGCAAGCATTATAGAGCCCACTCAGGCATATGGGGTCCCGGGGAGGGATGTGACTGATACATTGTGTACAATAAGGGATTTAGTGAAGGATTTGAGGGAGGGAGGAGGAGTGGTGCTCTGTTTGGATTTAAATAAGGCATTTGACAGGGTGGAGCATGTATTCTTGCTAAAAACAATTGAGAGGTTAGGAGTTGGGGAAAGAATGAGGAGCTGGGTGAAATTGTTGTATGAGAATGCAGTAAGTATGGTAAAATGCAATGGTCTGCTCACAGACACTTTCCCACTAGGCAGATCGATAAGGCAGGGATGTCCAATGTCAGCATTATTGTATAGTATGTCTGTAGAGCCGTTGGCAGCATACATTAAGAAGGTGTGGGGTTCTGACTTTTTCTACCATAATAGTATTGACAATTGCTAATTGCTAATAATCACATTGGGGGTTAGTCAGTAGGGACTTGTGTATGTGTAACCCCTGTGCGGACATCTTGAGAAAATTGCTGACTTGTGGTTAAGTGGGGGGTGTGGGGTCTTTATCTCAAGACCCTGTCTGGTGGAAAAATACTGAGCTGCCAAGAAACAAGATAAATCAAAAAGAGCGCCAAAGAGGCTGGGACCAGCCTGTGTGACAACGATTGGCCAGGCAAATCTAAACCACGCCCAGCCACTGTTCTGATAGGCCCATCCCGAGGTGGGAACTAAACTCTGTCGGGGCATTTAATAAGAACTTTTTGGGTGTTGGCCAGTTCTTTGTTCCGTCCTGCGTGATGTCACAGTGAACCCGTATATACGGAAATTGTATTTGCCATTTATTAACTTTTGAATTAAACAATTATTTTAACCAAGTTCAGGTGTATTATCGTTCCTATCTCAGTTGAATCTACGCAAAACCTAACAATTGGTGACCCCGACGTTGAACTGAGGGAACGTCTTCGCTGGACAAAGCGCCAGCCATTGGCCGAGACTGTCGCCAGACGGTACTCTCACAAAAGACCGCGGTCTACAAAATAAGGTGAGCAGCTACCTATTGTCTAAAGGACTGAAAGCCTGCATATTGGCGTTAACCAAATTTATTTTGTGAGAAAACCTAACTGGTGTAAGTTACTACATTTTCGAACCATAGGTTCATTTCAGTAAAAGTAAGAGTTAAATGATTTATGTATTATTTAATTACGTACTGTGTAATGGCGAATGCAATTTCAGTTGGCCAACAGAATAATATTGGGATGACTGTATGTGTATGATGTGAAATTAAAAGCCTGAATGTCTGTGGGTATGTATGTACGCTAGGGCTGTTTTATCAAAAAAGTCTATAAGGCTTTAGGGAAGTGAGTGAGGACAATGGCAGCATAACCACCGTGAATGACGGAATATCGGATATTAGACAAGTTCTGATAGAGTACCGCAATATACTGGGTTCACGGATTTTTATGGGTTTTACATGGTGTGTTGGAAATAAGATACATTTGTTGATTAATAAGTCTAGGTGTAGTGGACCCTCGACTAAAAGTGGACGGCAACACAGTCCAGGGAAAGGCAGAAGTATTGGAAATAAGATAAGTCTAGGTCAACCCTCGACGGCAATACACTGAGTAAGACAAGTTCCCTGTTACAAGTAAACGGCAAAATACTGGTGAAGAGAGGTTACGGTATATGCGCAAATACTTTAACGGCAGTGTTTTGGAGATAAGATAAGTTTACTGATTGAATAAGACGTGTTGGATATAAGATAAGTCACACTGTATGCTTGTTGCTTTATGATTGAGATTCTGTATGTGTAGTTAGTCAGGCTTATGTGTGTAAGGACGTATAATTAATGTAACCAGATATACTTAAATAATCCTATAATTGTATAACACATTCACCCATTATTAATCGTAGTCTCGGTAGGGAATAACGTGTAAATATGCCAACGATAAATAAATAACCAATTGTAATGGATCAAATCGAAAAAATCGTTAAAACATTGAAATCAACTCTTGAAATAAACGGAGGGAAAGACGAAAAGGAATGGGAGAAGAGAGGAGAAATATTGTACCGAGAATGGATAGATGATGGGTCCATTCTGGCTCCCTTCAGACTGCCAACTGAGGGAGAACCTGGTAGAATACTTGAGGCCCTGAAGCGGGGAACAATGAAGACCACGGTCGAATGGAAGCAGGGGGGGGAACCAATAAAAGGGACCATAAGAGACACAATGGAAAAGGCGAAACTCAATGAAAAAATTGGCCTGGCCATGTTAGAAAAACTTAAGAAAATGTGTATGGACACCACCCCAGCGCCACCCACACCCAATAAATTATATCCCGACATGCCTAAACCCAGTGCACCTCCCCCATATGAACCGGCCAGCAGAATGGCCCCAGTAATAGATCTCTGTGCAACAGTAGACTACCACAAGAGACCAGATGGAGATGACACACCATGGGTCCCAGCGAACCAAGAAAGAAGAGAAGAAATAAATGTACTGCTTGACACTTCCAAATACCTGAAGAAAGGGGTGGCTGAATTGAGTAGGCTACAGAGGGGTAATGATAGTGGGAGTGAAGTAAGTGCAAGCAGCATGGACTTGATAAGTGGAGGCTCTGTCTCCGCTCAGTGGTGAGAAGGAGGTAGTGGAGGAAGTAGACAGCCCTACCCCCTGACGGCAGAACAGATAAGGGTGGATGCAAGGTTAGTGGAAGAGAGGGAGCAGATGAAGATATTACAGAACAAAATGGACGAAGAGAGAGAGGAACTGATACGATTGCGCCACACCTTGACCACCCTAAACCAGGAACAGAGAAAAACTGACCGACCCAACACCATCGATAATACCAGGTCACCCTTATCCCTGGGCCACATTATACAAATGGGACATGGGAATCAGGCCGAAGAAGTAAATGAGGAAGAATACACAGAATATGGGGTGCAAGGCATATTCAAGGGGGACGTAGTGGAACGAAGGGGACCTGCATATAACACCAAAAGTAAAGCCGCACCGGAAAGGGGGATGCACCCCCTTCGACAACAGGTGGGGGGGGGTATCCACCTACAAACCATGGGGACATCGAGATCTACAAACACTCGTGGACTCTCTACCGATACCAGAGGAATCCGGGTGTAGGTGGGTAAAGGCCTTCGAGAGCCTGACAGCATCTGATGAACTTACTCTGGGCGATGTACTGGCAGTCCTTAACAGATGCATGGGAGACCAGGAATGCAGGGACCTCATGGACCGGGCGGGCCTGGGTGGAAATCAACTTGTAAACACCAGATTGGTTAACCATAGGGCAGCACTGTGGAGAGCGGTGCGTAGCAGATATCCCACCCAGACCCGACCACAACTAATGCGTACACTGAATCTGGAGGACCACGAGAGTGTCCCAGTATACCTGAAGAAAGTACGTGTTCTGTGGCGACAGGCGTGGAATGAGGAGCCAGACAGACCTCAACTCAGACACATGTTCTTGGACCAGTGCCTGAAGTCACTATCGGAACATGTACGTGTTGAGTGTGAAAAGGTTGTGGGCATCACAGCTAAGGGTGTGCCTGAATTCACTGAAAAAGTTCAACACCATGTGGAGAGGTACAGAGAGGGGAAGAGAAAGGAGGACGATGAGATAAAGCAACTTCAGAAAAAAGTGCTGAAAAAACAACTGCTGGATGACAAGCCAGCACGTCAAATGTCCATGACAAGCACCCCGGTCACCCAGGGTTCAGATGCAGCCACCAGTGAGGTGGTAGCGGCCGTGGTGCAACAAATGGCTGGTTTGATGGCCCCACAACGGGACACCCAGTGGGGTGGCGATATGCCCACTCAACCCTGGCAGTCCATCCCTGCAGTCTGCTTTGCCTGCGGGGCACCAGGACACTATGCCCGGGGCTGCCTCATGAAGGGTCAACAACACCAAGGCATGGGGGGTTATGGACCCCATTACAGTGGAGCGGGCTACAGTGCACAATATGGAGCAGGTGGATATGGACCACCTCGGGGAAGGGGCCAATGGGGGGCCCCTAGAGGCTCATGGATGCCTAGAGAAGGAAGAGGATATAATAACTAATTAAAGTGGCCTTGTAAAAAGCAGAAATAGGTTTGTTTTAACTATATTAAAAAAATTATGAATAATTAACTGATAACAAACGTTGGCAAAAAGAGGACTTGTTGGAAGCAAGTAATTGTTGGGGTTAAAGGTACAGGTATGAATAAAACATTACTATTGTTCGACAATCAAGCTGATAGGGCAGCACTAATGTTTTGAAGGTCCAACATATACTAATAGTTTTGAATTTGACTAAATTAATGCAAAGGTTAAACCGATAGGATTACTGGAAAGGGACTCTGGGATTGGTTAGTTTAAAGTAAGGTAGATTCCACTTAATGGAAAACTATTATATGAGGTTTAAATATAGGGCTTGCTTTCAGGAAAAATGGAAGTCAAATACATGCGTATGTGTGTTAATTAAGGGAGACAATAGATAATGGTTAACAGAAATAGTCTACTGCATAATAGCTATCAAATTGGTCTATTGGAAATTGGGATAACAGTGTTTGTACATGATTATGGCATAACGTCTCACTGGGTTGTGGGACTTCATTTGTATAAGAAAAATTTTGAAAGGCCCTGGATTTTGAAACAATTCCTGATGAGGAATGATCAACCTCATCACGAATGATAAAGAAATCAGGAGAATTTCACCTTGATATTTATGAGAAATACTATTTTCTATCCAAATTGTACTGATACTTTGGGAGATTATTATTATCTCATTGGGAAATTATATGGATATTGTTTGGGAAATATAGAGAGTTTTGGGACAGAGACAGGCTCCCCGCCTTATGGTAGAAAGAGGAGGGGGGAGGCCATGAGGAGTAGGGGGTATATGGGCTGAACACACGGGTAGGCGCCCATCACCAGACAGTGTAGACGAGGAGGAAAGATAGATACTGAATTACTAGGTATATGAGTTAGCTACAGTATATTTGGCTCTAGCACAGGAACAGAAACTATTTTTAACATCGTTCTGACTCATGAGGTTTCTGGGGGGAAGCAATGGTACCGGTGATTTCCAAGTTGTGTCCCGTTAACCTATTGGGAAGAGATGTGATGTCACTTTTGAATAGAGTTGTATTACCCACTGAAAGGGGCATGAAGGCCCACATAGTTAAGAACATGGTCATCTGTGGGGACAGGGAACCTTGTTGCTGGTATAGTCAGGACTTAGTTAGAATAGTGGGAGAGTATGGGTTATTGGGTAAAGGGAAAAGGGTTACCATTCATACAGATAGCGCTTGTGCAGCTAGATGGAGAAAAAGGGGGATGGTAACTACAGCTAATTTTAAATTGTTAGAGGCAGTTCTCCTACCAGACATAGTATCTGCAATGGAGACAGGAGGGCAGACGAGGAAGCGAAGGCAGTTAGTCTTATGTCATTGCTACACAGACTCAAACTTGAAAGAAGAAGTGAATAAAGGTTCTACTCTGCTAGAAGATAGCCAAGATAGGGCACCAGTTTTAGATTAAATAAGTGGGAGCAGCTAGGAGCAGTTAGTAAGGAAGAAATTTGGAAAAAAAGAAATTTACCAATTTTGCCTAAGTACAGTTAGTGGTTTTTGTTGTTTTAGAGATGCAGTTGTTTGATACAGGGGAAGAGCCTTGTATCAAAAGGAGGGATATGGTAGAGATGAATAGTATAGAGAGGATTGTTAGATATGGTAGAGATTGTTCGACAACACAAATTACTTTGAATAAAAAAATAATAATAATTGAGCTCACCAGGAGCAAAGGAAAGAAACAGTGTTTAAATTGTTATTGTATTATAGGACACATGAATTCTATGATAAAAATAGGTTAAGATAGACACACGTGAGTACAGGATGAAATTAGTTAGGAAGATACAGTAGCAAATCACATGAGAAGTTGTTTGCTAACCACACCTGTATGTCAGAGATTTTATGCCCAACAGAAGAACTACAAAAGGAGGTGAACCATATACGATCCAGCCTGGTGACTGGGTGTGGGTCCAGTCTCTGGAGAAAAAGGACTGGAAGCAGCCCCGTTGGGAAGGCCCCTACCAGGTTATGTTGGTCACAGCCTTTGCCATTAGAATATCAGAAAGAGCAACCTGGGTCAACGTTACCCACTGCAGAAAGGTAGGGACACATACAAACACAGTGGAACACACGCAGAGTTGGAGAGCAGAACTGGACCAATAGGGTCTGGGGGTCACCTCTGTTAACGAAGATTTCCTACCCCGACCTATCATCACTGTAGTGTGTTCACTAGAGGTGTAAGTATGGGGTGCTACCTAGCAGACTGGCTAAGGGCAGGAGAGGGTTGGCGGTTTTTGGGATATGGGGTACCTTGAGCTGCATCATAGTTTTGATGATCTTTTTTATAAATCCTGATTCAACACCTCTAGTATAAATTATATATGTTGCTGACGGGTTTAAGAAGTAAAAGACTAGTTATATAATACCCGACCCCTCATGAATAAGAAGGATATAAAGAAGGAGTTCAAATAGGTGATGATGTGTGATGATGTCAGATTTAAGGTAAATATTAAACATTTCCCTAATAGAGCAGGAATATGGATGCATAATAAATTGTATAGGATAATTCAGGACTTTATATTTCTGTTTGGAACCTACTTCATCTTGTTCCTGGCCTAGGTAATTAAACATACTTGGGGACCGGGGTATGTGGATGGAAAGTGATCTTGATGGAGTTTTAAACAAAGTTTGGATATTAATGACTGTAGAGTAGATGTAGCAGTAACCCTCTGAGGACTCACAGGAACAGACTCGGAATGAAGGTATTGGGCTTACACTGATGATTGTGGACTCGATTTTTCCTGTTCATTAATCCAGTCGGTGGAGACCAACTTCATCGAAAGACCTAGCTCCTGTAGTGGATCTCAATGGATGTCTGTCAATGTGACTGATTTGGGTTCAGAAGTATAGGAGAAAATTCTAAACCTTACAGATTCTATAACTGATGTGTGGTGGGCTTGTACCAATGAAGGAGGACTCTGACAGGCATTACCTAAAGGGTAAAGGGGCACTTGTGTTCTGGTATTATTGGTCCAACCAGTTAGGATTAGACATCAGAGACCAGTTCTGGACAGGATAACTAGAAAAAGGAGGAATATAGGTTCTAATGTAGGCAGTTCTATTTTGGATGGATGTCATGGGTATCGCCAGTGAAGCTCCAGACGAATATAAAGCTCTGACTCAGATTGGGGAGGGTTTTAACACTATGCTCTTCTGGTGGGTAATAATAACTAAAAATGTTGATTGCATCAATTATATGTATCATAATAAACAGGGATTGGTGAATAAGACTAGAGATGCAGTGATGGGAATCTCTGAACAATTATCCGCCACCTCCCTCATGACCTGGCAAAATAGGTTGACTCTAGATGTGTTATTGGCTGAAAGGGTGGCGTCTGCAGAATGATGGGGGAATAATGTGTTGTACCTTCTTTCCCAATAACATAGCTCCAGCTCTGACGAGTTGGTTTGACAATATGTTTGGATAATGGAAAAATTTAATGATTACTGTGTTGTGGGCTACTTTTACCTGTATGACTGTGTTAGTATTGTTTGGGTGTTGTGTGATTCTGTGTGTGAAAGGTTTAATTTCCAGGACTCTGGAGAAATCAATGACACAACAGATGGTGGGATATGGACCGATTCCGAGCTCTGACCAGGGGAATGATGAATACATGCCTCACGACCCTCTAGATGGCTCCAGTTCCTTTACTCATGAGGAACCCATGTTTGATGAGACAATTTTCAATATTTAGATTAGATCTTAATAAATCCCACCTAGAAATGTTATGATTGGATATAGGCCTAGAACAGTAATTGATGAGGATCAGATATAAAATACATGTATTGATTTGGAGTGGTGTCATTATTAATTACTGTTTTATTATATTTGTTTAGCATTTTCTACTTTTTTATACATTTTGTTTGTGTGACACCCTTGCGGGTGTCAAAAGGGGGACTACAAAAATTTGAATCAATTTATTCTACTCTGTATTTTTTATTTTTTGTTTTGAGCTATTGTTCTCTTTTAAAGGAAGGTTTTAAGTTCCTAGGTGGCTGGTAGCCAATCTAGTATGTGGAAATTACATATGAAGGACACGAGGGTTTTTTATTGTTTGGTCACACCTTGTAGGTGTGAAAAGGGGGATTGTGGGGTTCTGACATTTTTATACCATAATAGTATTGACAATTGCTAATTGCTAATAATCATATTGGGGGTTAGTCATCAGGGACTTGTGTATGTGTAACCCCTGTGCGGACATCTTGAGAAAATTGCTGACTTGTGGTTAAGTGGGGGGTGTGGGGTCTTTATCTCAAGACCCTGTCTGGTGGAAAAATACTGAGCTGCCAAGAAACAAGATAAATCAAAAAGAGCGCCAAAGAGGCTGGGACCAGCCTGTGTGACAACGATTGGCCAGGCAAATCTAAACCACGCCCAGCCACTGTTCTGATAGGCCCATCTCGAGGTGGGAACTAAACTCTGTCGGGGCATTTAATAAGAACTTTTTGGGTGTTGGTCAGTTCTTTGTTCCGTCCTGCATGATGTTACAGTGAAGCCGTATATACGGAAATTGTATTTGCCATTTATTAACTTTTGAATTAAACAATTATTTTAACCAAGTTCAGGTGTATTATCGTTCCTATCTCAGTTGAATCTACGCAAAACCTAACAAAGGAGAAGCAAATCAGGGGTATAAGCATGCCGGGGGGAGGAGTAAGTGTAATTCAACATTATGCAGATGACACAACATGTACAGTAAGAGATGTAAAAAGTGTGAATAAAATAATGGAATGCTTCAATGTTTATGGCCAGGCTTCAGGAGCAAAGGTGAACATGGACAAGACTGAAATGCTGTATATAGGAAAAGGGAACACAGGAAAATGTGACTTTCCATTAAAAGTAGTAAAGGGGAAGGTGAAGGTGTTAGGGATATATGTTGGAGAGGAAGAAAGAGAGGCAAGAGATTATACATGGACGGGAGTGTTGAATAAAATAAAAACAACATTGAATTATTGGAAGCAAAGGGTATTGAAACTGAGGGGGAAAGTTGTTATAGTGAATGCATTGCTAATGTCAAAGTATGTATATGTGCTAAGTGTATTGAATCTACCAGAGTGGGTGTTGAAGGAAACCAAGGCATTGGTGTCAGATTTTGTGTGGAGGGGGGGGGGAAAGGGGTAAAGATAGCGCACGATGTGCTTATAGCGGATTATGAGAAAGGAGGGCTGAGGCTGGTAGATTTAGAAGTGAAGATGAGGGCAATGAGAGTGAGAACAGTGCAAAGGTTCCTGTATGGGAAGGAAGGCCATGGATGGAAAGAATATCTTAGGAAGTGGATGCATAAGTGTGGGGGGTGTGGGGATTATGGATTGTTGATGTGTTTAAAACCTGGAATGTATGAGGGGGGGCCGGAATTCTACAGGGAAGTGTTAAAGGCCTGGGGTGAGTTCTTGTACAAGATAGAGTATAAATGTGAGAGGACAGGAGAGATGTTGGAGTCACCTGTGTTTTTGAATCCAGTGATAAGGAGTGAGGGAAGGGTGCTGGAGTCAAGGATCTTTATGAGGGCTGGTCTGCTCAAGGTAAGGGATTTCAGGTATGAGATGGTGCCAGGGTTCTTACCGGAGCAGGCGATCCTAGATACTGTTAGGGAGATAGATGAGGTGTACAGAGGGACTATAGTAAAGATATATAATAAAATAAAGCAGTGTATACCGGGAGAATGGGTAAAGAGTTTGGACGGAGAACAAAGAGTGGGGGAGAAGGCTGGATTACCTGAGTTGAGAATAGGTAAGGGGGGAACAGTGAAGGCGCTCTCTGAGATGAAAGTGAAGGAATGCTACTGGGCACTTCTGGAGAGCAGAGTGTGGGAGCCTGCGGCGGAGAGGGTATGGAAACAGGTCTTCCAGGGACTGGAGGTGAAGGAAATATGGAAGAATATAGTCCTGAAGTACAATAGCCCGGAATGCACACATTTTGATTTTATGCTAAGACATAACAGGGTATTCACAAAGGTGGTGTTGCATCAGGTGGACAGAACAGTGTCGCGTGTGTGTGATGTGTGTGGAGTGCAAGATGAAAATCTAATGCATATGTTATTTGAATGTATAGAGGTGAAGGGATTTCAGGATAGTTTGAAAGGATTAGTGGAGAAGTACTGGGGGGCAGACTTGGTGGGGAAGCAGGAGTGGAGGAGGTTGATGATATTTGGGGTGTGGGAAAGGAGGAAAGGAGTGAATGTATGGTGCTTAAATTATGTACTGTCACATGCAAGGTATGCCATATACTCAAGGAGAAATTTAGCAGGGTTTGAGGAAAAGAGGGTAACTGTAAGGAAAATATTTGAAGGATTGGTAAGGAAGGATGTGGGGCTGATTTATAGGACAGGCCAAGTGGACTTTGAGAAGTTTTTTCAGAAGGATTGTGGGTTTATTAGAATAGGGGAGGATGGAGTATTGGATTTTGGCTTTTGAAGATATTATGTAAGAGGTTTTTTTAAGTTTATGTTTTCTTTGATTTTCCGGGGGGCAGTGCCTGCCCGGGTTCTGGGTGCATGACAGACATATGGTGAGATTTTGTACAAGGAATGTATTGTTTAGAATGCATAGTGGACTGAATATGTAACATTCTGATTTTGTCAAACATAGAAAAGGAATGGAGTCTCCTGTTTTTTGTTAGGATTCTGTGAGTGGTATAGAGGGAATAATGGAGTGATACATGTGGAGACTGTATAAATTTGATGATGGAGTGAAAAAAAGTGAATGTAATATCTATGATTGCAATGTTTGAATTTTTTATTATAAAAAAAGCTAAGCAGGGTCTGGCCTGGTTAGTACTTGGATCAGAGACTGCCTGGGAACACCAGGTGCTGTAAGCATTTTGTCCACTATGGTTTGCGCTTGCATTATTTCATCAGCAACACTGCCTTGTAGTAATCATTTGATGCTGAATGTTTATTTGACTAAACGCAGCTTGTATGGGCTATTCTCCCCTGCCTTTTAACAGTAAAAACAGGGTATTTTCATCTAACAGTTTGCTATGACATCTCTCCCCATAGGAATACATTGCCTGCTCCCCTAAATTCAACCTGATGCCTATGTGGGTTATGAATGCCTTATGAACCTGTCTTTGTTGACAATCCATCAGGCCACTATGAGGTCTACCTGTGTTGATTCTAAGCTTCCTGGAGCAACCGGAAGTGGTAAAAATCATCCTAAAGGTGTTTTGATATACCCAACCTGCAGTTGGTGAAAAACAGACTTTCAAACCTGTGTTAATCAGTCAGTTCTTAACTTACAGACTTAAAACTCAGGATTCTGTAAAAGCCTACCCCAATGAGGATATGTGTTCACTTACAGCTTCCTGTGCCAACCGGAAGTTCTTTAAATTGGGGTAGGAATACATTGCCTGCTCCCCTAAATTCAACCTGGTGCCTATGTGGGTTATGAATGCCATATGAAGCTGTCTTCAATGGCAATCCATCAGGCCACTATGAGGTCTACCTGTGTTGATTCTAAGCTTCCTGGAGAAACCGGAAGTGGTTTAATTCACCCTAAAGTTGTTTTACAATACCTAACCTGCATTTGGTGAAAAACACTGCATTCAACCCTGTGTAAATCAGTCAGTTCTTATCCTAAAGACTTACAACTCAGGATTCTGTAAAAGCCTACCCCAATGATGATATGTGTTCACTTACAGCTTCCTGTGCCAACCGGAAGTGCTTTAAATTGGGGTCATAGGGGCTGTTTCGAAGGGTTAAAAAGGTCACATCTTTCCAAAACTTCATATGTGTGATTAGGCAACCCTCATGAACTGTAAATGAGTCATTACTCCCATCAGATTCCCTTGAAAAATTCACACACGCACACAGTCCATGGGGAGTGACATAGTGTGGGGCTTACAGACACACATTGCCTGCAATAGTTACTTTTGTTCGAACTATTCAAGAACCGTCAGACCTAGAGCTCTGAAACTTTAGAAACCCATTCTAGACCTTTAGTCGATAGTGCACGGTGAGTTACGGGGCTCTAGAAGGTTCTCAGGCCGAGAAACAGCCTCGTACATTTGCAATATTTTCAATTCATTTTTACATCGCGAAAATGACAAAATTTCTAAAAGTCCCAGAGACACAAGGTTAGGTGCATCAGAACCGCCTCGGCCCATAGAGACGGACCCTAACGTTTCTGTCCGATAGCTCATTCAAGGACCCCATAGCAAAGCCCGGAAAACGTGGATTTTAAGCACCAATTAAGGTCGCTGCTTGGGCTCCGAATGACCTATCCAGCTGAAATTCGGGGTCGCCTCAGCTAGGCTGACACGTAACGTCGGAACTGGACCCGCAACTAGAACGTAACTAGGTGTTTTACGTTTTTATTATAGTGACTTAATGGCAGACTTTTGTCCATTTGCAATAAGTTAAAACCGTTGAGCCCGGCCATCCCGAGTTCAACGGGCCAGTCAATTTGGGCATTTCTGCAGTATTTTAGAGCTTGTCAAATTCGTGATGTTAAAAGCCCATTGAAACATATTGCAAATGTACTGTACATTTGCAATATGTTTCAATGGGCTTTTAACATCATGAATTTGACATGCTGAAATCAACACCAACGAGCGATGGAGAGGAACCATGATCACTGCCCGGCCATCCCGAGTTCAACGGGCCAGTCAATTGGGCATTTCTGCAGTATTTGGGAGCCTGTCAAATTTGTGAGGGTAAATGCCCATTGTAAGACATTGCAAATTGACAACCGTGCACCTGGTGATTGAAACGGGTTACCATGAGCATATTTTAAATATGAATGCCTTTAGGAGGGTGCAAGGTATCCCTAGCTGGTTAGGGAGCACCCCCCACCCGTGGCCATCCAAATGGGGGAACCCCTGGTCATTTTGGACGTTTTTCAAAAAATCTTTAAAAAAACAACAGAGTCCCACTTCTCTCTCATCAAACATGACAAATAGACCCTATAGGATGATTCAGGGCTTAACATAGTGATATATCATTTTGTCAGTTTAAATGCCATTTGGACATTGTTCACTGACTTTTGGGTTCGGAAGCCAACTTCCTATGATCATATATGTAAATGGACATAACATCATGATTTGGCACTTTCAATACTTTTGTATGGAATCTTATGGCATTTGTACATTTCTTATGCCATTTGGACATGGTTCCTTGACTTTTGACTTCCTATGGTAACATACTGCAAATGGACAAAACATATGCCATTTGGACTTTGACTTCCTATGGTAACATATTGCAAATGGACAAAACATAGGCCTTATGGACAATAAAGTTAATAAAACTAAATCAATAAAATGAGACAAAGTTATGTTTATACACATCTTATATACGTGTTATTATCAAAAACAATCAAAAGAATGGCGAAAGCACTTTTTTAGGGGCCGTAGGTATTTGGATATATTTTTTTGAAATGTCCAAATTTGACCCTTGGGTCTTGACTTCATGTACATATGCAATATGAATTGCCCCGTTGGAGCGCGCTCACCATCTATAGTAATTTAGAGTTATTACATCTGGCATTTGCCATATGCCATTTGCCATAAGCTTTGATTGATCTGCCGTCCATTTGGGCACTCTTTTCCATCGTGTGTATGTTTCGTCCAATGGCAATATGTTGCCATTCATTTTTGTCCATTTCATGGGGGTCTTCCCTTACCTTTTGAAGAACTTCTGCTGAGGGCTTCCCAAGTGTCCAACGAAGACAATCCATGGTTCTTTTGTTAGAAAAAGTCATTTATTATATCCATAGATCTCTGTTTGGTTGGCGCATTATGTTCAGAAAATCCAACGTCGAATCGCACATTGAAATGTGAGGGGAACGCGCTCAAATATACCTATAAACTTTTCCTAAACAAATCAAATACCAGTTAAAATGCATCCTTAGCTATCCTTTTATGAATATTAGCGATAATATTTCACTCGGATGGTCACCTATACCTTATATAAAGAAAATAAAGTGGGGCGCGCCAACCAGACTCGCGCCCGAGAAAACATGTTGACATTTGAGGTCCCAATGCAATTTCCTGTACCTATTCGCCCTGCTTACTCCAATCTCTCTGAGGCTTTACATATAGACTGTTGACATCTAGTGGAAGCCATAGGTACTGCAGTCTCAGTCCTGGTAACAAATGGATTCAATAGGGAGTGTGTCTAAGAGAGCCAAAGGTCACCAGAAACTGATTTCCAGATGTTTTTTTCTTGGGTTATTGCCTGCTAAATTAGTTCTGTTATACTCACAGACATTATGTTAACACTTTTAAAAACTTCAGAGTGTTTCCTATCCAATAGTACTAATTATGTGCATATCCTATTTTCTGAGCCTGAGTGGCAGGCATTTTGCTTTGGGCATGCCAGACTCTCCAAAACCGTCACCTCACCTGCCGCTCCCTAAGAAGTTAATTCCTGTGCTGTTTGTAACTACCCTGGTAGGTTGACTGACGACCTGATCCATTGTGAGTGTGCTTCATTTATTATCATCCTACATTTAAATATTGCATTCATTTGTCATATTTAGTTATTTTATATTACAGCAATTTCCCCAATGTGGACAGTTTGTGTTACTACATTACGCAAGCACGCATTTTAGCCACATCAAATTGAGTGGAATTACACATGCTTTTTGCTTCAGATTGGTGATGTTAATATAAAAGCTTACAAATATATTGCTTTAAAAAGATTAATACACTTGGTTTGGAACGGTTGATTTTGTTCTACACACCTGTCCGTCGCCATTATAATTTTTAAGTTCAAATAGCTCCGAAAATTTGGGGCGCTCTCTGTATAACAGCCAACCCTTGTCAGTGTTGATATCCTATGCTGGGTCGTGATTCATGACTGATTTGTTTCTGCCTGTTTTGGCAGCCTCCCAAAATCTCTAGCTGGCATTCTAAAATTTAGAAGACTGTCTTCAACAAATTTACTTCTAACCAGTGACGTAAAAAAATATTCTCAGATTCCGTGTAGACTTTGAATAGTGTTAGTTTAAATAGCGCATACACCCCAAACGTTTGCCAACTGTTTTATGGATTTCAACGTGATATTGATGGAAATGATTAACAAAATAAATGTTGCGTTACACTTACCGCATTGGCGACCCACTTGAATCAAAATGCAACTCTTCAACATTTTGTTTGGTGTCTTCTACAAGTTGTCCTCTAACCAATGATGTACACATTATTCTCAGATTCCGTGTGTTTTTTTTAACTGTGTTAGTTTTAACAGGACATGCTACCTCATCGTCCACCTCTCTCACTATTGATTTCAGCGTGATATATGAATGATTGACAAAACAGTGTTAAATTTCAATAGTTTAAAATTTCAAGTACTTTGATGTCCAAACTTGTGAAACGTAGACATCTGTGATTGGCATTCAAATGTGGTCTTGTTGGGTGCAGAGCTCATTAAAATAAAAGCCAGTGTGTAGAATAACACCCAAAAACGCTAAAGATGATATTGCATATTTCTACCTTTTGTGTATCTATTCAGGATACATAACCATGAAGAGAATGCCATTCATATCCATAATTCTGCATTTATGTGTAGTGCAGATCAGGGACCCATGATGAATTCAGTTAGCGCAATTCCGTTACCGGTTGTAAATCCACTTCACTTACTGTAGTTCAATAACCAAAATATGTTTTTTCAAAGTCAATGTGTCATGTCATAGCTGCCACACCATTCTGTCAGCAGACATTTAACAAAGCTTTTGGAAAACGTGGACACATATAAACTAAGGGAGATTGTACTGAAATTCTGTTACCAAACTTTGCATCCGCACAGTTCTTCCAGTAAATGTGTTTTTGTTATAGATTTTATGTTTAATGACTAAATATTTGTACATCTAAGAATATTCCATTCTAAAAATGTATGCAATAGAGATAGGGTTATAAGACAAAATGGTAGTCCAATTAATGTGTGTGTTTAGAAATAGAATATTGTGGAGAGTGGAACAGGCTGGTACAACTTGACCTAGGGAGTATCTGGGAGAACAAAGAATTCTTTGATTCTACCAGACACATGTGAGAAGCCCCTGTCCTTGGGACGGGAGGGATGGTTAAGGAGCCGCCCAAGTTTGACTTATGTTGTAAGATTGTGATATGCCGCTGAATGTGTACTGTGGGAAAAACACAATTTCCCAGAAAGGGTGGGGCATATGGTGGGCCTTTTGTATTTTTTGTATATCAACATTGTACCATATAAAAGACTGTGTACACCTTTTAAGATCAGAGCTCTCCTGAATTAAACAATTTACATTTGACCATTGTAGATTGGGCCTCTGTCTCATTTCAACCAGTATCTTACAAATACTGGGTAACAGACAGAGTTTGTTTAATTGAAGTTCAGTTTGTGAACATTGAGCACAACATTTCTATAACAGTTTTATAAAATGTTCTTAGTAAATTGTTAAAAGTTGTCATTGTGCATAGAGTTGTATGGTTTGTTAAACTTTGAAATCAATGGTTTTTGTTTGGCATACATTTTAAGTGAGAAATCTGAGTCTCAGCTCAATTCTGTTACCGTGGAATGGCCCTATACCAGAAATCCCCAAAACACGTTTTCCCTGCCTACTCAATGTGAATCATCACCTCTGAGTCATTCATCTGAGCTCAGTGCGGTCCTCACTAACACAACCCTCATTTGGAATAGAAGGAACAAGACATGTTGTTTGAAACTTCTTTGGGATCGGTGTCCCTTCCACGGGATGGTTGAGCTAACGTAGGCTAATGCAATTAGCATGGTTGTAAGTAACAAGAACATTTCCCAGGACATAGACATATCTGATATTGGCAGAAAGCTTAAATTCTTGTTAATCTAACTGCACTGTCCAATTTACAGTAGCTATTACAGTGAAATAACACCATGCTATTGTTTGAGGAGAGTGCACAATTTTTAACAAGAAAAGTTATTAATAAAGAAATTAGGCACATTTGGGCAGTCTTGATACATTTTGAACAGAAATGCAATGGTTCATTGGATCAGTCTAAAACTTTGCACATACACTGATGCCATCTAGTGGCCAAAATCTAAATTGCACCTGGGCTGGAATAATACATTATGGCCTTTCTCTTGCATTTCAAAGACGATGGTACAAAAAGAAATACAAAAGAATGGTTGTTTTTTTCTTTGTATTATCTTTCACCAGATCTATTGTGTTATATTCTCCTACATTCCTTTAACATTTCCACAAACTTCAAAGTGTTTCCTTTTAAATGGTACCAAGAATATGTATATCCTTGCTTCACGGCCTGAGCTACAGGCAGTTAGATTTGGGTATGTCATTTTAGGCGAAAATTCTAAAAAAGGGGCGGATCTTTAAGAGTCATTAAATTCAATTTCAGCACTGGCCTAGGTAGCCTCTCTCACTGTGGCTCAACTGGACCCCACTTGTGGTTAACATGTTTCAGTGGGTTAGAGTGTGTTGCTAGAAACACATAGACTTGATTCCCACATGGGCACATCTACATATGTGTTCCTGTCATTGTGGACAGTTCTTTAAGTCGCTTTGAATAAAATTGTCTGTTAGAATAAATGATCATATTAGTGAAACAATGCTTCACAATACAGTCACCCTGAGTCCTTATAGTACCCAAACAGAGTGAGTGTATTTTTGGCTTGGCTATTGATATGAATTATGGAAGGCCTTTCCTTTTTCCTCAGTGTGCTGCTGTACTGCTGCCTGCCAAGGCATTAAAAGGATTGCTAATATATTAGCGTGTAGCAGGGATCATCTCCTACCACTGACAGCCTTCCTCTGTGGGAGCCTCCAAATACTTTGTCACTGGGCCAGCATGATGTGTTGGGGTTTGGGGTGTGTGTGTGTGTGCAATGCATGCTTGTGTGAGGGTAATTTCCCTTGTGGATCAATAAATTGTCTATGCTGTAAATCACTATACATCACGTCAAACTCATTCCACGGAGGGCCGCGTGTCTGCAGGTTTTTGCTCCTCACTTGTACTTGATTGATGAATTAAGGTCACTAATTAGTAAGGAACTCCTCTCACCTGGTTTTCTTGGTCTTAATTGAAAGGAAAAAACAACCAGTTTGACACCCCTGCTTTACATTGTAAGAGGGGTATCTCTCACCTCATCCTCTACCAATCTGTTGCACCCGCCACCTATAGTATGTGAAAGATGGTTGATTGCGTTTGATGATCTACTACCATAGAGGTATGTGATTGACCTGCATATGTTTGTATTTTCCAGTATGAGTTCAAGGCCAAGAACATCAAGAAGAAGAAAGTGAGCATCATCGTGTCTGTGGATGGAGTCAAGGTGGTCCTCCGTAAGAAACAGAAGGTAAAGGCTTGGCCAATCAGAGAGCAGGGTTTTGAATGTCATTATGAAACGACCAATCGGAGAGCAGGGTTATGAAAATATCATTATGTTGATGTTATCATGAAAGACCAATCAGAGAGCAAGGTTATGATGATGTTATTATGAAGGGACCAATCAGAGAGCAGGGTTATGACTAGGGCTGTGGCAGTCACAACATTTTATCAGCCGGTGATTGTCATGCAAATAACTGCCAGTTTCACGGTAATTGACCATTAATTAACATAAACACATTTAGCATCTTCTGGCTTCCACACATGATGCAGACCACTGATGCAGACCTTTGGAACATCTACATTTTAAAAAGTCTAATAAATCCATGTAATATAGCCCACACCTTCACAATGAATCCATTAATTATTTCAGACAGGTCTAAAGAAACATGATATGAAAACGTAGTCTAGTTCAGAAGAACAGAATAGCATACTCTGAGTCCTTATGTTAGGCATTGATATGGCTATGCCTGTCACACCCTGATATGTTTCACCTGTCTTTGTGATTGTCTCCACCCCCCTCCAGGTGTCACCCATCTTCCCCATTATCCCCTGTGTATTTATACCTGTGTTCTCACAAAACTAGTGTTTTGTGTCTCAGCTACTGCTTTTTCCAGTCTCTCTTTTCTCGCCCTCCTGGTTTTGACCCTGCCTGCTCTGACTCCGAGCCCGCCTGCCTGACCACTCTGCCTGCCCCCCCTCTGGATTACCGACCTCTGCATTACCCTGACCCTGAGCCTGCCTGCCGCCCGGCACCGTTGCCCCACCTCTGGTTTACTGACCCCTGCCTGCCTTTACTGACCCCTGCCTGCCTTGACGGAGTGTGCACATGCGGCTATTCTGTGTTGAGCAGTTAACAAAGAAACAGGTACTCCTATATGCCTAATTTAGAGTTATTTATGTAACTTTAGTTTTGATACAAATGTTGGGCTATATGTTTTGATTTTTTTAATACATTCTAAGGCTGTATGATGCGACTAATGACACAGGCTGTACACACTTCATCAGTCTCTCCCCTTTATGTGGCCGTAATGCCCCCTAGACAAATCCATGCCTTTTGCGGTCAATGGCTGTTGGGCTGTATATAATACTTTTACTTCCCTTCTCCCCTGCATGCTACTTCTCACTCACATGGCTCTATCACTTGATCTGTGATCAGGTCTTTCTCAGGGTCTTTCTCACCGGCTACAAGCGAAGACAGACACATCGGGGACCCAACTGCGCGCGTCCTTATCCAATTCCGAGGCGCATATTGAAGACGTTGGAAGAACTGTACACATTTACTTTTCATCAGCCAATAAGATGAGTAGGCCTAACAAATAGCAAAAGCACTAGCATATGTCAATCTACTATCCCTCATAGTACAAATGACCTATTCTACCTATAAAACCTATTCTATTCTTTGCGACAAATCAATATTCCAAACATAGTCTGGGACAGTTGTGGGATGCGATAGATCCCAAATTAATACAACCACTTGCATCAATCTTTTTACGATTTTTTTTTCTCCCTCATGTATTATTGGCTGTATGTCTGTGTATTCCATGTGTCACTCTTTGTTGTTGTATGTATCAAACTGCTGTGCTTTATCTTGGCCAGGTTGCAGTTGTAAATGAGAACTTGTTCTTAACTAGCCTACCTGATTAAATAAAGGTCAAATAAAATAAATAAATAAAAAATGAGGCTGACGCAACAGATCAGAACGCTTAGCTTCAAATTATTATAAGCTTAGCAATGCGCACGCGGCAGTAGGGTATAAGCGCAAATGTTTCTTTAGAGGGAAAACACCATTATCAAAAGTGACCGCTAATGCGATTATGCATGTAATGCTTTTATTATAAAGGTACATTTTTATGGTGAAAATTATCTTCCCCTAATTTGAAACTCACGCGCTGCCCTTGTATCCCAGTTTGGCTCTGCACCCATTGTAAAGCGGATTAATGTGCTTTATTTTAAGAAGTTATTTGGCCACTTTAGTTGTGATGCAAATCTTATCAAAACATATGGGCTAATGGGCTAGGCTACATGAGGTGTGGGACTATGATTAGAAAAAGTGTTTCTTGCCTTACGCTGGGCATCATTCATTCAGTGATTATATATCATTCATTAATATTGTCACCCATCAACTATTCTTGATTTAATCTTGTCTTTACATATACTAAATAAAATGTGTGAAATTTGTTTTGATTTAGAATGGACCATTATCATGCACCTGTCTCTCAACAGGGGCAGTGGGAAAAAAAGTACATACAATTTAAATAGCAAATGGAGGACGCTTTTTCCGTGGTTCATTTTCATGCCAGCCAGGTAGGCTATACTCATGTTGTAAAGACAAGCAATGTGATTAATATTAGGAGAGTTGAGATATAAATATAGTAGGCCTAGCCTATAGAAAACCAACCAGAGAGCAGGGTTATAACGATGTCATTATGAAGGGAATAAAACATTTAAATCACCAAATTCATGCGATTCTTCTTTTTTTTGCAGATGTGTTTTCGTCCATAGTAAAATATTATATTTAGACTTCATGTTGTCTTCATACTCTGAATCTCCACTGTTGTGATTAATTGTTGACATCACCTTGATGTTCTCTCCCACAGAGGAAAGAGTGGACCTGGGACGAGAGCAAGATGCTGATCATGTCTGACCCCATATACAGGTCGGTTTTACCTCCGACCTATTGTACACTCCTAGAAAAAAGAGTTCCAAAAGGGTTCTTTGGCTGTCCCCATAGGATAACCCTTTTGGGTTCCACGTAGAACCCTCTCTAAAAAGGGTTTTTACCTGGAGCCAAAAGGGTTTACCTCCTATGTGGACAGCCGAAGAACCCTTTAAGGTTCTAGATAGCACCTTTTTTTCCTAAGAGTGTACAGGTCTGCCTCACTCATCACCCCATTGTCTTTTGATCTGCCAGGACTGCCAAAGCCAATGTAGACCACGAGGACATCATTTGAGATTTGTCACACATCTCCCTTGGAAAATACATTATTTATTTAAATTCAACTTCCTGGTATTAAAACAGCAGAAGTTCCTTTAATGAATCCCATTTTAATGGGCCACACTGACGGTCCACCTGTGTGACACAATGAAGTCATTCACGTGTGCTGCTACACACTTTGCTAATGTGATTCTATGTACGTACCAAGTGTAATTACAGTCATATACAGTTCTGTGAAAAAGTATTTGCCCCCTTTTCAGATTCTCGATTTTTGCATATTTCTTTACACTGAATGTTCAACCAAAACCATTTAGATAAAGGAAACCTGAGTGAACAAATAAAACAACATTTTGATAATTAATTCATAGATTTTTTTAAACGAACTTATGCAACACACAATGCCCCTGTGGGAAAAAAATAATTGCCCCCTGACTGCAACCAAAAGCTTCCTGTAGGTGTTGATCAGTCTTTCACATCGCTAGAGAGGAATTTTGGCCCGCCCTTTCATGCAGAACTGCTTTAACTCAGCAACATTTGTATGTTTTTGAGTATAAACTAATGGTTTCAGGTCCTGCCACAACATCTCAATGGGGTTTAGGTCTGCACTTTGACTAGGCCATTCAAAAACTTTAAATGTGTTTCTTTTCAGCCATTCGAATGTAGACTTGCTTATGTGTTTTGGATCATTGTCTTGCTACATGATCGAGCTCTGCTTCAGCTTCAGTTCACGGATGATGGTCTGCCAATGTCCATTAGAATTCTGATACATAGCAGAATTCATGATTCCTTCAATGATGGCAAGTCTTCCAGGTTCTGAGGCAGCAAAACATCACACTACCACCACCATGCTTGACCATTGGTATGAGATTCTTACTGTGGAATGCAGTATTTGGTTTTCGCCAGACAACAGGGAACGGACCCATGTCACCCCAAAAGTTCCACTTTTAACTCATGTCTATATAACATTCTTCCAGGAGTCTTGAAAATAATCCAGGTGCCAGGGTTCGACGACAGCCGGGATGGAAGGTGAGCTTGGAGGAATGAGCCCATTCCAGGACCTGTGCTCGGGCCGAATCAAGGACAAACATACGGTTAGTCGGGCCTCCCCTAGGGTCCAGCTGGAAAGTTGTGCCTTTCGAACCAGGCTCTCGATTCCCCAGACAACTGTAGCTGGCAGACATGAGGTAGGGAGGATGGTCTCAGAGTCAGACGGTGTGGAGCTATACAGGTGAGAGAGAGCGTCCGGCTTCACATTCTTGGACCCTGGGCGGTAGGAAATGGTGAAGTTGAACCTGTTGAAAAGCAGTGCCCAACGGGCCTTCCTAGAATCAAGGCGCTTGGCGGTGCGGAGATATTCTAGATTGTTATGATAGGTCCACACCAAAAATGGATGTTCCACCCCTTCCAGGCAGTGCCTTCACTCCTTCAATGCCATCTTGAATGCCAGAAGTTCCTGATTTCCTACGTCGTAGTTTCTCTCAGCGGGGTTGAGGCGATGGGACAGGAAGGCACAGGGAAGGTCCAAAATTGCCCTGTTAATAGGTGGAGACCATGTGAACAGCACCTTGGGAGAAGTGAATGCAGCGAGGGGAGCCGCCTGGGTGCTGTAACCCCGAATGAAGCGGCGGTATACATTAGATCAATAGCGCAATCGTAGGGACGATGCGGAGGGCGGGAGGTTGCGCAAGTCTTGCTGAACACCTACAGGAGGTCCTGGTATTCTGTGAGAACCGCAGAGAAATCCGAGGCTTTACCAGAGCCCGCAGGAGGGCATCCCGAGGCAGGCTGCGCTGCCTTTAGGCAATGTGAGTGGCAGAACGGGCTCCAACCCAGGATAGAACCAGTGGCCCAGTCAATAATGGTGTTGTGCCTCTGAAACCATGAAAATCCAACAGGAACATTGGGGGATTCAATGAGAAGAAGCTGTATGAACTCACTGTGATTGCCCGACACACGCATGTTAATGGGCACCATACTATGAGTGACACTGCCTATGGTGCATCCCTTCAGTGCTCTGGCTTCCATGGGAATGGAGAGGGGTTATGTGGAGTCAATGAGCACCAGGAGAGATTTAGACCGGTCACCCCACAGCAGGAAAACATGGAAGAGAGTATGAGTAATGTGAGTTAGAAAACTCACAGTATGGCTCACCATGGTACTCTTACCTAGCTAATGAGTCTGGTCTTTGACTGGACAGGTAGATTTGTAATGGACTGTAGCACCACAATACAGGCAACTGTTGGAGTTAAGCCTTTGTAGTCATTCCTGAGACGACAATCTATCTCTGCCCCGTTACGTAAGAACTATAGAAAACGAGCCGCTCGTTCCAGATGATTCCAGAGGGTGACTTTGGATCCTCTCAGACATGCAGGGTCGGGGACTTCCGGAGTTCTTTGTAGCCCAGGAGAACGCCCTACCAGACATGAGCGTTATAAGATACTCTATTCTCGAACGGTCTAAAGGGAATGAAGAGGGCTGCAGCTCAAAGATGAGGGAGCACTGGGAAAGAAACGCCCGGCAGGTTCCAGGGTCACCAACATAGCGCTCAGGAGGAGGTAAGTGGGGTTCCCGGGAATCCGGGGTAGGCTGTACAAAATCATCACTGGCAGGGGAATTACTGAGCGTTTGGGAGATCTTGGTTGTGGCATGCTGCCACAGAATTGCTCTAGTAATGTTTCAAAACCCTGGTCATGGCGTCCCGACAGCGTATGGAGGGCTAGAAAAATGACTAGGGAAACAGGAGCATGGAAAAACACTCTTGTAAGCTTGACAAGACAAGAAAACTGAAACAGACAGAGAACACAGATGTAAATACACAGGGGATAATGAGGAAGATGAGCAAGACCTAGGGGGTGAAGACAAACACAGGGATGGGGACAATGACAGATGGTTACTTTATTATGTGAATGACTGGTGGTGGTTCATTCCTAAACCAGGGTTGTATGCATTATGTCACATCATAGCAAAACGTTAAAAAAAAAAAAAAAAAGTTATTTAGTCTAAGACTAGGCAGTTCCTCCCTGTTTCAGTCTGTTTTCTTTTGTTCAGTGCCTAATGAACACCACCCAGGAATCAGGGAATTGTCACGAACTCCGTGAGGGACAGACCAAGGCGCAGCGAGGTATCCAGTATACATTCTTATTTATTCAACGTAACTGGCCAAAACAATAAACAAAATGAACGAAGATCGTAACGTTGAACATAACACGTGAACTAACCAAGCTATGCAACAATAACCCACAAACTCCTAGTGAAAACTACAAACATATACACTGCTCAAAAAAATAAAGGGAACACTTAAACAACACAATGTAACTCCAAGTCAATCACACTTCTGTGAAATCAAACTGTCCACTTAGGAAGCAACACTGATTGACAATACATTTCACATGCTGTTGTGCAAATGGAATAGACAACAGGTGGAAATTATAGGCAATTAGCAAGACACCCCCAATAAAGGAGTGGTTCTGAAGGTGGTGACCACAGACCACTTCTCAGTTCCTATGCTTCCTGGCTGATGTTTTGGTCACTTTTGAATGCTGGCGGTGCTTTCACTCTAGTGGTAGCATGAGATGGAGTCTACAACCCACACAAGTGGCTCAGGTAGTGCAGCTCATCCAGGATGGCACATCAATGCGAGTTGTGGCAAGAAGGTTTGCTGTGTCTGTCAGCGTAGTGTCCAGAGCATGGAGGCGCTACCAGGAGACAGGCCAGTACATCAGCAGACGTGGAGGAGGCCGTAGGAGGGCAACAACCCAGCAGCAGGACCACTACCTCCACCTTTGTGCAAGGAGGAGCACTGCCAGAGCCCTGCAAAATGACCTCCAGCAGGCCACAAATGTGCATGTGTCTGCTCAAACGGTCAGAAACAGACTCCATGAGGGTGGTATGAGGGCCCAACGTCCACAGGTGGGGGTTGTGCTTACAGTCCAACACCATGCAGGACGTTTGGCATTTGCCAGAGAACACCAAGATTGGCAAATTCGCCACTGGCGCCCTGTGCTCTTCACAGATGAAAGCAGGTTCACACTGAGCACGTGACAGACGTGACAGAGTCTGGAGACACCGTGGAGAACGTTCTGCTGCCTGCAACATCCTCCAGCATGACCGGTTTGGCGGTGGGTCAGTCATGGTGTGGGGTGGCATTTCTTTGGGGGGCCGCACAGCCCTCCATGTGCTCGCCAGAGGTAGCCTGACTGCCATTAGGTACCGAGATGAGATCCTCAGACCCCTTGTGAGACCATATGCTGGTGCGGTTGGCCCTGGGTTCCTCCTAATGCAAGACAATGCTAGACCTCATGTGGCTGGAGTGTGTCAGCAGTTCCTGCAAGAGGAAGGCATTGATGCTAAGGACTGGCCCGCCTGCCCCAGACCTGAATCCAATTGAGCACATCTGGGACATCATGTCTCGCTCCATCCACCAACGCCACGTTGCACCACAGACTGTCCAGGAGTTGGCGGATGCTTTAGTCCAGGTCTGGGAGGAGATCCCCAGGAGACCATCCGCCACCTCATCAGGAGCATGCCCAGGCGTTGTAGGGAGGTCATTCAGGCACGTGGAGGCCACACACACTACTGAGCCTCATTTTGACTTGTTTTAAGGACATTACATCAAAGTTGGATCAGGCTGTAGTGTGGTTTTCCACTTTAATTTTGAGTGTGACTCCAAATCCAGACCTCCATGGGTTGATACATTTGATTTCCATTGATAATTTTTGTGTGATTTTGTTGTCAGCACATTCAACTATGTAAAGAAAAAAGTATTTAATAAGATTATTTCATTCATTCAGATCTATGATGTGTTATTTTAGTGTTCCCTTTATTTTTTTGAGCAGTGTATATGGTTCCCAATTAGAGGTAACGAACCACAGCTGCCTCTAATTGGGAACCATTACCCCAACATAGAAATGGATAACCTAGAACAGAAAAAACCCTACACCAAAACAAAACACGCCAGCCTGTCTGTATCAGGCCTGAACGTGACAGGAATAGGAAATCACAAGGAAATGTTAACCTGAGTCAGTGTTGGTTAGGTTATATAATTGTTATATCAACTCTTAAACAATGCATAAATGGCACATAATTTGAATATGAAGACATCTATGTAGTGTCACAGGTCTCTCTCATAGGTCTCTCCCTTAAAATGTACACTGGTATCAACTTAAGGTAACTGACAAAATAAAAGAAACACGTGAGTAAACGAGGAATACAAAGCATATTGAAAGCAGGTTCTTCCTCACAGATGTGGTTCCTGCGTTAATGAAGCAATTAATAACCCATCATTCTTAGGGTCATGTATAAAAATGCACAGTTGCCCATTATTTTAGCTATCATGACTAGAAGAAGAGATCTCAGTGACTTTGAGAGGGTTGTTAAAGGAACCGTGGGTGTAGAGTGTGTGTGTGTCTCAGTCACCAGATCTCAACCCAATTGAACACTTATGGGATATTCTTGAGCGGCGCCTGAGACCGCTTTTTCCACCACCATCAACAAAACACCAAATTATGAAATTTCTTGTGGAAGAATGGTGTCGCATCCCTTCAATAAAGTTCCAGACACTTGTTGAATCTATGCCAAGGTACATTGAAGCTGTTCTGGCGGCTTTTGGTGGCCCAATGCCCTATGAAAAGCTCAGTGCAGTCAAAAACGTGATTTAAAAAAATATATACATTTCCACGCTATGAGGTTAATATTGTGAAATTGTAAAACGGCATTATCATAATTTTCAGTGTAAGAGCTGTTTGAAAAGACTGCCTGAAGTTTCAGCCTTATTTGGTGGATGAATCACCACATCACCATGGGGTAAATTAATTAATAGACCAATACGAAAGAGAGTTCCAAACCTCTGCCAATAACAGCAAATTTTCAGTTTTACCCTCCCCACTCAGACCACTCCCACACAGTCCTAGCAAAGTTTTAGCTTGAGATATTGCCCTTTGCCAAGAAGTGTTTTTTGTTTATTTTTTTACAATTTTTAATTGAAAACAATCATAGCAAGATACTTAAATGTTGGATTTTTGATATTGAGATAAACAGCTGCATTGGACCTTTAAGGAGCGGCAGCAGTGTTCTGAGTTTTGGAGAGTCTGGCGTGCCGAAAGTAAAACGCCTGGTACTCAGGCCCAGAAACTAGGATATGCACATATTTAGTAGTATTGGATAGAAAACACTGAAGTTTCTGTTAAAATAATGTCTGTGAATATAACAGAACTGATATGGCAGGCGAAAACCCGAGGAAAATCCATCCGAGAAAATGTGATTCTGTGAGCTGCCTCCTTTTCCAATGAGATGCTATCGGAAATGCTTAAATCCAGCTCCCAGGTTGCAGTACCTATGGCTTCCACTAGATGTCAACAGTCTTTAGACAAGGTTTCATGCGTTTATCTTGAAAAATAGGGGAGTAGAATAAGTTTATCCAAGGAGAGTGAGGAAGTAATTTTTGCGTTTGGTGCGCGGGACCGGGAGCGCGTGCCTCGTTTTTTTCCTTTTCTATCACCCAAGATATTACCTGTGTGAAATATAATCGTTAATATACATAATAGTGTACCTAAGGATTGATTTAGAAACATTGTTTGATTTGTTTGGACAAAGTTGATAGGTATATTTTTTGTCTTGAATAATGGACGAGTGGACGGTGGATTTTCTGAACAAAACGCGCCAACCAAACGGAGCTTTATGGATAAAAGAGGGACTTTTCCGAACAAAAGGAACATTGATTGTTTTGCTTGGACACTTCGGATTGCCATCAAGAAGATCTTCAAAGGTAAGCGATTTATTTTAGCTCTTTTTATGACTTTTGTGACACCCGCGCTGGTTTTATTATTATGCTAATGGTTGTGACAGTGGATGACTGCTCCAACAACTCCTTCAGGTGTAATGTCTTCAAATCCAAGAAGAAGGTAGGAGAGACTAGGCCATATTACTCCTCTTTGGCCATGTCTACCGACCTGTACTGGAGCTAACTCACTCTGCTCAGAGAGATCTCTCTCTTGCTCTGTCTGATCTGCTTGTTCTGTCCTTTTCAATCTCTTTCTATTTTGTGTTCTCTCTCTCTTTTTCTTTCTTTCTCCAACATGAATGACAACAAAGTAATGTCCCACTGTGTAGATGTAATTCAATCTCCCTCCCTCTCTCTCCCTCCATCCCTTCTCTCTCCCTCTCCCTGTCAGACCCAGGCCATGCGTATAGTGCGTACAGTGGGCCAGGCATTCGAGGTGTGTCATAAGCTCAGCCTGCAGCACATCCAGCAGGACATAGACGGACATGCAGACAAAGAGAGTGACAAGTCCCCAGAATAGATCCCCGTTGAGGGAGAGATAAAGAGTGAGACCCGCACATGCAGACAAACCCACACATGCAGACCGACCCACACATGCAGACCGACCCACACATGCAGACCGACCCACACATGCTCGCACGCTAACACACGCACAACGCCATAACACTTCTCTCACAGAGATTTTATTGTCCAATAATTTATCTGACAAAAAAACAGAAACTGAACACACGGTCTCAGTGTACATCAAGTATGACACCTAATATACTGTATGTGATGATGTAATCATATATCGTGTCTAGGATTGATTTCATTGGTTATGTGTGTGTGTGTTGCTCTCTTCCATCAGGTCATCAGCTGATGGGGGAAGAGGAGGAGGAGGAGGGGGAGCCCCAGGCACAGTCCCAGTCTGTGTGTGAGCAAGCGGTCAGCGAGAGTCTGGCCGAACTTAACGTGGTCAAGCCTGGACACATCATCATGGTACTGTAAGGTCACGCACACACACACACTGGATATGAATGTGGACTTCCACTATTACTTATTAGAGACAACCTGAGATAGAGTAGATATCAATAATGTAGGCATCACCAATAGCACACAACAGCAGGGCACAATGTTGTGGAACAATCAGATATACAGTGGGGCAAAAAAGTATTTAGTCAGCCACCAATTGTGCAAGTTCTCCAACTTAAAAAGATGAGAGAGGCCTGTAATTTTCATCATAGGTAAACTTCAACTATGACAGACGAAATGAGAAAAAGAAATCCAGAAAATCACATTGTAGGATTTTAAATGTATTTATTTGCAAATTATGGTGGAAAATAAGTATTTGGTCAATAACAAAAGTTTATCTCAATACTTTGTTATATACCCTTTGTTGGCAATGACAGAGGTCAAACGTTTTCTGTAAGTCTTCACAAGGTTTTCACACACTGTTGCTGGTATTTTGGCCCATTCCTCCATGCAGATCTCCTCTAGAGCAGTGATGTTTTGGGGCTGTCGCTGGGCAACACGGACTTTCAACTCCCTCCAAAGATTTTCTATAGGGTTGAGATCTGGAGACTGGCTAGGCCACTCCAGGACCTTGAAATGCTTCTTCGAAGCCACTCCTTCAAGCGTTCGGCGGTGTGTTTGGGATCATTGTCATGCTGAAAGACCCAGCCACATTTCATCTTCAATGCCCTTGCTGATGGAAGGAGGTTTTCACTCAAAATCTCACGATACATGGCCCCATTCATTCTTTCCTTTACACGGATCAGTCGTCCTGGTCCCTTTGCAGAAAAACAGCCCCAAAGCATGATGTTTCCACCCCCATGCTTCACAGTAGGTATGGTGTTCTTTGGGATGCAACTCAGCATTCTTTGTCCTCCAAACACGACGAGTTGAGTTTTTACCAAAAAGTTCTATTTTGGTTTCATCTGACCATATGACATTCTCCCAATCCTCATCTGGATCATCCAAATGCTCTCTAGCAAACTTCAGACGGGCCTGAACATGTACTGGCTTAAGCAGGGGGACACGTCTGGCACTGCAGGATTTGAGTCCCTGGCGGCGTAGTGTGTTACTGATGGTAGGCTTTGTTACTTTGGTCCCAGCTCTCTGCAGGTCATTCACTAGGTCCCCGTGTGGTTCTGGGATTTTTGCTCACCGTTCTTGTGATCATTTTGACCCCACGGGTGAGATCTTGCGTGGAGCCCCAGATCGAGGAAGATTATCAGTGGTCTTGTATGTCTTCCATTTCCTAATAATTGCTCCCACAGTTGATTTCTTCAAACCAAGCTGCTTACCTATTGCAGATTCAGTCTTCCCAACCTGGTGCAGGTCTACAATTTTGTTTCTGGTGTCCTTTGACAGCTCTTTGGTCTTGGCCATAGTGGAGTTTGGAGTGTGACTGTTTGAGGTTGTGGACAGGTGCCATTAATACAGGTAACGAGTGGAGGACAGAGGAGCCTGTTAAAGAAGAAGTTACAGGTCTGTGAGAGCCAGAAATCTTGCTTGTTTGTATGTGACCAAATACTTATTTTCCACCATAATGTGCAAATAAATTCATTAAAAATCCTACAATGTGATTTTCTGGATTTCTTTTCCTCATTTTGTCTGTCATCGTTGAAGTGTACCTATGATGAAAATTACAGGCCTCTCTCATCTTTTTAAGTGAGAGAACTTGCACAATTGGTGGCTGACTAAATACTTTTTTGCCCCACTGTATATGATGTAGAATTCACATACCTCTCTGACCTGTAGAATAAGGAATTGCGTCAGCTGTATTCAGGGCATTTCTGTCTGCAACATTTTCACAATGTTTCCTACTGACCGTTGCCCATGGTTTGCAGAGCGAAAGTGTCTAGTTAAGGCACATCTATGGCTGTAGTTTCCCTGCAGCAGTGTCTAGCTAAGGCAGATCTATGCTGTGGTTTCCCTGGGGCAGTGGATTTACCCCCTAATGCTGAGTCATGTCCTAGCCCATGCGCACACACACACATATGATGGCGTGTCACTCTGATAGAGGTAGAGAATGTTCCCCTACATTACAGGACTGTGTGAACACAAGCCTACATTCATCCACTCACCCTAGTACTGAAGAGACTAACCAGACAAGTGGTGCTGTCCTGTCGGAACTATCTCTGTTTGCCATAGAAATAAAATAAGGTGGCCTGGAGTGGTCTAGACTAGAGTCTGTAGTGGCCTAAGCCGCTGCTATTTTAACACTCTCTCTCCTCTATACCTCTGTCCGGTCCAATTAACAAAAAGTACTGCACCACTCCTTTTAAAAGAAGAACAAGAGATAAATAGAATGATAAGTATTATATGGCACTCGAGTTAGAGTAGACCATTATTGAGCTTTAGGGCTTCTTCTCAGAAGAGAGGGAGATAGCGGGACGAAATAGGTAGAATGAGTGAGAGAAAGGGATTGGAGAGAACAACAGTAGGGAGTGTCTGACAACCTCGGCACTTGTGACACAGCAGCCAAGTAGCGTAGCACAGAGAGAGAGAGAGCGACTCAACTCATGTCAACCCCATGCCCCTGTCAGCGCCAACCAATTCCCAGTGCCAACCTGATGCCCGGCGTGACACAGCAACTAGACTGGCATTTAGAGAAGGAGTGGTCTAAGTGAATGAAGTGACCTTTTGGTGTCCTCTCAGAGCTCTCCTGTCTTCCTTCTCTCTCCTTTCCTTTCTCTTTCTTTTCCCCTCTTTTGTCCCCTCTCTCTTTTACGCTCCTCTTTCCAGTCCTGGTCTGCCATCAACAATAACTACTTCTACTACTCATTTTATGTCGGAAGAGCTTTTCAAACACCCTCAAAGCACGCAACTAACTGGCACTGGACTCAAAGGATTAAAGCTCAGTGCAGAGACATTCACTATCTTATTCCCATCTCTCATTCTCTCGCGATCTCTCTCTCCCGCTCGCTCTCTTCTTTGCAGAATGCACTGCATTCAAACACTGTCTCTACACTCCCTCTATTGGTGAAATGTGACTGGTACTCTTTCAAGGGCACTACATAGCGTTCACTTTCAGTTGGGTACTTGGGGTTGTATTAGCCAGTTATTATTGTTAGTGTATTACAGCAATGTTTTAAGATCTGAAAATACATATTGGTATATATTTGAGCATGTCATCTAAATGTACTGTTTCTGTATGCTTATCTGTGTCTGTATGAGGAGTAGTTTCCTTTCCCTTTTGAGGAAATTAGCATGATGCCCTGTAACGATCCACATAAATACATGTTAACACTGCCTTGGAGAATGCTGTATTTAGACCCACTCACACTAAGCCCCCCCCCCACACACACACACTCCCTCATCCCCTCTCCAGAAGAGGCAGAATAGTCAGTGTAAAGCTGCTTAGTTTCGAATAGGTCTTTCCCCCTGAAAATATGACTGCCAATGGAAATACCCTGGTGAACCTTGGAAATAAGGAGTGCTGCTGAGTCTGAACACTTGGAGAGGCTTCGGAGATGTGGTGCTCCCCTACCCTACTTATCTCTATGTTAATGACTGTGGTGATCTGCCAAGCTCTAAGGAGTTAGAGAAGATGAGGAAGAAGGAAAGGAAGGGAGTTCCCACTAGACTTTGTGATGCTGCAAGGATGGCAGTGATACTCTCCAAGACCACCCTGTCTCACCATGTCATAGTCATGCTTAGTAAAATGTCTCTGGCACACTTTCTCCTAACAGTACCATTTTGTCTCCCCCCCACTGTGTGTGTTCTCAGAAGATGAAGAGATTGTTAACTGAAATCTGGGATCAATGTTTCCCTCCCTCCCTTCCCTTCGCAGGACTTTTCAGAATGGAAAAGTTCTCCCTATCTTTCTTTCCTTTCTTTTTTCCCCCCAATTTTCATGATATCCAATTGGTAGTTAAGATATTTTCCCATCGCTGCAACTCCCGTACGGACTCGGGAGAGGCTAAGGTCGAGAGCCATGTGTCCTCTGAAACGCAACCCTGCCAAGCCGCACTGCTTCTTGACACACTGCTCGCTTAACCTGGAAACCAGTCACACCAATGTGTCGGAGGAAACACTGTACCGAAGTCAGCGTGCATGCTCACAGGAGTCGCTAGAGCGCAAAGGGACAAGGACATCCCTGGGATCGAAACCGGGTCTGTAGTGATGCCTCAAGCATTGCGCCACTCAGGAGGCTCTATCTTTCCTTTCTACCATAACTGTGTGTGTGTGTGTGTTTGTGCTCTTTTATTCAAATTACTTTACAATGATTCCCAACGTATCTTAGTGTAACGCTGTGTATGGTTTGTGCAGAACTGGGTTCAAATACAAATTAGAAATCCTTTCAAATACTATACTTTCGTTGCGCTTGATTGAGCTTGCCTGTTGAAATAAAGCCAATAGAAAAGTCAGAAAAAGTGTAATCCTCGCCTACCTGGCACTCCAGGCAGACTAAAGCCAATGCTCAAAGCATTTGAAATATCTCAAATAGTATTTAAACCAAGGATTGGTTGTGTCCACCCCTCTCATCATTACTGTCTTGTCTTCTTCTCCTGTGCTGTCTTCAGGACTATGAGAGCCGTTCCATCTACACGGTGACGCCGCATGCCGTGGTTTCTCCCAGCAGCCCCTGCTCTCTGACTCTCACGCCCCTGGCAGCGCAGCACTATCTCCAGCTCCTCCAACACCAGCTCCAGCAGCAGCAACACGCACAGGTGAGACACACATACACACACACACACACAAAGGCAGTATACACACGCAAACGCACACAGACATAGGCAGTATACACACGCATACACACACACACACAGACGGACGGTATGAATGTACACATGCATGCAGGCCCATGTGCACATACCTGCGCATGCATACACCCCCCCCACATGCGCACACACACACATACACACACAGTCCCAGCTGTTATCTATCTGTAGTCCTGATGTCTGGTCAGTGTGGCAGAGCTATTTACATCTGTGTTTACAACGTCACATTCACAAGGTCATACACTATACCAGTGGTCCTGTGTGGTTCAATTGGTTAGAGCATGGCGCTAGCAGCCCAAGGGTATTGGGTTTGATACCCGCTAGGGTCACCAATATGGAAATGTGCGCACTCATTATTTTAAGTTGCTGTGGTTAAAAGCATCTGATAAATGAGATGTATTATACTTACAAATGTAGAAAGGTTATTTCAGGTCAGACACTGTTCACATATAGCGCACACTGCACCAACCCAGTCCTTGTCAGTACTGAAGTGCCATGGGGGACTGACTGGCTTAATGACTAAGTCATGTGCCTCATTTGGCACCATTGTTGTGTCTGTCTGCTGCAGGACCACTAGGGGGCACTGCCATCAAAGCTATGTAAGGACACAAACACACACTTAGACACGAATTTCTGTGCACATAAACTTGCCGTGCATTCGGAAAATATTCAGACCCCTTGAATTTTTCCACGTTTTGTTACGTTACAGCCTTATTCTAAATTGATTAAATAACAAGTTTTCCTCATCAATCTAAACCCAATACCTCATAAAGACAAAGTGAAAACAGATTTTTAGAAATTTTGGCAAATGTATTAAAAATAAAAACAGATACCTTATTTACATAAGTATTCAGACCCTGTGAGACTCGAAATTGAGCTCAGGTGAATCGTGTTTCCATTGATCATCCTTGAGATGTTTCTACAACTTGATTGGAGTCCACCTGTGGTAAATTAAATTGATTGGACATGATTTGGAAAGGTACACACCGGTCTATATAAAAGGTCCCCCAGTTGAGAGTGCATGTCAGAGCAAAAACCAAGCCATGAGGTTGAAGGAATTGTCCGTAGAGCTCCGAGACTGGGGAAGGACACCAAAACATTTCTGCAGTATTGAAGGTCCCCAAAAATACAGTGGCCTCCATCATTCTTAAATGGAAGAAGTTTGGAACCACCAAGACTCTTCCTAGGGCTGGCCACCCGGCCAAACTGAGAAATTGGGGGAGAAGGGCCTTGGTCAGGGAGGTGAACAAGATCACTATGGTCACTGACGGAGCTCCAGTTCCTCTGTGGAGATGGGAGAACCTTCCAGAAGATTGACCATCTCTGCAGCACTCTAGCAATCAGGCCTTTATGTTACTATTTTTTTTTATAGATTTGCAATCATTTCATTATGGGGTATTGTGTGTAGATTGATGAAGAAAAACAAACAATTTAATCAATTTTAGAATAAGGCTGTAACATAAGAAAAAGTCAATGGGTCTGGATACTTCCGAATGCACTGCACACGTGCGCGTACAGATGCACACAACACAAACACATACACACTTGCAGCCACACACACACTCACAGGCACAAAGTGACACATCGCAAACACAACACACCAGGGACAGAGTGAATCAGTCTGCTATTGTTGTAGAAAATGAGCCTGGAAGGGACAACACAAACACAGTTATATATATATATATTTTTTTCATTTATTTCCGAGTTGTTCGCCGACGTGCAGGCGCCGGACTATAATGCACTCACCATAAATTATGTAAACAAATAATAGCGTCAACCTGTCATTATTTTAAATTTCAGGACGGGGAATAGGAATTCCAATCATCTAATTAGATTTTCAACTGCAATCTCTTGGATGATCACTCTGGGAGGGGGGAGTCTAAGGGTGAGACTGTAGCATAAAATTTAAAATGTAATTCTTCAAACGCACACACACACACACACACACACACGGAAGTTAGAGAGATAAAGAGTCTTCTAGACAAACAAACTCATAAAGACTAAAAGGTGGAGTCTGCCTGCGTGTGAAGGAAGGGAACTGTCATGTTTCTCTTCTTTCGGGACAGACCAAGACGCAGCGATGTAGCCAGAATACATATTTATTCAAAGACGGGACGAGACGGAACAAAACAAGAAAACGAGGAACAAGACGCGAACCCTAACGCTAAATCCTAAACACAACACAGAGATCTAAACCTAACCAAGACTGGCGAAACCTAACTAACCATGACTGGCGAAACCTAACTAAACATGAATAGCAGAACCTAAACTATACACGAATGGCAGAACCTAAACTATACACGAATGACAGAACACGCTAACCATAACATAAACAATAACCCACGAAACTAAAGTGCAACTCCCAAACATATATATGGTTCCCAATTAGAGGTAACGAGACTCAGCTGCCTCTAATTGGGAACCATTATCCCAACATAGAAATAGACACCCTAGAACACACAAACCCTACACCAAAACGAAACCAAAACGCTCCAGCCTGTCATCTCAGGCCTGGGCGTTACAGGAACACTGTTTAGGCCTGCAGAACACATTGCTATTAACACAGATGCAGGTGTACACACACACACACACACACACGCATCCTCCTTCACCCCCATCTCCCCATCATCATCAGGCCCAGTTCTGATCCCTGATCCCCCCTCTTTCCTACTCCTCTTCCCCACTCAGGTGCAGCTCCTGAAAGATCAGATGTCAGCGGAGACCGCAACTCGTATAGAAGCCCAGGCCCGAGCCCACCAGCTACTACTACAGAACAGAGACCTGCTCCAGCACCTGGCCCCTCTGGTCACACAGCTCAGAGACCTGGAGAGCAGGTCACCTGGACTGGGACAGGGGGAGAGGCACACACCGGGAGAGGGGCACGGTAAGTCACCTGCACTACCTATGTGTATACTGGCTAAACCAAACAAGAGTTAGATCACGCAATATACAGTTACAACACAAGTCAATCTCCATTGAGCATACTTTTTAATCCAGGACTAAGCTTCATCTGTGTCTGGGAAACCAGCCCTACACGTACATACTTCATCAACTACGACAGAAGACAAGTACTTGCATAACAAAAGAACATGAACATTGAACACTGAACATTGTCAACTAAAGAGCAGAAGTCATAGACTCACACACACTCACTCAGACTGTATGTGTGTACTGAGAAAGCTTCTCTGCTTCTCTTTGCCATGAGATCTGCCAGCTCAGATAACACCATAATTGCTCATTGAAAGTTCCAGACACACTCATACGCACGCACGCACACACACACACACACACACACACACAGGAGGAGTACTGTATGGGGGTGTATTCGTAAAAACTGTTCGACGAGGAATGCTGAGTTCTGCCAAATTAATAATTTAACACAGTAAAGAGTTTGCTTGAGGTGTGTGTATGTGCATGCCTGCATACTTCTTTGTGTGCCTGCATGTGTGTCTGTGTTTATATGGGGGTGACATGTCGTGTTTCATGCTAGCTTTAATCATGCTAGGCCCAGTACTAGGGGATGCCAATCTAGCTAATCTAAAACCAAAACCTCTCTCTCTCTCTCTAGAAAGGCATCACGCATACAGGCCTGGGAGAATGAAGGGAGAGAAACATAGGAAGAAAGGAGAGAGAAACAAACTGATAATAAGATGATCATTATATAATAATTATTATTATTTGAAAGAGAGAGAGGAGAGGCATTGACAGACAATCGGGCATGTGCACGTGCATACATGTTTTGTGTGGGTTGTTTGTTGATTGAAGTTATTTTATAAAGAGACAGAGAAAGTGGAGTGAGAGAAACTGACTGATAACTAGAGAAACTGAGTGTGGGTTAAGGATAAACTGACTTGTTTGCTCCATTGTGTCAATTTGAGACATTTATCTTCCTTCCCCTGTAGATGATCAGGAGTTGTCATGGACGACCAGGTTTCTGTCACTCAACCTGAAGAACCACTACAGTTTCAACACGGATCAGCTCATCACCTCCACCCCCACAGGGCCGTTTCAAAACACCACCCTCTCCGTCGCTCAAGTGGTCTGTGCCGAGTCCTACCTCAACCTCCTCAACATGGAAAACAGGACCAAACCACCAGGCTCTCAAAACGGGGGGAGGCAGAGACGAACACCCTCATCAGAAGAACAGCCAATGGAAAGCCAGGGAGGAGAGAGAGCTCTATAGTGTCATCCAATGAGATTGTGTGGTTCGAATCAAAGAATTCTACAAACCTGGATGAAAGGTATGATGCGTTAGCTAAAAACAACTATTTGAACATAGCTTGCATCATACTGTACAAACCTTTCTTGAAGACCAACCAGCCGTATGCCAGGGGTCCTACTCAATCATGCAACACCCACACGTTGGGTGGCAGGTGGCCTAGCAGTTAGAGAGGCGAGCCAGCAACCAAGTCCGTTCGAATCCTCGGCCCGACGGGAAAACATCTGGTGGGAAGTGAGTTGGCCACCGGAGGGTTGCTGGTATCAAATCCTAGATGCCACTGATTGCCATTGTGCCTTTTATCAAGGCACTTAACCCCCCCCACAGCTCCCAGTGTGACAACCACCACACACACACACACACCACTGCCTGGGCATGATAGCACACAATGTGTTGGAGCTCCTATTTGGGCAGTCGCAGACAGTCCAGTCCCTCTCTTTCATCTAAAAGAGAAGGAGCCAGGAGCTGCTAGCCTCCTCTTATCCTCACAGAACAGAACAGAGCTTAGTCAGCAGAAAGAGCCTGGCCTAATGGAAGTGTGACTCTAATCAAGAGATTACATAAGACCGAAAAAGAGAGGGGAGAAGGGGGTGGTGGAAATGGAGGGGAGAAAGAGGGAGAGACACTTTATACTGTATGTACTGTATATATTGTATTCTTGTCATGGTTCATCCTATACAACTACTACTATACACACCTTTAGACAGTATGTATAGACAGTATGGACAGTCTATGAATATAAAAGGTGTGTCTAGCAGTATGTGTAGTATGAGCCATTACTATATATAATATGTGTGTGTGTGTATGTATATATCGATGTATGTATACAAAGCAATATGCACAGCTCGGATAACACCATAATATATATATATTTATGTGTATATATATATATATATATATATATATATGTATGCATGTTCGTTCTTGATTCTGACATTGCTCATTCTGATATTTCTTTCTTTTTACTTTTTGGATTGTGTGCATATTGCTTTGTATTGCTAGGTATTATTACTGCCCTGTTGGTGCTAGAAACACAAACATTCTGCTGCACCTGCTAAATCAAATCTGTGTACACGACCCATAAACTTTGATTTGATTTAAGAAAGAGAGAAAGAGAGTGAAGGAGGGAGGCATGGGAGTTAAAGAGAGAGGAGAGAGAGCAGACTCATCATATTCTCCCTGCCGATCCATTAAACTCAATTTGAATGGGCATTCTGAAAGTACTCAGTCCCTAGCCATTTCACATAGCTCCGGTCAGGGTTTGGAAGTAAAGGATTACATGTAACGGATTACAAAAAAACTGTAACTATAATCCGTTATGTTACCAGCAAAAAATATTGTAATCAGAAAAACTAGATTATTACTTCTAGTATTACTTTTAATTCAGCAATTCTTTGGCACCTTTCTGTTTTCTCAATTACATTAAAATCAGCATTGAGTAAAGGTGAGTTTATTTCAGCTTTTATTTCTTTCACCACATTCCCAGTGGGTCATAAGTTTACATGCACTCGATTAGTATATGGTAGCATTGCCTTAAAAATGTTTAACTGGGGTCAAACGTTTTGTGTAGACTTCCACAAGCTTCTCACAATAAGTTGGGTAAATTTTGGCCCATTCCTCCTGACAGAGCTGGTGTAACTGAGTCAGGTTTGTAGGCCTATTTGCTCACACACGCTTTTTCAGTTCTGCCCACAAATTCTCTATAGGATTGAGGTCAGGGTTTTGTGATGGCCACTCCAATACCTTGACTTTGTTGTCCTTAAGCCATTTTGCCACAACTTTGGAAGTATGCTTGGGCTCATTGTCCATTTGGAAGACCATTTCTGACTGAGCTTTAACTTCCCGACTGATGTCTTGAGATGTTGCTTCAATATATCCACATAAATGTCCTCCTCATGATTATTTTGTGAAGTGCACCAGTCCCTCTTGCAGCAAAGCACCCCCACAACATGGTGCTGCCACCCCTGTGCTTCACGGTTGGGATGGTGTTCTTTGGCTTGCAAGCCTCCCCCTTTTTCCTCCAAACATAACAATGGTCATTATGGCCAAACAGTTCTATTTTTGTTTCATCAGACCAGAGGACATTTCTCCAAAAAGTACGATCTTTGTCCCCATGTGCAGTTGCAAACCATAGTCTGGCTTTTTTTAATGGCGCTTTTGGAGCAGTGGCTTCTTCCTTCTTGAGCAGCTTTTCAGGTTATGTCGATATAGGACTAGTTTTACTGTGGATATAGATACTTTTGTACCTGTTTCCTCCAGAATCTTCATGTCCTTTGCTGTTGTTCTGGGATTGATTTGCACTTTTCACACCAAAGTACGTTCATCTCTAGGAGACCGAACGCGTCTCCTTCCTGAGCGGTATGACGGCTGCGTGGTCCCATGGTGTTTATACTTGCGTACTATTGTTTGTACAGATAAACGTGGTACCTTCAGGCGTTTGGAAAGCCATGACATCATTTTCTGGAATTTTCCAAGCTGTTTAAAGGCACAGTCAACTTAGTGTATGTACACTTCTGACCCACTGGAATTGTGATACATTGAATTATAAGTGAAATAATCTCTCTGTAAACAATTGTTGGAAAGTTTACTCGTGTCATGCACACAGTAGATGTCCTAACCGACTTGCCAAAACTATATTTTGTTAACAAGAAATTTGTGGAGGGGTTGAAAAACGAGTTTTAATGACTCCAACCTAAGTGTATGTACACTTCAACTGTACATACCGCATTGATGTGAATCACACTGCTGCTCTCACATTTAGCTATTTGCACCTGAAGGATTGTGGTTGTTGTGGATGGCTGTTCACAAATGTATATTTGTATTTTAACCCAATAATGGTTGAAATGAAGAAGTGTAAGCTGCCTATCAATCATTGTTTTTGAGACCAGTGGACAGCCAGTGAAAAATGCGCTCTTGCAACAGCTGCATAGTGTGGATCCCAGCCTATGGAATAAAAATTTGAGGGAGTTCCTCCCTTCTAAACTCCTCCTTGATTTTGTGCTCCTTACTGTCAAAAACAAGTACAATTTAATTTCTGCTGATAAAAGAAAAAAATCCATGCCTAACGGACATATGCTTAAACTCACACACTTATTAAAGTGTCCCCATCAAAAATGTAAGCAATAGGCCTATAACAAATGCAGCATTTGGCATACAGCACTTTTCAGTAGTGCTCAAAGCATGCCATTCCATGAGACCAGCATTTATTTTTCTACTCGACACAATGAGCCCAATCTGTTCTCCATGACAGCACAATTATAAACAGAGTAGGCTAACAAGTCCTTTGTTTTGGGGTTGTGCTCAGGTAAAACAATTTGGCCAATTTATATTTCCATATTTATTTCCAAGTCCTATTCTTGAAGATCAAGGAGTATTAAATTAATTGGAATGACTGGAAATCTGGCTTTGGCTTTTAATATAAAGATACGTATATCATAATCATATTATTATCTATATAGAAAATAATGGGTTAGAAGAAGCCTACCTAACCAACCCATAAAGTAAAATGCAACATCATTTATGGCCAGCTATGTAAACTCTAACGTTGATTTATCAGGCTGCAATAGATGTCGTTCAATTGCTAATATTAATTTTTGTCTTCATCTAATGCCTCTTAAGGGGAAAGTAATCAAAAAGTTACGTTACTGATTACAATTTTGGACAGATAACTAGTAACTGTAATAGATTACATTTAGAAATTAACCTAACCAGCCCTGGAGACAGTACTACATCATATAGAGTCATAGACAGAGAGACTGGCATAGTACAGAATGGTAGCATGCTCTCTGCTTTGGAAGCTATAGCAGAAACTGTTAGTTTCTGACATTACATTTTTCTGTGCCACCTTGAGTTATTCTTCCCTCTACCCTTAGCTCTGATGCAGTCACTCACAAATACACACAAACACACAGTCCCCTTCATGCACGCGCACACATGCACGTGCACACACACACGCAAGAACAGTCCCCTTCACACACACGCACACCTCTTACCCATACACTTCTAATGCTCTGTATAATTGCCCGATAATGGGAGTGTAAATCTCTAGTGGTATCTCACTCTACCATCACTAAGAGCAGCACTGAACATTAACTCTTAAAACACTGGTCTAATAGTAAAAAACCTGGGCGTTTATCACAATATACTATGAGAGGACCCACTGGGGGGGCACACTGGATGAATCAATGTTGTGTCCATGTCAATTCAACATTTATTCAAATTCATTGAAATGACGTCTGTGATCGGTTTTCTTACCCCCTCTCTCCTTTCTTTCGTTCTTCTCCTCTTTCTCTCTTTCTCTTGTGTATTGATTTGTATGTATTGCATTGTATTATACTATGTAATGTAGTTGCGTTGAGGTTTGGCAGTATATGATGTGTTTAAAGGCAGGGGGACACTAAAAAGGCTGTCTCTCTCTCTCTCTTCCTCCAACCTCTTCCCACCTTGCTTTCTCCTTTCCTATCTTTCTCTGTCCTCTACTTTCTATTTCTCTCTCTTTCTGCCTCACTCCCTCCCATATTTTCCCTTTCCTCTAATGTCCCCCATCCTCTCCAGCTCCCTCCCTATCTCCTATCTCTCTCTATCCCCTCCTTTCTCTAAATCCCCTCCACTCTCCCAATCCCCCTCCTCTCTCTCTTTCCCCTCTCTCTCTCCGAACTCATGGTACTGTTCAGACCCACAGAGCCGTAACACTTTCCAGGGTGTGTATGTTGAAGCTGATTAGCAGCAGGCGGAATAAAGAGTTGTGATTGGCTCTGCAGCGCGTATAGGTGGTCTGCGTGTATGTGTGCGTGTGTTTGTCTGAGTGCATGTGTAAGTATACAGACTGTGTGTCAGTGCGTGCATATGTACATGCGTGTGTGTGTGCTTTTCTCATTGTCTCTGTATGACAGGGTCAGGCTGAAACAAAGCCCTCAGAGACGACTGTGTATGAATATCTGCAGCCAGACCCCCAAACCAACCGCACACAAACACACACACAGACACAAACCTTGCTTGTTTTTTCCCAAGCAGCAGTGTTGTACTGTAACAGCCCAAGTTTACATTGAAGCCATCTGGAGAGTGCTGTGCCTGAGGGAGGACAGAGGAGCTTTTTTAAACACTTTTCCTTTTAGTTTATAATTAGTGGTCTCTCTAGTCTAGAAATACTCTATACCCACCCACCACCTACCCCCTCCTCTTGTTCCTCCTCCTTCTCTTACTCTCTCTGTTTTGATTCTCACAAGGTTTTTTCTTCTTCTCTGTATCGGAGCAATTGTATTCTCTATCATTCCTTTCTCTCTTTCTCTCCGCCTTCCCCCCCCTCCTTCCCTACTCCCCCATCTCTCTCAACCTCTTTCCTCCTTCTCTCTCTCTCCTCCCTCATAGTGACTGCATGGTAATGTAAATGATAATCATCTGATTTAATACTTTGCCTCTCCTACAGTGGGCAAATGAAAGTAATGAAAGTGAGTGAGGAGAAAACAAAACATGTACACACACACTCCGATCAAGTCAAATGAATAGTGACCGCAAATGTGGTGCGTGGCTGCGTGCGTGCATGTGAGCGTGTGAGTGCAATATACGTTAGACAGTGAGCTTCATTTGGGTAGGATACATGGTTCTCTGAGCTGGATGTGTTTAACAGACAAGGTTTGCTCCAGCTGTCTCAAAGCCTATGGTTGTGTATCAAAGGCAACCCTATCCCTATGTAGTGCACTACAATTAGTGTACCATAAAGGCAATAGAGTGCCATTTGGGAAGCAGGGTATGTCCTGCCACCATTCCTACTACACTTCTTTACCTCTTGCCAATAAAGGATGGGGAGGGAGAGAGAGAGAGAGAAAGTAGGAAAAATAATGGATGGAGACTGGAGAGAGAGGGAGAGTTGGACAAGGGCTGGCGATATGGCAAAAAATATCATCTCACTGGATTTCATGTTTCTGAATAAGCTTTATGGGTAGTGCATGACACTAGGATGGCAACAAATTAATTCTAAGCAATTTTAATGAGCTTTCTCCATTTTTATTGCTTTATACTATTCAACCAAACTTCAACCAAAAATAATAGGAGGATAAAATTGACAGTGAAGTAGGCTTATTTGTAAAGCATTGCATAGGAATCAAAATCCTCTTTTTGCAACATCTAACTCTGGTACTCGACCAATGGTTTCCATTTGCCTAGTTAGTTAGTTCAATTCCATCATTCACTTAGAGCATTTTAATCCATTTCTTAATTTACATACTGTGTCACGTTTATTTTGTGTAAGTATGCCTCTATAATTTTAATTTTTTTATTGTCCTTTTGACTGTGAATTTTTGGCTTCAATTATAAAAGGTAAAGTAAAAATGCACTCCTTATGGTAGTAATATCTTATTCTAAGTGCGCTCTCTCTCTGACACACGTCCATGGTGAAAAGCTGGAGCCGACTTTCTCTGCTCCTCTCCAGTCCTACCCTCCTTTATAAGAGCTTGTATTTCATGTGGTGAGGTTCAACAGATCTCCTCACCAGGGTAAGGGGGTATCCAGGGGCCCATATCCATGGGCCACCTTGCCAGCCCCCATGGACGGCACCATCTCAAGGCAGCCAATTAGCTGAGAAACCTAATCAGAAAGCTGTCTGTCTCCCTCCGTCTATCTGTCCCGCAGGCCCCCCGAACAAGCCCAACTCTCTTATGAGATTCATTCTGTAAAACAATGATCAAATGTTGCAGATTATCTAGCCCTTAGATAATTCTTCTTTCTTTATAGATGTCTCTTTCCTGTGCCTGGGAGAAAATAGTGTTTGGTGGTGGAGTCTCGGTTGTTTGTTTGGTAATAAGAGATTGAGTGGGATCGATGTGTTGATTAGTTATTTTGTTGAGTGGGCTATTGATTAGTGGGGTCAATAGCTAGATGTGACTGAGGCAGTGCATTGTGCTATGTATGTCAATGATACTAAGCTAACATATGGATTTTTTTTAAAGATGGTCATACCGTGGATGATTTAGCTATTTATACCTAAAGGGGTCCTAAACTATTTTTTATACAAATTATTTGACAACATATTGAATTTGACCCTTACTACTGTATCTTGCTTGTTGTTTGGGGTTTTAGGCTGGGTTTGTTTCTGTACAGCACTTTGACATCGGCTGATGTAAAAAGGACATTATAAATACATTTGATTGATTTATTGATAGCCCATAGAAACGCATTGAATAACACATTCATAAATGGCAAAAAAGACCTTCAAAGAATAAGGTTTTGTCTGTCCTATCAAGGAGCTACAAGAAAGCTCAGGAAATATTAAAAAAAATGGACAGATATATTAAACCACTTATTTTGTTGGCACAAAACTACCTCCATACTTCCATTCATCTGTATGGGTTACCATAAGACAAGTCCCGTGACACTTGTGGGGGTCATAGAGCAACAGAGAACACCATTGTGTTTGTGAGAGTCTCATCTTTCAGAGATATTAGTTTCTTGGCTAAAACGTTCAGACGCTATAGATATTTTCGTGAGAAGATTTTTGTGATGTCTCATGGACTGTCAAATTGCTGTAGTTCGGCCACCTTCCAACGCAGATGCGGAAGGCCGACATAGGCGTATGCGGTCGATTGAGACGCAGCCCATGCAAAAGATATCTCTATTTTAAACTGACGGATTTTGATTGGGATTCTGTTATGTTACTTAGATTGATGCGTGATTTTAAACATAAACGTCGTTATATTCTCACATTGGCTCTGGCTCCTGGCAGGAGAAGCAACAGTTTCATGTCTGTCCTACCTATGAGAATAACCCATATATTGCATATGTGACTGGATTCGAACCCGGGCTTTGTGTTAGCCTGCTGAGCTAAAGCCTATACTTGAGGTCTTCAGGTCCCCAGGCAAGGTTACTCATCACGTGAGTGTGGACACCACCTCACAATACACATAGATAGAAAGGAAACCATTTCAGCCAGTAGTTAATGTAGTCTCATAGAAGAGAAGAGAGTAGTAGCCTGTGCTCCCAGTGCTCTGTATGCAACAGACATACTGAAGCTGTATCAGTCTAATTGCTCCTTCTCTTTGGCACAGGTGCGAAGACCCCCTCTTGCTCATCCTCGTCCTTATCTAACCCCTGCACCCCATCTTCCTGCCCTCCTTCCCTTTCTATTTCTATCCAATACTCGCCTCCCCCATCCCTAACCCGTAACCTCCCCCATTACTGATTCCTGTGGTGCACCAGCCTCTCTCTCCCTGGCAGCCTTGGGGGCCCACTGATAACTGAGCCATACCCAGCCTAGCTCCACACTCCTCTCCTCCTCTCTGTGGATGTGGTTATACAGTCCTCAAGCATGCAAAATAAACGGGTGTATGTGGCCCAAGCATGGGACTGTGTTGTACATGGGCATGTGTGGGCAGTGGTGCCCCTCTCAAAATACCTCTGTGCGTCTCACTACGGTGACCGTATTACCGCCACACCGGCGGTCACGAGTCATGATGGAAGTCAAATTCCACATGACCGTTTAGTCACCGTAATTAGGCTTCTCCAGGCACTGATGCTGCTGATGGTCATTAGTAGCCTACCAAACTTGCTAACTGTCTGATACTCAGCACTCTATTGTCCCTCTAATCACTCTGACATTAATGAAAATCTAATCGGAAATCTAATCAAAGACTTCATGAGAGCCCATGAGCTCATGTTGCGCAACATTTCTATAGGCTATGCAATTGCGTGAGAAAACAGAGTGATGGCCTCTATTAAAAAGAGGAGGATCCCATCACCTTTCTATAGGCTAGGCCTACTATATTTATTTCTAAACTTTCCTAATATTAAGCACATTGCTTATCTTTACAACAGGAGTATAGCCTACCTGGCTGGCATGAAAATGAACCACGGGAAAATCATCCTCCACTCTCTATTTAAGTACATAGATGACATGGTATTTTTCCCCCTGCCCCTGTTTCGAGATAGGTGCATGATAATGGTCCATTCTAAATCTAAACAAATTTCACACATATTATTTAGTATATTTAAAGATAAGATTAAATAAATAACAGTCTGATGGGTGACAACATTATCCTATCACTTGTGAATGGTATATTATCACTAATGTGTGTAGATTGATGAGTGAAAAAATGTATTTAATCCATTTTAGAATAAGGCTGTAACGTGACAAAATGTGGAAAAAGTCAAGGGGTATGAATACTTTCTGAATGAACTGGAATTCATCAATTATAAGCTAAACGTTATGATCTGTTGCGTCAGCAGCATTGCTTTAAAAATATGATTTGATGCTAGTGGTTGTATTCATTTTGGATCTATCGCATCCCACAACTGTCCCAGACTATGTTTGGAATATTGATTTCTCACATAGTTGAATAGGTCAACTTTTGTACTATGGGGGATAGTAGATTGACATAGGCTAGTGCTTTTTCTGTTAATTAGGCCTACTCGTCTTGTTGGCTGATGAAAAGTAAATGTGGACAGTTCTTCCAATATATTCAATATGTGCCTCGGAATTGGATAAGGACGCGCACAGTTGCGTCCCCGATGTTTCTGTCTTCACTTGTAACCTGTGAGAAAGACCCGATCACGTGACTGAGAGCCATGTGAGTGAGAGGTGCTTCGCAGCACGCATCCGGGAGAAGGGAATTATAATTATTATATTCAGCCCAAAGGCAAAACCGCCACTGGCCGCAAAAGGCATGGATTATTTTAGGGTGCATTGCGGCCACACAAAGGGGATGCCGCCGGGAATTTTGAGGCATTATCAAGTGCTTGTCAAATTGTGAATGAGAGACTGAGAAAGTGTGTACAGCCTGCGCAAAAAACAAAGCAGAGTTCATGCCTTTCATGTCACATTTTCCAAATCATCTTTGGTCACATCATGCAACCTGATAATGTACTAAACATCTAAACATGTAGCCCAATATTTGTATCACAGCTAAAGTTACATATATAACTAAATGGAGCATATAGGAGGACCTGTTTCTTTGTTAACCGCTCAACACAGAATAGCTGCATGCGCGCACTCCCTCAAATCGTTTGGAGAAAATATCCTTTCTATTTTTTTCAGCTGTATGTTCAGTTGTATTCTTCATACTATAAAATATCAAATAATTCCACAGAATTCTAAGCAAATCTTGTCTGCTAAATGAACTAGTGTAGCCCATAGCCATATCACATAGCTAGATCAGTGCCTAACATAAGAACAACTCAGAGTATGCTATTCTGTTCTTCTGAACTAGACTACGTTTTCATATCATGTTTCTTTAGACCTGTCTGAAATAATTCATGGGTTCATTGTGAAGGTGTAGGCTATATTACATGGATTTATTAGACTTTTTAAAATGTAGATGTTCCAAAGGTCTGCATCAGTGGCTTGTAGGCTGTGTGGAAGCCAGGAGATGCTACATTTGTTTATGTCAATTAATGGTCAATTAACGTGAGACCGGCAGTTATTTGCTTGACAATCACCGTCTGACAAAATGTCACAACCGCCACAGCCCTACAGTATGTATCACCCTTAAAGTGTGTAGGATAGGCTACCATATGAGTGAACTCATCATTACTACATGTTAGCATACGTGTGCAATCATTATCAAATTAGCATAGCTGTAATCAAAGATTCACCTTGTCATTTAACAACATTCCAATGAAGGGGATAGCGGGGTCTTGATTTTGAGTGTATGCCTTTGTGCTTGCGTGCCTGTATGTTTGTGTGTGAGTGAGAGAGAAAGAGAGGGAGGGGGAAAGAGAGAAGAGAGAGAAGGTTTTTGATTTGGTATCAGAGACAGTATTATTAAAGTATAACAATTGGAATTGTGATAAGGTCAGACGTCTGGGTGTCTGAGCGTGTGTGTGTGTTTCAGCTCAATAGGAATGGAAATGTTTGCACTGCTGTCAGTGGTTCCATTAGCAAGGAAATTACACCTGCCACCCTCAAACACTATCATCACTCATAGTCATGTACAAAAAACAACACATTAAATTATATCCACCCCACCCCGCAGCACACAAAATACACACAAATGCATATATGCACACACACACATAGACACACACATACAACCCTCCACCTCTAGCTCTTGAACTTAACAATACTGTAAACACCAACCACCACCAGTACTCCACAAACCTCTCCTTAAGCATCCCACTACACCCCACTCATCCACTGACTGCACTGCCAGCCACTGGGGAGCAGGTCTTTATGAGGGTATTTGACCCTCTGTCTGCAACCCAAATAGCATCCTATTCCATATATAGTGCACTACTTTTGATCAGAGTGCTATGGGTCCTGGTCAAAAGTAGTGCAAATAATAGAAATTCAAGTTATTAGTCGTACAGGATACACATGGTATGCACCGTCCAACTACAGTGAGGGAAAAAAGTATTTGATCCCCTGCTGATTTTCTACGTTTTCCCACTGACAAAGAAATGATCAGTCTATAAGTTTAATGGTAGGTTTATTTGAACAGTGAGAGACAGAATAACAATATAAAAATCCAGAAAAACGCATGTCAAAAATGTTATAAATTGATTTGCATTTTAATGAGGGAAATAAGTATTTGACCCCTCTGCAAAACATGACTTAGTACTTGGTGGCAAAACCCTTGTTGGCAATCAGAGGTCAGACGTTTCTTGTAGTTGGCCACCAGGTTTGCACACATCTCAGGAGGGATATGGTCCCACACCTCTTTGCAGATCTTCTCCAAGTCATTGAGGCTGACGTTTGGCAACTCGAACCACAGATATTCTATGGGATTAAGGTCTGGAGACTGGCTAGGCCACTCCAGGACCTTAATGTGCTTCTTCTTGAGCCACTCCTTTGTTGCCTTGGCCGTGTGTTTTGGGTCATTGTCATGCTGGAATACCCATCCACGACCCATTTTCAATGCCCTGGCTGAGGGAAGGAGGTTTTCACCCAAGATTTGACGGTACATCTCCCCGTCCATTGTCCCTTTGATGCGGTGAAGTTGTCCTGTCCCCTTAGCAGAAAAACACCCCAAAAACATAATGTTTCCACCTCCATGTTTGACGGTGGGGATGTTGTTCTTGGGGTCATAGGCAGCATTCCTCCTCCTCCAAACACGGCGAGTTGAGTTGATGCCAAAGAGCTACATTTTGGTCTCATCTGACCACAACACTTTCACCCAGTTGTCCTCTGAATCACTCAGATGCTGCCTATGACCCCAAGAACACCCTCCCCACCGTCAAACATGGATGTGGAAACATCTGAATCACTCAGATGTTCATTGGCAAACTTCTGACGGGCATGTATATGTGCTTTCTTGAGCGGTGGGACCTTGCGGGTGCTGCAGGATTTCAGTCCTTCACAGCGTAGTGTGTTTCCAATTGTTTTCTTGGTGACTATGGTCCCAGCTGCCTTGATCATTGACGAGATCATTGACAAGATCCTCCTGTGTAGTTCTGGGCTGATTCCTCACCGTTCTCATGATTATTGCAACTCCACGAGGTGAGGTCTTGCATGGAGCCCCAGGCCAAGGGAGAATGACAGTTCTTTTGTGTTTCTTCCATTTGCGAATAATCGCACCAACTGTTGTCACCTTCTCACCAAGCTGCTTGGCGATGGTCTAGTAGCCCATTCCAGCCTTGTGTAAGTCTACAATCTTGTCCCTGACATCCTTGGAGAGCTCTTTGGTCTTGGCCATGGTGGAGAGTTTGGAATCTGATTGATTGATTGCTTCTGTGGACAGGTGTCTTTTATACAGGTAACAAGCTGAGATTAGGAGCACTCCCTTTAAAAGTGTGCTCCTAATCTCAGTTTGTTACCTGTATAAAAGACACCTGGGAGCCAGAAATCTTTCTGATTGAGAGGGGGGTCAAATACTTATTTCCCTCATTAAAATGCAAATCAATTTATAACATTTTTCACAAGCGTTTTTCTGGATTTTTTTGTTGTTATTCTGTCTCTCCTTGTTCAAATAAACCTACCATTAAAATTATAGACTGATAATTTCTTTGTCAGTGGGCAAACGTACAAAATCAGCAGGGGATCAAAAACTTTTTTCCCTTACTGTAAATGCTTACTTGCCTATTCCTTCTCGGCGATGCAACAACAATAATAAATAATAAAAGATATGAACATAAAGTAAATGGCTCAGTAGAATAGAATAAACATTTTTGCATAAGTATAATACAGGAAGGCTTCATTTATAGTCCAATATGTGCATATGTTTTGGGAAGGGGGGGATTAGGGGGAATTAGGGTGCCATTTGAGACGCAGACTTTGTATGTCTGTCGCTGGGGTCTTATAGTAATACTGCATGTATGAGTAAATCAAGGCTGTAAAATGACCTGCTGCCAGCCAGAGTAATGGCTCTGGAGGCTAGGGAGTAGTAGGTAGACTAGAGACCTTACCACACGATGTTTGTCACCTCATTAAATCATCCCTGCAGTCTTCCAGTCAGCATGGATGTAGGGGTCTCAGACAGAGCGAGTGGGGGGGGGGTAGCGATGAAAAGAGAGAGAGGTAGAGAGAGAGGGGGTTGAGGATGCACAGAGGGAGAGGGGTAGGGATGCAGAGAGAGAGAGGAAGGGAGAGGGGGTTTGAGGCAGGGAAGCAGAGCGAGGGAGCAAGTTAAGCATGCGAGAACAAGACAGAGGCATAAAAACAGAGGGAGGAGGGAGAGAGAACAAGAGACAGAGGAAGCACAGAGCGAGGGGGGGTAGAGAAAGAGGGAGGGGGCATAAGTGAGAGGGAAGCTGACAGAGAGTGACAGAGAGTGACAGAGGTGGCGGAAGAGAGAGGAGTGGTGAGGATACAGAGAGAGTGTTTGGAAGCCCTCACAGCAGACAGGAGTGCTGAGTCAAACACATGGACATCACACATACTGACTGGGGAGCAGATAGCTAGAGATACAACCATTCAGTCAGACACACTGTAAAACACTCTTTATTAGCCAGGCCACTACAGTGTCTAGTACCACACTTTACACACAACTCTATAAAACACACCACACAGCTAGAACCAGACTACACATTCAACTCAATATCAACACCCTTTGGAACCAGCTAGGACCACTTATAACAAACAATAGCATTAAAGGCTTATTGAAGCCTTAGTAAGCCCTTTATAAGGTCTACACTGATGCTTAATATCAGCACACAATACACATAAGAACCAGTTATTTAAATTTTACTGCAGTGGGCTAAATCATGGTCACACAGAGTCTTGATAGTCTTAAACAAATCTACTTTGAAACAAAAGTACAGTATACACCTCACACACATGTTTATGGGCTTAAAGAAAGAAGCCACCTGTACCATGTAAGATATAGAGTTGAAATGATCCACACTATGAGGTTGCAATAATACTGTGACCTTGTGAAAAGGATGATAATGCCCTTTTAGTGCAAGAGCTGATTGAAAAGACCGCCTGAAATTCCAGCCTGTTTTGGTGCAATGGAGTTTTGGCCTGCCTGGCAGTAAATGAGTTAATAGACCAACAAGAAAGAGTGTTCCAAACCTCTCTGCCAATAGATCTCTGATCCGTTTTCTCCTCTCCACTCCCAGACAGTCCTAGCAAAATTATGGCTTGAGAAATTGCTCTTTGCTAATAAACATTTGGGGTTTCAGAAAACAATCACAGTAAAGTACCCAATTGTTACCCAGAAAGGATTTCATATTGAAATAAATATGGCTTTATTGGACTTTTAAGGAACCAGTCAGAGCTAACAACAGTTACAACTCAACAGGTCAGACCACTATAAACAGGCTTCACTCACAAGCTAGTCATATCACAGATAAACCAGCTTCACTTAGAAAACTAAAAAGAGCAAATAGTAAGAATTAGGGAGGAACCAAGGCTTGTTTGTGTGTGCGTTTTAATGTCATAACCACCATTGGTTTTCTGTGGTCTAAGCAGGGAAAGCAATGCAGCTATTTATAGTGTGTGTGTTTGGTGCTGTCACAGAGGAGGGGAACGCCTGCAGCTCGCTCTCCCCCCCCCAACATGGGAGCTGTGAGACAGAGATAAGGGCCCAGACTGCTCTTTCTCTCACAGACACGCCAGAGCACCCATCAGGCTGTGTCTTACCTCACAATGCATTGGGTTTAAAGAATGGTGTGTCGCTGTAGAAACTTAAATGGCGAGGCTTATTTCCCCTCACTCTTTTGAATGTGCCTGCCTGTTATATTCTAAACACTATCACACACTCACGTATACAGTAGATTCCTTCTGCACAATATTAATATGGATATATTCAGTACAATTGCATTGAGCTCAGTGGCTCATGTTATTGACACAGTTTGAATTTTTGTTTGTATTTTGAGGAAGAAGAGTATTTAATCTCAGCTTGACTCCCTATACCCCCATATAGTGCACTATATAGGGAACAGGGTGTCATATGAGATGTGCTCTTAGATGCCCTTAAATGTTTCATTACTGATCACAGATGCCGGGAGCTGACACTGTAGTAATCCATGTGGGGTCAAATGACATCAGGAGGGCTAGCTCGGGAACATTTGAATATTGATTTTAAAGAACTGATTTAGCATTAAAAGACTCAAAAAAAACTGCCAATAATTTCAGGTACAGTACCTTCCATCGTTGGGTCGCGGGTGTGAAAGATTCAGCAGACTGCTGGCATTACACATCTGGCTAAAAGACTACTGTAGCTCTCCTGGAGTCACTTTTATTGATAACTTTGACACCTTCTGGAAACAGAAGATACTCTACAGGAATGACGGAGTCCATCCAAATAGTCTTGGCTCCTGGACTCTGCCCATGCATTTCAAGGCTGCGTTGAAACAATGACTGGTAAATGATCCAAGACCAGCTCAGTTAATCCCTACCATTGTGACAATGAGTCGTCATAATGCTGCATCAAATGTACATGATCTTAGGGGCGTTGGCAAACACAGTAATTAAATGTATGTACCCCTAATTGCACCGAATACATCTGTTTGTCCTACAGCTATTGTAAGCAGTAATCATGAGCCTATAAACCAGAGTTACACTGTTAGCACTGAGGTGGTGTGCAATAGTAGGATGACCACTTCATGCAGCTCACATCAGCAAGTCTACCTCTGATAAGCTTCCCAGTAAAGCATTAAAAACAATCAAGAAACCCAGAAAAGTGCAAAAAATATCCCATATTAACATTTAGCTTAAGAAACAAGGTCCATGAAGTCAATAGCTTGCTTGTAACAGATGACATTCATCTCTGAAACTGATGATACAGTGGTAGCAATACATGGTTATAACATGTCCCGAAAAGACAGAAATGCCAACGGAGGCAGTGTTGCGGTCTATATTCAGAACCATATTCCTACAAAGCTTAGAGACGATCTAATGTTAAATACTGTTGAAGTAATATGGCTACAGGTTCATCTGCCTCACTTAAAGCCCATTCTTTTGGGAAGCTATATAGACCACCAAGTGCTCAGTCAGTATCTGGATAATATGTGTGAAATGCTTGATAATGTATGTGATATCAACAGAGAAGTGTATTTTCTGGATAATATTGACTGGCTATCATGAAGCTGCCCACTCAGGAAAAAAACTCAAACTGTAACCAGTGCTGGCAACCTGGATCAGGTTGTCAGTCAACCTACCAGGGTAGTTACAAACAGCACAGGAATTAAATCATCAACATGTATTGATCACATCTTTACTAAATGCTGCAGATATTTTCTTTAAAGAAGTATCCAAATCAATAGGATGTAATGATCACAATATAATAGCCATATCTAGGAAAACCAAAGTTCCTAAGGCTGGGCCTAATATAGTGTGTAAGAAGTCATACAATAAGTGATTCATATGTTGATGTAAAGAATATTTGCTGGTCTGTGGTGTGTAATGAGGAGCAACTAGATGCTGCACTTGGCGCATTTATGAAACCACTCATTCCAGTTACTAATAAGCACGTACTCATTAAAAAATGACTGTAAAAACTGATAAATCCCCTTGGATTGATGAGGAATTAAAAAATTGTATGGTTGAGAAGGGATGAGGCAAAAGGTATGGCAATTAAGTCTGGCAGCCCAACTGTAACGTCTGCTTCCAACTCACACCCTCAAACACCTAGATCCCCTGAACGCAGCTCACAATTATTGTTGTCTATCAACAATGACAAGCCACCGGGGTCTGACAATCTGGATGGAAAATTACTGAGGATAATAGCAGACAATATTGCCACTCCTATTTACCACATCTTCAATTTAAGCCTACTAGAGAGCATGTGCCCTCAGGCCTGGAGGGAAGCTAAAGTCATTCCGCTACCCAAGAACAGTAAAGCCTCCTTTTCTGGCTTAAATAGCCGACCAATCAGCCTGTTAACAACCCTTAGTAAACTTCTGGAAAAATGTGTGTTTGACCAGATACAATACTATTTCACAGTAAACAAATTGACAACAGAATTTCAGCATGCATATAGGGAAGTACACTCAACAAGCACAGCACTTACACAAATGACTGATGATTGGCTGAGAGAAATTGATGATAAAATGATTGTGGGGCCTGTCTTGTTAGACTTCAGTGCAGCTTTTGACATTATCGATCATAGTCTGCTGCTGGAAAAACTTGTGTAATGGCTTTACTGCTATAATATGCATAAAGAGTTACTTGTCTAACAGAACACACAGGGTGTTCTTTAATGGAAGCCTATCAAATATAATCAAGTTAGAATCAGGAATTCCCCAGGGTAGCTGTTTAGGCCCCTTGCTTTTTTACTAACGACATGCCACTGATTTTGAGTAAAGCCAGTGTATCTAAGTATGCGGATGACTTAACACTATACACAAGAGCTACTACAGAGACTGAAATTACTGCAACACTCAACAAAGATCTCCAGTTAGTTTCAGAGTCGGTGGCAAGGAATAGGTTTGCCCTAAATATTTCTAAAACTAAAAGCAATGTATTTGGAACAAAACACTCACTAAACCCTAAACATCAACTAAATCTTGTAATAAATGACTTGGAAATTGAGCAAGTTGAGATGACTAAACTGCTTGGAGTAGCCCTAGATTGTAAACTGTCCAGGTCAAAAAATATTGATGCAGTAGTAGCTAAGATGGGGAGAAGTCTGTCTAAAATAAAGCGATGCTCTACCTTCTTAACACTATCAACAAGGCAGGTCCTAGTTTGGTCGCACCTTGACTACTGTTCAGTCGTGTGGTCAGGTGCCACAAAAAAGGACTTAAGAAAATTGCAATGGGCTCAGAACAGGGCAGCACGGATGGCCCTTGGATGTACACAGAGAGCTTTCTAAACTACTGGCACACAGCTCGGATACCCATGCATACCCCACAAGACATGCCACAAGAGGTCTCTTCACAGTCCCCAAGTCCAGAACAGACAATGTGAGGCACACAATACTACATAGAGCCATGACTACTCTATTCCACATCAAGTAACTGATGCAAGCAGTAGAATTTGATTAAAAAAAACACCTTATGGAACAGCGGGGACTGTGAAGCAACACAAACATTGGCACAGACACATGCATACACACACACTATACATACACATGGAGTTAGTAGATGTGGTAGTGGTGGAGTAGAAGAAGAAGAAGAAGTTTTATTTATATAGCGCCTTTCCATAGCTCAAGGTCGCTTTACATTGCACATTACAATACATTCAGAACACACATCGCAGTCACATAGGATACACACTACCCAAAATGCATGTCAAACAGATATGTCTTCAACTGGATCTTGAATGCACCCACGGATGAGGTATTGCGTAGTGTAAGAGGTAGTGAATTCCATAATTTAGGAGCATTAACACCAAATGACCTCCCACCTACAGTGGACAACCGGAAACGAGGGACGGTCAACAAACCAAGTTCAGCTGATCTAAGGGACCGAGCAGGGCGGTAAGGATAGAGTAAGTCAGAGAGATATTGGGGAGCAAGACCATTTAATGCTTTAAAAGTTAGAAGCAATACCTTAAAGTGGATACGTGATGCCACAGGTAGCCAGTGAAGGTCATGAAACAGAGGAGTGATGTGAGCAGAGCGCCTGAGGGGGCCTGAGGGTACACAGTGTGTTGTGAAATCTGTGAATGTATTGTAATGCTTTTAAAATAAACTGCCTTAATTTTGCTGGACCCCAGGAAGAGTAGTTGCTGCTTTGGCATAATAAATACAAGTGGTTTCGGGGGTTGCGGGGGTTTCGTCGGACGGGGCCACAGTGTCTCCCGACCCCTCCTGTCTCACCCCCAGTATTTATGCTGCAGTAGTTTATGTGTCGGGGGTGCTAGGGTCCGTCTGTTATATCTGGAGTATTTCTTCTCTTATCTGGTGTCCTGTGCGAATTTAAGTATGCTCGCTCTAATTATCTCTCTCTTTCTTTTTTTCTTCTCTCTCTCTCTCTCTCTCTCTCTCTCTCTCTCTCTCTCTCTCTCTCTCTCTCGGAGGACCTGAGCATTAGGACCATTCCTCAAGGCCTACCCGGATGTCCCGAGTCCACCTGGCCGTGCTGCTTCTCCAGTTACAACTGTTCTGCCTGTTTTATGAACATTTTAAAATCTTGTCCATGTTCTGTTATAATCTGCACCCGGCACAGCCAGAAGAGGACTGGCCACCCCTCACAGCCTGGTTCCTCTCTAGGTTTCTTCCTAGGTTTTGGCCTTCTAGGGAGTTTTTCCTAGCCACCGTGCTTTTACACCTGCATTGCTTGCTGTTTGGGGTTTTAGGCTGGGTTTCTGTACAGCACTCTGTGACATCAGCTGATGTAAGGGGGGCTTTATAAATAAATTTGATTTGATTTGATTTGATTTGGTTGTGATTTGAGAACTTACTAACCTAAACACAATAATGACCTAAATAACAGAGTGAAAAGAAGGAAGCCTATACAGAATTAAAATATTCCAAAATATGCATCCTGTTTGCAACAAGGAACTTAAGTAATACTGCAAAAAATATCAAAGAAATGTTTGGGGCAAATCCAACACTGAGTACCTTTCTTCTTATTTTCAAGCATGGTGGTGGCTGCATCATGTTATGGGTATGCTTGTCATCTGCAAGGACTAGGGAGGTTTTTTCAGGATAAAAGAAACGGAACACAGCTATAAGCACAGGCAAAATCCTAAAGGACAACCTGGGTCAGTCTGCTTTCCAGCAGATACTGGGAGATCAATTCACCTTTCAGCAGGACAATACCCTAGAACACAAAGATAAATCTACACTGGAGTTGCTTATCAAGAAAAAATGGAATGTTCCTGAGTGACCTAGTTACAATTCTGACTTGAAGATCCATGGCAAGACTTGAAAATGGCTGCCTGGCAATGACCAACAATCAACTTTACAGAGCTTGAAAAGCCAAAGTTGTGTCTACAAAGTATTGACTCAGGGGTGGGAATACATATGTAAATGAGATATTTCTGTATTTCCATTTTCAATAGATTTGCAAACATTTCTAAAAACACATTTTCACTATCATTATGGGGTATTGAATGTAGATGTGAGAAAAACATATACGTAATCCATTTAGAATTCAGGCTGTAACACAACAAAATGTGTAATAAGTCAAGGGGTATAAATACTTAATTTATACCCTGTTTTCCCCCCCAATTTCATGGTATCCAATTAGTAGTTACAGTCTTGTCTCATCGCTGCAACTCCCGTATGGACTCAGGAGAGGCAAAGGTCGAGAGCCGAGCGTCCTCCGAAACACAACCCAACCAAGCCACACTGCTTCTTGACACAATGCCCACTCAACCCGGAAGCCAGCCGAGCCCAGAAACACTGTGCACCTGGCGACCGTGTCAGCGTGCACTGTGCCCAGGCCCGCCACAGGAGTCGCCAGTGCGCGATGGGACAAGGACATCTCTGCCGGCCAAACCCTCCCCTAACCCGGACGACGCTGGGCCAATTGTGCGCCGCCCCATGGGTCTCCCGATCGTGGCCGGCTGCAACAGAGCCTGGACTCGAACCCAGAATCTCTAGTGGCACAGCTAGCACTGTGATGCCGTGCCTTGCGCCACTCGGGAGGCGGTATAAATACTTTTTATTCTACAATAGTAAAAACAAAGAAAAACCCTTGAATGAGTAGGTGTGTCAACTTTTGACTGGTGGTGTATATTATTTTATACTATTACAATTGCTTAGAGGAAGATTTTGTTTGACAAGTAATACAAAAAATCTCTATAAGATAGGATAACTACACTGAGCATTTTTCTAAAATGTGTTATGAGATTGGAGAACAAGTTGGGAGGGATCTTAGACCAGTCCTCCATACAGAATCTTTCCAGATCATTGGTATCCTTAGTCTGCACTAATTAAGTCTACTTATTTCAAGTCTGAATCGAGCCCATATTTATTTTCAAAGGTTGAGAGGATCTAAAGAAACAGACACCAATTAATATTTTACAATGCCTGTGCTGAGGAGAATATATATTAGAACAGGTACTTAGACATATGTTTTGAATGTATACCCGGGCTTCACTCAACACAAGACTCCTTGCAGGCTCTTTTTAAGGATGTGCGACAGCAGAGACATGACTGGGGTAATGACTTGTAGTGTCTCTCAGTCTGTAGGGCCACAACACAATCACAGGCCCATTAGACACAGCAGCTCTGTTCTCTCTCATCTCCCCTCTCTTTTCTCTCTCTCTCTCTGGTTGTCTGACTGAATGGGAAGAGGCATCAACAGCCTGTTCTCTTTTCCTCTCTGTCTCTGTCTGTAACTACTAGAGAGACTTTGAAGGAGTGAACTGACATGTTCTGCATAATAAGTTGATGTTTTTTCTCTCTCATATGTCATCTAAAAGCTTTCTTTTCACTCACACTCTTTCATTTTCTCTTTTCTCTCTCATCTCTCACTGTCTCTTGCTCTCTCTAACTCTTTCTCTCCCTCTCCTTCCCTAATCCCTCCCTCCATCCCTCTCATGAGTTGTTTCTGAAGGTTAGTCATTATTTATCCTTGCCTGTCACCCAGCAGACCTGGCCCACCTCCACTGATTGTGCAGTATTTAGCAATCATAATAAGTCTGGTAGCATCAGTTGTGATGTGTGTGTATGCGTGTGTGTGCGCGCTAAGGTGCGGAGAGTCAGTGCAGTAGGTCAGTCCAGTTCAAGTGTTCAGCAGATTGATGGCTCGTAGAGACATTTTCTCAGAGCCTGTTGGTATCAGACCTCATGCTCCAATATCATCTGCCTGACGGTAAGGGAGTGAACAGTGGGGTGCTTGATGATGCTACGGGCATTCTTCAGGCACCGTTTCGAGTTGATGTCATTGATGGGTGGGTGCAGGTCCCCAGTGATGTACTGGGCCATTTTCACAATCCACTGGAGCGCCTTGCGGTCGTGGAACGAGCAATTTCCGTAACAGGCTGTGAAGCAACCGGTCAGCCTGTAGTCTGCAGCTGGATCCTGGACTTCCTGGCGGGCAGAGGGTGGTGTCCAGAACCAGGACTCTGAGCTTGATGTCGAGCTTGGAGAGAACAATAGTGTTTTATGCAGAACTCTAGTCAATGAACAGCATTCTCACATAGGGATTCCTTTTGTCCAGATGTGTTACGGTTGTGTGAATAAAGATGAAAATGACACCTTCCGTGGATCTGTTGGATTGATATGCAAATTTGAGTGGCCTTGAAGTGGGCTATGTCCAGTCTCTTGAAACACTTTGTGATGACCAGTGTGCGACGGGGCGATAGTCACTTGGGCATGTCACCTTGTTTTTCTTGGGCACTGGGATAATGGTGATCTCCTTGAAGCAGGTGGGGTCTATTCGATGCTGGTCTGACCAATCGGAATCCACGCTTCAATATTGTTTTGATCACGCGGACTGGAATATGTTCCGGGTAGCCTCTGAGAACCACATCGATGAATACACTGATACGGTGAGTTCATCAGGAAGTGTATAGGAGATGTTGTACCCACTGTGACTATTAAAACCTACCCAAACCAGAAACAGTGGATAGATGGTAGTGGATAATCAGTGGATAATCACCGCATTTAACCATGGCAAGGTGACTGGGAATATGGTACAATACAAACAATGTAGTTATTCCCTCCATAAGGCAATCAAACAGGCAAAACGTCAGTACAGAGACAAAGTGGAGTCGCAATTCAACGGCTCAGACACAATATGTATATGGCTGGGTCTACAGACAATCATGGACTACAAAGGGAAAACCAGCCACGTCATGAGTAAGACGTTTAACCTGTTATGGATCCAATCCCGTGAACGGGATCGATTTTGACAACATCCGGTGAAATGCAGTGCGCCAAATTCAAATTACAAAAATACTTATTTCAAACATTCATGAAAATACAAATGCTGCACCCCTTCAAAAGCTTAGACTCTTGTTAATCTAACAGCATTGTCAGATTTCAAAAAGGCTTTACGGCGAAAGCAGAACATTTGATTGTCTGAGGACAGCGCCCCTCTCAAAAACTCAATTAGCATAACCAGGAAAGGTGTCACAAAACTCAAAAATAGCATAAAATAGATCGCTTACCTTTGATGATCTTCCTCTGATGGCATACCCAAGCGTCCAGGTTACACAATAAAAGGTCCTTTTGTTCGATAAAGTTCCTCTTTATATCCATATAGCTCCATTTGTTTGGCGCGTTTTGTTCAGTAATCCACCTGCCCAAAGGCTTTCATCCATGCAGACAAACGATATCCCAAAAGTACCCATAAAGTTTGTCGAAAAAAGTCAAACAGCATTTGTAATCAATACTCAGATACTCTAAAATTAATATACACTATAATATTTCAGACGGAATATAACCTGCTGAATAGAAGAGAAAAAGAACTGAGCGTGCATTCCCTGTTACGTGCAAAATCCAAAACAGGACACTTGACGTGAACTCAGGAACAAGTGGTCCTACTCCCTTGATTTTCATGATTGAAGCTTCAAACCTTTTTCTAAAGACTGTTGACATCTAGTGGAAGCCATAGGAACTGCACTCTGGGCGTTAAACTATGAGGCTTTGAATAGCTGGCCTATTGAAAACAGTGTGACATGACTGATTCAGACATCCCGGATGGATTCTGCTCGGGTTTTTGTTATACTCACAGACATTATTCTAACAGTTTTAGAAACCGCAGAGTGTTTCCTACCAAAGCTACTAATTATATGCATATCCTAGCCTCTGGGCCTGAGTAACAGGCAGTTTACTTTGGGCACGTTTTTCATCCGAACTTCAAAATACTGCCCCCTAGCCCTAAGAAGTTGAGCGCGTTAACCCTCGCAAGGCTGCTGGCCCAGACGGCTTCCCTAGCCACGTCCTCAGAGCATGCGCAGACCAGCTGGCTGGAGTGTTTTACGGACATATTCATTCTCTCCCTATCCCAGTCTGCTGTCCCCGCTTGCTTCAAGAGGTCCACCATTGTTCCTGTACCCAAGAAAGCAAAGGTAACTGAACTACATTACTATCGCCTCGTAGAACTCACTTCTGTCATCATGAAGTGCTTTGAGAGGCAAGTTAAGGATCACATCACCTCAACCTTAACTGACACCCTAGACCCACTTCAGTTTGCTTACCTCCCCTATAGATCCACAGATGATGCAATCGCCATTGCACTGCATACTGCCCTATCCCATCTGGACAAGAGGAATACCTATGTAAGAATGCTGTTCATTGACTATAGCTCAGCTGATCGTGGACATCAGCAGAGGGTGCACCCCCCTATCTACATCGACGGGGCTGCAGTGGAGAAGGTGGAAAGCTTCAAGTTCCTCGGTGTACACGTCACTGACAAACTGAAATGGTCCACCCACATAGACAGTGTGGTGAAGAAGGCACAACAGCGCCTCTTCAACCTCAGGAGGCTGAAGAAATTCGGCTTGTCACCAAAAACACTCACAAACTTTTACAGATGCACAATCGAGAGCATCCTGTCGGGCTGTATCAGCAACGGCAACTGCTCCGCCCACAACTGTAAGGCTCTCCAGAGGGTAGTGAGGTCTGCACAACACATCACTGTGGGGAAACTACCTGCCCTCCAGGACAGCACCCAATGTCCCAGGAAGGCCAAAAAGATCATTAGGACAACAACCAACCGAGCCACTGCCTGTTCACCCCATCCATAAGGCGAGTTCTGTACAAGAGCATCAGAGCTGGGACCGAGAGACTGAAAGGCCATCAGACTGTTAAATAGCCATCAGTAGGCGGCTTCCACTCGGTTACATAACCCTGCACCTTAGAGGTTGCTGCCCCATATACATAGACTTGAAATCACTGGCCACTTTAATAATGGAACATTGTCACTTTAATAATGTTTAAATATTTTTGCTTTACTCATCTCATATGTATATACTGTATTCTATTCTACTGTCTTTAGTCTATGCCACTCTGACATTGCTCATCCTAATATTCATATATTCCTTAATTCCATTCTTATACTATTATCATTTATATATATAAATAAGGAAAAATCACATTTAAATACGTGTTCAGACCCTTTACTCAGTACTTTGTTGAAGCGCCTTTGGCAGTGATTGCAGCCTCGAGTCTTCTTGGGTATGACGCTACAAGCTTGGCACACCTGTATTTCTTCCATTCTTCTCTGCAGATCTTCTCAAGCTCTTTCAGGTTGCTAAACAGTTATTGTAAGGTCTCTACAGAGATGTTCAATTGGGTTCAAGTCCGGGCTCTGGCTGGTCCACTCAAGGACATTCAAAGACTTGTCCCGAAGCCACTCCTGCGTTGTCTTGGCTGTGTGCTTAGGGTCGTTATCCTGTTGGATGTTGAACCTTCACCCCAGTCTGAGGTCCTGAGCGCACTGGGGCAGGTAGGCTGTCATTGTAAATAAGAATTTGTTCTTAACTGACTTTTTTACTTTATTTATTTCACCTTTATTTAACCAGGCAGGCTAGTTGAGAACAAGTTCTCATTTACAACTGCGACCTGGCCAATAAAAAGCAGTGCGACACAAACAACACAGAGTTACACATGGACTAAACAAGCGTACACAATAGAAAAAAAAGAAAGTCTATATACAGTGTGTGCAAATTTGCGTGAGGAGGTAAGGCAATAGTAGTGAAATAATTACAATTTGGAAAATTAACACTGGAGTGATAGATGAGCAGATGATGATGTGCAAGTAGAAATACTGGTGTGCAAAAGAGCAGAAAAGTAAATAAAAACAATATGGGGATGGGGTAGGTAGATTGGGTGGGCTATTTACAGATGCGCTATGTACAGCTGCAGCGATCGGTTAGCTGCTCAGATAGCTGATGTTTAAAGTTAGTGAGGGAGATATAAGTCTCCAGCTTCAGCAATTTTTGCAATTCGTTCCAGTCACTGGCAGCAGAGAACTGGAAGGAAAGGCGGCCAAAGGAGGTGTTGGCTTTGGGGAAGACCAATGAGATATACCTGCTGGAGCGCGTGCTACGGGTGGGTGTTGTTATCGTGATCAGTGAGCTGAGATAAGGCAGAGCTTTTATAGATTTTATAAATGTGTTATAGATTTTAATGGTAGACTGATGATCATTGCAACTCCACGAGGTGAGATCTTGCATGGAGCCCCAGGCCATTTGCGAATAAGCGCACCAACTGTTGTCACCTTCTCACCAAGCTGCTTAGCGATGGTCTTGTAGCCCATTCTAGCCTTGTGTTAGGCTACAATCTTGTCCCTGACATCCTTGGAGAGCTCTTTGGTCTTGGCCATGGTGGAGAGTTTGGAATCTGATTGATTGCTTCTGTGGACAGGTGTCTTTTATACAGGTAACAAACTGAGATTAGGAGCACTCCCTTTAAGAGTGTGCTCCTAATCTCAGCATAAAAGACACCTGGGAGCCAGAAATATTTCTGATTGAGAGGGGGGTCAAATACTTATTTCCCTCATAAAAATGCAAATCAATTCATAAAAGTTTTCACATGCGTTTTTCTATATTTTTTTTGTTGTTATTCTGTCTCTCACTGTTCAAATAGACCAACCATTAAAATTATAGACTGATCATTTCTTTGTCAGTGGGCAAACGTACAAAATCAGCAGGAGATCAAATACTTTTTTCCCTCACTGTATAAGGAATCTTTCTATTAAGATATCTTACTTTTACTAAAGTTTGAGAATTGAGTACTTTTTCCACCACTGGCCATTTGATTAATTGTTCAGCAGTCTTATGGCTTGGGGTAGAAGCTGTTAAGGAGCATTTTTGACCTAGACTTCGCGCTCTGGTACCGCTTGCATTGCAGTAGCAGAGAGAACAGTCTATGACTTGGGTGACTGGAGTCTTTGTAATTATTTGGGCCTTCCTCTGACAACGCCTATTATATAGGTCTTGGATGGCAGTAAGCTTGGCCCCAGTAATGTACCGGGCCGTAGGCACAACCCTCTGTAGCGCCTTATGGTCGGATGCCGAGCAGTGCCATTCCAGCCTGTGATGCAACCGGTCAGGATGGTCTTGCTGGTGCAGCTCTAGAACCTTTTGAAGATCTGGGAACCCATGCCAAATTTTTTCAGTCTCCTGAGGGGGAAAAGGTGTTGTCGTGCCCTCTTCACGACTGTCTTGGTGTGTTTGGACCATGATAGTTTGTTGGTGATGTAGACACCAAGGATGTTGATACTCTGGACCCGCTCCATTTCAGTCCTGTCGATGTTCGGCCCTCCTTTTCCTATAGTCCACGATCAGCTCCTTTGTCTTGCTCACATTGAGAGAGAGGTTGTTGTCCTGGCACCACACTGCCAGTTCTCTGACCTCCTCCCTATAGGCTGTCAGCAAACTTAACGATGGTGTTGGAAACGTGCTTAGCAACGCAGTTGTGGGTGAACAGGGTGTTTAGTCCCAAGGTCCTTAGCTTAGTGATGAGCTTTGTGTGCACTATGGTGTTGAACGCTGAGCTGTAGTCAATGAACAGCATTCTCACATAGGTGTTCCTTTTATCCAGGGGGGAAAGGGCAGTGTGGAGTGCAATTGAGATTGCGTCGTCTGTTGGGGCGGTATGCGAAATGGAGTGGGTGTAGGGTTTCCGGGATGATGGTTTTGATGTGAGCCATGACCAGCCTTTCAAAGCACTTCATGGCTATTGATGGGAGTGCTACAGGGTGGTAATCATTTAGGCAGGTTACCTTCGCTAGCTTGGGCACAGGGACTATGGTGGACTGCTTGAAACATGTAGGTATTACAGACTCAGTCAGGGAGAGGTTGAAAATGTCAGTGAAGACACTTGCCAGTTGGTCCGCGCATGCTTTGAGTATATGTCCTGGTAATCCGTTCTTTGTGAATGTTGACATGTTTAAAGGTTTTGCTCACATCGGCTACCGAGAGCGTGATTACGCAGTCGTCCGGAACAGCTGGTGCTCTCATGCATGCTTCAGTGTTGCTTGCCTCAAAGCGAGCATTAAAAGCATTTAGCTCATCTGGTAGGCTCGCGTCACTGGGCAGCTAGTGGCTGGGTTTCCCTTTGTAGTCCGTAATAGTTTGTAAGCCCTGCCACATTCAATGAGCGTCAGAGTGTAGTAGGATTCAATCTTAGTCCTGTATTGACGCCTTGCCTGTCTGATGGTTCGTCTGAGGGCATAGCGGGATTTCTTATAAGCATCTGGATTAGTGTCCCACTCCTTGAAAGCGGCAGCTCTAGGCTTTAATTTGGTTCAGATGTTGCCTGTAATCCATTGCTTCTGGTTGGGATATGTACTCACGGTCACTGTGGGGACGACGCCGTCGATGCACTTATTGTTGTCGTCTGAATGGCAGAATGTTTGTGATGCTAGTAAAAGTGTTATAGCATACTTAAAAAAACACAAACAGATATATATAAACTCTTGTAGGGCAATTGCACTAAAGTATAATACCATCTAATTTCAAGTTTATCCTAATCCTTTGGGGGAAAAATCCCTGTATTTTTCCCACTGTGGTTCGTTACCTATGGGAAACAAAACTTAGAAAAGATGTTGAAAAGATGTTGAAAATACACATCTTTGGGGGTTCTTTGTGGCGCTCTTGCAACGCCAGCATTGTGGGTACGATTCCCACGGGGGACCAGTACAAAAATGTATGTCCTCACTACTGTAAGTCACTCTGGGGAAGAGCATCTGCTAAACGACTAAACTGTAAATGTCCAACCAGTTTTCTTCACTGAGTTAAGGTTATTCTCATTCCCTGTTCCTACTGCTACAGTCAAATGTAGGCAGACACTTAAGTGTTCCACTTCCCTGTGTTTCCAGAGCAGTCATCTCTCACTCTGTCATGGCTTTATTAGGAAGCCAGACAGCAGAAAGAAGTAAACAATGAGGGGCATATGTTATGAGAAGACTGTCACTAAACTGCTTTCCAAATGGCACCCCTATTCGCTATATAGGGCGCTACTTTTGACCAGAGCGCTCTGGTCAAAAGTAGTGCACTATATAGGGAATAGGGTGCCAATTGGGATGCATATGTAAGACAGATGGAGCTGGGAATGGGAGCAGATGAGGGGGTGTGGTGACTGACAGCACCCATTGACCAATGGGAGCTCGGAAAGTGATATTTGGGAAATGGGTTTGTCCAATGGCCCCTTTGATTCTCCAGAGGATCATTTACAAAATGACAACACATCTGCAGTGGTGGAAAAAGTACTCAATTGTCATACTTGAGTAAAAGTAAAGATACCTTACTAGAAAATGACTCAAGTAAAAGTGAGGTCTCCCAGTAAAACACTACTTGAGTAAAAGTCTAAAAGTATTCGGTTTAAATATATTTACAGTGCCTTGCAAAAGTGTTCATCACCCTTGGCGTTTTTCCTATTTTGTTACATTACAACCTGTAATTTAAATGGATTTTTATTTGGATTTCATGTAATGGATACACACAAAATAGTACAAATTGGTGAAGTGAATTGAAAAAAATAACATCTTTAAAAAAATAAAAAGTGGTGTTGCATACTCTGGGGCCTTTCAGAACAGGTGTGTATATATATACTGAGATCATGTGACAGATCATGTGACACTTAGATTGCACACATGTGGACTTTATTTAACTAATTATATGACTTTTGAAGGTAATTGGTTGCAACAGATCTTATTTAGGGGCTTCATAGCAAAAGGGAGGAATACATATGCACACACCACTTTTCCGTTGTTTACTTATTTTTATGTTTTTTATTTCAATTCACTTCACCAATTTGGACTATTTTGTGTATGTCCATTACATGAAATCCAAATAAAATCTATTTAAATTACAGGTTGTAATGCAACAAAATAGGAAAAACGCCAAGGGGGATGAATACTTTTGCAAGGCACTGTATAGTTCATTAATATATTTTATATATTTACTGTGTATTTGGAAAGTATTCAGACCCCTTGACCTTTTCCACAGCCTTATTCTAAAATGGATTAAATTTGTAAAAATCCTCATCAGTATACAAACAATACCCCATAATGACAAAATGAAAACACATTTTTATATATTTTTTGCAAATGATTTGGAAAGGCACATACCTGTCTATATAAGGTCCCACTGTTGACAGTGCATGTCAGAGCAAAAACCAAGCATTGAGGTTGAAAGAATGGTCCATAGAGACAGGATTGTGTTGAGGCACAGATCTGGGGAAGTGTACCAACAAATATCTGCAGCATTGAAGGTCCCCAAGAACCCAGTGGCCTCCATCATTCTTAAATGTAAGAAGTTTGGAACCACCAGGACTCTTCCTAGAGATGTCCACCCGGCCAAACTGAGCAATCAGGGGAAAAGGGCCTTGGTCAGGGAGGTGAAAGAGAACCCGATGGTCACTCTGGTCACACCTTCCAGAAGGACAACAATATCTACAGCACTCCACCAATCAGGCCCTTATGGTGGAAGAGCCAGACAGAAGCCACTCCTCAGTAAAAGGCACATGACAGCCTGCTTCGAGTTTGCCAAAATGCACCAAAAGGACTCAGACCATGAGAAACAAGATTCTCTGGTCTGATGAAACCAAGATTTAACTATTTGGCCTGAATGCCAAGCATCACATCTGGAGGAAAACCTAGCAGCATCCCTACGGTGAAGTATAATGGTGGCAGCATCATGCTGTGTGGATGTTTTTCAGCAGCAGGGAAAGAGAGACTAGTCAGGATCGAGAGAAAGATGAACGGAGCAAAGTACAGAGAGATCCTTGATGATAACATGCTCCAGAGCGCTCAGGACCTCAGACTGAGGCGAAGGTTCACCTTCCAGCAGGACAACGCCCCTAAGCACACAGCCAAGACAACGCAGGAGTGGCTTCTCAAATTTCCTTTAGTGGCCCAGCCAGAGCCTGGACTTGAACCCGATCGAACATCTCTGGAGAGACCTGAAAATAGCTGTGCAGCGATGCTCCCCATCCAATCTGACAGAGCTTGAGTGGATCAAGCTTGTGGCGTGATACCCAAGAAGACTCAAGGCTGTAATCGTTGCTAAAGGTGCTTCCACAAAGTACTGAATAAAGGGTACTTATGGAAATGTGATATTTCATTATTTTGGTTTTATTCAATTTGATACTTCTGAAATCACTGCACCTGCACTCATGATTGGTCACTTGTTAGCCATTTTAACCTATCCCATCTCATCGCCCATCTCATCGAAATGTAATTTCCATAAACTGTATGCCCTAGTCTATAGCAATATTCTATCCAATTTCTCCTATTTCCTTTAAGTAAATCTGCTTCCTTCCCCTCTCCAGCTATGTTATAACAGATGTCTTTCATAGTGTGGAGTCACATCTCTCTGTGAAAGACTCCATTACTTTAATGAATCAGATTATAGAGTGACAAATTGATTAGAGCATTGTGTGGTAAACTGCAGGCCCAGCTGCTCTCCTCTCCTGACACAGACACACTCTGGAATAAAAACTTAATCTCTTATTTACAGCACTCACTCTCTTTACCTGTCACATATTACCGATAGGAAACTGCGTCTCTGGTTTACCCACAGCAGGTACCAGATAATCCCACACACGCACGTAAACACACAGGCAGTCAGGCACACACACAAACACACACACACACACACACAATATTCATTTGCAGATTGCTTTATTTGCTATTAGTGGAGGAGACGTGGCTACGGCATTAAAATGCATTCTCTGCCTCCACCAGAACACATGCTCTATTTGAGATAGCATTCATAGCCACACAGGTACATTTAAACACCCCCTAGAACTCTATCATACACTGATAACATTTTCCCAACGTTCCCCTGTAACACTGATAAAGCTTAATGCACCACAATTAGAGGCTAATCAGGTTACTATAATTTAAACAGATAACGTTTTGATTCCAACCTTTTAATGACTTTGAGGTCATTTGTAGCCGCATCTCTCTCTTTCCCTCTCTCTCCCTATCTTTCTGTCTGCTCGGTCATTCTCACAAACGTATGCACACACACATGCACAAATACACACACCTTCACGTCTACACACACACACCTACCGGTTTATGTTTCCCTGGTGTCTGTGTTAGATTACAGTATAATATGCAGCGATAGCTGTAATCGTAATAAGAGCATGATGACCTAATCTATTTATGGTAACACTTTTACAATAAGGTTCCATTTGTAAAGGGTTTATAAAGGGGTTATAACATTAATGATGATTTAATCATTTGTAAATGAGTTATAAACCATTAATAAACAGTTACATAGCATTGGTCTAAATAGTGCAATAACTGTTTGTCACTTAAAACTGCTTATAAGATGAACCCTTATGCATCATCATGCAACCTTATTTTCAATAGTTGCACAGTTGAACAATAGTTATTTTCTCACTGTTGGGTGTAATGCATTGGTGGTCTGTCCCAGGAACAGATGAGGTTTGTTTTCATGACACATTTCTATCTGGCCCATGCAATGATTTGGGTTATAAATTCTGTCCAACTTCCATAACGCCCGTGATGCACTGCACTACAGTCACAGCAAGTTAGACGACATGCTGCACACAAATTGGCAGTGCATTGCCACACACACACCCCTCCTCCCAGACCCACACACCAGCCAGCCAGTGTGCTGTATTATATCATCACTAATGGCACTGACTGAATCTTCAACCAGACCATAAGTTTAAATGTGTTGTAGTTCCAAAAGGTCATTGCTGTAGCCTACAGAAAATGGCATCTTGGTTGTCAAAAAGTTAGATAAAGGATTTACACGCGGGTATAAATGAGTCAACAGTTGAGTAATCTACTTTATGAAATTACAGCCTACTGCGAGTACAGACATATGCCACGGTCCTGGCTAGGCTACTAAAATGTTGCAGTCTGGCTTCGGGTTTTTAAAGCTTGACAATATTTGTGTTTATTTTTTAAACCTGCAACAAAATACCATGCAAATGTGAAACATGAAGGCCCATTAGAGCAACATTTGAGCAGTAGACTATGCTGACTACTCTACATTTTGAGTGTACGATACAGCAATGCTGCATTCAACTGCACCGGTGATCCATGCATACGTAATTTTTTTTTACAAACAGCCCAGCTATGGTTTTGTTATTTGGAGGTATTAAATCATTTTGATTAGGGTCGCAGCATATTATGCACATCTGCAAGCATAGCAGCTAAGGCTGAACAAATATTATATATTGTCACAGGCCGGCTCATAGCCTGTGGCAAAAATGAGGGGACACGAACAACAGGTATAGACCAATCAAAAAGGTTCTTTATTATAAACCAAAAACTATTAACTTTAAACAAAGAAAAAGGAATGAGGTGTGAAAATGTCATAATGTAAGGTGTATGTAAAGTGCAGGGATGCGTGAATCTGTGTGTGTGAACATGACTGAGTGGAAACTACGTAAAACTACAAAGGAACAACCAAAACAGGACCATACCTGGAGGAGCAGAGAGAGAGAGAGAGAAAAGTGATTAGTGAAGAAGTTTAAATACCCTGAGCCCAGGTGGCTCCAATCACTAACGACCCTCCTCTGCCTGCAGAAGGAACCGCAACATTTATCTCCAAAAAAAATGGAATATGTTAAAATGCTACATACAGCATCCTATGTACATAAGTGGACATTATAAAGGTCCATATTTTTCCTAATAAAGCAATGGCCAGTATTGGTCACAGCTACAGTGGGGAAAAAAAGTATTTAGTCAGCCACCAATTGTGCAAGTTCTCTCACTTATAAAGATGAGAGAGGCCTGTAATTTTCATCATAGGTACACTTCAACTATGACAGACAAAATGAGGAAAAGAAATCCAGAAAATCACATTGTAGGATTTTTTATGAATTTATTTGCAAATTATGGTGGAAAATAAGTATTTGGTCAATAACAAAAGTTTATCTCAATACTTTGTTATATACCCTTTGTTGGCAATGACAGAGGTCAAACGTTTTCTGTAAGTCTTCACAAGGTTTTCACACACTGTTGCTGGTATTTTGGCCCATTCCTCCATGCAGATCTCCTCTAGAGCAGTGATGTTTTGGGGCTGTCGCTGGGCAACACGGACTTTCAACTCCCTCCAAAGATTTTCTATGGGGTTGAGATCTGGAGACTGGCTAGGCCACTCCAGGACCTTGAAATGCTTCTTACGAAGCCACTCCTTCGTTGCCCGGGCGGTGTGTTTGGGATCATTGTCATGCTGAAAGACCCAGCCACATTTCATCTTCAATGCCCTTGCTGATGGAAGGAGGTTTTCACTCAAAATCTCACGATACATGGCCCCATTCATTCTTTCCTTTACACGGATCAGTCGTCCTGGTCCCTTTGCAGAAAACAGCCCCAAAGCATGATGTTTCCACCCCCATGCTTCACAGTAGGTATGGTGTTCTTTGGATGCAACTCAGCATTCTTTGTCCTCCAAACACGACGAGTTGAGTTTTTACCAAAAAGTTCTATTTTGGTTTCATCTGACATTCTCCCAATCCTCATCTGGATCATCCAAATGCTCTCTAGCAAACTTTAGACTTGCCTGAACATGTACTGGCTTAAGCAGGGGACACGCCTGGCACTGCAGGATTTGAGTCCCTGGCGGCGTAGTGTGTTACTGATGGTAGGCTTTGTTACTTTGGTCCCAGCTCTCTGCAGGTCATTCACTAGGTCCCCCTGTCTGGTTCTGGGATTTTTGCTCACCGTTCTTGTGATCATTTTGACCCCACGGGGTGAGATCTTGCGTGGAGCCCCAGATCAAGGAAGATTATCAGTGGTCTTGTATGTCTTCCATTTCCTAATAATTGCTCCCACAGTTGATTTCATCAAACCAAGCTGCTTACCTATTGCAGATTCAGTCTTCCCAACCTGGTGCAGGTCTACAATTTTGTTTCTGGTGTCCTTTGACAGCTCTTTGGTCTTGGCCATAGTGGAGTTTGGAGTGTGACTGTTTGAGGTTGTGGACAGGTGTCTTTTATACTGATAACAAGTTCAAACAGGTGCCATTAATACAGGCAATGAGTGGAGGACAGAGGAGCCTCTTAAAGAAGAAGTTACAGGTCTGTGAGAGCCAGAAATCTTGCTTGTTTGTATGTGACCAAATACTTATTTTCCACCATAATTTGCAAATAAATTCATAAAAAATCCTACAATGTGATTTTCTGGATTTCTTTTCCTCATTTTGTCTGTCATAGTTGAAGTGTACCTATGATGAAAATTACAGGGCTCTCTCATCTTTATAAGTGAGAGAACTTGCACAATTGGTGGCTGACTAAATACTTTTTTCCCCACTGTATAGACACAAATGGCAATATGAATGCAGCTGAGAGAATATACCCTTGCATGCGTGAATACACACATACAGTATATACACACTGCAAAGCAATTCACCATGGGTTTAACTCAAACAGTACCAGAACGCCAAGTCTAGGTGCAAGAGGCTTCTAACATCTTCTACCCCCAAGCCATAAGACTCCTGAACATCTTACGAAATGGCTACCCCCCCTGCCACTCTCTGTTATTATCTATGCATAGTCACTTTAATAACTGTACATATTACCTCGACACCGGTGCCCCCACACATTGACTCTGTACCGGTACCCCCTGTATATAGCCCCACTATTGTTATTCACTGCTGCTCTTTAATTATTTGTTATTTTTATCTCTTACTTTTTTAGGTATTTTCTTAAAACTGCATTGTTGGTTAAGGGCTTGTAAGTAAGCATTTCACTAAGGTCTACACCTGCTGTATTCAGCGCATGTGACAAATAAATGGATCAGATCACTGTTGTTGGTCTAACTGTCTATCCTCTTTCTCTCCATCTCTCCATATCCCTCTCTCCCATCCCCAAAAACCCACTCTGCATCAGAGTTTCCTCTCTTTAGAGAAGTCCATTGGTCAAACAGTCCTTCAAAGACAATTCAAAACGAACTGGCCACAGACAAACAGAACACTGGGATAATGGGGAAGATAGGCGACACCTGGAAGGGGGTGGAGACAAGCAGAAAGACAGGTAAAACAGACCAGGTGTGACAATGGGGCGACATATTTGGGTGATTCTGTGTGAATGTCAACCTGGGTTAAATAATGAACATGTAATTTGGGAATTGAAACCAGGTGTGTAAAACAAATGAAAAATGGATCGGCGATGGCTAGAGGGCCGGTGACGTCGACCGCCGAAAACCGCCAGAACAAGGAGAGGGACCGACTTCGTCGGAAGCCGTGACAACATCAAACCTGCCCAGACCCACCCCTATCTCCAGCGCCCTTTCTGCCACATGGCCTCAAACTGCACGATTGTCTTTCTCTCCGTCGCCCACGCTTTAAAAAAAAATTGATAGTAAAGCATTTGACCATTCCATTGCGTGAACGACGGAGGATTGGCTGATTTACCGTTTTTGAGTATATGTTTTTTTAAGATAATTGATGAAGAGTATTGTCCGGGCCCATCGGGTATCTCATTGCACCCTCATATATCATGTCTTGAAAGACAAAAGTACATTGCAATACCTCTGACATCCATCTTTTCAACTCCGCCCATAACTTTGAATTTTGTAACATTTCCAGAAGGCATGAATTATTGAGTCATTTGTAGTTTTAGACTTCAGACATGACTCTGCCGTTGTGCAGTATAATTTGTGAATTTTGTATAATACATTCTATGCATTCATTTATACTGGATTAAGCCAACAATTTTGTTAACTGTAATCTCATTAGTTATATTCCAACATTCCCTCCATCTTGTGGCAATATCAATAATTTTTAAATCTTGGTTCCAATAGCTTACATTTTTTTTGGAGCGATTGTCAGTTGGATATGCTCTCTGTGAGGTTTTGTATAGCTTACCTATCATATGAATATCCTTTTCGGACTCAAATAGGATTCCCTCAAGATTTCAAATCGAAAATAAGTTGTTTATGGTTTCTATGCCTTTAGTTTTCAATGTGGGCCAATTTATCAATGAATTCTGAAAAGCTATCCAAGGATTTTTCCATAAGGTTGTGTTTCTAGGGAGTAATATTGGTTCTTGTAAAATATGTTTCATTTTCTTCCATATTGTTATAGTGTTCTTAACCAATAACTATTGTTATTGTTCTTAGTTTTATCGTTTGAAAATAGACACTTAAAAAGATTTTGGGGACGAGCCATATTTGCCATTAAGTAGTAGTAGGAGGTGCCGATTCCAAAGGTACCAGATTACGTTTGGACCTGGCGAATATGTAAGCTATACCGTTCACTAGGGGCAACGTGAATACCTATTACCATCTAGTAGGCTTACGACTGGCTATGGCGTTGTGTAGGGGGATGATGGATGGGCATTTTAAGCCGCAGTCTCCAGGCACTACACTTAAGTTTACTTTGTTAAGGTTAGGGATATGGTTAAAGTTTCACTTTTGCAGAGTTTGACTGACAGCTGAGATATGGAACCACATTGCGTAATTAAAACATCAAGCCATGGTGTAATTCTGTTGCTGCAGGTTTGGCGTTTTATTTGGAGATTGGGTTGGGTTTTACATGGTCTATAATTGGTTTCTCTCTTTTCATTGTCAGTGTGTTGTGTGCTTGTTCTTAGATGTATTCTTCAGACTTTTACATAAGCAATTGTTGATATCTTAAAAATTATTATTATTTATTATTATTTAAAAAGATTATTTTGGAAAATGTATGCTGAAATGCATTTCTCATACATGGCTGTGCTGTTTCTCATAAAAAGATGAGAATAGTGTTTATAAACAATCTGTGAATAGTCCTGGAGTGTCTTGGTGGATTGATTGTCTATTTCAAACTCTGTAACATCCATAACAGTGGTTTATTCTCTCTAAAGTAATAATGGAAATGACTTAATATTTTAATCATTTTGTGTTCAGCCAAGCCTTTTCTTAGAAATGTGTTTTGACCTAAGATTTACAAACTCAGACTTGCTAATATGTTCAGTCACCCCAAAAAGCTTGTCCATTTCATGTAACATCCATAATGTCTTTTTTTTTTATTTCTCCAACATGCAAATATTGAGAATCAATCAAATGTATTTATAAAGCCTTATCTACACCAGCAGATGTCACAAAGTGCTTATACAGAAACCCAGCCTAAAACCCCAAACAGAAAGCAATGCAGATGTAGAAGCACAGTGCCTAGGGAAAGGAACCTAGAAAGAAACAGAGAGGATCCAGGCTCTGAGGGGTGGCCAGTCCTCTTCTGGCTGTGCCAAGTGGAGATTATAAGAGCACATGGCCATTAAGGTCAGTTCTTCAAGATGTTCAAACGTTCATAGTTGACCAGCAGGGTCAAATAATAATCACAGTGGTTGTCGAGGATGCAAAAGGACAGCACCACAGGTGTAAATGTCAGTTGGCTTTTCATAGCCAAGCATTCAGAGGACAAAACATCCAGGAAAAGAGAGAGAGAGAGAGAACAGCACAACCAGCTGGACTGGGACAGCCAGGAGTCATCAGGCCAGGCAGTCCTGAGGCATGGTCCGTGGGCTCAGGTCCTTCGAGAGAGAGAGAGGGGAGAATTAGAGGGAGCATACTTAAGTTCACACAGGATAATTTCACAAGATAGGACAGACTGACCCTAGACCCCAGGCACATAGACTACTGCAGCATAAAGTCCGCTTTTTGGGTATACACTCCCCCCAAGGGGTACTATAGAAACAAACATCAAATGTTTCATTTATATTTTGTTTGTCCATTCTGTGAGACATTCAATTAGTGATTTTGCATGTAAATGCAATGTCCATAATGCTGGAATCGCCCATAGAGAGAGGAATATTAGACAAAAGGTTAGCTGAGTCTTTTCTGTGCAGGGGGTTTGTAGGGTTTGCAAGTGGAAGAATATTGAACAATGTTCTCTCTACGATTGTTACGAGCACACACACGCAGGTTCTGCCAAGTAGTTTTGTGCTGACGTGTGCGAATGTCCATTTGTGTTTCTATGATCTCCTCCTCTGGCCATTGTAATTCCTGCTTCATTCCAGCCTGCCACCCAGCGTGAATTATGCTCAGTTGAATAGTGTGTGCGTGTGCGTGCGTGTGTGAGATAGAAATCCTGAGAGATCAACAGGCTGAGGTTATCAAAGCGTGAACACAACATCTGCTGTGTTTGTGGGTGGCAAGAGGGAAAGCGTGTCTGTTTAACTTTCAGTAAGGTCAAGCACGTTGTGATTAGCCCTACAAACTCAGTCTGTTTTCCCTGAAATGAGCAGCATGCATTGCAAATGAGCTGCAGTGAGAACATCCTGCAAACAGATAACACTTAATCTCATACACAGACTTAGAAGTACCCAGAGTCACGGCTTCATATCACCACAAGGGGGAGTTAGAGCACTCATTATACATTTGGGTCCCAAGTTTTTTTTTATGACCAATCACATCGAGTGGTTCCAATGACGAATTTTGACGCGAGCCACCCTTGCCTCGTGGCGTTCTTCAACAGATGGCTGACAAAAACATTACGTTCTCGTCATAACGAGTCAAGCTAAAAATGTACAATTGAGAGGAATATGTTAGTTAATTTGTTAGGGAGTGGTGGGGCACTACCAGGTGAAATGCAAGGCAAAATCCAAAAGTTGAATTATTAAACATGCAACAATATACAAGTGTTTCATACTCATCAAAAGCTCTGCTTCTTGGCAATATCACAGCGTTGTCGGATTTCAAAAACGCTTTACGGCGAAAGCACTACATTTGATTGTTTGAGGGTAGCACCTTCAATATTTTCCATAACCATGAAATCTTTAGCCAGCGCAGTCGATAGAAAATGCATTTCACAGGGAAAACCTGTGCCTTACCTTTTGTAGAAATTTATTATATCCATAAATCTCACGCCTTGCATTCATAAAATCCAACGTGAAGAGAACGCGTTCAACTAAACCTATAAACATTTCCTCAACAAAACAAAAACCAATTAAAATGCATCCTTAGCTATCCTTTTATGAATAAAAGTGGTTATATTTTTTACTTGGATGGTCACGTAAACGTTATATAAGTCAAATAAAGTGGACCGCTCAGCCAAACGTGCGCCCAAAAACGTGCAACTGAAAAAGAGGTCCCCTCACCAAAACCGCTACCTATTGAACACATTAGTTTCGATTGCCATGAAACTTTACATATACACTGCTGACATCCAGTGGAAGCAATAGGTACTACATTCAGTGTCCTGGTATTAAGACTTTTCAATAGGCAGTCTTTCTAAGTGAGCCATAAGCCACCAGAATGACATTTCCGGATGGAATTTTCTTTGGTTTTTGACTGCCAAATGAGTTCTGTTACACTCACAGACAAAATGTTAACACTTTTGGAAACCTCAGAGTGTTTCCTATCCAATAGTACTAATTATGTGCATATCCTATTTTCTGAGCCTGAGTGGCAAGCATTTTACTTTGGGCACGCACGACTCTCCAAAACCGACCCCTCAGCTGCCGCTCCCTAACAAGTTAATGTAGAGACAAACGTTGCAATTTTTTTGTCATAGTGTAAATTTACGAAAATCGCTATTTAGCAAGTTATCTGACTAGCCAACATTAGCCAGCTAGCTAGTGTTAGGGTAATTCATGTTGTTTAATGTTTTAGGGACTCGTCTTTTGAAACAGTAGATGTAAAGAATCTAGCTGGCTAAAGAATTTACTGAAAATGTAATGTACAATTGTGTAAGCTTGCCTTGCAATGCAGCTGAATTAACATAGCTAGCTAACTATTTACTTGCTTATTGTGTAGTGGAGGATAAAAATAACTGTATACCTATGGATGTTTAGCTAGCTACAGTATGTAGCCGATCTGTGTATGGACCCTAAAACGTTTGGTATGAATATTAGTTCAGAACCTATCTGTGAACCTCAGTTATCATAGTTGTTGTATCAACTTCAAGTCTGAATGGCATTAATGAAGCCTATGGATTGAGTAGAATATAATAACTTTATTGTGCCAAGGATGCAAGTCCTATATAGATATGTACTGTAGTTATTACCACGCATGAGATTCCCACATTGTAGCCTGTACATTGAATATTTTCACTGATCATGTACTCTTCCTTGGCAAATAAAGGTGCGGTTAAGGTATGAATCTCTGAGACATTATTTTTCAGCCATATCAAACTCCATTCTTTGAATGATGCTGTGTCTGCATGTATGTATTACAATTATACACTTCAACAGTGTTTACCACTCCTGCTCCTGGGACATCAATGATTACACATTGTAACTATGCAATAGACTAGAAACATGATTGATTTGTAATTAATATATACAGAAAAAAACAATGCATATCTAACTCCCTTCATCTGCATTAATCTGATGACACAGGACAGTATTTCAATGAGATACTTAATTTCAACCAGTGGAGAATGTGAAACACTTTATTGAAAGAAGTTCATTATCCAGGTGTTATAAATACATAAATGCATCAGAATTATGATAATTGTAATATTATCAATACAGGTTCAATCTGTACTTCAATGCACATATTGTAACTATGCAATAGTCAAAGTCACCATTATTAGTCAGTTGTACAACCGAATGCCTTCAACTGAAATGTGTCTTCCGCATTTAACCCAACCCCTCTGAATCAGAGAGGTGCGGGGGGCTGCCTTAATCGACATCCACGTCTTCGGCGCCCGGGGAACAGCGGGTTAACTGCCTTGTTAAAGATTTGCCCCAGATTTGCCCTAACAACCAAGGGGTAGCTTGCTACTCAATGTAATAAAGTAATTACTTTTTAAATAAGTTACCTTACATGTTATGTTGGCTGACAATTTGTTAGCTACGCTGTCCTTACGAACCACGTAGTATATCATTACAGCAGTATGTACCGGTATGTTAGCTAGTTACCTAACGTTAGTAGTTAAACATCAAACTTGCCAGAATATTAACTATAGGCTGTCTAACTACCCAACGTTTATTGACTTGATTATTCCCGTCGTTCTTAGCTTAGCTAAATGGTATAGTCGTTTTGTTTTCTTAATGCACATTCGGGTGCTTTTCTAAATTCTCTCTGGCTATCTATAGGCTGGACATTAGAACGAGTCAAAATTCACCCAAGGCTGAAAAATGTTGGCTTAAGAATGTTGGCTAAACTGGAACACTAGCGCGAGCCCATAGCAAATTAATGGAATGAAACGTTTGAAATTAATGGAATGAAACGTTTGCAGAGTAATAAATATAATTCAAGGTTAAAATGTTAAGATTCATTGACCAGCAATGAAGTTATAGTTTGCTCAATGAGAGAAATGTATATTAGGTAATGTTCATGGTTTACTAAATACAGCACTTAAAATGTTAAATATTTGTTGGGTCATAATATATGTAAAAATGCTTTAAAGATGCCTGTAAGAATAGGAAGAAAGAATTACACAAATGCTTTGTGAATTTATTTTATTTCTGAAAGTTTGTGTATGAACCATTCACAGTTGAGGTCAAAGGACAAGGAAGTGAGGGGAAAAAGAGGGTCGAGGAAGGGAGAGGGGAACGCGTGGTTGAATTTTGGTTGAAAAAGGAGAACACGGTTAAGTTGAATGGAATGGACCAGTTTAGTGAAAGTGTTCAACAAGGACTCTTATACGAAACATTAATGGTGATTATTCTGTCTGTGTGGGTGGCTTACTCCGCATACGAAGACTGAAATAAGTTTAAGTTAGCCGCTGATATAGTGGTTAGTGTTGGTGCATGGACTTTGCTAACAAGCTAGCGGCCAGCGACCTCGTTTAGTTAAGCCTGTGTGGAACTATGAGACCGACGATGATCAAAGACCGTGACGGAGCCGGATAGTGTCACCGAGTGGAGGACTTTGCCCAGATCGTCAACCATGTGACTTTTCTCTTCAACTGTCTTCTATTCATCTCGAATCCTCTCCGCCTGTCTTCTGTCTTCTGACGCCTTTGATCCTGTGCTGGAGGTTACAGTCACATTGAGTAAAGGTACCATTATTTTGTTTGGCCTGTGTGGTGAAGCAGCCATTTGGTTTAAGGCTACAACGTACCCGAGCTACATTCAGGCCTGCATCATTTGAACATTTGAATGGTATTTAAAATTAAGCTAGGTTTTGCCGGCTATTTTATTTTATTGGGCCCTTATGTTTGAAGGTGAATGGTAATGCATTTGTGAGCTGAAAAGTGACGAGACATACAGTGGGGAAAAAAAGTATTTAGTCAGCCACCAATTGTGCAAGTTCTCTCACTTAAAAAGATGAGAGAGGCCTGTAATTTTCACCATAGGTACACTTCAACTATGACAGACAAAATGAGGGAAAAAAATCTAGAAAATCCCATTGTAGGATTTTTTATGAATTTATTTGCAAATTATGGTGGAAAATAAGTATTTGGTCACATACAAACAAGCAAGATTTCTGGCTCTCACAGACCTGTAACTTCTTCTTTAAGAGGCTCCTCTGTCCTCCACTCGTTACCTGTATTAATGGCACCTGTTTGAACTTGTTATCAGTATAAAAGACACCTGTCCACAACCTCAAACAGTCACACTCCAAACTCCACTATGGCTAAGACCAAAGAGCTGTCAAAGGACACCAGAAACAAAATTGTAGACCTGCACCAGGTTGGGAAGACTGAATCTGCAATAGGTAAGCAGCTTGGTTTGAAGAAATCAACTGTGGGAGCAATTATTAGGAAATGGAAGACATACAAGACCACTGATAATCTTCCTTGATCTGGGGCTCCACGCAAGATCTCACCCGTGGGGTCAAAATGATCACAAGAACGGTGAGCAAAAATCCCAGAACCACACAGGGGGACCTAGTGAATGACCTGCAGAGAGCTGGGACCAAAGTAACAAAGCCTACCATCAGTAACACACTACGCCGCCAGGGACTCAAATCCTGCAGTGCCAGACGTGTCCCCCTGCTTAAGCCAGTACATGTTCAGGCCCGTCTGAAGTTTGCTAGAGAGCATTTGGATGATCCAGATGAGGATTGGGAGAATGTCATATGGTCAGATGAAACCAAAATAGAACTTTTTGGTAAAAACTCAACTCGTCGTGTTTGGAGGACAAAGAATGCTGAGTTGCATCCAAAGAACACCATACCTACTGTGAAGCATGGGGGTGGAAACATCATGCTTTGGGGCTGTTTTTCTGCAAAGGGACCAGGACGACTGATCCGTGTAAAGGAAAGAATGAATGGGGCCATGTATCGTGAGATTTTGAGTGAAAACCTCCTTCCATCAGCAAGGGCATTGAAGATGAAATGTGGCTGGGTCTTTCAGCATGACAATGATCCCAAACACACCGCCTCGGCAACGAAGGAGTGGCTTCTGTAAGAAGCATTTCAAGGTCCTGGAGTGGCCTAGCCAGTCTCCAGATCTCAACCCCATAGAAAATCTTTGGAGGGAGTTGAAAGTCCGTGTTGCCCAGCGACAGCCCCAAAACATCACTGCTCTAGAGGAGATCTGCATGGAGGAATGGGCCAAAATACCAGCAACAGTGTGTGAAAACCTTGTGAAGACTTACAGAAAACGTTTGACCTCTGTCATTGCCAACAAAGGGTATATAACAAAGTTTTGAGATAAACTTTTGTTATTGACCAAATACTTATTTTCCACCATAATTTGCAAATAAATTCATAAAAAATCCTACAATGTGATTTTCTGGATTTTTTTTCCTCATTTTGTCTGTCATAGTTGAAGTGTACCTATGATGAAAATTACAGGCCTCTCTCATCTTTTTAAGTGAGAGAACTTGCACAATTGGTGGCTGACTAAATACTTTTTTCCCCCACTGTATTTAATTACTGACCCACTTTTTTGAAGTAAATCTGTTATATTTCTTATAAAACCGTGGTGGTTACTGACTCTTTTGATATTTTAAGTTAATTAGGAAAAATAGTACTTTGTAAAATAAGTTAGTAATTACACCCACCCACAAGTTAACTACTGATAAGTTCATTAGGGCAACCACACTTATTTGATTGAATGGAGAGTTAAAGAACTCAGGATAGCCACCTCTCATTAAAGTAAAACACGCTAGAGAGGCGCTACATACACATTGCGCTAGATATTTGGCGAAATAGACAGTCATGCCTATTTTTCCCCCGTAGGAAACAATGGGAAGACCACAGAGTTCCAATATTATTTTTGTTTACATTTTAACTATAAAACACCATGAGCAGGTCTCATTGCCAACAATAGCGAAGCAGGCATTGTGATATTGAACAATAAGCTGGGAATAGAACGTCTGGAGGGCGAGTTGGTGCCACGGTGCTCAATCGAACTAATAGGAGCTGGCAGGGTGAAAAATGCACTAAAATAAGGCCTGTTTTTTCGCGATTACTTCAAAACGACGGCAAGCAGCTGGGAAATATGGTCATATTATGAAACTGGGGCTTCACGGCGGATGCAATGAACAAGTTGTTATCAGTAAAGAACGTTGTTAAAAATGTAATGTGTCCATCCTACTATCTACACGGATTTCAGAGCACTCTAGTCTGAGTGTACCAGAGCGCAGAATAATTACTTTACGAGCGCTCAATACCCGTTGAATATGGTCGGTGTCAGTAAACGTCGGAAAAAAAGCTTAATTAAATTGTTTACAGGAGCACATTTACAGTCACCAATGCTCTGGTTAACACGAAAACTGCCTTACCAGCTCTGCTAGGGCGAGTAAAATGGTCAGAGTGGTCTCATTTGTGTCTGGAAGTAGCTAGCCAACATTAGCTTGGGTGCTTGACTGCCGTTGTAAGACCAGAACGCTCAAATCAACCCTACTCCTCGGCCCGGGCGTCCAGTGTGCGCTCCGAAAGCTAAACGGTCTGAATTTACAAACGGACAATTGTTCTCTGAATAGAAACACCATTATATTAATCAAATCAATCCCATATACTATGTTATTACAAAAAAAGTTTTAAAATTCTATCAAATGCTTCTCAAAGATGCCCTCTGGTGGTCAAACTAGCAATAACTTGAGGTGACAGAAGAAATGGCTGAGAATTATATGACGTGCCACTGAATGCTGCAGCAGCACGCAGGGTGTTACGCAACTTTTAAAGGAAGAACCACTGTACATGTGTTAACAAAGCCCACTCTTCCAACTCATTAGCTGCCCAACGATGAACTGCTTTTCAATTACAAAACACAGAGCAGCATTTCCTATGTCTATCACGGTCTATCAAAAACCAATCAGAGTGATGTGTGAGTCATCAGGTAGAGAAATTATTATGATCCACAAGACATTGATAACTTCAGACTGAGTGATGTCCCTGATGCTCATTGCAGTTCAAGTTGAGGAAGTAACTTTCTCTCTCGCTGGTTAAACTTAGTGTGAGAATTTAGTTTTCTCATGAGAACTTGACAGCATCGGGCGTGGTTCACACTCACGTAGAGAGAGAGACATGGGAGAGAAATAGCAAAAGACAGAGAGAAAGCAAAAGACTGAGAGAGAATGTGAAAGATAGAGAAAGACCGACAGATTGGTATCAACTCTCGTATCTGATGGGCCATGACCTGGAGCCCCCCAGCACACATACATACACACACACACACACACTCCCCCTCAACCCACCCGCCCGCCCACAAACACACTAAAATCCCCTTGAGAGTCTCTTATTGTATTCTAAAGTGCACCACACATAAAATGAAAATGTTTATCAATTATTAGCACAACAACGTGCAAGATAATTGGTAATTACCACATTGTGAATAAGTTGTGTGTGGATTACCTTACGATGAGGCCGTGTGGATAATATTTTAGCATTCTGATGAATGCTACTTGATGGTAACGAGGACGGTAGTCATTGCTTCATCTGGAGCTTTGATCAATGTCTGTCTAGAACAGTCAGGAATGATAGGACGGGTTTCGCTGTTCATACTGTATGTCACCATTAAAGGGCTAGATCGGTTTGTTGGTGTTCCTTTTTGTCTTAACAATTCATAATAGCTGCCAAAGATGCTTCCACCAACTATTAACTCTGGGGTGTGAAGACATAAGCAATAAAGTCATTTTTATAATAAAAAATATATATAATTAATTGGGAATATTTTCTCACATTTTCTTTCACTTTGAAAATGTGAAGTAGGTTGTGAACATCGGTAGAAAATACTTAAAGGGTTCTTGTTACACTGTAATTATGTAATTGCACTGTAACAAGTATTGTAATAATTCATAGTTAGACTGCGCAAACAACATGTAACTGGTGGCAATTGCAGTCTGTAATTACAGAGGTGTAACAACGAAGGCAGTCCCATGTTTGTTACAAATGTTCAAGTTTCCGATAGCAGTTTTTTTATCTTGTTGGGACCAGAAAGAGATAAACGCAGCTCACGCGTAGAAGCTTATCTTTTGTTTCTTTTCACTTGGTAATGAGTAGGTAAGTATATGGTAATTGCTCATAGGTAACTATATATGTAGGTAAAGTAATATGTACAGTACCAGTCATAAGTTTGGCCACACATACTCATTCATTTTTCTTTATTTTTTACTATTTTCTACATTGTAGAATAACAGTGAAGACATCAAAAATATGAAATAACACATATGTAATCATGTAGTAACCAAAAAAGTGTTAAACAAATCAAAATATATTCTATAGTTGAGATTCTTCAAAGTAGCCACCCTTTGCCTTGATGACAATTTTGCACACAATAAATGTGACTTGTTTCAGGAAACTAGGCATATGTCGCACGTCACTACTTCACATGAGAGGCATTTGAACGTAAACATAATTTTGGGGGGCAGAAATCCCTTCTGGAACACGTGAACGTCCATGTGCCTTAATAACAAACTTTTATTCTATCCGTAAATACAAATACAATTGTTAAATTACGAGCTGCTAATTATTTTAGCCATGGAAAAATTCAGGAACCTTCCCGCCAGCCATGATTGGCTGAGATAATGGATGGGCTGGACAAGCCGGGAGATGAATTTGGATTGGTCTGCCATGTAGCATGCTTCTGGTTATAACGTGAGCTGCTCACTATGTGTTGATGGTCCTTTCTACGACGTCGTTTTTTAAATATATAGCATTAGCCATCGAGAAATACAAACGTTTTGCTACTTTTATCAACAACATTGATGCCCTGAACTTAGCAGGTGCTATCCACAGATCAGTTGGAAAAAGTGATTTGCTACTTATTGCACATGCCACGGTTAGTGTGAACCAGAGTGACTTGACATAAGGCTGGCCAAGCAAAATGGATTTAAATGGTTCCAGTCTGCTGTGAAGTGTTCATCCATGTATAAACGGTAATATTCTAGCTCCATTTTCAAATATTATACTTTCTTATTTTGTCAAAGTTGTTTTAATGGCAAGTTAAAGCGTACTGTTCGCTAGCTACGTGTATGATCTGTGTAGTAATATTATTCTTATCAGCAATCCATTTGCATTTTTAGTTATAGCCTAATGCTAGCTAGCTAACATTGAACCTGGTTGGTTAGCTTTAGCTACCGGGAGATTCATACTACAGCTATGACAATGTTTGTATTAGTTGGTAGTATTATGAGTTAGGATTATGCCTGTTCATTGTTCAGCTAGCTAGCTACGTCTAAACAAAACACTTTGCCAGATGATTACATGACCCATCCAGTTAGTCGGGTGTGTCTGGGGGTGATTATGGCCATCTATTGCATTTCAAGAACATGATACGTATGGCTGGGGGTTGGTTGTAGTATTTCCTTCACATGACCCCTCAATTTAGTCATGTGTGTCAGGTAAGCACCATCTAATAATTATAAAATATTTATAAAATGTTTTTATCTGGATACTTTCTGTTTTTGATATTGCTACTATGCAAGTAACCATTTCCCTGTAATGTTTACACATTCTGCGTGACAAATCAACTTTTTATTTTATTTGATATAGCAGAGACGGTAATGTGAAGAATAACATGATCTGTACCAAAGTCATTTAAGATATAGCCCAAGGACTAGATGAACTGTATTCTTACCTGCAGTTTTTCCATATTGTAGGCTACTACTTTCACAACTTTTAGTCTTGAAAATTTGGTTGTTTACTAAACTAATCACTCTGTTTAGCAATTGCCTCACATGTGATTCCTTAAAGAGATGGATGGGGCTAAGGCTTAAGAGGCTGTGAACGATGCTGAATTGGTGTAGACAAAGAAGAGCTCTCCAGTAGGTGTACAAAAAATATTCAAGGGCCATTTTCTCAAAAGTGTGGTTACAAGTTTTTTAACATTCAAAGCAGAATTACTTTCCCATTGATATTCAAATGCATGGTATGACATTTTCTAGCTTTAAGTCTCTACTTTTATCAAAATGTAAAAACACAATAATAACACATAAGACCGAATCTAGGCGGTCGGTCACAAGTAATATCAATACAATAAATACAACAATATTAATCAAAGAAAACACAACTCGCATACTGTATCACCTCCCTTAAACTCAATCTAAGCTGTTCAATGGAGACCAACGTATTTTCAAGGTGGCCTAAAGGCTATTCTATGAGCTGGGGGCATAAAAAACGAAAGTGTTTTGCCCCAGGTCAGTGGAGACCCGCTGTACCTCCAGAACCAGTCAGTCCAGAGACTGAAAATGTCTTGATCTCCAGTTAATACGTGAGCTGAGGTAGTCGGGGAAGTCTCTGAAGAGCCGCTTTAAAGTAGCTAATGCTGGGCCTTCTGGTAGCCAGAGACTCTCAGCCAACAGAACTATACAAAATGCAGTGACGTGTACTTTCCTCTTCTCCGGCGATATCTTTTTGGTAGGGCTCCTGTGATGAATAGAACTGCTTCGTAATCCAAACAAAGAATCCAGGTTGAGAAAGTCTAATTTGTGGTGAGTAAGCGCCAAAGTGCTTGTTGGTTATAGGAAATAATACCAGAAACTAAGGTAAAATGTTATGCTAAAGCAAACAAAAGACTGCAAAGTTGGCTAGGGGGAACCATCATCGGCTCCATCCTGTTATGGCCTAATCTAAGTGGAAGGAGATTTACGTTTCAACTAGCTCTCACAGTCTCACGTCAGAATTAGATGTTCATCCATGTTTCTCAAACATAACATTTCGAAATTGTTGCAAAAGTCACATTTCAAGGGGTTTAAGGTTAAGTTTAGGCATCAACTCTGAAATCTTAAGGTTTGGGATAGGCTTTAAACAAAAATCTTAAAAACATTTATTTTCACTAGATTTAAACTTGCTACTTTTGGAATCAGAGGCAGAAGCTTACATCCATATGCCATCCCTGTCCACAATGCCTTAGCAAAACTGAAACCTACTTGAAGGTAATAGCACTCACTGTTGCCCCTAGTGGCCGGTTTCCACATAATCTCCCGATGTCCACAGACATGGATGGACGTCGAATACTGACTTGTATCACAAGTGACATGGCTGTTATGTTTACATTGCGTTTACATAGGCAGCTCAATTCTGATATTTTTCCCCAATTATTGGCAAAAAAGCTGATCTGATTTGTCAAAGGACCAATTAGTGGAAAAGATCGGAATTGAGCTGCCTATATAAATGCAACCGAAGTGACCTTGTTCTTTTAGATCTCCTCCTCCCTTGTTAAGAGTTGAGCTGAACCGGAGTCCAAGCTGAATACACAAACACACTGACACAAACAAACAGACATGCACTCACTCACACTCACTCATGCAGACGCACGCACACACTGCATGTCAACCCAAGACGTAACCCTAATATAGAAATGGCTGCTGCCTGTTTTCATCCCTAATATTAACTAACTGGCCATCAGCAGCCATTGATTAATGGAGACCTGTAGAGGCATTAGAACTTAGAAGTGGTGTGTGTGTGCATGCGTGTGTGATTAATGGAGATGCTTACAGAGTTGCATTAGCCAGATAGAAAGTGTGGATATAGCAGGAAATCAGTTGAAACAAACACACACACACACACACACACACCAATTATTCATCCATACTCTTTAATCTACACAGAACTCCACCTGTCATAAACCTCTCTCATTCATTAGCATATTGGGCAAGAGACTGAGTCTGAGGGATGGCCAAGAAACAAGCTCTCACAGTCTCACTGCAGAATGCGATTTTTGCCAATAAACGTAGGGATATGGACAGGGCTAAATTGTAATGTTTCTTACAGAATAAATATGAAAAGCATATGCATAACCATGGTAGCAATTGAAAGGGTGCAGTTTGGAAATTATGGGGAATTATTAGCCTAAAAGTGACAATAATTAATATGACACAAGAATGAATCCAACCATTGCACTGTTGATGTTATGTGAATTTTAAATGTACTGTTTCACCGTATTTGTGACTCGTTTCAGGAAACTAAGAGGGTTACTACCTCACACGAGAGCCATTTGAAAGTAATCTTTTTTTAATGAAATGCCAAAGTGCCTTAATAACAAACTTGTATGCCATCTGTAAATACAAGCCTAGTCAGTTTAGTCACAGAGAAAAGCAGCAACCTTCCCGCTAGCCATGATTGGCTGACATGAGTGGGCCATATAGCACACTTCTGTATATTTGAGCTGGTTAGTATATGTAGGTAATCCTATCTAATGTGATATTTTTTTTTAAATATATTGCTTAGTAGAACTGCATAAGTGTTGCTCTCCACTTTCTGGACGACAGAGTGGGATTCAGGGAGAAGCGTGCAACCATGATATATACGGATAAGATAGTCTAGCTAGCTACATTTTCAGATATTACACGTTTCAAATTTTGACAAAGTTGTTTTCTTTTCAAGTTAAAGTGTACTGTTAGCTAGCTAACGTTAGCTGGCTGGCTCATTAGCTAACATTACATGTATGATCTTATCATTCGTATCTCAGAGCCATTTGCTTGGCTAGTTATAGCCTAATGTTAGGTAGCTAGATTCATGCAGGGTATTAACGTCATAAATTGGGATTATGGTTAATTGTTTAGCTAGTTAGCTAGATACATATCTTAACAAAAGACTCCACTATGCAAGTATCCATTTACAGTTGAAGTTGGAAGTTTACATGCACTTAGGTTGGAGTCATTAAAACTCGTTTTTCAACCACTACACACATTTCTTGTTAAGAAACTACAGTTTTGGCAAGTCGGTTAGGACATCTACTTTGTGCATGACACAAGTAATTTTTCCAACAATTGTTTACAGACAGATTATTTCACTTATTATTCACTGTATCACAATTCCAGTGGGTCAGAAGTTTACATACACTAAGTTGACTGTGTCTTTAAACAGCTTGGAAAATTCCAGAAAATTATCTCTTGGCTTTAGAAGCTTCTGACATAATTTGCTTATTGACATAATTTGAGGCAATTGGAGGCAATTGGAGGTGGATGTATTTCAAGGTCTACCTTCAAACTCAGTGCCTCTTTGCTTGACATCATGGGAAAATCAAAGGAACTCAGCCAAGACCTCAGAAAAAACTTGTAGACCTCCACAAGTCTGGTTCATCCTTGGGAGCAATTTCCAAATGCCTGAAGGTACCACGTTCATCTGTACAAACAATAGTACGCAAGTATAAACACCATGGGACCACGTAGCTGTCATACCGCTCGTCAGAGCTGGGCATCCCCACTCAGCCCCTCTTCATTCCCATGGATGTTAGAGCGCTGGATGGGCGCTCTGTAAGTAGCGTCACCCACAATACTACTCCTATCAACCTGCGAGTCTATGCAGTTCATGCTCATTAAGTCTCCTCAGGTTCCCGGGTATTGGGGTTTCCTTGGCTCCAGTGACACAATCCCCTTATCAACTGGACTGCTGATGCTATCATGGGCTGGAGCCCGATCTGCCACACCCATTGCCTGAAGTTGGCGTAGCCTGCCCCGGGACATCTTCCTGTGGGCTCAGAAGAAGCCTCGCACCTCTCCAACGTTCCCATGGAGTACCAGGACCTCCGGGAGATTTTCAGCAAGGTCTGGGCCACTTCACTTCCTCCGCATCGACCCTATGACCCTCAATTGGCCCTGCTGTTCACCCGCTTCAACTTTACCAACTCCTACCTCCCGGGGTCCAAGAATATTAAGCCGGATGCCCTTTTACACCACTTTAGCCCCACTGCTACAGCCTCGGACCACGAGACCATCCTTCCTACCTCGTGTCTGGCGGCTGCACTCATCTGGGGAATAGAGCTCATTCCTCCAGGCTTGCCTGCCAACCTGGCTCTCGTCGGACCCTGGCCTTTGTGAGACAACACTTTTGGTGGCCCACCATGGTCCCTGACGTCTCCACGTTCTGGAAGGTATTCTGCACACTCATTGGGTCGTCGGCCAGCCAATCCTCCGGGTTTCACCTCCAGTCTAATGGCCAGTCAGAGCGAGCTAATCAGGACCTGGAGACGACTCTTCGTTGCCTCATCTCCGCCAACTCCACCACCTAGAGCCAGCAACTCGTGTGGGTAGAATACGCACGCAACACTCTCCACTCTCCACTGCTCAGCCACTGTTCGACTGAGTGTTCGATCGGTTACCAGCCTCTGCTCTTCCCTGAGCAAGAGGAAGAGGTCATCATACCTTCTGCCCAGATGTCACCGTACCTGGTAGAGAGAGCCCCGTCTGCTCTTCTCAAGACCACCTCCAGGTATCGACGACAGGCGGACCACCACTGGACCCCGGCTCCCCGTTATCCTCTCGGGCAGAGGGTATGGATCTGCCCCTCCGGGTGGACTCCCCCAACTTCCCCGCCATTTTATTGGCCCTGTCCCAATCTCTAAGATCCTTAGCCCCTCTGCTGTTGCCCTGAACCCTCCGTATACATCCCGCTTTTCATGTATCTCCTCTACTTCGATTTCAGAGCACTCTCATCTGAGCAAGCTAGCCAATGTTAGCCAGTTAGCTTGGGTGCCATGGTGAGGTCAGAACGCTCGGATCAACCCTACTCAATAGCCAGAGCGTCCAGTGTGCGTTCGGAACGCTCTGAATTTACGAACTGACAATCTGACAACACAGTTGCAGTCACCAACGCTCTGGATAACATAAAAACAGCATAACCAGCTTTGCTTGGGCGAGTAATGTTCAGTGAGCTCTTCTCTCATTTCTTTCTGGAAGTAGCTAGCAAGTTAGCCAGTTAGCTTGGGTGCTTGACTGCTGTTAGTACATAACGCTCAGATCAACCCTTAAAGAGATGGGTTGGGATAAAGCTTAAGAGGGTATGAACAAATGGGTGTAGACAAAGAAGAGCTCTCCAGTTGGTACCAAAATATTCAAAGGCCATTTTCTCAAAAGTGAGGTTACAAGTGTAAAAACATTTAAAGCAGAATTACTTTCCCATTGTTCCATGTAGCTCTGTGTCTCTACTTTTATCCAATGTAAAAAAACAATTTCAAATTTTGCTACATAAGACTGAATCAAGGCGGTCAGTCACATTTGTTGATAACGAAATCTGAAAATACTCTGGATAGATTCAGTAACATGATAAGAATATTCCTAGAAAATGTGGGGTATGTGCAACATAAGACAAAAAAGGGTTTGAGTGAGACGACTAACTGGTGTATTCAAGTGGCTTGTACAGACATGGGTTAAGTCCTGATCTTACAGACTAGTACTAAAACACTTGAAGTAATCATTCTAGAGTTTGAAGTCAACAAGTTACTATATATATTTGTTTACTTGATAGCTACCTAAAACAAATAGCTAGCTAGAATGAAGGGTTAATAAGATAAAGAAATTCCATTAAAATATTTAAAAGCAATACAAATAAAGTTCTCCAGTAGGCATCTACAGAGGGAGCTAAGAGCTGTGTTGTTGGTCATTTCCCAGCAACTTCAGTAAAAAGGCAGATCCTCAGGAGGACTTAGAATAGACACGTTGCCAAACTTTGAGCCCTTGTACCTCTCCAAAGTGTGCACAGTTCCTAAGTAATTTCAATGCACTTTTATGACTCAGAGAAATCTTCAACTATAAGATGCTTTTTTGAGCTCTCCTACCTGTGCAGTTGTGTTCTAACTAGAGTTAGAACACAACCCTGCATCACCGCAATCACACAATTGCTGTTGTTGTTTACGCAATCCAAAAACAGCCCATTATAAATCGCAATCTGGGTCAGATGGGCATCAGAATTTCAACTCAAATACCTGAAAGCATTTGATGATGTCATGTCTGAAACACGGTCAATTCAATTCAGTCTTCACAGATAGGAACGGTGGAGAGTGGAGAGTGTGGTATGAGTTTGTTTGACTGTAAGGTCAACTCAGTAACCAATGACCCTGAGAAGTGAGTCAAAGTGGAGTCAGTAAGTCTTTTTTATTTTGAGCGGGAAAAACCTAGCAGAGTTGCAGTTCATGACACACTCAAACCGATGCTACCATACCCCGTTCAAAGGCACTTAAATATTTTGCCTTGCACATTTACCCTCAGAAGGGCACAATCCGTGTCTCAAGGCTTAAAAATCCTTCTTTTACCTGTCTCCTCCCCTTCTTCTACACTGTGACATCAATAAGGGATTATAAAGGATTATAACTTTCACCTAGATTCACCTGGTCATTCTATGTCATGGAAAGAGCAGGTGTTCCTAATGTTTTGTACACTGTGTAGATGCTTCTGCATAATGACACTGTGATTCCAACATTGTTTTCCAACACCCTCAGGATCCTTCCAGTTTGTGTTGAAACATTGGTTGAATCAAAACCTTGTGGGTCTCTGGACTGGCACTGGTCCCTGGAGTGTTGTTAAACTGGTCCTTCAGATGGTTAGCTGACACTGACACCAATTTAGCCAGTTCTCAAGGCTTTGTTTTAATATAATTGGTCCTTTAAGGAGTGGAGCCATAACTTGTGGTTCCCTTGAACACAAACAGTTGACAAAGACGGCACTATGGGTTGCTATCATAAAGCTCAATTTATGGTAGAAAAGACAAGTTTCGTCCGGGTGGGTCGCAGACTGGAGCAGTTTGCTGCTTTTAATTAAATGATCCATAGCTGTTATTTATATCTGTCACGATCTTCAAACGGGACAGACCAAGATGCAGCGAGGTTTCTTTTATTAAACGTAACGTAACTGGCAAAACAATAAACAAATAAAGATCGTAACTCCGGTGTGGCTAAACACACACACACACACACACACACACACACACACACACACACACACACACACACACACACACACACACACACACACACACACACACACACACACACACACATACACACATACACACATACACACACATACACACATACACCAGATGAACAATGACCCACAAAACCCCAGTGAAAAGCATAAACATATAAACATATGGTTCCCAATTAGAGGTAACGACAATCAGCTGCCTCTAATTGGGAACCATCAACCCAACATAGAAAACACCTAGAACGAAACCCTCCTAAACAAAACACAAACTAAACACGCCAGCCTGCTAACCCAGGCCTGGACGTGACAATATCGCCTAAAATAAATGTGTTCAAATGGGCCGAATATTATTAATATTGCTATAGCATACCGAATTTTGATCAGTTATGAAAATAAAACATTTCATGCGGAAAAATGCCAACATTTGGTGTTTCAATAAAAAAATACTCTGTCACATGACTATAAAAATGGAAACAGACCTGTAACTTCTTCTTTAAGAGGCTCCTCTGTCCTCCACTCGTTACCTGTATTAATGGCACCTGTTTGAACTTGTTATCAGTATAAAAGACACCTGTCCACAACCTCAAACAGTCACACTCCAAACTCCACTATGGCCAAGACCAAAGAGCTGTCAAAGGACACCAGAAACAAAATTGTAGACCTGCACCAGGTTGGGAAGACTGAATCTGCAATAGGTAAGCAACTTGGTTTGAAGAAATCAACTGTGGGAGCAATTATTAGGAAATGGAAGACATACAAGACCACTGATAATCTTCCTCGATCTGGGGCTCCACGCAAAGATCTCACCCGTGGGGTCAAAATGATCACAAGAACGGTGAGCAAAAATCCCAGAACCACACGGGGACCTAGTGAATGACCTGCAGAGAGCTGGGACCAAAGTAACAAAGCCTACCATCAGTAACACACTACGCCGCCAGGGACTCAAATCCTGCAGTGCCAGACGTGTCCCCCTGCTTAAGCCAGTACATGTTCAGGCCCGTCTGAAGTTTGCTAGAGAGCATTTGGATGATCCAGATGAGGATTGGGAGAATGTCATATGGTCAGATGAAACCAAAATATAACTTTTTGGTAAAAACTCAACTCGTCGTGTTTGGAGGACAAAGAATGCTGAGTTGCATCCAAAGAACACCATACCTACTGTGAAGCATGGGGGTGGAAACATCATGCTTTGGGGCTGTTTTTCTGCAAAGGGACCAGGACGACTGATCCGTGTAAAGGAAAGACTGAAAGGGGCCATGTATCGTGAGATTTTGAGTGAAAACCTTCTTCCATCAGCAAGGGCATTGAAGATGAAACGTGGCTGGGTCTTTCAGCATGACAATGATCCCAAACACACCGCCCGGCAACGAAGGAGTGGCTTCAGAAGAAGCATTTCAAGGTCCTGGAGTGGCCTAGCCAGTCTCCAGATCTCAACCCCATAGAAAATCTTTGGAGGGAGTTGAAAGTCCGTGTTGCCCAGCGACAGCCCCAAAACATCACTGCTCTAGAGGAGATCTGCATGGAGGAATGGGCCAAAATACCAGCAACAGTGTGTGAAAACCTTGTGAAGACTTACAGAAAACGTTTGACCTCTGTCATTGCCAACAAAGGGTATATAACAAAGTATTGAGATAAACTTTTGTTATTGACCAAATACTTATTTTCCACCATAATTTGCAAATAAATAAATTAAAAATCCTACAATATGATTTTCTGGATTTCTTTTTCTCATTTCGTCTGTCATAGTTGAAGTGTACCTATGATGAAAATTACAGGCCTCTCTCATCTTTTTAAGTGAGAGAACTTGCACAATTGGTGGCTGACTAAATACTTTTTTGCCCCACTGTATATCCTGGTGCATGAAGGCTACACCTACAGACGGGAACCTGTAATAAGTCCTTCTGGAAGTTCACCGAATATGATGCTTTCGAATGTCGAGGTCGCATAACCCTCCCTCACTGATGCGGTTATCTCCAAGTTATCTGGAGAACACAACCATATCCTGGACAATGCTCGGATTTGGATCCGAAAGGTGATGATGAATGGCCTGAAGGAGAGAAGCCTTGAGACCCAGGAAGAAACTGACGAAGTTGTGTACAATGAATGGTACACATGGCTTGCCTGCGTCTATTTGGGGAGAAAATATATTCTTTAAAACAAAAAACACATTGTAGAAACGAGATATTGGCCTAATACAGGCTGTTTTTAGCCTTTAGACTTTATATAACCATATGAATGGATACAATATTCAGCCCATATGAACAAATGTATATAGGCTATAATATTCTGCCCATATTAACAAATGAATTTTAGTCCATAACTGAAACAATTTATGTAGGCTATACAATATTCTGCCCATATTAACAACTGTATATACAATATTTATATCCATATTGATTTAATAAAAAGCAGTAAACATACATTGTTTCACATTGTTTAATAACAGACTCATGGACACAATCACGCAATAGTAAACATAAACAACATTGTTTCACAGTCTTTAATAACAGACTAATAAACACTATCCTGCTTTCTTCACAGCTTCCCTGTGAAACTCGACGTATTGTAGCCTCAGGCGGACAAAAGAGTAGCGGAGGAAGAAGTTCGCTTCTGCTGCAGTGTTCGTGATAAAATATAACGCGTTGCGGCGGTGCTTCGTAATATAGGACTGCTCAGGCACTTCGTTCAACCGTCAAGGGAGTGGTGTGGAATCAACAGCCAGTGTGTAGCGCTCTAGAGACAGACGGGGGACTCGACTTCAAACTGTTACTGTTTTCCCGGGACTCGAATCCATTCAGGGTTACCAATTGAGTAACGGTAACTCGCTCTTGAACCGAGAGACCAACAGTATTTAATTTATATCTTATGGAGTTCAGGCGAGGAGCAACCCACTAACCATGCTGCACTCATAAGCTTTTGGTGCCATCTGCGGCTCACTTTCCTTTTTCCAGCGGAGGCGAGATTCGTCTTTTTTCTCATTTTTTTGTCAACCTTTCTTCTGCCCTCTTCCTTTCCCCCGAAGGACTCGCTCCGGTCGCCATCCAACTGACTGGAAGAAAGAAGCATATTTGTTTTTACGGAGTATATACTTGCCTCCACGATCAGCACCATGAATTCGGATATAAATGTGTACCTCGGCCGGGATAAAACGGGCATCATGCGGAAGAGAGCCCTGCTTCTCCGGAAAGGGTGTAGTTTTGAGATTAGTTCGAGGTAGGTGATGCATGGGGTAATGGGGTTCCCTTTTGGGTATACACTCGCCACTAAACGCAATTCGAAACAGGGATTTATTTGCCCTCGTGTAACATTTGAAACAGCACATGGTAGGTTTATGTTGTCATACACAAGCACGGGTGACGTGACACTTGATATCTACCGACCCTATCTCTCCGTGGACTGCAGTTGTTGTGTTAATTGGCAGCTGACCCGGTCACCAGTGAACATAATTGCTCCCCTAAAACTCGAGGTATTAACTATGATATCAACACAGTCTATTAGGCTACAGTCAATTCAGTGTTTCATGGTGCTTCAGTAAACTGCAGACCATAGGCCTATGTGTGCGCTTATTGTGAATTATGTGTGGCATCACGGATGTTCCTTGTGTTTAGCGGGGCATGCCGTGTTATAACCGGTCATTGAGAGCAACACATTGCTTTTGTGTTATTATTTTCCATCGATTTATTGAACTGTTGTCTCCACAACCGTGCGTCCACGTTCGGACCGTTACGCATGGTTGCCTGTCGATTCTGATGGTGCAAAATCAATCAATACCTGGTACATTTTTATCAATATTGCAGCACATTCGTTTTAAAATATTACATATTAGCCTACAGCCGTGTGTGTTGCGTCGTTCGGAGAAGCTCACAAGTCAGCCTATTAGCAGTAAATTCCGATGTACTCCCTCGTGGAGACCACACACGGTGTGACAGGGTGATGAGTAGTGTGACTGAACACCCGGAGGGACTCTACTCCGGAGTCCACTGTTCGTCTGCTCATCAAACGTGGAGAGAATGTTCTCTTTGTTGCCAGTTTGTACCAGACTGTAGGTGACATACTGTTACCGACAGTATGCCGTGCACAGTAGGCCTATGGTACATTGCGCCTACATTGGACATAAATGTACACAGTTGGTCTTCACCCCAAGTTATGGAGAGGATTTCTAGTCATATTTAAGCTAACACTCACGTTCACTTATTGTCAAGCTCCCTTCCCGACCTCGTCGCTAGATGGCACCCATAACTCCCTCACTCACTGTCAGCCATGGCATTGATTATAAATCTGTCATGTAAATTTGATTACATGGGCATTTTATCCGTCCCCCACACAGTAGCCTGCCTAGCCTAAGATGATCAGGTTTTGGAGGTGTACTGTATATTACTCATGCGACTAGCTGACAGATTTGATATGGTCTTTTGCAGTGGTGATTGTAGCATGTAAATCTTGGTGGGGCAAACTCAAAAACTCTTTAAAGCACTGAGCTAGGTTGAAACACCTGTATTTTGGAGCTGCCTTACTCAAGAAAGCAAAAAAGAGACCACTTAAATATATATTTTTTACATTGTTTGCAACCTGATATGTGGCACGTATTAATACCAAAATAACATGCAAAAAAGGCAAAAAAATAAGTAAAACATATTTGCCACTGGCCTTTTGTAGGGCCTAATATTTATGCTGTCCTGTCCTCTGCATCATGTCTTGAAGAGAGAGACAACAACATATATGTTAAAAATCTGTTGAGTAGCCTCATCTGTGATGTATTGTCATGGATAGGCTAAGGCTATATCTTAATGTTCTAGTTTTATATCTTTATGTTTCCCACTGCACTGTTTTCTGACTAATTCGTTCAGATATTAATATTTTAATTGCATACTTTTATACATGGGTGAATGTGTGGGTGAAACATCTGTTTTTCTCATGCCACAGTCCTAGATATATATAGATTTGTATACATCAAAACTTGTATTCTTGTTTTTGGCTGTGTGAGTCGTGTGTTTCACCACATAAGAGCCCCAGGTTCTCTCTTGATTGATTGTCTTTAATTCACTCAAGTCTGTGACCATTTCACAGGACTCTCCATTATGTGGCACCAAGTTGCGAGCACACACTATATGAAGAAGCTCAACGAGTGTACACACACACTCCCTCTCTCTCTCACTCTCTCTCTCTCTCTCTCTCTCTCTCTCTCTCTCTCTCTCTCTATGAGTACAAATAATAAGTCAACCTACATGAAGAATGCCAACTCCAAGTGTAATTTAAAAGTAAGTTATTTGCGGAGAGCTGTGCCCATTGCTATATTTTGAAATAGAGACCATCCAAGCAATTAGAGTTGTTTGGAAACAATAGGTTCATCAGAAACCTTGGAATCTGCTCTTTTCAATGGGGTATAGCAATCAAAATGTCTGGCCTGCATGGACCTCTGTAGGATGATATGGAAGAAGTGCTATTTGGTAAGCTCCGTTCCCTTCTTTGTCAATGAATGCTTCGCTGGTCATCAGTCTCTTTATTCTTAATTTGACAATTGATAATATTGTCACGCATCAGACTATTGTAAATTTTATCTTGTCTTTAGGCCACATCTATTATTACTATATCTGTGAAATTAGTTAGTAGATTAGTTACTATATCTGTGAAATTAGTAGAGTATACCAAACATTAGGAACACCTTCCTAAATTTGAATTGCACCCCCTTTTCCCTCAGAACAGCCTCAATTTGTATTCACTCCAATGCATCCCACAGTTGTGTCAAGTTGGCTGGATGTCCTTTGGATGGCGGACCATTCTTGATACACACAGGAAACTGTTGAGCCTGAAAAACCCAGCAGCGCTGCAGTTCTTGACACAAACTAGTGCGCCTTGCACCTACTACCATACCCTGTTGCAAGGCACTTACATTTTTTGTCTTGCCCATTCACCCTCTGAATGGCACACATACACAATCCATGTCTCAATTGTCTCAAGGCTTAAAAATCATTCGTTAACCTGTCTCCTCCCCTTCATCTACACTGATTGAATTGGATTTAACCTCTACGCGATTGGTGTCCCTTCACTGGGACTGTTGAGCTAACGCGCGCTAATGTGATTAGGATGACGTTGTAAGTAACAACAACATTTCCCTGGACATAGACATGTCTTATATGGGCAGAAAGCTTAAATTCTTGTTAATCTAACTGCACTGTCCAATTTACAGTAGCTATTACAGTGAAAAAATACCATGCTATTGTTTGAGGAGAGTGCACAACAACAAATAATTTTCATCACGGCAATACATTAACCTCTGAAGGTAAATAATGTGCTTACATTCAGTAATCTTGCTCTGATTTGTCATCCTGAGAGTCCCAGAGATAAAATGTAGCATAGTTTTGTTTGATAAAATAATTGTTTATATTGAATTGTAGGTCTGTTTTAGTTTGATCCCCTGCTGTCTATGGCCCCACACCCACCCCGGTTAGTGCCTTTTCTGTAGGGAAGCTCATTTTCCATCATGTATGACCTTCCTGGGAGAGTGTAAACTTGTTTTTTTTTATTACCATATAATTTTTGTATGTCCTCTATAGTTATGTACTTGAAAATGTATCAATTAACTAATTCGGCACATTTGGGCAGACTTGATACAACATTTTCTGATGTATTGCAATGCTTCACTGGATCACTCTGAAACTTTACACATACACTGCTGCCACCTAGTGGCCAAAATAAAAAATGCGCCTAAACTGAAATATTATATTATGGCGATTCACTTGCATTTCAAAGATGATGGGAGAAAAAAACATATTTTACCAGATCTAATGTGTTATATTCTCCTACATTAACTTCACATTTCCACAAACTTCAAAGTGTTTCCTTTCAAATGGTATCAAGAAAATGCATATCCTTGCTTCAGGTCCTGAGCTACAGGCAGTTAGATTTGGGTATGTCATTTTAGGCTAAAATTGAAAAAAAAGGGTCCGATCCTTAAGAGATTTTAACAAGTGACATCAATAAGGGATCATAGCATTCACCTGGTCTATCTATGTCATGGAAAGATCAGGTGTTCTTCATGTTTTGTACACTCGGGGTAGTTGAGGTGTAGTTTGGACGGGCCAGCTGGGCTTGCAGAAAATACACTATCAACTTATTTTAGTATTTACAGTCAATGCACTTCTGGACCAATCAATACATTTTCTGAATGATTACAATTTACATTTGGTGTCCTGAGGTTTCTTACAAACTATTTTAACATAATAAATGCATTCATTTTGCATGACCGTCATGGCCATTCTAGTAGTTCTCTTGAAGTATTAGAAAGATTTCAAATAGTTTGAACCCAGTTTGCTTAGAAAGCCTTAGAGGAGAAGACTCCTCTAAGGCTTTGGGGATGTCTCCAAATGGGATTTTAATGAATTATTTAAACACCAAAAACAAGCTGTTAGCACAGGCTCTTAACACAGCGAGGGAAGCTGGATATGATTTTCCTCAACCAGACAATAACTGGCTTTCTTGATTTCTATTGTATTCTGGTTCTGCTCAGGTTATAGATGTGTCACTGCAACCTAAAAGGTCCTCAATGATGTCACCACTGCCCTTTATTCTAAGCAATACTGTGCTACTATTTGTATTGACTTGGCCAAAGCTTTTGATACGGTAGACCATTCCATTCTTGTGGGCCGGCTAAGGAGTATTGGTGTCTCTGAGGGGTCTTTGGCCTGGTTTGCTAACTACCTCTCTCAAAGAGTGCAGTGTATAAAGTCAGAAAATCTGCTGTCTCAGCCACTGTCTGAGTATCCCAAGGCTCAATCCTAGGCACCACGCTCTTCTCAATTTACATCAACAACATAGCTCAGGCAGTAGAAAGCTCTCTCATCCATTTATATGCAGATGATACAGTCTTATACTCAGCTGGCCCCTCCCTGATTTTGTGTTAAATGCTCTACAACAAAGCTTTCTTAGTGTCGAACAAGCTTTCTCTACCCTTAACTTCTTTGGGAGCAGCGCACGAGGTGACGGTTTTGGAGAGCCTGGCGTGCCCAAAGTAAAATGCCTCCCATTCAGGCCCAGAAAATAGGATATGCAATACCTATTGCTTCCTCTGGATTTCAACAGTCAACAAAGTGTTTTGATTCTTTTTAGCTGCTTTTAGATTGTAGAAAAAGACGAATAAGGAAGTGGCCACACAGATGTCAATAGAAGAAAATGCGCGTTCCCGGCTGGCGCGCTCTGTGGTTTTTTCCTTTCTTATCGCTCAGTTTATATTCCGGTTGAAATATTATACTATATATACATAAAAGTGTTCCTAAGGATACATTTACAATTATGTTTGATTGTTCTTGGACAAGTTTATAGGTATAAGTTGAACGAAGTTCTCTTCACGCTTCAATGGACGAGTGGAGGCTGTATTTTCTCATTATAACGCGCCAACCAAACTGAGATTTAGGGATTTAATACATTACTTTTTCTAACAAAAAAACCATGGATTGTCTTCGTTGGACACTTGGGAAGCCCTCAGCAGAAGTTCTTCAAAAGGTAATTGATTTGTTTTCGCTGTGAAATGTGTTTTCTGTGAACCGTGAAGGCTTATGAATTTATGGTAATGGGAAAAATATGTGAGGTGCTATCCTCAAACAATCAAATGTGGTGCTTTCGCCGTAAAGCCTTTTTGAAATCTGACAACGCTGTGATATTGCCAAGAAGCAGAGCTTTTGATGACTATGAAACACTTGTATATTGATGAATGTTTAATAATTCAACTTTTGGATTTTGTATTTGGCTCCTTGCATTTCACCGGGCGCCCCACCGCTCCCTAAGAAGTTAACCTTGTTCTCAACACCTCCAAAACAAAGGTTGTGTGGTTTGGCAAGAAGAATGTCCCTCTTCCCACAGGTGTTATTACTACCTCTGAGGGTTCAGTGCTTGAGGTAGTCACCTCATAAAAGTACTTGGGAGTATGGCTAGACGGTGCACTGCACCTTCTCTCAGCACATATCAAAGCTGCAGGCTAAAGTTAAATCTATACTTGGTTTCCTCTATCATAATCGCTCCTCTTTCACCCCAGCTGCCAAACTAACCCTGATTCAGATGACCACCCTGCCCATGCTAGATTACAGAGACATAATTTATAGATCGGCAGGTAAGGGTGCTCTCGAGCGGATAGATGTTCTTTACCATTCGGCCATCAGATTTGCCACCAATGCTCCTTATAGGACACATCACTGCACTCTATACTCCTCTGTAAACTGGTCATCTCTGTATACCGGTCGCAAGACCCACTGGTTGATTCTTATTTATAAAACCCTCTTAGGCCTCACTTCCCCCTTTCTGAGATGTCTTCTGCAGCCCTCATCCTCCCAATACAAAACCGTTCTGCCAGTCACATTGTGTTAAAGGATCCCAAGGATTTTCAAGTTTTCCACTCCGCTAGCCAGCACCTCACCTATATAGGTGTGCGTTTCTTTTTCTTCTAAAGGATCCCAAAGCACACATCCCTGGGTCGCTCCTCCTTTCAGTTACGATGCAGCTAGCGACTGGAATGAGCTGCAACAAACACTCAAACTGGACAGTTTTATCCCAATCTCTTCATTCAAAGACTCAATCATGGACCCTCTTACTGACAGTTGTGGCTGCTTTGTGTGATATGTTGTTGTCTCTTCTTTGCCCTTTTTGCTGTTATCTGTGCCCAATAATGTTGGTACCATGTTTTGTGTTGCTACCATGCTGTTGTTTTGTTGTGTTACTACCATGCTGTGTTGTCATGTGTTGCTGCCTTGCTATGTTGTTGTCTTAGGTGTCTCTTTATGTAGTGTTGTGTTGTCTCTCTTGTGATGTGTCCTATATATTGTATTTTTTTAAATATATTTTTTATCCCAGCCCCCGCCCTCGCAGGAGGCCTTTTGCCTTTTGGTAGGCCATCATTGTAACTAAGAATTTGTTCTTAACTGACTTGCCTAGTTTAATAAAGGTTCAGTAAAATAAATAAATAGTGTGTGTGCGCAGGCTGAGTATGTGTGTGCATGTGTGGCCCCTGCGCTGTGTGCTGTGACACTAATAGAGGGACCGATAGACTGGACTGCTCCCCCTCAGAGTGACCAGAAGCCCCTGACATCACATTTATGACCCATCATCACAGCCCTGGGAGAGGGAGAGCAGTCACACACACACAAAATGCACCTTGACAGTCTTTTGTTGTATTCTAAAGTCAACCATCCATAACATGAAACATAAAATAAATTATGATTAGAACGTACAACCTGATTGCTTATTACCACATTGTGAATACGTTGCGTGACAATATCAACACCTTTGTGTCATCATCCTGTTCATTAACCTCTCAGGGATTGCTGGGGCGCTAGCGCCCCAATCCCGACACTACCAGGTGAAATGCAAGGCGCCAAATTCAAAATCCAAAAGTTGAATTATTAAACATGCACCAATATACAAGTGTTCCATACTCATCAAAAGCTCTGTTTCTTGGCAATATCACAGCGTTGTCAGATTTCAAAAAGGCTTTACGGCGAAAGCAGCACATTTGATTGTTTGAGGGTAGCACCTCACATATTTTTCCCATAGCCATGAATCCATTAGCCATCATGGCACACACATAACACATTTCACAGCGAAAACAAATCAATTACCTGTTGAAGAACTTCTGCTGAGGTCATCCTAAGTGTCCAACGAAGACAGTCCATGGTTCTTTTGTTAGAAAAAGTAATGTATTTTATCCATAAATCCTCCATTTGGTTTGCGCGTTATAATCAGAAACGACAGCCTCCACTCCTCCATTGAAACGTGACGAGAACTCGTTCAACTTATACCTATAAACTTGTCCAAGAACAATCAAACATAGTTTTAAATGTATCCTTAGGAACACTTTTACGTATATTTACTATTATAAATCAACCGGAATATAAACTGATCGATAAAGACGGTAAAAAAGACACAGCGCGCGCCTTGTCGGGAGCGCGCGCTGGGTACTGTTGACATAAAAAGTACACTTCCTGGTTTGCTCTTCTTCTCTGGTCTAAAGCATCCAAATTTAAAATTTACACTGTCTCGAGACTGTTGACATCTAAAGGAAGCAATGGGTACTGCATTCATATGCCCTTATATGGTAATTTTCATGAGGGAGGGGTTCCAAATGAGCAATGTGTCAAAATCACTTTTTCCAGGACAGAAATTCCTCGGGGTTTCGCCTGCCATATGCGTTCTGTTTTACTCACAGACAAATGGTTAACACTTCTGGAGAATTCAGTGTTTCCTATCCAATGGTACTAAATATGTGCATATCCTATTTTCTGGGCCTGAATGGGAGGCATTTTACTTTGGGCACGCCAGGCTCTCCAAAACCATCACCTCTGCTGCCGCTCCCTAAAAAGTTAAAATACATGAGCTGGCGTACAACCAGAAAAAATAGTTTGTGTGGAGGTGCTGACTAACTATGAATAAACAATCATAATAAAGAAAGTCGCACACTCCATGTATAAACTCCCAGCAATTTAATGGGTATTTACCAACGTTTCGGGGTGGAAGGCACAGTGATGCCGAAACGTTGGTAAATACCCATTAAATTGCTGGGAGTTTATACACAGAGTGTGCGACTTTCTTTATTTTGATAGTTTATATCATACCCTGTATCTGTCCCCGTATTAGCTTCCTGTGTTGATGTTGATATGAATACATAATCAGACCATCAGAACCCTGAGAGAGGAAGAGATAAGCTACAGATGAATGGCCTGGGTGACAGTTTGTTCATACATTAGCCACCTGCACTAACGCCAACCAATAAAAGCCTTTATAAACTGTGTGGTTCCAGGCCTGAATGCTGACCGTATATAACAGGTAGGACAAAGCATGTATTTTTACTGCTCTAATTACGTTGGTAACCAGTTTATAATAGCAATAAAGCACATCGGGGGTTTGTGGGATATGGCCAATATATATCTCCGCGATGCAGAGATATATATTGGCCATATACAGCTCTTAGCCGTGGTATATTGGCTATATACCACACCCCCTCGAGCCTTATTGCATAAATATATCATGGAGTTACACTTTTCTGTGAAAAAAAGTTATTAAAAGGATATTACTAACTATTCCCAACCACCATATTACACTTGCTATGGACTTCTTATATACACCATACATCCAATAATCAATGTGTACCACTACTTGCTATTTCCTGTGTTGGCCTATGCAGTTAGTCAGTAGCACTCAGTAAAAAGGCCCCATTGATTCACGTCTGCATATTTCCTGGCACTCAGCTGATGAGAAATGTGCTTCTCCTCTTATAACGTTAATGTACTATAGTAAGACCATCTGTATGCCAGTGCAAACCTTTACTTAATTGAACTCCAACACCTTTTCCTAACATGCTGACCACATCGCTCACGTCGCGTGCACGAACTTGGTTCTATTTGTGACGCTCAACGCGCTGCAAGTCCTGCCTCTCAAATCTCCTCATTGGTTTTTAGGAGCATATACCCACGTGGTTGATTGAAAGATGAACTGAGGCCCACACTCCAGTCCAGTTGGTGGTGGTAATGCACCTTAAAGTTGGTTGCCAATCGCCATATAAAGTCAGAAGAAGAAAAAGAGGCGTGAAGGAAGGAGGAGAGATGATGAGAAACGAATTCGGTTTACCCTTTTATCTGTGGATTAATTGTTGGAGTAGAGGACCTTGTGCATTTCAGGTAAAATAATGTTTATATCCCAGGACAAATTAGCTAGCAACAGCAAGCTAGATAGTTAAATATCCATAAATGTTTAATGCTTTTCGACCTGTCCCCAAATTAATATAATTGGTTCAGAGTTTGTTTTGATATTTCAACTTGCGTGTCCTGATTGCGTCTGGTGTGGAGGGACAAAATCAACATGCGCGTGATGTGGTCAGCATGTTATGGATCGCCCACATCTCAGATTTCCACCACATCAACATCAATTTAGTGTATCCTAGGCCCTGTTCATTAGGGCACACAATGGAAAGCATTTTAAAACGTTTGGTGCCTAATGAACATGATGATCCATTCCCTGGTTCTTATAGGATCCCAGTGTTTTCCTTGTCCCTGTATGGAGTCATACTGGACAGTGGTGCCCAAGATATGCCCATATGCCAGGGGCACATATCAGACAGGCCAGGCATGCCCAGACAGACCTACCACTCAGGAGAGGTGCCCACTGCCCAGATGGATGGTGCATGGATGACACCATGGCATTATCAGAGTGGGCATAGGGCCTCCAAGAGGTATACTGTTCTGTACTGTTCTAGCTTTGTTAGAGAGTATTACAGTAGTACAGTAAATGGCCAGTATGGAAAATGTTCACGCCAATGTGTGGACAAATGGAAGTGATTAAGCAGTGAAAACATAGTCTTTCATTTTGAACAGTACATCCATGTGGTCAAGGCTACTGAAATGGCCTCTCTCTCTCTCAATTGAATTGAAGGGCTTTGTTGTCATGGGAAACATGTTTACATTGCCAAAGCAAGTGAAATAGATAATAAGCAAAAGTGAAAGAAACAACACAATAAAAAATGTACAGTAAACATTACACTCACAAAATTTCCAAACGAATACAGACATTTCAAATGTCATATTTTGTCTATATACAGTGTTGATGATGTGCAAATAGAAATATGATGTGCAAATAATAAACAGAAATGTAGGTTGTATTTACAATGGTGTTTGTTCTTCACTGGTTTCCCTTTTCTTGTAGCAACAGGTCACAAATCTTGCTGCTGTGATTGCACACTTGTATTTCACCCAATAGATATGGGAGTTTATCAAAATTGGATTTGTTTTTTCAAAATCTTTGTGGGTCTGTGTAATCTGAGGGAAATATGTGTCTCTTATATGGTCATACATTTGGCAGGATGTTAGAAAGTGCAGCTCAGTTTCCACCTCATTTTGTGGGCAGTGTCCACATAGCCTGTCTTCTCTTGAGAGCCAGGTCTGCCTTCGGTGGCCTTTCTCAATAGCAAGGCTATGCATAGTCAAATATTTCCTTAATTTTGGGTCAGTCACAGTGGTCAGGTATTCTGCCACAGTGTACTCTGTGTTTAGGGCCAAATAGCATTCTAGTTTGCACAGTTTTTTTTGTAAATTCTTTCCAATGTGTCAAGCAATGATCTTTTTGTTTTCTCATGATTTGGTTGGGACCAATTGTGTTGCTGACTTGGGGCTCTGCGGGGTCTGTTTGTGAACAGAGCCCCAAGACCAGCTTGCTTAGGGGGATTCTCTCCAGGTTAATTTCTCTGTAGGTGATAGCTTTGTTATGGAAGGTTTGGGAATCGTTTCCTTTTAGGGGGTTGTAGAATTTAACGACTCTTTTGTGGATTTTGATAATTAGCGGGTATCGTCCTAATTTTGCTCTGCATGCATTATTTGGTGATTTACGTTGTACACGGGGCAATTTTTTGCATAATTCTGCATGCAGAGTCTCAATTTGGGGTTTTTCCCATTTTGTGAATTCTCGGTTGGTGAGCGGACCTCAGACCTCACAACCATGAAGGGCAATCGGTTCTATAACTGATTCAAGTATTTTTTGCCAGATCCTAATTGGTATGTCGAATTACATTGCCTTTCTTGCCTTGTCTCTCCGATCATTTACAGCTTTGTGGAAGTTACCTGTGGCGCTCATGTTTAGGCCGAAGTATGTCTATTTTTTGTGTGCTCCAGGGCAATGGTGTCTAGATGGAATTTGTATTTGTGGTCCTGGCAACTGGACCTTTTTTGAAACACCATTATTTTTGTCTGACAGAATCTGTGCAGAAGTTCTAGGTGCTGCTGTAGGTCCTCCTTGGTTAGGGACAGAAGCACCAGATCATCAGCAAACAGTAGACATTTGACTTCAGATACTAGTAGGGTGAGGACGGGTGCTGCAGACTGTTCTTGTGCCCCTGCCAATTCGTTGATATATACAGTTGAAGTCGAAGGTTTACATACACCTTAGCCAAATACATTTAAACTCAGTTTCACAATTCCTGACATTTAATCCTAGTAAAAATTCACTGTCTTAGGTCAGTCAGGATCACCACTTTATTTTAAGACTGAAATGTCAGAATAATAGTAGAGATAATGATTTATTTCATCTTTTATTTCTTTCATCACATTCCCAGTGGGTCAGAAGTTTACATACATTTAATTAGTATTTGGTAGCATTGCCTTTAAATTGTTTAACTTGGGTCAAACGCTTCAGGTAGCCTTCCACAAGATTCCCACAATAAGTTGGGTGAATTTTGGCCAATTCCTTCTGACAGAGCTGGTGTTATTGAGTCAGGTTTGTAGGCCTCCTTGCTTGCACACGCCTTTTCAGTTTTGCCCTACAAATCTTCTATAGGATTTAGGTCAGGGCTTTGTGATGGCCACTCCAATACCTTGACTTTGTTGTCCTTAAGCCATTTTGCCACAACTTTGGAAGTATGCTTCGGGTCATTGTCCATTTGAAAGACCCATTTGCGACCAAGCTTTAACTTCCTGACTGATGTCTTGAGATGTTCATTCAATATATCCACAGAATATTCCTCCCTCATGATGCCATTTATTTTGAAGTGCACCAGTCCCTCCTGCAGCAAAGCACCCCCACAACATGATGCTGCCACCCCCGTGCTTCACGGTTGGGATGGTGTTCTTCGGCTTGCAAGCCTCCCCCTTTTTCCTCCAAACATAACAATGGTGAATGTGGCCAAGCAGTTCTATTTTTGTTTAATCAGACCAGAAGACTATTCTCCAAAAAGTACGAACTTTGTCCCCATGTGCAGTTGCAAACCGTAGTCTGGCTTTTTAATGGTGGTTTTGGAGCAGTGGCTTCTTCCTTGATGTCAAGCAAAGAGGCACTGAGTTTGAAGGTAGGCCTTGAAATACATCCACAGGTACACCTCCAATTGACTCAAATTATGTAAATTAGCTTATCAGAAGCTTCTAAAGCCATGACATACTTTTCTGGAATTTTACAAGCTGTTTAAAGGCACAGTCAACTAACTGTATGTAAACTTCTGACCCACTGGAATTGTGATACAGTGAATTATAAGTGAAATAATCTGTTTGTAAACAGTTGGAAAAAGTTACTTGTGTCATGCACAAAGTAGATGTCCTACCCGACTTGCCAAAACTATAGTTTGTTAACAATAAATTTGTGGAGTGGTTGAAAAACGAGTTTTAATGACTCCAACCTAAGTGTATGTAAACCTCTCTCTCTCTCTCTCTCTCTCTCTCTCTCTCTCGCTCTCGCTCTCTCTCTCGCTCTCTCTCTCTCATATCATCACAGAAAGGTTTAATTAAAGTGTATCTACTTTGATACATCATTTATGTCTATATAAATCTCTCTTGCTGCCAACAGTGTTGGGTAACCAACTAGAGTACAGTACAGAAGAATCCCCTCTCATTTGTGTCAGCATTTTGGGTTGAGAGCAGAGCAGAACAGAACAGTCTGAAGACTTGATCCAGATGGGGGTGAATGATCTGATCATCTTAAATTGGAAATATTAGCGAGAAACCCATGTTACGAATGTTGTACCCCAACTTTCTCAGTCAGAAAGATGCAGGATTTCCCGAGGTAGCGCATGAAAGCAGCTTCAGTGACCCTGCCAGTAAGAGCGTTTTGTCTTGTCACAGGGGCTTGTCTGTGAGCCTGTTGTGACCTCCGATGGGAGGGAGCTCTAGAGTGAAACTGCCTGCATCATATAATAGATGGAGAGAGAAAGGGGAAGTGACCTCACACTGTGTGTGTGTGTGTGTGAGAGTGTGTGTGTGTGAGTGTGTATGCTGTGTTTGTACGTGCGTGTGTGTGTGTGTGTATGCGTGTGTGTGAGAGAGAGATAACATGTGTGTGGTTTATTGAGTGTGTGTAATGTGTTATGTACATCCATATGCTCCACACATATGGATGTACAGTAAATAAATATACTGTATGCTCCATATTTCAGCCAATAGAGTATATCCATCACTACATTTGACAGCTCTGTGCGCATGTTTGTGAAAGTGGTTTGAGTTAGTTTCATGTTTATGATCTTTGATGTTGTGTACTGTAACTGAATTCTGTACTGTACTGTAACTGGTCTGTCACACTTGCATGCATGCTTTTTGTGTGTGTTTGTGGGTGTATCTTTAGCCTTTGACCTTTATCTGTCCATTTCTGCCATGAGAGCAGAGTGTGGTCTTCATGGCTGGTTGTTATATATACATGGCTCTGGTTGTTTCTACTATTCTACCAGGGCAGGCCTTTATAGTATAAAGTATGTGTCCCAAATGGCATCCTATTTCCTATTTAGTGCATATAGGGAATAGGATGCCATTTGGAACGCAGACATAGTCAGCCCCAGAGAGGGCTCAGTGAGCTCGGATAAACACTGGACCATAATCACTGCCATATGTGTCTTCAGCAGAGCAATACAGCCCACCAATCTCATTTAGCCAGAGAAATAGACTAAATAGGGATGGAGAAAAATACAAAAAAGCCCTCTCTTGATTACAGCTTTCCGTATGTCTGGATCCGTTTATGGTTTAAAGACACATATCTACATATTACAGCAACCTTGTGTGTGTGCATGCATGTGTGTGTGAGTGAGTGCGTTAGTGTGTATTATAGCTAACATGTGTGTGAGTGCGTTAGTGTGTATTACAGCTAACATGTGTGTTAGTGTGTATTATAGCTAACGTGTGTGTGCAGTAGAGTGCGTGTGTAGTGCAGCACACTGCTCTGCTCCAGGAAGTTTCACTCTGGGAAAGCGTTTCCCGTTATAACGTGCTGCTGGAAATGGCCCAGTGTGCGTGGATGAAAGGAGTTGTATTTTCACAGGGCCTCTGTTGAGACTCAGGAGGTTTGAGCACAGCCACAAGCCACGTGACGAAAGGAGGGAAGAGGGCTGGGTGGGTGTTTTTGACTATTCTTGCACTGTGAGGTGATGTAAGAATTGTGTGTGTGTGTGTGTGTGTGTGTGTGTATTCCATATCTTTGAGTATATATATATATATATATATGAGTGAGAGAAAATAGATTGTATTCACTTGGCTGAATGACAGACAGATCAAAAGCCAGTGTCAAGGTTATGATATTGACTTGCCTCAATCTTCATTACTTATGGTAATTCACACATGAATATACAGGTAACTGCCTCAACAAAGCGAGCTGTATGGGGCCATAAACAAACAATAAAATGCTCATCCAGACGTGGAGCTCCTAATGGCCGGTGATTTTAATGCAGGAAAACTGAAATCCATATGACCTCATTTCTACCAGCATGTCACCTATGTAACTAGAGGGATACAAACTAGAGGGATACAAAGATCACCTTTACTCCACACACAGAAATGCATCCAAAGCTCTCCCCTGCCCTCCATTTGGTAAATTGGACCATAACTCTATCCTCCTGATTCCTGCTTACAAGCAAAAACTCAAACAGGAAGTACCAGTGACGCATTCAATACGGAAGTGGTTCGATGAAGCGGATGCTAAGCTACAGGAATGTTTTGCTAGCACAGACTGGAATATGTTCTGAGATTCTTCCGATGGCAGTGAGGAGTTGGGGTCAGCCCTAGATGACACAATCACTATTGCACTCCACACGGCCCTTTCCCACCTGGACAAAAGGAAGCTTGTAAAAAAAGCTAAACGTTACACTGTCATGAAATATGATTAAAAGACACATATGTACCTCCATAGCATTTAACAATTTGCCTGTGAATAACCATACCTTAATACAAACTTGCTACTGTATGCAGAATTCTTGACGCACAACCGAAGATCCTGCCATATCCTGCCAGCACGCCCACAAGCGAGCCACTCAGGCGCAGAATGATTACGCGTGGAAGAGGGCGAGGAACTAGATTGGAGTAACAACAATTTGTTGCAAGTTGGGGAGTGGGGCTAATAACTGAACAATAGACTATTCAACCTTTACTAAAGTATAGTCTAATAGCTGAGCTAGGTGTGGGAAAGTAAACTATCACAGACCAGATTTGCCCTAACAACCAAGGGGTAGCTTGCTACTCAATGTAATGAAGTAATTACTTTTTAAATAAGTTACCTTACGTTGGCTGACAATTTGTTAGCTACGCTGTCCTTACGAACCAAATAGCATATCATTACAGCAGTATGTACCGGTATGTTAGCTAGTTACCTAACGTTAGTAGTTAAACATCAAACTTGCCAGAATATTAACTATAGGCTGTCTGACTACCCAACGTTTATTGACTTGATTATTCCCGTCATTCTTAGCTTAGCTAAATGGTATAGTTGTTGTGCGTTCTCAATGGACATTCGGGTGCTTTTGTAAATTCACTCTGGCTATCTACACCGATTCAACGCACTCTCGTCTGAGTGTACCAGAGAGCAGAATAATGAATTTACGGGCGCTCAACACCGGTTGAATATGGCCGGTGTCAGTAAACGTCGGCAAAAAAGCGTAATTAAATTATTTCCAGCAGCACAGTTACAGTCACCAACGCTCTGGTTAACACAAAAACTGCCTTACCAGCTCTGCTAGGGCGAGTAAAATGGTCAGAGTGGTCTCATTTGTGTTCGGAAGTAGTGTTAGCTTGGGTGCTTGACTGCCGTTGTAAGGCCCCCCAAAAAAAAGTTATACAGCTGCACCATTGAGAGCATCTTGACTGGCTGCATCACCGCTTGGTATAGCAACTGCTTGGCATCCTACCACAAGGCGCTACAGAGGGTAGTGCGTACTGCCCAGCAAATCACTGTGGCCGAACTCCCTGCCATCCAGGACCTCTATACCAGGCGGTGTCAGAGGAAGGCCCTAAAAATTGTCAAGGACTCCAGCCACCCAAGTCATAGACTGTTCTCTCTGCTACCGTACAGCAAGGCGTACCGGAGCACCAAGTCTGTGACCAAAAGGCACCTGAACAGCTTCTACTCCCAAGCCATAAGACTAGTGAATAGTTAATAAAATGGCTACCCGGATTATTTACATTGACCCCCTTTATTATTTATTTATCTTAATTGTTTTGCACTTACTCTCTTGCTCTGGCTCAATACACACTCACTAGACTCTTCCCACACACTCACACACCCACACATGCATATTGACTCCACACACACACACACACACACACTTTCACACATCACATAAGCTGCTGCGACTCTGTTTATTATATAGTATATCCTGATTGACTAGTCACTTTTACCCCTACCCACATGTACATCCTGTGTTATCTCAATTACCTCAACTATTTCGTACTGCTGCACATTGACTCGGTACTGGTGCTCCTTGTAAATAGCCTCGTTATTGTTTTTATTGTGTTTTGAGCAAATATTTGTCTTACTTTTTAACTCTGCACTGTTGGGAATGGGTTTGTAAGTAAGCATTTCACTGTAAAGTCTACACCTGTTGTATTTGGCGCATGTGACCAATACTATTTGATTTGTCCAATAAGAAACACTCATATCCGCTTTCTGTAGCAAAACGTTTTTAAATGTTTTACATTGCATGCCCTAATGAACCCATCTCCCTTGTAGTATTCCCATCCTCCCAACTACCTTACAGCAGTGCCCTTCCCTCCTCCCACACTCTAGAAGGCCTTGGTCCACAGGGAGGGAGCGATGGGGTACTGCTACTCTCCAATGAAGGGTTACAGTTGGACGATTTTGGCCTTGTGGTTTCCAGGGAAGCCTGCCAAACAACCTTCTTCTTGGTTAGAGAGAGCGAGATGGTGCAAAAGAGAGAGAGAGAGACAGGGGGAAGAGAGGGTGAGAGAGAACGAGAGAGAAAATAGAATCACTAGGGAGGGATATATTTTCATAACATTTGGGAGGAGGTTGTAAAGTTGTATGTCCAGCTAAAGTGGTGAGTTGTGAACATTCTTGCAATAACTGTGCAAAGGAAACTGCCCTAAGCCTCCCACTCGATCATACTGCACCCTAGGAGTAGTGTTCACTAGAATGGAATTGCTAACATAATAAGAAAGAAAAAGACAGAAATAGAAAGAAAGAAATAAGTCACAGTCAGTGGTCAGAGTGCTTTTTAGGCCCTAGAAAGCCAAAGTAATATCTTACCAATCCACAGGCAGCTGCCAATAGTGGACGGCTTAGCAGAAATTTCCATACCAATCATTCATGTTGTGAATAAAGCAATTGACACAGAGTTTGAAGGCAATCTTGATCTATTTTATCAGTGGAGATGTAAGGAGTAAACTTATTTTCACCATAGTATGCCTCCAGACATGTTGATGTAATGACAGGATTCCTGCACACACACACACAGAAAGACGCAGGAATGCAGAAACGCATACACACACCACCCGTCAGCCCCTCTGACAGACCTGCCTCCCTGGTGTTCTTACCTACAGGTGTGTAATAGGTGAACTCCTGCTGTCAGACATGTTCCACACACACACCTGCCCCACTACACACACACACACATACTATTTATTCCCTGTCCTACTTCTGAGGTTCATGTTCCAATCAACCAGAGAAATAGGATGTGGCCACAAGAGGGCAGACTATTCTGTGGATGTGAATAGAGCAGCCTGGACATTGAGAAAGGATGTGAATTAATGGTGGTGAATGGCAATATTCTCAATTGGTTTTGCTAACTCCTCTGTTCTCCGTAATCGAGGAGAGGAGCCAAGATGAGGAAATGTGGAAACAAATGGGCTTGTATGAAATTAGATTTTCCTTGTCCACTAGCGCGTAAAAATACATGTCTCTAGTTGTGGCATACATTTTATAGATAAAAGGCGAAGTAGCATATCGTTTTTAAACGTGTGCATGCTTTTATCCTCCGACAAAACAACAGCTGATTTGAAAGGTGTGTGGCAGATATCAAAACTGTTCCGTGAAGGATACACCTGACTATCCTTTGCCTTTTCTCATTTGGAAAAGTCCTCCACTCTCTCTCCTCCGTCCTGACTCCTGCATGACCTGGAAACCGATAAGTGGTTGAGTGGGCAAGGAGATGTCAATTCCTTAGTAGGCGAACGGAAGACTGTTCTCCTCTCCTCGATAGCCACCTTTCATCGAGGATATTCATGTGTACAGTGGCTTGCGAAAGTATTCACCCCCCTTGGCAGTTTTCCTGTTTTGTTGCCTTAGAACCTGGAATTAAAATAGATTTTTTTTTGGGGGTTGTATAATTTGATTTACACAACACTTTGAAGATGCTAAATATGTTTTGTGAAACAGACTAGAAATAAGACAAAAAAACTGAAAACTTGAATGTGCATAACTATTCACCCCCCCCTCAAGTCAATACTTTGTAGAGTCACCTTTTCCAGCAATTAATGCTGCAAGTCTCTTGGGGTGTCTCTATAAGCTTGGCACATCTAGCCACTGGGATATTTGCCCATTCTTCAAGGTAAAACTACACTAGCTCCTTCAAGATGGATGGGTTCCGCTGGTGTACAGCAATCTTTAAGTCATACCACAGATTCTCAATTGGATTGGAGGTCTGGGCTTTGACTAGGCCATTCCAAAACATTTAAATGTTTCCCCTTAAATCACTTGAGTGTTTCTTTAGAAGTATGCTTAGGGTCATTGTCCGACTGGAAGGTGAACCTCCATCCCAGTCTCAAATCTATGGAAGACTGAAACAGGTTTACCTCAAGAATTTCCCTGTTTTTAGCTTCATTCATCATTCCTTCCATTCTGACCAGTTTCCCAGTCCCTGTCGATGTAAAACACCCCCACAGCATGATGCTGCCACCACCATGCTTCACTGTGGGGATGGTGTTCTCAGGGTTATGAGAGATTTTGGGTTTGCGCCAGACATCGCGTTTTCCTTGATGGCCAAAAAGCTCAATTTTAGTCTCATCTGACCAGAGTACCGTCTTCTATATGTTTGGGGAGTCTCCCACATGCCTTTTGGCGAACACCAAACGTGTTTGCTTATTTTTTTCTTTAAGCAATGGCTTTTTTTCTGGCCACTCTTTCGTAAAGCCCAGCTCTGTGGAGTGTACAGCTTAACGTGGTGCTATGGACAGATACTCTTATCTCCGCTGTGGAGCTTTGCAGCTCCTTCAGGGTTATCTTTGGTCTCTTTGATTAATGCCAACCTTGCCTGGTCCATGAGTTTTGGTGGGTGGCCCTCTCTTGGCAGGTTTCAATTTTTTAATAATGGATTTAATGGTGCTCCGGATATTTTTTTAGAACCCAACCCACAACTTTGTCCCTGACCTGTTTGAAGATATCCTTCATGGTGCCGCTTGCTTGGTGGTGTTGCAGACTCTGGGGCCTTTCAGAACAGGTGTATATATACTGAGATCATGTGACACTTAGATTGCACACAGGTAGACTTTATTTAAATAATTATTTGACTTCTGAAGGTAATTGGCTGCACCAGATCTTATTTAGGGGCTTCATAGCAAAGAGGTGAATACATATGCACGCTGTTGTTAAAGAAAATTACAAATAATAAACAAGTACATTTTTTATTTTACATTACCAATTTGGACTACTTTGTATATGTCCATTACATGAATTACAGGTTGTAATGCAACAAAACAAAATAGGAAATGGAAGAGTTTTGAAATCTACCGCACCTGTCACAATCGTCGACAGAATTGGACCAAGGCGCAGCGTTCAGGGTTGAGTGAAACATATTTATTTAAATGCAACTCACCAAAAACAAAAGCAAGAACACAACGCACGCACGCGCGCACGACAAACACACGCACAAACACACGCACAAACACACGCACAAACACACGCACAAACACACGCACAAACACACGCACAAACACACGCACAAACACAAACACAAACACAAACACAAACACAAACACAAACACAAACACAAACACAAACACAAACACAAACACAAACACAAACACAAACACAAACACAAACACAAACACAAACACAAACACAAACACAAACACAAACACAAACACAAACACAAACACAAAGTATAATATCCCACAACAAGGTGGGGGACTAAACAACCTAAATAGGATCCCAATTAGAGACAACGACTAACAGCTGCCTCTAATTGGGAACCCAAACCAACCAACATAGAAATACAAACATAGACCAAAACACCCCTGATCACATCCTGACAAAAACACAAATGAGCAGCCAAAAGGGCTACCTATGGCCAGGACGTGACAACACCCCCTTTAAATCATATTTTGTTTTGTCAGAGGAGAAAAGCATGCACTCATTTAAAAACCATATGCTTTTTTTATCTATAAAATGGGCACAACTAAATGTAATTTGCTTGATGGCGTGCGAGTGGAGACAGAGTCTCATTTCATACAAGCGCATTTTCCCTCTACTCGTCGTCACTCCTAAATTAACTTTGACATTTTTTAAAAAGAGGCAAGAGAGGAGCAAATCCAGTTGAGAAAAGGCTCTTGATGAAAGGTGGCTATCAAGGAAGGGGAGGACACTCTTCTGTTCGCCTACTAATGAATTCACACTCTCCTCAACCACTCAACCACTTATCCATTTTCAGGTCACAGAGGACAGACTTTTGCCCAAAGGGAATCTCCCCTTGCTGCTGTTTTCACCAGAACTATTATGGCTAGTAGTGTTCATGTATCACCAGTAAGGGGTGCTACTATAACATGCACGAGGACATGGAGGGGAATGTGTCTGAAAACTTTACCAGCTGTCAAATCCTTGCATCCTCGGTCCTTGTTTCCTAAATTCCTTTCAAAGCTAATTGGATGAGGAGGTCTAAGGAAAGGACCATGGATCCTCTCCTCTAATGCACTTAGAGGAAATTAGGAAACACGTACGAGGAAGGAAGGATTTGACGGCTTGTAACGTTTTCTGTTTCTGTTTTTGTAACGTATTCAGTACAGACACAGGAGTGATGAAGGTAGAGGCTGCATAATAAGACACTCATTCAACAACATTGAAAACTGTCTGACACATTCAAGTGAATCACTCTTTCTTACATGAGACAATAGGAGGTCATCGTCCCTAGACACCACCCCCCACACTAGGGCCAACTGTAATATTATGATGTCCTAAAGTGTGTGTGTGTGTGGGTGTGTGTGTTGTGATTAAATAATATATAATTGTAGACCAAAAAATATCCTCAACCCACACACACCTGACCCTCTTACCAGGGCCCCACCCTTAAAATATATTCAGCATTTATTTTCCAGTAGCTCAAAAGCGGAATCCATCTATCCCTATTACCCTCCAGTCAGTGAGGCTGGGGCTGTGCCCATCCACCACTATGTCAGCCAGAGTGCTTTTATTCTCTTCTTTTCATTTGACTACATCCTTCCTTCCTCTCTCCATCCATACCTCCTCCATCTGAGAGCAGATTGATGACACCACTACACTGCTGCTAATCGCTGTTTATTATCTATGCATAGTCACTTTACCCCTACCTACATGTACAAATTACCTCCACTAACCTGTACCCCCACACATTGACTCGGTACCGGCACCCCCTGTATAATAGCCTCATTATTGTTATTTTATTGTGTTACTTTTTATAAAAATTTTTACTTTAGTTTATTTAGTAAATATTTTCGTATTTCTTTTTCTTGAACTTCATTGTTGGAAGTTAGAATTTCACAGTAAGGTCAACACCTGTTGTATTCAGCGCATGTGACTAATACAATTTGATTTGAGTATTGATCATTTTGATCAAATTTTGAAGTTTTAAGTAATAATACATTCGGAAAGTATTCAGACCCCTTGACTTTTTCCACATTTTGTTACGTTACAGCCTTATTCTAAAATTGATTAAATTATTTCCCCCCCCTCATCATTCTATACACAATACCCCAAAATGCCAAAGCAAAAACAGGTAAAATAAATAAATAAATGTATTTAAATTATATAAATAAAAAAAACTGAAATATTACATAACTTTTCAGATCCTTTACTCAGTTGAAGCACCTTTTGCAGTGATTACAGCCTCGAATCTTCTTGGGTATGAAGCTTGGCACACCTGCATTTGGGGAGTTTCTCCCATTTTTCTCTGCAGATCCTCTCAAGCTCTGTCAGATTGAATGGGGAGTGTCGCTGCACAGCTATTTTCAGGTCTCTCCAGAGAGTGTTGCAGAGATGATTGTCCTTCTGGAAGGTTCTCCCATCTCCGAAGAGGAACTCTGGAGCTCTGTAAGAGTGACCATCGGGTTCTTGGTCACCACCCTGACCAAGGCCCTTCTCCCCCGATTTGGCCAGCTCTTGGAAGTCTTGGCGGTTCCAAACTTCTTCCCTTTAAGAATGATGGAGGCCACTGTGTTCTTGGGGACCTTCAATGCTGCATAAATGTTTTGGTACCCTTCCCCAGATCTGTGCCTCGACACAATTCTGTCTCGGAGCTCTACGGACAATTCCTTCGACCTCATTGCTTGGTTTTGCTCTGACATGCACTGTTAACTGTGGGACCTGATATAGACAGGTGTGTGCCTTTCCAAATCATGTCCAATCAATTGAATTGACCACAGGTGGACTCCAATCAAGTTGTTGAAAAAGATTTTTGAATACATTTAAAAAAAATGTCAAACAACATGCTTTTGGTTTGTCATTGTGGGGTATTGTGTGTAGATTGATGAGATTTTTATTTTATTTTAGAATAATGCTGTAAGGTAACAAAATGTGGAAAAAGTCAAGGGGGTCTGAATACTTTACCGAAGGCACTGTATATATATATACTTTATTTTGGCATAGCCTACTGATCAACGAGACACCTGATTTACCTTGAATCATCAAATCAAATCAAACTTCATTTGTCATATGCGCCGAATACAAGAAGTGTAGACCGTGAAATGTTTACCTACAAGCCCTTAACCAACAGTGCAGTTCAAGAAGAGTTAAGAAAATATTTTATTTAAGTAAAGAATTTCATTAAATAATAATAAAAACACAATAACATAACAATAACGAGGCTATATACAGGGGGTACCGGTACCGAGTCAGTGTGCGGGGTTACAGGTTAGTTGAGGTAATTTGTACATGTAGGTAGGGGTGAGGTGACTATGCAAAGATAATGAACAGCGAGTAGCAGCAAGGTACAAAAGAAATGGAGAGGGGGTCAATGTAATAGTCCGGTGGCGATTTAGTTAATTGTTCAGCAGTCTTATGGCTTGGGGGTAGAAGCTGTTAACCTCTTAAGCATCATTAAGGAGCGCTGGGGCGCTAGCGCCCCGTTCCCGACACTACCCGGGGAAATGTAAGGCGCCAAATTCAAAATCCAAAAGTTTAATTATTAAACATTCATCAATATACAAGTCTTGGCAATATCACAGCGTTGTCAGGTTTTTACGACGAAAGCACAACATTTGATTGTTTGAGGATAGCATCTCTCATATTTAATGCATTAGCATAAATCTATAACCAGCGCGGGTCACACAAAACCCATATAAGAGCTAAAGAATATCACTTACCTTTTGAAGATCTTCTGCTGAGGGCATCCGAAGTGTCCAAACAAGACAATCCATGGTTCTTTTGTTAGAAAAGTCATTTATTATATCCATAAATCTCAGTTTGGTTGGCGCGTTATGTTCAGAAAATCCACCGTCGAGTTGCACGTTGTACAGTGAAGAGAAAGCGCTCAAATTATACCTATCAACTTTGCCCAAACAAATCAAACATCATTTATAATGTATCCTTAGGTATACTGTTATGAATATTAACGATTATATTTTACACGGATAAAAGGAAAATAAAGAGGAGCGAGCTCACGGTCTCGCGCCCAGGAAAAGTTATTGACATCCGTGGTTCTTTCATCAATTCTTCTTCTATTCGGTTCTGTTCCATGATAAAGCCATGAAACCATGTCTAAAGACTGTTGACATCTAGTGGAAGCCATTATACTGGGATTTCAATAGGAAGCCTATCAAACTGAGGAAATGTCACAAAAAAACTTTTTCTGGACAGAAATTCCACTGATGTGAGTGCTACCTTCGTTTCCTTGGGCACAGGGACTCTGGTGGTCTGCTTGTAGGTATTACAGAGTCAGTCATGGAGAGGTTGAAAATGTCAGTGAAGACACTTGCCAGCTGGTCTGAGCATGCTTTGAATACACATCCTGGTAATCCATCTGGCCCCGCGGCTTTGTGAATGTTGACCTGTTTAAAGGTCTCGCTCACATCGGCTACTGAGAGCGTTATCATTTTATTAGGGGTTCAACAGCAAAGCTGTGAAAACTATTGTTATTCTTAGACTTTGTTTTCCTTTACATGGTCAACTAACTCAAGCATAGATTGGTAAGTTTTTTCTAATTTGGCACATAGAAACTAGAGGTCATGAGTAACTTGCTCAAAAAGAACATCACCGATTGGCCTATAAGTGGCACTGTTAAAGCACTCTCACCTAAACCCTCATATCCGCTGCCCTGTTTGACCTAGAGACTTGAAACGTTGTATCTACAGTGGAATTACCTAGATTTCTGCATAAATTGGTCATAAAATGTGATCTTATCTTCATCTATGTCACAACAATAGACAAACACAGTCTGCTTAAACTTATAACAATTATACGTTTTCATGTCTTTATTGAACACACCGTGTAAACATTCACAGTGCAGGGTGCAAAAAGTGTGAACCCTTGGATTTAATAACTGGTTGACCATCCTTTGGCAGCAATAACCTTTGGACCATTCCTCTTTACAAAACTGTTTCAGTTCAGCAATATTCTTGGGATGTCTGGTGTGAACTACTCTCTTGAGGTCATGCCACAGCATCTCAACTGGGCCACTCCAGAAGGAGTATTTTCTTCTGTTGAAGCCATTTTGTTGTTGATTTACTTCTGTTTTGGGTCGTTGTCCTGCTGCATCACGCAACTTCTGTTGAGCTTCAATTCGCGGCCAGATAGCCTTACATTCTCCTGCAAAATGTCTTGATAAACTTAGGAATTTATTTTTCCGTCGATGATAGCAAGCTTTCCAGGCCGTTCGGCAGTCGACGTCACCGGCTTTCTAGCCATCGCCGCTCAGCTGCTATTTTGTTTCCTTTGCTTTTGTCTTGTTCACCTCGCACCTGGTTTGTATTCCAGTGATTGCGGCATGTATTTATTTCCGGTGAATATGTCTTGTCATTGTGTGGAATTAATCATTGTTGCATGTGTGTGTAGTACAGGCTCATTTTCTCCGGGTAACGGTTGTTAACCCGTATTTGTATTTTGTGCTTAACCTGGACTGTGTTTATGTCGTGGCGCTAGACACTTTATATTAGTGGCCTAGTATATTGACGCTGTTGTTATGCTCCTTCTTTGTTTGTTTGTGCCATTAAAGTGTGCGCCTTTACGACACGTTCCGCTCTCCTGCACCTGATTTCACCCCAGTAGCGCATACCGTGACACACCACCATACTTTACAGTTGGGATTAAGTTTTGATGTTGGTGTGCTGTGCCTTTTTTTCTCCACACATAGTGTTGTGTGTTCCTTCCAATCAACTCAGCTTTAGTTTAAGCTGTCCACAGAATATTTTGCCAGTAGCGCTGTGGAACATCCAGGTGCTCTTTTGCAATGTTTTTTTTTAGACAGCAGTGGCTTCTTCTGTGTTGTCCACCCATGAGCACCATTCTTGTTTAGTGTTTTACGTATTGTAGACTCGTCAACAGAGATTTTAGCATGTTCCAGAGATTTATGTAAGTCTTTAGCTGACACACTAGGATTCTTCTTAACCTCATTGAGCACTCTTGCAGTCATCAGTGCCGAACTTTCTCCATTTATATACAATTTGTCTTACCGTGGACTGATGAACATCAAGGCATTTAGAGATACTTTTGTAACCCTTTCCGGCTTTATGCAAGTCAACAATTCTTAATCTTAGGTCTTCTGAGATATCTTTTGTTTGAGGCATGGTTCACAGGCAATGCTTCTTCTGAATAGCAAACTCAAATTTTGAGAGTGTTTTTTTATAGCTCTAACCAACATCTCCAATCTCATTGATTGGACTCCAGGTTAGCTGACTCCTGACTCCAATTAGCTTTTGAGAAGTCATTAGCCTAGGTGTTCACATACTTTTTCCAACACTGTGAATTTTTAAACTCTGTATTCAATATAGACAAGAAAAATACAATAATTTGTGTGTTATTAGTTTAAGTACACTATGTTTGTCTATTGTTGTGACTTAGAATTTGATCTGATCTTCATCTATGACCAATTTATGCAGAAATCCAGGTAATTCCAAAGGGTTCACATACTTTTTCTTGCAACTGTAGGTGTCTTTCCTGAAGCTGAACAAATTTGCCCCAAAGACATAAGGTCCATTGATATATTTTTGGAAATCCATTGAAAAACATACTCTCATGAAGTCTAAACACCATATTCGGTATGTAGGCCCATGGTACATCTCTTAACATAGTTTGAGAAAAGCTAAAGTATTGGGATGGGTGAGTTATTGATAAATCTGGAAATCTGATTTTACTTAACCATTTAAATCCTTTGTAAATCAACTTCACAATGGCCTATCAACTTAAAACATTTTAAGGTAATCAAAGACATTACCATGATGAAACATTTAAAGTTTAGCATTGATATCTAAAAAATACAAGGAAACTATTCAAAATTATCTTTTTGTACTATGTAACGCTAATGCTAAAAAGAAAATTTATAAAAAAACATATTCTTCTCATGGAAAAGTCAGCTGTGCAAGTGTATTGAAGTATTTTGGAACAGTAATGTAGAGTGTACCAACTGAGATTTTAATCATTCACACAAACAGATTTAGACAAAATAAAGTCCCAGAATTCGAAGATGATGGCAATATACTAGTACACTAACTAACCATTAGTCAAATTGACCCCAGAATTGGTTTACAAACTCAATAAGTAATGACTTAAAGAATGATTGCTTACCTGCTGCATTCAAAGATAACGAACCTACAGCAATAGACCAAACTTGACTTGCGTCATCCTTGTGGTATTGAGAGATAAACAGATAATGCTATCACTAGTTATCCTACTGGTCTTGTGTCCTTTTCGTAATCCTGTGAACCTTGTTCATTCATATCGCTCGCAGTTATATATCTTTTTTACATTGCTATGTCTTTTTAGGCCACTAGGCTATGAAAAGGAGCTAAGTACAATGGTCAGGTAACTCTGAGAAAGAGGTCAGCTTGACGTCGAAACTTCAGTCACCTGTACTCATCCCTGAATAATGGATTAAAGGGAACAAATAAGAAATTAATCCCTGCCCTTTTTTGAGCGCTCTCTTCCTGCTTTACTTTGTTTGCTAAAGCGAGGAGGCCTAACTGAATTCTGTTCCTGGCCCTGTTTCTCATGACTAAAGGGATGGGAAAAGCTGATCTTGGATCAGTAAAGAGGGTTACCAGAGAGAGATGATGCCCTATGCGTGGGAAAGAAATTGTGGTCAGAGCAGGCTTAAAGAGGAGGCTCAAGGCCTTCAAGTGGCCGAGGTCCAGAGGCGAGCATAGCTAGCCTGGATTAACATCCTATTGAGTCAACAGCTAATGATCCCCACGCATCTACATCAAAGGGGTTGGGTCAGGGTCACACACGCAGGGGATGGACGCATGCACGCACGGACGCAGGCACACACACACAAACGCAAGCAAACATGCCCACAAGCAGACATACACACAAACCTTGTCTTCTAAAAGATATATAGACTGCACACCTACACATTAAAATACTTCCACCTACACGCGTACATCCGTACATTCATCTTGTATCTGTCTAGGGAAGAGAAAGCCTCGAATAAACCAGCCCCCCCCCCCCAACACACACACAAACACTCACTGTTGCTCTCTTTCTCTCTCATTCACGCATATGCAACACACTCAAGATGGGGCTACTGTAGATGGGAAGGAGAGTGCTGTATGTATTCATATAGGCGTATAGTATCTGATGGTTGGAAGTCAGTCATCTCAGAGAGCAGGCTGGGAACATCAACAGGGTCAGAGGCTAAGGGGCAAGGGTCTCTTGAGATAAAGAAATAGAGCTGAGTAAATGTATATACGCATGAGTGTGAGAGAGAGGCGAGCGTGTGTGTGTTTGAGTGAACGTGTGTGTGTTTGAGAGAGCATTTCTGTAAGTATGTGGGTATGTGCCTGTGTATGCATACGTGTATGATAGAAACTGTGTGTGTGTGTTCGTGCGTGTGTGCCAGTGTATGCGTGTGCATACATGTGTGTGGCTACTACCCACACCTTGGAGATTAATGGTAGGATGTGTCTGAGTGCAGCAACAGTAAAGCCCTTGGATCCAATCCCCGAGGTACAAATCTGTCCTTCTGCCCCTGAAAAAGGCAGTTAACCCACTGTTCCCCGGTAGGCCGTCATTGGAAATAAAAATGAGTTCTTAACTGACTTGCCTAGTTAAATAAAGGTTAAATAAAAAAATATATAAAAAAAAAATCGGTTTAACTCTTCTTGAACTGCACTGTTGGTTAAGGGCTTGTAAGTAAACATTTCACGGCTAGCGCCCCACCGCTCCCTAAGAAGTTAACACACTTTCTTTCTGTTAGCACAGAGTGGCAGATCAATGGGCTTACATCTAAAGGAAGTCGTCAGGATGAAGACACACACATACAAGGTCAAACAGAGGAGAGTTGTACCTCGAAGACCGTGAGGCATTAATTGTGTATAATGTAGTAATCACTGTAATGTGTGAGGTGTGTGTACCGGTCACCCGTGATACAAGTCAGTTTTCAACATTCCTCCATGTCCGAGGACGTCGGGAGATGATGTGGAAACTGGCCACTAGGGGCAACTGCCACATTAACCCTGAACAACACTCTGCTGGGTGGTAATACACACAATATTATAGTGTGTACAGTGCATTCGGAAGTATTCAGACCCCTTCCCTTTTTCCACATTTTGTTACGTTTCAGCCTTTTTCTAAATTGATTGAATAGATGTTTTCCTCATCAATCTACACACAATATCCCGTAATGACAAAGCGAAAACAGAAAAAAATCCTTATTTACATAACTTGATTGGAGTCCACGTGTGGTAAATTCAATTGATTGGACTTGATTTATAAAAGGCACACACCTGTCTATATAAGGTCCCACAGCTGACCGTGCATGTCAGAGCAAAAACCAAGCCATGAGGTGGAAGGAATTGTCTGCAGAACTCCGAGACAGGATTGTGTCGAGGCACAGATCAGGGGAAGGGTACCAAAACATTTCTGCAGCATTGAAGGTCCCAAAGAACACAGTGGCCTCCGTCATTCTTAAATGTAAGAAGTTTGGAACCACCAAGACTCCACCAAGGCCTAAATGCCAAGCTTCACGTCTGGAGGAAACCTGGCACCATCCCTACTGTGAAGCATGGTGGTAGCAGCATCATGCTGTGGGGATGTTTTTCAGCGGCAGGGACTGGGAGACCAGTCAGGATCGAGGGAAAGATGAACGGAGCAAAGTACAGATCTGGGGCGAAGGTCCATTTTTCTACATGACAACAACCCTAAGCACACAGCCAATACAACACAGGAGTGGCTTCGGGACAAGTCTCTGAATGTCCTTCAGTGGCCCAGCCAGAGCCCTGACTTGAACACGATCAAACATCGGTGGAGAGACCTGAAAATAGCTGTGCAGCCAAGCTCTCCATCCAACCTGACAGAGCTTGAGAGGATCTGCAGAGAAAAATTGGGAGAAACTCCCCAAATACAGGTATGCCAGGCTTGTAGCGTCATACACAAGAAGACTTAAGATTGTAATCGCTGCCAAAGGTGCTTCAACAAAGTACTGAGTAAAGGGTATGAATACTTATGAAAATGTCATATTTAAAAATATATATATATATTATATATATACATTTTCAAAAAAAAATGAAACCTGTTTTTGCTTTGTCATTATGGGGTATTGTCTGTAGATTGATGAGGGATTTAAAAAAATATATATTTTAGAATAAGTCTGCAACATAACAAAATGTGAAAAAGGTCAAGGGGTCTGAATACATTTTCCGAATGCACTTTAACCTTAACCAGGTTCTATAGTATAGTGTTGTATAATATTGTATTGTTATGGCCTCCAGAAGTGCCACCATGTCACGTGATCTGCCCTCTCTTAACTCCTATTGAAAATGTACTGTATATGGAGCTTTTAGTGGCTGACGTACATATTGAATTGCTCTCTGTTAAACACACGCTAGTTAACAGGTCCACCTCTTTGGAGGAAGTCTTCCCTTTTCCTTGTTAAGGCCAGGCTTCATGACTGACTGTTTAAACCAGCAGCAGGCTTTATGCAAAGAGAGAGTGTGTGTGTGTGTGTGTGTGTGTGTGTGTGCATTTGTGTATGCCTGCCCTGCATATGTGTATGTGTGGGTGTGTATGAGAATGTGTGTGTGTACCTCATGCATGTGTGTATGTTCCCTAACCTATACCCTTAGGCCAGTAATTAGGGTTGGGGTGTTCATTTGTCTCCAGTTGTTTGTTTGTAACTCGATCCTGACATGATTTTCAAGGTGTCATTTATTCAGTATCCCTTACCCTTTGTCATGCTTGTCTTCAAGCTTGGGCAGTTCCACAACTGGACATTTTAGTGATAGAGTTTCATTTCAGGGTGGGAACATAGCAACACACACTTATAGAAAACACCAAAACAACTCAGAGAGGACAGTCAATGCTTTCCTCCAATAAGAAGTTGGGAATGTGTGGGTATTTTCCCAGGATGCACTATGTCACCGCTGTGGTTTTCTGCTCATGCAAAATGGATGACCTCAGAGCTGTAACCTGAGCTTCACATTCCAGCACTCTTTGTGATGTTGTGTGTTTGTGGTGTCGTGTGTGTGTGTGTGGTCTTGAGCTGCAGAGCAATTACAGTAGAGCGAGAGACTTATCTTGGTGTATCAGATTGACCAAGTCTCACATTTCACCTGTGTGTGTGTGTGTTTGCGTGTGTGTAATTGTTTAATGTGTAATTCCGGTGTTATGAGTATTTCCGCCCTCTGCCACTGGCAGAATACCATCTGATTAAATGTAAATCTCAATGAAATCCATTTGAATCCCACTTTAACACAATAAAATGTGAAAAGATCCAAGGGGGGTGAATACTTATTATAGGCACTGTAACCCCTCTGTTTCCTGTGGTACATCTCTCTCGCATTTCCTTCCCTCTCTCCATTCCCTCCCATGTCTCTGTTTCTCTCTCTCACTTTCTGTTTATATCTCTATCTCTATTTCTCTTCCACTCACTCTGTGCATGTTTGAACTCTCCATCTCTCTGGCCCTCCTTCTCTCTCTTCCCTTCCTGTCTCCCTCCCCCACCACCCTCTCTTCTTCCCTACTCACCACACACCCCACCCACATCTCTCTTCCTCTCTATCCCTCTCTCTCTCTGACCTACTGTATAATTCAGTGGTGTGTGTGCCTTCTCTGTGAGTGTGTCTGTGATGGAGGACTGTAGGAGGGGCTGTGGTCGGGCTGTTGAGCCGCTCTCAGCTGCAACAGTGTGCTTCCTTCCTGCCTGCCTCTATGCCTGCCTGTCTGTCTGGTCTGTAGCCTCTGAGATGTGTGAGTAAGTGGAGTCCTGGAGGACCGCAGTCCGTCTCCCTCTTCCTCCCTTTCCCCCTCCAGCCCCCAACCCAGCAGATAAGGTTAAACAGACAGAGTTAATCAAGCCAAAGACATGGAGATTAAAGAGAGAGAGAGGTGGAGGTAGAGAGAGCGGTAGATGGATGTAGAGAGAGGGTGAAAGAGAGAGAGAGGTGGAGGTAGAGAGAGAGAGAACTCTACTGTATGCTTAGTGTTATTGTTCAATGTGTGGTTATTTTGACCCTTGGTTATTGTTACTGTTGTCCTGTTGACAATTTTGATTGTTATTATTTTCATATTGTAAATATCCCAAGTAAGCTTTGGCAATATGTACATTGTTACGTCATGCCAATAAAGCAAATTGAATTGAATTGAGAGAGCGAGAGAGAGAGAGAGAGGTAGAGAGGCCCTTGAATTGAATTGAATTGAGAGAGGGGGGGTCGTCTGAGCGCAGACTGATCACTAGAAATAGGTGCCGATTTTGGATGTTTGAAAAGGTCCCCAGAACGTCAATACTGTAAACAGTACATTCAGAAAGTATTCAGAACCCTTCACTTTTTCCACATTTTGTTACATTACAGCCTTATTCTAAAATTGATTAAATTGTTTTTTTCCCTCATCAGTCTACACACAATACTTTCTCTAGTCAGTGCACTGCATACAATCTATCAAGTCGGGAAAGTCTGGCTGCGAGTAGTAGTAGTAGTAGCAGCTAGCTGCAGGCACATTGCTCAGCCAGGCCAGGCGGGTGGTGACATGTGTGCTTTGGTACTGTTTTTTGCAACTTTCTCACTATCTATTACCAGAGTGTGTGTCTATCTGACAGTGTTTCATAGGTAATTATGTTACAAAACAGGTCATGGGGGGACACAAGATGCTCGCGAATCGGTTTTGGAAAATGGACAAGTTGCACTTGAGATACAAATGCGCTCTGATCGTCTCAATTCTCACCACCTGGGGTCGGCCTGTCAGGAAGTCCAGGACCCAGTTGCACAGGGCGGGGTCGAGACCCAGGGTCTCGAGCTTAATGACGAGTTTGGAGGGTACTATGGTGTTAAATGCTGAGCTGTAGTCGATGAACAGCATTCTTACATAGGTATTCCTCTTGTCCAGATGGGTTAGGGCAGTGTGCAGTGTGATTGCGATTGCGTCATCTGTGGACCTATTGGAACGGTAAGCAAATTGGAGTGGGTCTAGCGTGTCAGGTAGGGTGGAGGTGATATGATCCTTGACTAGTCTCAAAGCACTTCATGATGACGGAAGTGAGTGCTACGGGGCGATAGTCATTTAGCTCAGTTACCTTAGCTTTCTTTGGAACAGGAACAATGGTGGCCCTCTTGAAGCATGTGGGAACAGCAGACTGGGATAAGGATTGATTGAATATGTCCGTAAACACACCAGCCAGCTAGTCTGCACATGCTCTGAGGACGCAGCTAGGGATGCCGTCTGGCCCGGCAGCCTTGCGAGGGTTAACACGTTTAAATGTTTTACTCACGTTGGCTGCGGTGAAGGAGAGCCCGCAGGTTTTGGTAGCGGCCGTGTCGGTGGCACTGTATTGTCCTCAAAGCGAGCAAAGAAGTTGTTTAGTTTGTCTGGGAGGAAGACATTGTGGTCCAACGACGGGGCTGGTTTTCTTTTTGTAGTCCGTGATTGACTGTAGACCCTGCCACATACCTCTTGTGTCTGAGCCGTTGAATTGCGACTTTACTTTGTCTCTATGCTGACGCTTAGCTTGTTTGATTGCCTTGCGGAGGGCATAGCTACACTGTTTGTATTCAGTCATATTTCGCCTTGCCCTGATTAAAAGCAGTGGTTTGCGCTTTCAGTTTTGCGCGAATGCTGCCATCAATCCATGGTTTCTGGTTGGGGAAGATTTTAATAGTCGCTGTGGGTACAACATCACCGATGCACTTGCTAATAAACTCGCTCACCGAATCAGCGTATTCATCAATGTTATTGTCCGACGCTATGCGGAACATATGACAGTCCACGTGATCGAAGCAATCTTGAAGCGTGGAATCAGATTGGTCGGACCAGCGTTGAACAGACCTGAGCACGGGCATTTCCTGTATTAGTTTCTGTCTATAGGCTGGGAGCAACAAAATGGAGTCGTGGTCAGATTTTCCGAAAGGGGGGCGGGCGGGGGAGGGCATTGTATGCGTCGCCGGGAAGTTAGAGTAACAATGATCCAGTGTTTTGCCAGCCTGGGTTGCGCATTCGATATGCTGATGAAATTTTGGGAGCCATTGTTTTCAGATTAGCCTTGTTAAAATCCCCAGCTACAATAAATGCAGCCTCAGGATATGTGGTTTCCAGTTTACATAGAGTCCAATTACGTTCTTTCAGGGTTGTCAATGTGTCTGCTTGGGAGGGATATACACGACTGTGATTATAATCGAAGAGAATTCTCTTGGTAGATAATGCGGTCGGCATTTGATTGTTAGGAATTCTAGGTCAGGTGAACAAAAGGACTTGAGTTCCTGTATGTAGTTATGATCACACCACGTCTCGTTAATCATAAGGCATACACCCCCGCCCTTCTTCTTACCAGAGAAATGTTTGTTTCTGTCGGCGCGATGCGTGAAGAAACCAGGTGGCTCTACCGACTTAGCCATGTTTCTGTGAAACAGAGAATGTTACAATCTCTGATGTCTCTTTGGAAGGCAACCCTTGCTCGGATTTCGTCTACCTTGTTGTCAAGAGACTGGACATTGGCGAGTAGTGTACTCGGGAGTGGTGCCTGTCTACGGAGCCTGACCAGAAGACCGCTCCGTCTGCCCGGTCTGCGGCGCCGTTGTTTTGGGTCCCCTGCTGGGATCCGATCCGTTGTCCTGGGTGGTGGACCAAACCGAGGATCCGGTTCGGGAAAGTCGTATTCCTGGTCGTAATGTTGGTAAGTTGACGTTGCTCTTATATCCAATAGTTCCTCCCGGCTGTATGTAATAAAATGTAAGATTTCCAGGGGTAACAATGTAAGAAATAATACATAAAAAAAAACAAAATACTGCATAGTTTCCTAAGAATGCGAAGCGAGGCGGCCATCTCTGTCGGCGCCGGTGTGACCAGAGCAGGTGAATCCAGGTGAAGGCTATGTTCCCTTATTGATGTCATCTGTTAAATCCACTTTAATCACTGTAGATGAAGGGGAGAAGACCGGTTAAATAAGGATTTTTAAGCCTTGAGACAATTTGGACATGGAGTGTGTATGTGTGCCATTCAGATGGTGAATGGGCAAGGCAAAAGATTTAAGTGCCTTTGAACGGGGTATTGTAGTAGCTGCCAGGCGCACCGGTTTGAGTGTGTCAAGAACTGCAATGCTGCTGGGTTTTTCACGCTCAACAGTTTCCCGTAGATATCAAGAATGGTCCTTCACCCAAAGGACATCCAGCCAACTTGACACAACTGTGGGAATCATTGGAGTCAACATGGGTCAGCATCCCTGTGGAACGTTTTCGACACCTTGTAGTCAATGCTCCGACGAATTCAGGCTGTTCTGAGGGCGCGCAACTCAATATTAGGAAGGTTTAAAAATATATATATTTTAACCTTTATTTAACTAGGCATGTCAGTTAAGAACAAATTCTTATTTACAATGACAGCCTACCCCAGCCAAACCACAACCCTGACAACGCTGTGCCAATTGTGCGTTGCCCTATGGGCATCCCAATCTTGGCCGGTTGTGATACAGCCTGGAATCGAACCAGTCTGTAGTGACGCCTTTAGCACTGAGATGCAGTGCCTTAGACCGCTGGGCCACTCGGGAGCTTAGGTGTTCCTAATGTTTTGTACACTCAGTGTATATTTGTATAAACTACACCTAATATAGAATAGAACGAATTTGAATTTCATTGAATTTCAATGTCCTGATTTCAAAATGTGAACAATGAAACGCCATAGGCCTACTTTTGTCTGTATGTTTGGTATCAGATGTTATAATGCTGGGCAGGAACAAAAAACTGCACGCACTACTATAGATTTTTAGGACCAGGGTGGATGACCATTGAGGTAATCTATTGTAATCTATCCCCCTTCCCCTCTCTAACCCCCTCCCTCCCCTTCAAAGAAGAGCTGTCCAGTAGGTGTACCAAAACATTCAAGGGCCATTTTCTCAAAAGTGGAGTTACCAGTTGATCAACTTTCAAAGCAGAATGACTTTCCCATTGTTCCTCAACTGCAGTATATGATATACCATTTTGTAGCTCTGAGTCTTTACTTTTATCCAATGTCAAAAACACGGATTGAGGTGGTCGGTCAAATATTTAGAGTTAGCAATCTAGTTAATGTGTTTTGAGTATATACTTCCTCAGGTGTTGAACCCCAAATGAATTAACCTATGATATTAGTTAGTGCACATAAAGATGTATGTAATTCATCTCTATTGAACAAAACTAAATCATGAAATTCTGGAGTCCAATTTTGACAGTAATAAAGTTGAAGTCGGAAGTTTACATACACCTTAGCCAAATACATTTAAACTCAGTTTTTCACAATTCCTGACATTTAATCCTTGTAAGAATTCCCTGTTTTAGGTAGTTAGGATCACCACTTTATTTTAAGAATGTGAAATGTCATAATAATAGTAGAGAGAATTATTTAATTCAGATTGTATTTATTCCATCACATTCCCAGTGGGTCAGAAGTTTATATACACTCAATTAGTATTTGGTAGCCTTTAAACTGTTTAACTTGGGTCAAACGTTTCAGGTAGCCTTCCACAAGCTTCCCACAATAAGTTGGGTGAATTATGGCCCATTCCTCTTGACAGAGCTGGTGTAACTGAGTCAGGTTTGTAGGCCTCCTTGCTCACACATGCTTTTTCAGTTCTGCCCACAAACTTTCTATAGGATTGAGGTCAGGGCTTTGTGATGGCCACTCCAATACCTTGACTTTGTTGTCCTTAAGCCATTTTGCCACAACTTTGGAAGTATGCTTGGGGTCATTGTCCATTTGGAAGACCCTTTTGCGACCAAGCTTTAACTTCCTGACTGATGTCTTGAGATGTTGCTTCAATATATCCACATACTTTTCCTCCCTCATGATGCCATCTTTTTTGTGAAGTGCACCAGTCCCTCCTGCAGCAAAGCACCCCCACAACAAGATTCTGCCACCCCCATGCTTCACGGTTGGGATGGTGTTCTTCGGCTTGCAAGCCTCCCCCTTTTTCCTCCAAACATGACGATTTTCCTTATGGCCAAACAGTTCTATTTTTGTTTCATCAGACCAAAGCACATTTCTCCAAAAAGTACGATCTTTGTCCCCATGTGCAGTTGCAAACCGTAGTCTGGCTTTTTTTATGGCAGTTTTGGAGCAGTGGCTTCTTCCTTGCTGAGAGGCCTTTCAGGTTATGTCGATATCGTTTTACTGTGGATATAGATACTTTTGTTTCCTCCAGCATCTTCACAAGGTCCTTTGCTGTTGTTCTGGGATTGATTTGCACTTTTCGCACCAAAGTACGTTCATCTCTAGGAGACAGAACGCGTCTCCTTCCTGAGCGGTATGACGGCTGCGTGGTCCCATGGTGTTTATACTTGCATACTATTGTTTGTACAGATAAACGTGGTACCTTCAGGAATTTGGAAATTGCTCCCAAGGATGAACCAGACTTGTGGAGGCCTACAATTTTTTTACGAGGTCTTGGCTGATTTCTTATGATTTCCCCATGATTTCAAGCAAAGAGGCACTGAGTTTGAATGTAGGCCTTGAAATACATCCACAGGTACACCTCCAATTGACTAAAATTATGTCAATTAGCCTATCAGAAGCTTCTAAAGCCATGACATCATTTTCGGGAAGTTTCCAAGCTGTTTAATGGCACAGTCAATTTAGTGTATGTAAACGTCTGACCCACTGGAATTGTGATACAATGAATTATAAGTGAAATAATCTGTCTGTAAACAATTGTTGTACAAATTACTTGTGTCATGCACAAAGTGCAAGTCCTAACCGACTTGCCAAAACTATAGAAATTTGTGGAGTGGTTGAAAAACATGTTTTAATGACTCCTACCTAAGTGTATGTAAACTTCCGACTTCAACTGTATATATGCATTCCTGCTTGGATGTGTTAGATTGAACAACTTTGTATTTCACTTAATAATAAGGCACTATAGATGACTTTATAAGAAGACTACTCATGATTTGGGGGTAGGGGGGTAGTTGGCAGCAAGCCCAGTGATGTGGGCTGGTGTGGATAAAATACCAGGGTCATAAGAGGAGTTTGTGCTCTGTGCTCGTCGTGGACCGCGCAAGCTGTAAATGTAGAGAGAGAAGGAGAGAGAGACGCACACACACATTACGCCACTAATCCGCACGGAGTTTTGCTAGGAAACCCCCTGCTGCCACATGCTGCAAGGACAAGCCAGTCTCATCAGCAGCATCAGCAAGGAGAATAGCCGAATTGAATGCAGTGGGGAAAACAAGGAGTAAGAATAAGGAGTTTGAAAGCAGTATGAGTCCTAGTGAATAAGAAGAAATAGGAAAACAAGCTCTCAGAGTGCTAGACTGGAATCGCATGGTGGACATGAACAGTGTGGACCCAGCTTCTACCAAACTGTTGACTTTCAACCAACGGTAAATGAACACATTTCGGTCCGTCAGCTAAGTGTTTGCGGCTACTGTGGCCTAGAAGTAGTCTTGTGTTATCTGTTGAATGCAGGTCTCTGGTGTTCTCATATGGCGCTCGTGGCTTAGGTTACTGTCACTGCAGCATTTTTGTATGGAACGAAGAAAAAAAAAACTTAGCGCACCATATTCAATAAGCAGCAGAAATAAACAAACAAATGATGCTATAGAGCTATTAATTCATTGTCAATGTAAACCATGTAATTATAGTGTTATAAATCGGAACGTGCGTAAAAATGAACCATTCAAACGTTTATGTAACTCATGTGTAGGCTCTCCAAATGTTCACTATATTTATGTTGCATTTCCCAACACTGAGTCAGAGACTGCTTTTGAATCATTCTCTCCGTTTTCCTCTGCGAAACGCGATATTGGACACTATTTCAACCTTTGAATCCACAAGTCGCCACCAGCCTGAAGTGGCTGAAGTGTTCGACTAGATACAATACGTTATGAGATCTTCGCAGCCCAGCCCGATGCCACCGTGACCAAACGTCGCTATACGACAACACTATTAAGGGGCATATTTGAGCGTCGTCAATATAATGACATTTGAACTGAATTAGTTCGGCGCTATGAAACGTGTGTTGCCGTATTGATTGAGTTGTTGACTGTGGTGGGTGACAATGTCCACAAACAAACAAGAAAAATACATTCGTTATTAATCAGAATGCCTTTTAGTTCACGGTAGAATGGAGCTGCATGCGCCAGGCAGCGAAGCCCTGTTGAGATCATGACAGCATAAGAATAACAGTACTGTGCTCGCGCTCAGGAAAACATCAATACTGAATTGATGATATTGCGATATGTTCTCCATATTAATTTGAATCTGTAGACTACCTATCTCAGGTATGGCAAGCTGCGTGTGTGTCATGTTTAAATGACCAACCACAAGATTGATCAAGTCTAAAACATATATTACTGCAGCAAAAGAGACGTCTCTCTCTTTATGGCTCTCTCTACTCCTCTAGGAAACCAGTCAGTCAATGTAAGAATGCAGCTTAATCTGCAGTGACCAAGTACTAGCAGTAAAAAAAGCAGGATCAGGCTTTCCCCTACTTTGACTGCCTGTAAGGGTGGGATGTGGTTTGGGCAGGTGAATGCCATTACTCCGGGCATATTTTTAAATGAGCAAACATGTATCAAAATCATTATGCTGGTCAAAATCAGACTTTTTTCAATTCACTTGTCTGCTTACCCTTTTTGATGCCCTAAGCAACATTTTGTTTGGGGGCCCCCATCTCGCAGGCTAAACATTTTAGTGACTTTTGATGGCAGACAAAAATAAATGAAGTTTTAGAGATCATTTAGTGCAATTCCAAACATTTTGCCATGGGGCATAGATAAAATGTTGCAGTTTCAAAGCACGTTTGCTGCAATTTTGCCATGGAGCGGAGAGAAGATTTTTCAATTGTATAACTAATTTCATGCAATTTTACAAATTTTGCCATGGGGCGAAAAGAGAAATGTTCAGTTTTACAGAAAATTTCCTGCAATTATATGCATTTTGCAATGTTGAGTGACTGGGTCATATCTGAGTGACTGGGTCATTCTCGCAAAATTGTCAACAATTTTTTTTCTCTTGAATCAGTGGTTTTGGCTATTTCAGCCACACCCATTGCTGACAGCTGTATAAAACCGAGCACACAGCCATGCAATCTCCATAGACAAACACTGGTAATAGAATGGCCCGTACTGAAGAACTCAGTGACTTTCAACGTGGCACCGTCATAGGATGCCACCTTTCCAACAAGTCATTTGGTCAAATTTCTGCCCTGCTAGAGCTGCCATGGTCAACTGTAAGTGTTGTTATTGTGATGTGGAGAAACATCAGCTCAACCGCGAAGTGGTAGGTCACACAATCTCACAGAACAGGACCGCGGAGTGCTGAAGCGGGTAGCGCGTAAAAATCGTCTGTCCTCGGTTGCCCCACTCACTACCGAGTTCCAAACTGCCTCTGGACGCAATGTTAGCACAATAACTGTTCGTCAGGAGCTTCATGAAATGGGTTTCCATGGCTGAGCAGCGACACACAAGCCTAAGATCACCATGCGCAATACCAAGCGTCGGCTGGAGTAATGTAAAGCTCACCGCCATTGGACTCTGGAGCAGTGGAAACGCGCTCTGGAGTGATAAATCATGCTTCACCATCTGGCAGTCTGACGGACGAATCAGGGCATAATACATTTTACTGACACAAAAAGATCCCACCATGTCGAACAAACAAATTGTCTGTCAACGTTTATGAAATTGTAGCAGCATTTCCTGTTTCCATCAGCCAGGGTTGTTTTTTTTATGTGTCAGGTAATTCATCTACATTAAATTGTTGGATAGAAACCTGGTTAGGGCCATTTCCATGTAAAAAGCTCCATGATTACTAACGTCTGAAGGTCATAGGAGCACATCAAATGTGATGTCAAATGAAAGCTAAGAGTCTATTTTTTATTAAGATATATACATTTAAAAAAAAAAAAAAAATCATAAAATTTGGAATAAGCAAAGGCTTTGATTTCTGGTAGAAAAGGGGTCTTAGAAAACATCTCGCTGTCACGATCTTCATTTATTGACCAAGGCACAGCGTGCCGGGTTGAGAAAAACATGTTTATTTCTTAAACTCACCCAAAACAAAACAACGAACAAACGAAGATCAAATGGTGTTGCAGCAACAAACACCCTAACAGAGTCAACTTCCCACAAACACTGGAGGGAAAAAGGGCTGCTTAAGTATGGTTCCCAATCAGAGACAACGATAGACAGCTGTCCCTGATTGAGAGCCATACTCAGCCAAAACATAAAAGAACCTAGAATGCCCACCCCAACTCACACCCTGACCCAACCAAAATGAAACAAACAGGCTCATACAGGTCTGGGCGTGACAGTACTCCCCCCAAAGGTGCGGACTCCGGCCGCAAAACCTGAACCTATTGGGGAGGGTCTGGGTGGGCATCCGCGGTGGCGGCTCTGGTGCGGGACGTAGACACCGCTCCACCTCTGGCTCCCTCAGCTTTGGTGGCGCCACTGGGGTGGGGGCCCTCGTAGCGGGTCCCGGACTGGGCACCCTCGTTGCGGGTCCCGGGCTGGGCACCCTCTCTGCGGGCTCCGGGCTGGGGACCGTCCCTGGAGGCTCCTGGCTGGGGACCGTCCCTGGAGGCTCCGGGCTGGGGACCGTCCCTGGAGGCTCCGGGCTGGTCCGTGGAGCAGGCACTGGATACCTGGTGCGTGGAGCAGGGACAGGACATGCCGGGCTCTGATGTGTGGAGCAGAGACAGGCCGTGCGGGCTCTGAATGGCGCACAGGGGCCCGGGTGCGTGAAGCAGGGACAGGATACACTGGGCCGTGGAGACGCACTGGAGGTCTCGAGCGTACAGCCTGCACAACTCGTCCTGGCTGAATGGATAATTTTGCCCGGCCACTGGGGGGCGCTGGCACAGGACGTACTGGGCTGTGGAGATGCACCGGAGACACAGTACACAGAGCCGGCGCAGGATATCCTGGTCCGAGGAGGCGTACTGGAGACCAAGAGCGCTGAGCCGGCACACTTCTTCCAGGCTGAACACCCCCCTTAGCTCTACAGATGTGGGAAGCTGTCATGTCACGCACCGGGCTGTGAACACGCACTGGTGACACCGTGCGTTTCACCGCCTCACACGGTGCCTTACCAGTGCGATGCTCCCTCTGGTAAGCACGGGGAGCTGGCCCAGGTCTCCAACCTGGCCCAGCCAAACACCCCGTGTGCCCCCAAAACATTTTTTGGGGGCTGCCTCTCGGGCTTAAAAGCCAGCCGTGTTCCCGCATACTTCTGCTGTTCAGGTGTCCATACTTCCTCTCATAGTAACGCCGCTTAGCCTTCGCTGCGTCCAGCTCCTCCTTGGGACGGCGGTATTCCCCAGCCTGCCTCCAGGGTCCCTTGCCGTCCAAAATCTCCTCCCATGTCCAGGACTTCAGATACGCACGCTGCTTGGTCTCTTGGTGGTGGGAAGTTCTATCACACTCTTCATTTATCGACCAAGGCGCAGCGTGCCGGGTTGAGAAAAACATGTTTATTTCTTAAACTCACCCAAAACAACGACCAACCGAAGATCAAATGGTGTCGCAGCAACATACACCCTAACAGAGTCAACTTCCCACAAACACTGGAGGGAAAAAGGGCTGCTTAAGTATGGTTCCCAATCAGAGACAACGATAGACAGCTGTCCCTGATTGAGAGCCATACTCAGCCAAAACAATGAAATATAAAAGAACCTAGAATGCCCACCCCAACTCACACCCTGACCCAACCAATATGAAACATAAACAGGCTCATACAGGTCAGGGCGTGACACTCGCAGAAAAGGTATTAGAAATCAAAACACAATCATGTTGAAGTAAAGACCCCTGCCAATTAATATCAACATTTATATGTTGTTTTTCAGAAATTATTTGCCTTCTGTAAGTTTAATAAATATTGCCTAGTGTCTTGTCATGCTGTTACCAAAAACCCCCAAATCTTTAAGATAATGTATTTTCAAATGTCTCTCCCTCGTGAGGAGGGAGGATAATGAAAGTTCACAGAAGTAACAAGTTAAAGTAGGCCTACCAAGTAGTTATAGTGTTTTTACTGATCAAAATTTTGTTTGTGATTTATTAAGTCATTAAAATGCATCATTCTGTCACGAAATCACTAACAGAATGACAGCAACTGAATTGGCTACTATGTGAATTCATACTAGTCGCAAACCACAGTTGGGTCACCTGCTACTGTCTTCCCTTCCACTGGCATATTGTTATGTTCAGCTCATAACTGTTGTATTTCTCTTTCTGTTGCGTGCTGGTCAAAGTTAGAGTGTGTAAAGAGTCTGGTTAACCCCTCCCTCTCTTTATCCATGTCTCTCTTCTCTCTCTCTCTCCAGTTAATGTCACCTCTCCCGGCTCTTACTGACACCTACACATGAGCTCCCTCTTTCCATTTACTCTAAACATCCCTCTCACCCACTGAGCACCGACAGACACAGGATGTCCATGGACGTTGAAAAGTAGTTAAAATGTGTTCAGTCCAACTCTGAAACAATCATAGACATCTGTTTCACAAGTTTGGACAGCACAGAACAGTACAGTAGAACACAATACAGTAAAGTAAAGAAAAATAGAGTATAGGTCAGTACAATACAGTACATTACTGTACTGTACAGTAGAGTTTAGTACAGTACAGTAGAGCACACTAGCGTAGAGTACAGTATAATTTACTCTAATGTATTGCACTGTACTTTACGGAACTGAACTATACTGTAATCAAATCAAATCGTATTGGTCGCATACACATGGTTAGCAGATGTTATTGCGAGTGTAGTGAAATGCTTATGCTTCTAAATCCGACAGTACAGCAGTGTCTTTACAGGTAATATCTAACAATTCCACAACAAAACCTATTATCTAACAAATTCCACAACAAAACCTAATACACACAATCTAGTAAAGGAATGGGATAAGAATATATAAGTATAAAATATATAGATGAGCAGTGGCAGAGCGGCTAACATGCAATAGATAGTAAAGAATAGTTAGTGAAGGATACAGTATACATTATATACATATGAGATGAGTAATGCGAGATATGTAAACATTCTTAAAGTGGGATTATTAAAGTGACTAGTGTTCCGTTTATTAAAGTGGCCAATGATATCACGTCTGTAGGTAGGCAGCCGCCTCTCTGTGCTAGAGGTGACTGTTTAACAATCTGATGGCTTTGAGATAGCTGTTTTTTAATCTCTCTGTCCCAGCTTTGATGCACCTGTAATGACCTCGCCTTCTGGATGGAAGCAGGGTGAACAGGCAGTGGCTTGGGTGGTTATTGTCCTGATGATCTTTTTTGCCTTCCTGTGACATCGGGTGTTGTAGTTGTCCTGGAGGGCAGGTAGTTTGCCCCCGGTGATGCGTTGTGCAGACCGCACCACCCTCTGGAGAGCCTTGCGGTTTTGGGCGGTGCAGTTGCCGTACCAGGCAGTGATACAGCCTGACAGGACACTCTCATTTGTGCACCTGTAAAAGTTAGTGAGGGATTTTGGTGACAAGCCACATTTTGCGCTGTTGCGCCTTCTTCGCCACACTGTCTATATGCATGGACCATTTCAGATTGTCGGTGAACTTAAAACTTTCCACTGCTGTCCTGTCGATGTGGATCTCTTTGCAGTTTCCTGAAGTCCACGATCATCTCTTTTGTTTTGCTGACATTGAGTGAGAGGTTATTTTGCTAACACCACACTCCGAGGGCCCTCACCTCCTCCCTGTGGGCTGTCTCGTCGTTGTTGGTAATTAAGCCTACCACTGTTGTATCGTCTGCCAACTTGATGATTAAGTTGGAGGCGTGCATGGCCACGCAGTCGTGGATGAACAGGGAGTACAGGAGGGGGCTGAGAATGCACCCTTGTGGGGCCCCAGTGTTGAGGATCAGCGGGGTGGAGATGTTTCCTACCCTCACCACCTGGGGGGCGGGCCATCAGGAAGTCCAGGACCCAGTTGCAAAGGGCAGGGTCGAGTCCCAGGGTCTCAAGCTTAATGATGAGTTTGGAGGATACTATGGTGTTGAATGCTGAGCTGTAGTCAACGAACAGCATTCTTCGTAGGTATACCTCTTTTCCAGATGGGATAGGGCAGTGTGCAGAGTGATGGCGATTGCATCGTCTGTGGACCTATTGGGGCGGTAAGCAAATTGACGTGGGTCTAGGGTGACAGGTAGGGTGGAGGTGATATGATCCTTAACTTCTTAGGGAGCGGCAGCTGAGGTGTCGGTTTTGGAGAGTCTGGCGTGCCCAAAGTAAAAGGCCTGCCACTAAGGCCTAGGAACTAGGATATGCACATAATTAGTACTATTGGATAGGAAACACTCTGAAGTTTCTAAGAGTGTTAAAATATTGTCTGTGAGTATAACAGAACTGATATAGCAGGCGAAAACCCGAGGAATTTCTGTCCTGGATAAAGTGTTTTTGACACATTGCCTCATTTTGAACCCCTCCCTATTGAAAACAGCCATATATGGGAGTAAGATTGCAGTACCTATTGCTTCCACTGGATGTCAACAGTCTCTAGACAGTGTTTGGTGATGTTAGGTTTCTCTGGATGGTAATAGAAGAAGAATTTCGAAGTGGTCACCGGATGTAAACAGAAGAGGAGTGGCATTCACGGGCTCGCTCGTGCACGCTGTGGTTTTTTCCTTTCCCATCGTCCAGTTTATAATCCGGTTGAAATATTATAGTAAATATACATAAGTGTTCCTAAGAATACAGTATCAATGATGTTTGATTGTTCTTAGACAAGTGTATAGGTATAGGTTGAACGTGTTTTCTTCACGGTTCAATGGGCGAGTGGACGCTGTATTTTATGAACATAACGCGCCAACCAAACAGAGATTTATGGATATAATAAATGACTTTTTCTAACAAAAGAACCATTGATGTCTTCGTTGGACACTTGGGAAGCCCTCAACAGAAGTTCTTCGAAAGGTAAGGGATTTTATATTAGCGATTTTATGCGTTTTATGAGACCCGCTTTGGTTATGGATTCATGCTAATGCACAAAATATGAGAGGAGCTATCCTCAAACAATCAAATGTTGTGCTTTCGCCATAAAGCCTTTTTGAAATCTGACAACGCTGTGATATTGCCAAGAATCAGAGCTTTTGATGACTATGCAACACTTGTATATTGATGAATGTTTAATAATTCAACTTTTGGATTTTGAATTTGGCGCCTTACATTTCACCGGGTAGTGTCGGGAGTGGCGCCCCACTGCTCCCTAAGTAGTTAACTTCTTAGTGAGCGGGTCCCGAGGTGACGGTTTTGGAGAGTCTGGCGTGCCCAAAGTAAAATGCCTCCCACTCAGGCCCAGAAAATAGGATATGCACATAATTTGTACTATTGGATAGGAAACACTCTGAAGTTTCTAAGAGTGTTAAAATATTGTCTGTGAGTATAACAGAACTGATATAACAGGCGAAAACCCGAGGAATTTCTGTCCTGGAAAAAGTGTTTTTGACACATTGCCTCATTTTGAACCCCTCCCTATTGAAAACAGACATATATGGGAGTAAGATTGAAGTACCTATTGCTTCCACTGGATGTCAACAGTCTCTTAGACAGTGTTTGATGATGTTAGTTGCTCTGGATGGTAATAGAAGAAGAATTTCGAAGTGGTCATCGGATGTAAACAGAAGAGGAAGCGCGTTCACGGCTCATGCGCAAGGCTGTGGTTTTTTTCCTTTCCTATCGTCCAGTTTATAATCCGGTTGAAATATTATAGTAAATATACATAAGTGTTCCTAAGGATACATTATCAATGATGTTTGATTGTTCTTGGACAAGTGTATAGGTATAGGTTGAACAAGTTCTCTTCACGGTTCAATGGGCGAGTGGACGCTGTATTTTATGAACATAATGCGCCAACCAAACTGAGATTTATGGATATAATAAATGACTTTTAGCGCCCCACTGCTCCCTAAGTAGTTAACTAGTCTCTCAAAGCACTTCATGATGACATAAGTGAGTGCTATGGGGCGATAGTCATTTAGTTCAGGTACCTTAGCTTTCTTTGGAACAGGAACAGTGGTGGCCGTCTTGAAGCATGTGGGGACAGCAGACTGGGATAGGGATTGATTGAATATATCCGTACACACCAGCCAGCTGGTCTGCGCATGCTCTGAGGACTGTACTGAACTCTATTGTACTGTACTGGACTATACTCTACTGCACTGTACTGTACTGTAATGAACTATACTGTGATGTACTGTACTGTATTCTACTGTGCTAAACTGTGATGTCCAAACTTGTAAAACATAGATGGCTATGATTGGAAGAGATTGTCCGGACCAACCAAATTTGGTCTTGTTTGGGGGTGGACCTCATTACAATACTAGCCAGTGTGTAGAATAATACCCAAACATGCAATGGATGATATTCAGTTGTTCTACCTTTGTGTACCTATTCAGGATACAGTTGAATCGGAAGTTTACATACACCTTAGCCAAATACATTTAAACTCAGTTTTTCACAATTCCTGACATTTAATCCTAGTAAAAATGCACTGTCATAGGATCACCACTTTATTTTAAGAATGTGAAATATCATAATAATAGTAAAGATAATTATTTATTTGAGCTTTTATTTATTTCATCACATTTCCAGTGGGTCAGAAGTTTACATACACTCAATTAGTATTTGGTAGCATTGCCTTTAAACTGTTTAACTTGGGTCAAACGTTTCGGGTAGCCTTCTACAAGCTTCACACAATAAGTTGGGTGAATTTTGGCCCATTCCTCCTGACAGAGCTGGTGTAACGGTCAGGTTTGTAGGCCTCTCTGTAGGCCTCCTCGCATATGCTTTTTCAGTTCTGCCCACACATTTTCTATAGGATTGAGGTCAGGGCTTTGTGATGGCCACTCCAATACCTTGACTTTGTTGTCCTTAAGCCATTTTGCCTCAACTTTGGAAGTATGCTTGGGGTCATTGTCCATTTGGAAGACCCATTTGCGACCAAGCTTTAACTTCCTGACTGATGTCTTGAGATGTTGCTTCAATATATCCACATACTTTTCCTCCCTCATGATGCCATCTTTTTTGTGAAGTGCACCAGTCCTTCCTGCAGAAAAGCACCCCCACAACATGATGCTGCCACCCCCGTGTTTCACGGTTGGGATGGTGTTCTTCGGCTTGCAAGCCTCCCCCTTTTTCCTCCAAACATAACGATGGTCATTATGGCCAAACAGTTCTATTTTTGTTTAATCAGACCAGAGGACATTTCTCCATGTGCAATTGCAGACCGTAGTCTAGCTTTTTAATGTCGGTTTTGGAGCAGTGGCTTCTTCCTTGGTGAGTGGCCTTTCAGGTTATGTCAATTTAGGACTCGTTTTACTGAGATATAGATACTTTTGTACCTGTTTCCTCCAGCATCTTCACAAGGTCCTTTGCTGTTGTTCTGGGATTGATTTGCACTTTTCTCACCAAAGTACATTCATCTCTAGGAGACAGAACGCGTCTCCTTCCTGAGCGGTATGACAGCTGTGTGGTCCCATGGTGTTTATACTTGCGTATTATTGTTTGTACAGATGAATGTGGTACCTTTAGGCATTTGGAAATTGCTCCCAAAGATGAACCAGACTTGCGGAGGTCTACAATAACTTTTCTGAGGTCTTGGCTGAGTTCTTTTGATTTTCCCATGATGTCAAGCAAAGAGGCACTGAGTTTGAATGTAGGCCTTGAAATACATTCACAGGTACACCTCCAATTGACTCAAATGATGTCAATTAGCCTATCAGAAGTTTCTAAAGCAATGACATTTCCTGGAATTTTCCAAGCTGTTGAAAGACACAGTCAACTTAGTGTATGTAAACGTCTGACCTACTGGAATTGTGATACAGTGAATGATAAGTGAAATAATCTGTCTGTAAACAATTGTTGGAAAAAGTACTTGTGTCATGCACAAAGTAGTTGTCCTAACCGACTTGCCAAAACTGTAGTTTGTTAACAAGAAATGTGTGGAGTGGTTGAAAAACGAGTTTTAATGATTCCAACCTAAGTGTATGTAAACTTCCAACTTCAACTGTACATCACCATGAAAAAAATGACCTTCATAATTTCTGTATAGTACAGATCAGGGACCCATGATGTCATTCTGTTACCATAATTCTGTTACTGCGTGTTAATCCACTTCACTTACTGTAGTTTTATAACCAAAGTAGATTTTTTCAAGCTCAAGGTGTCATGTCATAGCTGACACGCCATTCTTTCTGTAGACATCTTTGATTTTTAATTCGGAGTAGATATTTAAGAGAGCTTTTGGAATACGTACAAAAACAGATATTTCTGTCATTCTGTTACCAAACTTTACATCTGCACTGTTCTTTGAGTAAATGTGTTTGAGTAAAATGTTCAGTGGAAATTGTTAGATTTAGATTGTTAGAGTGTGCATAGAGTTGTACGGTTTGTTTAATGTTGAAATCAATGTTTTTTGTTTGGCATAATTTTTGTTTGGCATAATCGTCATTCTGTTATCGTGGAATTGCCATTAGTGACTGACGTAACAAGAGAAAAACTGCTGATGCACAACCAAATTTCGAAATTGCACAGTAAGTTGAAACAGCAATTGAATTCCTAAAAACTTGGTCTGGGGCCTGTCATGCCAAATTGTGTCCCCCTACCAAAGTGTGTCCCCCCTGGGTCACAATGGGATTCCAGAAGCTATTAGCATTCGTTGCTATATCAATGGTGCGATGGGCTAATGCTTCGAATTTTGGAGATCATTACAGCCAAAGTGCTCTTATTTTCATCCCTGCTATGTAAAGCTTATTTCCCGCAACAATTCCGCTGATTAAGATGAAAACATTACTTTGAACTACTTTTGGGTACCTTAACATTTCAACAACATTAAAAGTAATGTCTTAAAGGGTTCTTAGTTTTCAAAATAGAAAAGAAAGCGTGTAAACTGCACAAAAACGTACCTTTCAGATCGTAGGGTGAGCTCCCATGAAGCTATTAACACTTCATTCATATGCAAATCGGTTCAAATCATACACTGGCTCCTCAGGCTGGCATAATTCTATTTTGAGGTTCCCTTTTCTTGTCTTACTAAAGTATGCTATTAGTCCTATTATGATTCTTTTTTTCCCTACCTGTAGCTCAGTAATACAGCAGTACACTTGTTGAATATAATGCAATGACACAACAGACAGTTGAATAATGTTTAACTCACAAATACCAAAAGAGATTTACAACAATTCATTCATTATATAAACACCCTGTGGAAAAAAACTCCCTGGCAAAATTTACGATTGAAATATGAAAAATATGTTTTTTTGTGGAACAGGTGTCATGAACTTGTTGATGTTATTTTATATACCCACGTGGCAGTTATAGACTGAAATACATGAGTATAGGCTAACATCAACATATAAACAATAAAATACAATTTAGTTGAGAAAACAGAAGCATAAATTACAATCTCAGTTCTGGCGTGTGGGATAGAGAAGAGGTGGGTGCTGTAGGTGGTTCTGCCTGCCACTTTCCCTCAACAGGCAGCCAGTCCCAGAAGGTGGACTTGAAGAGGAAGACTGTAAAGTCCAGGCACAGCTGTTCTCTTTTCTCTTGGGAATGTTTGCAGTGCTAGTGAATGTAGTGCATCTGTGTATCTCACTGTGCCCAAGATGATATGTCAAGCACAGGTCCTTAGCAGATTAGATCAAACCACATGACATTAGCTGTAGATTATGTAATAAAAGTGGGATCTTGGAGGGTAGTTGATCATGGAGGACATCAGGTGGTTCCAGGTCTGGAAAAGGGATACGGTAGGCGTCTTAGAGCATGGCAGATCCCCTAGATCTTGAAGAACAGAAGCAAAGTAAAAGGGAAAGAGAGAGGCGTAGAAGGATGCAGAAAGAAAACAAACAGGTTACAGGTAAATCCAGGCCAGGTTTAATTGTCCCCATATTGCTTACACCTATCCAATCCGCTCAGGTTTACACACGGGTTGATTCGGGATTCAGGGATAAGCTCTTTCTCAATTTATCTTTTTTCCCCTCTCTTCACCTCCTTTTAAAAACGGATTGGAGGAGAATATCTGAGGTTTCTCGCCTGTAAGGGATAAAGGACTGTATTATTCTTAGGTTGCTGGTTTGGTTTGGACATGTTCGCCTCCAGGCGTCAGTCAGAACGCAATGATGGCAAGGCACAGTGAACGGTTTTCTTGAAGATTACTTGGAGGAATAACAGTATATAACAGGCAGAGTATGTACAGGGCTATGGGTAGATCACTAGGAAGGCTACTGCGTGTACCTCTGATGCATAACTATTGGTGTGGAAGAGTGAATGTGTGGTTTCTCTATGAGAGAGCAGAAAACCAATTGCCATTAATATCAGGATAACATACATAGAAATACAATGACACCACTTCCAATATAAACTATAAAGGCATCACTATAACCATGTTACTACATATAAAGGGCTTAAACTAAAGCAGCACTAGGTGGCAACACATGAATGACTAGGGCATTATGAATGATTGAATGGATGGAATATGACTAATTCCTATAAGAACCGCGGAAAGGGTGGGACCCACATACAATTTCCAACATAACATGCCCCGACGCCATCTTAGGCTTGACCAACTAATAATTACTAACTCTCTTAACAGGCCAAATACACTAAAAAGGCACACTAATTTGCTATAATACTCAAAATGGTGTGCAAACACAAATATAATACACAGAGTGTACTGTATGTAAGAGCACCCTTCTAACTGAAATGACTGGTATGACCGCGACCCGTCATCCACTAATAAATTTATATCACGGACGGGCCGCACATGTTACAAACCCACTGCAGTAATAACCAAACAAACCCACTGTATGACTTATTTACCGACCTGTGTCTGTCCAGTGTTTTGCTACGCTTTCACCACGTCGGAGGGTATATCCGTGGTCAGTGGACAGTTCTGAAAATAAATGCATTGCTTGAATCACTGAGTGGTGGCCAGGAAATAATTAAATCCAATTGTTATATGCTACAACCCCCCTTCAAATCAAAACCAAACATGGATGTCAATGTTTGCGCGCACACGCTCCATTCTACTTCCTGTCTGCGGCGACATGTAAATAAGTCGCACAACGGGTTAGTGTTATACTGCAAAACCGAAATACAAAATTTCGGTCTAGAAGCTGGGCTAAGTAATATTCAAGATATCAAGTTTTAGATAGAAAACTATACCTATCTGAGAAGTGTTTGTTTCTTGAGTAGGGGTACGACTGGACATTGAAGTTGGAGAGTAAGCAGCCAGTGGTCAGACATAGGAGGGAGGAGGGGTTGGAGTCGAGTCGAGTGGGCAGGTTGTTGGGCAATCGGATGTCACTAGACACAGGATTTCGTCTGGAGGAAGAGGAGAGATCCAGTAACGTGATGAGGGGGAAGGAAGAGGCAGAATCAGGAGACCGGAGGTAGCAAGATTGAAACAGAAGGGAGAGAGGATAGGCTTTACATCGTCCATATATGTTTCATTAGTGCAGATTAAGAAGACACAGGGAGAGAAAGCCATTTGTACTATTGAGGTGTTTCCCTTGTTTGTCACTCACCATTTACTGATTGACATGGTTGAAGTTGCACTCGCTGCAGTGATGGTATGGATTACAGAGGAATGGAGCTTTAATAAAGAATGGCAACATACTGCGTGTAATTGAGACATTATGCTAATCAAAAAGTTCCATTATCAGATAATTAATTGTGCAATGTAAACAAATATCTCGCCTCCTGATGTGATTTTTGATCAGCTTGCATTTCGTTTTTTGCTGGGAGGAAGTTGTTTGACAGAGGCCCACACTATGGCATCCTTGTATGGGACAAGAAAAATAAAGGATAAATTACCTATCATGAATGTAGTAATTCAGCAAGAAATCAATTCATTTACACACATACATTGGTATTCAATAGGTACTGTTATTGCTAAAATAACCTCACTGCAACAGGGTTTCCTATGATCTACTAATACAGGTCCTCCCCTTGTGCATTTCCCTGGTATAGGCCTGAATAGGCCTGTAGTCTGAAACCAGCCTCTCTAATGGTAGACCCAGCCCAGGTACAATCTGATAACTCATGATGACCAGAAGATTCATTAATGGAGTTCACCTTTTTCCCATTACATTTTACAGCTGATATAGCACTTGTCATAGGCTACTTAGTATAAGAGATAGCTATTTAAATCAACTGAATTTCTACAAACTCAAATAATACAATACAAAACAAAGCTAAGTTAAGCTAAGCTTAGCTTAGCTAGATAGCTAGCTAAATAAAGAGATTTGGAAAAGTGGTCTTTTGTGGTGTTTGCATGTGGTGTTTGCATTCATCGTTTGCATTTTTCATGCTTGCTTTCAGCATGCTCATGCTAGCTAAAAATCAAGGTTTGCAATCAAGTTTTGCAAGCAAGTAAACATCAGTGACTATGCATGGATCATGTTTTGTACTTTATCCACCAATAATCAATGAGATTTAAAGCTAAAACATATCTTAAATAGCGTAAATAACCTGTAACAATGATCGCATTTTCCCCTGTCTTTTGACTGCGCACGCTTCTCTCTCCGCACGCCTCAGAACAATCAGAACATAACAACCAGCATAGCAACGAACAGTATCGATTTTTTTCCTTTCATTATGTAGCCCGGGCAGAATTTGGCATGTTCTAGCAACAGCCTTAGTAACAGACGCTAATATGAGGTTGGGGGGGCTTTTGGCAGGGGGACACTATTTGGCATGACAGGCCCCCTAGCGGTGTATCTTACTTATGGCTAGGGCCTGATTCTTACAATGGGTTTTTGAGGTTCAGGAAAGAAAAATGATAGGTGTTAAGAAAAGTTTTTGTCCTCCCTCATTAGTGAGTCTACATAACCTTTGACTTTTCACCTCTGGGTTCACACCTTGACTGACTGTGTGTGATTGGGCAGTGGGTGGTCACCATGACAACAACACTACATTTCTAGTCCTGGTCTGGGTGGAGGGTTAGGGACCAAGGTGTCATCATCATCATCATCATCATCATCATCGTATTTGTTTTATTGATAGAAATATAATCTATTTATTCAAGATTATTATTTTCCTATGTTTTCATCATCATCATTATAATCACAGTCACCATTGAGTAGGCCTACATCCAACGAGGCCCCAAAACGAATCCTACTGTCAAAGTCTATGATCAGTAGTCCTAACATGATTGTAACAGGCCCATCTGAAAAACCAGGGCTTCTGCCAAAAGGATCCAATTAGCTAATCTTTGGTGATTTCTAACAGAAATCAATTCAGGTCACACTGTGCTGTGCTGTTGCCATATACACCCCTTAGACACATAAACAACACACTCGTAACATTGCTGACTGTGTCCCAATTTAAGGAGGCAGACACACACACACAGTAAATTGGGCAGTGCAGCATAAAACATGTATTTTATGGAGGTTACAGGTAGGTGTTAAACTGTGTTTGTATGTGCAGCTGTAAAGTTTGGTAACAGAATGACAGTAAAATATCAAATGTATCTGTTTTTGTACGTTTTCCACACACACACACATACAAACACAGTTTAACCCTTACCTGTAACCTTCATAAAATACATGTTTTATGCTGCATTTACCGTAAACCTAGTGATGAGGACATGGTGGGATAGAGATATGGAAGGATGAGCTTTTTTTCATTAACCTAAAGTGGATGAGTGAAGGGCAATAGGTCGGACCCCATCCCTTTATCATACCCCTCCAGGACACACCCGCTCTCGCTTTTTTTCTCAGAGGAGAGGTGAAGGACAGGAAAGAGTGGACATGAGAAAAAACAAAAACAAGAGAGGATATTAGATGAGTCTATTACAGATGGGGGGTCTTTTCTTTAGAAGCAGACCCCACCCTGTTCTACAGAGAGGGAGGGGATGACACATACTGAATACATTTATCCATAAGCATAGCCACACAACCATTATGACCCCTATTCTAAATGCATATCCACCAGGTGGAGAGATGTTGGCATATCAACTCAGACATACTCATAACATTATGTTCATATACACAGATCCACTTGTCTCCCATATTGTATCACTATTGTGTCACCAACAGGTCATATCCCTCACCACACACACCGCCAGAGAGATGCTGTTGAAAGGACACACACACACACACACACATACATAACATAATCACTCACTCACCGTTACCATACACACACAGCATAATGCAGACAATAGGCAGGCCTGTCCATGGTGTCAACACTGCAATCAGACCTTTCACTGTAGTGCATGATAATGGAACAGCAATGATAGGCTGCTCACTGAGAAGGCAAGACAAACACTCATACAAGACACACGCACATACATTTTGTGCAGCTAGACAAACACTCATACAGTACAGAGAAACACACACACACTGTCAGACGGAGAGATTATCTCACACTATCCTGTCCTCTTCAACCTCTAAGTATACCTAGCGGCACTTTGATGTTATCCAACACAGTAGGATGACAGCACAGCAACATAGACACCATCCACCCTGTGACTGGCTCTCTTTGTCATATTATACTGAAAGCCTTGCTGCATCTCTTAGCCTTTATTTCCAGTATTTCTCTGGAAAGTATAGTTGTAGGAATACCGGTATTATGCAATATATAGGCACTTCCATGTAAAAGGACACATGAGCACCAACATGTGAAGTTCATAATAGCAGGTCAAATTGGGTGTCAAATGAAAGCTAAGAGTCTCTTTTTTGTATTTATTAAGGCATATATACACTTAACAAAAATAAATATGCAAAATGCAACAATTTCAAAGATTTTACTGAGTTACAGTTCATATAAGGAAATCAGTCAATTGAAATAAATTCATTAGGCCCTAATCTATGGATTTGACATGACTGGGAATACAGATATGCATTTGTTGGTCACAGATACCTTAAAACAAATGTAGGGGCGTGGATCATTAAACCAGTCAGTATCTGGAGTGACCATCATTTGCCCCATGCAGCATGACACATCTCCTTCGCGTAGAGTTGATCAGGCTGTTGATTTTGGCCTGTGGAATGTTACCCCACTCCTCTTCAATGGCTGTGTGAAGTTGCTGGAAATTGGCGGGAACTGGAACACGTTGTCGTACACGTTGATCCAGAGCATCCCAAACATGCTCAATGGGTGACATGTCTGGTGAGTATGCAGGCATTGGAAGAACTGGGACATTTTCAGCTTCCAGGAATTGTGTACAGATCCTTGCGACATGGGGCCGTACATTATCATGCTGAGACCTGAGGTGATGGCGGCAGATGAATGGCATGACAATGGGCCTCAGGATCTCGTCACGCTGTCTCTGTGCATTCAAATTGCCATTGATAAAATGCAAATGTGTTCGTTGTCCTTAGTTTATGCCTGCCCATATCATAACCCCATTGACATCAGAAAACCACTCACCCCACACAACGCCATACACACTGTCTGGTACAGTTGAAACCGCGATTCATCCGTGAAGAGCACACTTCTCTAGTGTGCCAGTGGTCATCAAAGGTGAGCATTTGCCCACTGAAGTCGGTTACGATGCCGAACTGCAGTCAAGTCAAGACCCTGGTGAGGACGACAAGCACACAGATGAGCTTCCCTGAGACGGTTTCTGACCGTTTGTGCAGAAAGATTTCGGTTGTGCAAACCCACAGTTTCATCAGCTGTCCAGGTGGCTGGTCGCAGATGAAGAAGCCGGATGTAGAGGTCTTGGGCTGGCATAGTTACACGTGGTCTGCGGTTGTGAGGCCGGTTGGATGTACTGCCCACTTCTCTAAAATTATGTTGGAGGTGGCTTATGGTAGAGAAATTAACATTCAATTACCTGGCAACAGCTCTGGTGGACATTCCTGCAGTCAGCGTGCCAATTGCACGCTCCTTCAAAACTTGAGACATATGTGGCATTGTGTTATGTGGCAAAACTGTACAATTTGTGGCCTTTTATTGTCCCCAGCACAAAGTTCCCATGTGTAATGATCATGCTGTTTAATCAGCTTCTTGATATGCCACACCTGTCAGGTGGATGGATTGTCTTGGCAAAGGAGAAATGCTCGCTAAAATGGTTGTAAACAAACCCGGGCCAGGGATTTTTATGAAACATGGGAACAAACACTTTACATGTTGCATTTATATTTTTGTTCAGTGTACATTCTTTCCCTGAAAAAGGTTACATCTTAAAAATCTACCAGAAAAAGTATTGAAAGGTATTAGAAATACAGTTGAAGTCGGAAGTTTACATACACTTAGGTTGGAGTCATTGAACTCATTTTTCAACCACTCTACACATTTCTTGTTAATTAACAAACTATAGTTTTGGCAAGTCGGTTAGGACACCTACTTTGTGCATGACAAGTCATTTTTCCAACAATTGTTTACTGACAGATTATTTCACTTATAATTCACTGTATCACAAAAGAAGTGTTGACAGTGCCTTCAAACAGCTTGGAAAATTCCTGAAAATGATGTCATGGCTTTAGAAGCTTCTGATAGGCTAATTGACATAATTTAAGTCAATTGGAGGTGTACAGGGGGATGTATTTCAAGGCCTACGTTCCAAGATAAAGCACTGCAGTTTGACACGTACAACAACACAGAGTTACACATGGAATAAACAAACATACAGTCAATAATACAGTAGAAGAAACTTTAAAAGTCAATATACAGTGAGTGCAAATGTGGTAAGATAAGGGAGGTAGGGCAATAAATAGGCCATGGTGGTGAAATAATTACAATATAGCAATTAAACACTGTAATGGTAGATGTGCAGAAGATGAATGTGCAAGTAGAGGTACTGGGGTGCAATAAATACAATTTAAAAGAATATTCATGAATTATGAAATTATGAAAAATATTAATAACATTTCACCCATGAGGCCACTAGATGGTGAATGTCCACCATAAATAAATAAATACAGTATGGGGATGAGGTAGTTGGATGGGCTGTTTACAGATGGGCTATGTACAGGTGCAGTGATCTGCGAGTTGCTCTGACAGCTGGTGCTTAAAGCTAGTGAGGGAGATATGAGTCTCCAGCTTCAGTGATTTTTGCAGTTCGTTCCAGTCATTGGCAGCAGAGAACTAGAAGGAAAGGCGGCCAAATGAGGCTTTGGGGGTGACCAGTGAAATATACCTGCTGGAGCGCGTGCTACGGGTGGGTGCTGCTATGGTGACCAGTGCGCTGAGATAAGGCAGGGCTTTACCTAGCAAAGACTTGTAGATGACCTGGAGCTCAGTGGGTTTGGCGACAAGTATGAAGCGAGGGCCAGCCAAGGAGAGTGTACAGGTCGCAGTGGTGGGTAGTATATGGGGCTTTGGTGACAAAACGGATGGCACTGTGATAGACTGCATCAAATTTGTTGAGTAGAGTGTTGGAGGCTATTTTATAAATGACATTGCCGAAGTCAAGGATCGGTAGGATGGTCAGTTTTACGAAGGTATGTTTGGCAGCATGAGTGAAGAATGCTTTTTTGCGAAATAGGAAGCTGATTCTAGATTTAATTTTGGATTGGAGATGCTTAATGTGAGTCTGGAAGGAGAGTTTACAGTCTAGCCAGACACCTAGGTATTTGTAGTTGACCACATATTCTAAGTCAGAACCGTCCAGAGTAGTGATGCTGGACAGGCGGGCAGGTGCGGGCAGTGATCGGTTGAAGAGCATGCATTTAGTTTTACTTGCATTTAAGAGCAGTTGGAGGCCACGGAAGGAGAGTTGTATGGCATTGAAGCTCGTCTGGAGGTTAGTTAACACAGTGTCCAAAGAAGGGCCAGATGTATACAAAATGGTGTCGTCTGCGTAGCAGGGGATCAGAGAATCACCAGCAGCAAGAGCAACATCATTGATGTATACAGAGAAGAGAGTCGGCCCGAGAATTGAACCCCTTGGCACCCCCATAGAGACTGCCAGAGGTCCGGACATCAGGCCCTCTGATTTGACACACTGAACTCTATCAGAGAAGTAGTTGGTGAACTGCCAATAAGAATGTGGTGATTGACAGAGTCGAAAGCCTTGGCCAGGTCGATGAATACTGCTGCACAGTAATGTCTCTTATCGATGGCGGTTATGATATCGTTTAGGACCTTGAGCGTGGCTGAGGTGCACCCATGACCAGCTCTGAAACCAGATTGCATAGCAGAGAAGGTACGGTAGGATTCGAAATGGTCGGTAATCTGTTTGTTGAGTTGGCTTTCGAAGACCTTAGAAAGGCAGGGTAGGATAGATATAGGTCTGTAGCAGTTTGGGTCTAGAGTGTCTCCCCCTTTGAAGAGGGGGATGACCGCGGCAGCTTTCCAATCTTTGGGAATCTCAGACGATACGAACAGGCTAGTAATAGGGGTTGCAACAATTTCTGCAGATTTTAGTAAGAGAGGGTCCAGATTGTCTAGCCCGGTGATTTGTAGGGGTCCAGATTTTGCAGTCTTTCCGAACATCAGCTATCTGGATTTGGGAGAAGGAGAAATGGGGGAGGCTTGGGCAAGTTGCTGTTGGGGTGCAGGGCTGTTGACCGGGGTAGGGGTAGCCAGGTGGAAAGCATGGCCAGCCGTAGAAAAATGCTTATTGAAATCAATTCTAGCGGATTTATCGGTGGTGACAGTGTTTCCTAGCCTCAGTGCATTGGGCAGCTGGGAGGAGGTGCTCTTATTCTCCATGGACTTTACAGTGTCCCAGAACTTTTTTGAGTTTGTGCTACAGTATGCAAATTTCTGCTTGAAAAAGCTAGCTTTCCTAACTGCCTCTTGTATATTGGTTCCTAACTTCCCTGAAAAGTTGCATGTCACGGGGGCTATTCGATGCTAATGCAGAACGCCACAGGATATTTTTGTGCTGGTCAATGGCAGTCAGGTCTGGAGAGAAACAAGGGCTATATCTGTTCCTGGTTCTACATTTTTTGAAAGGGGCATGCTTATTTAAGATGGTGAGGAAGGCACTCTTAAAGAATGACCAGGCATCCTCTACTGACGGGATGAGGTCAATATCCTTCCAAGATACCCTGGCCAGGTCAATTAGAAAGGCCTGCTCGCTGAAGTGTTTTAGGGAGCATTTGACAGTAATGAGGGGGGTCGTTTGACCGCAGAACCATTACGGATGCAGGCAATGAGGCAGTGATCGCTGAGATCTTGGCTGAAAACAGCAGAGGTGTATTTGGAGGGCAAGTTGGTTAGGATGATATCTATGAGGGTGCCCGTGTTTACGGATTTGGGGGTGTACCTCGTGGGTTCATTGATAATTTGTGTGAAATTGAGGGCATCAAGCTTAGATTGTAGGATGCCCGGGGTTTTAAGCATGTCCCAGTTTAGGTCACCTAGCAGCACGAGCTCTGAAGATAGATGGGGGGGCAATCAGTTCACATATGGTGTCCAGGGCACAGCTGGGGGCAGAGGGGTCTATAGCAAGTGGCAATGGTGAGAGACTTGTGTCTGGAAAGGTGGATTTTTAAAAGTAGAAGCTCGAATGGGTACGGGGTACGGACCTGGATAGTGAGACAGAACTCTGCAGCCTATCTCTGCAGTAGATTGCAACACCGCCCCCCTTTGGCAGTTCTATCTTGTCGGAAAATGTTATAGTTAGGGATGGAAATTTCAGGGTTTTTGGTGGTCTTCCTAAGCCAGGATTCAGACACGGCTAGGACATCTGGGTTGGCAGAGTGTGCTAGGGCAGTGAATAAAACAAACTTAGGGCTTCTAATGTTAACATTATTGAAACCAAGGCTTTTACGGTTACAGAAGTCAACAAATGATAGCGCCTGTGGAATGGGAGTGGAGCTAGGCACTGCAGGGCCTGGATTAACCTCCACATCACCAGAGGAACAGAGGAGGAGTAGGATAAGGGTACGGCTAAAGGCTAGAAAACTGGTCGTCTAGTATGTTCAGAACAGAGAGTAAAAGGAACAGATTTCTGGGCACAGTAGAATAGATTCAAGGCATAATGTACAGACAAAGGTATGGTAGGATGTGAATACAGTGGGGGTAAACCTGTGCATATAGTGACGATGAAAGAGATATTGTCTCTAGAAATGTCATTTAAACTAAGTGGTGTCACCGCATGTGTGGTAGGCGGAACTAAATTGTTAACTAAGGAGTATTGAGCAGGGCTAGAGGCTCTACAGTGAAATAAGGCAATAATTACTTACCAAAACAGCAATGGACAAGGCATATTGACGTTAGCGAGAGGCATGCGTAGCCAAGTGATCATAGTAATGACCATCGTCATGTTTGGAGGAAAAAGGGTGGAGGCTTGCAAGCCAAAGAACACCATCCCAACCGTGAAGCACGGGGGTGGCAGCATCATGTTGTGGGGGTGCTTTTCTGCAGGAGGGACTGGTGCACTTCACAAAATAGATGGCATCATGAGATAGGAAAATTATGTGGATATATTGAAGCAACATCTCAAGACATCAGTCAGGAAGTTAAAGCTTGGTCGCAAATGGGTCTTCCAAATGACCCCAAGCATACTTCCAAAGTTGTGGCAAAATGGCTTAAGGACAACAGAGTCAAGGTATTGGAGTGGCCATCACAATGTCCTGACCTCAATCCCATAGAAAATGTGGCCAGAGCTGAAAAAGCATGTGCGAGCAAGGAGGCCTACAAACCTGACTCAGTTACACCAGCTCTGTCAGGAGGAATGGGCCAAAATTCACCCAACTTATTGTGGGAAGCTTGTGGAAGGCTGCTTGTGGAAGGCTTGACCCAAGTTAAACAATTTAAAGGCAATGCTACCAAATACTAATTGAGTGTACATAAACTTCTGACCCACTGGGAATGTGATGAAAGAAATAAAAAAATAAAAGCTGAAATAAATAATTCTCTATACTATTATTCTGACATTTCACATTCTTAAAATAAAGCGGTGATCCTAACCTAAGACAGTGAATTCTTACTAGGATTAAATGTCAGGAATTGTGAAAAAACTGAGTTTAAATGTTTTTGGCTAAGGTTAAACATTAAACATAATTATGTTGAAGTAAAGACCCCTGCCAACTAATATCAACACTTATATTTAGTTTTGGAGAAATTATGAGTTTAATTAACATTGCCTTTGCCTTCCCAGCAAACCGGGAACATTCCCAAAACATTAGCTAAGATTCCTAAACCAAAATTGGTTCTGTGAAAGTTCCTAGAACATTCGTTAGGTTTTGGCAAATGTTCTCATAACACAAAAACTGTCCAGTCTTGCTGACGATTATAGAATGTTTGTATAAAACATTTGCCGGGTGTTGCAAGAACGTTCCTAGAATACCTTTTGTCTGTTCTTTAAAAGTTCCCAGAATGTTTTATGAGGTTGTGGGAAAAGTCTGCTGGGAACATTGTAGAGACATCACAAAAGATATGTTCACAAAACACAAAATATGTCCAGTTGTGCAGATGATTATACAATGTTTATTTTAGGGTGCAAACAACATTCACCTGATGTTACAAGAACGTTTCCAGAATGTTTAAATTAAAATGCCATGTCTGTCTATATCACCTACAATACAGTCCTCAAATGTGAGTTTCCATTAAATGTGGAGATTAACATATTCCAACCTGCTTTAAGGAGATACACATTTGCATACTGAGACTGTTTTGGCCATATTAAGTAAAACTAAAATATAACATTTTCTAAATGTTCTTAAAATGTTCTGAGGATCTCCAAGACAAGGTAAAACGTATATAGCGTGAACGTCAATGGAATGTTATGTTAAACTTAAAACAAATATGCTATAAACGTCATAAAAACATACTTATTTGGAACTTGTGGAACATTATGCAACATTGTGGGAATGTTCTGTGCAACCTATGTGAATAACACATTCTTGCAACTCCCTGAACTTCATTAAATGTTCTGTGACCCTTTAAAGCACATGTGCCAAACACAAGGCCTGCTAGCCGAATCCGGACCATTTGGGTTGTCAATTAATTTTGGCTCGTTTCCATACAGCCCACCATGCGCTGCACTACAAGTCATAGCAAGCACTGCCAACGTGCTGCATGCCAAATGGCAATGCATTGCCACACACACACACCCCTCCTCCCAGATCCACATAGGAGCCAGCCAGTGCACTGTATCATATCATCACTAATGGCACTGACCAATCTTCTACCAGACCGAAAGTTTAAAGTGTTATTAAATACTTGTTGATATGGTCACAGCATATTATGCACATCTGCAAGCATAGCAGCTAAGGCTTGACAAATATTATTCATCTCTTTTTTATCTCTTCTTTTGTTTTAATATGTTAAAATGCAGCATCCTATGTATATAAGTGGACATTATAAAGGGCCATATTTTTTCCAATAAGACAGTATCCAGTTCGGGTGGCAGTTGTATCCATGTTTTTTTGTTAAATAAAAATACATATTTTTTTAATAAGGCTCGTACGCTGATTGAATTTGACACCCCTGCTTCAAAGAACTTAGACCAGGTGTTCTGTCAACATTCTTACAACATTATAGGAATTTCCTGTGCAACCTAACTTAAAGATGCACTATGCAGAAATCGCTCTGCCATTTACTGGTTGCAAAAATTCTAATAGTTCACTTAATTTCAGTTTATGTGACAAAACAAGCAAGTATAGTGTAGATAATCATTATACCATCTAGACCATGGTGAAATATTTTTTCCATAACCAAAACTATTGTATTTTCAGTTGATTGAAACTGGTGTACAAAACCAAACGTAAAAGATGCAAAAACTAAACGTAAGAATGGGAAGCATAGAAATAGCGCACATAGAAATGTCACGTCCAGGCCAGAGTTTTAGGCTGGGGTGTTTAGGTTTCGTTTTTGGTGTAGGGTTTTTTGAGTTCTAGGTGTTCTATTTCTATGTTGGGGTAATGATTCCCAATTAGAGGCAGCTGTGTGTCGTTGTCTCTAATTGGGAACCATATATATGTTTGGGGTTTTCTTTTTTAGGTTTGGTGGGTTATTGTTTGTACATAGCTTGTTTAGTTTACATGTTATGGTCAGCTTCACGATCTTCGTTTTGTTGTTTTGCCCAGTTACGTTCTAAATAAACATGTATACTGGAAGCATCGCTGCGTCTTGGTCTGTCCCTTCCGAGGATTGTGACAAGAAAAGATCTAAAGCTTCTTAGACTTGCTTTCAATGAAAATGACAGATCTGTAACACATATTACTATGTGAATTTGGTCAGGTCGCCCAAAAAGTGACCATATTTTGTGTTTTAGGAACCTATCTCTTGTAATGTACCCACACTGTTCCCACAATCTAATTAAATGTTCTTGGAACCTTTAAAGAACTCTGAAAGGCTGTTCTGTCAACATTCTAGCAAAAACAAAAGAATGTTATGTGTACCTTGATACAGACATTATCTGAATGTCAATACAACTGGACAGTTTTAGTGTTTTGGGAACCAAGCTTTTGTCATATCCCCACAATGTTCCAACAACATAAAGAAAGGTTCTGGGAACATGTAGCCCTTTCTTGCAGTCAAATGACCAAATCACCATCTAGTGGCCTCATGGGTGAAATGTTATTAATATTTTTCATAATTTCATAATTCATGAATAAACTGTTTATGTCAAATGGTTTTGTTATATTTCAGTCTTCTCTGATGTATATAAAGTGTAATCTTGGGATGCAAACTCATTTTTCTTTTACATTTCAACTCTATATATGACATGGTACAGGTGTCTTATTTTTATAACTCTGTAGGAGGTGTATACTTTTGTTTCGAAGTAGATTTAAGACTACGAAGAAACACTCCGTGTGACCCTGATTCAGCCCACTGCAATAAAATGTTAAAGAACAGACTAAATGTCTAGGAACATTATTGCAACATCAGGTGAATGTTTTTTGCACCCTAAAATAAACATTGTAGAATCATCTGCACGACTGGGCTGTTTTTGTGTTTTGGGAACATCTTGTGTGATGTCCCTACAATGTTCCCAACAAACTGTTCCCACAATCTAATGAAGCATTCGAGGAACCTTTGAAGAACAGACAAAATGTGTCCTAGTAACATTCTTGCACCATCAGGCAAATGTTTTATAGAAACATTCTATAATCATCAGCACGACTGGACAGTTTTGGTGTTGTGAAAACATTTGCCGCAACCTAACAAATGTTCTGGGAACTTTCATAGAACAAATTTTGGTTTGCTGGTTTATAACTCTGTTACCAAAAAACCCACATATCTTTAAGATATGTTCTAATTTCTCTCCTTTGAGGAGGGAAAATAATAACATTTCACAGAAATAACAAATAAAGTAGACCTACCAATTAGTTTGAGTGCTTTTACTGATATACATTTTGTTTATTCATGATTAAGTGATTAACACTCAATTCTGTTAGCAATCGAATCGCCTACAATGGGAATTCATAGTAGTCACAAACCACAGTTGGGTCACCTGCTACTGTGCTCTTTTCTACTGGCATACTTTTATGTTCAGCTCATAACCGTTTTCTGGTGGTCAAAGCAAGACTGTGAAAACAGTCTGGACAACCTCTCTCTCTCTACCCCTGTCTCTTTCCGCCCCTCTCTCTCTCTCTGATAATATCACATCTCCCAGTTTTTACTGACACCTACCATGACACCTACAGTACAGGTCAAAGGTTTGGACACACCTACTCATTCCAGGATTTTTCTTTATTTTTACTATATTCTACATTGTAGAATAATAGTGAAGACATCAAAACTATGAAATAGCACATATGGAATCATGTAGTAACCAAAAAAGTGTTAAACAAATCAAAATATATTTTATATTTCAGATTCTTCAAAGTAGCCACCCTTTGCCTTGATGACTGCTTTGCACACTCTCAACCAGCTTCATGAGATAGTCACCTGGAATTCATTTCAATTAACAGGTGTGCCTTCTTAAAAGTTAATTTGTGGAATTTATTTCCTTCTTAATGCATTTGAGACAATCAGTTGTATTGTGACAAGGTAGGGGTAGTATACAGAAAATAGCCCTATTTGGTAAAAGACCAAGTCCATATTATGGCAAGAACAGCTCAAATAAGCGAACAGAAACGACAGTCCATCATTACTTTAAGACATGATGGGCAGTCAATCCGTAAAATGTCAAGAACTTTGAAAGTTTCTTCAAGTGCAGTCGCAAAAACCATCAAGCACTATGATGAAACTGGGTCTAATGAGGACCGCCACAGGAAAGGAAGACCCAGAGTTACCTCTGCTGCAGAGGATGAGTTCATTAGAGTTACCAGCCTCAGAAATTGCAGCCCAAATAAATGCTTCACAGAGTTCAAGTAACAGACATCTCAACATCAACTGTTCAGAGGAGACTGCGTGAATCAGGCCTTCATGGTTGAATTGCTGCAAAGAAACCACTACTAAACGACACCAAATAATAAGAAGAGACTTGCTTGGGCCAAGAAACACGATCAATGAACATTAGACCGTTGGAAATTTTAGATTTTTGGTTCCAACCACCGTGTCTTTGTGAGACGCAGAGTAGGTGAAGTGGGTGTGGGTGTGTCCAAACTTTTGACTGGTACTGTACATCCTACCCTCTTTCCATTTACTGTAACCAGCATTCTCCCGCACTGACCAACACTGGACGTCCATGGATGTTGAAAAGTAGTTGAAATTTGGTCAGTCTGCTCTGACCTTGATTTCCATATCCACAGAAGTTTTGTTTTGGTCCGGTCTAGATCAGCATCCACAGTAGAGGTTTTTGTCCATGATTGGTTTTGGATAGCACAGCACAGTACAGTAGAGTTCAGTACAGAACAGTAAAGGAAAGTAGAGTAATGTACAGTACAGTACTTTACTGTACAGTAGAGTAGAGTACAGTAGGTCACAATAGAGTAGAGTACAATATCGGGTACTGTACTATACTGAACATATCTACTGTACTGAACTCTACTGTACTGTGCTGTACCGTGATGTCAAAACTTGTGAAACATAGATGTCTGTGATTGGTTCAGGTTTGGTCTGGTCTGGACAAAACCACATTTGTTGTTGTTGTGGGTGGAGCTCATTAGAATAATAACTAGTGTGTAGAATAATACCCAAATATGCAAAGGAGGATATTGCATATGTCTACCTTTGTGTACCTATTCAGGATACACAACCATGAAGAGAATGACATTCATATCCATAATTATGCATTTATGTGTAGTACAGATCAGGGACCTGTGATGTAATTCCGTTACCGTGGTTCTGTTAGGGGATGTAAATCCCCTTCACTTACTGTAGTTCAATAACCCCAAAAATGATGTTACCAAACTTTGTATCTGCATAGTTCTTCCAGTAAATGTGTTTTTGTCGAAGTAAACATTTAAGAAATGTGTCCCTGTGCATAGAGTTGTATAGTTAAACTTAGATATCAAAGGTTTTTGTTTGGTAACATTTTGATGTGAAAAATCGGAGTCTCCACATAATTCTGTTATCATGGAATTGCCCATATCTGACTTGTGAGACTACATCACTCTTGCTCTGCTCTCAAGGGTTTGATGCTTTGTCTGTACTGTACTTCTTAGTGGAGCAGAATCATTTCCCCTATGGAAACTATGCTATTCGGAACAGTATGCGAAATCAAATATGATTCAGAGACAGTGGCGGAATGTCTTTTGAATGGTCAGATTGAAAAATAGTTTTGGATATGTGGGGGGTGTTTGGTTGTGAATCACTATGGTTTCTCGGGTGTGGTTCTGGATCACTATGTTTTTTTGTGTGTGGTTGGACAGGCTTAATTGGAACGTGAAGGAGGGGGGTTGTCTTAATTCGGGCCCTCCTCTCAATCAGGACTGGGGCTGGACCATGCTGCTACTGCTGGATAGCTAGTCTACGAGAGAGAGAGAGAGAGAGACAGACAGACAACAGAAGGGAGACACAACGACAACAACAAGAGAGAGAATGAGAGAGGGAGGTGAACATGAAGAGAAACAGAGGTACCTAGAATTGGAGAGAGCAGAGAGAGATGGAGAGAGAGAAGGACGACAACAAAAGAGAGAGCAAAAGACAGTGAGTGATAAGTTAACAAGGAGAGAAATAGTGTCAGAGATACCTAGGAGGATAGTAGGAGAAAAAGAAAGATACATTTAGAGAGAAAGAGAGAGAGAGGTAGAGCCAAGCAGCCACCTGTAGGAGTGAGTGAGTGAGTGTGTCAATCTCCTTATGGAGGAGAGAGAGAGGAGAGACTGACCACCATGCGTCTGTGTTGCAGCTCTGCCTCGGAGGACTTGGGCTGCAGGCGTGGAGACTTCAGCCGAAAACACTATGGCTCTGTCGAGCTGGTGAGTAACCCACTTCCAATGACATTCTATTCCTATTTTTGCCCTTCTATCTCTCCCTTTTCTCCTCTTTTCTGTGTAAACCCCTTATCTCTCCCTTTTTGCCTTTTTTCTGTGTACACCCCTATTCCCTCCTATCTCTCCCTTTTCTCCTACTTTTCATGTGTCCACCCCCCCCACCTAGTTCCCCTCCTCTCTCCCTTTTCTCCTCCTTTCTGTGTGTCCATCCTATCTCTCCCTCTTCTCCTCCTTTTCGTGCCCGCTCCCCTTCTCTATCTTCTTCTACCCCTCGATGGATGGATGGAGGGAGGGTTTGTGTGAGTGAGAGAGAGAGAGAGAGAGAGAGAGAGAGAGAGAGAGGTGAGTCATGACTGTCTGGGTGTGGTTCATTGGTCCAGTTTAATAGTGCGTAGCACCCTGTAGCATAGCTCACAATAATAGGGTGGTCAGTTACAGAGAAACAGATACAGGTCACAGCTATGCTCAGGGCCACAGATTATGACATCATCATCTACTCCACTGTAAACTGTCTGGGGCTGCGTCTGAAATGGCACCATATTTCCTATAATATAGGGCAGGGCTTTTCTGAAAAGTAGTGCACTAACCAGGGCATAGGGCGCCATTTATTTTACTTTACTTTACTCAGACGTAAGTTTACTATAAAAACTATTTCAATTTACTGGAAGTTTGTCATGTTACTGTACTATGGTGGTAATGCTATTAACCAGCCCTGTGTTTGTGCTTGTATTAAGTTGATGAGTCACTGCCGTGCTGTTAGTGTGTGTAGCCTACTGTATGTTGTCAAGTGCAGTGGGGGTTATAATTAGTCATTGGCTGTGTGTGTGTGAGGCCTGTCTGCGCGTCCTGATAGCCCCTGGGTGGACAGGAAGTAGCTAGGGCCTCTGTTGACTGTAACTTCTTCCCGGAGACACAGTAGTGGTTTGTCTTGTGGGCGCTAACGCCACGCTAATGCCGCGCCACACCATGTCAGATTAACACAGAGGAAGAACCACACGCTGCCTATCAGCAGCACCAGACTGGCACAGCACACAATGAGCTGTGTGTGTGGGGGGATATTCAAAGTAGAGATGTCACCTAGAACTGTGACATGATTGTTCCAATTTCCTATCTGGAACACACTGTTGTGGCGAACTGTATTATCAGAGTTGGTTCAGTGGATGTCTCTTAGGTTTAGAAGGTTGGGAGTCTGTCTTTGCCACTGTCATGTCTTCCCCCTGGAGGTTTAGGCCTGCTGTTGCTGTAAAGGACTATGTGACCAATGTATTTGTAAAAAGCAGTATTCGGTACAAATGCCATTGGATTGATAGAAGAGCATTAGTGTGCCCATCTGCTATATCTCCAGCCCCCGTGTGACCTAGCATTTTAGAGTTAGGAAAGATACTATGGCGGCATTCCAAATGGCACCCTATTCCCAAATAGACATTGTATCATTCTTGTTTGTTTTATTTTGGGTATAATCTGTGGATGGGTCTTTTTTGTGTGGCAGACTTTCTGTAGTCACTTACTCTGTGGAGAGAGGGGTTGGCATGACATCCAGGCTGAAACACACACAGGCACGCAACACACTCACACGTGCACACACATACACATGACAAATGGGACTGGAGGAGCCCTGGACCCAGCCCAATTCCACTCCACTGCTTTAATAGCGATATTGAAGAGGTAAAAACTGTAGATGCTGTGGTGATTTGTCAATGGAGTCTAAGCAACTGTATGCTTGAAGTCCATTTCATACTGCATTCATCGTATTTGTAATTAACGTCCTTATACTAAGAGAGAAGTGCTGTTTAAAATGTTGCTGTTGTTCTGGGATTGATTTGCACTTTTCGCACCAAAGTACGTTCATCTCTAGGAAACAGAACACGTCTCCTTCCTGAGCGGTATGACGGCAGCGTGGTCCCATGGTGTTTATACTTGCAAACTATTGTTTGTACAGATGAATGTGGTACCTTCAGGTGTTTGGAAATTGCTCCCAAGGATGAACCAGACTTGTGGAGGTCTACAATTCTTTGGCTGATTTCTTTTGATTTTCTCATGATGTCAAGCAAAGAGGCACTGAGTTTGAAGGTAGGCCTTGAAATACATCCACAGGTACACCTCCAATTGGCTCAAATGATGTCAATTAGCCTATCAGAAGCTTCTAAAGCCATGACATCATTTTCTGGAATTCTCCAAGCTGTTTAAAGGCACAGTCAACTTAGTGTATGTAAACTTCTGACCCACTGGAATTGTGATACAGTGAATAATAAGTGAAATAACCTGTCTGTAAACAATTGTTAGAAAATTACTTGTGTCATGCACAAAGTAGATGTCCTAACCGACTTGCCAAAGCTATAGTTTGTTAACAAGAAATTTGTGGAGTGGTTGAAAAACAAGTTTTAATGACTCCAACCTAAGTGTATGTAAACTTCCAACGTCAACTGTGTATATATAACACAGGGCTGTAACCCAAACATAGAGCGAGGTGTAAACCTCTATAAAAATACACGGGATGAGACCCGTAGTAACAAGTGCACCCTAACACGGTAACACACAAGCTGATACAACAGAGCACAGGTGCTCACAAGACCAACAGACATGGAACAATACAAGGACAATGGGGAACAGAGGGCACATATATGCACATGCTAATCAGGGGAATGGGAGCCAGGTGTGCGTAATAAGACAAGACAGTTTGGGGTTGGTGGTAATGATCCAGTTCAGTGACGCCTAGAAGGCTGTTGACTGTATGTAGCACATTATTTTATGCATGAGTGCATCCACTATCCACCCAAGCAAGCACATACTGAAGTCCATCCAGAGATGCTGTTGCAGAATTGTGTTTTGGGACTGCATATTATATAGGGATGAACTGAACTTTTGACATGTGTAAACATACCGTTTGGAATGCAGCTACAGTCTACTTGGCATGTACAGTGCATTGCAATGCATATTATATGAGTATCTAGGGTTGAACTGTTCTCTAGTGTCTAGTGCAGGGATCCCCAGTAGTGCAGGGGCCATGGGACGAACCCTCTGAAGAACCCTTTTTGGATGCATGTAGAACTCTTTTTGTTCCAGGTAGTACATGTAGCACATTACTTCATGAAAGGGTTCTACCTGGAACAAAAAGGGCTCTATTATGGGGACAGCTGAATAACCTCTTTGGAACCCTTTTTTCTAAGAGTGTAACATATTTCCTAAATTAAAATAACTTTGAGCTGATTTACTGGTGATTTTAAGTTAGTTTATGTCCAACAACATAAATAACAAAACAGAAAACTGTAGGCTGCCTATTGGGAAACTGGTCTAGTGTGTAACTGTAGCACAGTTTGGATTGCAGCCACAGTCTTCTTGGCCTGTACAGGAAAGTCCATTGGGCAAGGCTGTCTATTCTGTGCAAGAGGGAATATTACCTCTATGTCTGTAGTGCAGCCCCAGTTATTAGGCAGACAAGGCCTCCTAGGACCATACACACCACTCACCACTGCTGAGAGAGAGCATGTGTAAGCAGACCAAGCCTTACACTGTGCCTGAGGGGCCCCTCATTACAGGGAGGAGAGATAAAGACAAAGGAGGACGTTTAATTCACATAAATATACTCCGGAGTAACCAGAATCAATACCAACCAACAAGCAGGACTTGATGAATCACACACACACACGCACAAAGCCACAAACACAATCGGGCGCATGCGCACACACAGACAGTCACACACGTGTGCGTACAGACATGCACGCACGCACACAGGGCTGATTCACCTGAAAGATAGAGAAAGAGACAAGGAAAGTGAGGAAGCAAGATGGATGGCGAGAGAGAGAGTAACTTTCCAGGTTTGAAAAACCAATACTGTTTGTGTGTGAGGAGGAGGGGGAGGCACGGTGGGAGAGGGGTTGCCCTCCTCATCCTGTCAAGGGTGTGGCATCATGCCATAGCCTGAGGGGCATGGCATGATTAGCTTAATTTGCTGTCAATTGAATCTGTGATGGTTTTATCAAAGACTGCCAGGTTTGGGTGAGATTAGTTTAATTATCTCTTGCTTTGGCTATATTGTACATTACACAATCAAGCTTTGAACTGCTTTGAATGGAATTGCTACTGGCAGACAGAAAAGAGAGAGAAGGAGAGGGAGGGAGGCAGATGCGTTGGTGTCTCTCTCTTTATGTAAAGCTCTGTACGTTGTGTATGTGCACATGGACATGCGTGCATATGTGTGTGTGTGTGTTTATGTGTGCACACACACACCTATGCCCAGGATGACTAAGCATATGAGCAGCTTAGCATTTATCTCTCCCCAGCCTTCAGGGGCCTTCAGTTTGAAGGGCCTTCAGTTTGATCCAGACCTGGTCATTCATGTAGAGACCATCTAGAAACGTTTCCAAACTAAAGGTCAGAACATTACTTCACATTTATTACTGACTATTTCCTGGTTTCTTTCTTTTTTATATTGTTTATTTGACCAGCTTTATTGAATGCAAAAAGTTACACACACACACGCATGCGCATAGACCCGCCTCAGTTGGAAGGGAATGAGATGTGACAGGGCAGTCATAAGTCCGGCAGGCCTAGACACAAACAGACAGATTTGGAGTAGAGCCGTCCTCTCTTCAGCATCCACCATCTGATTCTGACACATCGCCTGTCAGAATCAGCCCTCCATAACCTCCTTATCCAATCTCTATAACCTTCTCATAACCCCTCCATATACTGTAGAGTTTTCAGGAAATCTACCTCCATTACACTCTCTGTCATAGTCTGTCAGCACACATAGGGTCCCGATTAACCACCTACACCATCCATACACACACGTCATCTCTCTCACACACAGTACCGTATGAGTGTATGCCTTTGTAGCCAATGTGGAATGGTTATCTAGTTAGCTGTGTATGCTCTAGTACACTCCATCGGTGGCGTCACATGCTCTGATACCTAGAAGTACTTCTTTACCTTGCCAAGGGCCATGGCTTTTGTTTCGCGACAGTTAATGCTGCTTCAAGTGTGGAGTTATTATTGGGAACAAAATATTGCTTTTATGCTAGGTTAATATGCTATTATAACACTTACCTAACTGGGTATGACCACACCACAGGTAGCCCAATGCTAAAAGCTACCATTTATTGCTTCTACCCTCTCTTTCACCATGCACTTAGTTTGGCCACACAAAAGTGTTTGTTAGTGGGCTCAAAAGTACAGTAACAACAGGCAAACTGAGTTAGAAAACAGTTTGTAAAGACATCTTTCTGTGGCTTTAGTTTGTCACCGGTGAATCTTGTCACTGATGCCAATAGCAGTTTGGTATCCTTTCTGGGGTTGTTTACTGTGTCTATTGCTAGCCATTGTTAGCGTTGTTGTTTTTCAAGGTGACTCTGCATATTTAGAGACCTGCCATCTTTACCTAAAGGCTGTGTTGTCCCTGTGGGGATAAATCAAGTTTTATTGAATTGAATGTTTGCTGTGTTGGAGTTCAACATTACTCTGTCATCAGGTCTGACATCACTGGGGCTACAGATGTCCCTGTGACTAGGGGGGTAAACAATGGCCCATGGTGGTCAAAGAACTACTGTACCACACACTGTCATGGTTCCAACTGTCACCAGAGGGCGGCAGAGACCGTCCCAGAGACATTAACGACACTCAGGTGTGTCCTATTTACTCATTATGATTTCCATGTTAAAAGTGGTGTGTTTTCTGTTGTCCTTTGCAGAAGCTTGAATTGTTTACTGTGTGTGTGCGCAGGCGCGCTCGTTTCCTGAGGGAGTTCCTGTTTGTTGTTTTTCAAGTCTACTGTGATCCTGCGGCTACCGTTTCTCAGTAAAGTATTATGTTTATCCTTAAGCATTGATTCCTCGTCTGGTCTCTTCTCTGCACCTGGGTCCAACCTCACCACGTCACAGCAAGCTTCTGCCTCAACATGGACCCAGCAGAGATCACCCAGATCCAGAATGCTGTAACCCAACAAGGAGCACTGCTGGGGCGGCAGCAAGAACAACTCTCACAAATATCAGAGACCCTCCGGGCACTTACCAATTCCCTCCAACCACAGCCCAACCCTAACCCAGGAGGAGCCAATGCCCAAGTCTCATCGCTCAGTGCTACAGGCATCGCAGGTAGTTCCTGCACCGGGAACCCAAGATCCCAGCCCCCGAGCGGTATTATGGCCACCTGGGAGGATGCAGGGGGATCCTCACTCAGTGCTCTCTGGTGTTCGAACTACAGTCCTCCTAGTTCCCCACTAATCGGGCCATGATGGTCTACATCAGGTATTAAATAAAAATGTGATTCACATATATATTTTTGAAATAATTACATTTCAAACAGTACATTTTATATTTTTCAACGGGGCTATACATTGGTGAGTTTTTTTCACCTCGCCTGAGTAGTCTCGTTTCACTGCCAAAAATAAAATGAAACCATCTAGTGTTCAGCGAAATAACAACACAATGTCAAATACAGGTAGCCTAGTCAAATAATTAACATCAAATCACATTAACCGTTACTCTCTCGCAGGAATTCCACTAAAGGTCCGTATGTAGCCACACGTAGATGCTGCTCATGTTGGTATCTGTACTGATGGCACAAAAGCCATGACAGGGAGACATAGTGGAGTCCTAACAAGCGTGGAAGCAGTTGCTCCCAACGCCACTTGGGTACACTGCAGCATCCACCGAGAGGCTCTTGCTGCCAAAAGAATTCTTGACAGCTTGAAAGACGTTTTGGACACTACAGTGAAAAATTGTTAACTTTGTTAAAGCAAGGCCCCTGAACTCTCGTGTATTTTCTGCACTATGCAATGATATGGGCAGCGACCATGTAACGCTTTTACAACATACAGAAGTGTGCTGGTTATCAAGGGTATCACGTTTCAGGTAAGACCCAGCTGCAGACAACGTCAAAGTAACAACAGTTAATTAATCGAACAGGGGCAAGCAAAAGGCAGGCAGAGGTCAGTAATCCAGATAGGTGGGGCAAAGGTACAGGATGTCAGGCAGCCTCTGGGTCAGGGCAGGCAGAATGGTCAACACTGGGAAAACTAGGAAACAGGAGCAGAGGGAAAAAAGATGCTAGGCTTGACGAAACAAAACGAACTGACAGACCAAACAGAGAACACAGGTATAAATACACAGGGGATAATGGGTAAGATGGGCGATACCTGGAAGGGGTTAGAGACAATCAAAGACAGGTGAAACAGATCAGGGTGTGACAAAGGGGCAAAGTATTGACGTGTTTTTTATAAAATTTTTATTGAGAGACAAGCTTCAAGTTTTCTTTACTGACCATATTTTTCACTTGTGTGACCACTTGCATGATGATGGGTTTCTCACACGACTGGCCTATCTGGGTAATGTTTTTTCTCGCCTGAATGATCTGAATCTAGGATTACAGGGACTCTCCGTAACTATATTCAATGTGCTGGAGCTGCGACGAGAAGCGGAAAGCCGACTGTTCAACCTCCGCCAAGGGGCCAGACCATTGGCTGACGCCGCCAAGAGTGAGTGGAATACTGAGGCACTGGTCACCGCTTTCCACTAGGGTCTGTAACTCCATCAAGAATGAACTGGCTCCTTGGGAACTGGGAGAGAACCTCAAGTCCCTGATAACGCTGGCCATCAGGGGTGACAACCGCATCCGAAAACGTGTGAGACAGCACCTTTTTGACACTACCCCTGTATCCCGGTTTCAGCAGCACCCCAAGCCCCCCAAGTCCAGCATTGAGGAGCCGAGGTAGCTGGGATGCACACGTCTGAACCCACAGGAGCGTGACAGGCGCATGGCCATCTCCGTTCTACATACCCAGAGTTGACGGGAAGTGCCGGGGCTTGCCAGAACAATTGGAGACCCTGACGAGTTGTGCAGTTACACCCCAGCTACCCGGTCACGTCTGAAACTACACGCAACCCTCCATTGGGACAACCGTCAGCACTACATTAAGGACTCCGGGGCTTACAATTCCCCTGTATGAAATGTCCCATCCCTCTGCAAATTCAAGCCCTTGATGGACGCCCCTTCAGCTCCGGCCAGGTGGAATATCAGACCAATCCCATTCTACTGCAGGTTGGGGTGAACCACTCGGACCATTAGTTTTCTTTTGATCACTGCTCCCGAGAACCCCCTTATCCTAGGGTACCCCTGGCTAGTGCTACATAACCCACTATTCTCATGGTCCACAGGACACCTACTAGATTGGGGTAAGAACTGCCAGACTAAATGCCTAAGACCCCCACCAAGAGCCTCGCCATGTTCCCCGGCATCCATTTAAGACCAAGACTTGTCCGCTCTCCCTCTCGAGTACTTCGACCTCCGGTTGGCCTTCAATAAGAGGAATCCACCACTTTCCCTCCTCATCGTCCATACGACTGCGCCATAGAACTCCTACCCGGCTCCACCCCTTCCCGGGGCCATCTGTACTCCCTCTCAACCCCTGAAGCAGGAGTCATGAACAATTACATCTGGGAGTCGCTGGAGGCAGGTTTCATTCGCTCCTCTACATCCCCAGCTGGTGCAGGCTTCTTCTTCGTGGGAAAGACGGATGGAGGTCCCTTCGTGGGAAAGACGGATGGAGGTCCCTGTACCGATTACAGAGGGCTGAACAGGATTACAATTGAGAATCGTTACCCCCTACCCCTGATGTCCGCTGCTTTGGAGTTGGCCCATGGGGCCCAATTCTTCACCAAACTGGACCACCGCAACGCTTACAATCTGGTGAGAATCAGGGAGGGAGATGAATGGAAGACTGCCTTTAACACCCCGAGTGGCCACTGAGTATTTAGTCATGCCGTTTGGATTATCGAACTCACCGGCAGTCTTCCAGGCATTGGTTAATGACAAGCTTAGGGATATGTTGAATCAATTCATCTTTGTTCACCTTGACGACATTCTGATCTTCTCCAAGACCCTTCCGGAACACATCCTGCACGTCCGCCAAGTCCTGTTACGCCTCCTGCAGAGTAAACTATACATCAAGATCGAGAAGTGGGATTTCCATGTATCCCAAATTTCTTTCCTGGGCCCTACTATCTCTACCGCCGGCATCCAAATGGACCCCGTAAAGGTGGTCACCGACTGGCCCCATCCCACCTCACTCGAACAAGTCCAGCGGTTCCTCGGGTTTGACAGTTTGTACAGGTGTTTTATATGCAACTTTGGTGCGGTGGCAGCACCTCTCACGGCCCTAATCCGCAAGTCCCAGAACAGTTTTGGATGGACCCCCGAGGCTGACTGCATCCGGGGAGCTCAAGGGATGTTTCTCCTTCCGGACCCATCCTCGTCCATCCTGATCTTATCGGAGCAGGGGCGGTCTTTTCACAGCGGAATGAGGCGGACAAGAAACTTCACCCATGTGCCTTTCTCTCCAATCAGTTCTCACCAGTGGAACGCAACTACGATGTAGGCAACCGGGAGCTCTTGGCAGTTAAGTGGGCCCTTGAGGGGTGGAGACTGGTTGGAGGGGGCACCTCATCCTTTCGTGATGTGGACGAACCATAAGAACTTGGTCTCCATTCAAGAAGCCAAGAGGTTGAACACTTGCCAGTCTAGGTGGACTCTGTTCTTTAATAACCTCTTAGGGATCCAAACCCGTGAACGGGATCGATTTTGACAACATCCGGTGAAATGCAGAGCGCCAAATTCAAATTACAAAAATACAATTTCAAACATTCATGAAAATACAAATGCTGCACACTCTTCAAAAGCTTAGACTCTTGTTAATCTAACAGCATTGTCAGATTTCACAAGGCTTTACGGCGAAAGCAGAACATTTGATTGTCTGAGGACAGCGCCCCACTCAAACTCAATTAGCATAATAACATAACCAGCAGAGGTGTCACAAAGCTCAAAAATAGCATAAAATAAATTGCTTACCTTTGATGATCTTCCTCTGATGGCATATCAAAGCATCCAGGTTACACAATTAAAGTTCATTTTGTTCGATACATTTCCTCTTAATATCCATATAGCTCCATTTGGTTGGCGCGTTTTGTTCAGTAATCCACCTGCCCAAAGGCTTTCATCCATGCAGATAAACGATATCCCAAAAGTACCAGTAAAGTTTGTCTAAAAAAGTCAAACAGCATTTGTAATCAATACTCAGATACCCTAAAATGAATATACACTATAATATTTCAGACGGAATATAACCTGCTGAATAGAAGAGAAAAAGAACTGAGCGTGCATTCCCTGTTACGCGCAAAATCCAAAACAGGACACTTGACGTGAACTCAGGAACAAGTGGTCTTACTCCCTTGATTTTCATGATTGAAGCTTCAAACCTTTTTCTAAAGACTGTTGACATCTAGTGGAAGCCATAGGAACTGCAATCTGGGAGATAAAATACCCTGCTTTGAATAGCATGCCAATTGAAAACAGTGTGACATAACTGATTCAGACATCCCGGATGGATTTTGCTCGGGTTTTTGCCTGACACAGACATGATTTTAACAGTTTTAGAAACTTCAGAGTGTTTTCTATCCAAAGCTACTAATTATATGCATATTTTAGCTTCTGGGCCTGAGTAACAGGCAGTTTACTTTGGGCACGTTTTTCATCCGAACTTCAAAATACTGCCCCCTAGCCCTAAGAAGTTAACAGGTTCAACTTCACACTTGCCTATCACCCGGGATCCAAGAATCAGAAAGCAGATGCCCTGTCCTGCCAACACGATGTCTCTAACGAGGAGAGGGAGCCCATACCCGAGAATCAGACCCCGGCTGGCGTCCCACTGATCCGCGATCAGCCAGATCCCTAGGACTACAATGGGGACACTCCTCTAAATTAACTGGTTATCCAGGGGTTAATCGGACACTGGAGTCCCTCAGGTGGAAATTCCGGTGTCCCAACATGATTGAGGATGTGAGATCCTTCGTTATCCCCAGCTGGCCCTGGTCCCACCTGTCCATAGATTTAATCACAGGGTTACCCCTAACCCAAGGGCTTACCACTATCCTGCCAGTCGTAAAATCAGTTTTCCAAGGCAGCCCATTTTATCGCCTTTCCCAAGTTGCCCTCAGCGAAGGAGACTGCTGATCTCATGATTACCCATGTCTTTCGACTACACAGACTTCCCCAAGACATTGTCTAAACCAGGCCAGCAAATAGAGCAAGTTCCTCATCTGGGCAGAGTATGCTCACAATACACTGCCGAACTCGTCCACTGGACTGTCAGTTCGGGTTCGCCCCCCACCCCGTTTCCTGAACAAGAGGCCGAAGTGGGGGGGCCATCAGCCGAGGCGTTCATTCGATGATGTCGCCACACCTGTATCAGAGCATGATCCTCCTTGCTCCGCTCCTTTGCCCAACACCAGGCAAACCGGCACCGAAGGCCTCTTCCGCTCCTCTGACCGGGTCAACTGGTGTGATGGCGATTGCATTGTCTGTGGACCTATTGGGGCGGTAAGCAAGTTGAAGTGGGTCTAGGGTGACAGGTAAGGTGGAGGTGATATGATCCTTGACTAGTCTCTCAAAGCACTTATTCATTTAGTGGGCGATATTCATTTAGTTAAATTACCTTTGCTTCGATGGGTACAGGAACAATGGTGACCATCTTGAAGCATGTGGGGACAGCAGACTGGGATAGGGAGAGATTGAATATGTCTGTAAACACACCAGCCAGCTGGTCTGCGCATGCTCTGAGGACGCGGTTAGGGATGCCGTCTGAGCCGGCAGCCTTGCGAGGGTTAACACGTTTAAATGTCTTACTCACGTCGGACATGGAGAAGGAGAGCCCACAGTCCTTGGTAGCGGGCTGCATCGGTGGCAATGTATTATCCTCAAAATGGGCAAAGAAGGTGTTTAGTTTGTCTGGAAGTAAGATGCCGGTGTCCGTGACGTGGCTGGTTTTCCTTTTGTAGTCCGTGATTGTCGGTAAACCCTGCCACATGCGTCTTGTGTTTGAGCCGTTAAATTGCGACTCCATTTTGTCTCTATACTGACATTTTGCTTGTTTGATTGCCTTGCAGAGGGAATAACTACACTGTTTGTATTCGGCCATATTCCCAGTCACCTTTCCATGGTTAAAAGCGGTGGTTTGCGCTTTCAGTTTTGCGCGAATGCCGCCATCTATCCACGGTTTCTGGTTAGGGTAGGTTTTAATAGTCACAGTGGGTACAACATCTTCTATACACTTCCTTATAAACTCACTCACCAAATCAGCGTGTCGATATTAAACTCTGAGGCTACCCAGAACATATCCCAGTCCGCGTGATCAAAACCATCTTTAAGTGTGCATTCCGATTGATCAGACCAGCATTGAATAGTCCTTAGCATGGGTACTTCCTGTTTGAGTTTCTGCCTATAGGAAGGGAAGAGCAAAACGGAGTCGTGGTCAGATTTGACGAAAGGAGGTTGGGGGAGGGCCTTGTATGCATCGGAAGTTAGAGTAGCAGTGATCCAGTGTTTTTCCAGTGTGAGTGTTACAGTTGATATGCTGATAGAATTTAGCTAGCCTTGTTTTGAAATTTGCTTTTTTTAAATCCCAAGCTACAATAAATGCAGCCTCAGGATATATGGATTCCAGTTTGCATTAAGTCCAATGAAGTTCCTTGAAGGGGTATATACACGGCTGTGACAATAACCAAAGACAATTCTCTTGGGAGATAATACAGTTTGCATTTGATTGTGAGTAATTCTAGATCAGGTGAACAAAAGGACTTGTTCCTGTATGTTACAATTACACCATGAGTCGTTAATCATGAAACATACACCCTCGCCCTTCTTCTTCCGACGCACAAAGAATCCAGGTGGCTGTACCGACTCCGACAGCATATCCCAAGAGAGCCATGTTTCCGTGGAACAGAGCATGTTACAATCCCTGTAAAGCGATCCTTGTCCTGATTTAGTTGACCGTGTTCTCTAGAGACTGGACATTAGCGAGTAATATACTTTGAAGCGGTGGGTGGTGTGCGCGCTTCCAAAGTCTGACCAGAAGACCGCTCCGTCTTCTTCTCTGGCGGAGTTGTTTTGGGTCAGCCTCTGGGATCAGTTCAAATGCCTTGGGTGGTTCAGACTGGTCTTAGTGCTGGTATGTTAACGTCGCTCTGATATCCAATAGTTCTTCCCGGCTGCATGTAATAACACGTTTTTCTGGGCTAACACATAATACATAAAAAAACTAAATACTGCAACGTTTCCTAAGGACTAGAAGCGAGGCAGCCCTCTCTGTCAGCGCCATCTTCACGTTTAAAAAATATATATTTGAAAATCCAGTGCTCATGGTCTAGTGCACATTTTTTAGGTGCTGGAGTGCAAATATTTATTTTTATGGCGCCATCATTTCTCAAAGTTTGTACCGACAGATGGGTTTGCTGTTGAGTACGTTTGAGGGTTGAATGTAGCACATGGGGATGTGTGAAACTTACTACTCAGCCTGAAGTGTCCCCACTTGCCCCAGCGAGGTCGCCGACTGTTAAGATACTTCAGGAGGGTGGTCACGTGTTCTAGCAAGGCAGAGGTCCCAAGTTCATGCCGTATATGGGCTGAATCGTGAGGTTCTTGCTAAGTAAGCAGCGTGACGTCCTCTACATAGGCTAACCCGCGAATATCCCGCAAAATCATTCTGTTGTCCTGCATTTGGTATTTTAAACATGGTCAACCTAGGCAGAACAGTTGCTTCATGAAAACTCATTAATGTTAGCTACTACAGTAGCTAGTTAGAAATACTGCTCACTGAAGCACAACTCTTTAGCTAAATGTGAAATGGTTTGATTAAGACTTCTTTACCAAAAAAATCATCATTATTTGCAGATTTGTTTTAGCTTAGATTAATTCAGCCTGTTTTTAGTACGGGAAAAAACGCTGGTTGACTTGGAACATACAAGACGAACTGACACAGAGAGACAGGAAACACAGGGATAAATACACTGGGGAAAACAAGCGACACCTGAAGGGGGTGGAGACAATAACAAGGACAGGTGAAACAGGGTGTGACAATGAGACAGATCAGTGCAGGCTGAATCAATGTGCTATCTGTGCTAAACAAATTATCCTACTAATATATTTGGTAAACAAAAATAAGGAAATCAATTCTGAAAACGCCATAATATTCTCCACCTAACTACAGGGATGCCATTATGAAAATACTAAGCTGTAGACCACAAGTCCATTATTTTAGATACAACAGGACATTTCACTGTCTAGACACGTCATAACATTTTGCTAGCTTGGGCTGCAATAAAGCTGGATTTTAACCTTTCAGATCCATTTAAGTCCAGTACAGACCCGACCCAACTTGGACCTGGGTCTCTCTCAGATCAGACATGTTTCGGGTCGGATCTGGCACACACCGTCACTTAGACATCTCACCTTTTCTCTACCGGTCTTCTACTTTCTCTCTTTACCTCCTCATTTCACTTTCTCTGGCACATTAATCATTCCCCTATACCGTCAAAAACAGAGCGGTTGCTCTCACACACACACACACACACACACACACACACACACACACACACACACACACACACACACACACACACACACACACACACACACACACACACACACACACACACACACATTTGTTTACATCCCTGTTAGTGAGTATTTCTCTTTGGCCAAGATAATCCATCCACTTGACAGGTGTGGCATATCAAGAAGCTGATTAAACAGCATGATCATTACACAGGTGCACCTTGTGCTGGGACAATAACAGGCCACTTTAAAATGTGCAGTTATGTCACACAACACAATGCCACAGATGTCTGAAGTTTTGAGGGAGCATGCAATTGGCATGCTTACTGCATGAATGTCCACCAGAGCTGTTGCCAGATAATTAAATGTTCATTTCCCTACCATAAGCTGCCTTCAACATAGTTTTAGAGAATTTGGCAGTACGTCCAACCGGCCACACAACCGCAGACCACGTGTAACCACGGCAGCCCAGAACCTCCACACCCGGCTTCTTCACATGCGAGATCTTCTGAGGGGGGGGTTGGGGGTGTGTGCTGAGTAGCATTTCTGTCTGTAATAAAGCCCTTTTGTGAGGAAAAACGAATTCTGATTGGCTGGGCCTGGCTCCACAGTGGGTGGGCCTGGCTGTCGAGTGGGTTGCCCTATGCCCTCCAAGCCCCACCCTTGGCTGCACCCCTGCACAGTCATGTGAAATGCATAGATTAGGGCCTAATTAATTTATTTATTTCATTTGACTAATTTCCTCATATGAACTGTAACTCAGTAAAATCTTTGAAATTGTTGCATGTTGCAGTTATATTTTTTTTCAGTATAGATGTATTATTTTCTAGTCAAGGTTATATGTTTATATAAAGGTATACAGTATTCATGAGTGCTTCTCTCTTTCTCTCACTCTCTCTTTCTCTCTCTCTCATTCTTTAACTCAGCCTTTTACTTTAGAAGGGAATACAATAACCCAGAAGCTGCTGACACTCTTTCTAGATAAAAAAAAACCACAAGTTCTTTGGAAAATCAGTTAATGGCATTGTGTGAACACGCGCACACACACACACACCAACCAATCTGATCAGGGTATTTTTATCCCACAGCGGCTGAGTCACCAGGTGAACTTTACCTGATTTCAGAGACATTTACCTCATTTAGGTGATGCACTCTTCTCCTTTTGCCTTATGCCTCGTTTCCTCTCCTTTACTCCTCCCCTGCTTGTTGAAATGCTGTTATCTCTCCTGTGAGAGGCTGAGAAGATGAGTCACTCTTGGAAAGGTTATATAACACAGAATGAGGGCGAGCCCGGTTTATTGTTTTGGAAAGTTTTGAAAGTCTATTGAAAAGGTTTGGTTACTGGCTAGCTACCTTTTGCATTTGTGACGCGGTTGGCATTAGTTGCTGGGACCGCTACTATCTTTCCAGTGATCCTGCCGACCAAGGCTGGGACTGAGGAGCTGTTTGGCGTTGCAGCTAGCCTAGCTGCTAGCTAGATGCCTATCAAGCTAGCAGGGTTTTCTTGAGGGCTTAAACGCAGCCCGCGACATGGTTAGCCATTGTGGCTGGGACTGCGGATTGTCCCGGGCTTGTGGCTGTCTAGATCCCTGCTGTTTGATAACAACAAAATCTTCCCTGCGACCTGCCGTGTTTGGAACTGCAAGGAGTAACAGCAGAATCTACGTTGCTACCATGACAAAAACCAAAGCCGAGTACCGTTGAGGACAGTGGTGTCTCTCTGTCACAGGTGACGGATCTTTTAAACAAAGTTTCGTCAGTCAACTAATAAAATAATGCACGACCTGACCAGAGAGGTCCAGGACCTGAAGAACAGTTTGCAGTTCTCCCAGGGTTGGCTCGATGGGTTTAAACAGGAGAACGGCAAGATGACATCTGTAGGTCATTGAGAGAGGACATCAGTTCTGTATGTAAATCCATGATAACAATGACGGAGAAATCAGATTCTCATGGGACAATCAAGGCAGAACAACATGGTTGTGGACAGAATTGCAGAATCTCCACATGAGACCTGGACAGACTGAGGACAAAGTGAGGGAATCTATCTCGTAGAAACTGAAGATGGACCAGAGGGAGATTGAGGTGGAGCTTGCCCACAGGACTGGAAAATCCTTCCAGAAGGACAACCATCTCTGCAATACTCCACCAATCAGGCCTTTATGGTAGTGGCCAGATGGAAGCCACTCCTCAGTAAAAGGGACATGACAGCCCGCTTGGAGTTTGCCAAAAGGCCCCTATAGGACTCTCAGACCATGAGAAACAAGATTCTCTGGGCTGATGAAACCAATATTGAACTCTTTGACAGCATCTGGACAGGAACACAGCATCACGTCTGGAGGAAATCGGGCACCGCTCAAGACCTGGCAAATACCATCCCTACGGTGAAGCATGGTGGTGGCAGCATCATGCTGTGGGGATGTTTTTCAGTGGCAGGGACTGGGAGACTAGTCAGGGAAAGATGAATGGAGCAAAGTACAGAGATCCTTGATGAAAATCTGCTCATGACCTCAGACTGGGGGCAAAGGTTCCCCTTACAACAGTATAATGACCCTAAGCACACAGCCTAGACAACGCAGCAATGGCTCTGAATGTCCTTGAGTGGCCCAGCCAGAGCCCGGACTTGAAACCGATCTAACATCTCTGGGGAAACCTGAAAATAGCTGTGCAGCGAGGCTCCCCATCCAACCTGACAGAGCTTGAGAGGATCTGCAGAGAAGTATGGGAGAAACTCCCCAAGTACAGGTGTACCAAGCTTGTAGCGTCATTCGCAAGAAGACTGAAGGCTGTAATCGCTGGCATAGGTGCTTCAACAAAGTAATGAGGAAATGGTCTGAGTACTTATGTAAATGAGAGAGTTACGTTTTTTTTTTTATATACATAAATTAGCAAAAATGTATAAATAACTGTTTTTGCTTTGTCATTATGGGGTATGGTGTGTAGATCGACACACATTTTCTTCTTTCATTCATTTTAGAATAACGCTGTAAGGTAACAAAATATGGAAAAAATGAAGGGGTCTGAATACTTTCCGAATGCACTGTATGTGTCCATTACAATCTATGCAAGAATCGGAATGCATGATTTGTCACCAGCACTCGAAAGCATGTGAATAAAACAGTAAATACATTATACTCCATGCATGGATACATACATACATACATGCATATGGTATGCTACAGTAGAAACGACAACACAATATACAGAAAATATGGCACTTTGATTAGAATGCACATACATTTGAAGTCGGAAATTTACATACACCTTAACCAAATGCATTTAAACTCAGTTTTTCACAATTCCTGGCATTTAATCCTAGTAAAAAAATCCCTGTCTTCGGTCAGTTAGGATCACCACTTTATTTTAAGAATGTGAAATGTCAGAATAATCGTAGAGAATGATTTATTTCAGCTTTTATTTCTTTCATCACATTCCCAGTGGGTCAGAAGTTTACATACACTCAATTAGTATTTGATAGCATTGCCTTTAAATTGTTTAACTTGGGTCAAATGTTTTTGGTAGCCTTCCACAAGCTTCCCACAATAAGTTGGGTGAATTTTGTCCCATTCCTCCTGACAGAGCTGGTGTAACTGAGTCAGGTTGTAGGCCTCCTTGCTTTCACACACTTTTTCAGTTCTGCCCACAAATGTTCTATGGGATTGAGGTCAGGGCTTTGTGATGGCCACTCCAATAACTTGACTTTGTTGTCCTTAAGCCATTTTGCCACAACTTTGGAAGTATGCTTGGGGTCATTGTCCATTTGGAAGACCCATTTGCGACCAAGCTTTAACTTCCTGACTGATGTCTTGAGATGTTGCTTCAATATATCCACATCCATATTTTTCCTACCTCATGATTCCATCTATTTTGTGAAGTGCACCAGTCCCTCCTGCAGCAAAGCACCCCCACAACATGATGCTGCCACCCCCGTGTTTCACGGTTGGGATGGTGTTCTTCGGCTTGCAAGCCTCCCCCCTTTTTCCTCCAAACTTAACGATGGCCAAACAGTTCTTTTTTTATTTAATCAGACCAGAGGACATTTCTCTAAAAAGTACGATCTTTGTCCCCATGTGCAGTTGCAAACCGTAGTCTGGCTTTTTTATGGCGGTTTTGGAGCAGTGGCTTCTTCCTTGCTGAGCAGCCTTTCAGGTTATGTTGATATAGGACTTGTTTTACTATGGATATAGATACTTTTGTACCTGTTTCCTCCAGCATCTTCACAAGGTCCTTTGCTGCTGAATCAGACTTGTGGAGGTCTACAATTATTATTCTGAGGTCTTGGCTAAATTTCCCATGATGTCAAGCAAAGAGGCACTACGTTTGAAGGTAGGCCTTGAAATACATCCACAGGTACACCTCCAGTTGACTCAAATAATGTCAATTAACCCATCAGAAGCTTCTAAAGCCATGACATAATTTTCTGGAATTTTCCAAGCTGTTTAAAGGCACAGTCAACTTAGTGTATGTAAACCTCTGACCCACTGGAATTGTGATACAGAGAATTAATCTGTCCTTAAACAATGGTTGGAAAAATTACTTGTGTCATGCACAAAGTAGATGTCCTAACCGAATTGCCAAAACTATAGTTTGTTAGCAAGAAATTTGTGGAGTGGTTGAAAAATGAGTTTTAATGACTCAAACCTAAGTGTAAGTTAACCTCTCAACTTCAACTGTATATCCTGGAAAGGCAAAGTTTCAAAAGCTAGGCCTAAAATAGTCTATAAGAGATCATACAAAATATTTAGCTGTGCCTCTTATGTGGATGATGTTAAAACAATGTGTTGGTCTGATGTGATTAATAAGGAGCGTGCAGACGCTGCACTTAATGCATTTATGAAATTGCTTCTTCCAATTATTGATGAACATGCACCTGTTAAGAAACAAATTGTTAGAACTGTTAAGGCTCAATGGATTAATAAAAAACTATGGTTGAAATAGATGGGGCAAAAGGAGTGGCTAATAAGTCTGGTTGCACATCTGACTGTCTGACTTACTGCAAATTGAGAAATTATGTGACTAAACTCAACAAAAATAAGAATAATCTGTATTATGAAGCCAAGATCAATGATAAAGAATGATGTGAAAAAACTTGAGTATTTTAACCCTTTGATCACGCGTAGGACGCAACAAACACATTTAAACAGCATTGTTAGCTTAACAGCATCTAAATATTTTTTGGTACTGATGGTCTTAAACTTTATTCCTCATTTTTACTTTTTATTGTCAAATATAAATGCGAACTTCATCATCCAAGCATCACACGGAACACATCCACAGCCAACCCCATTCTATAAATCAGTCTAAATAACAGGTTGCGCTGACAAAAAACACAATTAAGTTAGCGACCTAACAGCTAGACTAGTTTACAATGTACCACGTCTCTGGTGAGCACAAGAGACTAATGTAATGTTTAGAAATGAAATGAGTCAGCTAAACTAACAGCAGCTACATTATTTGATGGCAGCCATGTTTGTTAAAGTTTGACTTGGAGAAAACTCCCTAATCCCAGAATGCCATTCACTATAAGACGCAAATAAACAAAGTGTAAGGACCGACACTGGAGATGAGAAGCAGGTACAGGGAGTGAACATTTAACCACGGACATGGAACAGGACAGCATCTGGACAGGAACACACAATGACAATAATGCTAACACAGGGATCTAACCAAAGAACAGACAGATATAGGAGGGGCAATCAACAAATTAAAGGAGTCCAGGTGAGTCCGGTGATGTGACCGGTGATGAAGCGCAGGTGCGCGTAACGATGGTGGCAGGTGTGCGTAATGAAGGCAGTCTGGCAGCTTCGGGCGCCAGAGAGGGAAAGCGGGAGCAGACATGACACAAAGTCAAAGATGGCTGCGCTCATTGCCTGCAAAATATGAACTTAGTTTTGTCACTTTTCAGCATATTACAAATCGTCGATGTAGATTTTACAGTGTATACGACATGGCTGCCAAACCCTCTTCCTGGAGATCTGCTGTTCTGTAGGTTTTTGGTCCAACCCTAATTTAGTATATCTGATTCAGCTAGTTAAGGTCTTGTTGAGCAGCTATTTAGTAGAATCAGGTGTGTTAAATTAGGGTTGGACTGAAAACCCACAGGACTGTAGCTCTCCAGGAAGAGGGTTGGGCAGCCGTGGTATACAAGAACCGGAGCACATGACTTGACAAGTCGTTTACTGTTTTTGACAAATCACAAAGCAAATAAAATGTTTTTACCTCACAGATCATCACACCAAATACAAGTTTACTGCCTAGCCTAACCGTAGCGTGAAAGCTAAACAAGGTTTGAACCATTAGGGGGGTTTGTGTGGGGGTTAATTTCATTTGTGGGGGTTTTCAAGTCCATGGGGAGTAGAATGGGGAAGGTATTGTGGGGATATAATATGCAGGAAATATCAATAAATGGGGGCAAACACGTTTATACGCTAAATAAAAATAAAACCCCTGGAAAGGGGGGATCTGAGCTGAGGTACCCAAGTTACAAAACTGGGAACTGGGAAATCTCCGACTTCAGTGCGTTCAAGACAACTGGGAACTCGGGGGAAAAAAACTAGCTCCGACTGGGAAAAATTGATCATTGACGTCATGATTTTACGTTATATTTTTCAGAGTTCACAGTTGTCTTGAACACACCATAAGGCCTGTTCTGACTAAAGATGCGCAATGTCTTCATACTTGATCTGGGGAAACACTAGGGAAGTGCTTGGGCTCTCGTTGAAGAGAGAAGTCTGTCCGCCTCAGTAAAGCCTAAAACATAAATTGTCTGTGAAATGAAATGTGTGAAATGGGCTACTTCTATGTGATTTAACGAGGCGGAACTCACCTCAATTCAAACTGTTGTTAGAAAATAAAACTTGTTAGAAAATCATTTGAAATTGACAAGTTGAAACACAGCCTATAGATAATTAGCAGGCACCATGCCTTGGTTTGAGTGCAGCGCGGGTAACTGTCCTGTTGCGTAACAATCACATTTTGGAACAGTGTGAGCATTCTGACATCACGCGCATTAAAAAAGTCATGCTGGAGCGACGGTTAGAGATATTTGGAACTCACATGTGAAAAGGTTAAATGAAATCACAAAACCATTTGTTACCAATTATTTTAATGATTACTTTATCGGCAAAGTGGGCAAACTTGGGCAGGAAATGCCAACAACGAACAGTGAGCCATCATACACTGACACAAATGACTGATGATTGGTTAAAATAAATATGATAATAAGAAGATTGTGGGAGCTGTACTGTTAGATTTCAGTGCAGCCTTTGATATTATTGACCATAACCTGTTATTGAGAAAACGTATGTGTTATGGCTTTTCATCCTCTGCCATATCGTGGATTCAGCCTAATATAACTCAAGAGGGTTTTCTTTAATGGAAGCTTCTCTAATGTCAAACATGTAAAGTGTGGTGTACCGTAGGGCACCTCTCTAGGCCTTCTACTTATTTTTTATTTGTACAATGGACCTGCCACTGGCATTAAACAAAGCATGTGTGCCCATGTACAGTATGCAAATGATTCAACCATTTACACATTAGCAACCAAAGCTAACAAACTCTTAACAAAGAGTTGCAGTCTGATTTGGAATTGTTGGCCAGTAATAAACTGGTTCTGAACATCTCTAAAACTTAGGGAATGATTTGTACGATGCTCTTAAGTTCTAGACCTCAGCTGAATCTGGTAATGAATTGTGTGGCTGTTGAACAAGTTGAGGAGATTACTTGGTTTTACCTTAGATTGTAAACTGTCGTGATCAAAACATATAGATTCAATGGTTGTAAAGATGGGGAGAGGTCTGTCCGTACTAAGGAGATGCTCTGCTTTTTTGACACCACACTCCACAAAGCAAGTCCTGCAGGCTCTAGTTTGATCTTATCTTTATTATTGTCCAGTCATATGGTCGAGTGCTGCAAAGAAAGACCTAGTTAAGCTACAGCTGGCCCAGAACAGCGCGGCAACGTCTTGCTCTTCATTGGAATCATAGGGCTAATATTAATACTATGCATGCCAGTCTATTTTGACTAAGAGTTGAGGAAAGACTGACTGTCACTTTTTATAAGAAACATTATGGGTTGGAAACTCCAAGAAACTCCAAGCATAGTCAACTACACACAGCACTGACACACACACTTACCCCACCAGACATGCCACCTGGGGTCTTTTCACAGTCCCCATGTCCAGAACAAATTCAAGGAAACGTACAGTATTATACAGAGCCACGAGTGCATGGAACTTCCTTCCATCTTATATAGTGCAAGTGAACAGCAAACCTGGTTTTAAAAAAACAAATAAAGCAACACCTCACGGCACAATGCCTCTCCCCATGTGACCAACTTGTTGTGTGCATGTACTGACATGTATGTGTAACTGATAGATGCACACAGACACACACTACATGCTAATGTTTTTAAATGAATGTAAATTGTCTGTATTTTTTGTTGTCTGTCGAACCCCAGTAAGAATAGCTGTCACCATTGGCGTCGGCTAATGGGAATCCTAATAAATAAAATCAAACCACCTGCTCACCCCCCTTGCCCTCTGACCTTTGCACAGCAACCGCACCTGCTTTGAACTCTGGGTAAACTCAACTCCATGTGAATATTGACATCTGACATTTCATATGTACAGAATATGCTGTGTATACTGTGTGCTTTGACAAATGCACAACTCAATACATTTCTTTTTTTATAACAGTGTAGTCCTCTAGTCATCCATACAGGACAATGTGATCACTATAAGGTTGATCACTGTATCCACGTATCCCTATGCACTGTATGACATTATTCAAAAATGTAGGAAAATGTAAAAAGACATGAGATCTAGTTGCAAATGCAGTATGTGTTGTGTAGATTGGCCATTGTGAGGAGAGACAGTGGTGTGTAGCTTCTTAGGTGCTAGACTAAATGGGAAGCCTCATTGCTAAGTCTCTCTCTCTCTCTCTCTGCATGCTGGGAATTGTGTGCGTGCGAGTGTTGTGAAGAGTTAGATATCCTAGGCTTTCTTTCGGTTTTCCTTTTCTTGGTGGTTTTCCTTCTCTTCTACGCATGATTAAGGGTATTATTTTTATTTACTTGTGGTAGAATTAAGTATATTGTTTTTTGTGCCAAAATTACCCTGACTTTGGCGGGGATGGCGACCCGAATGGGGACGCCGTCCCTGTCACTTCGGCACGGTTTTAGGTGTGTTACTGAAGCTACTGTCACGGTGGAGGAGTTTCTGGTCGCCGTAGGACAGAAGGTAGGATATGAGAATGTTGCTTATGCGTCACGGATGAATAAAGCGGTGGTGTTTTTTCTTAAAGAAGAGTGTCTTGTTGACCGTATGGTTGAGCATGGCGTACTTCTTAACTTCTCAGGGATCACTGGGGCGCTAGCGGGCTGCTCCCGACACTACCAGGTAAAATGTAAGGCGCCAAATTCAAAATCCAAAAGTTGAATTATTAAACATCCACCAATATACAAGTGTTCCATACTCATCAAAATATCTGTTTCTTGGCAATATCACAGCGCTGTCAGATTTCAAAAAGGCTTTACGGCTAAAGCAGCACATTTGATTGTTTGAGGTAGCACCTCACATATTTTTCCCATAGCCATGAATCGATTAGCCATCATGGCACACACATAACACATTTCACAGCGAAAACAAATCAATTACCTGTTGAAGAACTTCTGCTGAGGTTATCCTAAGTGTCCAACGAAGACAATCCATGGTTCTTTTGTTAGAAAAAGTAATGTATTTTATCCATAAATCCTCCATTTGGTTCGCGCGTTATAATCAGAAACGACAGCCTCCACTCCTCCATTGAAACGTGACGCAAACTCGTTCATCTTATACCTATAAACTTGTCCAAGAATAATCAAACATAGTTTTAAATGTATCCTTAGGAACACTTTTACGTATATTTACTATTATAAATCAACCGGAATATAAACTGATCGATAACGACGGTAAAAAAGACAGCGCGCTTTGTCGGGCGCGCGCACTAGGAACTGTTTACATAAAAGATACACTTCCTGGTTTGCTCTTATTCTCTGGTCTAATTCATCCAAAATGAAAACTTACACTGTCTCGAGACTGTTGACATCTAAAGGAAGCGATGGGTACTGCATTCATATGCCCTTATATGGTCATTTTCATGAAGGAGGGGTGCCCAAATGAGCAATGTGTCAAAATCACTTTTTACAGGACAGAAATTCCTCGGGGTTTCGCCGGCTATATGCGTTCTGTTTTACTCACAGACAAATGGTTAACACTTCTGGAGAATTCAGAGTGTTTCCTATCCAATGGTACCAAATATGTGCATATCCTATTTTCTGGGCCTGAATGGGAGGCATTTTACTTTGGGCACGCCAGGCTCTCCAAAACCGACCCCTCAGCTGCCACTCCCTAACAAGTTAAAAGAATGTTTATTCAAGTCACGCTGCTTTTTTCTCCGTCAACAAGGGTAACGATTTCGAATGTAAGTTTGCAAGTTCAAACGCCGGGTTGCAAACATCCGGCGTTGAAACAGGTTATGTCGTTTCGGCGACAGGTGTTTATGTTTTTGGATTCTCCGGAGCAGACTTTGGAGTTATCGTTTAAAGTCAAGTATGACAACAGACTGTATATGGCTTATGCTAGTACGGGTAGTCAACAGTGTTTTGAGTGTGGGGATGTTGGCCATGTTTACATGCTTGCCGAAAAGGGAGAAGGCGGAGGGAGGGGCGCAGGTGGTCCTCGTAACGCCGGGCCCACTGATGTAGGGAGAAGTGGGCCGACAGCGGTAGAGCAGCCACAAGCACCTGTTGCTGAGGAACAAGTTGTCTGTGTTGAGGGCACGGAGTTGCAACTTGTACCAGAAAAATATAGCTGTAAAAGCTAAGGATGGATCTGATGAGACATTTCCTCAGACCGGTGAGGAGTTGGCCAGTATGAGTGTTGGGGTACAGGGGGGGGTTAATGTGAAGCTAGGCTCCCAGGTAGTGGAGGAGATGCCCACTACGACTAATGGGGTAAAGGAGGGGGTTCATGTGGAGCTAGGCTCCCAGGTAGTGGAGGAGATGCCCACTACGAGGAATGGGGTACAGGAGGGGGTTCATGTGGAGCTAGGCTCCCAGGTAGTGGAGGAGATGCCCACTACGAGTAATGGGGTACAGGAGGGGGTTCATGTGGAGCCAGGCTCCCAGGTAGTGGAGGAGATGCCTGGTACAAGTGATGGGGTACAGGAGGGGGTTCAGATGGGGCTAGTCTCCCAGGTAGTGGAGGAGATGCCTGGTACGAGTGATTGGGTGCAAGTGGGGAGTGTTGAGAGGGATGTGGTAGAGGGGAGTCAGGGGTCTGTGGCCTCAGCTGAGGAGGATCAGGAGAAGGATATGGATATCTCTCTTGATACGAAAGCAGCTGGTGATGACTCAATTTACAATCTAGAGGAGGTAAATGGGTTCCTGGATCAGACTTTTGGGGAAATCTGTCAAATTGGCAGAATTTTTTGATGTTGATAAGTTTTTGAGGTCAGTTGTGATGTTACAGAAGACTGTGGGGTTAGACCAGTTGAGTGAGAAGAAGCGTTTTCGCTTGAGGAAATTTGTTACTGCTGTCACAGCAGCAAAAGGCACTGGGAAACGTGGATTGGTTAAGAGAACATTTAAATAATGATGATGATCATGCCTCATAGGGTGTTTTCTTTCTCTTTGGTTTCTCTGTGGTTTCTTCTGCTTTTCCTTTCTCTTTTCTATATGTACTAAGGGGAGGTTCTCTCAATATTAATGGGGGAAGGGACAGGAATAAGAGGGCTTGGGTATTAGAAGTAATAAAACAGAAAAGGCTTAATGTAGTGTTTCTGCAGGAGACACATAGTGATGAGGCTAATGAGGTTGACTGGGGTGTGGGGAGGGGCAGCATATACTCAGTCATGGTACTAATTTCAGTGCTGGGGTGGCAATCTTGTTTTTCTCAGGCTTAGGTGTGACTGTGGTATCTACAACAGAGATTGTCAAGGGTCAGGTTTTATTGGTCAAGGTGGATGTTATGGGTTTTTTGTTTGTTTTTTTGAATGTATATGCTCCTAATGAGGGTACAGAGCGTATTGCTATATTTGATAAAATAAAGGAAACCTTAAGACAGTGCGACCAAGAGGGGTGTATGGTTTTAGGGGGGGACTGGAACTGTACAGTGGATTTTACTGTTGATCGCACTGCTGAAGAACCTCACCTGCGGTCAGCAACTTGTCTGTCTGGTCTATTAACTGAGTTTGAGCTTTCTGATGTGTGGAGAGTAAGGAATGCTAAAGTTAGGCAGTACACCTGGCTCACAGTTAATGAAGGTCATGTCAGTTCAGCAAGGTTAGACAGGTTATATGTATCTGAGCAATATTGTAGTAGAGTTGGAAGGTGTGACATTACTCCTGTGGGGTTCTCTGATCACCATATTGTTACTGTTGATATTCACTTGTCCTGTCCACGAAGGTCATCACCTTATTGGTACTTTAATGTTAAATTGTTACATGATGTCATGTTTTGTGAAAGGTTTTCGTTGTTTCGGGAAAAATGGAGGGTTACAAAAGGGAATTTTGATTCCTTGAGACAATGGTGAGAGGTTGGGAAGGCCCAAATACGAGTGTTTTGTCAACAGTATACTGCTCTGTCTCGTATTGAAGTTAAAGAGACTATCAGGGCCCTTGAACAGGACATCAAATCTATTGAATTGAAGTTGCTCACTCAGAATGACCCGGGACTAGTCATGAACTTACAGGACAAGAGACATGAACTGAAGTCGTTTCTACATGAAAGAGTGAAGGGTGCCTTGATTAGGTCTCGTTTTTCTACCCTCAATGATATGGATGCTCCTAGTGCTTTTTTCTTTAACCTAGGACAGTCGACATTGCAACGTAAACAGATGGTCTGCCTTCGTCTCCCTGATGGGAAGGTGACCACGGATGACAGCGAAATACGCCAACAAGCTGTGGATTTCTACTCTGCCCTCTATAAGGCGGAGGATTGTGATTCTCTGTGTACTGAACAGTTGTTACACGGTCTTCCTCAGTTGGGCCCTGAGCAGAGAGTTGCTTTGGACTCTGACATTACTCTGCAGGAGCTGTCCACAGCAGTTATGCAGCTCTCAACAGGCCGAGCCCCTGGCATCGATGGTTTACCATCTGAGTTCTACAAGCACTTTCGGCAGTCTATTGGGGAGGATTTTTATGAAGTGGTGTGTCAATCTTTTCATGAGGGTTCTCTTCCTGTATCCTGTCAACGTGCGGTGCTTTCATTGTTGCCAAAAAAGGGGGATTTGGCTCTCATAAAAAATTGGAGACCTGTTGCTTTGCTGTGCTCAGAATATAAAATTGTATCTAAATGTCTCTCAAACAGGTTGAAAGAGTATCTGGTCTTACTGTGTACCTGATCACTCTATTGTTGACAACATGTTTCTAGTAAGAGTTTTAGACATTTGTAAACTGTCTGATGTAAATGTGGGTTTACTTTCTTTGGATCAGGAGAAGGCTTTTGATTGTGTGGACCACCAGTACTTGTTCAAAACAATGAAAGCCTTTGGGTTTGGGGATGTTTTTTGTCTTGGATGAGTTTACTGTATGCTGGGGCCTCGTGTATGGTGAAGGTGGGGGGTGGTTTGAGTTGCCCCATCCCTGTGCAAAGGGGCATCAGGCAGGGATGCCCAATTTCAGGGCAGTTATATAGTCTGGCAATTGAGCCAATGCTTTGTTTTTTAAGAGCGAGGCTTACTGGTTTCTCTGTGCCAGGTGTAGTGAAGGGTCCCATGATAGCACTGTCTGCGTATGCAGATGACCTGACAGTTTTTATTACAGGGAGTGAGGATGTTAAGGTTCTCTCAAATGCTTTAAAGGTGTACGAGGGGGCCTCCTCAACCAGAGTCAATTGGGAAAAGAGTGAAGCGCTGTGGGCAGGTCATCTTCAGACGGGGTCCGCTCCACAGTTACCTGGGGGGCTTCAGTGGGGCAGAGAAGGGATGAAGACTTTGGGTGGTTTTCTAGGCTCTGATGTCTTTCAGAAAAAGACTGTCAAGGTGGAAATGGGTGCTACCTCAGATGTCTTATAGGGTAAGGGTACTGGTAGCTAACAATCTTGCTGCCTCTACCCTGTGGCACAGACTAATGATACTGCAGCCACCGGGGGGTCTGATACAAGAGCTTCAGAGGACCCTTGTCAATTTCTTCTGGTCTGGACAACACTGGATTAAAGCTGCAGCCCTGTACCTGCCACTGCATGAGGGTGGGCAAGGCCTGGTGGACATTTCTTCCAGGATCATGGCTTTCCGGCTTCAAGCAGCCCAGAGACTGTTGTACAGTGACGGTTTTAGCTGGGTCGACACAGCCTATACATTGATGAGGAGAGCGGGTTGTTTGGGCTTAGATAAGCTCCTTTTTTCTCTTAAAGCTGGAGGGGGGTGATTTGTCTGGCCTGACTCCATTTTATGAGTCTTTTATGCAGGCTTGGAGAGTTCTTGTCAAGTCCCGTACCATACTGCCATCCAGTCCCGTGCTATGGGTTCAGCCAGCCTACGTTCATGCCTGTTAGGTGTGGGGTGTACCAAGCTGGGTCATTTGATACGGAGCAGGAGCAGATCGTTGGAGGAGCTGGGAGAAAGAGCGGGGATCCGATCATCTCGCCTACTGAGGAAGGTTTTCGCTGAGGTCTGTGATTCCTTGCCAGTACTTCATCTGCAGTATGTGACTGATACTTCTAATTCGGATCGGTGGAAGGAGGGTCTGGATTATGAGTTCCCTGCACTGATTGTTAGTGCTGCGGCGGGGGCATTCGAGGAAGACGTGGGGATTTCCTTCGAAACCCTGGAGCTGGGGGAGTTCAAGGAGGTGGGAAAGAAGGCCATGTACAGAATATGTGTAAAAGTGTCCCATGCCTCTTCCCTGGAAGGGGTAAAATCAACGAGGTGGGCGGGTGTGTTTGGTCCAGGTGCATCCCCAAAAGGCTGTTGGAGGTCTTTATACAAACTGCCTATTGAAAAGAGGACAGCTGACCTCCAATGGACGATAATACATGGAGCTATAGCCACAAATATGCATCTGGTACACCTGGACCCGACAGTTGGGGAAGGGTGTCCATTCTGTGCTGAGTCTGAATCTCAGGCACATCTGTTTTTACAGTGTCCCAGGTTGATTGACCTGATCACTACTTGGTTCTCAGCTCTGGGAGAGGTTTTCTCTTCCCAACTGTTTATATTTGGGCTAAAGTACAGGTTTAGTCGAAGGGGTGTGTTTATGTTGCTTAATTTTGTGTTGGGGGCAGCTAAATTAGCGATATGGAAGACCCGAAAGAACAGTATTCGGGGACAGGGGTCTGTGGATGTGGTGGGAATGCTGGAGGGAATGTTGGCAGCGAGACTAAGGGTTGAGTTTGCCTATTATAAACTTGTTAGTAATATTGATTTGTTTATGAGTATATGGGGAATTCAGAAGCTGTTGTGTGTAGTCACTGTGGAGGAGGATTTGGAGTTGTGTTTTTAATTTATGTGTAAATATGGTTCTGTATCAGTGTTTATTGTGTTGTGGGCCCCCAGACCCAATCTCTCTCTCTCTCTCTCTCTCTCTCTCTCTCTCTCTCTCTCTCTCTCTCTCTCTCTCTCTCTCTCTCTCTCTCTCTCCGTAAGTGTGCCTAAACAGCCACTCTGATGAGATCAATTATCCATCAGCAGTCACAATAGCATTGATTTATTCTCTGTCCCTCCTTCTCCCTTCCTTTTTCTCTTTCCCCCTCTCTCCCTCCCTCTCATCTAGAGGTCTTCATGGATCCACCCGAAGACCCGACCCGGGACCCGAGCAGTCCAATGTTTTTTTTGGTCACTCGTGTCCAATCGGGACTGTTTGAGAGATCTAGGTCTGGTTGTCGTTGGGTCTGATTGTTCTCTGGTCAGTTCACGTCTGGTCCCCATTTTTTTAATTATCGGATTCATTTGGGTCCGTGGCGGATTTACCTCAAATCAAATTCTTGGACCTGAGAATACCTCAACTCTTACCCTCTCTGTCTCATCCCCTCTTCCTGCCCCTCTCTCCATCCCTTCCTCTCTCTCCCTCACTCACTCTCCCCCTCTCAACAACTCCCCCTCTCTCTTCTCCCCCCCTTCCTTCCCTCCCTCCCCCCTTCCATCTCTATCTACACTGCAGTCCTCTCCTCTCTCCTGCAGGCCTAGGGGGAAATCAGCCCCTCTTAGTACTTTGAGGGCTCAATTGTGTTTGTGAAATGTTTGAGCCAGGTCCCAAAATGGGAGCTATTTAAGTGGTCTACTCTCTTTGTGTGTGTGTGTGTGTGTGTCCATGCAGGCTCCCAATAATCTATGCACTCTCACCCATGGGGTTGCCAACTGTATAGACAGCTATTATTCTTTTATCATTCCGCTTTTTGTTGCTTATTATGCACCTCTTTCTCTCGCCTGGTGCCCCCCATCTCTCTCTGCCCCCTTCTTTTTTGTAAATGTCACTATCTTTTTATGCGCCGCCACTTTTCTCTCTCTCCTCTCTCTCTCTCTCTCTCCTTTTCTTTCTCTCTTTCTTTTTCTCCTCTCTCACTCTATTTTTCTCATCTCTTTCTCTCCCCTTTCTCCCCTCTCTTTCTCCTCTCTCTCTCTCCTCTCTCTCTGTCCTCTCACTTTCTCTCTTCTCTTTTTCTCTCCTCTCACTTTCTCTCTTCTCTATCTACCCGTCTCTTGCAGTGGTTGGTTGTTTGCTAAAGCATAGCAGGGAGGGCTCCCCCGCTTCATCCCCTCTTCCCTCCCTCCATCCTGCTCTGAATTGAACACACAGCAGCTCCACAGGGAATTATGAGAGTGCAGGCTTTTCCTCCTGTGCCATTCTGCTGTTGCATGATTTAGAAGCCGGTGCATGTGCATCACTCACACACTTACCGATTCATACAGCTACTCTTTACCTCTCTCTCTCTCTCTCTCTCTCACACACACACTCAGAGGAGATGGTGCGGTGCTCTCCCTGCATGCTGCATTGGTTTTCCCTCCATTATCCTGTGATTGGACGGTTAATGTTGCTGGAGGAGAGAAGAGACGAGAGAGCACCGCTCAGATCTTCACTCCCCGTTCATCACTCACACACACAAAACCAGACAGGATTCAACACTACTGACACACACACAGATGATAACACACAGGCATGTACACAATCACACACTTACGTACAGTTGAAGTCGGAAGTTTACATACACCTTAGCCAAATACATTTAAACTCACTTTTTCACAATTACTGACATTTAATCCTAGTAAAAATTCCCTGTCTTAGGTCAGTTAGGATCACCACTTTATTTTAAGAATGTGAAATGTCAGAATAATCGTTGAGAGAATGATTTATTTCAGCTTTTATTTCTTTCATCACATTCCCAGTGGGTCAGAAGTTTACATACACTCAATTAGTATTTGGTAGCATTGCCTTTAAATTGTTTAACTTGGGTCAAACGTTTCGGTTAGCCTTCCACAAGCTTCCCACAATAAGTTGGGTGAATTTTGGCCCATTCCTCCTGACAGAGCTGGTGTAACTGAGTCAAGTTCGTAGGCCTCCTTGCTCGCACACGCTTTTTCAGTTCTGCCCACAAATCTTCTATAGGATTGAGGTCAGGGCTTTGTGATGGCCACTCCAATACCTTAACTTTGTTGTCCTTAAGCCATTTTGCCACAACTTTGGAAGTTTGCTTGGGGTCATTGTTCATTTGGAAGACCCATTTGCGACCAAGCTTTAACTTCCTGACTGATGTCTTGAGATGTTGCTTCAATATATCCACATACTTTTCCTCCTCATGATGACATCTATTTTGTGTATGTAAACTTCTGACTTCAACTGTATATGTACACAAGCACACACACAAGTTGTGGTCGGAGAGAAAGATTCCCATGAAGAGAAAGTGTTTGTCTAAATATACCGTCTGATGGATCTCTACCAGGGACGTCACTCTCTACCAGGGACATCACTCCTGAGAGGAACACACACACATACAGCGGAAAGAAAAAGTATGTGAACCCTTTGGAATTACCTGGATTTCTGCATAAATTTGTCATAGAATTTGATCTGATCTTCATCTAAGTCACATCAATAGACAAACAGTCTGTTTAAACTAATAACACACAAACAATTATATGTTTTAATGTCTTTATTGAACACACCGTGTAAACTTTCACAGTGCAGGGTGGAAAAAGTATGTGAACCCTTGGATTTAATAACTGGTTGACCCTCCTTTGGCAGCAATAACCTCAACCAAATGTTTTCTGTAGTTGCGGATCAGACCTGCACAACAGCCAGGAAGAATTTACAAAACTGTTTCAGTTCAGAAATATTCTTGGGATGTCTGGTGTGAACCGCTCTCTTGAGGTCATGCCACAGCATTACAATTGGGTTGAGGTCAGGACTCTGACTGGGCCACTCCAGATGGCGTATTTTCTTCTGTTGAAGCCATTAGTATTCTTCTTAACCTACTTGAGCATTCTGCGCTGTGTTCATTCGTAGGGAGAGTAGCAACAGTGCTGAACTTTCTCCATTTATAGACAATTTGTCTGATGAACATCAAGGCTTTTAGAGATACTTTTGTAACCCTTTCCAGCTTTATGCAAGTCATGCCTTTTGTGCCTTTTGTTCGAGACATGGTTCACATCAGGCAATGCTTCTTCTGAATAGCAAACTCAAATTTTGTGAGTGTTTTCTATAGGGCTTGGCAGCTCTAACCAACATCTCCAGTCCCGTCTCATTGATTGGACTCCAGGTTAGCTGACTCCTGACTCCAATTAGCTTTTGGAGAAGTCATTAGCCTAGGTGTTCACATACTTTTTTCAACCTACACTGTGAATGTTTAAATTATGTATTCAATATAAACAAGAAAAATACAATAATTTGTATTTGTTATTAGTTTAAGCACACTTTCTTTGTCAATTGTGAATTAGATGAAGATCAGATAAAACTTTTAGACCAATTTATGCAGAAATCCAGGTAATTTCAAAGGGTTCACATACTTTTTCATGCCACTGTAGACACATACATATACAAATATAAAAACACATGCTCGCATACAAATAAACACCGAGATGGGCAATTCCAAGGTAACGGAATTATGCTGAGACTTTTCACAATGTATGCCAAACAAAAACCAATGATTGCAAAGTTAAACAAACCATACAACTCTATGCACAATGACTACTTTAAACAATTTCTACTGAACATTTTACAAAAACACATTTACTTGAAGAACATTACAGATTTAAAGTTTGGTAACAGATAAGCACACACACACACATTGTATTTGTTTACAGCCACATTGAATATGGTTGTTGGAGTAGAGAAGCTATGATTTCTCCAGTTCATCCCTATAGGCCCAGTCTCAATCACCTCTCACACACTGGTGTTTAAACCTGCAGTCACTGGAATGGAATGTACATGGCCTAATGTACATTGCTCTGTTAATTCCATTACATATGGCAGTGCTATGGCAGCCCTTGTTCAATATTCTACAATTGGAGAATCTGTTTTCCCGTAGTCCCACCCATTAAGTGCCAACATACCAATCAGAGCTGCCAACAGTGGTACGGGGTCTGTCTGCCTGCCTATCGTCTCTTTCACCGCAGATGAGATCACTACACTGCCTGATACACCAGAGCGTGCTTTGCGCTTAACTCAGCAGTGAATTAAACACCACAGACTCAGTTATGGCTATCATAAACTTTATCCGACATCTACATCTAGACTGCAACATCGCTTGTTTCGTAGTCTGCTGAGCATCATGATCTACTTTTACAGAGTTGCTTTTCTCTGCGATTATTGCCACAAGAAATACTACACATATCTATCGAAAATTCTTGATGAGGGGAGGGATAAAAAAGTTAGACATGATTATTTTATTTTCTCCTTTGATTTGAAGCCAAACAAACTTCCCTAATACACACCACCAAAATGCTAAACTTCTCTACACTGCGCAACTACATGTCATATTTTTTTGTATATGTGTTGGTGTTTATTAATGACAAGGCAGCAGCTACTCTTCCTGAGGTCCAGCAACATTAAGGCCGTTATATACAATACCAAATTCTACATGACATTTCATAACACTTTTCACAACACATTAAGTGTGTGTCCTCAGGCCATTACTGTACTACCACATATCTACAATACAAAATCCATGTGTACGTGTGTGTAGGGAGTTAGCTTGTGTATGTGAATGCGTGTGCCTGTGTGTGTGTTTCTTAAAAGTCCCCACTGTTCCATGAGGTTTATCTGTTTTTTAAATCTGATTCTACTGCTTGCATCAGTTACCTGATGTGGAATAGAATTCCATGTAGCCATGGCTCTATGAATTACTGTGAACCTCCCATAGTCTGTTCTTGATTTCTGGTGACATATCTTGTGGGATATGAATGGATGTCCGAGCTGTCTGCTAGTAGTTTAAACAGCATGTCAATACTTCTTACAAAAACAAGTAGTGATGACGTCAATCTCTCCTCTACTTTGAGCCATGAGAGATTAAAATACATTTTATTAATGTTAGGTCTCAGTATTGCCTTGTTCTGAGCCAATTGTCCCTCTTTGTGGCATCTGACCACACGACTGGACAGTAGTCCAGGTGCGACAAAACTAGGGCCTGTAGGACCTGCCTTGTTGATAGTGTTGTTAAGAAGGCAGAGCAGCACTTTATTATGGACAGACTTCTCCCCATCTTAGCTACTGTTGCATCAACATGTTTTGACCATGCCAGTTTACAATCCAGGGTTACTCCAAGCAGTTTAGTTACCTCAACTTGCTCAATTTCCACATTATTCACTACAAGATTTAGTTGAGGTTTAGGGTTTAGTGGATGATATGTCTCAAATAAAATGCTTTTAGATTTTGAAATATTTAAGACAAAACATTTTCTTGCCACTCATTCTGAAACTGACTGCAGCTCTTTAAGTGTTGCAGTAATTTCCCTCTCTGTAGTAGCTGACATGTATAGTGTTGAGTCATCCGCATACATAGACACACTGGCTTTTCCCGTTTACGCAGTAAAGATTGAAAAATAAGTGGCCTAGACAGCTGCCCTGGAGACTGATTCTAACTGGATTATGTTGGTGAGGCTCCCATTAAAGAACACCCTCTGTGTTCTGTTAGACAGGTGACTCCTTTTCCACAATATAGCAGGGGGTGTAAAGCCATAACACATACATTTTTCCAGCAGCAGACTATGATCGATATTGTCAAAAGCCGAATTGAAGTCTAACAAAACAGCTCCCACAATCTTGTTATCATCAATTTCTCTCAGCCAATCATCAGTCATGTGTGTAAGTCCCGTGCATGTTGAATGTACAGATCACTCACTCCTGTGATGTCAGAGTTTTTAGATAAACTGAATGCTAACTTTGCAATGAGATTTGAGGTGGTGCAGTTTGTTATAGGGACCCGTTCTCTACTGATGCGGGGGGAGAGAAACTTCTTGTGATATTTCATTTGTTTTATTTTTAGAAATGTGTTAAAAAATCTATAACCTGTATTTGCTTTCTTATTAAGGGGTATTGTGTGTAGATTGATGAGGGAAAAAACTATGTAATCCATTTTAGAATATGGCTGTAACAGAATATGGAAAAAGTCAAGGTGTCTGAATACTTTCCGGATGCACTGTAAGTACAAATGTGTTCCATTATTTGATGCACTGAATCAGGCTATTGTTAAAACACTTAAAATGGTCTTTAGGTAACATTTAATACATGTAAAAAGTGCTTTATGACTATAATTGTGTTTGTGCATTGTTTTTTATACTGGTCTTAGGAAGAGTAGTCCCATGTAGAAAATGTCTGCCCCCCCTGTAAATAACCTTTTTCAAATCTGGCCCCTGTAAGAATATACTGTAGTTAAATAGCCCTGACATATGGTATGTTGAGAGTGGATACAATTTCCTAGTCTCTTAGAGGTGCAGTGCAGCGTGGAATTATAGACATTGAAAGCTGCTAGGACCGCATGATCCCCAACCCCCCATGCACACACACTCTCGCACTCACATGTTCCTGGACTTCCTATCTTCCTTTTGGCTTCATCTAACCATTACAGACCATCTGCTGCAGAACACACACATACTCTCACACACACACACCATGCCTGCAGAGAGAGTCCGGTGCTCCAGAACTGTGCTGCGTTTTATGACACTTTGGCAGAGAACAACCCTATATTGGTCAGAGAATGACAAAAGAGAGAGGAGAGGGAAGAGGGAGACTGGGGGAGAGAGATGGAGAAGACGTTAAAAGATGCGAGTGGGAATAGAGCAACAGAGGAGAGGGGGATCAGGGAGAAGACGTTAAAAGATGCGAGTGAGAATAGAGCAACAGGGGAGAGGGGGATCAGAGAGAAGACGTTAAAAGATGCGAGTGGGAAAAGAGCAACAGGAGAGGGGATCAGGAGAAGACGTTAAAAGATGCGAGTGAGAATAGAGCAACAGGGAGAGGGGATCAGAGAGAAGACGTTAAAAGATGCGAGTGGGAATAGAGCAACAGGGGAGAGGGGGATCAGAGAGAAGACGTTAAAAGATGCGAGTGGGAATAGAGCAACAGGGAGAGGGGATCAGAGAGAAGACGTTAAAAGATGCGAGTGAGAATAGAGCAACAGGGAGAGGGGATCAGAGAGAAGACGTTAAAAGATGCAGTGGGAATAGAGCAACAGAGGAGAGGGGATCAGGAGAAGACGTTAAAAGATGCAGTGGGAATAGAGCAACAGGGAGAGAGATGGAGAAGACGTTAAAAGATGCGAGTGGGAATAGAGCAACAGGGAGAGGGGATCAGGAGAAGACGTTAAAAGATGCGAGTGAGAATAGAGCAACAGGGAGAGGGGATCAGAGAGAAGACGTTAAAAGATGCAGTGGGAATAGAGCAACAGGGAGAGGGGATCAGGGAGAAGACGTTAAAAGATGCAGTGAGAATAGAGCAACAGGGAGAGGGGATCAGAGAGAAGACGTTAAAAGATGCGAGTGGGAATAGAGCAACAGGAGAGGGGATCAGAGAGAAGACGTTAAAAGATGCGAGTGGGAATAGAGCAACAGGGAGAGGGGATCAGAGAGAAGACGTTAAAGATGCGAGTGAGAATAGAGCAACAGGGAGAGGGGATCAGAGAGAAGACGTTAAAAGATGCGAGGGAATAGAGCAACAGAGGAGAGGGGATCAGGAGAAGAAGTTAAAAGATGCGAGTGGGAATAGAGCAACAGAGGAGAGGGGATCAGAGAGAAGACGTTAAAAGATGCAGTGGGAATAGAGCAACAGGGGAGAGGGGATCAGAGAGAAGACGTTAAAGATGCAGTGGGAATAGAGCAACAGGGAGAGGGGATCAGGAGAAGACGTTAAAAGATGCGAGTGAGAATAGAGCAACAGGGAGAGGGGATCAGAGAGAAGACGTTAAAAGATGCAGTGGGAATAGAGCAACAGGGGAGAGGGGATCAGAGAGAAGACGTTAAAAGATGCGAGTGGGAATAGAGCAACAGGGAGAGGGGGATCAGAGAGAAGACGTTAAAAGATGCGAGTGAGAATAGAGCAACAGGGAGAGGGGATCAGAGAGAAGACGTTAAAAGATGCGAGTGGGAATAGAGCAACAGAGGAGAGGGGATCAGGAGAAGACGTTAAAAGATGCGAGTGGGAATAGAGCAACAGGGAGAGGGGATCAGAGAGAAGGCGTTAAAAGATCACGAGTGGGAATAGAGCAACAGGGGAGAGGGGATCAGAGAGAAGACGTTAAAAGATGCAGTGGGAATAGAGCAACAGGGAGAGGGGATCAGGGAGAAGACGTTAAAAGATGCAGTGGGAATAGAGCAACAGAGTAGAGGGGATCAGAGAGAAGGCGTTAAAAGATGCGAGTGGGAATAGAGCAACAGAGGAGAGGGGATCAGGAGAAGACGTTAAAAGATGCGAGTGGGAATAGAGCAACAGGGAGAGGGGATCAGAGAGAAGACGTTAAAAGATGCAGTGGGAATAGAGCAACAGAGGAGAGGGGATCAGAGAGAAGGCGTTAAAAGATCACGAGTGGGAATAGAGCAACAGAGGAGAGGGGGATCAGAGAGAAGACGTTAAAAGATGCGAGTGGGAATAGAGCAACAGAGGAGAGGGGGATCAGAGAGAAGACGTTAAAAGATGCGAGTGGGAATAGAGCAACAGAGGAGAGGGGATCAGAGAGAAGACGTTAAAAGATGCAGTGGGAATAGAGCAACAGAGGAGAGGGGATCAGAGAGAAGACGTTAAAAGATGCAGTGGGAATAGAGCAACAGAGGAGAGGGGATCAGGAGAAGACGTTAAAAGATGCGAGTGGGAATAGAGCAACAGGGAGAGGGGATCAGAGAGAAGACGTTAAAAGATGAGTGGGAATAGAGCAACAGGGGAGAGGGGATCAGAGAGAAGACGTTAAAAGATGCGAGTGGGAATAGAGCAACAGAGGAGAGGGGATCAGAGAGAAGACGTTAAAAGATGCGAGTGAGAATAGAGCAACAGGGGAGAGGGGGATCAGAGAGAAGACGTTAAAAGATGCGAGTGGGAATAGAGCAACAGAGGACAGGGGGATCAGAGAGAAGACGTTAAAAGATGCGAGTGAGAATAGAGCAACAGGGGAGAGGGGGATCAGGGAGAAGACGTTAAAAGATGCGAGTGGGAATAGAGCAACAGGGAGAGGGGGATCAGGGAGAAGACGTTAAAAGATGCGAGTGGGAATAGAGCAACAGGAGAGGGGATCAGGAGAGAAGACGTTAAAAGATGCAGTGGGAATAGAGCAACAGAGTAGAGGGGGATCAGAGAGAAGACGTTAAAAGATGCGAGTGGGAATAGAGCAACAGAGGAGAGGGGGATCAGGGAGAAGACGTTAAAAGATGCGAGTGGGAATAGAGCAACAGGGGAGAGGGGGATCAGAGAGAAGACGTTAAAAGATGCGAGTGGGAATAGAGCAACAGAGGAGAGGGGGATCAGAGAGAAGACGTTAAAAGATGCAGTGGGAATAGAGCAACAGAGGAGAGGGGATCAGAGAGAAGACGTTAAAAGATGCAGTGGGAATAGAGCAACAGAGGAGAGGGGATCAGGAGAAGGCGTTAAAAGATGCGAGTGGGAATAGAGCAACAGGGGAGAGGGGGATCAGAGAGAAGACGTTAAAAGATGCGAGTGGGAATAGAGCAACAGGGGAGAGGGGGATCAGAGAGAAGACGTTAAAAGATGCGAGTGGGAATAGAGCAACAGAGGAGAGGGGGATCAGAGAGAAGACGTTAAAAGATGCGAGTGAGAATAGAGCAACAGGGGAGAGGGGGATCAGAGAGAAGACGTTAAAAGATGCAGTGGGAATAGAGCAACAGAGGACAGGGGATCAGAGAGAAGACGTTAAAAGATGCGAGTGAGAATAGAGCAACAGGGAGAGGGGATCAGGAGAAGACGTTAAAAGATGCGAGTGGGAATAGAGCAACAGGGAGAGGGGATCAGGAGAAGACGTTAAAAGATGCGAGTGGGAATAGAGCAACAGGGAGAGGGGGATCAGGAGAAGACGTTAAAAGATGCGAGTGGGAATAGAGCAACAGAGGAGAGGGGATCAGGAGAAGACGTTAAAAGATGCGAGTGGGAATAGAGCAACAGGGGAGAGGGGATCAGAGAGAAGACGTTAAAAGATGCGAGTGGGAATAGAGCAACAGAGGAGAGGGGATCAGGAGAAGACGTTAAAAGATGCAGTGAGAATAGAGCAACAGGGAGAGGGGATCAGAGAGAAGACGTTAAAAGATGCGAGTGGGAAAAGAGCAACAGGGAGAGGGGATCAGGAGAAGACGTTAAAAGATGCAGTGAGAATAGAGCAACAGGGAGAGGGGATCAGAGAGAAGACGTTAAAAGATGCAGTGGGAATAGAGCAACAGGGAGAGGGGATCAGAGAGAAGACGTTAAAAGATGCGAGTGGGAATAGAGCAACAGGGGAGAGGGGATCAGAGAGAAGACGTTAAAAGATGCAGTGAGAATAGAGCAACAGGGAGAGGGGATCAGAGAGAAGACGTTAAAAGATGCAGTGGGAATAGAGCAACAGAGGAGAGGGGGATCAGGGAGAAGACGTTAAAAGATGCGAGTGGGAATAGAGCAACAGGGGAGAGAGATGGAGAAGACGTTAAAAGATGCGAGTGGGAATAGAGCAACAGGGGAGAGGGGGATCAGGGAGAAGACGTTAAAAGATGCGAGTGAGAATAGAGCAACAGGGGAGAGGGGGATCAGAGAGAAGGCGTTAAAAGATGCGAGTGGGAATAGAGCAACAGGGGAGAGGGGGATCAGGGAGAAGACGTTAAAAGATGCGAGTGAGAATAGAGCAACAGGGGAGAGGGGGATCAGAGAGAAGACGTTAAAAGATGCGAGTGGGAATAGAGCAACAGGGAGAGGGGATCAGAGAGAAGACGTTAAAAGATGCAGTGGGAATAGAGCAACAGGGGAGAGGGGATCAGAGAGAAGACGTTAAAAGATGCAGTGAGAATAGAGCAACAGGGGAGAGGGGATCAGAGAGAAGGCGTTAAAAGATGCAGTGGGAATAGAGCAACAGAGGAGAGGGGATCAGGGAGAAGAAGTTAAAAGATGCGAGTGGGAATAGAGCAACAGAGGAGAGGGGATCAGAGAGAAGACGTTAAAAGATGCGAGTGGGAATAGAGCAACAGGAGAGGGGATCAGAGAGAAGACGTTAAAAGATGCGAGTGGGAATAGAGCAACAGGGGAGAGGGGATCAGGAGAAGACGTTAAAAGATGCAGTGAGAATAGAGCAACAGGGAGAGGGGATCAGAGAGAAGACGTTAAAAGATGCGAGTGGGAATAGAGCAACAGGGGAGAGGGGGATCAGAGAGAAGACGTTAAAAGATGCGAGTGGGAATAGAGCAACAGGGGAGAGGGGGATCAGAGAGAAGACGTTAAAAGATGCGAGTGAGAATAGAGCAACAGGGGAGAGGGGGATCAGAGAGAAGACGTTAAAAGATGCGAGTGGGAATAGAGCAACAGAGGAGAGGGGGATCAGGGAGAAGACGTTAAAAGATGCGAGTGGGAATAGAGCAACAGGGAGAGGGGATCAGAGAGAAGACGTTAAAAGATGCAGTGAGAATAGAGCAACAGGGGAGAGGGGATCAGAGAGAAGACGTTAAAAGATGCAGTGGGAATAGAGCAACAGAGGAGAGGGGATCAGAGAGAAGACGTTAAAAGATGCGAGTGGGAATAGAGCAACAGGGAGAGGGGGATCAGGAGAAGACGTTAAAAGATGCGAGTGGGAATAGAGCAACAGAGTAGAGGGGATCAGAGAGAAGACGTTAAAAGATGCAGTGGGAATAGAGCAACAGAGGAGAGGGGATCAGAGAGAAGACGTTAAAAGATGCGAGTGAGAATAGAGCAACAGAGGAGAGGGGATCAGAGAGAAGACGTTAAAAGATGCAGTGGGAATAGAGCAACAGAGGAGAGAGGATCAGAGAGAAGACGTTAAAAGATGCGAGTGGGAATAGAGCAACAGGGAGAGGGGATCAGGGAGAAGACGTTAAAAAGATGCGAGTGGGAATAGAGCAACAGAGTAGAGGGGATCAGAGAGAAGACGTTAAAAGATGCAGTGGGAATAGAGCAACAGAGGAGAGGGGATCAGGAGAAGACGTTAAAAGATGCGAGTGGGAATAGAGCAACAGGGGAGAGGGGATCAGAGAGAAGACGTTAAAAGATGCGAGTGGGAATAGAGCAACAGAGGAGAGGGGATCAGAGAGAAGACGTTAAAGATGCGAGTGGGAATAGAGCAACAGAGGAGAGGGGATCAGAGAGAAGACGTTAAAAGATGCAGTGGGAATAGAGCAACAGAGGAGAGGGGATCAGAGAGAAGACGTTAAAAGATGCGAGTGGGAATAGAGCAACAGAGGAGAGGGGATCAGAGAGAAGACGTTAAAAGATGCGAGTGGGAATAGAGCAACAGAGGAGAGGGGATCAGAGGAGAAGGCGTTAAAAGATGCGAGTGGGAATAGAGCAACAGAGGAGAGGGGATCAGGAGAAGGCGTTAAAAGATGCAGTGGGAATAGAGCAACAGGGAGAGGGGATCAGAGAGAAGACGTTAAAAGATGCGAGTGGGAATAGAGCAACAGAGGAGAGGGGATCAGAGAGAAGACGTTAAAAGATGCAGTGGGAATAGAGCAACAGAGGAGAGGGGATCAGGAGAAGACGTTAAAAGATGCGAGTGGGAATAGAGCAACAGGGAGAGGGGATCAGAGAGAAGACGTTAAAAGATGCGAGTGGGAATAGAGCAACAGAGGAGAGGGGATCAGAGAGAAGACGTTAAAAGATGCAGTGGGAATAGAGCAACAGAGGAGAGGGGATCAGAGAGAAGACGTTAAAAGATGCGAGTGGGAATAGAGCAACAGAGGAGAGGGGGATCAGGAGAAGACGTTAAAAGATGCGAGTGGGAATAGAGCAACAGGGAGAGGGGATCAGAGAGAAGACGTTAAAAGATGCGAGTGGGAATAGAGCAACAGGGAGAGGGGATCAGAGAGAAGACGTTAAAAGATGCAGTGGGAATAGAGCAACAGAGGAGAGGGGATCAGAGAGAAGACGTTAAAAGATGCGAGTGAGAATAGAGCAACAGGGAGAGGGGATCAGAGAGAAGGCGTTAAAAGATGCGAGTGGGAATAGAGCAACAGAGGACAGGGGATCAGAGAGAAGACGTTAAAAGATGCGAGTGAGAATAGAGCAACAGGAGAGGGGGATCAGGAGAAGGCGTTAAAAAGATGCGAGTGGGAATAGAGCAACAGGGAGAGGGGATCAGGAGAAGACGTTAAAAGATGCGAGTGGGAATAGAGCAACAGGGAGAGGGGATCAGGAGAAGACGTTAAAGATGCGAGTGGGAATAGAGCAACAGAGGAGAGGGGATCAGGAGAAGACGTTAAAAGATGCGAGTGGGAATAGAGCAACAGGGAGAGGGGATCAGAGAGAAGACGTTAAAGATGCGAGTGAGAATAGAGCAACAGAGGAGAGGGGATCAGAGAGAAGGCGTTAAAAGATGCGAGTGAGAATAGAGCAACAGGGGAGAGGGGATCAGAGAGAAGACGTTAAAAGATGCGAGTGGGAATAGAGCAACAGAGGAGAGGGGATCAGGAGAAGACGTTAAAAGATGCAGTGGGAATAGAGCAACAGGGGAGAGGGGATCAGAGAGAAGACGTTAAAAGATGCAGTGGGAATAGAGCAACAGAGGAGAGGGGATCAGAGAGAAGACGTTAAAAGATGCGAGTGGGAATAGAGCAACAGAGGAGAGGGGATCAGAGAGAAGACGTTAAAAGATGCAGTGGGAATAGAGCAACAGGGAGAGGGGGATCAGAGAGAAGACGTTAAAAGATGCAGTGGGAATAGAGCAACAGAGGAGAGGGGGATCAGAGAGAAGACGTTAAAAGATGCGAGTGGGAATAGAGCAACAGAGGAGAGGGGGATCAGAGAGAAGACGTTAAAAGATGCGAGTGGGAATAGAGCAACAGGGGAGAGGGGGATCAGAGAGAAGACGTTAAAAGATGCGAGTGGGAATAGAGCAACAGAGGAGAGGGGGATCAGAGAGAAGACGTTAAAAGATGCGAGTGGGAATAGAGCAACAGAGGAGAGGGGGATCAGAGAGAAGACGTTAAAAGATGCGAGTGGGAATAGAGCAACAGAGGAGAGGGGGATCAGAGAGAAGACGTTAAAAGATGCGAGTGGGAATAGAGCAACAGGGGAGAGGGGAGGAGGAAAAGAGCAACCAAGTAGAGGGGGAAGAGGAGAGGTTCTGTGTTGGGTTGCCAGGCAACCAGGCATTGTGCGGTCTGAGGGGCAGGGGGGTTGAGCGTAGAGGATGGGGAGAGGAGAGGAGAGAGTGATGTCATGTTTCCACTGTGAGGGTGGAAGGGTGATCGAGGGACAGGTGATACTGGCATCATGGCTACTTCCTCTTTATCTGTCGATGGAGAGTAGTGAACACACACACACACATATAGAGAGACACATTTACACACACACGCATACAGGCGCGCAAACACATAGACATATTCAAAGGTACACATACACGCATCATTATTAGTACCAAGAACACCAGACATCAACACCGAGGAGGAAGAGGAGGAATTACTGTGGCAAAGATTCACTCTCATTGAAAGCAAGTCTAAGAAGTGGTAGATTTGTTCTATGTGCGCTATTTTTATGCTTCCTACTTTTGGTTTTGTACACCCGCTTCGAACAGCTGAAATCACTATTTTTGGTTATGGAAAAGCTGTTACACAGCAGTTTAGATGGTACAATGATTTTCTATACCAGGGTTTCCCAAACTCGGTCTTGGAGGGGGCCCCCCTGGGTGCACGTTTTAGTTCTGCCCTAGCACTACACATTTGATTCAAATAACCAACTCGTCATCAAACTTTTTTTTGGGGGGGCAGGGGCATCTTTAAATGGAACATTGTCCACAAAGCGCAATCGGATTCAAATTTCCCCAACACAGAGATCAGGAGGTCATCTGTGTCTTGGGAACTGGCCATGGAAAAGCATGTGTATTACTCATTAACTCATGATGAGTCCTTTTTTGTTGCCCCCTTAAAGAGGAAAACAACCAGCGGTCACCCCACAACTTGTTTGGTAATCTGCTGAAGGATAGGGTTAGAGAAATGTACTGTAGGCACTGCCCTATAAACCTGAATTTGTCTCAGAGCCCTTGCAGTAATCTCAAAGGTCAGTTAGCCTCTGTTCGCCTCTGCTTTGCAGTTTCTCTTTAGCTAGCCGCTAGCTGCTATTATTGGCAAATGTAAATGATGGCTGTCATATGTTCCTCTTTATTGTTCTGCGTAGTTTCATTGTCTCATGTTAATGTGTCTGACCTATTACTCCCTTCCTCTCTTTGTTTCTCTCTCCCTCTTTCTCTGTCCCTGTGGTACATGGAATGGGACATTGTGTTAGCTTTAAAATCAAATCAAATCAAATTTTATTGATCACATGGTTAGCAGATGTTAATGCTAGTGTAGCGAAATGCTTGTTTTTCTAGTTCCGACCGTGCAGTAATATCTAACAAGTAAACTAACAATTTCACAACAACTACCTTATACACACAAGTGTAAAGGAATGAATAAGAAATGTACATATAAATATATGGATGAGCGATGGCCGGACGGCATAGGCAAGTTGCAGTAGATGGTATGGAGTACAGTATATACATATGAGATGAGTAATGTAGGGTATGTAAACATTATATAAAGTGGCATCGTTTAAAGTGGCTAGTGATACATTTATTACATCCAATTTTTAATTATTAAAGTGGCTAGAGATTGAGTCTGTATGTTGGCAGCAGCCACTCAATGTTAGTGATGGCTGTTTAACAGTCTTATGGCCTTGATATAGAAGCTGTTTTTCAGTCTCTTGGTCCCAGCTTTGATGCTAAGTATTGCTTGCAGTGTTTTATTTGATAACTTGTGTTTGAATTCACTATACAGTACATTAGATGAATTGTGCCAATTATGTTTTTAAAACATCTCTCTTGCTCTCTCTGCTCCCGCTCTCTCTCTTTCTGTCTCTTTCTGTCTCTCTCTCTGTCTATCCCTGTCTCTCTTTCTTTCTGTCTCTCTCTCTCAATTCAATTAGCTTTATTGGCATGATGTAATAATGTACATATTGCCAAAGCTTACTTGGGATATTTACAATATGAAAATAATAACAATCAAAAGTGTCAATGGGACAACAATAACCAAGGGCCAAAATAACCATACATTGAACAATAAGCATACAGTAGAGGACATATGCAGGTTGATTGGTCTGTCAGACACTGTCCCTCATCTTATGGCAGGCAGCAATGTAGTGCGCTGCCAACCCACAGCTCTCTGCGTCCTCCCCCAACAGGACGGGCAGCCTATTCTCATCAGAGAGGTCTTTGAAACCTTGAATAATAGTTTCAAATTTGGGGAAATGACACTAATTGTTTCATATTTTTGACATCAGGAAATGCAGCTCATTCTCAGGTTCTGCTGTGGTGCAATGGTTGCACAGCCTTTCCTCTACAGGGAGCCAGGTTTTCCTGTGTCTACCCTTCTCAATGGCAAGGCTGTGCTCACTGAGCCTGTACTTTGTCAAGGTTTTGATCAGTAACCATGGTCAAATAGTTAGCCACGGTGTACTGTCGATTTAGGGCCAGATAGCACTTAATTTTGCTTTGTGCTTGTGTTTCCCAATAAGCAATGTAGTTTTGTTTTGACTGTGTTGTAATTTGGTTTATTCTGATTGATTGGATGTTCTGGTCCTGAGGCTTCAGTGTGTTAGTAGAAATTTGTGAACTCAGCCCCAGGACCAGCTGGATGAGGGGACTAGTTTCTTTGCTCAGCTCTTGGCATTGCAGGGGAATCTTACAGAACTCTGCATGCAGGGTTTCAATGGGGTGTTTGTCCCATTTGATTAAATCTTGTTTTGCAAGGGGACCCCACACCTCGCTGCCATAAAGTGCAATTGGTTCAATGACACATTCAAATAGTTTTAGCCAAATTTTAATAGGTATTTCAATTTGAATTTGTTTTTTAATGGCGTAGTGTCACGTCCTGGCAATAGAGAGCCCTCCGGGTTCTCTATGGTGGTTTAGGTCAGGACGTGACTAGGGGGGTTTTGTCTAGTTGTTTTATTTCTATGTTGGGGTTGTGTATGGTTCCCAATTAGAGGCAGCTGTAATTACCTCTAATTGGGGATCCTACTTAGTGTGGTGGGATATTGTTTTTGTATGTGCCGTGTAAGCACTACTTAGTGTCTGATCCAGTTCTTTCTTTGTTGTTTTTGGTCTGTTTTCACAATTAATAAATATTTGGAATGTCATGCACGCTGCGCCTTGGTCCATTTCCGAACACGATCGTGACACGTAGAATGCCCTGCGTGCTTTCTCTCTCAGTTCATTCAATGCCTCATTAAGGTGTTATTTTTAAAGTAATTGTAGTGTGTGCAGTACTCTATATATGTTGTATCAATTGAGAACTTTGGTCTAATTCCCTGAGATCTGGATCTTCTCTGGAAAATCATTATTTTAGTCTTTTTGGGGTTTACTGCCAGGGCCCAGGTCTGGAAGTACTGCTCTAGCAGGTCCAGTCTCTGCTGTAGGCCATGTGCTGTGGGTGACAGCAGGCACAGGTCATCTGCGAAGAGCAGGCATTTAACCTCTGAATTGTGGAGAATCAGATTGCAACCCTGGCGAAGGCCCCGCCCCTGGTTAAAGAATTCTGTTCTTTTCTTGCCAATTTTAATTCTGCACATATTTCCAGTATACATTGATTTAATTATGTCATATTTTTTACCCCCTACACCACTTTCAATAACTTTGTAGAACAGTCCTGTATGCCAAATAGAATCAAATGCTTTTTGGAAGTCGATAAAGAAAGCGTATATTTTGGTGGACATGTTTATCTATCAGGGTGTGTAGGGTGTAAATATGATCAGGGGGGCCTGAAGTTTCTTGTAGAGCTCCTGGTCAGTAATTGGGGAGTCCAATGGATTTTGATTGTCCTTTATAGCTTTTTCTAATACATTTGGCGTTGTTCTGCGTTTTTTGTCAATTTGAATGGTGTTGTAGAGTGTTTTAAAATGGGTTGTCCATATGTCACCATTTTGTATCGCTAATTCCTCTTGTTTCGATTTTTTTAGTTTTTTCCAATTTTGCCAGAAGTTGTTTGTGTTTATGGACTCCTCAATTAGTGTCAGCTGCTTGCTGTTGTACTGTGCTTTTTTGGTTCTGAGTGTACGTTTATAGAGTTTTAAAGTCTCACAGTAATGAAGGCGTAATTCACCATTATTTGGGTCTCTGTGCTTTTGGTTTGATAGTGTTCTACGTTTTTTCCTTATAATTTTACAATCTGCGTCAAACCAGTTGTCATCTGTGGTCTTTTTTGTTTTGTGAATGAGCTGAGAGAGAAAGGGTCAATGTCTGTAATTATATAGTTTAGGTGAATCTCCCCAAAGAGTCCCCCTGTAACCTACCATTGGCAATGTACAGACCCAGGCTTCTACAGAGCTGCAACAGATCCCTTCTGTTTTTGTTGATGGTGCTGTCACTGTTGTTTCTATGGGGGAGAATAAGGCAGTTAGAAACAGTATGGCCTGTAATAAAGCTGTCCCCTCGTGTGGTCATTAGATCAGGTAGTGTTCCTGTGCGCGCATTTGTGTCCCCACAGATGAGCACATTTCCCTGGGCCTGGAAATGGCCCGTCTCTTCCTACTCCTCTGAGTAATATGGGGATTCTGAGGGGGGGGATATATATTGCGCAAATGAACACATCTTTTTCTGTCAGTACAAGTTATTTTTTCAGTTTTAACCAAATATGATGTTTACCAATTTTGAAAGGATTTTGCTCTCTTTTGCTTTCTGTCTCGCTCTCTTGCTCTCTGTCTCTCTCTTTCTCTCTGTCTTTCTCTTTCTGTCTGTCTCTCTCGCTGTCTCTGTCTCTCTCTGTCTCTCTTTCTGTCTGTCTCTCTGTCTCTCTCTGTCTCTCTCTCTTCTCTGTTTCTCTGTCTTTCTGTCTCTCTCGCTGTCTCTGTCTCTCTCTCTGTCTGTCTCTCTTTCTGTCTGTCTCTCTGTCTCTCTCTTTGTCTCTTTCTGTCTTTCTTTCACTCTCTTTCTCTCTCTCTTTTCTCTCCCTCCCTCCTTCCCCTCTAGCTGATCTCCAGTGATGCAGATGGAGCCATACAGAGAGCGGGCCGCTTCCGAGTGGAGAATGGCTCATCAGATGAGGTGAGGACCCCTACACACACGCACACACACATACAAACGAACACATTTGCGTTTGAACACATCTATGAACATAAGTAAATGCATGGATACTCACAGTTCTTTATTTGGATCCTCAATGACCTAAACAGTACATGACGCATGGAATGACACTTACACACACACACAGTCATGGGACATATGGCTGGGCCCAGTGGGGACATGATGATAACAGTGTGTGTGTTTGTGCATCTGTTACTCAGTGCTCTGAGGAATCACCAGAAGGGGAGTTCAACCACAGTGGAAATAAGGAACTTCTATATTCAAAATTGTCTGTATCCTGAACAGTAAACAGACAGGTATAATCTCTTTGAACAGTCAGACACAGACAGTGCTCATCCCATAGAGAGATACTTTCAGTCATATCGTGTATGTGGACAACAGCTCATCTAAAATCTCATGGGCATTAATATGGAGTTGGTCCCCCCTTTGCTGCCTCCACTCTTCTGAGAAGGCTTTCCACTAGATGTTGGAACATTGCTGTGGAGACTTCCATTCAGCCACAAGAGCATTAGTGAGGTCGGGCACTGATGTTGGGCGGTTAGACCTGGTTCGCTTTCGGCGTCCCAGTTCATCCCAAAGGTGTTCGAGGGGGGTTGAGATCAGGGCTCTCTACAGGCCAGTCAAGTTCTTCCACACAAATCTCGACAAACCATTTCTGTATGGACCTTTGTGCACAGGGACATTGTCATGCTGAAACAGGAAAGGGCCTTCCCCAAACTGTTGCCACAAAGTTGGAAACACAGAATTGTCTAGAATGTAATTGAATGCTGTAGCGTTAAGATTTTCCTTCACTGGAACCAAGGGGCTTAGCCCGAACCATGAGAAACAGCCCCAGACCATTATTCCTCATCCACCAAACTTTACAGTTGGCACGAAGTGTGATTCATCACTCCAGAGAACGTATTTCCACTGCTCCAGAGTCCAATGGCAGCGAGCTTTACACCACTACAGCCAATGCTTGGCATTCCACATGGTGATCTTAGGCTTGCTCGGCCATGGAAACCCATTTCAGGAAGCTCCCGACTAACAGTTCTTGTGCTGATGTTGCTTCCAGAGGCAGTTTAGAACTCTTCAGCACTCGGCGGTCCCATTCTGTGGGGTTCTGTGGCCTACCACTTCGTGGCTGAGCCGTTGTTGCTCCTAGACATTTCCACTTCACAATCACAGCACTTACAGTTGACCACCAGGAAGCTCTAGCAGGGCAGACATTTGACTAACTGACTTCTTGGAAAGGTGGCATTCTATGACGGTGCCACGTTGAAAGTCACTTAGCTCTTCAGTAAGACCATTCTACTGCCAATGTTTGTCTATGGCTATGGCTGTGTGCTCGATTGTATACACCTGTCAGCAAATGGCCAAATCCACTCATTTGAAGGCGTGTCCACATACTTTTGTATATATAGCTGTGTGCTCGATTGTATACACCTGTCAGCAAATGGCCAAATCCACTCATTTGAAGGCGTGTCCACATACTTTTGTATATATAGTGTAGATATACAGTATATTCCTGTGTGGCTCAGGTAGTAGAGCATGGCGCTTGCAACGCCAGGGTTGTGGATTTGATTCCCATGGGGGACCAGTACTATGATCATATGTCAGGAAAATAGAGACATTTGGCAGGGTAGCCTAGTGGTTAGAGCGTTGGACTAGTAACCAAAAGGTTGCAAGTTCAAATCCCTGAATCTGTGGTTCTGCCCCTGAACAGGCAGTTAACCCACTGTTCCTAGGCCGTCATTGAAAATAAGATTGTGTTCCTAACTGACATGCCTAGTTAAATAAAGGTAAAATAAACACCAGCGGTGGTTTTGACATCCTGAAATATCTTTGTTAGAAAGAATACTAGATTTCCCTTGACTTAATGAGGCTAAATGTAAAAAATGGCTCAACTTACCCCTTTGCCCTAATATAAAATACAATTTGTATATATTTTTTAGCATACAATATAGGTCAGTATTTGTATTATTTACTTTATACAGTCTTTTTGCTCATCATCAAGGGATCCAATAATTCCGGACTCTGGGGCATGGACTCAACAAGGTGTCAAAAGCGTTTCACGGGGATGCTGGCCCATGTTGACTCCAATGCTTCCCACAGTTGTGTCAAGTTGGCTGGATGTCCTTTGGGTGGTGCATCATTCTTGATGACTACGGGAAACTGTTGAATGGGAAAAACCCAGCAGTGTTGCAGTTCTTGACACACTCAAACCTGTGCACCTGGCACCTACTACCTCCCTTCCTTCAAAGGCACTTCAATATTTTGTCTTGTCCATTCACCCTCTGTATGGCACACATACACAAACAAATTTAAAATACTTCTTTAACCTGTCTCCTTCCCTTCAGCTACACTGATTGAAGTGGATTTAATAGGTCATATCAATAAGTAATCAAAGCGTTCACCTGGATTCACCTGGTCAGTCCATGTCATGGAAAAAGCAGGTGTTCATAATGTTTTATACATTCAGTGTAGTCTGGTGTTTTGGGCAAGATGGTTAATAACAATCTAGTAGAATTGGGATTTTACGGTCCTCTTTTCTCTGGGGTTCAAATAAAATGTTATATGTCACATGCGTCGAATACAACAGGTGTAGACCTTACTTACAAGCCCTTAACCAACAATGCAGTTTTAAGAAAAATACCCCCCAAAAAATAAGAGATAAAAGTAACAAATAATTAACGAGCAGCAGTACAATAACAATAGTGAGGCTATATACAGGGGGTACCGGTACAGAGTCAATGTGTGGGGGCACCGGTTAGTCGAGGTAGTTGAGGTAATATGTACATGTAGGTAGAGTTATTAAAGCGATTATGCATAGATAATAACAGAGAGAAGCAGCAGTGTAAAATAGGGGGCTATGCAAATAGTCTGGGTAGCCATTTGATTAGATGTTTAGGAGTTTAGGAGGCTTGGGGGTAGAAGCTGTTTAGAAGCCTCTTGGACCCAGACTTGGCGCTCAGGTAGCGCTTGCCATGCGGTAGCAGAGAGAACAGTCTATGACTAGGGTGGCTGGAAGTCTTTGACAATTTTTAGGGCCTTCCTCTGACACCGCCTGGTATAGAGGTCCTGGATGGCAGGAAGCTTGGCCCCAGTGTTGTACTGGGACGTACGTACTACCCTCTGTAGTGCCTTGCGGTCAGAGGCCGAGCATTTGCCATACCAGGCAGTGATGCAACCAGTCAGGGTGCTCTCGATGGTGCAGCTGTAGAACCTTTTGAGGATCTGAGGACCCATGCCAAAACTTGAAGCTCTCAACCTACTCCAGTACAGCCCCGCGGAAGAGAATGGGTGCATGCTCGGTCCTCCTTTTCCTGTAGTCCACAATCATCTCCTTGTCTTGATCACGTTGAGGAGAGGCTGTTGTCCTGGCACCACACGGCCAGGTCTCTGACCTCCTCCCTATAGGCTGTCTCATCGTTGTCGGTGATCAGGCCTACCACTGTTGTGTCATCAGCAAACTTAATGATGATGTTGGAGTCGTGCCTGGCCGTGCAGTCATGAGTGAACAGGGAGTACAGAAGGGGACTGAGCACGCACCCCTGAGGGGCCCCCGTGTTCATGATCAGCGTGGCAGATGTGTTGTTACCTACCCTTACCACCTGGGGGCGGAAGTCCAGGAAGTCCAGGATCCAGTTGCAGAGGGAGGTGTTTAGTCTCAGGGTCCTTAGCTTAGAGATGAGCTTTGAGGGCACTGTGGTGTTGAACGCTGAGCTGTAGTCAATGAATAGCATTCTCACATAGGTGTTCCTTTTGTCCAGGTGTGAAATGGCAGTGTTGAGTGCAATAGAGACTGCATTGTCTGTGGATCTGTTGGAGCGGTATGCAAATTGGAGTGGGTCTAGGGTTTCTGGGATAATGGTGTTGATGTGAGCCATGACCAGCCTTTCAAAGCACTTCATGGCTACAGATGTGAGTGCTACAGGTTGGTAGTCATTTAGGCAGGTTACCTTAGTGTTCTTGGACACAAGGACGATGGTGGTCTGCTTGAAACATGTTGGTATTACAGACTCAGACAGGGAGAGGTTGAAAGTGTCAGTGAAGACACTTGACAGTTGGTCAATGATGTGTGTGTGTAGTGTGCTTTTGTGTACATACGTGTGTGTGGTCTGTGAGGCTTAGCTTCAATAGGATGAATCCACAATGGGACAGCCACTCAATGAGGAGGAGGTGCATCGATCAGGGGGCAGAGGGCTTAATGTTAATATTGATGACAGGGGGATCTACTGATTACAAAGGAACTCTTCTTCTGTGGCCAGACTAAACAATGATGTGTGTGTGTGTGTTTTGAAGGTCAGTCTGTAGATCAATGTATGTGTTTATTGGCGTAAATCAGTGTGTGTGGTCCCTGGGTACAGAGGACCATAATGAGTCATGCTGTGACCATTTATGCTGGCGTGTGGTGAAATATGCGTGCATGCATGTGTGTGCGTTTCACTAACCCAAAGTGTGTCTCTGTGTGGGTGTGCGTACATGTGTGCGTGTGTGTGTAGCCGATGGACTACACCCCGGGAATCTGGAGAAGAACTGATGTCCATCTGGAGAACCCAGAGTACCACACCAGATGGTTCTTCAAATACTTCCTGGGAAAAGGTACGTTCTGCTCCACAACTGTCTCACACACACGCCTAACCCTAATTCTAACTCGAACCCTAATTCTAACCCTAACCCTAACCCTTAAGCCTAAAATAGCTTTTTTCCTTGTGCCCCCACTTTCCTTTTTTTACTATCCTTGTGAGGTCCCCACAAGGATTGTAAAACCAAAAACGCACACACACACACACACACATGCAGGGGGATAACAACATTAACATCTGACTGGCTCCATAGTCAACATGAGCAGCAAGCAGCCTCCGGGGAGCCTAGTCATGGCGGTCGTTAAAAATGCATTACCCTTCGTCTTCCATCTTCCGTCTTCAGAGCCCTCACTTCTTCGGACAGGTGTGGGTGCGGGTTATTCAAGCACAAGAAAACAAGACCCCAGGCCTAAGTGAACTGTTTCGAATCAGGATGAATACCAGAGAGGGACTGAAGGAAAGAAAGGGATGGAGAGAGATAGGAGAGTGGGTGAGAGGAAGATAAAGAGAAATGGATAGAGTCAAGGAGAGAGAGAAAGTGAGGGAGAGAAGAGTTCTTGTTTTTAATTAGGTTTGGTGCGGTCTGGTCAGTGTTATGTCTGAATACGTTGCCGTGTCAACCGGACAGAGAAGGAGCTGAATGAAGATTGGTGTTGTCTAAGGGTTTTGTTATGTAAGTCTCACACACACACACACACACACACACACACACACACGAAGGCAAACACACCCTACTCAACATTCCAAATAGGAAACACTAGGCCTCACCGTGGTGGCAACAACTAATTCCTGCCAGAAATGAACAGAAACTTTCATGGCCACACAACAAACAAACAAAGGACAGATAAGTCAACAATTTAAGATTTTTGTTCCAAAACACTATATCCACCAATTTTTCACATTTGTGTTTTTTCATCAGAAATTATTGCTTATGGGTACCTTCATGTGTGTGTAAAATATGGCTGTTCTCAGATTTTTGATTCATAGATTGGGGGCAAAATTCTATACATCCATTGTTTTGCTAGAATGGAATGTTTGTATACTTGAATGTGATATGTGACCAACTGGCTCGATTCTTATGTAGCAAAATTTGAAATTGTGTTTTTTACATTGAATATAAGTAGAGACTCAGAGCTAGAAAATTGTATATCATACACTACAGTTGAGGAACAATGTGAAAGTAATTCTGCTTGGAAAGTTGATAAACTTGTAACCTCACTTTTGAGAAAAGTGGCCCTTTAATAATTTTGGTACACCGACTGGAGAGCTCTTCTTTGTCTACACCCATTCAGCATCGTTCACACCCTCTTAAGCTTTAACCCCACCCATCTCTTTAAAGATTCACATGAGGCTATGTACTAAACAACCAAAGATTTCAAGACTAAAGGCTGGTTTATACTACGGGTGTATTCGTAAATTTAATCTGGAGTGCTAGAGTGTGCTCTGGGCACTCGTGAACTCAGAGCTTTGTCAGATTCAGAGCGTTTCACTCTCGGGGTGTTCAGAGCGCACACTAAACACTGGCTGAGGAGTAGGGTTGATTAGAGCGTTCTGTCCTAACAACACCAGTCAAGCACCCAAGCTAACTGGCTAACGTTGGCTAGCTTGCTAGCTACTTCCAGACACAAATCAGAGAACACCTCACTGTGATCATTTTACTCGCGCTAGCAGAGCTGGTTAGGCTGTTTTTATGTTATCCAGAGCGTTGGTTACTGCAACTGTGCTGCTGGCAGCAATTGATTTTAATTTTTTTGCCGACGATTACTGACACCAGCCATATTCAACGGGTGTTGAGCGCTAGTAAATTCGTCAGTTATTCTGCGCTCTGGAGCGCAGAGTGAATTTACCAGCTACATCATCGACAGTTGTTGCAGTGTCATCATAAAATTCTATTGAAATGGTTACTTCCATAGTGGAGTACAATTATTATTCTTATATATATATATATATATTGCCCTTTTTCTCCCCAATTCGTGATATCCAATTGGTAGTGACAGTCTTGTTTCATCGCTGCAACTCTCGTACGGACTTTGCATGGGCGAAGGTTGAGAGCCATGCGTCCTCCGAAACATAACCCTGCCAAGCCGCACTGCTTCTTGACACACAGCTCGCTTAACCCAGAAGCCAGCCAATGTGTTGGAGGAAACACTGTCCTACTGGCGACCGTGTCAGCGTGCATGCGCCCGGCCCACCACAGGAGTCACTAGAGCGTGATGGGACAAGGACATCCCGGCCAGTCAAACCCTGCCCTAACCCTCCAGAAAGTGGAGAGCAACCACTTTTGCAGTTCTACTACGTGATATCTTTTTTTTTTTAAAGCTGCGTTAGAAAGTATTACCTACACATACTGACCAGCTCATGTTATAGACAGAAGCCTGCTACATGGCAGACCAATTCGAACTCATCCATGCAACATTATCTCAGCCAATCATGGCTAGCAGGAAGGTTCCTGGCTTTTTCCGTGGCTAAACCAACTACACTCATAATTTAACAATTGTATTCATATTTTCAGATGGCATACACGTTTGATATTAAGGCACATAAAAGTTTACATGTTCCAGAAGACATTTATGCTCAAATGGCTCCCCTTTGAAGTAGTGACGTGCGACATATGCCTAGTTTCCTGAAACAAGTAACATATGTGGTTGTCTCACCTAGCTATCTGAAGATGAATGCGCTACCTGTAAGTTACTCTGGATAAGAGCATCTGCTAAATGACTAATATGTAAAATATACATATTTAAATACAGATCTCTCATTACTGTTTTGCAATTCTAAACAGCAGTCACTGTAAAGTCTAAAAAGGGAGAGGGAAAAAACTTACCTGCCGGTAACTTACAAATCGAAGCATACAAGTGTTACGATGCGTCATGTGATTGGAGAGCACACTGTTGCGAAAAGTAACAAAAAGTTGTGCAACAGAACAATAAACATAAAATGTCTTATGGGAAAAGTTTGGATAGTGTGTCCTCGTTTCACTCCAATTCTGAATATTTTCTTCCATTTCATGCCCAGTGAACACGACCGAAGGGTCCTACACAGTGTCTGGCAGTGTGTGACTGTGTGTTTTCTCCCAGTCCACCAGAATTACGTTGGTACGGATGCAGAGAAGAACCCCTTCTACCTGTCTGTCGTTCTGTCTGACCAGAACAACCAGCGGGTCCCTCAGTATAGAGCCATCCTCTGGAGGAAGACAGTAAGTAACTGACTTTATGCACAGATCTATGATCAGCTCCCCCTTACAAAATCTTAACCTTAAGCATTGGTATCTGTGCAAGTTGGCTTTAGATACAGATCTAGGATCTGCTCAACCTTTCCCAATGCGAAACCTTGATCATTAAGGTGAAAAATGCATATCATGCATATACTGTATAGACAGATCAGTGTCTATGGGCACCTTTATACTTTATCCATGAGTCATAGCTTCTGTGTGTGGGGTGGGGGAGTTAGGGGGTTCAGCTGTGAGGTGTGTGTGTGTGTGTGTGTGTGTGTGCGTGCACGCGTTTGGCAGCGAGATAGAGGGGTGTGAGTCATTCAGAAGAGTTAACTAGCTTCCTCACTGAACTCCTGTTTCAGATTCAAGCACCACACCACACCTGATTAGGATGGCCCTCTGCCTTCTGTTCAGATAGATGATGAATACTTTCTCTCCACACCCGGACCTGAGATAATTGTATCTCTTCTCTTCTATATCTCCCCCAAGGAACTCTGAAGATCAGTCTGCCATACAGCCCCACTAAAACACTATCAGTCAAGTCCATCTTAAGGTGAGCACTGCTCAGGATGTTATTCAATACACTGTTTCGTTGACTATGGATATGTGGTATTATTGTATGCATCTCATTCTGTTATATTTAAATTAACTAAATTAACATATGCATCTTAAAGGAGACTTTTCCTATTTCTGCAGTAAATCTCTATTTTTTATGTAAATGGCATGTTATAGAAGAGTCCAGAAACCTTTTTTGGGATTTAGCTTGTTTTTGAGAAACATACCTCAGCCGCGATTCACTTCCTCATTGCTCGTTGTGCAGTATCAGGGCATGCAAAAGACGCAAAAACACCCAAATACGTATTTTTTTTAACTGACACACTCTCATTATAGTGATAATGGGTGATAGATATAGTGAATACACATCCGCCACGCTGATTCTCAACACATTGGCCACTCAGAGGTGCGTGCTCAGTCCCCTCCTGTACTCCCTGTTCACTCATGACTGCACGGCCAGGCATGACTCCAACACCATCATTAAGTTTGCCGATGACACAACAGTGGTAGGCCTGATCACAGACAACGACGAGACAGCCTATAGGGAGGAGGTCAGAGACCTTGCCGTGTGGTGCCAGGACAACAGCCTCTCCCTCAACGTAATCAAGACAAAGGAGATGATTGTGGACTACAGGAAAAGGAGGACCGAGCACGCCCCCATTCTCATCAACGGGGCTGTAGTTGAGCAGATTGAGAGCTTCAAGTTCCTTGGTGTCCACATCACCAACAAACTAACATGGTCCAAGCACACCAAGACAGTCGTGAAGAGGGCACGACAAAACCTATTCCCCCTCAGGAGACGGAAAATATTTGGCATGGGTCCTCAGATCCACAAAAGGTTCTACAGCTGCACCATCGAGAGCATCCTGACTAGTTGCATCACTACCTGGTATGGCAACTGCTCGGCCTCCAACCGCAAGGCACTACAGAGGGTAGTGTGTACGTCCCAGTACATCACTGGGTCCAAACTTCCTGCCAACCAGGACCTCTATACCAGGCGGTGTCAGAGGAAGGCCCTAAAAATTGTCAAAGACTCCGGCCACCCTAGTCACTGTTCTCTCTGCTACCACACGGCAAGTGGTACCGGAGCACCACGTCTGGGTCCAAGAGGCTTCTAAACAGCTCATACTGCTCAATGAGGAAGTAATTCGGGGTAAGTTTCTCAAAAACAAGCCAAATAGATATTTACTTCAGAAACAGGAACATTCTGATTTAAGATAAGAATGGAATGAAACATGTTACTGCATGTAAACTTTACTTTTTGCCCCTCTCCCTCCCTTTCCTCCTCTTCTCCCTCTCCTCCCCCTTCCCTCCAGTGCGATGAACCTGGACAGGTTTGAGAAAGGCCCGAGGGAGATTCTCAACCCAGAGATACAGAAGGTAAGATTACACTGTATCAGCCACAGAGATATAAGGTTTGAGGAGGTGTGGTATAAGGCCAATATACCACGGCTAAGTGCTGTTCTTAGTCCCAACGCAGAGTGCCTGCATACAGCCCTTAGCCGTAGTATATTTGCCATATACCACAAACCCAGAGGTGCCTTATTGCTAATATAAACTGGTCAACAACATAATTAGAACAGTAAACAAGTAATTTTGCGTCATACCCGTGATATATTGTCTGATATACCACAGCTTTCAGCCAATCAGCATCCAGGTCCCAAACTACCCGCTTTATAATTATATATAATAGTCATGTTCTAATTATATTTCTATAGTATCAGCCCCATACTTTAAGCGTAATTTCCTTTTGTAGGATAGCCAGAGGGAAAAGTAATTAATATTCATGTGTTACGTCGGATGATTGGTTGAGCCTTCTTGGGTGTGTGACGTCACACAGATGCGCTGAAGAGCCATCTGTTTAGCTTGCTCGTCGGCATGAGCAGTATAAGCATCGAACAACTTGGGAAGGCCAGCTTCAGCTTAGTTAATTGGGAAATAATAAAAGCCTCACCAGCTAGCTACCAGTCTATTTTAGTTTCCCCTGTCCGATAATTCATCAAACTAATTGTTATTTTTACCTTTCCACAAACTGTCTGTTGCTTGATATGAGTAAGTTAACCCTATCAAAGAATAGGTCATCCACGATTAGTCGGCCAGTGAGCTAGCTACATTTCAGTAATTTAGCTACCCTCCTAAATGTGGTGGTCAGTGGATAAACCAACTGCGAGTTGAACATATTTAACTGGCAACTAGTTTGTTTTCAGACATTGTTGCACATGGTGTTATCATGTCTAACCAGTTGGCCATGTGCTGACAAGCTCCCGAGTCTAGCTAGCTGCTTTGTTTGGCGTCCATAATTAGCTAACTGTTATCTGTGAACCAGCAATGCAGAATGCTAGCTAGATACATTTCAGTCAGTAGCTGTCCTTCTAAATGCTGTGGTCACTGCATAAACTAACTATGAGTTTAAATATATTTGGCAGAAAATGAGCAAGTAGACAGTTGTTGTTATGGTGCAATCAAGGCCTGAACGTGTTCAAACGTTGAAACCTGTCTTCCTCTAATGTTATCTAACCAGCTGAAGCCAATGTGCCCATGAGCTCCTGAGTCTAGACACAGCCTAGCTAATGTTAGCTAGCTAGCGTTGCTGGATGAGGTGACTCAAACCCTGTAGCTAGCTAATGTTATTGGGGTGCAGGAACATTAGATATGTCTTTAAATTTTAAGATAACGCTCATTGAAGTTGGCGGTTACTACTGGTTTCTGTCAGGCGATAGAAATGATCCACCATGTTTTGGTAAGGACTCGGAGTGATGTCACACACCCAAGAAGGCTCAACAAATCGCCTGACAGATAATAATGACTTACAAAGGGATATGTTGCATACTGTAACAGATCTGTGAGTCATTGGTGAGGCAAACTGATGTTAACTGTGCTTTGTGTTCTATCCACAGGACCTACTGGTGTTGGAGGAGCAAGAGGTAGAGTATTTATTTATTCTGTCATGAATGTCACTCTTTCAAGTGAATACTATAGGTATTAGTGTTGTTACTAGAGATTTCCCTCTGCTCTCTACTAAGGTTGCTTGTCTGGTTTCGGCAGATAATGAAAGTGACCTTTAAACTGTTTTTTCTTAGGGTTCTGTTAACTTCAAGTTCGGTGTCCTGTATGCCAAAGATGGACAGCTCACAGATGATGAGATGTTTAGCAACGGTAAGCATCACATACACAATTTGAAGTATCAATGTCCTGTGAATAGTACTTTCAACCCTGCTCTTTCTTCTGTTCCTTCAGAGACAGGAAGCGAGAGCTTCAATAAGTTCCTCAACCTGCTAGGGGACACAATCTCTCTGCAGGGCTGGGCGGGCTACCGTGGTGGACTGGATACCAAAAGTAAGACCTGGTCACCAAACACACACAAGCACACACACACACCATGGGTTCTGCAATTAATGATTGTTTTTCCATCATATTGCAGACTATGGAGATGTCTTCCAATGACATTCTCTCTTTTGATCTTTCTCTCCCTCTTTCTCAATATTTTCTCTCTTGCCTACGCACTCCTCCCTCTCCCCCATCCTTTTATACTCCCACCTCTCTTCCCCCCCAGATGACACTACAGGAATGAACTCCATCTACACAGTGTACCAGGGCCATGAGCTGATGTTCCACGTCTCCACCATGCTACCCTACTCCAAGGAGAACAAGCAGCAGGTGTGTGTGTGTGTGAATGTGCCTGCTTTGTTGTGTTGAAAGCACCCCCGTCTCTATCTCTACATGTCAGACCTCCAGAGCTACGGAACTATATATAGTATAACCATCCCTCCCTCTGGTCAGTTGTGCATATTTTTCATATTTCTTCTCTCTCTCGTAATTCAATTCAAAGGGCTTTATTGGCATGGAAAACATGTTTACATTGCCAAAGCAAGTGAAATAGATAATCAATAAAAGTGAAATAAACATTACACTCACAAACGTTTCAAAGGAATAGAGACATTTCAAATGTCATATTATGACTATGTACAGTGTTATAACGATGTGCAAATACTTCAAGTACAAAAGGGAAATAAATAAACATAAATAGGGGTTGTATTTAAAATGGTCATCTTGTGGCATCAGGTCACAAATCTTGCTGCTGTGATTGCACACTGTGGTATTTTTCCCAATAGATATGGGAGTTTATCAAAATGTGATTTGTTTTCAAATTCTTTGTGGATCTGAGTAATCTGAGGGAAATATGTGTCTCTAATAGGTCCTACATTTGGCAGGAGGTTAGGAAGTACAGCTCAGTTTCCACCTCATTTTGTGGGCAGTGTGGCACATAGCCTGTCTTCTCTTGAGAGCCAGGTCTGACTATGGCAGCCTCTCTCAATAGCAATGCCTCGGAGTCTGTACATAGTCAAAGCTTTCCTTCGTTTTGGTTAAGTCACGGTGGTCAGGTATTCTGCCACTGTGTACTCTGTGTTTAGGGCCAAATATCATTCCAGTTGTCTCTGTTTTTTGGTAAATTCTTTCCAATGTGTCAAGTAATTCTCTTTTTGTTTTCTAATGATTTGGTTGGGTCTAATTGTGTTGCTCTGTTTGTGTTTGTGACCAGAGCCCCAGGACCAGCTTGCTTAGGGGACTCTGCTAGGTTAATCTCTCTGCAGGTGATGGCTTTGTTATGGACGGTTTGGTAATCGCTTCCTTTTAGATGGTTGTAGAATTGAACAGCTCTTTTCTGGATTTTGATAATTAGCAGGGATCAGTGTAATTCTGCTCAGCATGCATAAAGGGCAATGGGTTCTATAACTGATTCAAGTATTTTTTTGCCAGATCCTAATTGGGATGTCGAATTTTATGTTCCTTTTGATGGCGTAGAAGGCCCTTGCCTTGTCTCTCAGATCGTTCACAGCTTTGTGGAAGTTACCTGTGGTGCTGAGGTAGGTGCCCTCTACGGCAACGGTGTCTAGATGGAATTTGTATTTGTAGTCCTGGCAACTGGACCTTTTTTTGGAACACCAGATTCTGTCAGGCTCAGGTCTGACAGAATCTGTGCAGAAGATCTAGGTGCTGCTGTAGGCCCTCCTTGGTTGGGGACAGAAGCACCAGATCATCAGCAAACAGTAAACTTCAGATTCTAGTAGGGTGAGGCTGGGTGCTGAAGTCTGTTCTAGTGCCCTTGCCACTCTCTCTTTTCTGTTGCTCGTTCCCCTTAACCCATCCCTCTCTCCCCCATATAACCCTTTCACCCCCTGATTCTTCTATATCTCTGTCATTTCTTTCTTTCGCTCTCTCATTGCTAACCTCTAGTCAATCTGACTAACTATGACCATACTGAATGCTTTACAGTCATATCAGAGACACAACAGCCAGTTAGTGTTTTATCTGTTCAATGTCAGAGTTGTTGAGATGCCGAGGAAATGTGAAATACTCCCAAATCCTTGATCTTTCAATCTCCATTCACTCACTCTAGAGAGAACACACACGTTCATGGACACAAACACACACACCTAAACACCACTGAGTCAGACAAGAAACCTTGATTGAAACATTACAAAACAAAAAAACGAAGTATTGACATTCTACACAACATTTGTAAATTATGACCTGCCGTTAAAAGCCCCCTAGTTTCAGACAATGCTACTGTGTGGAGTGTGTGTATGACTGGTGTGTGTGTGTATGACTGGAGTGTGTGTGTGTGCGCGTGACTGGGAGAGAAAAGGCATAAGAGGAGAACAGAGACAGTTTGACGTTAGTGTGAACCCACTCAGGAAAAGCCAATATCTGTGGGCCAGATATGAAAGGAGATAGAGGCTGAATGAGAGGGTTACATTCATAATTGTATTCCATCTAAAACAGATTCCGAAGTTGCTAATGAATACAAACACATTCTCTTCGCAAGCCTCTGTGTATCAGGTGTGTGTGTGTTTGTGTGCTCGGCTATGAAAAGCCAACTGACGTTTACTCCTGAGGTACCGACTTGTTACACCCTCTTTAACCTCTGGGATTATTATTTGACCCTGTTGGTCATCTATGAACATTTGAACATCTTGAAGAACGATCTGGCCTTAATGGCCATGTACTCTTATAATCTCCGCCCGGCACAGCAAGAAGAGGACTGGCATCCCCTCAGAGCCTGGTTCCTCTCTAGGTTTCTTCCTAGGTTCCTGCTTTCTAGGGAGTTTTTCCTAGCCACCGTGCTTCTAGATCTGCGTTGCTTGCTTTCTGGGGTTTTAGGCTGAGTTTCTATATAAGCAATTTGTGACATCTGCTGATGTAAAAAGGGCTTTATAATAACATTTGATTGATTGATTTGTGTGTGTGTATTTGTGTGTGTGTTCTCTGCCTTCTTCAGAGTCACTCCATTCGCAAAGTACATTTACACATTCCCGGAAAATGAGACTTTAGTGAATAGGGGCTGCCAGCAATAGACAATGTACAAAGAAATATGATTATAATAATTCATGGAAGCTCTGAAATTATATTTTAGATGCTCATAAAACAGGCATTAATGCCTTAGGCCAGAGATTGACGCATGAACTGTCTAGTCTAAACCAATAAGATATGAGTTATTTCACTTGTTTGCTCCAAATATTTTGATTGTATGACTTTTCTCATTGTCTCTCTGTCTGTCTCTCTTGTCCAACAGGTGGAGAGGAAGAGACACATTGGGAATGACATCGTCACCATAGTGTTCCAGTTCCAGGAGGAGGAGGACGCATCTCCGTCATTTAAACCCTCCATGATCAGATCACATTTCACGCGTATCCTTTTTTTTTATGGCAAAACAAACACAGGCGGGAAATATCTCTGACATTGTACACGTTTCTACAAACGACCTTCAGCAGCCAGAATCGTAGGCCCTTTCCAGAAACATTTCCTAGCCCTTACTCTATGGGCAATTAATGTAAATCTGAAAGAATTGAATAGGTATAAGCAATATAATAGTAGCTCCATAAGCGGCTAGGTTGGCATTTTCATCATATTGCTTATTGTGTACCTAAGTATCTAACATTGCATATCTTCACAAGTGCCTATGGTGTAGGGGATAGGGAGAGTATGTCTAGGGGGTAGGGGGCTGTTTTTGGACGAAGCCATACACATCACTGCTAGCTTGATAGATTGTATGTGTTCAGGCTATTTCCTTAATTTTCTCTGCAAGATATATTTGCATTAGTTAGATACAACAGTCAAAACGACAGTTACAGGTATGTGGAGGTGCTTTTTCATTAGTATTTTTCAGGTGTTGGTTGGTGTTTGTTGGTGTGTGTATGTGTGTTTGTGCACGTACAGTGGGGCAAAAAACTATTTAGTCAGCCACCAATTGTGCAAGTTCTCTCACTTAAAAAGATGAGAGAGGCCTGTAATTTTCATCATAGGTACACTTCAACTATGACAGACAAAATGAGGAAAAGAAATCCAGAAAATCACATTGTAGGATTTTTACTGAATTTATTTGCAAATTATGGTGGAAAATAAGTATTTGGTCACATACAAACAAGCAAGATTTCTGGCTCTCACAGACCTATAACTTCTTCTTTAAGAGGCTCTTCTGTCCTCCACTCGTTACCTGTATTAATGGCACCTGTTTGAACTTGTTATCAGTATAAAAGACACCTGTTATCAGTCACACTCCAAACTCCACTATGGCCAAGACCAAAGAGCTGTCAAAGGACACCAGAAACAAAATTGTAGACCTGCACCAGGTTGGGAAGACTGAATCTGCAATAGGTAAGCAGCTTGGTTTGAAGAAATCAACTGTGGGAACAATTATTAGGAAATGGAAGACATACAAGACCACTGATAATCTTCCTCGATCTGGGGCTCCACGCAAGATCTCACCCGTGGGGTCAAAATGATCACAAGAACGGTGAGCAAAAATCCCAGAACCACACGGGGACCTAGTGAATGACCTGCAGAGAGCTGGGACCAAAGTAACAAAGCCTACCATCAGTAACACACTACGCCGCCAGGGACTCAAATCCTGCAGTGCCAGACGTGTCCCCCTGCTTAAGCCAGTACATGTTCAGGCCCGTCTGAAGTTTGCTAGAGAGCATTTGGATGATCCAGATGAGGATTGGGAGAATGTCATATGGTCAGATGAAACCAAAATAGAACTTTTTGGTAAAAACTCAACTCGTCGTGTTTGGAGGACAAAGAATGCTGAGTTGCATCCAAAGAACACCATACCTACTGTGAAGCATGGGGTGGAAACATCATGCTTTGGGGCTGTTTTTCTGCAAAGGGACCAGGACGACTGATCCGTGTAAAGGAAAGAATGAATGGGGCCATGTATCGTGAGATTTTGAGTGAAAACCTCCTTCCATCAGCAAGGGCATTGAAGATGAAACGTGGCTGGGTCTTTCAGCATGACAATGATCCCAAACACACCGCCTGGCAACGAAGGAGTGGCTTCGTAAGAAGCATTTCAAGGTCCTGGAGTGGCCTAGCCAGTCTCCAGATCTCAACCCCATAGAAAATCTTTGAAAGTCCGTGTTGCCCAGCGACAGCCCCAAAACATCACTGCTCTAGAGGAGATCTGCATGGAGGAATGGGCCAAAATACCAGCAACAGTGTGTGAAAACCTTGTGAAGACTTACAGAAAACATTTGACCTCTGTCATTGCCAACAAAGGGTATATAACAAAGTATTGAGATAAACTTTTGTTATTGACCAAATACTTATTTTCCACCATAATTTGCAAATAAATAAATTAAAAATCCTACAATGTGATTTTCTGGATTTCTTTTTCTCATTTCTTCTGTCATAGTTGAAGTGTACCTATGATGAAAATTACAGGCCTCTCTCATCTTTTTAAGTTGGAGAACTTGCACAATTGGTGGCTGACTAAATACCTTTTTGCCCCACTGTATGTGTGTGCATGCATACTTACATGCATACATATGTAAGATCTTAATTTGATCACTCTTTTGTTTATGAGAATTTTCCTGCACAGCAGAAAATGCAAACTGTATTCAAGGTTTAAAAATGTTTATAAAGTTTGTAATTTCCACTTTAATATGTGAGACTTGATTTGCCCTCATGTAAAATGTATCAACCCCTACAAAAAAATATTGATGAATTATAATCCACATAATAATTCACATTTCCTGTTGCTGCAGGATTATTTTCCGGCTGTAGCACACTGCCTCAAATTAAGATCCTGTGTGTGTTCCAGATTGAAGATTTTCTCTGAGGAGAGTGTTCCACTGTTCGGACCGCCCCTGCCCTCACCACCAGTGTTTACAGACCACCAAGAATTCAGGGACTTTTTGTTAGTCAAGCGTAAGATCAGTGACTTACTCTCACACACTGTTTCAGCTCTACTGTGTGTCATGAGCTAATGCACTGCAGTGACTAATCGGTCACGTTCATGAGCAAATGTCACATTTAAAGGCCCTTTCCTCGTGCTTTGCCACATGCGGCATAACCATAGTAGGACATATGAATTATTAGTAAAACATCTACAGTATGTAGACATTATAAAGACTTTATGGAAGCATTCATTAAGCCTTTACAAGACGATGATTGTTTAAATGTGACCAAAGAATGTTTGAGTTGGAATAGAGTTTTTTGAAGCTTTGTATTGTCTTTTTATGGTGATCACATAAGAAGTGTGTACGTACATGTGGGTATGTTCTCCTAATGAACCCCTCTCTCTGTCCTGCAGTAATCAATGGAGAAAAGGCCACCCTGGAGACGCCCACGTTTGCCCAGAAGCGCCAGCGGACTCTGGACATGCTGATCCGTTCCCTCTACCAGGACCTCATCCCTGACCTCCACAAGGTACAGCTCTGCCACACACTAACTAACCCAGCCTGGTCTAGTCCTGTTGGGCGCCTTCCCTACCCTTTTCACACTACTGAGCCAAACCGAGCTGAGCTAAACTGAGTTGTCCTCCACTGGCTTGGTTATGCATCCAGCCACTACAGTGACAGTGAAGAAAATAAAATATCTGTGCCAGCGTGGTTCAGGTTGACACGATGGTGTGAAAAGGGTATGGGGCTCTCCTCTCCTTTCCTCTGGTTCTGCTCCTGCTTCTAAAAGCAAGGCATTTTTCCATAGTCCTCCAACTTCCATAGTCCTCCACGAGTTTTCTCCTTAATTCATGCATCTTGATTGGAATATGAGGTAGTGAGAGTACTCTATACCTTTGCACCAGCTTCTAACCACTGATCTGATCCAGGCTCTCTGGTCACTGTTTGTACCACAGCCAATTGAGCTACCTACTGTTATGAACCACTGCAGCCCTGTCTATCTCGCTTGGCTCTACCCACTGCAGACTGCATAACACTGGGACTACTGGATACTGCTACAATGCTCACATTCTGTGGATGGACTCCCTCTCTCTGTACCCCATCCCACTTTCTATGTTTTTCTCTCTCCCTCTCTCTGACACACATACACTCTTTCTCTCTCTCTCTCTCTTTCTGTCCTTTACTTTCTCCCCTTCTTTTCTCCCATCCCTCTCTCATCCACCCACTCATCTCTATTGTTTCTCATATGACTCAGCTCTATGCTATGCTGCTATATTTCCCACTTTCTCTGAAGCCCTCTTCTCTATCTATCTCTCTTTCTGTGTGTGTGTGTGCGTGCATGCATGTGCCCGTGTGTGTGCCCGTGTGTGTTCGCATTTGTGTGGGCGCATGTGTGTGCACTTGTGTCCCATGTGCAGGTTCCCTTCTCTCCCCAGAACATGCTCAACAGACGCTCGTTCAGTGATGTGCTTCCAGAATCGCCCAAGTCCGCCCGCAAGAAGGAGGAGGCACGACAGGCCGAGTTCGTCAGGATAGGACAGGTGACACACAACATACAGAGTAGCACAGTCCCACTCTTTATCTCATGCACGCACCACACTCTCTCACGCTCTCTCTCTGTTGTCCAGGCACTAAAGCTGAAGACCATCGTCAGAGGAGATGCCCCCACCAGTCTGGTCACTACGGGCCTGTGTAGAAAAGAGGTGAGAAGACCGGCACACAGACACACACACACTCAGCCCCATGCACTAGAGGTTGACACGGGAGTGAAAATTAATTCCTTTCCAGTCCTGATCCCGCAACAGTTCTATAACCCTGGAACTTTCCTGTCCCTTCCTGATTAATATGACTCCCGTCCAGTGCTCATTTTTATGTGCAGAAATATGTAGGCTATTGTGTTAGTTCAGTAATGCAATATGTGACTGTGAAATGTGATTGTCTTACCTATTTTAGTTAAATGCACTGACTGTAGGCCTATTCTAAATGACCTAAATGTAGATGGATTAAGCTGGAGGATGAGGACAGAGACCCCAGCAGGATGGCCAGCACAGCACCAGCATAATTCTGTAGCTTAGAGCTGAGCACTGCCACATTTTAACATTTACAACACATTAACATTTGTATTTGTATTTATTATGGATCCCCATTAGCTTCCTGGGGTCCAGCAAAATTAAGGCTGTTTATACAATTTTAAAAACATTACAATACGTTCACAGATTTCACAACACACTGTGTGCCCTCAGGCCCCATGGGTGTCCGAGCTGTGTGCCAGCAGTTTAAACAGACAGCTCGGTGCATTCAACATACCTCTCATAAATAAAAGTAGTGATGAAGTCAATCTCTCCTCCACTTTCAGCCAGGAGAGATTGACATGCATATTATTAATAGTAGCTATCTGTGTACATCCAAGGGCCAGCCGTGCTGCCCTGTTCTGAGCCAATTGCAATTTTCCTAAGTCCTTTTTTTGTGGCATCTGACCACACGCCTGAACAGTAGTCAAGGTGCGACAAAACTAGGGCCTGTAGGACCTGCCTTGGTGATAGTGCTGTTAAGAAGGCAGAGCATCGCTTTATTATAGACCGACTTCTCCCCATCTTAGCTACTACTGCATCAATGTGTTTTGACCATGCCAGTTTACAATCCAGGGTTACTCCAAGCAGTTTAGTTATCTCAACTTGCTCAATTTCCACATGATTTATTACAAGATTTAGTTGAGGTTTAGGGTTTAGTGAGTGTTTTGTTCCAAATACAATGCTTTTAGTTTTAGAAATATTTAGGGCTAACTTATTCCTTGCCACCCACTCTGAAACTAACTGCAGCTCTTTGTTGCGTGTTGCAGTCATTTCAGTCGCTGTAGTAGCTGACGTGGCTTTACTCAGTCAGTGGCATGTCGTTAGTAAAAATGGAAAAAGCAAGGGGCCTGAACAGCTACCCTGGGGAATTCCTGTTTCTAACTGGATTATACAGGCTTCCATTAAAGAACAGCCTCTGTGTTCTGTTAGACAAGTAACTCTTTATCCACATTATAGCAGGCGGTGTAAAGCCTTAACACATACGTTTTTCCAGCAGCAGACTATGATCATGAATGTTGAAAAGCTGCACAGAAGTCTAACAAGACAGCCCCCACAATCATTTTATCATCAATTTCTCTCAGCCAATCATCAGTAATTTGTGTAAGTGCTGTGCTTGTTGAGTGTCCTTCCCTATAAGCATGCTGAAATTCTGTTGTCGATTTGTTTACTGTGAAATAGTATTGTATCTGGTCAAACACCATTTTTTCCAGAAGTTTACTAAGGGTTGGTAACAGGCTGATTGGTCGGCTATTTGAGCCAGTAAAGGAGGCTTTACTATTCTTGGGTAGGGGAATGACTTTAGCTTCCCTCCAGGCCTGAGGGCACACGCTCTCTAGTAGGCTTCAATTGAAGATGTGGCAAATAGGAGTGGCAATATCGTCTGCTATTATCCTCAGTAATTTTCCATCTAGATTGTCAGACCCTGGCGGCTTGTCATTGTTGATAGACAACAATACAATACCTTTTTCACCTCTTCCACACTGACTTTACGGAATTCAAAAGTACAATTCTTGTCTTTCATAATTTGGATGTGTAGTGTCAGCGTTTGTTGCTGGCATGTCATCCCTAAGTTTGCTTATCTTGCTAATGAAAAAGTCATTAAAGTAGTTTGCAATATCAGTGGGCTTTGTGATGAATGAGCCATCTGATTCAATGGATGAAGGAGCCGAGTTGGCTTTTTTCCACAACATTTCATTTAAGGTGCCCCAAAGCTTTTTACTATTATTCTTTATATAATTTTGACTTTGTTTCATAGTGTAGTTTATTGTTCTTTTTATTTAGTCTAGTGACATGATTTCTTAATTTGCAGTACGTTTCTCAATCAGTTGGGCTGCCAGACATAATTGCCATACCTTTTGCCTCATCCCTCTCAACCATACAATTTTCAATTCCTTCAGTTTTTAGTCATTTTCTTAATGAGTGCGTGCTTATTAGTAACTGGAATAAGTAGTTTCATAAATGTGCAGCATCTAGTTGCTCCTCATTACACACCACAGACCAGCAAATATTCTTTACATCATCAACATATGTATTCTGCCCTTGAATTGCATTCCCATGCAAAACTAGACAGATAGCTAACAACTAAGTCTTCAATAAAACTCCCAAGGCGTGACTTTTCTTGAATGAATATATTGAAAACGTTTATGTTGTGAAACTGCAAAATACAGAAAAGAATATACTTTAGTATTCAATTCAAATCGACATACTATAGCTGTACATTATATATTTCAAGTTGAAGTTGCATAAATACAAAGCACGTGTCAAGGTACCATGTATCTGGCATGATGCCAAACCATATAGCTAATTGTTACTCATATGGTAATTGGCTAACTCCTTTAATTACTCCAATAATGTGCAACCACCTCTGTACAATAACAAAGCATATTACACTAGAAACAGTAACAAAACTTCAGTATTGTATGTTTTACAATTCGTTTACATAACGCACGAGTAAAGTAATACAGCTGACGGCATGCATGAAAGGCAAGGCAATTTGTGTGAGTAAATGCAACCAACTAACATTGATATGTAAGTAATTCTATCAATTACAAGATTATCATCACTAGCTAAATGCTTGAATCGAACTTACAAACCAATATTTTCCGAGGCTGAAGCGTGACAAGAGATAACTGCACTGAAAGACCTGCACCGTAGAGTTGTTTTTAGCTGCTTCTCTGCGTGTCTCTTCCTGTTTCCTTAGTCTAAGTACCAGAAAGCTCCACTAGGGGGCAAATAACACCATGGAACACATTGAAAATCCATCTTAACCACTGTAATAAAATAATCTGTTACCTTCTAACAGGATGGCAGCACAATATGAATCACTACAAAACTTCTTGAATGACCTCTTATACACTATATTAGGCCCAGCCTTTGGAACTTTGGTTTTCCTACATATGGCTATTATATTGTGATCACTACATCCTATGGATTTGAATACTGCTTTAAAGCAAATATCTGCAGCGTTAGTAAAAATGTGATCAATGCATGTTGATGATTTAAGTACTGTGCTTTTGTAACTACCTTGGTAGGTTGACTGACAACCTGATCTAGGTTGCCAGCACTGGTTACAGTTTGAGTTTTTTTCCTGAGTGGGCAGCTTTATGATAGCCAGTCAATATTTAAATCATCCAGAAAATATACTTCTCTGTTTATCACATACATTATCAAGTATTTCAGACATATTATCCAGATACTGACTGTTTGCACTTGGTGGTCTATAGCAGCTTCCCACCAGAATGGGCTTTAGGTGAGGCAGATGAACCTGTAGCCATATTACTTCAACAGTATTTAACGTTAGATTGTCTCTAGGCTTTACAGGAATGTGGTTCTGAATATAGACCGCAACACAGCCTCCGTTGGCATTTCTGTATTTTCGGTAGATGTTATAACCATGTATTGCATGTATTGCAAATGTATAATCTAAGTGAGTTTCAGAGATATGAATTTCATCTGTTACAAGAAAGTTATTGACTTAATTGACCTTGTTTCTATTTTGCTTCATTGGTAAGCTTCCCAGTAAAGCATTAAAAACAGAGGTAGACTTACTCATGTTATTTACATTGGAGCTGATAGTGCAGGGTGAGCTGCATGAAGTGGTAATCCTACTAGGGCACACCACCTCAGTGCTAACCGTGTAACTCTGGTTTATAGGCTCATGATTACTGCTTACAATAGCTGTAGGATAAACAGAAGTATTCAGTGCAATTAGGGGTACATAAATTTAATTACTTACATTGTGTTTGCCAACGCCCCTAAGATCATGTACATTTGATGCAGCATTATGACGACTCATTGTCACAATGGTAGGGATTAGCTGAGCTGGTCTTGGATCATTAACAACATGAACAATCTCTAGCGCACTCCACACTGCCCTTTCCCACCTGGACAAAAGGAATACTTATGTAAGAATGCTATTCATTGACTACAGCTCAGCGTTCAACATCATTGTACCCTCAAAGCTCATCACTAAGCTAAGGATCCTGGGACTAAACACCTCCCTCTGCAACTGGATCCTGGACTTCCTGACGGGCTGCCCCCAGGTGGTGAGGGTAGGTAGCAACACATCTGCCACGCTGATCCTCAACACTGGAGATCCCCAGGGGTGCGTGCTCAGTCCCCTCCTGTACTCCCTGTTCACCCACGACTGCATGGCCAGGCACGACTCCAACACCATCATTAAGTTTGCAGACGACACAACAGTGGTAGGCCTGATCACCGACAACGACGAGACAGCCTATAGGGAGGAGGTCATATACCTGGCCGGGTGGTGCCAACAACCTCTCCCTCAAGTAACCAAGACTAAGGAGATGATTGTGGACTACAGGAAAAGGAGGACCGAGCACGCCCCCATTCTCATCGACAGGGCTGTAGTGGAGCAGGTTGAGAGCTTCAAGTTCCTTGGTGTCCACATCAACAACAAGCTAGAATGGTACAAACACACCAAGACAGTCGTGAAGAGGGCACGACAAAACCTATTCCCCCTCAGGAAACTAAAAAGATTTGGCATGGGTCCTGAGATCCTCAAAAGGTTATACAGCTGCAGCATCGAGAGCATCCTGACTGGTTGCATCACTGCCTGGTACGGCAATTGCTCCACCTCTGACCGCAAGGCACTACAGAGGGTAGTGCGTAAAGCCCAGTACATCACTGGGGCTAAGCTGCCTGCCATCCAGGACCTCTACACCAGGCAGTGTTGAGAAAAATTGTCAAAGACCCCAGCTACCCCAGTCATAGACTGTTCTCTTTACTACCGCATGGCAAGAGGTACCGGAGTGCCAAGTCTAGGACAAAAAGGCTTCTCATCAGTTTTTACCCTCAAGCCATAAGACTCCTGAAAAGGTAATCAAATGGCTACCCAGACTATTTGCATTGTGCCCCAACCCCTCTTTTACGCTGCTGCTACTCTCTGTTTATCATGTATGCATAGTCACTTTAATTATACATTCATGTACATACTACCTCAATTGGGCCGACAACCAGTGCTCCCGCACATTGGCTAACCGGGCTATCTGCAATGTGTCCCGCCACCCGCCAACCCCTTTTTTACGCTACTGCTACTCTCTGTTCATCATATATGCATAGTCACTTTAACCATAACTACATGTACATATACTACCTCAATCAGCCCGACTAACCGGTGTCTGTATGTAGCCTCGGTACTTTTGTAGCCTCGCTACTTTTATAGCCTCGCTACTGTATATAGCCTGTCTTTTTTTACTGTTTTTTTTCTTTACTTACCTAATGTTCACCTACTACCTTTCTTTGCACTATTGGTTAGAGCCTGTAAGTAAGCATTTCACTGTAATATGTTGTATTCGGCGCACGTGACAAATAAACTTTGATTTGACTTGATTTGAACATAAAACATTTTTTATTACGGCAGTAGGCTACTGCATAAGTTAATCTATTTTTATGTCACTCTTCACCGCAGGTTTAGTTGAAAACGTGAACAATTTGGCTTGGCTGTAAAGTTTTTGTGAGTAGAGCAGCTATGTCGCTTCAGGCTGCTTGTCCCGCTCTCCGGATGGTAGCCTATTTGTTTAAACCGCACAATTTTAGAAGCCGTGTACTCGGTTCCTACTTTGTAAAAGACAACTCCATAAAATGGTGCTAAAACACAGCTCTTTCCTTGGCTCTAATGTTAATGTTAGTAATGGGTCCTTGGCTGCAACAAGACATTGCAATTCATCTATCGGAGGCTTCATCATTTAGCCTACTGACGTAGAAAAGTATGTGGACATGCCATCAAAATAGTGGATTTGGCTATTTCAGCTACACCCGTTGCATAAAATTGAGCACACAGCCATGCAATCTCCATAGACAAACGTTGGCATTAGAATTGCCTTACTGAAGAGCTCAGAGACTTTCAACGTGGCACCGTCATTGGATGCCACCTTTCCAAGAAGTCAGTTTGTCAAATGTCTGCCCTGCTAGAGCTAACCCAGTCAACTGTAAGTGCGGTTATTGTGAAGTGGAAACATCTAGGAGCAACAACGACTCAGCCACGAAATGGTAGGCCACACAAGCTCACAGAACGGGACAGCCGAGTGCTGAAGCACGAACCCCATGTCCTCATTTGCAACACTCACTACAGAGTTCCAAACTGACTCTGGAAGCAACGTCAGCCAAGCAGCCGCACACAAGCCTAAGATCACCATGCGCAATGCCAAGCATCGGCTGGAGTCGAGTAAAGCTCGCCGCCATTGGACAGTGGAAATGGGTTCTCTGGAGTGATAAATCCTGCTTCACCGTCGTGCCAACTGTAAAGTTTGGTGGTGGAGAAATACAGTGAGGGAAAAAAGTATTTGATTGCCAGCTGATTTTGTACGTTTGCCCACTGACAAAGAAATGATCAGTCTATAATTTTAATGGTAGATTTATTTGAACAGTGAGACAGAATAACAACAAACAAATCCAGAAAAACGCATGTGAAAAATTTTATAAATTGATTTGCATTTTAATGAGGGAAATAAATATTTGACCCCTCTGCAAAACATGACTTAGTACTTGGTGGCAAAACCCTTGTTGGCAATCAGAGGTCAGACGTTTCTTGTAGTTGGCCACCAGGTTTGCACACATCTCAGGAGGGATTTTGTCCAACTCCTCTTTGCAGATCTTCTCAAGTCATTAAGGTTTCGAGGATGACATTTGGCAACTCGAACCTCCAGCTCCCTCCACAGATTTTCTATGGGATTAATGTCTGGAGACTGGCTAGGCCACTCCAAGAACCTTAATGTGCTTCTTCTTGAGCCACTCCTTTGTTGCCTTGGCCGTGTGTTTTGGGTCATTGTCATGCTGGAATACCCATCCACAACCCATTTTCAATGCCCTGACTGAGGGAAGGAGGTTCTCTGACTGAGAGAATACCCATCCACGACCCATTTCCAATGCCCTGGCTGAGGGAAGTAGGTTCTCACCCAAGATTTGACGGTACATGGCCCCGTCCATGGCCCCGTCCATCGTCCCTTTGATGCGGTGACAGAGATGGCGCCGACAGAGATGGCAGTATTTTGTTTTTTTTTATGTATTACTTCTTACATTGTTACCCCGGGAAATACAACCGGGAGGAACTATTGGATATAAGAGCAACGTCAACTTACCAACATTACGACCAGGAATACGACTTTCCCGAAGAGGATTCTCTGTTTGTTAACCCAGCCAGGACAATAGACTGGATAGCACCCGGCGACTCAAAACAACGGCGGCGTCGGAGAAGAGGGAAACGCTTCCGGTCTTTTGGTCAAGCTACGTCGACGGGCGCATCATGCACCTCTCCCGAGTATTTTAATCGCCAATGTACAGTCTCTTGACAACAAAGTAGACAAAATCAGATCAAGGGTTGCCTTTCAGAGAGACATCCGAGACTGCAACGTTCTTTGCTTCACGGAAACATGGCTCACTCGGGATACGTTATCGGAGTCGGTACAGCCACCTGGTTTCTCCACGCATCGCGCCGACAGAAACAAACATCACTCTGGTAAGAAGAAGGGCGGGGGTGTATGCCTTATGATTAACGAGTTGTGGTGTGATCATAACAACATACAGGAACTCAAGTCCTTTTGTTCACCTGACATAGAGTCTGCATTTGATTGTAAGGAATTCTATCGAGAGAATTCTCCTCGATTATAATCACAGCCGTGTACATCCCCCCTCAAGTTGACACATCGACCGCACTGAAAGAAATTCATCGGACTCTATGTAAACTGGAAACCACATATCCTGAGGCTGCATTTATTGTAGCTGGGGATTTTAATAAGGCTAATTTAAGAACAAGGCTCCCAAAATTTTACCAGCATATCGAATGTGCCACCCGGGCTGGTAAAATCCTGGATCACTGTTATTCCAACTTCCGTTGGAAGGCTATTCTCCGCCCTCCTTTCGGCAAGTCTGACCATGACTCCATTTTGTTGCTCCCAGCCTACAAACAGAAACTAAAACAGGAAACGCCCGTGCTCAGGTCTGTTCAACGCTGGTCCGACCAATCTGATTCCATGCTGCAAGATTGCTTCGAGCACGTGGACTGGGATATGTTCCGGATAGCATCAGACAACAACATTGATGTATATGCTTATTCGGTGAGCGAGTTTATTAGCAAGTGCATTGGTGATGTTGTACCCATAGCAAATATTAAAACCTTCCCCAACCAGAAACCGTGGATTGATGGCAGCATTCACAAGAAACTGAAAGCGCAAACCACTGCTTTTAACCAGGGTAAGGCTACCGGAAACATGACTGAATACAAACAGTGTAGCTATTCCCTCCGCAAGGCAATCAAACAAGCTAAGCGTCAATATAGAGACAAAGTAGAGTCACTATTCAATGGCTCAGACACAAGAGGAATGTGGCAGGGTCTACAGTCAATCACGGGCTACAAAAAGAAAACCATCCCCATTGCGGACCATGACGTCCTGCTCCCAGACAAACTAAACAACTTCTTTGCTCGCTTTGAGGACAATACAGTGCCACCGACACGGCCCGCTACCAACACCTGCAGGCTCACCTTCACCGCAGCCAATGTGAGAAAAACATTTAAATGTGTTAACCCTCGCAAGGCTGCCGGCCCAGATGGCATCCCTGGCCGTGTCCTCAGAGCATGCGCAGACCAGCTGGCTGGTGTGTTTACGGACATATTCAATCAGTCCCTATCCCAGTCTGCTGTTCCCACATGCTTCAAGAGGGCCACCATTGTTCCTGTTCCCAAGAAAGCTAAGGTAACTGAGCTAAATGACTATCGCCCCGTAGCACTCACTTCCGTCATCATGAAGTGCTTTGAGAGATTAGTCAAGGATCATATCACCTCCATCCTGCCAGACACCCTGGACCCACTCCAATTTGCTTACCGTCCCAATAGGTCCACAGACGACGCAATCGTAATCACACTGAATACTGCCCTAACCCATCTGGACAAGAGGAATACTTATGTAAGAATGCTGTTCATCAACTACAGCTCATCATTTAACACCATAGTTCCCTCCAAGTTCGTCATTAAGCTCGAGACCCTGGGTCTCGACCCAGCCCTGTGCAACTGGGTCCTGGACTTCCTGACGGGCCGGTCCCAGGTGGTGAGGGTAGGAAACAACATCTCCACCCCGCTGATCCTCAACACTGGGGCCCCACAAGGGTGCGTTCTCAGCCCTCTCCTGTACTCCCTGTTTACCCATGACTGCGTGGCCAAGCACGCATCCAACTCAATCATCAAGTTTGCTGATGACACTACAGTGGTAGGCTTGATTACCAACAACGACGAGACGGCCTACAGAGAGGAGGTGAGGGCCCTCGGAGTGTGGTGTCAGGAAAATAACCTCTCACTCAATGTCAGCAAAACAAAGGAGATGATCGTGGACTTCAGGAAACAGGAGAGGGAGCACCCCCCTATCCACATCGAGGGGACAGTAGTGGAGAAGGTGGAGAGTTTTAAGTTCCTCGGCGTACACATCACGGACAAACTGAATTGGTCCACCCACACAGACAGCGTGGTGAAGAAGGCGCACCAGCGCCTCTTCAACCTCAGGAGGCTGAAGAAGTGCGGCTTGTCATCAAAAACACTCACAAACTTTTACAGATGCACAATCGAGAGCATCCTGTCAGGCTGTATCACCGCCTGGTACGGCAACTGCTCCGCCCACAACCGTAAGGCTCTCCAGAGGCTAGTGAGGACTGCACAGCGCATCACCGGGGGTAAACTACCTGCTCTTCAGGACACCTACACCACCCGATGTCACAGGAAGGCCAAAAAGATAATCAAGGACAACAACCACCCGAGCCACTGCCTGTTCACCCCGCTATCATCCAGAAGGCGAGGTCAGTACAGGTGCATCAAAGCTGGGACCGAGAGACTGAAAAACAGCTTCTACCTCAAGGCCATCAGACTGTTGAACAGCCATCACTAACATTGAGTGGCTGCTGCCAACATACTGACTTAAATCTATAGCCACTTTAAACATAGGAATTGGATGTAACAATGTATCACTAGCCACCTTAAACAATTTTGTATATAATGTTTACGTATCCGACATACTCATATCAAATGTATACACTGTACTCTAAACCATCTACTGTATCTTGCCTATGCCGTTCGGCCATCGACCCAAATCTCTAGCCACTTTAATAATTATAATTGGATGAAATAATGTATCACTAGCCACTTTAAACAATGCCATTTATATAATGTTTACATATCCTACATTACTCATCTCATATATATATATATGTGTATATACTGTACTCCATACCATCTACTGCATCTTGCCTGTGCCGGTCAGCCATCGCTCATCCATATATTTATATGTACATACTCGTATTCATTCCTTTACTCTTGTGTGTATAAGGTAGTTGTTGTGAATTTGTTAGATTACTTGTTAGATACTACTGCATGGTCGGAACTAGAAGCACAAGCATTTCGCTACACTCGCATTAACATCTGCTAACCATGTGTATGTGACAAATAAAATGTGATTTGATTTGAAGTTGTCCTGTCCCCTTAGCAGAAAAACACCCCCAAAGCATAATGTTTCCACCTCCATGTTTGACGGTGGGGATGGTGTTCTTGGGGTCATAGGCAGCATTCCTCCTCCTCCAAACACGGCGAGTTGAGTTGATGCCAAAAAGCTCAATTTTGGTCTCATCTGACCACAACACTTTCACCCAGTTGTCCTCTGAATCATTCAGATGTTCATTGGCAAACTTCAGACGGGCATATGTGCTTTCTTGAGCAGGGGGACCTTGCGGGCGCATAGTGTGTTACCAATTGTTTTCTCTGTGACTATGGTCCCAGCTGCCTTAAGATCATTGACAAGATCCTCCCGTGTAGTTCTGGGCTGATTCCTCACTGTTCTCATGATCATTGCAACTCCACGAGGTGAGATCTTGCATGGAGCCCCAGGCAGAGGGAGAATGACAGTGCTTTTGTGTTTCTTCCATTTGCGAATAATCGCACCAACTGTTGTCACCTTCTCACCAAGCTGCTTGGCGAATGTCTTGTAGTCCATTCCAGCCTTGTGTAGGTCTACAATCTTGTCCCTAACATCCTTGGAGAGCTCTTTGGTCTTGGCCATGGTGGAGAGTTTGGAATCTGATTGATTGATTGCTTCTGTGGACAGGTGTCTTTTATACAGGTAACAAATTGAGATTAGGAGCACTCCCTTTAAGAGTGTGCTCCTAATTTCAGCTCGTTACCTGTATAAAAGACACCTGGGAGCCAGAAATCTTCCTGATTGAGAGGGGGTCAAATACTTATTTCCCTCATTAAAATGCAAATCAATTTATAACATTTTTCACATGCATTTTTCTGGATTGGTTTGTTGTTATTCTGTCTCTCACTGTTCAAATAAACCTACCATTAAAATTATAGACTGATCATGTCTTTGTCAGTGGGCAAATGTACAAAATCAGCAGGGGATCAAATACTTTTTTCCCTCACTGTAGTGGTCTGGGGCTGTTTGGTTTGAGCTAGGCCCCTTAGCTCCATTGAAGGGAAATCGTAACACTACAGCATACAATGACATTCTAGATGGTTCTGTGCTTTCAACTTTGGCAACAACTTCATCTTTGGTTTGTTTCAGTATGACACTGCCCCTGTGCACAAAGCGAGGTCCACATACTTTTGGTCATGTAGTGAATATTAAGCCTACACAGTTGTTGATTTTTATGAAATGCTCCACACGTGACATACTTCCACCCAAAAAATGATGTTTTTAAACTATTACTGTACTGCCCGTTCCTGTGGACTGTTGATCCTGTCCACAACTTGACTCTAGAACTTGACTCCCATTCCTACCATAATCCCGTGGGACCCGCAAAACCTGCGGGAGTCCTGTTTCCTTGTCAACCTCTACCATGCACTACTTTTTTCTCACTGAGGCATAATGGATCACCATGCCATAATAACATATTTACTAACTGTGATATATTCTGTTGTAGCATGCATTTTTACATAATGTAGACGCCAGTTGATATACTGGTAACTACGTGTTTGTGGTTTTCCTGTGATGTCCTTTTTGTGTGTGTGTGCTGCAGCCTTGGGAGTCTCAGTCGTTCTGCAGTACGTTTTCCTATGAGACAGTGTGTGCTGACTCATGGGGTCAGTCTCTCTTGGTCGCCACGGAAGCAGCAGGGGTCATGATGATAGATGGTGAGGTCATCACACACATACACACACTTTGAGCTTATAGAATGAAATGCGCTTTATAATTAGTGGACTATTTTATTATAACTGTCATATGCATTATTCAATTATCACTTGAATATCAATGATTCAATCAGCATTGATGTAATCATCAAATTCAACTCTTAACATTATACTTTCCCTATATTTCAGCTGTTGATCCACTTCTTTCAAACCCAGGTGAGTGTAACAGTCAATTCTCCCCATTCAGTGCTACAACTTCTTAGTGTTCAATACACCTAAATCATTTAATTCAGCCGACTATTTCAGGCAATGTTTTTATTATTGCAGGAACGACATCAGTCAGTGTTTTCATCAATAGTTAGTAAGATCCTGAGTGCTGCATAGGGAATGACCAATAGACCAATGCATTGTGTTGTGTTAGTAGACACCCAGGTCCTGCCCCCAGTGCAGGTGTTTGATAAGACCATGGTGGTGAAGCAGATGCATGTTCTAGAGCCTCAGGATCTCCTCATCATTAGGGCTGACAAAGGTGGGTGATGGTCTCTTTGTCCCTCTCTTCGTCTCTGACTCTCATTCTATCTCTCTCCCTCTCTCCCCCCTCCCTCATTCCCTCACTTATTTTCTATTTCTCATTTTTTGCTCCCTCCCACTCCCTCCTCTCTCTCTCTCCCTCCCTCCATCCCTCTTTCTCTGAGTATTTTAGGCTCTTTACTTCTCTCTGTCTCTGTCACTCCAGCGAACACATTGATCTTCCTCTCTGGGCTGAGGAGGCTGACCTATACACATCCACTCCCTGTAGACTGCTGTTTGTGTGTGCCCTGCAGGAACGGGTTCTGGGTTGACCTACTGAGATACTCTTCCCGCTGTTATCACTCTTCAGATAAGGAGAGAGAGAGTGAAACAGAGAGTGAACAAGGACGGGGGAAAACTTTTATTTTTGATTTATTTAAACTTTGTTTAACTAGGCAAGTCAGTTAAGAACAAATCCTTATTTACAATGACGTCCTACACCGGCCAAACACGGACGACGCTGAGCCAATTGTGCGCCGGCACTGAGGATACCCCCAGACAGAGCCAACCAGGCAGGATATAACCCCACCCACTTTGCCAAAGCACAGCACTAGAGGGGTATCAACAGACCACCAACTTACTACCTTAAGACAAGGCTGAGAATAGCCCACAAAGATCTCCCACACCGCACAAGCCCGAGGGGGCGCTAAACTGGACAGGAGGATCAACCCACTCAAGTCGAGTGTAGCGAAAGCCTGGCACGACGTGACACACCCCTCCTTGGGATGGCATGGGAGAGCACTAGGAACTGGCTGGGCAGAGACAGGAAGGGCAATTTGATTCTTCACTCCGGTGTCGTCCACATAGCAGTGAAAATCACCAAGAGTTAGAATATATAGTGAAAACAATAGTTGTCCTAAAACGGAACCTTGAGGAACACCTAAATTAATGTGGTGATTGATGGTGTCAAAAGTGACATAAGGTCTAGGAGCACAAAGACAGATGCAGAGCCTTGGTCTGACGCGATTAAAAGGTATTTTACCACCTTCACAAGTGCTGTGTCAGTACTATGATGGGGTCTAAAATCAGACTAGTGTGTTTCATATACATTATACGAAACATTTATCCACGTAAAGAAGATCAGTCTTTACGTGGCTAAAAGAAAAGGAATATAACATATACTGTTTACAGGAAACTAATTAAACTCATTAATCAATATGGTACAAATCAGGATGATCCATACTTCTTCAAAAGTATTTATACCAATTTATTGAACTTGTAGGCAACAAATGATCAAATCATTATGGTAGGAGACTATAACACAGTGTTAAGTACCTCAATGGACCGTAAAGGAAGTCACTCTACAAACTATCATAACCGTGCCATTAAGAAAACCACACATATTATGGACACATTAGAAATAGTGGATATTTGGAGACTTAAAAACCTGACCTAGTGAGATATACATGGAGGAGACTTAATCAAGTTAGTCGTCTTGACTCATTTCTTGTCTCTTTCTATGGAGAAAAATGCACAAAATTCTTCCTGAATCTCCAATATAGGAACACTAACAAAAATAATTAGCAGAAACCCGTTACCGAAGACGGAGTAATCTATGATTCTCTGAATTATATTTTAAAAGAGGAAGCTAAATATTTTAGGCAGATGTTCTCTTTTCCGTCTCATCTTCTCCCACTGAATGAAGATTACGGTAAGGAATTCTTTCCAAATAATATAACAAATGTACAGAAAGATCAGTGCGAAGGCCAAATTACAGTGGAATAACTTCTTGAGGCTATTAAAAACCCCAGGGCTTGATGGCATACCGGTAGGTATATCAAGCATTTTTGATATACTAAAAGCTACATTGTTTTAACTACTCCTATAGAAATGGTAGTCTGTCAGGTACTCAGAAGGAAGGTCTGATTTCTCTATTATTAAAACAAGATCCAGATGGCAAATATAAAGACCCAGTCTATCTAAAAAACTGGAGGCCTCTTACACTTCGATGCAGAAATACTAGCGAAATGCATAGCATTAAGAATTAAAAGGATTTTTACCAGGTATTGTTCATCCTTTTTTACATGGATGATACATTGGAGAGAATATATGACAACTGCTAGCAATAATAGAACATCATGCAACATCTAAAAAGCCAGGCTTGGCATTTATAGCGGATTTTGAAAAGGCATTTGATGAAGTAAGACTGGATTTTATTTATAAATGCATGGATTTTTTTCAATTTTGGTGATTCCCTTATGTATAGCAACCCCAGGTGTAAAATAGTAAATAACAGCTAATTCTCAGAGTTTTGAATTGTCAAGAGGAGTTAAACATGGGTGTCTGCTGTCATCATATCTATTTGTTATGGCCATCGAAAATGCTAGCTATTAAAACCAGATCAAATAACAACATTAGAGGATTAGAAACCCAAGGCTTAAAAACAAAGGTGTCCATGTATGCCGATGACTCAAGTTTTATATTAAGTCCGCAAGCTGGAGAGGTCTATTTATGGAAAAATTGCCCTGATTAACTCATTAGAAAAGCTCATCCATTATTTAAAAAATGCCTTTTTGCCTTTGTGCAGATTGCCATGTCTCATTTTCGATTAATTGAAAATTATACTTTTTTTCCAAGTATGTCTCTTTATCAAACAAGCATTGCAGAGCTGGCTACAATTTCAATTTCATCCCCCTGAAAAGAGAACAAATATTACAACAAATATTATGGCTGAACTCAAATGTGCTGGTTGATAAAATACCTGTATTCATGGGAAAGATGTTTGAAAATGGTTTTTTGTTTGTAAATGATATTGTAAATTGGAATAGTAGAGTTTTCAGAATTATACGGGAAGGTCTGCTCAATCCAAGTGTACAACCAATTGATTACAGCATTACCCCAAAAATGGAGGAGGCAGGTGGCAGTGGAAGGAGGTAGGGAACTGGTCTGTCTGCCCAATATAAAGGATCATAACTTTCAGCTGAAATTCTTATATAGAATTCTTGACACCAACAAAATGTTGAATATTTGGGGCATAAAATCATCGAAGCTCTGCAGAATTTGTTGTGAGGATACAGAATCAATAGTCCATTTATTTTGGTATTGCCCTCAGGTAGCCTGTATAGCATTGATCTAAAATTAATAATTTGTATTAATTATTATTATTAATAATAACTCTTAGTAAAATAATTTATCTTCAACTCACAATCTGTGGATTCGATTCGATAGATTTAAATTGTACGTTAAACATCACAGCATGGTTGAAAGATATATGTTGCGTAGAAATCCGAAGAGGGTGGCCAGCAGAGATAGCTGGGATGGGCTGAGGGAAGCTGAGTGTTGGGATGTGGAATTGGAGACAAGTGGGAGTGGAGTTGCTGTGCATCAGATAGAATGATCGTCAAAGATAAAAGTAACAAATTAAGTCAAAATAAAACATATTAAAAGTAAATTTGAATGACATTGAGGGTCAGTGTTTTTACAACTAATGCCGGTTTGCCTGAGGCCGATGCCGTGCAGGTGTTTGTACACATGCATATACACACACTCTCATTCAAATAAACACATACAAGAACACACACATACATGTAATAGTGCCAGACATGCACTCAAACATATACAGTTGGCATTGCTGTTATGATTTTAGTTGTCCTTGATGTCCTTTGTTTTTTGTCTTTTTTTTTTATCTATTTCTTTTTTCTCTTTTGTTAATTTTCTTGGTTGGTGCATTAGGGGGTTCTTGGGGGTGCGGAATGGAATTAATTGTATGTATTTATTTATTTTTATTCTGGGGGACTGGGAGTGGTCTCAGATGGTTGAAGGACAGCTATTGGGGAACTGTGGGGATCTTGGAGTGTTCGCGTTCACGTTTTTTGCCTGGTGGGAGATCTGTCAACCCAGGATGCTTGTTGTTGGATGACTGGTGTGGTGTAGTTGTTGAGCGGCTCAACTGCAAGTATATTTTATGTTTCGGACATTTCAATAAAACAATATATATATATATACAAAGAAATTGAGTGTCTCTGTTGATCCTAGGTCCTGGCAGTTCTGTGCAGATTCAGGACAACTGAGTTTTGGAGAAATATGCATATTCAAAGAGGAGTCCGTAATTTGCTTTCTAATTATCAATATTTTTTCGTTGAAGTTAATGAATTCATCACTGCTGAAGTAAAGGCCATCCTCACTTTTTAGTAAGCTTTGTGACAGTATCAAAAACACATTTTCAATTGTTTTTATTCTCCTCAATCAGGTTGGAAAAGTAGGATTATTGAGCAGCAGTGAGAGCTCTTCGATATTGCACGGTACTGTCTTTCCAAGCTAGTTGGACTTCCGTTCCAATTTTCTGAAAGCTTACTTCAGGGCTCTGGTATTTTCTGTATACCCGGGAGCACATTTTTTGTGTCAAATGTGTTTTGTTTTTAGAGGTGCGACTGCTTCTAGGGTTTCATGCAAGGTTAAGTTTAGATCCTTGGTTAGGTGGTTAACTGATTTGTGTATTCCAACGTCCTTGGGTAGGTGGAAGGAGTCTGGAAGGTTGTCAGAGAATTTAGGGTCTGAGCAGATTATTTGTGGCGATTGCAAACGTAATAAAATGGTGGTCCAATAGTCCAGAATTATGGGAGAAAACAAGATCCAGTATATGATTGTGGCAATGCATAGGTCCCGAGACATGTTGGACACAATCCACTAAGTTGATGATGGCTCCGAAAGCCTTTTGGAGTGGGTCTGTGGACTACTGTGGAATACTACTATAGAATCACAGAATTTTTTTTATTTTTATTTTTTATAAATGGATTTTTGAAGATGTGTTGTTTTCCAGGGAAGGATGCGCGTCTCTATGTGTTCAAACTGAGCATGCTCAAGAGAGGCCTGGAGGAAAGGCAGCTGGTTCGCACCAAGTGTGACAGCCGAGAAAACAAACTGGAGAAGACCAAAGGTACACACACACATGCATTTGCACGCAAGAACACACACACACACATTTGTTTTACTATCCTTGTGGGGACCAAACAAATGATTCCCATTCAAAATCATATTTTCCCTAACCCCTAATTGTAACCCTAAACCTAACACCTAAGCCTCTCTCTCTCACACCCCTATCCTCCCCTTCTGTCTCCCATTCACCCCTTCCCTTCTCTGTCTCCCCATCACCCTCCCCCTCTTTCCTTTCCTCCCCTACTGCCCCTACCCCAGGGTGTCACCTGTACTCTATCAACACCCACCACGGGTCAGAGTTGAGGATCGTGGCAGCCATCAGGAACAAGCTCCTCCTCATCACCAGGAAGCAGCCCCGCCCCGATGGCATGGGCACCCTCGCCGCCGCAACCGACTCGCCCGTGGACCAGTTCCAGTACATACGAGTAGGATAATCTTTCACACAAGCGGACACACACACACGGTTTACACAGAAACACACAGACTACACTTTCCACTATTGTGCACAGTAGTTCTTTACCATAACCATTTTGAATGACTGAATGAGTTCAACTTAACAATCAGTATTTTAGAGTAAACTTTCATTGTGGAACAGCGAGAGTATGTCACCACAGCTAAACCTAATAAGAAATGGGGCTTGTGGATGAGGAGAGGCGCATAGCCAAAAATACATGCACGCTGACTGTGTGAGACCTGTGTGAGCCCCATCCTCCTGACCAGTCCCCCTCCGTTACAATTTAGTCATTTAGCAGACGCTCTTATCCAGAGTGACTTACAGCAATTATGGTTAAGTGCCTTGCTCAAGGGCACATCGACACATGTTTCACCTAGTCACCTCAGGGAATCAAACCAGCAACCTTTTGGTTACTGGCTCAACACTCTTAACCGCTCGGCTACCTGCCGCCCTGTCCTCTAGGAAATCTGTCTGTGTGAAACTCCGGTGGTGATGGCTTTGGTGGACGGTCCTACAGGGGAGAATGACAACATGATCTGTGTGGCCTACAAACACCAGTTTGACCTGATCAACGAGAGCACCGGGGACGCATACAGGCTACACCACGTAGACGCCAACCGAGTGAGACCTCCAACCAACATCGTTTATGTTGTTATATACCTTCCATTTATCTTCAGTGTACCTGGTTGGTTAACTGAGAACAGAGCTCAACAATAGAAGAGTTACAGTTTAGGGGAGATGGGCCAATGAATGACAATTGAATAGAATAAATGAAGTATGTTTTTTCTTCATAATTGAATAAAGTACATTCAATACAGTGTTCTTCTTTGCCGTGTGCACACAGGTCAACTTTGTGGCAGCCATCGATGTGTACGAGGATGGGGAGGCTGGTATTTTGTTGTGTTACAATTGTGAGTCTCTATTTATCCCTTATTTTACATCAAAGTATAAATATTTATCTGGGGTGTTTCTGCATTCTAATGTATAGTAACATTATAATATACACTGAGTATACAAAACATTAAGAACACTCTTCATCACATAGACTGACCAGGTGAATCCTGGTGGAAGCTATGATCCATTATTGATGTCAATTGTTAAATACACTTCAATCAATGTAGATGAAGGGGAGGAGACAGGTTAAAGAAGGATTGTTAAGCCTTGAGACATGGATTGTGTATGTGTGCCATTGAGGGTGAATGGGCAAGACAAAATATTTAAGTGCCTTTGAACAGGGTATGGTAGTAGGTGCCAGGCGCACCGGTTTGTGTCAAGAACAGCAATGCTGCTGGGGTTTTCACGCTCAACAGTTTCCCATGTGTATCAAGACTGGTCCTTTCTTCATATGGTGCAACTCAATATTAGGAAGATGTTCCTAATGCTTAGTATACTCAGTGTCTATTATCCATTGTCGTCAACCCCCAAATATCTGTTCCTGTAAGATTACTTTACAAATACGTAAGATGCGTCCCAAATGACACCCCAATCCCTTTATAGTACACTACTATACTACCCTATGGGCTCTTGTCAAAAGTAGTGCACTGTAAAGGGAATAGGGTGCCATTTGGGACATTTAATGACTGAAATTAGATGTCTTGTCTCTCTCTCTGATGTACAGATATCTGTTCCTATAAGAAGGTGTGTCCGTTCAACGGCTCCACCCCCATGATCCAGTCCAATGCGTCTGACTTCCACTTCAGCTGGAACCAGATGCCCAATGCCATCGGTGAGTAGTACTGGTAACTATAGCAACCAGCAATCCCACCCCTCCCCACACCCTGCTCCCTCGGTCAGCCCAGCCTCCGGCCCTGGCCTGAACCCTGTCGCCATGGTAACATGCAGCGGGTGGCTACTGAGGTTAGGTCGTCGAGTGTGTTTGTCCGTGTCTGTGTTTCTGTGGGTTTGTTTCTGATGACAGATGAAAGCAGAGAATGGCCGACTAAAGAGACATGACTTTTTGATTTAAATAAATATGACATAAACTACAGTTTCTCTTCTCCATTTTTTTGTGTGTATGTTTGTACTGTGATGCTGCTTTGACAAACCATTTGTCCCCTTGGGATTCATTAAGAAACTATCATTACCTATTGTCTATTATCTATCCCAACCATTTATATCAACTTCATTCAGCCAGGTGGCTTTCTTCTGAACGTTGATGCTGGGTTTTTTATCATGAACTCCGTGTTCCTTTTGGTTGTCCGTTCTGCCTGTAACTTGACTTTTTCTTATGCTGCTGTGCAGAGCATATTATGAATGATAATGCACATTGGTTGTCCTGTCCATTGTAAAGCCATAGCAGGAAGTTATTGTTGTTTTTGTTGTTGTGTTGCAGTTTGTTTATCCTTTATCAACCATATAACAGGAAGTTGTTGTGTTACAGTGTGTGCGTTCCCCTACATCCTGGCTTTTACCACTGACTCCATTGAGATCCGGCTGGTTGTCAACGGTAACCTGGTCTATACAGCTGTTGTGCCAGAGCTGCAGCTGACTGCCTCGAGGGTGAGTCTGATTGACAGGTGGAAGTGTCCAATCATGGTAATGATTGTAATGAAAGTGTGTGCACAATTGTGTATATTTTTTCATGTACACTCAGTGGCTAGTTTATTAGTAGAACTATCTAGTACCGGGTCGGACACCCTTTTGCTTCCAGAACTGCCTGAATTCTTTGGGGCATGGATTCTACAATTCGGAAACGTTCCACAGGAATGTTGGTCAATGCTGACTCGATGGCATCACGCAGTTGCTGCAGATTGGACGGCAGTACACCATCACCACCAGCCTGTACACTGTGAAAAAAAGGTGCTAAGTAAAACCATACAGAGTTCTTTGGTTTGCCCCATAGAGGAACCCTTTTTGGTGCTGTGTAGAACCCTTTGCAGAGGGTTCTTCAAAGAACCTCCTGTATATGGTTCTACCTAGAATCCTCTATGAAGGGTTCTACCAATCATTATTTTATCATCAAAAGATTCTTCCTAGAATCGTCTATGAAGGGTTCTACCGAGAACATTTCTTTCTTTGGAGGGTTCTTCCTGGAACCCTCTATGAACAGGTAGGGCCCATCATTAGCCTTATTAGCCTTTAAAATTGTAAAAAATATTAATTATGACAATACATACAGTGCATTCAGAAAGTATTCAGACCCCTTCCCTTTTTCCGCATTTTGGTACATTACATTATTCTAAAATGGATTAAATAAATGTTTTTCCTCATCAATCTACACACAACCTATAATGACAAATTGAACATTTTAGACATTTTAGCAAATGTATTACAAATAAAAAACAGATACCTTATTTACATAAGTATTCAGACCCTTTGCTATGAGACTCGAAATTGAGCTCAGGGTTATCCTGTTTCCATTGATCGTCCTTGAAATGCTTCTACAACTTGATTGGAGTCCACCTGTGGTAAATGTAATTGATTGGTCATGATTTGGAAAGGCACACACCTGTCTATACAAGGTCCCCCAGTTGACAGTGCATGTCAAAGCAAAAACCAAGCTATGAGGTTGAAGGAATTCTCTGTAGAGCAATTCCAAGATTTTTTGGTCTGATGAAACCAATGTTGAACTCTGGCCTGAATGCCAAGCATCACATCTGGAGGAAACCTGGCACCATCCCTACGGTGAAGCATGGTGGTGGCAGCATCATGCTGTGGGGATGTTTTTCTAAGGCAAGGTCTAGGAGACTAGTGAGGATTGAGGGAAAGATGAACGGAGCAAAGTACAGAGAGATCCTTGATGAAAACCTGCTCCAGAGCGCTCAGGACCTCAGACTGGGGCGAAAGTTCACCTTCCAACAGGACAACAACCCTAAGCACACAGCCAAGACAACGCAGGAGTGGCTTCGGGACAAGTCTCTGAATGTCCTTGAGTGGCCCAGCCAGAGCCAGAACTGGAACCCGATCGAACATCTCTGGAGAGACCTGAAAATAGCTGTGCAGCAACGCTCCCCATCCAACCTGACAGAGCTTGACAGGATCTGCAGAGAAGAATGGGAAAAACTCCCCAAATACAGGTGTGCCAAGCTTGTAGCGTCATACCCAAGAAGACTTGAGGCTGTAATCGCTGCCAAAGGTGCTTCAACAAAGTACTGAGTAAAGGATCTGAATACTTATGGAAATGTAATATTTCATTATTTATTTTTTTATACATTCTAAACCTAATTTTGCTTTGTCATTATGGGGTATTGTGTGTAGATTAATGAGGATTCAAAAAATAGTTTTAATCCATTTTACAATAAGGCTGTAACGTAACAAAATGTGGGGAAAGTAAAGGGTTCTGAATACTTGTGCACCGTTGACACCAGGCAGGATGGGTCCATGCTCCTTATGCCAAAACTCTGCCATCAGCATGACACAACAAGAACTGGGATTCATTGGACCAGGTGATGTTTTTCCACTCCTCAATTGTCCAGTGTTGGTGATCCCATGCGCGCTGGAGCCACTTATTCTTGTTTTTAACTGAGTGGAACCCGGTGTGGTCGTCTGCTGCAATAGCCCATCCGTGACATGGATCAACAAGTTGTGCGTTTCAAGATGCCGTTCTGCACATCACTGTTGTTCTGTGCTGTTATTTGTCTGTTTGTGGCCCGCCTGTTAGCTTGCACAATTCTTGCCATTCTCTTTCAACTAGCTTTTTTCGCTTACAGGACTGCCGCTGACTGGATGTTTTTTGTTTGTTGCGCCATTCTCTGTAAACCCCAGACACTGTCATGCTTAAAGCCCAAGAAGGCAGAGTTTTCTGAGATACTGAATCTGGCCTGCCCGGCACCGACGATCATATCACGCTTAAAGTTGTTAGCGATCAAACGAACAGTAACTTGATGCCTGTCTGCCTGCTTTATATAGCAAGCCACAGCCATGTGACTCACTTTCTGTAGGAGCGATCGATTTTCGTGAACGGGGTGGTGTACCTAATAAACTGTGTGCGCATCCATACATGAGCATGTGTGTTTTTAGAAGCAGGTGTCCCAGCAATCTTATTTCCATCTTTATTGACCCGGAGGGAAAACAATTTTGCAAGCAGGGACAATAAACTATATAAAAACAATCAAACACACACAACTCTTACACAGCAGAGGGATATACAGTACACAGACTAGAGTGTACCATTTAGCAATATGAAATACAACATCGTCGTGTTGTGTTAGCAGGTGTTGGTTAGGGAAATAATGCCATCACCTCTCATACTCTCTCTTTCTTTATCTCCCTCTATCTCTCTGTCTACCTCTATTCATCTTTTCCCATCTCCACATTTTCTCCCCCTCTCCATTTCATTCAATCCCTCCATCTCCCCCATCCCCTGCTCACGCAGTCGGACATCTACTTTGTGTCGTCCGCTCCGGTCAACTCAGCTTCCAACTGCAGCTCCCGGGACACCAGTTCCCAGAGTTCCCCACAGACGCCCACAGGCTACGAAATGCCCGTGTTCCCCTCACCGCTTGGAGACGGTAAGCCTCGCATAGCAACCAATTACGTTATAGAATGTATTTATTGCAGGTGAGAAGTTTAATTTGAGGCTGTAGTCGTGAAAAAGTTCCTCCAAGGCTTGAGGCAGAATGCCACCTCTGAATCTTGGTTGGAACATTCCCAGTGGAGTGTGATATCTTTCACATAAACACATACTGTATGAACACACACAGTAGCAGAGAATAGCAGTCAATGTGCATGAACCTGTGCTCACACCCAGCAGTCACCCAGTCTCTGTGACCCCAACTAAAACTCACAAGATGAAGACAGGGTTTCCCCTCAAGGACAGAGGGATCTCAATATCACCTATTTTTTTGCTCGCTCTCCTCTCTTTCTCTCTCTCCCGCTCTCCCTTCCTCCTGTCTTTCCACTCCTTCTAACCTACCCATCCCCCTCCCCCTCCTAGCCCCCCATCCATCCAACCTTCCACTCTCTTTCCAATGAAGGTACTCTTCCCCCAATCCTTCTAAATGTATATTGCTGTCGTCTGCAATGGAACATATTTATGATGCACTGTGTGTCCAGGAGGGACAGTTTTGAATGATACACAAGGACGTAATTTACTGTTATTACAGAGACAGAGAGACAGACAGAGAGACAGACAGAGAGAGGGATGGTGACGACAGCTTTGTGTTTATTACAGAATGTATTTTATGTCTAAGGACGAGACGTGCAGTAATCATCAGACATAGACGCTAAATCTAATGACCACTGAGGTCCATAGACTCATAAGTGGCGTGGAAACACACAGTCCTTCAAATGGGTACACGTACAGGCACGCGCACACACACTTACGTTAGACCGAGTGTGTGTGTCATTTCGGGTCACCTCACCTCTATTCCTCAGGGAACTGCAGTAGCTAGTAAGCATGCACACACTCACACAAACATCCACACTCATACTAACACTACAGAGTGCTGGTGTGTTATTTTGGGCAGAGAGTTTGGCATTGGACCTGTACTGGGCTTTAGAGGGTGAAGGGTCACTTTTGGGGAAGGGGTGGGGGTAAGGTGATACCATGTTTTTTTTCTGGTCCATCCTCTCTTTTGATTGGTCAACTCTAGTCTTGGAACACTGCTACAATCAATCACATCCCTGTGACAGTGATAGTTTCAGCTCTGGAGGTGGTGGTGGTGCTACTACTAAATGTGTGTGTTCTGTCATACCGGTTTGAGTGTGTGTATTACATAACCTTCTTCTTCATCCCTGGTTCAGATTCTATACGGATCCCCTATGGTACCAAGCTTTCCCTGTACATGTCTAAGGATGCCGAAGGTACTTCAAGTAGTCTTCCACTACTCCTCGGGTTTGTCCCAAATGGCACCTTTTTCGCTTATAGAGTACACTTTTTTCTCCCAAAGCCTTGTGGGCTTTCGACAAAAGGGGTGTGGTGCGATAAAGGGAAAAGAGTGCCATTTGGGATGCATCCCACCTCTTCAGTTTTTGTGTCTAGCTGCACATGCTGCCCTACTAACATGCACGGAAAAAACACAACTTTTTAGATTTTTTTTTATATATGAAGCGGCATGTTTGATTGAACCTCAGTTGAATGTTAAGTGAACGTTATTTGTCTTCCCCATCCCCCTTGCTGTCTGTCATTCTGAAGAGGATAGAGATTGTGAGAGAATGAGTGAGTCAGTTTTAAAGAAAAACATTTAATGGAGATGAAGAGAGTATGAGAGGGATGCAGATTCAGAAAGGTATGTGTGAGAGAGGTGAGAATGTTTGAGAGAGGGAGACTGAAGAGAGAGAGGGGGAATGAAAGAGAAAGAGAGAGAGAGGAGAAGACACGTCTGCCGCAGAATGATTTACAGATTGCACTGTCGCCATGGAAACTTTTGTCAAAGCCCCCCTTTCCCATCCAGAGTGGTGGGCCAAATAGAGGTGCCACATTCTGGGGGGGTGGGGGGATGAGGGGGGAGGGAAGATGGGGCGCTGACAAAAATACCATCCTCTAACCAACTGCCTAGGCCTGCCGTTTCTGCTCTATGGGGACAGCTGCTTTTTTATTGGTGGAGAATTTACTCAGTTTGAGATCACATTTGTTGACATCAGGTAAGATGTGAATACAGGATGCTGAGACTGTGTGGATTGGACTGTCAAACTACATTTGGTAGTATTCAACCAATCCTGATCCATGTTAAATCATGGAATCATATCCCATTCTGATCTGACGGTTACAAAACATACAGTGGCAGTCATTAAAACTTGTTTATCGACCACTCCACAAAGTTCTTGTTAACAAACTATAGTTTTGGCAAGTCGGTTAGGACATCTACTTTGTGCATGACACAAGTACTTTTTCCAACAATTGTTTAAAGACCGATTATTTGACTTATGATTCACTGTATCACAATTCTAGTGGGTCAGAAGTTTACATACACTAAGTTGACTGTGCCTTTCAAAAGCTTGGAAAATTCCAGAAAATAATGTCATGGCTTTAGAAGCTTCTGATTGACATCATTTGAGTCAATTGGAGGTGTACAGTGGGGAAAAAAAGTATTTAGTCAGCCACCAATTGTGCAAGTTCTCTCACTTAAAAAGATGAGAGAGGCCTGTAATTTTCATCATAGGTACACTTCAACTATGACAGACAAAATGAGGAAAAAAAATCCAGAAAATCACATTGTAGGATTTTTAATGAATTTATTTGCAAATTATGGTGGAAAATAAGTATTTGGTCACATACACACAAGCAAGATTTCTGGCTCTCACAGACCTGTAACTTCTTCTTTAAGAGGCTCCTATGTCCTCCACTCATTACCTGTATTAATGGCACCTGTTTGAACTTGTTATCAGTATAAAGACACCTGTCCACAACCTCAAACAGTCACACTCCAAACTCCACTATGGCCAAGACCAAAGAGCTGTCAAAGGACACCAGAAACAAAATTGTAGACCTGCACCAGGTTGGGAAGACTGAATCTGCAATAGGTAAGCAGCTTGGTTTGAAGAAATCAACTGTGGGAGCAATTATTAGGAAATGGAAGACATACAAGACCACTGATAATCTTCCTCGATCTGGGGCTCCACGCAAGATCTCACCCTGTGGGGTCAAAATGATCACAAGAACGGTGAGCAAAAATCCCAGAACCACACGGGGGGACCTAGTGAATGACCTGCAGAGAGCTGGGACCAAAGTAACAAAGCCTACCATCAGTAACACACTACGCCGCCAGGGACTCAAATCCTGCAGTGCCAGACGTGTCCCCTGCTTAAGCCAGTACATGTTCAGGCCCGTCTAAAGTTTGCTAGAGAGCATTTGGATGATCCAGATGAGGATTGGGAGAATGTCATATGGTCAGATGAAACCAAAATAGAACTTTTTGGTAAAAACTCAACTCGTCGTGTTTGGAGGACAAAGAATGCTGAGTTGCATCCAAAGAACACCATACCTACTGTGAAGCATGGGGGTGGAAACATCATGCTTTGGGGCTGTTTTTCTGCAAAGGGACCAGGACTGACTGATCCGTGTAAAGGAAAGAATGAATGGGGCCATGTATCGTGAGATTTTGAGTGAAAACCTCCTTCCATCAGCAAGGGCATTGAAGATGAAACGTGGCTGGGTCTTTCAGCATGACAATGATCCCAAACACACCGCCCGGGCAACGAAGGAGTGGCTTCTGAAGAAGCATTTCAAGGTCCTGGAGTGGCCTAGCCAGTCTCCAGATCTCAACCCCATAGAAAATCTTTGAAAGTCCGTGTTGCCCAGCGACAGCCCCAAAACATAACTGCTCTAGAGGAGATCTGCATGGAGGAATGGGCCAAAATACCAGCAACAGTGTGTGAAAACCTTGTGAAGACTTACAGAAAACGTTTGACCTCTGTCATTGCCAACAAAGGGTATATAACAAAGTATTGAGATAAACTTTTGTTATTGACCAAATACTTATTTTCCACCATAATTTGCAAATAAATTCATAAAAAATCCTACAATGTGATTATCTGGATTTTTTTTCCTCATTTCGTCTGTCATAGTTGAAGTGTACCTATGATGAAAATTACAGGCCTCTCTCATCTTTTTAAGTGAGAGAACTTGCACAATTGGTGGCTGACTAAATACTTTTTCCCCACTGTACCTGAGGATATATTTCAAGGCCTACCTTCAAACTCAGTGCGTCTTTGCTTGACATCATGGAAAAATCAAAAGAAATCAGCCAAGACCTCAGAAAAGTCCACAAGTCTGGTTCATTCTTGGGAGAAACTTCCAAACGCCTGAAGGTACCACGTTCACTCAGGAAGGAGACGTGTTCTGTCTCCTAGAGATGAACATATTTTGGTGCGAAAAGTGCAAATCAACCTTGTGAAGATGCAGGAAGAAACACAAAAGTATCTATATCCACAGTAAAACGAGTCCTATATCGACATAACTTGAAAGGCTGCTCAACAAGCAAGAAGCCACAGTACCAAAACCGCCATAAAAAAAGCCAAGTTACGGTTTACAACTGCACATGGGGACAAAGATCGCACTTTTCGGATGGAACATTTTGGATGAAACATCGTACCTCTGGTCTGATGAAACAAAAATAGAACTGTTTGGCCATAATGACCATCGTTATGTTTGGAGGAAAAAGGGGAGGCTTGCAAGCAGAAGAACATCATCCCAACCGTGAAGCACGGGGGTGGCAGCATCATGTTGTGGGGATGCTTTGCTGCAGGAGGGACTGGTGCACTTTACAAAATAGATGGCATCATGAGGATGGAAAATTATGTGGATATATTGAAGCCACATCTCAAGACATCGGTCAGGAAGTTAAAGCTTGGGCGCAAATGGGTCTTCCAAATGGACAATGACCCCAAGCATACTTCCAAAGTTGTGGAGAAATGGCTTAACCTCTTAGCGCGCCGATCCCTTTAGCGGGATCGTTTTCAGAGCAAACATAACGCGCCAAATTCAAAATACATATTCGTAATACATATTCGTAATATTTAACTTCGATATACAAGTGTTGCATAGTGTTGCATAGCCATCAAAAGCTCTGCTTCTTGGCAATATCACTGCGTTGTCAGATTTTAAAAAGGCTTTACGGCGAAAGCACTACATTTGATTGTTTGAGGCTAGTACCTCACATATTTTCCACATTAGCATAAATTCATATCCAGCTCGGTTCTCAAAATATCCATATCACAGCTAATATAAATCGCTTACCTTTCAAATAACTTCTTCTGAGGTCTTCCCAAGTGTCCAAACAAGATAATCCATGGTTCTTTTGTTAGAAAAAGTAAATAATTATATCCATAAATATCCGTTGTTTTTTTGGCACGTTACGTTCAGCTACTCCACCAAGCATTGTCAGTCTACTCGCCCGTTTTACAGTGAAGGGATCGCGTTCAAATTATACCTCTCATCTTTTCACAAACAAATCAAATATCATTAATAATGCATCCTTATGTATTCTTTTATGAATAATAGCGATCATATTTTACAAGAACGGTAAGTGAAACGTTAAAGACGAAAGAAAGTTGGTCGCTGGCGCGTTCACGTTCTCGTGAACGTGCACGCCTGTTTACCTATTTTCCCTACCCGTAGTAATTCTCTCTCTCTAAGGATCTGGTCAGAGCTTTTTCCTCCATACCCTTTCCAGAGACTGTTGACATCTAGTGGAAGCCATAAGTACTGCAACCTCGGTCCTATTCCCCATAGAAAAATATTACATGGGCTTCAAAATGAGAGGAGAGCCAAAGAAAAATAAATTCCGGACAGAAATTTCTCTGGTTTTTGCCTGCTAAATCTGTTCTGGAATAGCCACAGACTATATCTTAATGGTTTTATAAACTTCAGAGTGTTTCCTATCCAATAGTACTAAATATGTAAATATCCTAGTTTCTGGCCATGAGTGGTAGGCATTTAACTTTGGGCACGTCAGACAGGCGAAAATTCGGAAAATGGGACCCCTAGCTGGAAGAGGTTAAAGACAACAAAGTCAAGGTAATGGAGTGGCCATCACAAAGCCCCTCAATCCTATAGAAAATTTGTGGGCAGAGCTGAAAAAGAGTGTGCGAGAAAGGAGGCCTACAAACCTGACTCAGTTATACCAGCTCTGTCAGGAGGAGCCAAAATTCACCCAACTTATTGTGGGAAACTTGTGGAAGGCCACCTGAAACGTTTGACCCAAGTTAAACAATTTAAAGGCAATGCTACCAAATACGAATTGAGTGTATGTAAACTTCTGACCCACTGGGAATGTGATGAAAGAAATAAAAGCTGAAATAAATCATTCTTTCTACTATTATTCTGAAATTTCACATTCTTAAAATAAAGTGGTGATCCTGACTGACCTAAGATGGGGAATGTTTACTGGGATTAAATGTCAGGAGTGGTGAAAAACTGAGTTTAAATGTATTTGGCTAAACTGCATGTAAACTTCTGACTTCAACTCTAACAATCCAAATATTCAATACTCTTTTGGTCATTACTATTGTCAGTACAACATTTCATTTAAATCTCATCTTAGTTTTTTAGATTTGTTGGTTATTTACCCTGGAGCAGAAACAAATGTGGGATATATAGATTTTTGATCTATTTAATTTAATATTAACATTTCCGTGTGTCTGGTATTGTTGAGGGAGAGAAGTGCCAGTAAAGGGGTGACAGTGAGTCGGTGAATCTGTAATAACAATAAAAGTGACCCCCTGTCTCCCAGAATGCTGCTTTCTTCACTTCTGACCCTGTGACATTTCAGAACGGCAGTCTGTTTGGTGCAGTGCAGCCTCCCATTGATTCAGACAGTCACATAGCTGCCTGTGTGTGCTAGTATTGCCATCCTGTCCTGCTCAAGGGGAACGCTGCATTAGAATATGACCCTTCACTTCCACCTGGTGGTTACATTAGTCATTGCAAAACAATACAGCTGGGTCATGTTCATTTGGGCTAAACGTAACAAAACATGTTGCAACGGAAATCAAATAACTATCGTTCTTGTTGGCCAAATCCAAGCGGCCCCTCCTGGATTCAGTCCGTACATTTGGTGCCTAATGAACCCAACCCTGTTGTAAAGGCAGAATGCAGTGCTGTTACAAAGATGGGAAGCATTCAATTAATTTATGTATTCCAAATTATGAATAAATAATATATAGCTGTAAATGGCTGTAATTTAGTGGTCATATTATATTACAAGAGTGTTGATATGGCGACGATGATGAATTTATAACGAGATCACACACTGTGCCACTGAGTATAGTGTTATTAATCAGTTTAGATACAGGAGGCTTCATTTTAACATGACATGATCATGTTTTTTTATGTTCATGTGTTCTTCTAGTGTGTGTGTGTGTGTGTGTGCATGTGCGTGGTAAACTAACCAGTCTAAGCATGTCACCATTACTTCATTGCCTGAAGTTGCCTTGTGTTGAAATTATGTGTCTTACTGCAATACTTCACTTTGTATCTCTCCTTCTCCGTCTATCCTCACCCTCCCTGTGCCTCTCGCTTCTTGTCTCCCCCTCTCTCTGTTCCTCTTATTTCACTCTCTCTCTCTCTCCACCCCCATCATTTTCTCGTTCTCCGTTTCATGCCACCTCTTTCTCCCCCCTATCTTACCCATCTCCCTCTCCCAGGTGAGGCACAGTGTAAGCATATTTTCAAGATCCCCCTGAGTAACCTGGTGGGCCGCAGCATCGAGAGGCCCCTCAAGTCGCCGCTGGTCAACAAGGTGGTGACGGGCTTGACAGCACAGGTCCCTAGCATGTGTGTGGCCCCCGCGGGGCCCCTCATGCAGGGGGGCTTCACACACCCTGTCACTGTCCCGCATGGAGATCAAAGAGATTGCCAGCCGCACCCGCAAAGAGCTGCTAGGTGAGGGAGACACCAATACTGGAATGTACATACACACCCCTGACTACACACCCCTGACTACAGTAATATGAGTCACCCCTTTCCCATCACAGTGTTCATGATCATTTAGCTATTTGATTAACTTTTTATCTAATACACCTACAGGTGACAATGAGATACAGTTTACACTGAGTGTACAAAACATTAAGGACACCTTCATAATATTGATTGAAAACTCTCTTGGCAAAAAGTGTGGTCTACAGTTTATCATAAGATACTCTACTTCAGGCTAGCAAAATCTAGAGACTTCCTTAGATTTCGTGCACCAGCTGTTGTTTACAAACATGCGCAGACCGCCCCCCTCGTCTTACCGGAGTGTGCTGTTCTATCTAGCCGGTGCAGCGTATATCCCGCTATCTGAATATCCATGTCATCATTCAGCCATGATTCTGTGAAACATGTTGTTACAGTTTTTGATGTCATAGCTTTCACCTGGATTCACCTGGTCAGTCTATGTAATGGAAAGAGCAGGTGTCCTTAATGTTTTGTACATTCAGTGTATTTAGTGTTTCCCTCACGGGAATTAAACCTTCAACCCTGGTGTTGCTAGCACCATAACCATCTCAACATTGGAACCACAGTGATTGGAATGCTAAATACTCCTTCAAAGTGGTTTAGTGAATGCCTGTGTTACGGTCGGTTCTTACTGAGCAGTTATGGTTATGTTCCTTACTGAATGGTCTTCTGTGTCTCATGCCCAGGCCTAACCGAGGAGCCGAGCGGTAAGTCCGACAGCAGCACTGTCAAACAGAGGAAGATGAGCAAGAAGACCACTGAGGAAGAGCCAAAGGCACGAGCACTGACCTCCACTGGCAGTGACAGGTGAGTGACCCATATCTTCGGCAACAACTCATTAACCTAGATAGTAGCAGTAATTAGAATTTTAAATCATATAAAGTGGCAAGAAAAAGTATGTGAACCCTTTGGAATTACCTGGATTTCGACGTAAATTGGTCATAACATGTGATCTGATCTTCATCTAAGTCACAACAATAGACAAAGTGTGCTTAAACTAATAACACACATTCTTGTTTTCCTGTCTATATTGAATACAGCATTTAAACATTCACAGTGTAGGTTGGAAAAAGTATGTGAACCTCTAGGCTAATGACTTCTCCAAAAGCTAATTGGAGTCAGGAGTCAGCTAACCTTGAGTCCAATCAATGACACGGGACTGGAGATATTGGTTAGAGGTGCACTGCCCTATAAAAAAACACTCACAAAATGTGAGTTTGCTATTCACAAGAAGCATTTCCTGATGTGGCCCATGCCTCGATTTAAGAATTGTTGACTTGCATAAAGCTGGAAAAGGTTACAAAATATCCCTAAAAGCCAGTCCACAGTAAGACAAATTGTCTATAAATGGAGAAAGTTCAGCACTGTTGCTACTCTCCCTAGGAGTGGCCGTCCTGCATGTTTAATCAGCTTCTTGATATGCCACACCAGTCAGGTGGATGGATTAACTCAGCGAAGGAGAAATGCTTAATAAGAGGGATGTAAAGAAATGTGTGCACAAAATTTGAGAAATAAGCTTTTTGTGCATATGGAACATTTCTGGGATCTTTTATTTCAGCTCATGAAACATGGGACCAACACTTTACATGTTGCGTTTACATTATTTTTCAGTGTATATATTTTTCAAAGGCATATTTGCTAATGTGAAAAAAGCACTCATAACTAGAAGTTTCTCATTTATGTGAATGGAAGTGATATGAGTGTAAAATGTTATGAAGTAATGATTCAAACTGATGGGCATGCTCTGTGTCCAATCAGGATGGGCTCAGAGTCGGTCGACACGGACTCAGACGTCCAACGGCACTGCTCGTCCAGCTCGGATGCGGAGCAAGAGAAAGCAGTGCTTAGAGAGGAGAGCCCGTCATTGGCCAGCCCCTTCAATCTCTCCACATCCTTCGATGATGATGTCTTGGACCTAAAGTGAAGACAATCCCATCATGCACTTCTCCTCCTCATCCCCCCACTCTCCTCCTTCGATCATTTTGTTTTGGTTGGGTTTTTTGTTGTTTGTTGATTTCTTGCTTTTGTTTTGTTATCTCCTTTGTCTGGGTCTTCATCCTCACACATGGTGGGTAGGAGGAGTAATAGTGTAAAGTGTGTGTGTGCGCGTGTTTCATAAGCAGTCGGTCCCCACAGTCACAGTCAGTCTGTGTGTTGCACCGCAGCGAGTAACCCAAAGAAAACGAGGAGGTCATTTGAAGTGGTGTGGTTTGTTCAGAGTACAGATGTCATTATACGGTGAAAGGTTTCTTCTATAAATGAAAACTGAATGTAAATCTACGCACCAAGGCACAAAAAAAAAAAAAAAAAACTTTTGAAACAGCACCCTCGCGAAGTGGCTACGGCTTACCTTTTATTGTATAATCTGTGATTATTTCCAATTACACTTTCAAATGTAGTATAATATATGCATATTTATGTGTATATCTATTTATACATTAAGATGCATACACATTGACAGACATGAATACCTTTATAGATATATTATAATAGACATTTTATTCACATATTTAGTAAATGTACAATGTTTTATGCTCTCCATGTCTGTCAGTCTTGTTCTATTTCCTTCCCAACTCTGTGTGCAGGACTGGACTAGAGGCAGAGTTTCCCACAAGTGCCATTTCCCTACACCCTATACTAAACTACAACTCCCATCAGCCACCAGTCACCTCTCCTCTAGTTGGCTGGTCTCTGACAGTAGCAGTCATAATCATGTATCCCTCTGTAGATAACATCCCACAGTGAGTGACTCTGTGAGCTAGGTTTAATAAGCATGGAGTCAAACACACCCACACCTCTAGGGCCTCTGAAAGCACCTACTGTCCTGTCTCTGGCTATCCTTGAGAATCCATGGGGTCCTCGTCCTCACAGAATATACAGTCTCCTATACACAGATGGCAACCTTCCCAGACAGTAAGTTTACTGTGGCCCAACACAGTTTAGTCAGGGGCCAATTGGCCAGTTAGCGCATTGTCTTTACAGTGGGCCTTTAAAGTCTGTCCACTGTTGGGCCGCTAGTGGCATCGGCTGCCAACAGGACGCCCTCAGCTTGTGTGCTTTATAGTGGTATGCAGACTCATAGCCACCAGTGGTTGTTAGTTGGGGAGTGGCCAACTACTTCCATTTAGGAGTGATGTAATGAGGATGTAATGAGGTAACGTAGTCAGTCATAGGTTGCGCCCCAAATGGCACCCTATTCCCTATTTAGTGCAATAATTTTAACCAAGGCCCGTAGAGCTCGGTAAAAGTACAGTGCACTATACAGGGAAGAGGCCGCCATTCGGGATGCAGGCAGTGGATGAGGGGCCAGACAGAAGGTAGGTACTGTAGCCTACCTCAGAGTCCTTATAGGAGCTATTTGGAAGAAGGAATTCTCTCTCTCCAGCTGTTCACTAGGAGCAAGGCATAACTCACCAAGTGCAATGGGACATTACTAGAAAAACAAGAGTTATGATGCATGTAGAGCGAGTCGGCTGAAACAGCACAGAGGAAGCCATAACACTTAACCTCCTCTGGTACCAGAGATATAGTAACCAAGCCCAACGAGAGTAATCAAGCCCAATGATTAGGGTGATATCAGCCTATCAGTACACGGGTCAGCGGTCAGACATCAATCAACCAACCAAATGTATTTTTTACATCAGCAGATGTCATAAAGTGCTATACAGAAACCCAGCCTAAAACCCCAAACAGCAAGCATTGCATATGTAGAAGCACAGTGGCTAGGAAAAACTCCCTAGAAATGAAGGAACCTATGAAGAAACCTAGAGAGGAACTCTGATGGGTGGCCATAATAAGAGTACATGGCCATTTAAGGCCAGATTGTTCTTCAAGATGTTCAAACGTTCATAGATGACCAGCAGGATCAAATAATAATCAGTGGTTGTACAGGGTGCAACAGGTCAGTACCTCAGGAGTAAATGTCAGTTGGCTTTTCATAGCAGAGAATTCAGAGGTCGAGACTGTAGGTGCAGTTGAGAGAGAGAGAGAGTCGTAAACAGCAGGTCTGGGACAAGGTAGCACGTCGAAGATCCCCACCGCAGGAGCCTGAGGGGGTGCAAAACCGGACAGGAAGATCACGTCTGTGACTCAACCCACTCAAGTGACTCATTACTAGAGAACCATGGGAAATGTAGGGTCATCATTATATGTAGCGGGTCTCGTGATGAGGTAGCCCTGCCTGCGACTTCAAAATCAATGTCACTCTTGGCCCAAGAGGGAATTTCCTATTGGGGTAACGGTTAGGACGTTGGTTTCTCCCATGGAAGACCAGGTTCAGATCCCACCCTGACATACAGGAGGATATTGACATACAGCAGTGTCTTATGCTGCATCATCCTGAGCAGTGTTAGGGATGAGACATTGGCTAAAGTACCATTTTGGCTATGTTGTTATTACTATACAGGTCAGGGTGATATTGCTGAGAAGTACATGTCCCGAGAGCAGTATTAGGAGTATTAGGGAAAGTCCTTGGCTAAGCATGTGCAGCCGTTCGGCTACGTGAGCGCCCTCTGGGTGGTCGGCTTGCGTCATGGCACCCCTCTTCTGATCTTGCATGAGCCCCACTGCCACCTTTTAATCTATCTATCTCTCTCATTCTCTTCTGTTACTCTCTTTCATTGCCTGTCTCAATGTGGCATCCTTCAACACTATTACGCAAAACTGGAGGGATGAAAATAGGGAATAAGTAGGGGGTACTATTCTTGCAATGGAATTGTTCTTATTTATTATGCTGGTTCTTACCATGAGTGTAGGTTTGTAATACAGCTTCTATCACTTTGATCGTTCTCCCTGTTTCTCTCTCCTTTGTTTCCGTTGGCCCTGTTACGTTCACACCACCCGACTCCTTGATGTTTTCGCAGTGGTTTTTGTATCTAAATCAATATTTACTGTTTAGGCTGTTGCTCAACCTCTCTGTGATATGAAAACGGAAGAAAAAAAAACGAAAAAAACACCAAGTGTCTTAAAAATAATGTATCGCCATCATTTTTAATGCCAAGTACTACTTGTAAATGTGTGTGTTTTCAAATGTGGCCTCAAATGAAACTATTATTATTATTATTATTATTAATATTATTTGAAAAAAATAATCAATTATTTGAACAAGTGCTGTAGACCACTGCTGTGAAAGTAGTAAATTCTGCTCATTGACATGTAATAAATATTTATGAAATTTGAACACATTTTGTTTGTAGTCTTACTAATAATGGAATTGTTATTTTTGGCGCTGTGATATAAAACATTGCTGGAAACCTGATATGTACCACTCTCTGTAAGGATCTACCTGCTAAACTACATTTCCCATAATTGATCTCTCACCTCTCTTCCTCTGAGCAGACTCAATCTCACTGTGACAGCAGCGGTCCCCATGGAACACACACCCACATCATTCTTCACAAATGGGTGAAGCGTTTCCACTGCACTTTCCATCTCTCCCAATACCACATTGACTCCCCTTCTCTCTCTCGCTCTTAACCCTGTGATTACCTCATCCAACCCAAAGCCTGTCAGAGCATGTTACTTTCTTCAACATCGTAGCCATTTCCTGAAGTCAAATTACCAAATTTCCCCTTTAGTGGCCTCATGGGTGGAATGCTAATATTTTTCATAATTAATCTAGTGTTCTATGTCAAATGGTTGTTATATTTCAGTCTTCTGTGATTTATATGAAGTGTAATATTGGGATGGAACTCATCAGCTGACATGGTACAGGTGTCTTCTTTTTTAAGTCCGAAACCATTTGTGAGGTGTATATTTTTGTTTCAAGGTAGATTTGTGTAAGACTACAAAGAAACATTGTGTGACCCTGATTTAGCCCACTGTTGTAAAATGTTACCTTACATTTTGTCCTCTGCCATAATCCTTTAAAACTTCTGAATTATTATCAAACAATGTCCCCCAATGTCATACTCATATACAAACCTAGAAAGCTGTCTAGCTCTTTTCTCTTGGCCTGTCCCCAGTTGTGGCCCTGATTTGAATGATTCATAAGCTTCAGCCAAAAGCAATTAAAAAAAACATGCCTCCTGTTTAAATAGTGTTGCTATTATTTATCATTGGAAAATCTCATAATTGGGAGAGAGCTCTAAAGAGAATGAAACCTTGAGATCTGGGAAAGTTAACTCGATGTAAAAAAAAATAACTCCGATGTAATTAATTGTGTATTCATGATTATGTTCCAGTTTATTTTGCCTCATGGAGAAGGTTTCTGTGAACAGACGGATATCATGTACGTGTTTGTCCACTTCGTGGCGGTGTAGCATTCACAGCAGGGCCAGTATTCATGAAGTGTCTCAAGAGTAGAAGTGGTGATCCAGGATCAGTAAAACCCTTTAGATTGAATGGATGAATGGATACATCTCCTCTCGCATCGTCCAGTTTATGGAGTGAGACAGAAGAGGAGTGGTGAGGGATGGATGGTGGGTGGGAAGATGAATGATGATGAAAAGGGCCTCGCTGCTCAAACAAAACTGTATAGTATCAGTTTCACAGTTTTATTCTCACTCAATAATCTCAATCTGTCACTTCACTCTTTTTTTTAACCTCTGTTCCCAGGTAAATTTCCTGGAGACCCACCCTCACCTCCCAATTCTGGCCACTGACGAGATCCCCACAGGGTTTGAGGATCCACCTCTCTCATATTAAGTACTTTACTTGTCATTCATACTTCTGTTCTCAACTAAATTCTATTTTATTTGTTATGTGTCGATGTTAGCCTACATTCATGTATTTCAGTCTATAACTGCTTTGTGGGTATATTAAATTAAATAAACAAGTTAATGACACATGTTCCACAAAAAGAGCAACATTTTCATTTTTCAATCTTAATTAATTAATTATTGTAAATACCTTTTTGCTATTTGTAAGGTCAACATTTGTAAATTGTCTGTTGTGTCCTGCATTATATTAAATCACAAGTGTACTACTGTCACAATCTTCGTATTGAACGGACCAAGTTGCAGCGAGGGTTCAGGTATACATACTTTTATTATACGTATCGAAACTGGCAAAACAATAAACAACGAAAGATCGTAATACAGGTGTGGCTCAAACCGGACACACTCACAGATACAAATTAAAATATAATTAATGACCCACGAACTCAGTGGGGAAATCTACAAACTTAAATATGGTCCCCAATTAGAGGTAACGAAACTCAGCTGCCTCTAATTGGGAACCATCAACGAAACCAACAAGGAAATATACCACATAGAACAAACCCCTGATCACGTCCTGACCAAAACCAACAAAAAGCAGCCAAAAAGGGCTATCTATGGCCAGGATGTGTCAACTACTGTAGTACTGAGCTATGCCTATGCCAGAGATAAGAAAAAAGTATCATAATAGGACTAAAAGGCATACTTTAGTACAAGACAAGGTGAGGGAAGCTCAAAATAAAAACATGCCAGCCAGAGGAAACGGTGTATGAATTGAACTGATTTGCACATGAATGAAGTGTTAATAGCTGCATAGGAACTCACTTTGTGATCTGAAAGGGAAGTTACTGTGCAGTTTACACGAGGGGGGGGAATCACAATTCCTGTTTGGGGAGACCGTGTCCCCTACTCTATTTAGAGAGGGTGGGTTTTGATGTTTGTTTTTTACAGGGGGTTCACCTGAGGGATGGTTCTTATCAGTTCTTATCTTAATATCTGATACGGCCCCCATCAGGGGACTACATATTAAATGGATTTTTCAAACATGGAGTCGGAAATGGGGCTTGCTCCTTCCGCTCCACGCGTCGACCTGGTATTGCAGTACCTCCGGGAACGGTGCATCACTTTTCTCCCATTGTCAAGGGGAAAAAACAGCTAGCAGAAGAAGAGGGAAATAAAAAAGAAGAAACATCCAAACTGAAAGAAGGACGAAGCGCGTGTGTTTCTCTGTGTCTGTTTTTGTGTGTGTTTCTCTGTGTCTGTTTTTGACCCCCAAAAAATACAAAACACTTCACCAGGAAAGTGTGTTTGTGTGTGTCTGTGTGTCTGTCTGTGACTTTTTCCCACAGCCCTCGAAAACTTGGCGAGTGGGTTCAGGGACCACCTGCGAGAACCCGGCCTAGAGTACACAGAGTGCGTCTTGGGCCCCGACCTCTGACTTTCATACGACTCTGGTTTCTCTTCATTGCGCACAAGCCTTTCGCCTTTTACTAAAGACTTCCGTGGAGAGGAACACTTACGAGTTCAATGTATTTTTGGAGGGGCTTTGCTTCTGGCAGAGCCCGGTATCTTGTTTCAAGAGAAATCGACAGAGACGGTGTCTGCCTGACGCCGAGACTTTTTGCTCAGCCGATTGACTTCAATCGTATTTGCCGGGCTTTGAACAAAGAGCTAGCGACTTAAAGACGCATTGGCGACTTAAAAAAAAACACTTGCCTGTCGCCAGGGAAACTTTGGGTGGGGAGGAGCCAACTTTTGACAAACCGATGAGGTTTGCCGAGTCGCCCCGGGTGCCCGGCGGATGCAGGGGTCAATTTGTGGGTTATCGCTTCTCGGCCTTCTGGCTGAGATCAAGTTTAGTACTGCGGTGCTTAAACTCCTTAGTTGGAAGCCAAAGGCCGGAGGGCGTACAAAGTTTTTGGGTGGAAAAGTATTTTTCCATTTACAGTTTTTTTTTCTCCATTGGTTAAAGAGAGTGTCTTGTTTTTAGAGGGTGCATATCATTTTTCTGTGTGGAAAATGGCACGCAACTCATTAACCGAGATGCCTGCGATTGGGAGAGCAACACGGTGCGATTCGCCTGGAGGAACAAGGAGATGGAGCCGTTCGTGAGGGGGACTTTTGGGAGAACAATTTGGATCGGGATCCTAAAGCTCGAGGTGAAGAATGTTTTGTGCCTCCAGGGGAATCCAATGGAGGTTGCTTTTGACATGACTTTTCACAAGGAAGAGAAGTACGAAGAAGTGATGAAGAAGGCAAGAGAGGTGGGAAAGGCCAGACCGGTGTGCCATTACGAGGTGACCAGCCTGGGAAAAAACAATTTCAGGGTGGTCACCGGTAACATGTATAACCCCATGTGACAGATGAAGAGGTGAGGACATTTCTGGGGAGGTACATGGACAATGTCTCCTCGGCAAGGCTCCTCAGGGACTCCCTGGGCTTCTGGAGCGGGAGGAGTGGGTTCCAGGTGCTGCTCAGGGAGGACCCAAAGGGGTTGGGCGGCTAAACCATCCTCTTGTGATGTTCTCTCTTGGGGCTGACAGGGGGACGTTGTATAATGCCCGTCAGCCTCCTTTCTGCAGGCGTTGTATGGCCTACGGTCATATCTTGGCCTTGTGCAGCACAAGGAAGTGCAGATTCTGCGGATCGGGAGGGCACGAGGCTAAGGGCTGTGACGAGCCCAAGGCTTGCCACGGGTGTGGCTCGTCAGCGCACCTGTGGCGGGATTGCCCAGTTCGTCAGGGTTCTGCGTCTGCAGCTGGAGGGGGAGCGGGGGAATAAGAGAGACCACAAGGGAGGGGGAAAAGGGAAAATAACAATTATAAAAGTCCCAGAGTCACAAGACTAGGTGCATTGAAACCACCTCGGCCCATAGAGACGGACCCTAACGTTTCTGTCTGATAGCTCATGGGACTCTGTTGGTTTTGTCCATTTGCAATAAGTTAAAACCGTTGAACCCGGCCATCCCGAGTTCAACGGGCCAGTCAATTGGGCATTTCTGCAGTATATTAGAGCCTGTCAAATTCGTGATGGTAAATGCCCATTGAAACATATTGCAAATGTACTGTGCATTTGCAATATGTTTCAATGGGCATTTCCCATCACCAAATTGACATGCTGAAATCAACACCAACGAGCGATGGAGAGGAACCACGATCACTGCCCGGCCATCCCGAGTTCAACGAGCCAGTCAAATCGGGCATTTCTGCAGTATTTTAGAGCCTGTCAAATTGGTGATGGTAAATGCCCATTGTAAGACATTGCAAATTGACAGCCGTGCACCTGGTGATTACCATGAGCACATTTTAAATATGGTTTTTAATGCCTTTAGGAGGGTACAAGGGGTCCATGGCTGGGTAGGGAGCACCCCCCACCCGTGTCCATCCAATAGCCCCTGGTCATTTTGGACGTTTTTCAAAAATTATTTAGAAAAACAACAGAGTCCCACTTTTCTCTCATCAAACATGACAAATATACCCTATAGGATGATTCAGGGCTTAACATAGTGATATATATCATTTTGCCAGTTTAAATGCCATTTGGACATTGTTCACTGACTTCTGGGTTCGGAATGAGACTTCCTATGATCATATATGGAAATGGACATAACATCATGATTTGGCACTTTCAATACTTATGTATGGCATTTGGACATTTCTTTTGACATTTGGACATCGTTCGCTGATTTTTGGGTTTCGGAAGCCGACTTCCTATGATCACATATGGAAAATGGACATAACATCCTGATTTGGCAATTTCAATACTTATGTATGGCATCTTATGGCATTTCTTATGCCATTTGGCCATGGTTCATTGACTTTTGACTTCCTATGGTAACATATTGCAAATGGAGTAAACATAGGCCTTATGGACAAACTCAATAAAATAAGACAAAGGTATGTTCATATGGTTGTTATATACGTGTTATTATTGACTTCATGTCAATATGCAAAATGAAAATCTACGGTGGAGCGTGCTCGCCATCTTTTGTAATTTTGGGGTATTACAACTGACATTTGCCATATGCCACTTGCCATCAGCTTTGATTGATCTGCCGTCCAGTAGGGCACTCTTTTCGATCGTGTATATGTTTCGTACAATGCCAATATGTTGCCATTCACTTACCTTTGAAGATCTTCTGCTGATGGTAATCCAAGCAAGACAATCAATGTTCCTTTTGTTCGAAAAAGTCCCTCTTTATATCCATAAAGCTCTGTTTGTTTGGCGCGTTCTGTTCAGAAAATCCACGTCCACTCGTCCATTATACAAGACATATAGAGCGTTCAAAATCTACCTATAAACTTTGTCCAAACAAATCAAACATTGTTTTTAATCGATCCTTAGGTACACTATTATGTATATTAACTATCATATTTCACACGGATAATATCTTGGGCGATAGAAAAGAAAAAAAACGTCCTGCTCGCCACAGACAGAAGTTACTTCCTCACTCTCCTTGGATAATCTTCTTCTACTCCCCTATTTTTCAAGATAAACGCTTGAAACCTTGTCTAAAGACTGTTGACATCTAGTGGAAGCCATAGATACTGCAACCTGGGAGCTGGATTTAAGCATACCCTATAGCAACTCATTGGAAAATGAGCCAGCTCACAGAATCACATTTTCTCCCTGCCATATCAGTTCTGTTATACTTACAGACAGAGTGTTCTCTATCCAATACTACTAATTGTGTGCATATCCTAGCTTCTGGCACTGAGTAACAGGCAGTTTACTTTGGGCGCGTCCGACAGGCGGAAATTCAGGAAACTAGACCCGTGCGCGAAGAGGTTAACCACGCAAAGTCTTCCGTTAAGTTTTTCGGAAGATGGCGTGGTAGGACGGAGGTGCTCGGGGGGTTATCTCTCTGTAACTTTGAGACCTCCGGCTCAGCGACGCTGAACTGGAACATGCGCATTGCAGTGGTACGGAACAAGCTGGCGATGTGGAGGGCTAGGTCGTTGTCTTTTATAGGCAAGGTCCTGGTCCCCAAGGTGGATGTATGTTCTGTGTTCTGTGTTGTCAACTGGGGGACCTTTTGCTGGCCGGCCTGCTAGCTGGTTAGCCTAGCCTGCTGGTGAGGCCTGCCAGCTTTCTCGTCCCTCAAGTTTGGCAGGTGTTGTTGGTTAGTGTTTTTGTTTTCCCCTCATTTCCCTTTATCCCAATCATTTTGTTTCGTTAGTTTTACCCCCTGGTTTGTACCTCCTTTTGGTTTGTTTGTTTTTGTTGTGAGGCCTCTTGGCTGGCGGGCCTGCTAGCCGGTTAGCTTAGTCTGACCTGCTGGTGTGTTCTGCTAGCCTCCTAGCCTTTATTTGGTTTGTGTGTTGTAATTTTGTCTCTCCCCTTTGTGCCCTTCCCCTCTCTGGACAAATTAATACATAAAAAAATCCCCTCCTAGTGTCCCTTCCCATTGTCGATAAAATTAGTTTGGTGCTGTGCTAGATAGTTTGTTGTGTGTCCCGTGGTGCTGGTTGGCCCTGTTAGCATAGCCTAGCTGAGCCTGCTCCAGAAGTCTGGTTCATCCTTGGGAGCAATTTCTAAACACCTGAAGGTACCACGTTCATCTGTACAAACAATAGTACGCAAGTACAAACACCATGGGACCACGCAGCCGCCATATCGCTCAGGAAGGAGACGCGTTCTGTCTCCTAGAGATTAACTTCTTAGGGAGCAGCTCCATAGGTGCCCAAAGTAAAATGTGGATTTTATGATCATAACGTGCCAACCAAACTGAGATTTATGGATATAATAAATGACTTTTTCTAACAAAAGAAGCATGGATTGTCTTCGTTGGACACTTGGGAAGCCCTCAGCAGAAGTTCATCAAAAGGTAAGCAATTTTATATTAGCAATTTTATGCGTTTTGTGAGACCCGTGTTGGGTTATGGATTTATGCTAATGCATAAAATATTAGAGGTGCTACCCTCAAAAAATCAAATGTTGTGCTTTCGCCGTAAAGCCTTTTTGAAATCTGACAACGCTGTGATATTGCCAAGAATCAGAGCTTTTGATGACTATGCAACACTTGTATATTGATGAATGTTTAATAATTCAACTTTTGGATTTTGAAAGGACCTTGTGAAGATGCTGGAGGAAACAGGTACAAAAGTATATAAATCCACAGTAAAACGAGTCCTATATCGCGATAACTTGAAAGGCCGCTCAGCAAGGAAGAAGCCACTGCTCCAAAACCGCCATGAAAAAGCCAGACTACGGTTAGAACTGTTTGGCAATAATGACCATCGTTATGTTAGGAGGAAAAAGGGGGAGGCTTGCAAGTCGAAGAACAACATCCCAACCGTGAAGCACGGGGGTGGCAGCATCATGTTTTGGGAGTGCTTTGCTGCAGGAGGGACTGGTGCACTTCACAAAATAGATGGCATTATGAGGTAGGAAAATTACTCTATATTGAAGCAACATCTCAAGACATCAGTCAGGAAGTTAAAGCTTGGTCGCAAATGGGTCTTCCAAATGGACAATGACCCCAAACATACTTCCAAAGTTGTGGCAAAATGGCTTAAGGACAACAAAGTCAAGGTATTGGAGTGGCCATCACAAAGCCCCGACCTCAATCCCATAGAAAATGTGTGGGCAGAACTGAAAAAGCTTCTGTGAGCAAGGAGGCCTACAAACCTGACTCAGTTACACCAGCTCTGTCAGGAGGAATGGGCCAAAATTCACCCAACTTATTGTGGGAAGTTTGTGGAAGGCTACCTGAAACGTTTGACCCAAGTTAAACAGTTTAAAGGCAATGCTACCAAATACTAATTGAGTGTGTGTAAACTTCTGACCCACTGGGAATGTGATGAAAGAAATAAAAGCTGAAATAAATCATTCTCTCTACTATTATTCTGACAAGTGGTGATCCTAACTGACCTAAAACAGGGAATTTTGACTAGGATTAAATGTCAGGAATTGTGAAGAACTGAGTTTAAATGTATTTGGCTATGGTGTATGTAAACTTCTGATTTCAACTGTATATATTTTTTGTTTGGCAATTAAGTTTGATAAGTTTATTATTAGTTAATTGATTTTCCCCTAGCAGCTTGTGGTGTTTGGGGAAAGGTATCTTTGTGTAACCGGACGGATTACAATGGCTTCTATGACCAACGCGAGGAAACTGAAAGAGTGCGGGACATGGAGAAAATAATTATGGTGCACCACCGTCGAGGGAGAAGACTTATGAAGGGGCTTGTACTGTGGCGGTGGATATCACTGGGGATCGTAAACTAACGATGGAATTGCTGCGAGGCATGCGTGGTGACAGGGTGCAGATTCAAGGGGGGTTAGAACTACGAGATAAAGATGTCACATGTCCATGGGAAGGAGCGACTGATGGATGGACTGAAAATCTAATTGTGTACGGTAATGGCGAGGGACATTTCACCGGATGAACTGGTGGCGTTCTTCATGAATTTGTCCGTGTATATTAGCGATGATGCTATTGTTGCCAAATTGGAAGGATGGGGTGTGTCGGAGGTTTCTGATAAAGAGGAGATTATGGCTGGTAACGGAGATTGCGGATGGCACAAGATTCTGCAAGGTCCGGTTCACAGACGTGGTGCGCTCACTACCATATTCTACAAAATTCGAGATGTTGTAGGGGGCTGAATACTTTTTACTTTTTTTATGCCGGCTATGCAGAATACAAGGGCATTGTGCGAGAGTGTGTCGCGAAAGAGGGAAGACTTTGCAATGGCTGTAGGGAGAGCGGCATTTACTTTACGTGTACTGGGCCGACAGATGGTGATGACATGGAACGACAGGAGGAGGTGGTAGAAGAGAGTGTGGAGGAGGAAGGGGACGGGATGGTGAAAAAGGAGGCCAGGATGGTGAAGGAGAAGGGGGTGGTGAATCTACTGTACAGTTCTTGGACGGCGTCGTCGAAGATGGAAAGGAGCCTGAGGGTGGAAGAGGAGTGTCGGCCATGGATCCGTCTGAAGGTGCAGGGGGTGCTGATCACGAAGGTTTTATATATTAAAGTATGGAGGTGAAGGGTGAATCCTCCAAGAGGAAGGACTCTGTAGATGACGTGTCCTCAGATGAAGTCCAAAGGGTGAGGAAAGAAGCGAAGGAAAGGAGGCAGGCCAAGATCAAGAAGAAGAAAAAGACTGGGTCTTGATGATGGAAACAAACATCATACTCCTACTCATGGTGAGTGTTATGTCTGTCAATATTAATGGACTAAGACATATGGAAAAGTTAGACCAGACAGTAAGCCTACTTCAGGCTGATATTTTATGCCTTCAAGAGACACACTGGACTGACAGTATGATGTTGGAAGAAGAAAGCGGTGGATGGATTTGCTTTATTTTAATAATGGTGGGGAGAGGATGTGTGGGGGTTGCTATTTTAATAGAGCGAGAGAGTGATTAGGTATTATTAAAAAATTTTAAGTGATCAATCAAATTTATTTATAAAGCCCTTCTTACATCAGCTGATGTCACAAAGTGCTGTACAGAAACCCAGCCTAAAAACCCAAACAGCAAGCAATGCAGGTGTAGGAGCACGGTGGCTAGGAAAAACTCCCTAGAAAGGCCAGATCCTAGGAAGAAACCTAGAGAGGAACAAGGCTATGAGGGGTGGCCAGTCCTCTTCTGGCTGTGCCGGGTGGAGATTATAACAGATCATAATAATAATCACAGTGGTTGTAGAGGGTACAGCAAGTCAGCACCTCAGGAGTAAATGTCAGTTGGCTTTTCATAGCCGATCATTCAGAGTATCTCTACTGCTCCTGCTGTCTCTAGAGTGTTGAAAAAAGCAGGTCTGGGACAGGTAGCACATCCGGTGAACAGGTCAGTTCCATAGCCGCAGGCAGAACAGTTGAATCTGGAGAAGCAGAGGACAGCAAGAAGTCATCAGGCCAGGTAGTCCTGAGGCATGGTCCTAGGGCTCATGTCCTCCGAGAGAGAGAAAGGAAGAAAGAAGAAGAGAAAGAAAGAGAGAAAAAGGGAGAAACGAGAATTAGAGAGAGCATACTTAAATTCACACAGGATACCGGATAAGACAGGAGAAATACTCCAGATATAACAGACTGATCCTAGCCCCCAGACACAAACTATTGCAGCATAAATACTGGAGGCTGAGACAGGAAGGGTCGGGAGACACTGTGGCCCCATCCGATGACACTCCCTGACAGGGCCAAACAGGCAGGATATAACCCCACCCACTTTGATAAAGCCCAGCCCACACACCACTAGAGGGATATCTTCAACCACCAACTTACCATCCTGAGACAAGGCCGAGTATAGCCCACGAAGATCTCCCCCACGGCACAGCCCAATGGGGGGCGCCAACCCGGACAGGAAGATCACGTCAGTGACTCAACCCATTCAAGTGACGCACCCTTCCTAGGGACGGCATGGAAGAGCACCAGTAAGCCAGTGACTCAGCCCCTGTAATAGGGTTAGAGGCAGATAATCCCAGTGGAGAGAGGAGAACCGGCCAGGCAGATACAGCAAGGGCGGTTCGTTGCTCCAATGCCTTTCCGTTCACCTTCACACTCCTGGGCCAGACTACACTCAGTCAATTAAAGGTTGAGACCGAGTCTGCGTCTCTCACATGGATAGGCAGACCATTCCATAAAAATTGAGCTCTATAGGAGAAAGCCCTGCCTCCAGCTGTTTGCTTAGAAATTCTAGGGACAGTAAGGAGGCCTGCGTCTTGTGACCGTAGCGTACGTGTAGGTATTACGGCAGGACCAAATCAGAAAGATAGGTAGGAGCAAGCCCATGTAATGCTTTGTAGGTTATCAGTAAAACCTTGAAATCAGCCCTTGCATTAACAGGAAGCCAATGTAGAAAGGCAGCACTGGAGTAATATGATGAAATTCTTTAGTTTTAGTCAAGATTCTAGCAGCTGTGTTTAGCACTAACTAAAGTTTATTTAGTGCTTTATCTCGGTAGCCGGAAAGTAGAGGATTGCAGTAGTCTAACCTAGAAGTGACAAAAGCATGGATACATTTTTCTGCATAATTTTTGGATAGAAATTTTCAGATTTTTGCAATGTTACGTAGATGAAAAAAAGCTGTCATTAAAACAGTCTTGATATGTTCGTCAAAAGAGAGATCAGGGTCCAGAGTAACGCAGAGGTTCTTCAGTTTTATTTGAGATGACTGTACAACCATCAAGATTAATTGTCAGATTCAACAGAAGATCTCTTTGTTGCTTGGGACCTAGAACTAGCATCTCTGTTTTGTCAGAGTTTAAAAGTAGAACATTTGCCACCATCCACTTCCTTATGTCTGAAACACAGGCTTCCAGGGAGGGCAATTTTGGGGCTTCACCACGTTTCATTGAAATGTACAGCTGTGTGTCGTCCTCATAGCTTTGAGGTAAAAGAGGTAAAGAGGTAAAATATATAGTGAAAACAATAGTGATCCTAAAACAGAGCCTTGAGGGACACCAAACTGATATCGTTCCGACAGATAAGATCTAAAGCAGGCCGGAACTTGTCCGTATAGACCTTTTTGGGTTTCCAATCTCTCCAAAGAATGTGGTGATCGATGGTATCAAAAGCAGCACTAAGGTCTAGGAGCACGAGGACAGATGCAGAGCCTCAGTCTGACGCCATTAAAAGGTAATTTACCACCTTCACAAGTGCAGCCTCAGGGCTATGATGGGGTCTAAAACCAGACTGAAGCGTTTTGTATGCATTGTTTGTCTTCAGGAAGGCAGTGAGTTTTTTTTGAGAGGAATGGGAGATTCGTTATAGGCCGATAGTTTTTCATATTTTCTCGGTCAAGGTTTGGCTTTTTCAAGAGAGGCTTTATTACTGCCACTTTTAGTGAGTTTGGTACACATCCGGTGGATAGAGAGCTGTTTATTATGTTCAACATAGGAGGGCCAAGCACAGGAAACAGCTCTTTCAAGTAGTTTAGTTGGAATAGGGTCCAGTATGCAGCTTGAAGGTTTAGAGGCCATGACTATTTTCATCAATGTGTCAAGAGATATAGTATTAAAAAACTTGAGTGTCTCCCTTGATCCTAGATCTTGGCAGAGTTGTTCAGACTTAGGACAACTGAGCTTTGGAGGAATACGCAGATTTAAAGAGGAGTCCGTAATTTGCTTTCTAATGATCATGATCTTTTCCTCAAAGAAGTTCATGAATTTATCACTGCTGAAGTGAAAGTCATCGTCTCTTGGGGAATGCTGCTTTTTAGTTAGCTTTGCGACAGTATAAAAAATACATTTAGGATAGTTCTTATTTTCCTCAATTAAGTTGAAAAAATAGGATGATCGAGCAGCAGTGAGGGCTCTTTCGATACTGCACGGTACTGTCTTTGCAAGCTAGTCGGAAGACTTCCAGTTCTGTGTAGCGCCATTTCCGTTCCAATTTTCTGGAAGCTTGCTACAGAGCTCGGTATTTTCTGTATACCAGGGAACTAGTTTCTTATGACAAACGTTTTTTTGTTTTTATGGGTGCGACTTGATCTAGGGTATTGTGCAAGGTTAAATTGAGTTTCTCAGTTAGGTGGTTAACTGATTTTTGTACTCTGACGTCTGGAAGTGAGTCTGGAAGGGCATCTAGGAATCTTTGGGTTGTCCGAGAATTTATAGCACGGGTTTTGATGATCCTTGGTTGGGGTCTGAGCCTATTATTTGTTTTGCGATTGAAAATGTAATAAAATGGTGGTCCAATAGTCCAGGATTATGAGGAAAAACATTAAGATCAACATCATTTATTCCACGGGACAAAACTAGGTCCAGAGTATGACTGTGGTAGTGAGTAGGTCCGGAGACATGTTGGACAAAACCCACTGAGCCGATGATGGCTCCGAAAGCCTATTGGAGTGGGTCTGTGGACTTTCCATGTGAATATTAAAGTCATCCAAAAATGTGAATATTATCAGCCATGACTACAAGGGCTGATAGGAATTCAGGGAACTCAGTGAGGAACACTGTATATGGCCCAGTAGGCCTGTAAACAGTAGCTATAACAAGTGATTGAGTATCTGCACATACTGCACGTAGGCCTCGTACCACACGTTTCACTTTTAAGTGAAAACACATGTCTGAGGCTGCCTATAGTAACACTATATAAGCTGAACTGAGGGCAGTCAGAGCTAGCTGTTTCCTAGGTCAGCTCGCCTTTAATTACTCTGTATTAAAGGCTTATTGAATTCACAAGTTTCTTGTATGAGTGTCATAATTTGAAGATCATTTTTTCCACGACAAGAGCAGAAGCCAGAGCAACAGGAAGGACAAAATTAACTCTGTACAGACCACCAACCGAAAAGAAAAAATGAACAACGAAGGCGTCCGAATATCGACTAAATCGGTGCACGGAAAAGCGCATCAGCCACCACATCCAAATGTAACGCCTGCAGGAACAAACACCAGCGCATAATCCTGTGATTTGGGCAAATCATGGTGTGCAGGAAAGTAAGGGGGTTGTGGTCAGTGTAAACCACAATAGGGACCACACATATACCTCAAAATTCTGCAATGCCCAGATTAAATCAAGGGCCTCCTTCTCCCGAGCTGAATTCAACTGATAGCTGTTAAACTTTCAGGAGAAATAACTAACTTCTTGGTGGTGGGCGGTGGAAACCGATCGATAGCGGTTTCCACCGCCCACCACCAAGGAGCTGAAACGCTTCCTAGGTATGGTTGGGTATTATTGGGGGTTTTGCTTCAACTTCTCCATGGTTGTAGCACCTCTGACTGATCTGTTGAAGAAGAGGGCTGCTTTAATCTGGTCTTCCTGCTGTCAGAGTGCTTTTGAAAATGTGAAACTGCTTCTTAGCTCTGACCCTGTGTTAGCCCGCACCGGGAGAACACGACCCTGCCCGACCACTCTGCCGAGATAAGTCACTGTTGCCTGGGCAAACTCACGTTTGGGCAAACCAAACGTTCAAACAGAGTCCGTATCTGCACCAGATAGCGCTCCCAAGTGTCACTATAAAACAACCACATCATCTAGATAAACAGCACAGCCTTCAAGGCCAGAGATCACCCTATTCATAAGACGCTAAAACGTAGGCCTAAACTCCTGAAGGAATAATAAAAGCAGATATTTCAAGAGCTCTTGATGACAAAGGCACCTGCCAGTAACCCTTCAGCAAATCAAACTTGCTGAAAAACCGGGCACCACCAAACTGGTAAACACAATCCTCCATCCGTGGGAGTGGGTAACAGTCCGGTTGTGTCACACTAACCTTCCGGTAGTCAGTGCAAAATCTAAGAGAACCATCTGGCTTGCTCACAAAGAGACATGGGGAGGCCCAACTGGAGAATGATTGTACAGCGATATCATTAACTAGCATGTACTTAATCTCTGAGTCCAAAGGATGTAGCTTCTCCAATGAGACACGATAAAAATGATTAATAGGGACAGCATCCCCAACATCAATATCGTGCACTGCCAAATGTGTACGAGAAGGGTTGTCAGCAAAACAAGACTGAAAATCAGTTATCAAGTCAGTTAACTCTGCTTGACAATCAGACAGGTGACCCAACAAACTCTCCAAGTTTGCAAAGGACTCTGAATTCAACCTACCCTGCAAAATACCACCATCAGGGCCCGGCACCCCCTCTTCATCACATTGCATGTGAAGGTGAAGTGGCTGACCTCAGATCAGCGGATTCCACCAAAAGAACAGGACTAACCACGTCAGTTTTAGCACATAGTTCTGATTTAGCCAATTCAGAAGACAAAGGAGCATAATAGGGCTTTAACAAATTGACATGGCAGAGCTGATTCGCCTTTCTGCGCTCAGGTGTAGCAATCAGATAGTTCAGATCGGACAATTGGCAAACCACAGTGTATGGGCCACTGAATTTGGCTTGAAAAGGAGAACCGACAATGGGCAGCAGGGCCAGAACCTGGTCCCCTGGACTAAATTGTCGCGGCTCAGCTCGCCGGTCAAACAACCTTTTCATCCTCACCTGAGTTCCTTTAACCACTGCACAAGCTAAATTCAACCGGTGTCAGAAAACACTAACATATCACAACAAAAATGGGGGAGGCTCAACCACCTTCCAATCCTCATTTAATACAGCAAGAGGACCACGCACAGTATGACCAAACACAAGGTCATTAGGACTGAAACCAGTACTCTTGTGATACTTCTTTAACAGCGAGTAGCAACCAGCGTAACCCCTCTTCCCAGTCACGTTTTAACTCAGTGCAGTAACAGTAATAGGTTGTAGCGGGACTGGCCTTAACATCTGATTAGGCTTCCCAGTCAGCTGACAAACATGGCATGTTTTGATGTAAGCCGAAATGTCTTTAAACGAGGCCAATAAAATTTACGCAAAATTCAATCACTGATCTCGTACTAGTGGGCAGCACTCCTTACCTCAACACTCCTTCCTTGATCAAATAAACCGTAAGGTAGGATCAGCGGACTACTCCATCACAAGATCACTACAGGACATAGGCAAAGGTAAATCATTTAGTGGATTATCAAACTGTTCGGTTATGTGTTGTGTCAATTCCGTTTTGACCGTTGTGTCAGCGCGGCTCATAGCACGAGTCACAGTGCATGCAGAGAATAACTCTGTGAATCTCTGTACGTTTTCATCGATAATCCCTACATGGGGTGGGGTATGAGAAACCACCAGAGGAGATACATCATGCCAGACACGATTACCGGCTAAGTTGTTACCAAAATCACATGAACACCATCAACGGGCAGAAAGGGACGCACCCCAAGGGAAACTTCACCTTGCACTAGGTCAGATATAAGTTCGAATTTGTGCAAGGGCACAGGCAATGTATTCAAACCTATCCCTTGAATCAGGACACTGGTTCCTGTATCTGTCTCCTAAGAAAATGGCAGAACAGACTCCAAAATAAACAATTCAGAGGCACCAGTGTCTCACAGAATCTTTACTGGCAGATCACTTCCCAATAGGGAAACAACCCTCTGTGACTAATGGCGAATAATCAGTACTAAAAGGTTTGGACAATTCTTGAGTATGCGCAACAGTCTTAACATGAGGAACAGGCCCAGCTAACGCAACAGGTTTTACATTTGTGCTGGCCAATCTGCTGACCTTTTTACCAAGAACAGGACATTCATTTTTACAGTGGCCTTTTCCTTGACAATATTTACAGATTTTACTTACATCATTCTTTCCACATGAACCATGTTCGGATCTAGATGGAAATGCGTCATTACCAGAACCAAAGGAATTTACTGACCGAAATCCACTTGAACTGTTCCTCTGCCCCCAATCTCGCATACAGGACCCTCCAAAACTGCCTTTGTGGGTCAGTACGTACTCATCTGCCAAAACAGCAGCTTCAGATGCAGTCCATACTTTATGTTCATTTATATAGGTAGTAAGACGATCAGGGACAGAGTCTTTAAATTGTTTGAGGACAAACAGGTTGCACAAATCCTAAAATTAGTGACTGCTGACACTGATTGAATTGAGTTAACAAATCCCGTGAACTCAACATGGGACTGTTTTTCACCTTTATTCAACGTTCTGAAACAGTGTCGATACAATTCAGGGACCAACTCGTAAGCGTGCAGGACGGCAGTTTTACCTTCGCGTAATCGTCACTATCTGTAGGACTAAGAGATGAGTAAGCCTCCTGAGCCCTACCAGTCAAAACACACAGTAGCATCAAAGTACAGTCTGCATCAGGCCAAGCCCGAGAGTCTGCTACATGTTTAAATCACGTAAAAAAATTATCAGGGTCCTTTTCAGTAAATTAGGCAACAACCGGAGATTACCAGCAACATCAAAAGGCTGAGAACGACCAAGGGAAGTGTCCCATTGGGGAGCTTGAGTAGTCAATCTCAAAATAAAGTTCACCTGAAAGCTTGCCTTCTGACAAGTTCTAACCGCTGATGTTGCAACCGCAGTTTAGCTTGTCCCGTATCCTGCTTCAACTTTTCCAAATCAAGTTATTTTTGCTGTTTCAACCTTTCCAGATCTTTGTCATGATTTAGTTGCAATAAAAGTAACTCCTTTTTCTGCTCAAATGTCAACCCAGCACTAGACACAATTGGTACATCCAATACAGCTGGACTAGGTTCACTCAATTCTGCCTTCAAAATACCATCTGAAAGCAAATTATCTGACAGAATAGACCTCACTGTGTCCTTGAGACATTTGTCACTAATCCCAACATGATATTACTCACTCAACTTCAAAAGCTGTTCCTCCGTCAACTGCATAAGAAACTCTTCAGAAGGAGAACGGACAAAGTCCTCAATAGACGCCATAATGCTACAACCAAATGAACAGATTAGTAGCCCAAACTTTGAACTGCCCTAATGAGCACATTGACTACAGAACAAGAAGTACATAGTTGACTTAACAGTGCAAAAACAGATGAGTGTTTCCCCCAAATCCTATTGTTGAACTTAAATTGACTATAAAATATGCTGTTAAGAGGACTTATGTTTTGAAAAGGGAGGAGAGGGAGCTACGTCAGAAGGTTCAATATGAACTTGAATGTATAGGAAATGATGAAGATCATGGGGTGGAGGTTTATTTACTGGCTAAGGCTGCGCTTGATGAACATGAGAAGAAGAAATGTTCTGCGGCGATTGTAAGGAGTAGAGTGCAATATAAGATAGAGGGGGAGAGATGTACTTCTTTTTTTCTTAAATTTAGAAAAAAGAAGGCAAGAGAAGACTTATATTACAGAGTTAATTAATGATAAGGGGGGATACGTTCAATGATTTGGTCTGGATTCTGGACACGGTAGAGAGATATTATGAATGCTTATTTAAAAAATATGAGGTTAATGATTCCTGTATGGATAGGGTGCTTGGTCATGTGGATACTAAGTTAACAGAAGAAGACAAAAATATGTGCGATGCAGATATGAGTCTAACTGACATTAAGGATGACATATTTGCTGCTAATTGCAATAGGAGCCCGGGTTCTGATGGCCTAACTGCAGAGTTTTAAGCGTTTGCAAATTTGTTGGCTCCAATTTTAAGAAAATTCTATGAATATATTGAAAAGACTCAAGTGGTGCCAGTTTCGCTGGCCACAGGAGTTCTAACCATGTTGTATAAAAATAAAGGGAGTCGTGTAAATCTAGATAATTATCGACCGTTGACACTTTTAAATTGTGATCATAAGATTTTAGCCAAGGCCTTAGCTAATAGAGTGAAAAAAGTTATGGGTGGGGTAACCCAGGAATGTGGTGTACCAGGGAGGGATATTTCTGACAAAGTGGCAACCATAATGGATGTGATAAAGCATATGGGGGAGGAAAGGGGTTTTGTGCTGAGTCTGGATCTAAATAAGGCGTTTGATAGAGTTGATCATTCCTTTTTATTGCGTACACTGGGGAAATTTGGTTTTGGTGAAAGAATGATTGGTTGGATTAGATCAATATATGGATCTGCAAGGAGCAGAGTAAAATGTAATGGGCTATTAACGGATGCTTTTCTTCTGGAGAGATCAGTTAGGCAGGGGTGTCCTTTATAGTTTATCGGTGGAGCCGCTTGCAGCAATGGTTAAAGCAAACAAATCAATTAGAGGTATCGGCTACCGGATGGGGGGGGTGTTATACAGCAATATGCGAATGATACTACATGTACAGTGATAGATGTTGATAGTGTGAAGAACATAATGGAGTGCCTTGAGTTATATGGCAAGGCATGATGGGCAAAACTTAATGTTGCCAAATCTGAAAAAATGTATGTGGGGATTGATGCACAGGTGGACTGTGGATTTTCTTTCAAAAAGGCTGAATGTAATATAAAGACTTTAGGGGTGTGTTTGGGGGTGGATTAAAAAGAGACGAGAGATGTGACTTGGAATGGGGACTTTAATAAAATAAAACACACTCTGTCCTAATGGAAGGCAAGAATTGTTTTTAAGGGGGAAAGTGGTGGTGATTAATTCATTGTTGGCGTCTTAATGTATCTATCTTTGAAGTTTGTTGGATATGCCACAATGGGTGTTTAAAATAATTAAATGGTTTGGTTTCAGATTTCCTATTGGATGGGAAGGGGACTAGGATTGCAAGGACGGCTCTTATCTCGGATTTAAGGAATGGGGGGTTGAAATTGGTGGATTTGGATGTGAAGAGAAAAGCAATGAGAATAAAAACTGTGCAGAAATACTTATATGGGGAGGTAGACTATGGATGGAAAAGGTAAAACAAATATATATTTGTACAGAAGTGGGGGTTGTGAAGAAAGTGGATTATTAATGGCATGGAAGAAGGATATGTTGGAGGAGCTGCCTGAGTTCTATAAGGAGGTGTTCTTGGCATGGGGGGAATTTCTTCCTCAGATTTAGTACACATGTACACACAAGGATAACATATTTAATCAGCCTGTGTTTTTAAATCCGAAAATAGAGAGGGATGGGAAGGTGCTGTACAACAAATTGTTTATGAAGGCTGGGTTATTATTGGTAAAATATTTTATTTACGAGGTTATTCCTGGCTTTTTAACTTCTTAGCGAGCGGCAGCAGAGGTGCCGGTTTTGGAGAGTCTGGCGTGCCCAAAGTAAAATGCCTGCCACTCAGGCCCAGAAAATAGGATATGCCCTAATTATTACTATTGGATAGGAAACACTCTGACGTGTTAAAATAATGTATGTGAGTATAACAGAACTGATATAGCAGGCGAAAACCCGAGGAAAATCCATCCGGGATTTCCATTTCTTTTTTTACATGACCTTCTTCTCCAGGCTGCCTATTCATTTCTATTTTAACTAGGACTGAGACTGCAGTACCTATGGCTTCCACTAGATGTCAACAGTCTTTATACAGTGTCTGGAGGCTATAGCACTAAGCAGAACGGATAGGAAGAGGAAGTAGTGAAGGGACCACTTTGTCAACAACGTTTGACGGGCGCGCTCACATTGTGAGATTGTGAGCGCGCCCCACTTTATTTTCCTTTCCTATTGTTCACGTTATCGTCCGGTTGAAATATTACAGTAAATATACATAAAAGGATACCTAAGGATACATAAAAAAATTATGTTTGATTTGTTTGTAGAAAGTTTATAGGTATAATTTGAACGTGTTCTCTTCACGGTTCATTGGGCGACTCAACGGTGGATTTTCTCATCATAACGCGCCAACCAAACTGAGATTTATGGATATAATAAATGACTTTTTCTAACAAAAGAACCATTGGATGTCTTCGTTGGACACTTGGGAAGCCTTCAGCAGAAGTTCTTCGAAAGGTAAGTGATATTTTTTAGCTCTTATATGGGTTTTGTGTGACCCGAGCTGGATATGAATTTATGCTAATGTGGAAAATATATTAGGTGCTATCCTCAAACAATCAAATGTTGTGCTTCTGCCGTAAAGCCTTTTTGAAATCTGACAACGCTGTGATATTGCCAAGAAGCAGAGCTTTTCATGACTATGCAACACTTGTATATTGATGAATGTTTAATAATTCAACTTTTGGATTTTGAATTTGGCGCCTTACATTTCACCGGGTAGTGTCGGGAGCTAGCGCGGCGCTACTCCCTAAGTAGTTAAGGGAGCAGGCAATTCTGGATACTGTGTGGGGAGTTTGATGGTACAGTGGAGAGTAAATTAGTGGTAAATATATATGAAAGGATTAAATTATGTGGGTAAAAGTGATAAATGGGGAAGGGGAATATGAGGATTTGTATGTGCTTCCAAGTCTCTATGTGGGTAAGGGACCGGGAAAAAAATTGTTATCAAAAGTAACACAGAAAAACTGTACAAGTATATGTTGAAGTCTGTGTGTATGAGGCCTGCGGATGAGAGGATGTGGAGGAAAATGTTTGTTGATTTGGATGTTACTGTGGGGGAATTTGTTTTTGTTTGCGAATAAACGTAATTGTGAGAACATGGATTTTATGTTACGGCATAATCGTATATACACAAATATTGTTTTACATCAGATAAACCGAGATGTCCGGCGTGACAGTGATGTGTGTATGATGAAGCCAGTCTTTTTTACATTTATTTGTAGAATGTCCATGTCTGACAGATTTTTTCTATGAAGTCAAACTTTTGTTGTGGAGGCACTGGAGAAGAGACTTTTTAGAAAGTTTTGCATGCGACAGGCTAATTTTGTTTGGAGTGGTGGGGAAATGTTCGGGTGTGAATGTGTACCTGTTGAATATTGTAATGAGTTTTGTTAGGTATGCAATTTACTGTAGAAGGAATATTACCCATTTTGAAGGGAAAAAGTTTTAAAGCAGGCTATAATGCGAAACTAGTACTAGAATGTTTGTTTGTAGAGGGGAGTACTTTAGTATCTATGGAGGAGGGAGGAGGGGGATTTAAGGTGAACATTTGAAATGGTATATGTCTATGTCTATATCAGATGGGAGTTATTTTTATGTTGATTTGTGAATGTGATGGTGGAATTATGCCTTTCTTTAGGTTGTTGTACTGCAAATCATTTTTTTCTGATGTAGATGGGATTTTGGTGAAATGAAAAGGGATTGTTAGTGTTCATGTGATTTGTTTGAAAATGATGACATTTTTATAATAAAAAGATTACAAATAATTAAAATATGACTGATTTCGTCTGATAAGCAGGGTCAGGTCTGGTTAGTAGTTGGTTGGGAGACAGCTTGGGAATACCAGGTGGTGTAAGCTTTTTGCCCAGTCGAGTGTACTCTTCTCAACACAATAATAATATAATGACCATTTTCAAATGGAATGGCTATTTCCACTTCTTATTCTATCCAACTCTTTTTCCATGGCTTATGGCCATACTATCCTGAACACACCCTCTTGCAAAGGAGAGTGAGACAGGTGTGGTTGATTACGCTGTGAGTGAGTGAGTGTTTGTTTGATAGTGTTTGTTTGAGAGTTTTTTTTGTTATTTTTCAAAGGTTTTTGTCATATAATTTGTTTTTTTGATTTTGAATAAGTTTAAGTTTAGTTAGTCTTTTTCCCCCTTGCAGTTTTGCTCTTTCGGGGAGAGTTTTTGGGTATAATTGTTTTTCTTCTATGATGGATAATGTGGCAATGAAGAAAGGAATGGACAAGGACAAAGAAAGTGCTCAACGGAAGAAACATGAGATGAAGGAGGAATGAAATACGGCAAGGAATTTACGGTGGCAGTTGAGTTGGTGAGAGAAGAAAAGGTGACAACGATGGCATTGTTACGAGCAATTAAGGATGTGTGTGAAATGGTAAAGGAAAGGAACGTTTAATGGATGGTTTAATTATAAAAGACACAAGGATCATGGCGAGAGATATGATTTCAAATGAGCTCGTAGTATCTTTCATGAATCTTCCAGTATATATAGAAGATGAAGTTATACTGGATAAGCTGCATAGCTGGGGCGTAGCTGCTGTCTCAGATTTAAGGAGGAGAGTTTGACCAGGGACGGAGATAGTGGATGGTACGAGATACTATAAAGTAAAATTCACTGAAACCGTACAATCTTTGCCGTATTCAACAAAATTTGAGACATTGGAGGGAGGAGAGTGCTTTAGAGTAATCCATGATAAGCAGGTCAGGGTATGTAGGCTATGTATTCAGCCTGGACACATCTTGAAGGACTGCTCTGAATTTTAATGCTTTAAGTGCGGGAAGCAAGGACATTACGCGAGAGAATGTATTGAAAGGGAAGTTTGCAGAAGATGCCGGATGAGAGCAAGTGAGTGCAACTGTGGAGAGGAGTCAGCTGAGGAGGGGAGTCAGGATATTTTTTATGAAGCAGTTGTATCACCGCGAGCAGAAGAAGAAGACGGAGAAGAGGATGTGGTGAAGAGTGGAGAAGAGGAGAGAGGAAGGGGGGAGAAGATGGAGCAGAGGATGGATGACATCGGGAGCAGCATGGACTCAGATCTAAGAAGAGAGAGTTTTCAGGAGGAGGTAGGGATTGGGATGAGTGGAGGAACTGGGGACTCACAGATTTTGGGGGGAAGCTCGGCCCAGAGAGGTGCCTCGGAGGGAGGTGAAGTGGAGGGGAGTTGGACGCTGACAACGATACAGGAGACGAAAATGGTCACAGAAGCACAACAGTTACGGGACAGAAGAATCTGAGTTGGTTGGAAGAGATGGATTTTGAGTTTATTTCTGGTACAGACGACATTGAAAAGATAGATAAAACAAAAGGAGGATATAGGAAGAGGAAAGCGGCGGTGGAGAGAAAAAAGGACGGAAAAGGAGAAAAAACATGACAACAATTAGAGGATAATGAGAATATATATATATATTTTTTATTATTTATTGGAATGGTTAATTATGTCAATAAATGCAAATGGTTTAAGAACAATGGAAAAAAATCTAAGTATAGTAAAAATGAAGAATTCTGACATTTTATGCATACAAGAGACACACTGGGACAATGTCTGTATTTTAGAAGTAAAAAAATTATGGAGAGATTTTATTTTTGTAAACAATGGTATGGGGAATTCAAGTGGTGTTGCTATTTTATTGAGGAAGGATGTGGTTGATAATGTGATACGTATATATAATGATAATAATGGAAGGATTTTAATTTTAGATTTTTAATATATGAGTATGGTTTTTAAAATTATAAAATATTTATGCACCTAATACTGAAGGAGAGATTTTTAGAATTAGGAAAATGGTGTGAGGGAAACTGTATTGTAGTTGGGGATTTTTATGTTAAAATGGTTAGACTTGATATGACAAGAGGAGCTATTTTTTAGAAGTGATTCATCTAGGGGTGTTTAAAGAAGACTATGTTAGAAAAATACATTATTGATATATGGATGGAAGAAAATCCAGACAAAAGTGATTTTTCTAGAAGACAGGTGGTTTTAGGGGGAATTGAAACAAACAAGGATAGATTTGGTTTTAGTAAAAGAAGGTTTAAGGAATTTTATGAAAGATATTAAGTATGTTTTTACAACTTTTATTGATCATGCAGGTTTAATATTTTCGGTGGGTTTAGATAAGGAAAGAACAGGGGGTGGAATATGGTGTATGAATGCAGGGCATTTAGGAGATGAGGAATATGGTAAACAACTTAAATTGTGGATAAAATGGAAGAAAAGCATAAAGAGAATGATAAGTGTCAATGGTGGGAAATTGTTAAAAAAATAGTATTTAGTATTAGATATACAAGGAAAAAGAGATTTAGGATGAAAAGAGAAGAAAATGTTTTAAGAGCAAAACTGAATGAAGAAATTTGAAAATGTGATAATGAACCTAATTATAATATATTAAAGTTTTTGGAATTAAAAGCTAAATTGAGTAAATATGAAATAGATAAGTATAAGGGTGCAATTATAAGAAGTAAGGCAAATTATGTTTTAGAGGGGGAGAAATGTACTTTCTTTTTTCTTGGTTTAGAGAAGAGTAAGCAAAGGAGAACATATATTAGAGAGATTGAAAATGTAAAGGGTGAAGTTGTAAATTATGATGTAGAAATATTGGAAACGGTGAAGGATTTTTATAAGGGTTTATTTAAGAAAGGGGAGGTGGATGAGGGGTGTGTAAAGGAGATTTTGGGTAGTGTGGAGGTACAAATTGATGTGGACGATAAACAAATGTGTGATGGGAAGATAACAGTGAATGAAGCTAAAGATGCAATTAAGGAATTACACGTAAATAAGAGTCCTGGAGTAGATGGAATAATTGCAGAGTTTTATCAAATATATGGAAGTATTTTAGCACCTATTTTATTGGAAGTTTATCAATATATGGAGGGTAATAATAGTGTTTCAGAATCTATGGTGACAGGGATGATAACAATTTGATATAAAAATAAGGGGAGTAAGTTGAAACTGGAGAATTATAGGCCAATAAGTTTATTAAATTCAGATTATAAGATTGTAGCTAAAATACTAACAAATAGGATGAAGAAAGTTTTAAATTATATTATAGTACCTACACAGAATTATAGTGTGCCTGGAAGAGATATAGCTGATACAATTAATACAATTAGAGATGTGATAAATAAAATGAATAAGGATAAGATAGGGGGAATTGTTTTAAGTCTATATTTAAATAAAGCTTTTGATAGGGTGGAACATGATTTTATGTTTAGGTTAATGGAAAAATATGGTTTTGGTAATAGTAATAGGATGGATAAAATTATTATATGAGAAGGCAAAAAGTAGGGTAAAGTGTCTTATGGCCTTACCACCCTGAATACACCCCTTGTGATTAGTGTGAGTGAGAACAGCTGTGAGAGAGTGAGAGGAGAATCTGTGTTTGAGCAAGAGGAGATTTTGTCTGCTCACGTCGTCTTTTATCGTATAATTGTGATTTGGTTTTCGGATTAAGTTTACTTTTTATTTTGTGTGTGTTCCCCGGCAGCCGAGTGCTGTTAGGGGGACTCCCCCCAGTTTGTGTACTGACGGATGTAATGGCTGCGACCCACGCAAGTATAATGATGACGAAAACAGGAAAGGAGGCAGAAATCTACAAAAGAGCAGAAAACGAGTTATGAAAAAACTTTAATAGGGGTCAATGGGGCACTAGCGTCCCACCTACGACAACATCCGGTGAAATGCAGAGCGTAATATTAAGCATTCATGAAAATACAAGTGTTGTACACCACTCTTTAGCTTAGAATCTTGGTAATAGAACCACTTTGTCTGATTTACAATAGGCTTTACGGCGAAAGCATAGCATTTGATTATCTGAGGACAGCGCCTCGGATACTTCCTGCATATAAATATATTTCAAACCAGCGCATGCATTACAAAATCAAATATAGCGATAAAATAAATCACTTACCTTTTGAAGATCTTCCTCTGGTTGCAATCCCACGGGTCACAGGAACACAAAGAATGGTAATTTTGTTCGATAAAGTCCATCTTTATTTTCCTCAGGTTTTCGCCTGACATATCAGTTCTGTTATACTCAGACATTATTTTAACAGTTTTAGAAACTTCAGAGTGTTTTCTATCCAATACTAATATTTGCATATCCTAGTTTCTGGGCCTGAGTAACAGGCATTTTACTATGGGCACGCCAGACTCTCCGAACATCCGAACACTGCCCCCTAGCCCAAATAGGTTAACGGTGGCGGTATAAATTGAGGGGGAAGAGAAGATTACCATGATGGAAATGCTGCGGGGCATAAAATAAGTGTGTGGAACGGTGTGTGGCTGTAGGTTCAAAGTGGACAGGAGATGTGAAGTCACGATGGTGAATGCAAGTGCAAAAGAAAGATGGAAGCCTTCTCTGTGGACATACTATGCTTACAAGAGACAAATTGGACTGAGATATGTATTAAAAGCGTAAAGCAGAAATGGAATGGCCACATCTACATGAGTAACGGAACCGTACGTTCATGTGGGGTTGCTATACTCGTAAAGAAAGGAGTGGTGAGTAACCTAAGACTGATAATGAGCGACAATGAGTGAAGGGTGTTGGGATTCGGGTTTGAACATAAAGGGACAGAATATGCACTATACTGTATATATGCACGGAATGCGGAGAGGGATAGAGCAATCTTTTTTGGAACATTGAGACAGAAGTGTGTGGGGAACTGTATAATGGTGGGTCATTATAATGTGTGGGTAGATAGGCTAGATGCATCAAGAAGGGTGCATTTCAGATCAGACTCCTCACGAAGGGTACTGAAGGAAATAATGAGTGCGATAGGAATGGTAGATAAATGGAGAGAGGAGCACCCAGAGGCTCGAGTTTTTTCAAGAAGGCAGATGGTGAAGGGGGAATTAAAACAATCCAGGATAGATTTGTGTTTGGTAAAGAGGGAGGTAGAGCACTTGGTCGGAGGAGTGGAGTATCAGTTAACGGCGTTCAGTGACCATGATACTCAGTCCTTTCAGCTAGGGGTGGAGCAGGGAGGGGGAAGAGGTGCTTTAATGCAAGCCTGCTTAGGGAGAAAGGGTTTGAGGAGGTGGTAAGAGAGAGTGTGTGCTTGGCCATGCAAGAACAGATGTATGAGAGTGATGTGTGTGAGTGGTGGGAGTTACAGAGAAAGTTGAGAATAGAACAGGGAGGGTGGATGGGACCACAGGGTATAATATAACAGAGTATCTGAGGGTGAGGGAGGAGCTGAGGGAAGTAGAAAGGCGGAAATGTGAAGGGGCTGTAGTGAGGAGTAAAGCACAATATGTGATAGAGGGAGAAAGGAGCACAGCCTATTTCCTAGGTCTAGAGAAGAGAAAGCAAGAAAAAGGGAAAATATTTGAACTGGTGAATGAGAATGGGGAAAAAGTGACAGATTTGGTAGGAATAATTGAAACTGTGCAAGCATTTTATACAGATCTGTATACCTCTATGGGAGTGAATGAGGAATGTATGAATCAAGTGTTAGGGGCGGTGGAGGGAAGAGAGATAACAGAAGGGATGAAGGGGGATTCAGGCTTGACAGTGGAGGAGATTAAGGCAGCAATAATGGGGTTAAATCTAAATAAAAGTCCAGGGTCTGATGGATTGACTTTTGTGGATATGCTGGCCCCTATACTGGGTAGAGTGTATGAGAGTATGGAGAGAAGAAAGGTAGTGCCGGACTCTATGGGATTGGGGGTGCCAACTCTTGTATAAGGGTAAAGGTGACAAAAATTGTTTGAGAACTACAGAGCGTTGACACTGTTAAATTGTGATATAAAATTCTAGTGAAAGCTCTGGCTAACAGGATGAATAAGATCATGGCAAACATTACTGCACCCACCCAGGCATATGGGGTCCCGGGGAGGGATGTGGCTAATACATTGTGTACAATAAGGGATGTAGTGAAGGATATGAGGGAGGGAGGAGGAGTGGTGCTCTGTCTGGATTTAAACAAGGCATTTGACAGGGTTGAGCATGTATTCCTGCTAAAAACACTGGAAGGGGAAGGAATGAGAAACTGGGTGAAATTGTTGTATGAGAATGCAGTAAGTATGGTAAAATGCAATGATCTGCTCACAGACTCTTTCCCACTAGGGAGATCGATAAGGCAGGGATGTCCACTGTCAGCATTATTGTATAGTATGTCTGTAGAGCCGTTGGCAGCATATATTAAGAAGGAGAAGCAAATCAGGGGTATAAGCATGCCGGGGGGAGGAGTAAGTGTAATTCAACATTATGCAGATGACACAACATGTACAGTAAGAGATGTAAAAAGTGTGAATAAAATAATGGAATGCTTCAGTGTTTATGGCCAGGCTTCAGGAGCAAAGGTGAACATGGACAAGACTGAAATGATGTATATAGGAAAAGGGAACACAGGAAAATGTGACTTTCCATTAAAAGTAGTAAAGGGGAAGGGGAAGGTGAAGGTGAAGGTGTTAGGGATATATGTTGGAGAGGAAGAAATGGAGGCAAGAGATTATACATGGACGGGAGTGTTGAATAAAATAAAAACAACATTGAATTATTGGAAGCGAAGGGTATTGAAACTGAGGGGAAAAGTGGTAATTGTGAATGCATTATTAATGTCAAAGTATGTATATGTGCTAAGTGTATTGAATTTACCAAAGTGGTTGTTGAAGGAAAGTAAGGCGCTGGTGTCCAAAAATGTTTTGAGGGGGATAGCGCACAATGTGTTTATAGCGGATTATGAGAAAGGAGGGCTGAGGCTGGAAGATTTAGAAGTGAAGATGAGGGCAATGAGAGTGAGAACAGTGCAAAGGTTCCTGTATGGGAAGGAAGGCCATGGATGGAAAGAATATTTTAGGGAATGGATGCATAGGTGTGGGGATTATGGATTGTTGATGTGTTTAAAACCTGGAATGTATGAGGGGGGACCGGAATTCTACAGGGAGGTGTTAAAGGCCTGGGGTGAGTTCTTGCACAAGGTAAAGTACACATGTGAGAGGACAGGAGAGATGTTGGAGTCACCTGTGTTCTTGAATCCCATGCTAAGGAGTGAGGGAAGGGTGCTGGAGTCAAGGATCTTCATGAGGGCTGGTCTGCTCAAGGTAAATGACTTCAGGTATGAGATGGTGCCGGGTTTCTTAGGGGGACTAAACAAATAATAAAATAAAGCAGTGTATACCGGGAGAATGGGTAAAGAGTTTGGACGGAGAACAAAGAGTGGGGGAGAAGGCTGGATTACCTGAGTTGAGAATAGGTAAGGGGGGAACAGTGAAGGCGCTCTCTGAGGTGAAAGTGAAGGAATGGTACTGGGCACTTCTGGAGAGCAGAGTGTGGGAGCCTGCAGCGGAGAGGGTATGGAAGCAGGTCTTCCAGGGACTGTTAGTGAAGGAAATTTGGAAAAATATAGTCCTGAAATATAAAAGTCTGGAATGCGAGAGCCCGGCACGTCCTGTTTTGATTTTGATTTCATGCTGAGACATAGTAGGGTATTAGGTGGTGTTGCATCAGGTGGACAGAACTGTGTCGCGTGTGTGTGATGTGTGCAGAGTGCAAGATGAACATTTCATGCATATGTTGTTTTAATGTATAGAGGTAAAGGGATTTCAGGATAGGTTGAAAGGATTAGTGGAGAAGTACTGGTGGGGAGGCAGTAGTGGAGGAGGTTGGTGTTATTTGCACCGGAGATACAGTGCGCAGAGCCGGCGCAGGATATCCTGGTCCAAGGAGGCGCACTGGAAACCACGAGCGCTGAGCCAACACCCTCCTTCCAGGCTGCAAACTCCCCCTAGCCTGACAGATGTGGGGAGCTGGAATGTCGCGCACCGGGCTGTGGGCGTGCACTGGAGACACAGTGCGCAGAGCCGGCGCAGGATATCCTGGTCCGAAGAGGCGCACCGGAGACAAGGAGCGCTGAGCCAACACCCTCCTTCCAGGCTGCAAACTCCCCCTAGCTCGACAGATGCGGGGAGCTGGCATGTCGCGCACCGGGCTGTGAACGCGCATTGGAGACACCGTGTGCTTCACCGCATAACACGGTGCCATACCAGTGCGACGCTCCCTCCGGTAAGCACGGGAGTTGGCTCAGGTCTCCAACCTGGCACAACCAACCTCCCCGTGTGCCCCCCCCAAAAAATGTTATGGGGGCTGCCTCTCGGGCTTCCATGCTCCGTACTTCTCTTCGTAGAAGAGCCGCTCTGCCGTCGCTGCTTCCAACTCCTCCCTGGGACAGCGATACTCCCCCGCCTGACTCCAGGGTCCCTTGCCATCCAAGATCTCCCATGTCCCGGACTCCTGCTGACCCCACTGCTTGGTCCTTTTTGGGTGGGTTATTCTGTCACGGTTTTCTGATGGAGCGAACCAAGATGCAGCGAGGGTTCCAGTATACATACTTTATTTTAAATGCAACTGGCAAAAAACAGACCGTAACGCAGGTGTGGCGTGCGCACACACACAGGTACACAAATACAAACAATAACCCACAAGGCAAGTGGGGCAGGGAGGCAACGACAACCAGCTGCCTCTAATTGGGAACCTAACAAAAAAACAACATATCAAATCAAATCAAATTTATTTATAAAGCCCCCCTTACATCAGCTGATGTCACAGAGTGCTGTACAGAAACCCAGACTAAAACCCCAAACAGCAAGCAATGCATGTGTAAAAGCACGGTGGCTAGGAAAAACTCCCTAGAAAGGCCAAAACCTAGGAAGAAACCTAGAGAGGAACCAGGCTGTGAGGGGTGGCCAGTCCTCTTCTGGCTGTGCCGGGTGCAGATTATAACAGAACATGGACAAGATTTTAAAATGTTCATAAAACAGGCAGAACAGTTGAAACTGGAGAAGCAGCACGGCCAGGTGGACTCGGGACATCAAGGAGTCATCAGGCCAGGTAGGCCTTGAGGAATGGTCCTAATGCTCAGGTCCTCAGAGAGAGAGAGAGAGAGAGAGAGAGAGAGAGAGAGAGAGAGAGAGAGAGAGAGAGAGAGAGAGAGAGAGAGAGAGAGAGAGAGAGAGAAGAAGAATAAAGAAAGAGAGAGATAATTAGAGAGAGCATACTTAAATTCACACAAGACACCAGATAAGAGAGAAATACTCCAGATATAACAGACGGACCCTAGCCCCCCGACACATAAACTACTGCAGCATAGAGTTCCTTACATAACCCTAGTCACTCCCTGACCCAACACACCATAGAGAAACCTAGAGAGCTCTCTATGGCCAGGGCGTGACAGACTGTAAACAAGGTGGTTTTCCACAGAGTACACAGACTTGGAGCTCGGAGCGACAAGACTAAGGGTCCCCGACCGATCATCGCAAAATTTGAACACTACCAACAAAAGGAGCTGATCAAAAGCAAGGGAAGGGAGCTTAAAGGGACCAAATTCCGTCTCAATTATCAATTTCCAAGGGAGATAAACGAACGTCGTAAGAGACTGTATCCGGTACAAAGACAACAAAGGAAGGATGGTAGGCGTGCCTTTATCATTGTGAACTCTTTATAGATAGACATATATTCCGAGCCAGCTCCATAACACCGTGGCTGTACTAAATTCTACAGGGACTTTCAGGTTACGAAAAAAAAGAAGGTATGGGAACTGTAAAAATATCTGAACATTATGAATTGGTTATGAACACATACATACTCAATTACATGCTTGCTTACACATACAGACTTATACACACACACACCTGATCTCGCTCTCTTCTTTACCTCTCTCTCTTGTCGAGAACTGTTTTATAATGTAATGTGTTTATTGTTTGTCTATCATTATTATGTATTTGTCTACAAGTTTATATATATTTTTATGTTTACAACAAGCAAGGGGAAGATATCAGAATAGGGGCATTGGGGAATAATAACATATTGCATGGAATACATTTGTACTGTAGTGAAGCCATCTCTAGAGTAATGCAAGGTCTCTTTCATGATCATGTGAAACGTCAATTGCTATGGAAATGCTGGGATGTGATTTCAATTATGTTAAAGGTAATTATGATGCAACTATGATGGTGATACGATATGGATTACAATTATCATCATGAATATTAAGGCTATACGCACTACATGTAACACACATAGACACTCAACCATGCAAGTTGGCAGTTATTATTTATTTGGACATAAAACATTATAGTCTTCCTCTTATACAGACATCGTACACACTCTCACTATATCACATCCAATATCATACACATCAACCTACTCAGATTTGCTACACACATAATATCTTGTCTCAATTTTCTAACATCTGTGGCATTGGCTCACAGGCAAACAGGCAAGGGAATAAAACAAATATTGCTAGAACCTATTTCTTGAATTCTAAATATCAGACATTTGAAAGCTATAATTTTGACCATCATAATACCAATAACTTTCCAAGCACTAATTATGGTCAATTTAGACTGAGAATAGTATCTAGCTTTGGTAAGGGGTGAAATAAGTATAGCCAGTTATAATTGTAACGGTTTAGCAGATTATAAAAAAAGATCAGTCTTTACATCTTTAAAACATGGCTAAATGAAAAGGAATATAACGTATACTGTTTACAGGAAACTCACTCTACATCCTTAGATGAAGTTGAGTGGGAAAAGGAATGGGGTGGTGAAGTAATTTTCTGTCATGGACAAAGGAACTCAAAGGGTGTGATGATATTAATTAACAAATATTTCGATCTGAATGTGCAAATAGTCAGGAATTATTCGCAAGGAAGGTGGATCCTTTTGAATATGAAAGTGGACAAAAAATAGATTTTGCTCATTAATCTATAATGGTCCAAATCAGGATGATCCACACTTCTTCGAAAACATTTATACCAATTTATTGAACTTACAGGCAACAAATGATCAAATCATTATGGTAGGAGACTTTAACACAGTGTTAAGTACCTCAATGGACCGTAAAGGTAATCACTCTACAAACTATCATCACCGTCCCTTTAAGGAAATCACAAATGTTATGGACACATTAGAAATAGTAGATATTTGGAGACTAAAAAACCCCGACCTAGTGAGATAAACATGGAGGAGACTTAATCAAGCTAGTCGTCTTGACTACTTTCTTGTCTCTTTCTCTTTTGCGTCAAAGGTTAAAAAAGTTTTAATAGGAGACAGAATGCGATCAGATCATCATCTAATTGGCATTCACATAACTCTTATAGATTTTCCACGTGGACGGGGATATTGGAAATGTAATCAAAGTCCCACTGAATGAAGATTATGGTAAGGAATTCTTTCCAAATAATATAAAAAATTGAAAATTAACAAATTACAGAGGAATAACTTTTTGAGGCTATTAAATCCTTTCATTCTGAAAAACCCCAGGGATTGATGGCATACCGGTAGAGGTATATCAAGTATTTTTTGATATATTAAAAGCTCCATTGTTAGATTGTTCTAACTACTCCTATAGAAATGGTCGTCTGTCAGGTACTCAGCAGGAAGGTCTGATTTCTCTATTATTAAAACAAGATCCAGATGGCAAATATAAAGATCCAATCTATCTAAAAGACTGGAGGCCCCTTACACTTCAATGTTGTGATGCAAAAACACTAGCAAAATGCATAGCACTCAGAATTAAAAGGGTTTTTACCAGGTATTGTTCATCCTGATCAGACAGGTTTTTTACATGGACGATACATTGGAGATAATATACGACAACTACTAGAAATAATAGAACATCATGAAACATATAAGAAGCCAGGAGTGGTATTTATTTTTACCTTAATTTAACTAGGAAAGTCAGTTAAGAACAATTTCTTATTTTCAATGACAGCCTAGGAACAGTGGGTTAACTGCCTTGATGTCACGATCTTCATAACGGACAGACCAAGGCGCAGCGAGGCATCCAGTATACATGTTTTATTTTACGAAACGAAACGAAACACACGTAACTGGGCAAAATAAACAAACGTAAACGAAGACCATGACGTTGAAAACATAACTGACAAAACACACAGCTATGACCAAACAATAACCCACAAAACCTATACGAAAACCCCAAACATATATATGGTTCCCAATTAGAGACAACGACACACAGCTGCCTCTAATTGGGAACCATTACCCCAACATAGATATATAACACCTAGAACATAAAAAAAACCTTACACCAAAACCAAAAAAACCAAAACAAAACACGCCAGCCTGTCTTTTCAGGCCTGGACGTGACACTTGATCAGGGGCAGAACAACAGATTTGTACCTCGTCAGATCGGGGATTCGATCTTGCAACCTTTCTGATTACTAGTCCAATGCTCTAACCACTAGGCTACCCTGCCACCACATAGTGGATTTTGAAAAGGCATTTGATAAAGTAAGCCTGGATTTTTCAATTTCGGTGAATAGCAACCCCAGGTTTAAAATAGTAAATAACGGCTACTTCTCAGAGAGTTTTGAATTGTCAAGAAGAGTTAAACAAGGGTGTCCGCTGTCACCATATCTATTCGTTATGGTCATCAAAATGCTAGCTATTAAAATCAGATCCAATAACAACTTTAGAGGATTAGAAATCCAAGGCTTAAAAACAAAGGTGTCCATGTATGCCGATGACTCAAGTTTTATATTAAGTCCGCAAGCTAGATCCCTGCAATGTCTCATTGAAGATCTAGATAACTTGTCTGTACTATCTGGACTAAAACCTAATTATGATAAGTGTACAATATTACATATTGGATCATACATTTTTTTTAAACTTTTACATTATCCTGCAGTTTACCTATTAAATGGGCTGATGGGGATTAGACATACTTGGTATTCATATCACAAAATATATAAATAAACTCTCCACAATGAATTTCAATAGATTTATGGAAAAATTGCCCTGATTAACTCCTTAGTCATATCTCAGTTTACTCACTTACTGATGGAGCTGCCTACTCCTGATGTTTCATTTTTCAAATCATATGAGCAAAAAATATTTCGCTATATCTGTGACGTTAAACCAGACAAAATAAAGCGTGCCTATCTATATAATGAATATGAATTGGGGGGGATGAGATTATTAAATATAAAAGCACTACACCTCTCTATAAAAGCTTCACTTATTCAAAAGTTTTAATTGAACCCTAAATGGTTCTCAAGTAGATTACTAAGAAAATGTCATCCATTGTTTAAAAATTGCCTTTTTGACTTTGTGCAGATTGCCATGTCTCATTTTCGATTAATTGAAAATTATACTTTTTTCAAAGTATCTCTCCTTTTCAAACAAGAATTGCAGAGCTGGCTACAATTAAAATTTCATCTCCCTGAAAAGATAGGAGGCAGGTGGCAGCGGGAGGAGGTAGGGAACTGGTCTGTCTGCCCAATATAAAGGATCAAAACTGGCGGAGGAACACAAATAGCATAAATAGGAAAGTATACCAGTTTCATTTGAGGACCAGGATGTTAACAACTGTGCCATACAGATTGCAAAATATTTGGGAAGAGATTTTTGATGGTACCGATTCCATGGTACATGGTGTATGAGTTGATATATAAAGCAACGCAAGATTCAAGACCATGCTTTTCAGCTAAAATTATTATATAGAATTCTTGGCACCAACAAAATGTTGAATATTTGGGGCATAAAATCATCTCTGCAGATTTTGTTGTGAGGATACAGAATCAATAGACCATTTATTTTGCATTTACCCTCAGGTAGCCTGTTTCTGGTCTCAAGTTCAGGAATGGCTGAAAATGCATAGCGTTTATATAAAATTGACCCTAGAAATAGTACTGTTAGGAGATCTGGAGAGACCAGGTCAGTCAATTACTAATATACTAATACTCTTAGTAAAAGTATTTATCTTCAACTCGCAATCTGTGGATTCTATTCGATTAGATAGATTGAAATTGTACGTTAAACATCACAGCATATTTGAAAGATATACAGTGGGGCAAAAAAGTATTTAGTCAGCCACCAATTGTGCAAGTTCTCTCACTTAAAAAGATGAGAGAGGCCTGTAATTTTCATCATAGGTACACTTCAACTATGACAGACAAAATGAGAGGAAAAAATCCAGAAAATCACATTGTAGGATTTTTAATGAATTTATTTGCAAATTATAGTGGAAAAAAAGTATTTGGTCACATACAAACAAGCAAGATTTCTGGCTCTCACAGACCTGTAACTTCTTCTTTAAGAGGCTCCTCTGTCCTCCACGTGTTACCTGTATTAATGGCACTTGTTTGAACTTGTTATTAGTATAAAAGACACCTGTCCACAACCTCAAACAGTCACACTCCAAACTCCACTATGGCCAAGACCAAAGAGCTGTCAAAGGACACCAGAAACAAAATTGTAGACTTGCACCAGGTTGGGAAGACTGAATCTGCAATAGGTAAGCAGCTTGGTTTGAAGAAATCAACTGTGGGAGCAATTATTAGGAAATGGAAGACATACAAGACCACTGATAATCTTCCTCGATCTGGGGCTCCACGCAAGATCTCACCCCGTGGGGTCAAAATGATCACAAGAACGGTGAGCAAAAATCCCAGAACCACACGGGGACCTAGTGAATGACCTGCAGAGAGCTGGGACCAAAGTAACAAAGCCTACCATCAGTAACACACTACGCCGCCAGGGACTCAAATCTTGCAGTGCCAGACATGACCCCCTGCTTAAGCCAGTACATGTTCAGGCCCGTCTGAAGTTTGCTAGAGAGCATTTGGATGATCCAGATGAGGATTGGGAGAATGTCATATGGTCAGATGAAACCAAAATATAACTTTTTGGTAAAAACTCAACTCGTCGTGTTTGGAGGACAAAGAATGCTGAGTTGCATCCAAAGAACACCATACCTACTGTGAAGCATGGGGGTGGAAACATCATGCTTTGGGGCTGTTTTTCTGCAAAGGGACCAGGACGACTGATCCGTGTAAAGGAAAGAATGAATGGGGCCATGTATCGTGAGATTTTGAGTGAAAACCTCCTTCCATCAGCAAGGGCATTGAAGATGAAACGTGGCTGGGTCTTTCAGCATGACAATGATCCCAAACACACCGCCCGGCAACGAAGGAGTGGCTTCGTATGAAGCATTTCAAGGTCCTGGAGTGGCTAGCCAGTCTCCAGATCTCAACCCCATAGAAAATCTTTGGAGGGAGTTGAAAGTCCGTGTTGCCCAGCGACAGCCCCAAAACATCACTGCTCTAGAGGAGATCTGCATGGAGGAATGGGCCAAAATACCAGCAACAGTGTGTGAAAACCTTGTGAAGACTTACAGAAAACGTTTGACGTCTGTCATTGCCAACAAAGGGTATATAACAAAGTATTGAGATAAACTTTTGTTATTGACCAAATACTTATTTTCCACCATAATTTGCAAATAAATACATTAAAAATCCTACAATGTGATTTTCTGGATTTCTTTTTCTCATTTCGTCTGTCATAGTTGAAGTGTACCTATGATGAAAATTACAGGCCTCTCTCATCTTTTTAAGTTGGAGAACTTGCACAATTGGTGGCTGACTAAATACTTTTTTGCCCCACTGTATGTTGCATGGAAATCCGACGAGGGTGGCCAGCAGAGATAGGTGGGATGGGCTGAGGGAGGCTGAGGGTCGGGATGTGGAATTGGAGACAAGTGGGAGTGGAGTTGCCGTGCGGGAGATAGAATGATGGTCAAAGTAAAAAATAAAGTCAAAATAAAATATTATAAAAAGTAAGTTTGAATGACACTGAGAGCCAGTGTTTTTACAGCTAACACCGGTTTGCCTGAGGCTGATGCCGTGCAGGTGTTTGTACACATGCATACACTCTCATTCAAATAAACGCATACAAGAACACACACATGCATGTAATAGTGCCAGATATGCACACAAACATATACAGTTGGCATTGCTGTTATGATTTTAGTTGTCTTTGATGTCCTGTTTTTTATTTTGCATTGTTGTTTGCTGTTTTCTTTTGTCTTTTTTGGTTGTTTGTGCATTGGGGGGTTCTTCGGGATATTGGAGGGTTCGGGTTTCACATTTTTTGGCATGGTGGGAGATCTGTTAACGTGCCCTTGAGCAGAGCATTGACTTTGGATGCTTCTGAGTGTCGCTCTTAATGGGAGTCTGTTGGATGTCTGGTATGGTGTAGTTGTTGAGCGGCTTCACTGCAAGCATATTGTATGTTTCAGATATTATTTATGTCTTTAATGAAATTAGGGCCCTAAAAATGACCAAATACACTGACTGTTTAAAGCAACAACAAAAACATATGGTAAACCTGAAAAATCTAAATAGAATCTGAATTGTTGAAAACCCCGATAAGCAGTCATGTGATTTTGTTGTCTGTGCCCAGGAAGATGTGCTTGTGCAGCAACTGCATCTAAACCTGGAGGTCATAGGAGTGATCAGAGAGAAGGCAATCTTCTGTTACTTCAACGTGTACATGCAAAAGTACACTATATATACAAAAGTATGTGGATACCCCTTCAAATTAGTGGATCCGACAATTTCCGCCACACCCGTTGCTGACAGGTACATAAAATCGAGCACACAGCCACGCAATCTCCATAGACAGACATTGGCAGTAGAATGGCCTTACTGAAGAGCTCAGTGATTTTCAACGTGGCACCGTCATAGGATGCCACCTTTCCAACAGGTCAATTCGTCAAATTTCTGCCCTGCCAGAGCTTCCCCGGTCAACTGTAAGTGCTGTTATTGTAATGTGGAAATGTTCAGGAGCAACAACGGCTCAGCCGCAAAGTGGTAGGCCACACAAGCTCACAGAACGGGACCGCTGAAGCGCGTAGCTCACAAAAAACGTCTGTCCTCGGTTGCAACACTCACTACCGAGTTCCAAACTGCCTCTGGATGAAACGACAGCACAAGAACTGTTCGTCAGGAGCTTCATGAAATGGGTTTCCATGGCCGAGCAGCCGCACACAAGCCTAAGATCACCATGCGCAATGCCAAGCGTCGGCTGGAGTGATGTAACACTTGCCACCATTGGACTCTGCAGCAGTGGAAACGCGGTCTCTGGAGTGATGAATCACGCTTCACCATCTGGCAGTCCGACGCACTAATCTGGGTTTGGCAGATGCCAGGAGAATGCTACCTGCCCCAATGCATAGTGCCAACTGTAAAGTTTGGTTCGGGCTAGGCCCCTTAGTTCCAATGGAAGGGAAATCTTAATGCTACAGTATACAATGATATTCTAGACGATTCTGTGCTTCCAACTTTGAGGGAACTGTTTGGAGAAGGCCTGTTTCTGCATGACAATGCCACCGTGCACAAGAAGAGGTCCATACAGAAATTGTTTTATCGAGAGCGGTGTAGAAGAACTTGACTGGCCTGCACAAAGGTTTGACCTCAACCATATCGAATACCTTTGGGATGAATTGGAACGCCAACATCCGTGCCTGACATCACTAATGCTCTTGTGGCTGAATAGAAGCAAGTCCCTGCAGCAATGTTCCAACATCTAACAGGAAGCCTTTCCAGAAAAGTGGAGGCTGTTATAGCAGCAAAGGGGGGACCAACTCCATATTAATGCCCATGATTTTGGAATGAGATGTTCGACGAGCAGGTGTCCACATACTTTTGGTCATGTAGTGTATCTACCTCAATAACCTCGTACCCCTGCACATCGACTTGGTACTGGTACCCCTTTAATACAGTATAGCCAAGTTATCGTTACTCATTGTGTATCTATTATTAACTTTTTTACTTATTTCTCTATTTTCTTTCTCTCTGCATTGTTGGGAAGATAAGTAAGCATTTCACTGTTAGTCCACACCTGTTGTTTAGGAAGCATGCGACGAATAAAACTTGATTTTATTTGTTTAGGAATTTTTGTTTGTTTGACATTTGACAATGTGAAATCAACTGGACCAAAAAAAAAATATTGCAATGTAGCAAATAATAAAACTCTGATTTAAACTATAACTCAAAACTATGTGTGAAAACACCTTGTCACTCAGGGTTGGCTGTGGCCTCAGCGGGTGGAGAGACGGAACGAGGGATGAAGGGAAGGAGGGAGGTTCAGGGATGGAGATGGCCACAGCCATGGCGCTAACTGGGAACTTTTGGCTTTCATTTCGGACTGGGAGTGGCTGCTGCGACGAGCGAGGGAAGGAAAGAGAGAGAAAAGAGAGGAAGAGTGCCTTGTCCCGGTCTGCACTCTCGCCCCATCGCATAAACATCGGCCGCCTCCTACAGCCTACTAAACTTGCTCCCCTCAAGAAAAAAGACAGAACGAAAAAAAGAACACCTAGCAAATACCCTCCAACTCAGCAAAATCCTCAAGTCTGAGTTCAAGAGCCCTTGAGCCTCTGTGAGTCCAAGGCTTATGATACACCCTCTCCCCACCCTCCCTCCAGACACTGAGAATATATCACCCACTAACCTATCATCTGATCTCAGATCTGCCCTTACGCAACACTCTCCTTCTCACCCCTAGTACAGTAGGGTCCTTTTTTATTTCCCTCCTACCCCTAATGTGTGGCTTCCTCTACCCATGATTGAATGGCTGTTGAGCAGGAAGGACAGGCAGAGCAGTTCTATAACCCGGGCCTGTGACAGAACCAAGTGTTGCTGAAGAGAAGAGAGAGAGGGGGTTAAATTGAAGCAGCTGGCATGAGTTCTGGTCAGCTCTGGAAAGAAGGCAAGGCCATATTATTTTCTTCATTGGTAATTAAGGACAAGGCAGCAGTCCTGTGGCGACTGACAAGAGAGTTAGCCAGGGAAGGTCAAACCAAGCCAGAGGAACAGGGTGTTCTGTCTGACGGACTGTGTCTGTGTGTGTGTTTGTGTGTACAACATTGGAAACCAGGCAGAGCAGGCACCCACTGCCCAGCCACCAGCCAATGACAACAGAGAAGAAAGTCTAACTGAGAGACTTTTCATGGTGACCCCTGGGTTCAACAGGTTCAATTCCACTCTCCTACTTACTCTCTCTCCCTCTCAATCCATCTTCCTGTCTCCCCTCACCGCCTTTCTACCAGGCCTCTCACAAGGCCTCTCTCTCTACACAGAGATATACTTCTTTCTCCCTTTTCACCGTCCACAACCGTTCATATTGGTAGTGCAACAGCATATGAATCGACTCGGGCCACATAAGTTACAGAAAAGTTAAGTTATAAAATGAGTTAAAATGTTACAGATATGCCTCCAGGCAAAAATGGAGAATGGGTGGAATAAATGGAAAATGGAGACTTAGAAAATATGGCAATTTCTGGGTTGTGCTGCAGCTGGGGGAGATTGTTTTGCAGGGCCGGGGCAATTTGTCAAGCCAAAACTCTGAAGGGGAGCTCGCCAGTGTCTAACCTCCGCACCCTGCTAACTCGTGAGAGATCTGTGGGTCGCGTTCAGTAAGCATTAAATTATATACAAGCGTTAAAACTGTAGCTGTCATTCCTGAACGTTTTTTGGCCATTGAATGAAGCCTCTTTGTCTGTGCAAACTGAACGGCATCCTAAAGAAATAAGAGTGACGGTGTAATTCAAATTGGACTATGGATAGGACATGGTCAGACAGGGTGAGAGACTGTCTCACACCCTGAAAGACAGGGTGAGAGACAGAGGTTGACAAAAAGAGGGAAAGAGAATGAGAAAAAGAGTTGTAAAGGAAGAAAATGAGAGAGAAATTGAAATGAAAGAGAAAGAAAGAGTGGTAGATTGAGGAACAAAGAGGAAGGAAAGAGAACCCACATAAAATGTACAGTTGAAGTCGGAAGTTTACATACACTTTTCTATAGAATTGAGGTCAGGGCTTTGTGATGGCCACTCCAATAACTTGACTTTGTTGTCCTTAAGCAATTTTGACACAACTTTGGAAGTATACTTGGGGTCATTGTCCACTTGGAAGACCCATTTGTGCCCAAGCTATAACTTCCTGACTGATGTCTTGAGATGTTGCTTCAATATATCCACATCATTTTCCTGCCTCATGATGCCATCTATTTTGTGAAGTGCACCAGTCCCTCCTGCAGCAAAGCACCCCCACAACATGATGCTGCCACCCCCGTGCTTCACGGTTGGGATGGTGATCTTCGGCTTGCAATACTCCCCCATTTTCCTCCAAACATAACGATGGTCATTATGGCCAAACAGTTCTATTTTTGTTTCATCAGACCAGAGGACAATTCTCCAACATGTACGATCTTTGTCCCCATGTGCAGTTGCAAACCGTAGTCTGGCTTTTTTATGGCGGATTTGGAGCAGTGGCTTCTTCCTTCCTGAGCGGCCTTTCAGGTTATGTCGATATAGGACTTGTTTTACTGTGGATATAGATACTTTTGTACCTGTTACCTCCAGCATCTTCACAAGGTCCTTTGCTGTTGTTCTGGGAATGATTTGGACTTTTCACACCAAAGTACGTTCATCTCTAAGAGACAAAACGTGTCTCCTTCCTGAGCGGTATGACGGCTGCGTGGTCCCATGGTGTTTATACTTGCGTACTATTGTTTGTACAGATGAATGTGGTACCTCCAGGCGTTTGGAAATTTTTCCCAAGGATGAACCAGACTTGTGGAGGTCTACAATTATTTTTCTGAGGTCTTGGCTGATTTCTTTTGATTTTCCCATGATGTCAAGCAAAGAGGCACTGAGTTTGAATGTAGGCCTTGAAATACATCCACAGGTACACCTTCAATTGAGTCAAATTATGTCAATTAGCCTATCAGAAGATTCTAAAGCCATGACATCATTTTCTGGAATTTTCCAAGCTGTTTAAAGGCACAGTCAACTTAGTTTATGTAATCTTCTGACCCACTGGAATTGTGATACAGTGAATTATAAGTGAAATAATCTGTCTGTAAACAATTGTTGGAAAAATTACTTGTGTCATGCACAAAGTAGATGTGTTAACCGACTTGCCAAAACTATAGTTTGTTAACAAGAAATGTGTGGAGTGGTTGAAAAACAAGTTTTAATGACTCCAACCTGAGTTTATGTAAACTTCCGACTTCAACTGTACATATGAGATGAGTAATGCAAGATATGTAAACATTATTAAAGTGGCATTGTTTAAGTGACTAGTGTTCCATTTATTAAAGTGGCCAATGATTTCAAGTCTGTATGTAGTCAGCCGCCTCTCTGTGCTAGTGATGGCTGTTTAACAGTCTGATGGCTTTGAGATAGGAGCTGTTTTTCAGTCTCACGATCCCAGCTTCGATGCACCTGTGCTGACCTCACCTTCTGGATGGTAGCGGGGTGAACAGGCAGTGGCTCGGTTGTTGTCCTTGGTGATCTTTTTGGCCTTCCTGTGACATCGGTTGCTGTAGGTGTCCTGGAAGGAAGGTAGTTTGTCCCCGATGATGCGCTGTGCAGACCGCACAACCCTTGGAGAGCCCTGCGGTTGTGGGTGGTGCAGTTGCCTGACCAGGCGGTGATGGCGCCGGACCAAGCAAGATGGCGCCGACAGAGATGGTCACCTCGCTTCGAGTCCTTTGTAAACTATGCAGTATTTAGTTTTTTTGTACAGTGAGGGAAAAAAGTATTTGATCCCCTGCTGATTTTGTACGTTCGCCCACTGACAAAGAAAGGATCAGTCTATAATTTTAATGGTAGATTTATTTGAACAGTGAGAGGCAGAATAACAACAAAGAAATCCAGAAAAACGCATGTGAACATTTTTATTAATTGATTTGCATTTTAATGAGGGAAATAAGTATTTGACCAGTCTGCAAAACATGACTTAGTACTTGGTGGCAAAACCCTTGTTGGCAATCACAGAGGTCAGACGTTTCTTGTAGTTGGCCACCAGGTTTGCACACATCTCAGGAAGGATTTTGTCCCACTCCTCTTTGCAGATTTTCTCCAAGTCATTAAGGTTTCGAGGCTGACGTTTGGCAACTCGAACCTTCAGCTCCCTCCACAGATTTTCTATGGGATTAAGGTCTGGAGACTGGCTAGGCCACTCCAGGACCTTAATGTGCTTCTTCTTGAGCCACTCCTTTGTTGCCTTGGCCGTGTGTTTCGGGTCATTGTCATGCAGGAATACCCATCCACGACCCATGTTCAATGCCCTGGCTGAGGGAAGGAGGTTTTCACTCAAGATTTGACGGTACATGGCCCCGTCCATCGTCCCTTTGATGCGGTGAAGTTGTCCTGTCCCCTTAGCAGAAAAACACCCCCAAAGCATAATGTTTCCACTTCCATGTTTGACGGTGAGGATGGTGTTCTTGGGGTCATAGGCAGCATTCCTCCTCCTCCAACACGGCGAGTTGAGTTGATGCCAAAAAGCTCCATTTTGGTCTCATCTGACCTCAACACTTTCACCCAGTTGTCCTCTGAATCATTCAGATGTTCATTGGCAAACTTCAGACGGGCATGTATATGTGCTTTCTTGAGCAGGGGGACCTTGCGGGCGCTGCAGTGTGTTACCAATTGTTTTCTTGGTGACTATGGTCCCAGCTGCCTTGAGATCATTGACAAGATCCTCCCGTGTAGTTCTGAGCTGATTCCTCACCTTTCTCAGGATCATTGCAACTCCACGAGGTGAGATCTTGCATGGAGCCCCAGGCCGAGGGAGATTGAGAGTTCTTTTGTGTTTCTTCCATTTGCGAATAATCGCACCAACTGTTGTCACCTTCTCACCAAGCTGCTTGGCGAATGTCTTGTATCCCATTCCAGCCTTGTGTAGGTCTACAATCTTGTCCCTGACATCCTTGGAGAGCTCTTTGGTCTTGGCCATGGTGGATAGTTTGGAATCTGATTGATTGATTGCTTCTGTGGACAGGTGTCTTTTATGCAGGTAACAAACTGAGATTAGGAGCACTCCCTTTAAGAGTTTGCTCCTAATCTCAGCTCGTTACCTGTATAAAAGACACCTGGGAGCCAGAAATCTTTCTGATTGAGAGGGGGTCAAATACTTATTTCCCTCATTAAAATGCAAATCAATTTTTAAAAAAATTCACATGCGTTTTTCTTGATTTTTTTGTTGTTATTCTGTCTCTCACTCTTCAAATAAACCTACCATTAAAGTTATAGACTGATCATTTCTTTCTCAGTGGGCAAACGTACAAAATCAGCAGGGGATCAAATACTTTTTTCCCTCACTGTATTATTTCTTACATTGTTAGCCCAGAAAATCTTAAGTGCTATTACATACACCTGGGAAGAACTATTCGATATAAGAGCGACGTCAACTTACCAACATTACGACCAGGAATACGACTTTCCAAAAGAGGATCCTTTGTTCGGACCACCACCCAGGACATTGGATCTAATCCCAGAGGCTGACCCAAAACAACATCGCCACAGGAAAGGTAGATGGAGCGGCCTCCTGGTCAGACTTCAAAGGCTTGCACACCACCCACCACTTCCGAGCAAATTACTTGCCAATGTCCAGTCTCTAGACAACAAGGTGGAAATTAGTGCAAGGGTTGCCTTCCAGAGAGACATCAGAGATTGTAACATTCTCTTAAAGACTCAAGGTGTAATCATAACAACATACAGGAACTAAAGTCCTGTTGTAACCTGACCTAGAATTCCTTATAATCAAATAATCAAATCTCCCAAGATAATTCTCTTTGATTATAGTCATAGCCATGTTTATCCTGTTTGGGCTAGGGGGCAGTATTTTGAAGTTCGGATGAAAAACATGCAAAAGTAAGCTGCCTCTTACTCAGGCCCAGAAGCTAGGATATGCATATAATTAGTAGCTTTGGATAGAAAACACTCTGTGAAGTTTCTAAAACTGTTAAAATAATGTCTGTGATTATAACAGAACGGATATGGTAGGCGAAAACCCGAGCAAAATCCATCTGGAAAATCTAAATCTGTCATGTCACACTGTTTTCAATTGGATCCTATTCAATCCATTGTATTTTAGCTCCCAGATTGCAGTTCCTATGGCTTCCACTAGATGTCAACAGTCTTTAGAAAAGGTTTCAAGGTTTTATCTTGAATTACCATGGAGTAAGATATGTTTTTCCTGAGGTGTCCTGTTATGGATTGAGCGCGTAACAGTGAGCGCGCTCTTAGCTCTTCTATTCAACAGGCTATATTCCGTCTGAAATATTATCATTTATATTCATTTTAGGGTATCTGAGTATTGATTAGAAACGCTGTTTGACTTGTTTCGACAAACTTTACCGATACTTTTGGGATATTGTTTGTCTGCATGGATGAACGCCTTTGGGCAGGTGGATTACTGAACAAAACGTGACAACCAAACAGAGCTTTATGGATATAAAGAGGAACTTTATCGAACAAAAGGACCTTTTATTGTGTAGCCAGGACGCTTTGGTATGCCATCAGATGAAGATCTTCAAAGGTAAGCGATTTATTTTATCGCTATTTTTGAGTTTTGTGACACCTCTGCTGGTTATGTTATTATGCTAATTGAATATGTGTGCGGGGCGCTGTCCTCAGACAATCAAACGTTCTGCTTTTGCCGTAAAGCCTTTTTGAAATCTGCCAAAGCTGTTAATTAACAAGATTCTAAGGTTTTGAATGGTGTGCAACACTTGTATTTTCATTAATGTTTAAAATGAGTATTTTTGTAATTTGAATTTGGAGCTCTGCATTTCACCTGGTGTTGTCGCATGTGGGACATGACCGTCCCCCCTAGCCCTAAGAAGTTATCCCCCCAAGCAGATACCTCAACAGCCCTCAAGGAACTTCACTGGACTCTATGTAAATTGGAAACCATATATCCTGAGGCTGCATTTAAGCAAATTTTTTAACAAGGCTACCTAAATTCTTCCAGCACATTGACTGTAGCGGAAATACACTGGACCACTGCTACTCTAACTTCCACAAAGCATACAAGGTCCTCCCCCGCCCTCCCTTCGGCAAATCTGACCTCGACTCTGTCTTGCTCCTAGCGTTGTATAGGCAGAAACTCAAACAGGATGTACCTGTCACCGCTTTGAGGATAATACAGTGCCACCGACGTGGCCCGCTACCAAGGACTGCGGGCCCCACCTCTCATTCTCCGTGGCCGATGTGAGTAAGACATTTAAACGTGTTAACCCTCGCAAGGCTGATGTCCCAGACGGCATCCCTAGCCGCGTCCTTAGAGCATGCCCAGACCAGCTTGCTGGTGTGTTTACGGACATATTTAATCACTCCCTATCCCAGTCTGCTGTCTCCACATGCTTCAAGATGGCCACCATTGTTCCTGTATCAAAGAAGGCAAAGATAACTGAACTAAATGACTATCGCCAAGTAGCACTCACTTCTGTCATCATGAAGTGCTTTGAGAGACTAGTCAAGGATCATATTACCTTCGCCTTACCTGCCACCCTAGACCCACTTCAGTTTGCATACCGCCCCAACAGGTCCACAGACGATGCAATTGTCATCACACTGCACATTGCCCTATCCCATCTGGACAAGAGGAATACCTACGTAAGAATTCTGTTCATTGACTACTGCTCAGCATTCAAAACCATAGTACCCTCCAAGCACAACTTTAAGCTTAAGGCCCTGGGTCTCAACCCCGCCCTGTTCAATTGGGTCCTGGACTTTCTGACGGGCCGCCCCCAGGTGGTGAAGGTAGGAAACAACATCTCCACTTTGCTGATCCTCAACACTGGGGCCCCACAAGGGTGCGTGCTCAGCCCCCTCTTGTACTCCCTGTTCACCCATGACTGCATGGCCATGCACGCCTCCAACTCAATCATCAAGTTTGCAGACGACACAACAGTAGTGGGCTTGATTATCAACAACGACGAGACAGCCTACAGGGAGGAGGTGAGGGCCCTCGGAGTGTAGTGTCAGGAAAACAACCTCTCACTCAACATCAACAAATCAAACGAGATGATCGTGGACTTCAGGAAACAGCAGAGGGAGAACCCCCCTATCCACATCAACAGGACAGTAGTGGAGAAGGTAGAACGTTTTAAGTTCCTTGGCGTACACATCACGGACAAACTGAAATGGTCCAACCACACAGACAGTGTGGTGAAGAAGGCGCAACAGCGGCGCAACAGCGCCTCTTCAACCTCAGGAAGCAGAAGAAATTTGCCTTGTCACCTAAAACCCTGCAAATTTTTACAGATGCACAATTGAGAGCATCCTGTCGGGCCAACAACACAATCACTTGAAACTGAACCTAGAAAGACTGCAAACTAGCTTCACTTCATTTCGTTGTACCTTTTTTCTATTGACATTTCTTTGTATATATCCATAAAATGATGCCAGCTGATTCATGATTTCGACTGGCTGAGAAACACTGCCTGCCTGTCTGTCTTGTCCCGACACGTTCATTCCTATGGGACACCTGGAGATCGAATTTGAATATAAAAAAATGAGAGGTTTATACAAGTTTTTGCTGTTGAAAACTAGTCTAAATGAAATGTGGAATTGTTAGATATTACTTGTTAGATATTGCTGCACTGTCGGAACTAGCATTTCACTACACTCGCAATAACATCTGCTAACCATGTGTATGTGACCAATAAAATTTGATTTGATATAAATGTCATTAGAAAACAGTTTAACAAATGCAAATGCGGATACTTTGCTGTTATTCTGGCTTCACTTTTTGATGTGACTGTAAGTTAGCCGTAGTTGGCTAGCTAACAAGCAAGGGATAAGAACATTGCCAGCCAGTATGGTAATGAAACAAAAAGACTGAACGACTAGTATGTCTCTAGCAACCGAACCAATAGAACGAATGACCAGCTGGCTTGGTTAGCAACCCTTGATTTGTGTCGGGACTATATCTTGTGGAAGGATGAAATAATATAAATAAATTCATAAAAATAAAGTTTTTAATAAAAATATATCCATCATTATTTGAATATGTTTGTAACCTTTTGTATAAAAGTGATAATGCCCTCGAAACCGGTGTTTGGAGGATATTTTGGCATGGTTTGCCTGCCCTCGACTTCATCTCAGGCCTAACAACACCAGTGCCAATATATCCTCCAAACAATAATTAAACAGCAGCAGTAAAACAACAATAGCAAGGCTATATACAGGGGGTACCGGTACAGAGTCAATATGTGGGGGCACTGGTTAGTCGAGGTAATTGAGGTAATATGTACACTACCATTCAAAAGTTTGGGATCACTTAGAATGTCCTTGTTTTTGAAAGAAAAGCAAATTTTTCGTCTATAAAAATAACATCAAATTGATCAGAAATACAATGTAGACATAAATGACTATTGTAGCCGGAAATGGCAGGTTTTTTATGGATATCTACCAAGGCGTACAGAGGCCCATAATCATCAACCTTCACTCCTGTGTTCCAATGGCACGTTGTGTTAGCTAATCCAATTTTATCATTTTAAAAGGATAATTGATCATTAGAAAACCATTTTGCAATTATGTTAGCAATGCTGAAAACTGTGTGCTGATTAAAGAAGCAATAAAACTGGCCTTTAGACTTGTTGAGTATCTGGAGCATAAGCAGTTGTGGGTTTGATTGCAGGCTCAAAATTGCCAAGAAACTGAAGATCTCGTACAACACTGTGTACTACTCCCCTCACAGAACAGCACAACCAGAATAGAAAGAGGAGTGGGAGGCCCCGGTGCACAACTGAGCAAGAGGACAAGTACATTAGAGTGTCTAGTTTGAGAAACAGACGCCTCACAAGTCCTCAACTGGCAGCTTCATTAAATAGTACCCAAAAATACCAGTCTCAACGTCAACAGTGAAGAGCTGACTTCGGGATGCTGGCCTTCTAGGCAGAGTTGCAATGAAAAAGCCAATAAAAAGAAAATATTAAGATGGGCAAAAGAACACAGACAATGGACAGAGGAAGATTGGAAAAAAGTGTTATGGACAGACGAATCTAAGTTTGAGGTTTTCGGATCACAAAGAACATTCGTGAGACGCAAATAAAATGAAAAGATGCTGGAGGAGTGCTTGACGCCATCTGTCAAGCATGGGGGAGGCAATGTGATGGTCTGGGGGAAATGTGATGGTCTGGGGGTGCTTTGGTGGTGGTAAAGTGGGAGATTTGTACATGGTAAAAGGGATCTTGAAGAAGGAAGGCTATCACTCTATTTTGCAACGCCATGCCATACCTTTTGGACGGCGCTTAATTGGAGCCAATTTCCTCCTACAACAGGACAATGACCCAAAGCACAGCTCCAAACTATACAATATTTATTTAGGGAAGAAGAAGTCAGCTGGTATTCTGTCTATAATAGAGTGGCCAGCACAGTCACCGGATCTCAACCTTATTGAACTTCTGTGGGAGCAGCTTGATCGTGTTTTATGTATTAAGTGCCCGTTAAGCCCATCCAATTTGTGGGAGGTGCTTCAGGAAGCATGGCGTGAACTCTCTTCAGATTACCTCAACAAATTGACAACTAGAATGCCAAAGGTCTGCAAGGCTGTAATTGCTGCAAATGGAGGAATACTTTGACAAAAGCAAAGTTTGAAGGACACAATTACTATTTGAATTCTAGGACATTTCTAAGTGATCCCAAACTTTTGAACGGTAGTGTACATGTAGGTAGAGTTAAAGTGACTGCGTAGATAATAAACAGAGAGTAGCAGCAGCGTAAAAGAGGGGTCTGGGTAGCCCTTTGATTTGCTGTTCAGGAGTCTTATGACTTGGTGTCAGTTGTGGGATTTTTGATTGCGGGGGTAAAAGGAGAGGAGTGTGAAACAAAGCCCTGAGTAGAAACTAATTCACCTCCTCTCAATGGGCTGGGATTAGTGCCAAATACACCCAAACAGTGACCCTGCCCAGCTCTGCAGCCTGTGAATGGTGAGGGACTCATGCTTCAATGTTCCCTGTCTCTGCCAATCGCATAGCCCCAGCCCCCGTATTCTGGGGGCTCAGCCAATGGGGAGTGTTCTTTCTGTTCACATGACTGAATTTGCTCCTGTCCATCAACTGGGTCATATATAGTTCATTTCAAGTGGGGCAGAGGAGGCTGGGTGGAAGCATGGAGCTGTTCAATACCTTGTCTAGCCGAGAGAGAGAGAGAGAGAGAGAGAGAGAGAGAGAGAGAGAGAGAGAGAGAGAGAGAGAGAGAGAGAGAGAGAGAGAGAGAGAGATTCCTCTCATTTCCAGTCCAACTTTTCACAACAGCACATTTAATGGAAGTCATCCTCTGCTCAATGGTGCTAGCTGCTGTGCTCTTTTTTTTTCTCCTATTTTTCCCCTTTTTGTTTATTTCCTCCCCCCGTTTATTTGATTGTCCTATTTTTCCCCTTTTTGTTTATTTTCTCCCCCCGTTTATTTGATTTCTGGACAGATTACCCTCCTTTCTCAAGTATGCCCCCCCCATGTGACGCGGGGAGAAGCTCACAGAACACACTTCAATCTTTGTTTAGGTAAGCAAAATAAATGTTATTTTTTCCTCCTGTCCACTGACAGTGTGCAATGGTGATGTGCTGTGCTGTGACTAACTAACTCCCCTGAGCATGTTTCACTTTCCTTTTTTTCTCTCTCCGTTCTGTTCACTTCCACTTCTGCAGTGGTTGCTGTTTCATTTTAGACTAGCTTCATGTCCAGGTGTGCTTGTCGGTTCAAAGACCGTTTGGGGTTAAGGTTCCATTCGAACAGAGAGGGTCTACTTCGTAATTAGTCGCTAGTCACTGCCACTGGCGACAGGGTGAGGTTGTTTATTGTCATCGCTACCGGCATTGTCACCGGCAAATCCAATAGCACAGGTGGGTGGATGGAGGGAGGGGATTTTTCAGGAGAGAAAAGCTGTTTTTCTTTCCAGAAGGGGGTTGTCGGGGTGAGACTAGGGGAGTTGCAACGTGCCTGACGACGACGGGGGATGGAGAGGAGAGCCCGGCCTCGGGGAAAAAGAAGGACTCGGGGTTGTGGAGGGAGGACCTGGGCTACACATTGGACAAAATCAGGGGGCCCCACTGCTAGGGACTGGATAAGACAGGACAGCTAACTGCTGGGGAGGTGGCGGGGGGAGAGAGACCAAGGGTCGTGGGAGCTGGGGTGAGGGAAGAGAGGCCCTGGTTGCAGAGGTGCTTATATGCAGCTTCCGACTGACCGGCAGTAGTATACTTCTCTTTTCCATTTCCATTTAAAATGTTATTTTTATCCACTCTCTCAATTTTTTCCACCTTGGAAAAGAAAGTGGCCGGACGCAAACTTTGTGGAACAGTGGGGAGAAACTACAACATGGCAAAATACCTAGGAGAGATTTCGTTCCAAAAAAGACGAGGGGAAAGAAATGCAGCAATTATGAAAGGACGGAGAGTGGGTTGAGGTTTTTTTCAGGAAGGTGGGGGTAGGAGGGGGTGTTGGAATGTGTTGAGTGACAGGAAATGCTTTGTCTGACCTTTTGTGTGTTTTTTCTCCAAAGCTGAATGAGGCAATGACAACAATACTTGCTTCTAAATATAAACCTTCAGGGCAGCGGGTGTCAAATTTAAACACGCTACAATCCCCATTCAAGTGATTTTTAAGTGGGAGATCAAACCACACTTATACATAAGACGGAAGTCAAATCCAATATTCACATATCTCGTTCCGATTACAAAAAAAAATCTAAATTCTTGAACAATTCTGTAAATAACTGTATCGGTCAAAAATTGCAATGTGACATAAATCTCTTGCGGTTCCTGCTCAACTGTGATTAAAGTCTGGATACCTGTAGCTGAAACAGAAACATTGCCTGGGGCGATGTGAAGGATACTATAGGATAAATCAGAACAGGCCGAGTCAGACAATGTTGCAGTTGCAGAGAAACTGTTAGTGCTACCACTGCTCAAGGTTTTTGTTTTCTCACACACGTTCAGTAAAACGATGTTGGCAAGTACCTGCTGATATTTGTGATGAACTAGTTGATGACCAGTGGGACCAGTAGCAGTGTGTGGGTAAAATCACTGAGGAAGCCAAGCCAGAAAAAAGCCATATTATAACCTATGTTGTGATAATTGTGTTGCTTGCTCTATAACCATTAGTTCATACGCCACCGTGATATACAGTAAGTCTGCCAACAAAAAGACAAGTCACATAGTGGCGGAATAAATTTGTTTCATCACAAAATAGGAAAGCAACATCTTTCCAGTGAAGTCTACAAAGCAAACAGTTATTTCACCTGCAGCATGGTCAAGCAAGTTAGTGTTTTCCACAGTTTACTAAACATCTATTGATTTAGAACCACGAAGTTACCGCAAGTCAGCACAAAGACAACAGGGGCACTGCCTCCACTATTCCAGCACCATTTAAACTTAAACATCAAATCAACAAGGCTATATATGCTTAGTTTAAACCACTGAAAACAAACTTAAAGATATTAAAAACAATTTAGTCCAATCAATGTTGTTAAATGTTATGTGGCTGTCCATAGTACTGATTTCTGTGTGTGTGTGCAAGTAAAACAAAAAATGTTGACACCCTACTTGGAAGACTAGTTGAATGCCAATGCCATCCTCCTCTCTTTCAGGTCTATGGCTCTGTCATACAGTACACTTTTAGGTTTTTGTTGTCATAGGCTACTTAGCTAAAATGCTTGCTAGCCTGACTTCCTCGCATGGGAAACAATGAACCAGCTAAGTTAGCTACTTAATGTGAGCCTACTAGGCTACATCTAGGCTACATATTGAACTTCAATCGTGTCAGGCCATTGGCACAACATATTAATTTATTGTAAGATCAGAATCTGTGTCATACTCATTGGCCTGTACAATGTACAGAGAATTAAGTAAAAACCACAAGTCCAAATCCCCATCTCCATCCATGGTTTAGGAAAGGGTCTACTTAGCAAGCTAGCTACTGCAGCACATCAACACAAGCAGACCAGAAATAGACATCTTTTTCAGAAAATGATATTTTGCAAAGAAAGAGATTTGATTGGTCTGAAGCCAAATCCAAACTGGTCTCCCTTGGGGGGGTGTTTTGCTGCTCAGCTCAACACTGATTGATAAAAACAATTAGAAAATAATTAGCCAATCAATCAAATGCTATGGCAGCAACTTGTTATACTCTTTTGGTCCAGACAGCATCAGATACAGTGCATTCGGAAAGTATTCAGACCCCTTGATTCTTCCCACATTTTGTTACGTTACAGCCTTATTCTAAAATTGATTAAATAAAAATGTCCTTCATAAATCTATACACAATACCCCATAATGACAAAGCGAAAACATTTTTTTTTAATTTTTGCAAAAAAAAATAAAAAATACTTTATTTATGTAAATATTCAGAATTGAGCTCTCTCTGGAGAGACCTGAAAATAGCTGTGCAGTGACGCTCCCATCCAACCTGACAGTGCTTGAGAGAATCTGCAGAGAAGAATTGGAGAAACTCCCCAAATACAAGTTTGTAGCGTCATACCCAAGAAGATTCAAATCTGTAATCGCAGCCAAAGGTTCTTCAACAAAGTACTGAGTAAATTGTCTGAATACTTTTGCAAAATTTGCAAAAAAATGTCTAAAAACCTGTTTTTGCTTTGTAATTGTGGGGTATTGTGTGTAGATTGATGAGGGGGAAAAAACTATTTAATCAATTTCTAATAATGCTGTAACGTAACAAAATTTGGAAAAACTATGTACATGGCCTACACATACTGAGAGAGAGAGGCGCTGTTGATTTCTCCGGTGAGATTCAGCCACTTTAGAATTGACGGAAAATTATGAAAACACAGAGAGAGAGGAAAGATGAATTATTTCATCATTTTAATGTATTTAATGGTATGTGGGGATGCCTGGCTTCCCTTGGCCAGCCAGAAAACTAGGAGCAAGAATTAGGCTTTTTTTTCTCTCTACTTTATGAGGGAGGTAGAGGAGGGCTACGGTTTGTTTAAGCTGCCCTTACGGACTGAGGGACGCCTTCACTTTGTTCACATGCAGCCATTAAAATGTCCTAGTGCCTTAGCCATGCTTAGCTATCGTCTACCCCTCTACCCCTCCTCCCTCTGGTGTCTGTCTGTGATCCTGCCTCTCCCAGCCTCTACCTGGATTTGAATTGAAACCAGACTGGCAATTCACTGGGCTCATTCGCCATTCAAGTACGCTGGCCAGACAATGGGGATCTGTTAGCACCCAGTCCCCAAACCAACCCCCTTCCCCCAACCAAGAGCGGAGCTGCGCCGAACGGGAGAGAGAGAGGGAGGGAGAAAAGAGGGGTTGCGATTAGAGGGTTAGTGTACTGAGGGTGGGTGTTTTTTGGATGAAGGGGGGTCAGGATTCGGAGAAGGGTGAGTAGCAGTGGACAGGAAATGTCTGCCTTTCATAAACCACTTACAGATTGGCACTCCCCAAAAGGAGGGAAAGGAGGGGGGAAAGGAACGGCCATGGCAACATTCCGTCCGAACCTTCCACCTGGGGGCCCTTTCTCAGCCAATTTGGTGCAGTAAAAAATGTGTGAGGAGAGAGAGAGAGAACAAGGGATAGAGGGAAGAGGGAAACAACGGTCGTTAAAGAACTCAGGTGCTGCAAAAACAAACTCAAAAGGAGGGGAGGGGAAGGGGGTTCATTTATGCTACCCCTCCTTCTTTCCAAGTTCCTCTCTCTCTCTCTTATGTCTCGCCATGCATTTGCATTCCTCCCGGCAGTTCCTCTTTTCATCTTTTTTATCCTGCCATCTCTCCCTTCTCTTGAGTCGTAATCTCTGGAACATACATTCATGAAAAGGAAAAGAACTACCACAAGAGAGTAAATAAGGTAAAAAAAACAACCCCCCTTCAAATCTGCAACATCTTATCTCGCACTATTGTCCCCCTTCGTCTAGCTAGCAGCTACACTCCAACCCGCTAAGTTAAGAATTCCCGATATCCTCTATGCGAGGTCGGGAATGTAGTGAGCGAGTAAAAGTAGACGCTGTTTACGTTTCCGAGACAAGGGCCCAACCTTGTCTCCTTGTCAAAGCCCTTAATTGTATCTTCTGCAGTGGAGAGAATGGAGCCGCCTGGCCAAGGCACCAACCAGTTCTGCGTCGCTGCTTATAGACAAAGACATACGTGTGTGTGTGTGTTTTCGGGTTCGCTGTGGTCACCTGTGCCGTTCTGCCCTTTGCTTTGTGACCCTCTTTACCTCCCACGGTGCCTTTGGGCCAGGCAGGTTTGAAGTGTTGAATGGACGGGCACCTGCTTGGATTTCCACCTGCTTGGACTTCCACACAATAGACGTGGAAAATGTGTGTGTGTGTCTTGGAGGCCTCCTTGGCAAGGCAGGAAAGCATTGTGTTGTCAGTTTTTCACTTTGGGTCCTACTACCTGAGAGGATGGATATTTAGTTAGCTAGCATTGACTAATACAGAGGGTTGTGTGATATACTGTGGGGCGGAGTGTGACTTTGCGTAAATGCTTGTATGTGTGTGAAGAGTGCACGTGTGTGTTAGAGGTTATGCATGCGAATGGGAAGGGAGAGGGATTGAGCATATGTGTCTCAATCTGCGAACATACAGTCATGGCCAAAAGGTTTAAGAATGACACAAATAATAATTTCCACAAAGTTTTCTGCTTCAGTGTCATTAGATATTTCTGTCAGATGTTACTATGGAAAACTGAAGTATAATTACAAGCATTTCATAAGTGTCAAAGGCTTTTATTGACAATTGCATGAAGTTAATGCAAAGAATCAATAGTCACAGTGTTGACCCTTCTTTTTCAAGACCTCTGCATTACCTCTGGTAATGGAGCGGACCAAAATGCAGCGAGGGTTCCAGTATACACACACAGAAATACCAACAATGACCCACAAAACCAGTGGGGAATTACAAACTTAAATATGGTCCCCAATTAGAGATAACGAAGCTCAGCTGCCTCTAATTGGGAACCATCAACGAAACAAAAACAAAGAAATACACCACATAGAACAAACAACCCTGATCACGTCCTGACCACAAACACCATAGAGCAGCCAAAAAGGGCTATCTATGGCCAGGACGTGGCAGTACCCCCCCCCCCCCAAAGGCACGGACTCCGACCTCCACCAAAAGTCAATGGGGGGGTTTCTCGGGTGGGTCTTCGCCTTTGGCGGCGGCTCCGGTGCGGGCCTGAACTGGCCCGAGAAGACACACTGGAGGCCCAGCGCGTGGAGCCGAAACAGGACGTGCCCGGCTCTGAATGCGCACAGGGGACTTGATGCGTGCAGCAGGGACAGGCCGTGCCGGGCTCTGGATGCGCACAGGGGACCTGATGCGTGGAGCAGGGACAGGACTTGCCGGGCTCTGGATGCACACAGGGGACCTGATGCGTGGAGCAGGAACAGGATGTGTCGGGCTCTGAAGGCGCACAGGGACCCTGGTGCGTGGAGCAGGGACAGGATGTGCCGGGCTCTGGATGCGCACAGGGGACCTGATGCGTGGAGCAGGAACAGGCCGTGCCGGGCTCTCGATGCGCACAGGGGGCCTGATGCGTGGAGCAGGAACAGGACGTGTCGGGCTCTGAAGGCGCACAGGGACCCTGGTGCGTGGAGCAGGAACAGGACGTGCCGGGCTCTGAAGGCGCACAGGGGACCTGGTGCGTGGAGCTGGCACCATGCCCCCCCCAAAGAAAATCTGTTCAAGAACTCCTTCTACTTCTGGCCACACTGCTTGGTCCTTTCGTGGTGGGTCATTCTGTCACGATCTGGTAATGGAGTGGACCAAATTGCAGCGAGGGTTCCAGTATACATACTTTTTAATGAACGTAGTGAAACTGGCACAAAACAATGAACAGACCGTAACGCTGGTGTGGCACAACACAGGCGCACACACAGAAATACCAACAATGACCCACAAAACCAGTGGGGAATTACAAACTTAAATATGGTCCCCATTTAGAGGTAACGAAGCTCAGCTGCCTCTAATTGGGAACCATCAACGAAACCAAAACAAAGAAATACACCACATAGAACAAAAAAAACCTGATCACGTCCTGACCACAAACACCATAGAGCAGCCAAAAAGGGCTATCTATGACCAGGACGTGACAGCCCTGGCATGCTGTCAATTAACTTCTGGGCTACATCCTGACTGAAGGCAGCCCATTCTTGTATAATCAATGCTCGGAGTTTGTCAGAATTTGTGGGGTTTTGTTTGTCCACCTGCCTCTTGAGGATTGACCACAAGTTCTCAATGGGATTAAGGTCTGGGGAGTTTCCTGGCCATGGACCCAAAATATCTATGTTTTGTTCCCCGAGCCACTTAGTTATCACTTTTGCCTTATGGAAAGGTGCTCCATCATGCTGGAAAAGGCAATGTTTGTCACCAAACTGTTCCTGGATGGTTGGGAGAAGTTGCTCTCAAAGGATTTGTTGGTACCATTCTTTATTCATGGCTGTGTTCTTAGGCAAAATTGTGAGTGAGCCCACTCCCTTGGCTGAGAAGCAACCCCACACATGAATGGTCTCAGGATGCTTTACTGTTGGCATGAAGAAGAAGAAGAAGAAGAAGAAGTTTTATTTATATAGCGCCTTTCCATAGCTCAAGGTCGCTTTACATTGCACATTACAATACATTCAGAACACACACACATACATCGCAGTCACATAGGATACACACTACCCAAAATGCATGTCAAACAGATATGTTTTCAACTGGATCTTGAAAGCACTCACGGATGAGGTATTGCGTAGTGTAAGAGGTAGTGAATTCCATAATTTAGGAGCATTAACACCAAATGACCTCCCACCTACAGTGGACAACCGGAAACGAGGGACGGTCAACAAACCAAGTTCAGCTGATCTAAGGGACCGAGCAGGGCGGTAAGGATAGAGTAAGTCAGAGAGATATTGGGGAGCAAGACCATTTAATGCTTTAAAAGTTAGAAGCAATACCTTAAAGTGGATACGTGATGCCACAGGTAGCCAGTGAAGGTCATGAAGCAGAGGAGTGATGTGAGCAGAGCGCCTAGTGGAGGTGAGAACTCTTGCTGCTGAGTTTTGAACATACTGTAATCTTGCAATAAGTTTTTTGGGAAGACCAAGAAGTAAGGCATTGCAATAGTCCAAGCGTGAAGTGATTAATGCATGAATTAGAGTTTCAGCATCAGCTAAAGTGAGAGAAGATCGGAGACGAGCAATATTACGAAGATGGAAAAAAGAGTTTTTAACAAGAGAAGAAATGTGAGAGCCAAAAGATAGAGTTGAATCGAATAAGACACCAAGGTTACGAATCAATGACGAAGGCTTAACGTGGATTCCATCAACATCAAAGGACTGATGACACAGGACTGATGGTAGCGCTCACCTTGTCTTCTCCGGACAAGCTTTTTTTTCCGGATGCCCCAAACAATCGGAAAGGGGACTCATCAGAGAAAATGACTTTACCCCAGTCCTCAGCAGTCCAATCCCTGTACCTTTTGCAGAATATCAGTCTGTCCCTGATGTTTTTCCTGGAGAGAAGTGGCTTCTTTGCTGCCCTTCTTGACACCAGGCCATCCTTCAAAAGTCTTCGCGTCACTGTGCGTGCAGATGCACTCACACCTGCCTTCTGCCATTCCTGAGCAAGCTGTGTACTGGTGGTGCCCCGATCCCGCAGCTGAAACAACTTTAGGAGACGGCCCTGGTGCTTACTGGACTTTCTTGGGCGTCCTGAAGCCTTATTCACAACAATTGAACCGCTCTCCTTGAAGTTCTTGATGATTCGATAAATGGTTGATTTAGGTGCAATCTTACTGGCAGCAATATTCTTGCCTGTGAAGCCATTTTTGTACAAAGCAATGATGACGACACGTGTTTCTTTGCAGGTAAGCATGGTTGACAGAGGAAGAACAATGATTCCAAGCACCACCCTCCTTTTGAAGCTTCCTGTCTGTTATTCGAACTCAATCAGCATGACAGAGTGATCTCCAGCCTTGTCCTCGTCAACACTCACACCTGTGTTAACAAGAGAATCACTGACATGTTGGCAGGGCTGAAATGCAGTGGAAATGTTTTTGGGGGATTCAGTTCATTTGCATGGCAAAGAGGGACTTTGCAATTAATTGCAATTCATCTGATCACTCTTCATGACATTCTGGAGTATATGCAAATTGCCATCATACAAACTGAGGCAGCAGACTTTGTGAAAATGTATATTAGTGTCATTCTGAAAACTTTTGGCCACGACTGTACTATATAGTCAGAAGCATCCATTATAGCTGACAACCAACTGTTTGTTTTTAGCATCCTTACAGCTTTCCAATCCCTTATGCTCCCCTTAGAATGTATTACATTAAGTCATTTTGGCTGTTACAATAGCTGTCGTTTCATGTGTGTGATGTGTTTTTTATGATTAAGAGTAACAGATTGACAATGTCAGTGGCGTGTGTGTGTGTGCTTAAGAGTAACATATTGTGTGTGTATGTGTGTGAGTGAGTGTGTGTGTTTATGTTTGGAGGGGATGTGGGTAGGTGACATGGCAGGAGAGGCTGTAGTACGCAAGGCTGTTTCCACATGCCCAGAGAGAAGCCCCTTCTAGTCTCGCTCAGTGACTCAAAGCATTCCTGAGCACTATAATAACTACAGCCGCACTGCAAAGCAAACAAAATGCTAAATACACAAACTAAAAATAGGGCCCGGTTGGGAATACTCATGATTAAGAGAGGCGACAGGTTCTCAGAAGATTAAATTGAGTTTTTAGCAAATTAGCGGGGTAAATGGATGTCTGGACAAAATATAGGTTCTAAAGTGAAAGTAATATACCTCTTCAGTAAAAATGTATATGAATAAATAAAGAAAAAAAGGAAGATGGAGGGGTGGTGAATCTTGTTTTACATAAGGGTGGAAATTATTTTGACACAAAAGAAAAGGCTGTGCTCTTGTCCTGTACTGGAACAAATGTGAAAAGCAACACGCAGTTAACACTTGCTCACGGATTACAGTTTTGGCAGGGTTCTACACTAACTTTTTCCAAAGCAGGCACCAATTGAATTGGTAGAACCAATTTTTTAAATATAAAAAACAATTGAATTTATAATGACCTGCATGTTTCCCATAATGTGCCTGCATTCCATACATACAGAACCAGGCTAATATTGACTAGCCATCTTTTAAATTAGCATACCCTTGTATTCTTACATTTATTTGAATTGATTTACTGTTAACAGCAAAGAAAAAAGACTATTAAAATAAAGTGCAAAATGTACTTATTGCAGATTTCATAGTGCCATGTGTTTTTTTTCTGTGAAATCCTCTAGAGGGCAGAATTGGACAAATACAATACTTGATACCAACACAGCAAAAAGGACTGTGATTTCTCCCAGTTTCTCAGGTTTTCGCTCTTAAAATCATACCTTTTAATTGAAAAACAACCAAATTTGATGCTTAAACCACATTTTTGAGATCTTGGGAAAAATCTGAGATTTTTATTTTTTGTATAGTTACCCTATAATTCAGGTGTGCACCAGCCAGACAGTTAGTCATCAGTTTAATCGGTTTTAAGGAAATTAAAAGCTGAGAATATAACTAAAGACATTTCTGATAAGACTTCAATTCGTCTTGTGTGCATATTTTATGTGATTGAAACACTGTCTCCTTGCACAAGTGTCAAAGAGAACACACAACATGCGCATTCGCATTTTCTCCAGAGATACTGAAATAAATAAATGATATTTCTCCACTCCTGTTACTAAGACAAAATTAACGTTTGTGTATAATTTCACTGCAATAAATGCACAGCCAGCGCAGTGGTCTAAAGCACTGCATTGCAGTGCTAGCTGTGCGACTAGAGATTCTGGGTTTGAGGCCAGGCTCTGTCGCAGCCGGCCGCGACCAGGAAACCCATGGGGTGGCGCACGATTGGCCCAGCATTGTCCGAGTTAGGGGAGGGTTTGGCCAGCAGAGGTGTCCTTGTACCATCGCGCGCTGGTGTGGATGGCTTCCACATTGTGTCAAGAAGCAGTGCGGCTTGGTTGGGTTGTGTTTCGGAGGACGCACGGCTCTCGACCTTCGCCTTTCCTGAGTCCGTACTGGAGTTGCAGCGATGAGACAAGACTAACTACCTATTGGATACCAGAAAATTTGGGAGAAAAAGCCCAAAAAAAAAGAATTACAGAAAAAGAAATGCATAGCATAATTCTGCAGGAGTTAATATTATATTAGGCTACATGTGGGAGGTTATAGGCCTACAGTCAGTGTCCATATTTCAGTTACTATTCAATTTAATCCATACTTAAATCATGAATATTTTGTTTATTCATGGATACAGGCAAGATATCAAAGGTGCACGTAAACAGCTTATTCCGTATAAGACCTTAAGTGGGATATGAGTTACTATCCGGAATTCTGTGCTCCTGTAAATGTGGTCATTGGTAGTAGTCAGTCCCGCCATTAGAGACGTTGAAGAGTTATTAAGGGGATATTGTTTCATGTTTTAAAAATTAGAAAGCGACCAAAAATGAAACGTATGGAAAACCAAGTTGGAAAACCAAGTTGAAGCCAACATTCGATGTTGTCTTGCTCATAATAACTAGCATAGAAATGAGAATGAATAGAAAGGGCATCTCCATTCAAGTCAATGATGGCATAATGGGTGGACTGGCAGCCATTTTGAGTGTACCCATGTCATGAAGTAAAAGAAGGAATTGTACGCTTAAATCTGTGCTGTGATTTGTTGAGTCAACTCAACTGACATTACAAAAAATACATTCCATTGCATGAGCCACATCAGTTAGCATCATTTGAATGAACATTCTACATTACCATGGCAATGCAGCTTCAGTTGATAGAACATTCCAAAATGCCATGGAAATTGTTGCATCACAATACCAGGCAGCCATTGCGAGTGTACCCATGAGTTTACCAGTGAATCGCCAGGGTTAGCGCTTCCGAGCACCATTTTTTCATTGTTATTTATGTGACAACTAGCGCATCACTCTTCAATTGAAATGGCGGGAAACAAACGAAAGCGGCTACATCTCTCGTAAAAACTGATCAGAAATGACATCACAGAATAATTATATTGGAGCAGTGGAACGTATAAATCGGCTTCCATAACTTCAATGGCTTTTCAAGGACCAAATAGCCTAGAGGAAATGCCAGATTCTCTAGGTAAAATCAAATCAAATTTTAATGCGAGCAGACGTTAATGCGAGTGTAGCGAAATGCTTGTGCTTCTAGTTCCGACCATGCCTAGGCTATTCCATGATGACTGAATTGCGCATCGCAACTATTTAACCAAGACTTTTAACTTTTTAAATACCTCCTTTGCATACCCATTCTTGCCTTAACATTTACTAGTAGTTATCATAACTTAGAACATCTTTCGGCTTTTGGGCGAGCTGCTCCACGCAACAACCAGATGTTTGAGAGCTGCAGGCTTTTCCGACAGATTATCTGTGTACAGTGTGCGTGTGATAGATAATCGACATAACAAACGAACAGCTCAGAGAATTTATCTTTTTTTTATCAATTATATAGCCTACATTAAAAATTGCATTATTACAATACTGTTTTCACTGGCCCAAGCGAGACACTGACTGGGATGATCGACTGGCCCTGAGGGCAGGCAGCCCTGTATGTCGAGCCCTGACACACACAGACAGGGACACTCCCGTGCCGTCCTTGCCTCTTCAGAAAGTTGGTATATTTTTGGTCAATTGCACTTTACTGTTTGACTAAATCATAATAGTTTTTGGTTCAAATTGCTTAAAAAAAAACGCAATGCCAAGTCAAAAGGTCGCAAGTGCGATTGTTTTGGTCGCAGTATCGAACCCTCTTCTGGATTTGATGAAGTTGTTGACAGCGTGTCAAATCCACATTTTTTTCTGTCTCTCTGGAACAGATGGGCATCTGGCTCATTGTCACCATTGTGTTGTCCACGTAAATATGTGCAACCATTTTGTTGTAGCGTGGCGAATCTCTGCAACACCTAGTTCAATGGAGCATTTTCATACAGACATGAGAAATGAACAGACGGCATTATCTCAATGTTGGTTCTTCTAACGAGTATTATCTAACCATTGCAATTTAATCAAACCCCTAATTAATTAATTAATTATCAATAAATATTTAAAATCAATACATATTGATCTTCCAGGACTACTGTTCAAATGTGTTAATTTAACTGATTGATATTATATATACTTCAACCACCACATACAGTATTCAGACCCTTTGACTTTTTCCACATTTTGTTACATTACAGCCTGAGGAGATTCCACCCAAATTGAGGTATATATATTACCACTGATGGAAATATGTCTTTGTCTGTTCAGGTATTCGATCCTTTGGGTAAATAAACTTGGTTGGAGCTTTTATTGTGTCCGTAAATTTCTTACTCAGATATTTAGAACCTAAGTATTCAAACCCCTTGACTTTTTCCACATTTTGTTACATTACAGCCTTATTCTAAAATGGATTAAATAAATAAAAATCCTCAGCAATCTACACAAAATACTCCATAATGACAAAGTGAAAACAGGTTTTAAAAAAATGTTGGCAAATTTATTAAAAATAAAAAACTGAAATACCTTGAGCTCAGGTGCATCCTGTTTCCATTGATCATCCTTGAGATGTTACAACTTGATTGGAGTCCATCTGTGGTACATTCAAATTGATTGGACATGATTTGGAAAGGCACACAACCTGTCTATATAAGGTCCCACAGTTGACAGTGCATGTCAGAGCAAAAACCAAGCCATGAGGTCGAAGGAATTGTCCGTAGATCTGGGGATAGGTACCAAAAAAAATTCCCCAAGAACACAGTGGCCTCCATCCATCATTCTTAAATGGAAGAAGTTTGGAACCACCAAGACTCTTCCTAGAGCGGGCCGCCCGGCCAAACTGAGCAATTGGGGGAGAAGGGCCTTGGTCAGGGAGGTGACCAACAACCAGATGGTCACTCTGACAGAGCTCTGAAGTTTCTCTGTGGAGATTGGAGACCATCAGGCCTTTGTGGTAGTGTGGCCAGACGGAAGCCACTCCCCAGTAAAAGGCACATGACAGCCCGCTTGGAGTTTGCCAAAAGGCCACTAAAGACTCTCAGACCATGAGAAACAAGATTCTCTTGTCTGATGAAACCAAGATTGAACTCTTTGGCCTGAATGCCAAGCGTCACGTCTGGAGGAAACCTGGCACTATCCCTATGGTAGAGCATGGTGGTGGTAGCATCGGTCTGTGTGGATGTTTTTCAGCGGCAGGGACTGGGAGACTAGTCAGGATCGAGGGAAAGATGAACGGAGCAAAGTACAGAGAGGACCTCAGACTGGGGTGAAGGTTCACCTTCCAACAGGACAATGACCCTAAGCATGCAGCCAAGACAATGCAGGAATGGCTTCGGGACAAGTCTCTGAATGTCCTTGAGTGGCCCAGCCAAAGCCCAGACTTGAACCCGATCAAACATCTCTGGAGAGACCAGAAAATAGCTGTGCAGAAATGTTCCCCATCCAACCAGACAGAGCTTGAGAGGATCTGCAGAGAAGAATGGGAGAAAATCCCCAAACGCAGCTGTGCCAAGTTTGTAGTGTCAAACACAAGAAGACTTGAGGCTGTAATCGCTGCCAAAGGTACCTCAACGAAAGTACTGAGTACAGGGTCTGAATACTTATGAAAATTGATATTTCATTTTTTTTTTTATATACATTAGCAAACATTTCTGAAAAACTGTTTTTGCTTTGTCATTATTGTCTGGATTGATGAGGGGGGAAAATGATTTAATCAATTTTAAAATAAGGCTGTAACCTAAGAAAAAGTCAAGGGGTCTGAATACTTTCCGAAGGCACCGTATATGTATATTTCACTGTACATATACAGTTGAAGTCGGACGTTTACATACACCTTAGCCAAATACATTTAAACTCAGTTTTTCACAATTCCTGACATTTAATCCTAGTAAAACTTCCCTGTCTTAGGTCAGTTAGGATCACCACTTTATTTTAAGAATGTGAAATGTCAGAATAATAGTAGAGAGAATGATTTATTTCAGCTTTTATTTCTTTCATCACATTCCCAGTGGGTCAGAAGTTTACATACACTCAATTAGTATTTGGTAGCATTGCCTTTAAAATGTTTAACTTGGGTCAAACGTTTTGGTTAGCCTTCCACAAGCTTCCCACAATAAGTTGGGTGAATTTTGGCCCATTCCTCCTGACAGAGCTGGTGTAACTGAGTCAGGTTTGTAGGCCTCCTTGCTCACACACACTTTTTTAGTTCTGCCCACAAATTGTCTATGGGATTGAGGTCAGGGCTTTGTGATGACCACCCCAATACCTAGACTTTGTTATCCTTAAGCCATTTTGCCACAACTTTGGAAGTATGCTTGGGGTCATTGTCCATTTGGAAGACCCATTTGCGACCAAGCTTTAACTTTCTGACTGATATCTTGAGATGTTGCTTCAATATATCCACATAATTTTCCATCCTCATGATGCCATCTCTTTTGTGAAGTGCACCAGTCCCTCCTGCAGCAAAGCACCCCCACAACATGATGCTGCCACCCCCGTGCTTCACGGTTGGGATTGTGTTCTTCGGCTTGCAAGCCTCCCTCTTTTTCCTCCAAATATAACGATGGCCATTACGGCCAAACAGTTCTATTTTTGTTTCATCAGACCAGAGGACATTTCTCCAAAAAGTACGATCTTTGTCCCCATGTGCAGTTGCAAACCGTAGTCTGGCTTTTTTATGGCAGTTTTGGAGCAGTGGCTTCTGCCTTGCTGAGCGGCCTTTCAGATTTTGTTGATATAGGACTCATTTTACTGTTGATATAGATACTGTTGTACCTGTTTTCTCCAGCATCTTCACAAGGTCCTTTGCTGTTTTTCCGGGATTGATTTGCACTTTTTGCACCAAAGTACATTAATCTCTAGGAGACTTTCTGAGCGGTATGACGGCTGTGTGGTCCCATGGTGTTTATACTTGCGTACTATTGTTTGTACAGGCGAACGTGGTACCTTCAGGGGTTTGGAAATTGCTCCCGAGGATGAACCAGACATGTGGAGGTCTACAATGTTTTTCTGAGGTCTTGGCTGATTTCTTTTGATTTTCCCATGATGTCAAGCAAGAGTTTGAAGGTAGGCCTTGAAATACTTCCACAGGTACACCTCAAATTGACTCAAAATGTCAATTAGCCTATCAGAAGCTTCTAAAGCCATGACATAATTTTCTGGAATTTTCCAAGCTGTTTAAAGCCACAGTCAACTTAGTGTATGTACACTTCTGACCCGCTGGAATTGTGATACAGTGAATTATAAGTGAAATAATCTGCCTGTAAACAATTGTTGGAAAAGTTACTTGTGTCATGCACAAAGTAGATGTCCTAACCAACTTGCCAAAACTATAGTTTGTTAACAAGAAATTTATAGAGTGGTTGAAAAACGAGTTTTAATGACTCCAACCTAATTGTATGTAAACTTCTGACTTCAACTGTATAAGGAAAACTAAAACGTGAGCACATTTTCACCACAGCGGCTACGAGCCATTTGACTGGATTTTTTCTGTTCACTGAATATCAGGGTCAATTATGGAGTCCCATCTGGCAGCCATTCTCTGCACATTAGTGCATATTAGGCAAGCAGGCCCACAGTGCAGTAGGCCCACAGTGCAGTAGGAGGGGACCTAGCCCATGGTCATCTTCCTGGGTGACCCACATATCTCCCAGGCGCTCCTCACTCACTGTCTTATTCGCCCACCCCCAGCGAAACAAACGCCCAAGCATAACACGGTGAAGCACACAGGCTAAACACAAACACTCTGAAAGAGTAAAGTGGTAGCCCCCAACAGACACTCCCCCCACCCTTCTAGGGTTTTCAATAATTCAAAGAAAAATGATAAATGATTCATCAATAATGTCCACTAAATAAATAATGCTTTTTGGTTAAGGCTAAATTGACTTTGCAATTTATAGAACGGCAATGTCTTCTCAAAATGTTAACTAACTTTCAAATGGGACACCAGAATAATAATGCTTGCTAAATGTCACCACAAAAAATTATAGTTCGGCAGCAATCTGTTTTGTTGCAGGTGAGCACTCTGAAAAATGCTCTGTCCGGGCCGAGCCCTTTCATTTCTAAATCAAAGGCTCATTTCCCATGCACCTTTGCTTCTGTGGAGGATCAAAGGCTCTCTCCAGTTAGAGCGCAGAGCACCTAACATAAGAGAGGAGACTGGGAATAAAGAGAGGGAGAATGAGGGGCTGAAAGAAAAAGAGAGAAAGAGAGAGGCCTGTCTCTCTGATCTGCAGACTGGGGAACTAGAGCATTTACTTGGGCCAATCCCTGTCTCTCCTTTTGTCTCCAGAATGAGAACGTGGAGAAGGCATGGAATTGAAACACAGAGAAAAGGCGAGCGAGGGCAAGGGATACAGAAAGGGAGGAAGGGATAGAGGGGGGTTGCCTCGTGTACACTTATCAACTGTCCTCACACTTTTTTTTTTTTTGGGGGGGCATCAATTCCATTAGTAATGTTGGCGATTTGGTTGTCAGCTATTGGCTGGTGGAACTGTGTGCGTACCGTGTTTGCAATTCATGGAGACTTACTTCATTGTATATCTGTCCTAGAGCATTTATAAGTCTGAGCACTTATCTGCTACAAAAAAAATATATGCAGGGGAAAAGCTGGGCCTTTCCGTTATAGTAAATCCCCATGGGGGGGACTCTGGTCATAAAAGAGATATTGAAAGCTTTGGGGAAATTCAGCACTCACAATCTGCTCCTCCTGTCTCAATTCACTCTTTTGATGGAAAGCTGCAAAGGGTTTTCCCTCTTTCCGTCTATGCTAGGGAGGGGAAGGAAGACACAGAGCAGAAATACTTGCCGCATTTGGTGGCAGCCGTGGGATCCAGCCTTAACCAAGGGCACAGGGACGCCAGGGGCCTCTATGAATTCTAAACAGATTTGAAGTGAAGAGAGAGAAGTCAGGAGCAAGGGGCTGGGGCTGCAGTCAATTGTCAGTGAGCAAATCAGCTGTCCAGATGACCGATAAGGGCAAAGGGAGAAAATCTTGCTAACCGTGACAGATTAGTACATAATAAATCAGGAGTTTTAGAAGGAGAAATTCTCTGCATGACGGCGAGGGAGAGAGAGATAGAGTAACAGAGAGAAAGCGAAAGAGCGAGAAATAGGAACTCGAAGAGGGGGGGGAGAGAAAGAGGGAAAGCACAGCAGTCTGCGTGTTTAACAGTCTTGTTATAAGACTCAAGCCCCACTTTTTGCTGAATATTCGGAGCTTTGGGGAGACTGACCCTGAGATGCAAGCTATAAAAAGATTGACTGGGATAAAAGGGGGTTTAAAGCAAACGCATGCAATAGTGAAAACAATCAGGCTTCATTGGTCTAGTAGAGATTTGCTAATTGATGGGTTGGAACCTTATGATAGGGATTTTGCAAAATGAGTGCATGGCGTCTAGTATGCTGTGAGGGGTTAAACAACTCTTAGCACTCATATTGATTCAATCTGATGTCGCAGACAAGTCTTGAAAATGCCCGGAACTACTCAAAACAGATGATGGATGAAGATGGAACTACCGCAAATATAAGACAGCACCCACAATTATTTTTTGTCAGTAGTCATTCCGGTGAAGTCCTAAGAGTTTGAACAAAGGTTAAGGGAAAGCGAACCAAAATGCTGAGAAAGTCCGAATCAGAGTCCGAGTTAGGTCGGCTCCTGTGCAACAGCAATAGCCCCAATGAACCTCACTTTGTGAATCTTCAACGTGGCCTCAGAAAGAGACAGGGGAGCGTGCACATCGAGTTGACAGCTGAGCCTCTCGTCAGAGCCTGCACTATCACTCTGGTTTGGCCATGCGCTGATGTGGGGGCACGACAACTCCCCCCAACCCCCATTCTCAGCCCCCTCCTTTCCACACACACACACATATATACACACGCTGGCCCGACGGCTGCTACTGCAGTGGCAGCTCGGCCTAATATGGCCGCCTTCTTTTTTTACTTATACACGGAGTGACGAGGAGGCTGCCCCACACTCACACTCTTCTACCCCAACCCCTTCCAGCCCCCCGCGGCTTGCTTGCACGCACCACTTCTGGGTCAGTGGCCATCACTGCAATTTACAGTGAAGCTGAAGATGAAGAGGTGGGCAGGCAGCGCTGCGGGGACTAACAATACCACCTCACACTACCCCCACCCTCTCGCCCAACCCCCTTGTCCCACTCCACCCCGCCTGCACCCACATGTCTATACCGCCTCCCTCTTCTTCTACCTACATTCCGTGAGCCATAGGCCTCAAGACCCAGCTGGTGATAAAAGGAGAAGCTTTCTCTGTCCTTTTCTGCATTTGTAATTACCCTGTGAGGGAGGACAAGTTGTTGTGATCTGCAACAACCGCAATTCACTGGTCTATTATATCAGATAGCTACTCCCCACGCACGGGCAGTCCCATCCCAGATTCCCATCAGGGGGCGAGGTCTGGAAAGAACGCCCTACTGTCCCAATATTCGAATAATTATTAAGATGATGGTTATTACTACCGTTGAAGGCCGTCCAGAGATAATTATCTGTCAGCTGGACGTAGCGCTATACGGTAGGACATCATCTGCTGAGGAGATTAAAACCTGTGGATTAGGCAAATCGAAAAAACAAGTACCGGACAACCTTTGGCTTGATACCGCAGGCCCTTGTGGGCCTATTCATATCGCTCCCGCAGAGGGAGGGTGGCGAATGTTATAAAAAAGGATTTGGAAAAAAATGCGTCATTTCAATTCAAATTTGTAATTTGAATTTCAATTCAAATAACTCATTTGTTATTACATATTTTTTCATGCTAATTTGGCCGATATGATGTGCAGTCAATCATAAAACAAAATGGTTGTAGTTTATTAAGAGGCATTAGCAACCTGCTCTAATAATTACGAGTTTACCTTTTTGTGAACATCGGCAGTTGCGATATCCCAGTGAACTACTTCAAAGTTAGATATGTCCTGAAGCTATTCAGGATCCCCACTACATTATTCAAATCCAGGAATAGGGGGGGGGCAGTCCCTTTTGCTGCCCTCCCCCCTCTTAAGAGCTTTTGAGAAGAATAAAGTGGTGGGTCACGCCACATGATTCAGCGAATTAAACCATTCTTGAGGATTTTGCCTCTGAAGCTCCAACAATATCAAGGCTTTGAAGGAAATTGAGGGCAACCTATAAACCTGACCTCTTCTGCAGGGTAAAGGAAAAAGTAACGCCTCCACATATGAGATATATGAGATCCAAAGGATGCCGTCATATGGCCGAGCATTCCTTTGTGCTCGGCATATCCAATCCTCAAACGTAAGTCTGGCTTACCCAGTGTTTAGAAGCAATGTAGACTGGTTTAAAACGTATCTAATGAGTCTCATTCCCTCTCTCTAAGCCAGGTAGAAGCTCAGTATAAGTGTCTATTTCAACATAATTTAAAACGCCAGGTATTAGATGTATCACATCATCCTGCTTAATTTATAGGCTATGGCCAATCATTTTTCTGCATGTTGTTGGTGCAACTTCGAGAAATTAGTAATGTACAAAAATGTGTATGTGTTACTAGTTGAAAGGCACTAATAGGTGAGGGAATAAAGTGTTATGGGCCTAGTGCTTGGTCCAAGGTAGTCAAATTCCCACATAATAATTTTAGGAGGGGGATAAGAGTGCCAAGTATTAAGATTGGCATAACACACTGATTCCGCTTGATAACTGGCTAAATATGGCAGTATTTCCAAAGCTGTAGGATAAAGGTACATGATCAGAAATCAGTGTGACTTACCCGACAGGGCTTTACCATGCCGTGGGGTTAGGACAGACTCTACGCCTCACATCATAGAGTGTATCTCATGCCCCCCTCAGAGTGCCTGGGCTCTGCAAATGAGCATTATGAGATTATGGTGGTCCAGGAGAAACAGGCGCAATGCAGTGAGTCACTAGTGGGATGATGTAAGAGGCCAAGGTCAGGGGTTAGAATGGATTCCTCTGCGATGGTCTTTCGTTAGCTTGCTGTCATCTTGACTATTTGCACAGCCAGTGTCGGGTTACCTTTTCTCCCTCCCTGTCCACTTTGACAAATGACCCATCACTGGGGCAGTAGTGCTGCAGTTGCACACTTTCAGCTACTGGAACAGCAAGGACAAAACGCTCCTACCATAAGGTGCCGTATTGTTCTCACAGGAACATTTCCCCATCGCTTTTCTCCCCCCTCTCCCTGTTCTTTAGTTAAGACTACAACAAATGGGCAATGGGAGACTTCATTTGCAGCTGAGAGCAGTCCCAGGCTTTTTCCCGTTGAGTGTTAAGTGGACTGCCCAGTGCTCGGATAAAAACAGGGTCAATGTGAAAAAAGGGGGGAAAAATACTTGGCGAGTTGCTGGTGTTGCTTCCTGCAGTCTGCTGTTGTCTGCCAGTCGGAATCCGCTGACGGTGCAGGCTTTTTATTTATTCCACCCTCACAGCTTTGTTGCTGGCGGTAGCTGGCCTCCACCAAGCTGGCTGGTCGGGCCTTCCATGCAGTGCTGCTGGATGCAGGCCTATCAAATCCCTGTGCTTAGTGCCCATTCTTCACTTTATTTATGAGGGGCCAATAGGCAAAGTTCAAATGCTACCTGGGAGTTAAGTTCAGTGACAGCTCGAGTCATCTGCAGACTCTGCCAGGCATGATACTCCTCAGAGAAAGCAGGGCGGGTATATATGCAAATGAAGAGAAGCAAGAAATAGGAAAGAAGCCATAGTGGTTTGGGAAGGGGGGGGTGCTTTCTGGGGAAGAAGAAAAAATACAATCTTGTTAGTGTGAGGCAGGGGGCCAAGTTTGGAAAGGGGGTTAGGAGGTAGGGGGCTGGTTGCCAAAGAGTGGGACTGATGCAAACTCCATCTGTCTCCAAGGAGGCTCTCCTCCTAGATTCTCCCCCTTTCCCATTCATGGCATGTTAGTGTAGCATTGTTGGTGGGATGCCACTGACTGCTCTCAGAAGAGGAAGCCAGAGAAAGATGGAGGAGAAAAAGAGGGAGAAAGCTTGTTTTTGAGTGTGTAGACTGTAAACGGGTGTGGTGGCAATGGTGGTAAGGCAGGACCAGAGCCATGGGTTACAGAGAAAAATGTGCAGTTTCATAGCTAATCTCATGCTATTTTGCGACGAATCAGACAAAATGCTGCACTTTTAGAGCTCAGGGATTCTTGAAAGATGGGACAATCTTTTTTTCCACAAATATTTGTCTTGATACTAACAACATTTGAAATGTATATTTTGATAGAACAAGGTATCAGCTATCACACCATGTAAAGGAACAACTTAATATGCAACTACACTATATGTACACAAGTATGTGGACACCCCTTCAAATTTGTGGATTTGGCTATTTCAGCCACACCCGTTGCTGACAGGTATATAAAATCAAGCACACAGCCATGCAATCTACATAGACAAACATTGGCAGTAGAATGGCCTTACTGAAGAGCTCAGTGACTTTCAACGTGGCTCCATCATAGGATGCCACCTTTTCAACAAGTCAGTTCATACAATTTCTGCTCTGCTAGAGCTGTACTGGTCAACTGTAAGTTCTGTTACTGTGAAGTGGAGATGTCTATGAGTAACAACGGTTCAGCAGCAAAGTGGTAGGCCACACAAGCTCACAGAATAGGACCGCCGAGTGCTGAAGGGCGTAGCGTGTAAAAATCATCTGTCCTCGGTTGCAACACTCACTACCGAGTTCCAAACTGCCTCTGGATGCAACGTCAGCATAATAACTGTTCATCTGGAGCTTCATGAAATGGGTTTCCATGGCCGAGCATCCTTACACAAGCCTAAGATCACCAGGCGCAATGCCAAGCGTCAGCTGGACTGGTGTAAAGCTTGCCGCCATTGGACTCTGGAGCAGTGGTAATGTGTTCTCTGGAGTGATAAATCACGCTTCACCAACTGTAAAGTTTGGTGGATGATTAACAATGGTCAAGAGCTGTTTTTCATGGTTCAGGCCCCTTAGTTCCAGTGAAAGTAAATCTTAACGCTACAGCATACAATGACATCTAGACGATTCGATGCTTCCAACTTTGTGGCAACAGTTTGGGGACGGCGGTTTCCTGTTTCAGCATGACAATGCCCCCGTGCACAAAGCGAGGTCCATACAGAAATGGTTTTCGAGATCGGTGTGGAAGAACTTGACTGGCCTGCACAGAGCCCTGAACTCAACCCCATCAACCACCTTTGAGATTAATTGGAACGTCGACTCCGAGCCAACATCAGTGCCGACCTCACTAATACTCTTGTGACTGAATGAAAGCAAGTCTCCACAGCAATGTTCCAACATCTAGTGGAAAGCCTTCCCAGAAGAGTGTGGGCTGTTATAGCAGCAAATGGGGGGCCAACCTTATATTAATGCCCATGATTTTGGAATGAGATGTTTGACGAGCACATACTTTTGGTCATGTAGTGTAAATGGATTCATGTCAACTCCGTCAGACACCATAAAAAGCATTTTATTGTTACAATTATTGTCCAAGTGTTTAAAGGCTTTGTGATTTGTTTAATTCTAACATTAGATTATTCAAATATGTAATACAAATCTCCAAACATCTTTTGTTTTATTTTATACCAATATTAAATGCTTCATGGCTACTTTTGTGAGCATTTTGGCATGTTTTTCTAGATTTGGAACATAAATCAACATTCATAAAGCAAACATCCCTTAGGTCTAGCACAGCAAATACTTTAATTGTTTAAGCATATGTTGCAGAACAGTGATTCAAATGTAAACGGAGTTGACAAATATTCTATTTTAATTTTTCACAGTAGCAATTTTGTTTTTCCTCAGTTGCTGTAAAACATAATTAAATGTAACATAGTTGAACAAAAATTCGTATTCCATCAGGAGTTAACCTTTTATGGTTGTGACCACTGTGATTCAAATGTTGTTTAAATCGATACAAGTTGAGAACTTTACAGACCATGAGTGATCATGTTGCACTAGATGTAATGAGGACATGATTAAGGGGTTCTTATGGTATAGCTGACCCTGCTTATTCCTGATTAATTTAGGATTTTAGACCAATCTGACGGAGTAGACCAAATCTCTGGACACATCTTTTAGGAATCACAGTTTTGAGATAAATATAATTTAAAGTCACAGTCGGCTATTGCAAGAAACTACATAAGATCATTTTTCACTTAATATCCATTATTGCCGTTGTTTTCTTTTTTTATCTTTACACTTTTTGAAGAGTTTGAAATGTGTATTTTTGCTCTGGATAAGGGCATTTCCAGGCATAGAGCCAACATGGAAATTAATAATATTGAAACTGTTCCAAGAACAAATCTTTTCCTTTATAAAACTCCTGTAAATGTACATTTTAGGCTCAAATAATGCAACAACAAAAAATAAAAATGTCCAGTTTCCCTGCCGGACGAGGATTGTCCCGACTTTCAAGAATCTCTGAGCTAATTTCCTGCTATTCTACACATTTTGCCACGATGCTAAGAGAAAATGTTGCAGTTTTAAAGCTAATTTCCTGTAACAACAAAAATTATATCTCATGGCTTATGACATATTCATATGTTATATGGGTGTGCCCAAAGCTTGTGGGGCCTCCTTGCAGGAGTCAGCTACACCAGTGGGTCTAACCCCCATATACTGTACTGTACTATTGGCAAGGCCTGGTCAGCCTTCACTGGGAGAGCTTCAGCCAGCACAATTGCATTGAGGGAAGTTGGCAAATTTTTGGCTAATTGAAAGCCATGGCTAATTGTTGGTGACATCAGGGATAAGGGAATGTGTGAGAAGACACTACTGAGTTTGTGACACACACACACTGCGATGTCCGTCTCTTCTCGCACTCCCAGGCCATTGTGTCTGTGATGTCGTAATGGCGGTACTCTAGCTAAGTCTCCTGCTGTGGATGCTGTTTTAGCGAGTAGAAGCGGTAGAGCAGCTGTCTGCTGACAGAAAAGGGGTCAGAGCATGGCTGTGTGTGAGGGAGAGAGAGAGCAGAGAGAGAGCTGGAGAAAGAGGGGAGGAAAGAATGAGATACGTGGAGACCATGTGTTCAGAGAGCGGTATAGCCCAGTCATAACTTTCTAGCTCAGATAGTCACTGCAACACTGTTCAACCATGTGACTGTCAGGTTTCAATTGGGTCTTGAACAAAATATGAATTACCTCTTAATAATGCAATTTTCAATTTGTGCATGAGTGTGTGTGCATTTATACTGTAATGTACTGATTTTTGCTGCCATTACAGCTAACAAAAACACACATGATACCAAGCACACTTTCTGTGGCTTTACACTACTACTCAATTCCTAATTATTATGCTTGGTTTGGCCCGGTCCTCAGAGGCCATTGTTTGTCAAGGGAAAAAAGTTGCTCAAGGCTTGTAAGGAGAACGGAGAAATTGCTCCTCTCTTTCACTCTCTCTCTCTCCTTAACTAAATCCTGAATTCTGTGAGCCAACTTGCAACAAATAAAGAAGTACAGTCACATTTGACATGGTAAATTCATGAGCACGATTAACAATTCTATATAAAAGGATATGTTTCAAATGGAGAAGGTTTCTATTGCGAAGTGACGAGATGCGCGTCTAACGGTTATATTGGGCTACATTTTGTGAGTTCAAAGTCAACTTCGGTAGTATTATAAACTTTGAAACATCTGGAGCCTCATTTATCAATATATTGCGTAGAGACTATTCTAAAATGGAATTTAGAATGTTCAAACGCATAGAAAAAGTGTGATTTATCAAACAATCCTACAAGCGTCATACGCACACCAGTCGGCGATAACCATTGATAAATACTAATTGTTCTCAGCCTCAGTGCTCGTGCACGACCTTGGCTATTTGCATTTAGAAACGCCATATATGGTCAAAAACATCCCTTTAAAGCCAGTGGGGGAATATGCACTAAATGGCCAGTTTATTAGGTAAATTTCCATTCAAGGAAATGGATTGCTCCTACAGACAGTGAGTCACGTGGCCATATAAAGCAGGCAGACGGGCATCGAGGCATTCAGGTACTGTTCGATTGAACGTTAGAATAGGGTAAAATGAGGGACCTAAGCGACTTTGAGTGTGGTATGATCGTCGGTGCCAGGCTAGCCGGATCCAGTATCTTAGAAACGGCCAGCCTCCTGGACTTTTCACGTTAGAATGGGCATGCGTGAATAGCCCAGGAGGGCGGACGTTTCAAAGATACTGGATCCGCCGCGCCTGGCACTGACATAGTTTACGCACAGATTTGTGCCTATGCATGTTTGATAAATGAAACCTATCCTCCTTATTTATGCTTAGAAAACAAATGTGAAGGCCAAATTGTGGGGGGAATCCCCCCTTTGAATACTTCCAGAACCACCTTCATATTTTATTTCAATTGAGAAAATCTACAAACGAAATTGTCCCACCCTAGTCTTTATTGATAGAGATCCATGTGACTTATTTCTATTTTAATAATTTGTTCTTCTTGATTTCAGTATGGAAGGGAAACCAGGAACTGGTGTTTGTATGTACTGTTTCTTGAGTAAACATTATTCATCTACAGATGGACTTTCTGGACTATCCAAATAAAGTGTGTCTAATAATGCTTTTGCTAAATATCACACCAGCCTAATAATATGGACCAATATGTTGTTAGGCAGATTTTTGTCACCATTTTATTTTCATTCATTTTGGAGTAAAAAAGTCACCAGTGCTACGTTCAGTAAGAAAAAACGTAATCCAATGTTCAATTAAACGGAAACGGTGTCGTTCTGAACGACCAGTTGAAAAACGGAGAGGGGTTGTGTGTTCAAAATGGACCTCTGCCCTTCAAATACATAACTCGTTGCTTCAAGCCACACCCCGCCAAACCCACCAAAAGTAGCAAACGTAGGCTATCTCAGCCTGTTAAAAAAAAGTTGAACGTTTTGGGGAAACGTGTCTTTCAGCACAAGCCGTTACACAACGTAGCAAATGTTCAATCGAACTGAACACACCCCAGAACTGACTTTCTCAGTCATTCTGCAAACAAATTGACAAGCGTCATTACTTAATGAATTGTTAGAGTTAGACCAACAATTTAAAGATATTTAGACATTTTTGGTATTTTAGTTCTGGTTGCGATATTGACCAAATTATCAGGAAAGTTTGGGATGTATTTTCCCTTACAGAAATAACCATTTCACAGCTGTTTCATTCAAAATAAAATCACACGAGGGGCATGCCCCTGGACCTCCCTAGGCATGCCCCCACACACACACACACACACCAATTTACCACACAAAGTTATGCCCCTACATGGAACACACTGTAAACCTCAACGCACCACAGGAAGAGCAAGTCTTGTGTGCGCGCGCTTGCATATCAATGCAACTATGAAGATCAATTGACTGTGATACCCTACTGAGAAAAGTGTTACCCTAACTTAGAACCAAAACATGCTCAATTATTTTTGTTATATATTAGGATATACATGATTATAGTCAAGGTGTGTCCTTTGGAAGTAATTGTGAGGATGTTTGGGGGAAAATGAGTATTCCATTGATGCATTTCCTCCTCTTTTTGTTTCCCTCTCTTTCCAGATGGTATCTCTTGGTGGTGTTTGTTGGCATGAGGGGAACATTTACAATGCAGCACGTGCCAGTGGGTCGGCCATGACACCTTGAAAGAGATCCCTGAAGGACCATTCTAATTCATAGTTCTGTCTTGAACACACACACACACATACACACTTGCATAGACACAAACACCTGGTGACACTGATCTTAGGATATTTCTAAGGTGAAACTGGATAACTGTGGTCAGAGAGCCTGATATTTTAAAAGGAAAGGAAGACCGTACAGGACAGTAAACAGTAGTAAGAGAGGCCATAGACCCAACAACAGCACAGTGAAATAAAGTAAAACAGAGGTCATAGAGACCCAACAACAAATCCAGGATTATTCTTAGGTTTGGCACTGTACACCATGACACAGAGTTAAGGCAGGCAAGGAGTCGTAATCCAAATCAGAGTCAGGCAGGTACAGGACGGCAGGCAATCGGTAGGTCAAGGCAGGAAAAGAGTTGTAATCCAAATCAGAGTCAGGCAGGTACAGAACAGCAGGCAGGATCAGGGACAGGCAGAAAGGTCAAAAACTAGAGCACGGGAACACGCTGGTAGGACTTGATGGGCAACAGACAAACAGAAAACGCAGGTATAAATACACATGAGGTAATGGGAGGCACCTAGTGGGGGTTGGAGACAATCACAAGACAGGTGTCAGGGTGTGAGACAGAATAGCTTCTGATTCTGTGGGCAGAAAGCTAGCTATAACTCCGGTGCCTTCGGGGAACATTCAACGCTGTCGGTGAGTTTGAGCCTCTGACAGAAACCATCGACGGTTGACTGTACCCTGAGGGCCACTGTTCCCTTCCAGGTGGATGAACACACATGCTCATACATGGAAGCCACTGAGAATCTTAAACACACACACAAACGTGAAGTTGAACCCTAAAGGCACACACACAAACTTGAATTCTAGTGTCACACATGTACACGCACACAAATACACACACATGCACCAACGTGCACACACACACGTACGCACACACCCACAAACACATCATAAAGGCACACACCAACAGATACACACAAATGTGACCGGATTCAGGAAGGTGGGTGTTTGGCGCTAGTTCCTACATCACAGCAGGGACATTTCAGAAAAAAAAGCCTTGAAATTTCATGTGCCTTAATAACAAACTGAAATGTGATCTGTAAATATGAATAAAAACATTACATTTCAAGCCTAGTTAGCCAAGGAGAAAGAACTGAGTTACAGTGCATTCGGAAAGTATTCAGACCATTTGAATTTTTCCACCTTTTGTTACGTTACTGCCTTACTCTAAAATGGATAAAAAATAATAATAATTGTCCTTAATCTACACACAATACCCCATAATAACAAAGCAAAAATAGGTTTTTAGAATGTTTGCAAAAAATAAAAGCAATTACAGCCTCAAGTCTTTGATGCTACAAGCTTGCCACACCTGTATTTGAGGAGTTTCTCCCATTATTCTCTGCAGATCCTCCCAAGCTCTGTCAGGTTGGATGGTAAGCGTCGCTGCACAGAGATGTTCAATCGGGTTCAAGTCCGGGCCCTGGCTGGGCCACTCAAAGACATTGAGAGACTTGTCCCGAAGCCACTCCTGCATTTTCTTGGCTGTGTGCTTAGGGTCATTGTCCTGTGGGAAGGTGAACCTTCGCCCCAGTCTCAACGTCAACAGTGAAGAGGCGACTCCAGGATGCTGGCCTTCTAGGCAGAGTTGCAAAGAAAAAGCCATATCTCAGACTGGCCAATAAGAAGAAAAGATTAAGATGGGCAAAAGAACACAAACACTGGACAGAGGAACTCTGCCTAGAAGGCCATCATCCCGGAGTCGCCTCTTCACTGTTGCTGTTGAGACTGGTGTTTTGCAGGTACTATTTAATGAAGCTGCCAGTTGAGGACTTGGGAGGCATATGTTTCTCAAACTAGACACTCTAATGTACTTGTCCTCTTGCTCAGTTGTGCACCAGGGCCTCCCACTCCTCTTTCTATTCTGTTTAGAGCCAGTTTGCACTGTTCTGTGAAGGGAGTAGTACACAGCGTTGTACGAGATCTTCAGTCGCTTGGCAATTTCTAACATGGAATAGCCTTCATTTCTCAGAACAAGAATAGACTGACGAGTTTCAGAAGAAAGTTATTTGTTTCTGGCCATTTTGAGCCTGTAATTGAACCCACAAATGTATTTATAAAGCCCTTTTTACATCAGCCGATGTCACAAAGTGCTGTACAGAAACTCAGCCTAAAACCCCAAACAGCAAGCAATGCAGATGTAGTAGCACGGTGGCTAGGAAAAACTCCCTAGAAAGGCCAGAACATAGGAAGAAACCTAGAGAGGAACCAGGCTCTGAGGGGTGGCCAGTCCTCTTCTGGCTGTGCCGGGTGGAGATTATAACAGAACATGGCCAAGATGTTCAAACGTTCATAGATGGCCAGCAGGGTCAGATAATAATAATCACAGTGGTTGTAGAGGGTGCAACACGTCAGCACCTCAGGAGTAAGCTTTTCATAGCCGATCAGTTTGCGCTGATGCTCCAGATACTCAACAAGTCTAAAGAAGGCCAGTTTATATCACGTCCAGGCCAGAGTTTTAGGCTGGCATGTTTAGGTTTCGTTTTTGGTGTAGGGTTTTTGAGTTCTAGGTGTTCTATTTCTATGTTGGGGTAATGGTTCCCAATTAGAGGCAGCTGTGTGTCGTTGTCTCTAATTGGGAACCATATATATGTTTGGGGTTTTCATTTAGGTTTTGTGGGTTATTGTTTAGACATAGCTTTGTTTGTGTTGTCAGTCTAAGTTTCGATCTTCGTTTCGGTCTGTTTCTTGTTTTTCCCCAGTTACGTTACGTTCAATAAAAAATTGTTTCCAGCTACAATAGTCATTTACAACATTAACAATGTCTACAATGTATTTCTGATCAATTTGATGTTATTTTAATGGGCAAAGAATTAGCTTTTATTTAAAAAACAAGGACATTTCTGAGTGACCCCAAACTTTTGAACAGTAGCACATATTTCCTATCTCCCTGGTTTGACAGAAGTCCTGTTGGATCCTCTCTCCTCCCTTCATAAGCTGATTGCTGCGATAAACATTCATTGCTGTCGGTGGGTTTGATGTGAATATAACTCACTGAGCAATGAATGAACACTGCGGTTCAAACAACTCGAGGACCAATCAATGAAGAGGACTCAATCGGGGAGGTTCAATGTATAGCCAATCAAGGACAGAAGAGTAGTAATCACACTGCTTCGAGAACTTATGTCAAGGGTTTGCTACTTGAAGATACAGGCCTACTCTAAATCCCTACATAACCTTGTACTTAAAGGGCTCCTTTTAATCTACAATGAATTAGTTAGACTCCGGTATGTCCATTGAAACTGAGAGATCAAATGGCCCCTTAATTTGATATATGTGTAGGATAGAAAACTGTTGAGTAGTTGCTTTTACACAAAATGAATTGATAGATATTGAATTTGGCAATCAGTACCCTGTCTAAAATATTTGTGCCTCTGTAGTTGAATATGAGTGTTCAGCGTCTCCTACCAATATCTCGGGCCAATATTTGATGCATGAGCACTACTGCAGCAGAACTTTAATTTAATTGAGCATCTGCTTGAGCAACTGTTATTTGTTGTTGCCAGTCAGTCTGCTAACCCCAAACAAGTCCACTTCGACATGACCCCTGAATCTGCATTCTAGCTAATTTCTGCCCCTGTTAACTGGAGTAAGTCGAGCTAATCTGCAATTCTTTCGTTCTAAATTGTAACCACGCTGGTAATCAACATTTTTCCAGTGTAGACGCGACCAAATTCACATTTTATTTTGTTTGGTCTTTAAAAATGTGTTTTTTTTTAATCCAGTGGAAAGCAACAGCGGTGTTGCCTGGGAGCCCCCAAATGGAAACCAGGCCCATACGGAGCCCTAATAACACTGACACACGAACACATACTGTACACACACACACACTGTATACACACGGTAGAGACACACACACACACACACTGTACACACACATACGGTAGACACACACACACACACCCAACGGGGCCTCAGTACCTCTTTAATCCAAGCTAACGCAGCCTGCTGCTTCACAAAAACTCACTACCCCCCATTCCCCGTCTCTTTCTTTTGTGGATTAATTTAAGGGGGGTCGTTAAAAACCGAAAAAGACAAAGGCCGATTTTGATTGGATATTTAGTTATTTTCTTGTTTATAGGTCTAGCTACAGGCTTAGGACATCCCTCGATAGCTAGTTACATCCATTCAAGACACTAAATGAATATCCAATCAAAAATGAGACTCCGAATATCAAACCCCAAGGTATGTCTGGTACCTTTCCTAACCCTCACAGATAGCCAAACTCTTCCATCCCCTGTGACCCACTCTCTATCCAATGAGAGAACGCAGACTCCCAACCCTCCAAGCCCCCAATGTAGCCAACTCCCACAGACATTTTGACGGCAGGCAGCACAACATTATTCTCCCACCATAGAGTCTATATTAGGCCTAAAACCCCCCACCTCCCCCTCATTTCCCCCTTACTCCAGTGCTGTCTACAGTACAGCCTGGTTTACATTAGCTGTGTGTAGCTCTGGGGGCTATGAGAGATACTGGAGTGGGACAGCAGGCCTTCTCAGGACACTAAGGTCTGGCCCCTTTATAATAGAGTCCAGAGTACAGAGACATATAGATAGGGTTAGCACACACAAGCTTCCTGTTTAATGAGTGAATGAAGGGATGAGGGGTGAAGAGAGAAACTGATTTTTCAATGCGTTATCTAAATGCAGTCAATTGTTTCACTGGAGAAAAATGCCCCATTTCAAAACGGATTGGACAATGCAATTGGGCATTCGATTAAGTAGATGTTTAATCACATCTACTGCTTAACATTATCTTATTAGCTTTTGTTTAGCTCAAAAGATGGTCTATCCTATGTAGTCTCACTAATGCAAGACATTCATGGGTCCATTTGGAATAAATCAAATCTATATGTGATTGGACTATATTTGTGCCTTGCGATTTTTTCATTGGCCTGAGCTTCTGAATTTTGTGTTTTACACAGTGTAACTGTTCCCTATTACCCAGTCCACAACATGCCTGCACTGGTTGTTGTCTTGGGATTTCTGAGTCGATGTAATCTCTGCATTTTAAAATGTAAAACTGTCCTAACTACGCGAATACAGCAGTCAATTGTATCTCTTGGCGAAATGCATAGCACATAGAATAAAAAAGGTTTGACCATGCCGATGACTCCTAGTTTTTTCTTAAGTCCGCAAATCTGGATCCCTGCACAGTCTCATTGAAGATCTTGATCACTTTTCTAGCCTCTCTGGATTAATGTATAGTGCAGCATCAGAATGTAATGAGCTAACAGATGTACTGAGCAGTGAACTAAGAATGGTGTCTGAGTGGGTTGATATGAACAAATTGGTGTTGAACATTTCTAAAACTAACTGTATTGTATTTGGTTCAAGATATATGCTTGCTGATGACCCCCAATAGAATTTGTCGATGAATAGAATACATGTAGAGCAAGTGAAAAAAACTAAACTACTAGGTGTCATGTTGGACACAGCTTTATCATGGTCAGAACACATAGATAATATTGTTATTAAGATGGGTAAGGGAATTGCTGTTACAAGAAAATTTTCAGAGTATGTAACATCTAGCACTCTGAATCAGGTGATTCAATCCCTGGTCCTATCACACTTAGAGTACTGTCAGGTTATATGGTCATCTGCAGCAAAGAATGATATAAAAAAGCTCCAAATGGCTCAAAACAGGGCTGCCAGATTATCTCTTCATTGTTCTAACCGAATGAATATTATTAAAATGCACCAGAATCTCTCATGGCTTCACGTTAAAAACAAATTACTATCTAGTCTTCTGATTTTACTTAGGAATGTTATATTTTTCAAAAAACCACAGTATGTTTCAGTCCAATTAGTACATACTAGCAACACACATAACCATCAAACCAGATTCAGGGCAGCTAAAACAACTCAAGCCAAGGACAAATCGCCTTAAATCTACAGTTTTATATAGAGCTATAGCTGAACAGAACTTTTTACCAATCCATATTTCTCAAAATAAAAGAACATCTAATGTGATAGACCATATGACTGGACAGCAAATAGAGAGTATCAACTGAATGTTAAATGTGTTTCCTGTCAGGTATTTTAATTATCTGTATTGTCTACTTGTTGAAGTCTTGATTGTGGTTGTTTGTAATGTCTTGTTAATTGGTGTTGGACACCAGGAAGGTTAGCTAATGGGGATCCTAATAATTTAAAAAAAAAAAAGACTAATTAAAACCTAATTATGACAAGTGTACCATATTACGCATTGGATCGTAAAATAACAGTGTTTACACTACCTTGTAGACATACTTGGTATTCACATCTCAAAAAATATAAATGAACTTACCACAATTAATTTCAATAGAAAGTTAGCAAAAATAGATAAGATTCTGCAACCATGGAGAGGTAAATACTTGTCTATTTATGGGAAAATCACATTGATTAACTCTTTGGTCCTATCACAGTTTACTTACTTAATAATGGCACTGCCTACTCCAGATGACACATTTCATAAATCATATGAGCAAAAAATATTTCATTTTATTTGGAATGCTAAGCCAGACAAAATGAAACGTGCCTATTTATATAATGAATATGAGTTTGGGGGCAAAAATGATTAAATATTAAAGCTTTAAATCTCTCACTAAAAGCTTCACTCATACATAAATTATACTTAAACTCAAAATGGTTCTTCAGTAGATTATTAAGAAGGCTCATCCTTTGTTCAAAAATGGCCTTTTTGCCTTTATACAGACTACAACTTCTCATTTCCAACTAATTGAAAATGACATATTTATAGTCCCGCCCTTTCTTAAACAAGCCATACAAAGCTGGTTACAATTTCTGTTTTATCCTCCAGAAAAGATAGAACAAATATTACAACAAATGTTATGATTAAACTCAAATATACTAATTAATAAAAAGCATTCTTCATGGATAAAAAAAAATGGTATTATATTTGTTAATGATATTATGAATAGAAATGGAGGAGTTATGCACTTATCAAACATATATGGGAATATCTGCAACCAAATGATTGCAGCACTACCACAAAAATAGAGGAGGCAAGTGGAAAAGGGAAAAGGTAGGGAACTTGTTTGCCTGCCATATATTAAAGATACAAATTGGCTGAAAGGAACTGGCATAAATAGAAAAATATACCAGTTTCATTTGAGGACAAAAATGTTGACAGGTTGCAAAATAAATGGGATGAGATTTTCGATGTACCAATTCCATGGCATATGGTTTATGAACTGATACAAAAAACTATACTTGATTCAACACTTAGAGTGTTTCAATTTAAATGATTACGTAACATTCTTGCCACCAACATAACGCTATATATATGGGGCATACAACTATTTCAGCTCTGTAGATTTTGCTGCGAAGAAACAGAATCAATAGATAATTTGTTCTGGTATTGCCCTTATGTAGCTTGTTTCTGGTCACTGGTTATTAAATCACAACATGCACTTAAAATTAACCTTAAAAAAAGCAGTGTCGGGCGATCTGGAAAGCCATAGTCAGTCAATAAATAATACAATAATACTTGTCTTTAGCTCACAATCTGTGGATACTATACGATTAGAAAGGTTAAATTATGTAAAACATCACAGCACAATTGAAAAATAAATGGAACATGGAAACCAAACGAGGTTGGTCTATGGTGATAGGTGGGATGGGCTGAGAGTGGCTGATGTTTGGTAAAGTATTATTGTTATGTGACTGCTTTATATAAAAGTACCATGTATGCAAAATGTAAAAATTATAATTAAAACGTATATATGTAAAATGTATGTATTTGTTGCAAAAAAGCTGTAAAAAAATTCAAAGATTTTTGTCCTCCGAAGAGGGGGGGTGTTGGAGGGTGAGTGTTCTCGTGCATGCTCCTGGCGGCGAGTGCACATACAGGCCTGTGACATGCATTATGGGCGGTGGGGTACGCACATGGCGTGGTTGTCATGGGGTTGACATCATCGAGAGGAGCACAGTGGTCACCGGGAGAAGAGGGCAAGAAGAGAGAATGCTGGTTGGGACGCGCCCCAAATGGGCTTTAAGTTTTAAAAGCAGGCAGAGCAGAAACTAGCTTCTCTTTAGTTGACTGATCTAGCTGGCAAGGGGGGAAAAGCATTTATTCCCAGTTCTGAGTTAGTAGTGTAACTGACATGTTACGTTCGCCAATGTTTCATCCCCTCTTGACTGAAGTGAATGAACTACTAACAGCTAGTTAGCTAGCTAGTAGCTACTACAGCCAGTTCAGCTCTAGCTAGCCTCTAGCTATCTGTCAGGTAGCAGTATCTAACAGCTGTTGTGAGTCTGGAAATAAGTTGTAGCCTTTGTTTTGGCCCGTTTCAACAGAAATACATTTGATGATGTACCATTAGCTAGAGCTAGCCAAAACTTGGCTAACGTTAGCTAGCTAGCTCACAAACTTTAGCTATTATTTTTGCCAAAATCAGACTAGACCTAAATCAAACGATGAAACCAGCAGCCAAACGATTGAAGACCGATATATTCTGACGTTTCTTCAGCATAATGTGAGTTTCTATTAGTCAGTATAGCAATGGAACGTTATTGATCTGTTAGTTTCCCTACCTAATTCCCTACTTTTCACACTGACACGGTATAAACAGCTCTATAGGCTTCACTGTCATGGTGTACAGTCAGTACACAACACTATGCTCATCATGTCTTAGCAGGATCAGATGGTGACAGGTGTCCCTGCAGGGTCAGACAGCCAGGGAAGACCAGTCTACGGAGCTCAGCTGAATTTTGCAGTATATTATAACAATCAGTGAATGGATACTAAGTTCCATCTTGAGTTGATGGGTAGGCTACAGTCTGGGATGTGGGAATAATGGTCATTTCAATTATTGAACCATTGATTCTATTCTTGGATAATATAATGTATAAATGTACACCAAGGTAATGAAGCGTGTAGCGTGTAAAATCGCCTGTCCTCGGTTGCAACACTCACTACCGTGTTCCAAACTGCCTCTGGAAGCAATGTCAGCACAAGAACTGTTCGTCGGGAGCTTCATGAAATGGGTTTCCATGGCCAAGCAGCTGCACACAAGCCTAAGATCACCATGCGCAATGCCAAGCTTTGGCTGGAGTGGTGTAAAGCTCGCCCCCATTTGATTCTGGAGCAGTTGAAACGCGTTCTCTGGAGTGATTAATCACGCTTCACCATCTGGCAGTCTGACGGACGATTCTGGGTTTTGCGGATGCCAGAAGAACGCTACCTTCCCCAATGCATAGTGCCAACTGTAAAGTTTGGTGGAGGAGGAATAACGGTCTGGGGCTGTTTTCCATGGTTCGGTCTCGGCCCCTTCAAATCAAATCAATGATGTCACAGAGTGCTGTACAGAAACCCAGCCTAAAACCCCAAACAGCAAGCAATGCAGGTGTAAAAGCACGGTGGCTAGGAAAAACTCCCTAGAAAGGCCAAAACCTAGGAAGAAACCTAGAGAGGAACCAGGCTGTGAGGGGTGGCCAGTCCTCTTCTGGCTGTGCCGGGTGCAGATTATAACAGAACATGGACAAGATTTTAAAATGTTCATAAAACAGGCAGAACAGTTGAAACTGGAGAAGCAGCACGGCCAGGTGGACTCGGGACATCAAGGAGTCATCAGGCCAGGCCCCTTAGTTCCAGTGAATGGAAGTCTTAACATTACAGCATACAATGACATTCTAGACAATTCTGTGCTTCCAACTTTGTGGCAACAGTTTTGGGAAGGCACTTTGCTGTTTCAGCATGAATATGCCCCCATGCACAAAGCGAGGTCCACATAGAAATCGTTTGTCAAGATCGGTGTGAAAGAACTTGACTGACCTGCATAGAGCCCTGACCTCAACCACTGATGTTGGCCTAATTGCCCAACATCAGTGCTCAACCTCACTAATGCTCTTGTGGCAGAATGGAAGCAAGTTCCCACAGCAATGTTTTAACATCTAGTGGAATGCCTTCCCAGAAGAGTGCATATTATTATCCACATTCATTAATAGGAAGTTAGCTAGCTGATGACATTTAATTCAACTTAGCTAAACAGTGTGTAAATCAGCTAGCTCGCTAGTAGCTAGCAGCTCAGTTGAGTTAGCCTACAAAGTTGCCTACTTTAGCTAGCTAGCTAATAATAGATAGTTTTTTCACCAAAATATACTTACTTACTTGAATAGGTTCTCCCTTTTTTGGGTCCTTATAAAAATAAAAATAATGGGCAATCTTCATGATATTTTCAGTGGTAGCAAAGTGCAGCCAGCAGCCATGTGTACGAATGGGAACAAGGAAAACAAGGAAAAAAGTCTGTCACTAGAGCGGTTTAGAACATGTTGTGACTTTTGTCTTTACCAGTGTAATCCACTTTCAATTTAAATCAATTTTAATCGCAGACTGTAGGCCACACTTGATAACTTCAAAACTACCACTTGAAACTGCTATAGGCAACAACAAACAGTGATGCACATAACACACAGCACCCCTTCTATGGGAGGGTTCTAACATCCAATAAAAATATTGGCTCTGGGAGCCAGCGGACCATTCAAACCGTTTTTACAATAAAACATTTTCCAGGTATGGCAACGCGAGACTAGTCCAAAACTGAAAAGACATCCCTACAAGAGGCACAGAGTGTTCACTGCTGTGATAGCTAGCCCATTTTGGGCTGTGCAACATCACAGCTATGCAGATAAGTGTTTAATATTCTAGCAGTGTCTCTGCTTGAGCATCAGTAATGGAAGGATTGTCTGGTATTTTAATCTGTAAATTACAAAAACAGAGATAAGATGAGACTTCAAAACGTGACCGTACATTCCCGCTAGTGGCGAATAGAAAAGCTGGTGGTCACAGATGTTTTAATGAGAAATAAGATGTCCTTTAGAGATAATGGGGAGGGGGCATATTAATATTTGGTGTCTAATCTTGATTTTGGGACCAGCATTGTCACAAATGGCTTCCTGTGAAAAATGATGGCCACTGCTTCCCTCAGACATGATAGGAATATAACTTAGTCTTTCAGAAGAGAAAGTCATAAAAACACTGAACAAATGTGTGTAGGTATCAGGGTTGGGGTCAATTCCATTAAAATTATTTCTGGAAGTAAACTGAAATGGAATTAACCCCAAACCTAGTAGGAATATGGCGTTGTCTTTATACTACCATCAGTAATATCTTCTTCAAGGCCATGATACAGATTAGTTGTTTCGCTAACCTGTCATCTAGCCGCAGTCAGTTTGTATGTTAATCTGAAATGACAGAATTAGGTTATCAAAGTCAGCTAGTAAGAATTCGTTCGACATCTCTTGCATTACACTCATTAAGTCATGACAGCTTCGAGTGGAATTGTTACAATACAACAGTCCTGGGAGTAACAAGACTAGTGTGGACGATATGACTTTATTCCAAGACATTCTTATTTCCTCACAACTACAAGTACCTTTGAGGTAAATATACAATATTGTTTTTTAATAGCAAGTGACAGTGAAGGACAGAAAAGGGTCCTTGTGTGATGGTTTGGAACCCTGGGCTTGACTTGGCTTGGCATGGCTGAGCTGAGCTGAGCGATGCGGAGGGGAAAGGAGCAGCCAGGTGCGGTTTTAGAGGGGTGGCAGCGCACCTCCCTGAAATATGATTGGCTATCCTTAGTGCCCCCCCCCCATTCTCATTGGGTCAGAGCACTGTCAATCAGGCTCAGATTTTATAGAAAAGATGTTGCGTTTTGTTCTGGCAGTTTAGCGGTTTTAGAGTGATGGCTTTAAAACAGTGTTTCCCAACTCCAGTCCTTGAGTACCCCCAACAGTACATATTTGTGTTGTGGCCCCGGACAAGCACACCTAATTCTACCTGTCAACTAATCATCAAGCCCCATCTGTGGCCAACAGAATCAGGTGTTTTGGTCCAGGGCTACAACATAAATGTGTGCTGTTGGGGGTACTCGAGGACCGGAGTTAGGAAACACTGCTTCAGGACCATGCGGAAGTCTCAGAGCCAGCGGGAATGCTATTGGATTGGCTGGCTGGCTTTAGGAATGCAGTTGCAGTGATCGAACAGCGCTACTTCTCTCTGTTGAGTTGACTAAAGCAGTGCAAAGGTGTAAGATGTCTAGGTAACTGCTGTTTGACTTGACAAGAAACTAAACTAGTTTTTAATCTCGGTGCTGAGATAGCTAATAGGTAATTGCTGTAGGCTATGGCATGTGTTTGTTCTAGAATGTTATGCATGTCCCTTATCGACAGAGATGAATGAAGCAACAGCAGCCATGATGTTAATGACTGGAGTTACAGTAATTTTGCTGTTGTCCAAATAGCATTTTTGAGCTTTTACATTCCTTGGAGGGAAAGTTACCAGTGAACATGTATCTAACTTGAATATGGATCAATATGAATCACTTCAAATGGATTTATTTGAATAAATTAGTGCAGATAAAAAAAGTTGAAACAGTTATTCAATACAATAGTTATTCAATAGTTTTCAAAGTATATATGATACAATTTTCTATTTTCCCACGGCCACCCATTACTGTTTTTTTCTCCCATTGGCCACCCCATTAAAACAATCCTAGAATCGCCCCTGGGAGTGGTAGACACCAGGTCATTCACAGTGACTCACACACACACTGTTACAGCTCCACTTACACATGATGAGTCACACTGTGTGATGGGAAGCCAGAGGATGGTCAATTGGACACACGCACGCTATCTCATACTGACACACACGCACACACCGCAGGAGGCTGCTGAGGGGAGGAGGGCTCATAATAATGGCTGGAATGGAGCAAATTGAATGGCATCAAACACCTGAAAACCATGTGTTTGATGTATTTGATACCATTTCATATTCTGCTCCAGCCATTACCACAAGCCTGCCCTCCCCAATTAAGGTGCCACCAACCTCCTGTGCCACACACACACACTCACACATACATTCTCACATGCACACAAACACACACACACAGACAAACTCACATGCACACACAAATGCATGCACACATAAATCACGCACACATTCTCATACATGGAACTACGCTCTGTCCTGGAGAAAGTGGCTGCCCTTCAGCAGAAACAAAGGCTAAGGAGCAACGAAAGGTTCAGCAGGGTCTATCTATGATCGGCAAAGTCACAGGCGGAGCGACTCACTGCTCTGAACTTCCTCCTCTTCTGCAGGAGATCCCGACCGGGAAGAACTTCTACAGCACTGTGGGCGAGGGATGCAACGGTCTCCATCTGGTCCTGATGCTGGTAGCAGGGGCCGAGAGTCGCGGAGGAGGGATATATGTCACGGATCCCTCCGGAACTGTGTCATTACGCACACCTGATCCCCATTCCCACTGACTGTATTGTATAAATGTGCCCTTTGGTTCACCATTGGGCTGTTGATTATTGTTCCAATGTTCGTTGGTCGAGTGAGTACCTGTGATGTGTTGTTTTGGCTTTCGTGACACATGTATTGTGCAGATGATTACGGGCCTCGTCACGTGTGATAATCATTGTGCGATTGTGTATTTATTCGAGGTACTCCTCGCTCTTTTGTTTGGGTCTCAACCCTGTGTTTTGTAACGTGTTTGTTTGGTCTTCGTCCCAGTGTCTGTACACGGCACGCTGTAATTTGGGTAAAGAAATAAAAAAAACTATTACGCATTCCCGACCATTTATGCCAGCGTGACAATATAACGCAAAGGACTGAGCCTGTCCAGCCATGACGCACAGTGCCCATGGAAGAGAGATGTGCCTTTTGTGCCAGTGAAGCATAAAAATGATTGGTCCCCCCCCCATTTTGTTTAATTTGATTAAAAACCAAGCATAGCCTCCCCTTAATCAAGGCTGGTTTAGCAGCATGTCATACAGTGCATTCGGAAAGTATTTAGACACCTTGACTTTTTCAACATTTTGTTACGTTACAGCCTTATTATAAAATGTATTAAATAAAATAAAAAATCATCAATCTACACACAATACCCCATAATGACAAAGCAAAAACAGGTTTGTAGACATTTTTGCAAATTTTATAAAAATAAAATACAGATAACCTATTTACATCAGTATTCAGACCCTTCGCTATGAGACTTGAAATTGAGCTCAGGTGCATCCTGTTTCCATTGATCATCCTTGAGATGTTTCTACAACTTGATTGGAGAATGTGGGAATGTTTTTCAGCAGCAGGGACTGCGATACTAGTCAGGATCGAGGAAAGATTAACGGCGCAAAGATCCTTGATGAAAACCTGCTCCTCAGACTGGTGCAAAAGTTCACCTTCCAACAGAAAAACCACCCTAACTACACACCCAAGACAACGCAGGAGTGGCTTCGGGACAAGTCTCTGAATGTCCTTGAGTGGCCCAGCCAGAGGCCAGACTTGAACCCAATCAAACATCTCTGGAGAGACCATAAAATAGCTGTGCAGCGACGCTCCCCATCCAACTTGACAGAGATTGAGAGGATCTGCAGAGAAGAATGGGAGATACTCCCCAAATACAGGTGTGCCAAGCTTGTAGCATCATACCCAAGAATAGTTGAGGTTGTAATTGCTGCCAAAGGTGCTTCAATAAAGTACTGAGTAAAGGGTCTGAATACTTATGTAAATGTGATATTTCAGTTTTTTGTTTATTAAATTTGCAAACATTTCTCAAAACCAGTTTTTGCTTTGTCATTATGGGCTATTGTGTGTAGATTGATGAGGGAAAAAAACAATTTAACCAATTTTAGAATAAGGCTGTTACAGTAAGTAACAAAATGTGAAAAAAGTAAAGGGGTCTGAATACTTTCCGAATGCACTGTAGGTGTGTATTTTTATACAGGCCATTAGCCAAGTAGCCTACAATATGAATAAAGGGGTTTTAAATGGTATACTGATAGTGCTTTGAGATATTTCTGAGTTTTTTTGCCCTCATGCCTTTTCATTATTCACGATTCACATACATGCATACTTCAGTCTGCACACAGTCTGCACACAGTGTCATGTAACGAGAGAAGCAATTTAAACGTATTTCAATTATTCAGTCCTGTAAGGCAATCATAGTCAATGAACTAATCACTGATTATAACCTTGGTGTGATTAGCATGACTGAAACATGGCACAAGCCTGATACATTTACTATGTTAAATGAGGCCTCTCCTCCTGGTTACACTAGCGACCATATCCCCTGTGCATTCCACAAAGGCAGAGGTGTTGCTAACATTTACGACAGAAAATTTCAATTTACAAAAACTAAATAAGACTGCGTTTTTGCTTCTAGTCATGAAATCTATGCAGAGTACTCAATCACTTGTATAGCTACTGTTTACAGGCCTCCTGGGCCTTACACAGCGTTCCTCACTGAGTTCGCTGATTTTGTAGTCATGGCAGATAATATTCAAATTTTTGGTGACTTCAATATTCACATGGAAAGTCCACAGACCCACTCCAAAAGGCTTTCGGAGCCATTATCGACTCATTGGGTTTTGTCCAACGTGTCTCTGGACCTACGCATTATCACAGTCATACCCTGGACCTAGTTTTGTCCCGTGGAATAAATATTGGACCAATATTTGCAATAATAATCTACCCAGGGGACTCCCAAGTAGCGCATCGGTCTAAGGCACTGCATCACAGTGCTTGAGGCGTCACTACAGACGCGATTTAATCCCCGTGGATTGATGAGGAATTAAAAAATTGTGTGGCTAAGAGGGATGAGGCAAAAGGAATGGCAAATAAGTCTGGCTGCACAACCGATTTGCAAACTTATTGCAAATTGAGAAATCATGTGACTAAACTGAATAAAAAGAAGAAGAAACTACACTATGAAACGAATATACAGTTAAAGTCGGAAGTTTACATACACCTTAGCCAAATACATTTAAACTCAGTTTTTCACAATTCCTGACATTTAATCCTAGTACAAATTCCCTGTCTTAGGTCAGTTAGGATAACCAATTTATTTTAAGAATGTGAAATGTCCGAATAATAGCAGAGAGAATGGTTTATTTCCCTCTGCTCATTCTGGCGCACACCTGTCACCATCGTTACGCTCACCTGGACTCTATCACTTTCCTGATTACCTTCCCTATATATGTCACTCCCTTTGGTTCCTTCCCTAGGCGTTATTGTTTCTGTTCTGACTTTGTTTAATGTCGGTGCACTGTTTGTGTTTCTTGTTTTGTTCATTTATTAATTAAATGTATACACTCCCTGAACTTGCTTCCCGACTCTCAGCGCACATCGTAACAAGGGGGTAAAATAAAAAAATATATATTGTAATAATCTGCTCAGACCCCAACCAAGGATTATCAAAAGCCTCGCTATGAATTATCGGACAACCCAAAGACTCCTAGATGCCCTTCCAGACTCCCTCCATCTACTCAAGGACGTCGGAGTACAAAAATCTGTTAACCACCTAAATGAGGATCTAAATGTAACCTTGCGTAATATGCTAGATGTACTCGCACCCCTAAAAACAAAAAACATTTGTCACAAGAAATGAGTTCTCTTGTATACAGAAAATACCCGATCCCTAAAGCAAGCTTCCAGAAAATTGGAATGGAAATGGCGCTCCACCAAACTGGAAGTCTTCCGACTAGCTTGGAAAGACAATACCGTGCAATATCGAAGAGCCCTCACTGCTGCACGTTTTGCCTATTTTTCCATCATAATTGAGGAGAATAAGAACAATCCAAAAATTATTTTTGTTACTGTCGCAAAGCTAACTAAAAAGCAGCATTCCCCAAGAAGGGATGGCTTTCACTTCATCAGTGATGAATGAATTAACTTCTTTGACAAAAGATTATGATGATTAGAAAGAAAATTAAGGACTCCTTTTTGAATCTGCGTATTTCTCCAGCTCAGTTGTCCCGAGTCTTCCCAGGACTGCCAATACCTAGGATCAATGGAGACACTCAAGTTTCTTAATCCTGTATCTCTTGACACATTCACGAAATAGTCATGGCCTCTAAACCTTCCAGCTGCATAATGGACCCTGTTCTAACTAAACTACTGAAAAAGTTGCTTCCTGTGTTTGGCACTCCTATGTTGAACATAATAAATGGCTACCTATCCTCTGTATGTTTACCAAACTTACTAAAAGTGGCAGTAATAAAGCCTCTCTTGAAAAAGACAAACCTTGATCTGTAAAATGTAAAAAACTATCGGTCTATATTGAATCTCCCATTCCTCTCAATAAAAAAAAATAAGCTAAAAAAATCAACTCACTGCCTTCCTGAAGACAAATAATGTATACAAAATGCTTCAGTCTGGTTTTAGACCGCCTCGTAGTACTGAGACTGCACTCGTGAAGGTGGTAAATTACCTTTTAATGGTGGCAGTCCAAGGCTCTACATCTGTCTTTGTGCTCCTAGACCTTAGTGTCTTTTGACACCATCGATCACCACATTCTTTCGGTGAGATTGGAAACCCTAATTGGTCTACACGGACAAGTTCTTGCCTGATTTTAGATCTTATCTGTCGGAAAGATATCAGTTCGTCTCTGTGGATGGTTTGTCGTCTCTGTGGATGGTTTGCCTCTGACAAATGAATTATACGTTTGTGTTCCTCAAGGTTCCGTTTTAGGACCACTATTGTGTTCACTATATATTCTACCTCTTGGTGATGTCAAGTGCCTTCACTGCTATGTCAGCCTTCACTGCTATACGTAAGACACACTGCTGTATATTTCGATGAAACAAGCACCAAAATTGCCTACCCTGGAAGCCTGTTTCAGACATAAGGAAGTGGATGGCGGCAAATGTTTTACTCGGACTACACAGAGATTTTAGTTCTAGATTCCAAGAAACAAAGAGATCTGCTGTTTGGTCTGAGAATTCAGCTTGATGGTTGTACAGTCGTCTCAAATTAAACTAAATACATTTCAGTTGGTGCTTAAAACGGGTGCTAGAATTTCGACTAGAACCGAAAAATTTGATCATATTACTCCAGTGCTAGACTCTCTACACTGGCTTCCTGTTAAAACCTCTTAAGGATCCGCCCCTGTTCTTCGATTTTCGCCCAAATCTAACTGCCTGTACCAAGGATATGCATATTCTTGGTACTATTTGAAAGGAAACACTTTGAAGTTTGTAGAAATGTGAGAGGAATGTAGGAGAATATAACAACAACAAAAAAAACAATGTTTTTTTGTATTTTTTTGGTACCATAATCTTTGAAATGCAAGGTGCAATGTCGAGTTTGATAGCAGCAGTGTATGTGCAAAGTTTAAGGCTGATCCAAAGAACCATTGCATTTCTGTTCAAAATGTTGTATCAAGACTCCCCAAATGTGCCTAATTTGTTTATTAATAACTTTTCATGTTCAAAATTGTGCACTCTCAAACAATAGCATGGTATTATTTCACTGTAATAGCTACTGTAAAGTGGACTGTGCAGTTAGATTAACAAGAATTTAAGCTTTCTGCCAATTTCAAAAGTCAAAGTCACCATTATTAGTCAGTTGTACAACCAAATGCCTTCAACTGAAATGTGTCTTCCGCATTTAACCCAACCCCTCTGAATCAGAGAGGTGCAGAGGGCTGCCTTAATTGACATCCACGTCTTTGGCGCCCGGGGAACAGTGGGTTAACTGCCTTGTTCAGGGGCAGAACGACACCCCCAATTTAAGATATGTCTATGTCCTGGGAAACGTTCTTGTTACTTACAACCTCATGCTAATCGCATTAGCCTACGTTAGCTCAACCGTCCCATGGAAGGGACACCGATCCTGAAGAAGTTTTAAGGCTAGGGCTGATTTCAGTGTTTTACATCTAACCTACAAAGCATTACATGGACTTGCTCTTACATACCTCTCCAATTTGGTCCTGCCATACATACCTACACGTATGAAATGGTAACAAGACGCAGGCCTTTCTTTTTTTCCTACAGAGCTCAATTTTTATGGAAAGGTCTGCCTATCCTTGTGAGAGACGCAGACTCGGTCTCGACCTTTAAGTCTTTACTGAAGACTCATCTCTTCAGTAGGTCCTATGATTGAGTGTAGTCTGGACCAGGGGTGCGAACGGCAAGGTACTGAAATGACGAACTGCCCTTGCTGGAGACATGTAGCTAGCTAGCTAGCACTGGAATGACGAACTGCCCTTGCTTAAGACATGTAGCTAGCTAGCTAGGTAAACAACTTGTAAGATCATACACTTCACGTTACATTAGCTAGCGAGCCAGCCAGATAACGTTAGCTAGTTAAACAACAATGAACATAGTGCCAACTCATGACGTTACTACGCCTTGCATGACTCTGCTGGTAGTGGTAGCTAACCAACCAGGTTGGGATACAAATAATAACATCATACACGTAACATTAGCTAATGAAATGAAATGCCATGGTTGCCCTTAGTTTGAAGATGTAATCCGGAGACAGGTGTTTTCTCCATCTCTTTAGCTATCATACTCTAATTCCACTGATTTCAAAACTTGATCCTCCAAAAAGTGGAGATCAACACTTATGCAGCTCCACTACTAGATACATTAATAAAAGCAGTGTTTGACAGGATTACCAACACAAACTAACCAGCTCAAATAGACAGAAGCCTTCTATATGGCAGACCAATCTGAACTCCCAACTCGGCAGGTCCAGCCAAATTGGATTTGATGACAACGCAAAGACCGTCAATGAAATGCAAGAGAAAGGTCCCAGTTCTAGCCAATACTTGTTGTAATGCCGCTGGTGTCCACAAGATAGCAGCAGTGTATGTGCAAAGTTTCAGACGGATAACTTGAAGTATGAGCGTTCTCCATGACATTTAGTGTGAAGTCACCCAGGTACATTTGGGCAAATCGTGAAGGAGACAGTTGCATTCACATTACATTTTTCTGCAAGAATATCATCAAATCTGTATACTTTGACTTTGATTTAGCTTTTCCAGAATTAGTAGCCATATTATAAGTTCAACATTTGCAAAACAACCAGTTTTCATAACTTCATAACTCTCCATATTCTTAAAATCTTTGTCCAAAAGGAAAAGGCATGCTGTCGCAAAAGGTTAGCACCTATAGGATATACTACACGCCTAATGATATAGTGAAGTCTTATTATGTTCTAGGATCTCTGAGGAATACATACGAATGTGATTTGACTCGAGTGGAAATACAAAATCGATCGTACATGCTATATGGACCTTTTTAGGATATGAAAAAGGATTTTATCTAACAAAACGACACTTCATGTTATATCTGGGACCCTTTGGATGATAAATCAGAGCAAGATTTCAGAATGTAAGTACACATTTCACCTTCAGAGATTAATTTATCAAACCTATCGCTGTGAAAAATTTGTTTTGTTGTTAGGAGCTCTCCTCAAACAATAGCATGGCAATACCCCTAAGGTACACTTGCTCATATAAATATTGTGGTTTCCTTTTTGATGAATATATGATCTTTGAGGAGGGTATGAAGTCCCTTCTGCAAGTCGAGTGTTGGGGTCTGTTGGTAGTAAATTGAAAATCTGTAAAGACCTTGGCTATTTTACATATTCATAGCTCTATAATTAATGTGTGAGTGTGTCAGTTATTGAACTATACAGCTGGAATCTAGGGTTGTAAAGAAGCCAAAACAGCCAAGTCTGTTCAAAACAGAGCCATAAGATGTTTCCTTGGAGTGCATAAGCTTGCCCCAAATTAAGATGCAATCTCAAAATGATCAAACACAAGTTAACCCTTACTGTAGCTACAAAGAAAAATGGTCAACTGATATATATGGCTAAAACCAAAACTCAGAACTTATAACCAGGTCAAAAACATACATGATCCAGGACCCTATGTCACCTGCCACCTAACAAGAAATCAAAGATACTTGTTTGCCCAGTTGAGAACCGGGATACTGCCTCTGGCAATTTAAGTAGGACAGTTCAATGCCATAAATGAAGAAAAACAGCTTAGATTTAGGGGAGATCGAGAATTAACTGCATTTTTTATTTTACTGTACTTCATATGAGGATTTAAGAGTAACCTTGTTTGAAAAAATGCTATTCTGGAGTAGTGATGAAGAAAAACTTGAATTCAGACAAGTATTCCTGGTTGCAAATTTTATTTCCAAAGCTTGGAAGACACGATAAGATAAGTTGCACTGAAAGGTTTTTGTTTTGTGTTTCAATTGTTTTAATTTCAGTAGGAATGCAAATATTTAGGTACGTATTTAGGTACGTATGTACAGTACGTGTGTGCATATTTAAGAATGATAATTTTATTTGGATACAACAAATACAAAGTCTTATAATATAAGCCCATGTGGGCTGGGCTTCATGAAGATGCATTCAAATCAATCAAAATCAATCAATTATACAGACACACACATACTGTATATAACGCAAACATGGACAACAAGCACAGCAAAGAATGTGTGTATGTACACTGAGTGTACAATACATTAGGAACACCTTCCAAATATTGAGTTGCACCCCCTTTTGTCCTCAGAACAGCCTCACTTCGTTGGGGCATGGACTCTACAAGGTGTCGAAAGCATTCCACAGGGATGATGGCCCATGTTGACTCCAATGCTTCCCACAGTTGTGTTTAGTTGGCTGTATGTCCTTTGGGTGATGGACCATTCTTGATACACTTGGGAATCTGTTGAGAGTGAAAACCCCAGCAGCATTGCAGTTCTTGACACACTGAAACCTGTGAGCCTGGCACCTACTACCATACCCGGTTCAAAGGCTTAAATATTTTGTCTTGCCCATTCACGCTCTGAATGGCACACATACACAATCCATGTCTCAATTGTTTTAAGGCTTAAAAATGATTATTTAACCTGTCTACTCCATCATCTACACTGATTGAAGTGGATTTAACAAGTGATATAAATAAGGGATCATAGCTTACACCTGGATTCACCTGGTCAGTCTATATCATGGAAAGAGCAGGCGTTCCTAATGTTTTGTACATCAAGCACACTAATTCAGAAATTCATTCTACACAAACTTTCTCACATGAACAGAGACAGAGGCATACCGTGCACAAACAAACAAAAATGATCTGATATCTGCAGACAGCCGAGAGGATGGGAACCAAACAGAGAAGCTGGATGGATCAGACATTTCTGGGTAAGGGCTAATTTGGAGTGAAATTGTCTAGAATGGCCTAATGTGCTGGTGTCATGTACATTTAACCTTTTTTTATGTAGATTAAGGCTCATTGTGATAAATTGTCTTATGTAAGATATTTGTTATGTGAGGGTAGCGCAAAAGCCAAAGACATCCTTTCTGACAAGACCCAGTTGAGACGCTATAGGATTCCTTCCACAACAAATACCATCACACACTGCCCCCTTGTGACCACATTAAAAACTACAGGTAAAAGGGACCCCACTTTTGTTGCATCTGTATGAGTGTATGTGAGTGTGTTAATCAGTGTATGTGTTTAAAGGTACTTTTGATCGTGTATGGCCACATACACTGTTTACTTAAAGTGGTCACAGCATGCATGTGTGTTCTTGCGTGTGTGTGTGTGTGTGTGTGTGCACGCTTTTAAATCTAATCAAATGAAATGTTATTGGTCACATACACCTAGTTAGCAGATGTTATTGCGAGTGTAGCGAATTGCTTATGCTTCTAGATCCGACAGTGCAGCAGTTTCTAACAGGTAATATCTAACAATTCCACAACAAAACCTAATATCTAACAAATTCCACAACAAAACCTAATACACACAATCTAGTAAAGGAATGAAAATATATCCAGTTGAAGTCGGAAGTTTACATACACTTAGGTTGGAGTCATTAAAACTCGTTTTTCAACCACTCCACAAATTTCTTGTTAACAAACTATAGTTTTGGCAAGTCTGTTAGGACACCTACTTTGTGCCTACTTTTTCCAACAATTGTTTACAGACAGAGAATTTCACTTATAATTCACTGTAACACAATTCCAGTGAGTCAGACATTTACATTAAGTTGACTGTGCCTTAAAACAGCTTGGAAAATTCCAGAAAATTATGTCATGGCTTTAGAAGCTTCTGATAAGCTAATTGACATCATTTGAGTCAATTGGAGGTGTACCTGTGGATGTATTTCAAGGCCTACCTTCAAACTCAGTGCCTCTTTGCTTGACATCATGAGGAAATGTGTAGACCTCCACAAGTCTGGTTCATCCTTGGGAGCAATTTCCAAAACGCCTGAAGGTACCACGTTCATCTGTAAAATAATAGGGGTGGCAGGTAGCCTAGTGGTTAGAGCATTGGACTTGTAACTGGAAGGTTGCAAGGTTGAATCCTAGAGCTGACAAGGTAAAAATCTATCATTCTGCCCCTGAACAAGGCAGTTAACCCACTGTTTTCCCAGGCGCCGGAGACGTGGATTTCGATTAAGGCAGCCCCCGGCACCTCTCTGATTCAGAGGGGTTGGGTTAAATGTGGAACACACATTTCAGTTGAAGGCATTCAGTTGTACAACTGACTAGGTACTCCCTTTCCCCAAAAGTACGCAAGTATAAACACCATGGGACCACGCAGCTGTTATACTGCTCAGGAAGGAGACAAATCAATCCCAGAACAACAGCAAAGGACCTTGTGAAGATGCTGGAGGAAATGGGTACAAAATTATCTATAACCACAGTAAAATGAGTCCTATATCGCTCAGCAAGGAAGAAGCCACTGCTCCAAAACCGCAAAAAAAAAAGCTAGACTACGGTTTGCAACTGCACATGGGGACAAAGATTGTACTTTTTGGAGGAATGTCCTCTGGTCTGATGAAACAAAAAAAGAACTGTTTGACCATAATGACCATCGTTATGTTTGGAAGAAAAAGGGGGAGGCTTGCAAGCTGAATAACACCATCCCAACCGTGAAGCACGGGGGTGGCAGCATCATGTTGTAGGGGTGCTTTGCTGCAGGAGGGACTGGTGCACTTCACAAAATCGATGGCATCATGAGAATGGAAAATTATGGATATATGGATATATTGAAGCAACATCTCAAGACATCAGTCAGGAAGTTAAAGCTTGGTCGCAAATGGGTCTTCCAAATGGACAATGACCCCAAGCATACTTCCAAAATTGTGGCAAATTGGCTGAAGGACAACAAAGTCAATGTATTGGAGTGGCCATCACAAAGCCCTGACCTCAATCCCATAGACAATTTGTTGGCAGAACTAAAAAAGTGTGTGTGAGCAAGGAGGCCTACAAACCTGACTCAGTTACACCAGCTATGTCAGGAGGAATGGGCCAAAATGCACCCAACTTATTGTGAGAAGCTTGTGGAAGGTTACCCAAAACGTTTGACCCAAGTTAAACAATTTAAAGGCAATGCTACCAAATACTAATTGAGTGTATGTAAACTTCTGACACACTGGGAATGTGATGAAAGATTTAAAAGCTTAAATAAATCATTCTCTCTACTATTATTCTGACATTTCACATTCTTAAAATAAAGTGGTGATCCTAACTGACCTAAGACAGGGAATTTGTACTAGGATTAAATGTCAGGAATTGTGAAAAACTGAGTTTAAATGTATTTGGATAAGGTGTATGTAAACTTCCGACTTCAACTGTATAGAATATATGGATGAGCAGTGACAGAGCGGCTAAGATGCAATAGATAGTAAAGAATAGAGAGTGAAGGATACAGTATACAGTATATACATATGAGATGAGTAATGCTAGATATGTAAACATTCTTAAAGTGGCATTATTAAAGTGACTAGTGTTCCATTTATTAAAGTGGCCAATGATATCAAGTCTGTAGTTTGGCAGCTGCCTCTCTTTGCTAGTGGTGGCTGTTAAACAATCTGATCGCCTTGAGATAGAAGGTGTTTTTCTATCTCTCTGTCCCAGCTCTGATGCACGTGTATTGAACTCGCCTTCTGGATGGAAGCGGGGTGAACAGGTAGTGGCTCGGGTGGTTTGCTTTTATGTGCTTTGTCATAGAGAAACTTCTAAGAAGGAATATAAACTTCATATCTTATCATAATCATTAACGTTCTAACCCTAACTTTTTAAAATCTCTGAGATACACTTTACCTCAGCCTTTATCTTCTAGTGCAACTCTGAAAATGACATTTCCACTGAGCCATACTCAAAGCCACACAGTATGCACAACACAGTCCATCACACGTTGTTCATTACACAAGGCAATGAAGGCATAAGCCTAAATGAGCATGGCTCTGTATGAGTCACTGCCCACTTTTACAGTCGTCGCATTTGTGCCTTTTCGTTATGTGGGTTATAGGATGAGTCATTGGTTATGTAAAAGTGACGCGTTTTAATTTGAGCAAAACATGTCAGACAGCACTAAATTCATATAGCCCCAATCTAACGCATTGCATCACTCTGTCGACTGGGGATGGGTGTGTGTGTCTATGTGTGTGCATATATCTGTGTGCATGTACAGTATGTGTGCAGCATAATCCATTAGGGATAATTCAGTGCAAGGCAGTTCCCATAATTCAGTGCAAGGTAGTTCCGTCTTCACACTGATGTGTACAACGTACAGACTATGTTCTCTTCAACACAGCGTCAGCTATTTTTGTTTAGCACACACAACCATGGCCTGCAAGGGGTATTCTTTCCAGTTGGTTAGCTCCAAGAATATGGCAGATGGACAATAAGGTAGTCTCCCAAATGGCACCCTATTCCTTATATAGTGCACTATTTTTGTCAGGGCTCTGGGCAAAAGTATTGTACTTTATAAGGAATAGGGTGTCATTTGGAACACAGCCTGAGACATAATTAATACGTTATACAACGGGTGGGTCTAATCCTGAATGCTGATTGGTTAAAAGCGCATTCCAGCCGGTGTCTATTCCACAAGTTACCCCCGGCGAAATCTATGACGTTAATATGGCTATTTACTCTGTTCCATCTGAGTGCACAATGCACTGTCTCATCAACCCAGGCAGGGAAGTTATAAACTTGATCTCCACTGTAAAAATAATCTAGACATTATCTCACATTTCTTTTAGACTAACATTTAGTTTTCAACAGCAGGAGATTTGTATAAAACTTACTGTATGTCTCTCTGACATTTTCAACATTGTTTCAATGTTCAAATTCGATCTTCAACTGTCCCATAGTATTGAACGTGTAAGGGTCGGGAGTCGGGACGAGAGAGAGAGGCAGGCAGAGTTTCTCAGCCAGTCGAAATCATGAATCAGCTGGCATCATTTTATGGATATATACAAAGAAATGTCAATAGAAAAAAGGTAAAACGAAACAAAGTGCAGTTAGATTGCAGTCTTACCAGCTTCAGTTTGAAGTTATTGTGTTGTTGGCTAGCTCCTCTGAACAACAGACCTGACGAGAGAGCACATTTTCTATGCCAGGTGAAATCGTGCCTAATTAACTCATTGTTATGGATGTATCACAAAAAATGTGACTAGAAAACAGCTTAAACAAATGCAGCTACTGTTGTTATTCTGTCTGCACTGTTTGACGTGACTGTAAATTAGCCATAGTTCAACTCAAATTTTATTTGTCACATACAACAGGTGTAGACCTTACAGTGAAATGCTTACTTACAAGCCCTTAACCAACAATGCAGTTTTAAGAAAAAATACACACAAAAAAATAAATGTTTAATTAAAAGAACAAATAATTAAAGAGCAGCAGTAAAATAACAATAGCGATGTCAGGGATCAGCCAGGCTCCACCACCACACAATCACAGAGATCACTGTCACCTGAGTTCTAATCACCTGCACCTGCATGTCATTTGATCATTAGCACAGTCAGCATAAAGGCACTCTCTTCACACAGTCACTTTGTCTGGACTCGTTTGAGTAAGGACTCACTCCCGGTTCCTCTTACCTAACCTTTGATGTCAGCATTATTTCATCTGCCTTCCAGTGTCTCCTTCGTCTTCCTGGTTCCAATCATCATCATCCGGCTACCTCCTTCATCATCTACAAGTAAACTATAACCTGTCAGGATTTCCCATCGTCACCTAACAGAGACTTTCTCTACTACTATTTAGCACTGGGACTCACCGTCTTTGTTTCATTAAACCTGTTTCTCTTTTGGAATCTTTTGTCTTGAGTCTCTGTTCCATAACAGAAGACCAGACCTAACATCACAGCAACAGGATGAGTTCCCCGGATCCTTTTCAGGAGGTAGTGGATGCCCTCAAACATGCACTTTCCTCGACCACTTCCGCATCACCCGTCACCACTCCTCCTTCACCACCAGTAACTTCCAGTCCCGTGGCCAATCCAGCGCCCTTCTCGGGCTTGGCGGAGGATTGCGCCGTTTTTCTGCTGCAGTGTTCGCTGGCCCTGGAGATGCAGTCGCCTTGTTTCCCCACCGAACGAGCGAAGGTAGCATTCATCATTTCCCTGCTAAAGGGGTGAGTGCTCCACTGGGCCCAAACTATCTGGAATCACAACTCTACCGTCACTCAATCACTGGACAGCTTCGTCACTCACTCCGTGATGTCTTCGGGATTGCTGATGGCAATTCCTCTGTGGTTATACCATCTCAGTCAAAATAAAGATTCCGTTTCAGATTATACCCTCAAGTTCCGGACTCTCGCGACGGCCAGTGGGTGGAACGAGCACTCGCTCCTCACCGCCTATCGGCAGGGATTGAAGCCACGACTGCGACTGCATCTCGCTGCATATGACGATTCCATGGGTCTCGAACGGGTTCATTCATCTCGCCATCCGAACCGATCGTCGTATGCAGCCCTGCCTGGAAGATTTACAGGGCCAGCCTTCACATACTCCGCCTCGCCAGCCAGAATTTACCAGCTCTCCAGAACCAGTACCCATGCAACTGGATAACACTTGTCTTTCAGACACGGAGCGACAGAGGAGACTGACCCAGGGTCTATGTTTGTACTGTGGCGATGGTCATCTCTGCCTGTCACATCATCTCTGCCTGTCCCATCCGTCCACCACGACCAATGGTGAGTGTCATCCATTACTCATAAGAAAATATGAAACCGCTTACTACTGAAGTCATCCTTTCTGCCTCACATGTCTCTCTTCCAGTACACGCCCTCCTCGACTCTGGGTCAGCTGGGAATTTCATCTCCGATTCCCTCTGCCGCCAGCTCAACCTCCAGAAGAGGTCCAACAAGATCCATTATCAAGTCCACTCGATAATCGGCAAACCTCTCAACAAGAACAATGTGCATTACACCGTGGGACCTATCCAGTTACAAGTGGGACAGTTGCACACAGAATCCATCTCCTTCCTGGTTCTGGAGAATTCCATCGCTGGTATAATTCTAGGGCACCCGTGGCTAGTGCAACACGATCCGGATCTCTCCTGGACCACCGGAGAAGTCCGGAAGTGGGGCGATAGCTGTTTCCCAGACTGTTTTCCACACCTACCTCAACCTGTGATTCCTCTACAGGTCCAGTCAACCTCCATCGAAAGCCCGGTGGAACAACAGTCCGTAGATATTCCAGCCTGCTACACCCCCTTCAGTGACATTTTCTGCCCCAAACAAGCATCGTCGTTGCTGCCACACCGGCCATGGGACTGCGCCATCGACCTCCTTCCGGATGAACCAGTGCCCCACGGTAAGATCTATCCTCTATCACTCCCGGAACAGAAGGCCATGGAGGAGTACGTTGAAGAGGCTCTCCAACAAGGCTACATCCGCCCTTCTACTTCCCCTGCTGCTTTGAGTTTTTTCTTCGTGGTGTTGTGGCAAATGGTTTCTCAAAAATATGAAACTCTTACAAGAAACTTGTGAATTCAATAACACCTTTAATTAGCACAATCAAAGGTGGAGCCATGACTCGGATCACAACTGACCCTGTGTCTCAGCCCACAGCCTTTTAAAGTATTCTCCCTCTATCCCCTACACAGACCCCTCCCCAAGTTTACAGCTTCCCATATGTCCTGTTTCCATAGGGGTCTTTGTTATATTGCCTTCTGGCATCCTGCTTTTCCTCAGAAGCCTTTGATCAGTTCCAAATGGCCTTTCTGCTGACCTCCTGTTTCTTTCATGTCTGTTTGTTCAACTATTCAGCTTTAACAAATCCTATACATTTCTGTATGTCTTTCTGTCTCACCACTTCAAAGTAATCAACCAGAACACTGAAAATGTAATAATTGTAATGAGTTAATCTCCCACAACTATCTAAGTTAAACTTGTTTTAGCACTTAAGCCTCATTATCAATACTATCATGTTGTCTGCTATCACATAGTACATTAAATAAATTAATCAATGTGTCTTAGCCATGTTTTCCCTACCACAGTGGCAAAGAAGGACGGAGGTTTGCGGCCCTGCATAGACTATTGAGCACTCAACAACATCACCGTGAAGTTCCGGTACCCACTTCCTCTCGTCCCAGCAGCCCTGGAACAACTTTGTGGAGCAGCCGTGTTCACTAAGTTGGACCTCCACAGCGCGTATAACCTAATCCGAATACGTGAGGGGGACGAATGGAAGACGGCCTTCATAACTCCTACTGGACACTACGAATACCTGGTTATGCCATATGGACTGGTAAATGCTCCCTTCGTATTCCAAGACTTCATGCACGAGGTGCTCCGGGAACTCCTTCATCGTACCGTGATCGTCTACATAGATGATATTCTGATCTATTCCCGGAGCCTAGCCGAACATCGCCATCACGTTGAGGAGGTCCTCCAACGCCTCAGAGCACATCGCCTCTTCCTCAAGGCCGAGAAATGCTCCTTCCATCAACCTACCATCCAGTTTCTCGGCTATAACATCAGTGAACACGGCATCCAGATGGACGAGGGGACGGTGAATGCGGTCCGAAACTGGCCCACACCTACCACCATCAAAGAGCTCCAACGTTTCCTCGGATTTTCTCATTTCTATCGCCGGTTCATCCATAACTACAGTTCCATCACCTCCCGTTGACCAACCTCCTTTGGAAAAAACCCAAGTCTCTGTCCTGGTCACCAGCTGCCAAGCAGGCTTTCCAGAGCCTCAAACTCGTTCACAAGTGCACCGCTCCTCATCCCTCCGGACCCCAACAAGCCGTTCGTCGTCAAGGTCGACGCCTCCACTACGGGAGTAGGAGCGGTGCTATTGCAGCAGCAGGGGAACCCAGCACATCCTCATCCATGTGCCTTCTTCTCTAAGAAACTGTCCCCGGCGGAGATCAATTACGATATTGGTAATCGAGAACTACTGGCCATCAAGCTCGCCTTAGAGTGGAGACACTGGCTGGAGGGTGCCAAGGAGAAATTCACAGTTCTCACCGATCACAAAAATCTTCAATATCTCCGAGATGCTCCACACTAATCTCACGCACTCTACACATTCTTCTGTGGGCACTGGCCATCCAGGGGCCAACCGTACCCTCTCACGGCTACAAGATCGCTTCTGGTGGCCCAACATGGCCAGGGATGTGAGAAGGTTCGTCCAGGGATGTCCAGACTGCGCTATCTCCAAGAACCCACGCCATCTTCCATCCGGCAAGCTCCTTCCGTTGCCTGTTCCCCGGCGCCCCTGGTCACACCTAGGAGTAGACTTCGCCACCGACCTACTTCCATCTGAAGGTAATACATGTATCCTAGTTATTGTTGACCAATTCTCCAAATCCTGCCGTCTGATTCCTTTGAAAGGTCTACCTACTGCTATGAGCACTGCCGAGCTACTCTTCACTCACGTTTTTCGATACTTTGGGATTCCTGAGGACATTGTGTCGGATCGAGGCCCCCAATTCATCTCCCAGATTTGGAGGGCCTTCTTCAGACTCCTAGGTGTGACCGTCAGTCTCTCTTCTGGTTACCATCCTCAGACGAATGGGCAAAGGAGAGGAGATCCAGGAGATTGGACGCTTTCTGAGAACCCTCTGCCACGGCCACCAGTACTCTTGGAATCAATTCCTAGGCTGGGCCGAGTACGCTCAGAACTCCCTCCGGCAGCCTGCCACTGGACTCACTCCCTTCCTCGGCTACCAGCCTCCCCTGTTCCCGTAGTCCGGAGAACCCTCCGACGTCCCCTCCGTCGATTTTTGGTTCCGAGAGAGTGAGAGGGTCTGGGACGATGCTCATCATCATCTTCAAAGGGCAGTGCGCAGACAAAAGATCCAAGCAGACACTCGGAGAGCGGAACCACCTACCTTCCAGCCAGGACAGAAGGTCTGGCTTTCGACACGGGACATCAAGCTGCACCAGTCCCAGATACGTTGGCCCTTTCACCATCACCCGACAGATCAACCAGGTCATCTACCAGCTGCAATTACCCGCACACTACAGGATTCACTCTACCTTTCATGTTTCATTCCTCAAGCCCTATCACTCACCTGTTTCTGTTCCCTCCACAGAGGAACCCCCCCCCCTCCGTTAGTGCTGGAGGATGGAACGGTCTACACCGTCCGTGAAATCTTGGACTCACGGCGCCGTGGTGGTCGTCTGGAGTACCTGGTGGACTGGGAGGGCTATGGACCAGAGGAACGTTCATGGACACCCAGGGAAGATATCCTAGATCCAACCCTCTTACCACATTCCATGAAACTCACCCAGATCGTCCAGCACCACGAGGAAGAGTCTGACCACCGCAACGTCGGGGTCCTCGGCCCTCAGGAGCGGGGTACTGTCAGGGATCAGCCAGGCTCCACCACCACACAATCACAGAGATCACTGTCACCTGAGTTCTAATCACCCGCACCTGCACGTCATTTGATCATTAGCACAGTCAGCTCTCTTCACACGGTCACTCTGTCTGGTCTCGTTTGAGTAAGGACTCACTCCCGGTTCCTCTTACTTAACCTTTGATGTCAGCATTATTTAATTTGCCTTCCAGTGTCTCCTTCGTCTTCCTGGTTCCAATCATCATCATCCGACTACCTCCATCATCTACAAGTAAACTATAACCTGTCAGGATTTCCCATCGTCACCTAACAGAGACATTCTCTACAGCTATTTACCACTGGGACTCACAGTCTTTGTTTCATTAAACCTGTTTCTCTTTTGGAATCTTTTGTCTTGAGTCTCTGTTCCATAACAAGCGAGGCTATATACAGGGGGAGTCAATGTGCAGAGTTCAAGTAACAGACACATCTCAACAGTTAAGAAGAGACTAAGTGAATCAGGCCTTCATGGTCAAATTGCTGCAAAGAAAACACTACTAAAGGACACCAATAATAAGAAGAGACTTGCTTGCTCAGTTCCATCCCCCAGCACCTCCGCTCCGACGCCCATGGAGCTGGGAGGTGCTGTGCTTAGGGCGACCGGAGGACGGGCCATTCCCTGCACCATCTGTGGCCGCAGAGGGCACACTGCTGGGGGGGTGCTGGGGGGGTTCCTCAGGGAGTCGAGGCAGCAGGCAGGGCACTCTCGTGTCACCCCAGGTGAGGCGGCACCAGGCTCACCCAGAGCCCCCTGTTGCTCACATGTTTTTGTTTATTACATTTCCTGAGTTTTTCCCCGCATTCCCAGCATAAGGTGCTCGTAGATTCAGGCGCAGCTGGGAATTTTATTGACAGATCATTTGCCCATAGTTTAGGGATCCCCATTGTTCCTGTGGATATGCAGGGAGGCATAATTAGGGAGGCCACCGCTCCACTGGGCATGGTTACGCAGGAGGGTCACAAGGAGAGAATTAGTCTCTTCCTTATTGATTCTCCTGTATTTCCTGTGGTGCTGGGCCTACCCTGGTTGGCCTGTCATGACTGCACTATTTTGTGGCGACAGAGGGCTCTCAAGGGGGGGTCACGAAAGTGCTCGGGGAGGTGTTTAGGGGTTTGTCGGTGCGACTATGGTGGAAAGTCCAGACCAGGTTTCCACCGTGCGCATTCCTTCTGAATATGTCGACTTGGCTCTCGCCTTCTGTAAGAAGAGGACGACTCAATTACCACCCCATCGACGAGGGGATTGCGCGATAAACCTCCAGGTAAACGGTACACTTCCCAGGAGTCACGTGTACCCGTTGTCACAGGAGGAGACAGTGGCTATGGAGACCTATATCACTGAATCTCTGCGACAGGGGTACATTCGGCCCTCCATCTCACCCGTCTCCTCGAGTTTCTTTTTTGTGAAGGAGGGAGGTCTGCGGCCGTGCATTGATTATAGCATTTAGTGCCACCTCAGGGCACTATGAGTACCTCGTCATGCCGTACGGGTTGATGAATGCTCCATCAGTCTTCCAGGCCTTTGTAGATTAGATTTTCCGGGACCTGCACTGGCAGGGTGTAGTGGTGTATATCGACGACATTCTGATATACTCCGCTACATGCGCCGAGCATGTGTCCCTGGTGTGCAGGGTGCTTGGTCGACTGTTGGAGCATGACCTGTACGTCAAGGCTGAGAAATGTCTGTTCTTCCAACAGTCCATCTCCTTCCTAGGGTACCGCATTTCCACTTCAGGGGTGGAGATGGAGAGTGACCGCATTTCAGCCGTGCGTAGTTGGCCGACTCCCACCACGGTAAAGGAAGTGCAGCGGTTCCTAGGGTTTGCCAACTACTACCGGAGGTTTATCCGGGGCTTTGGTCAGGTAGCGGCTCCCATTACCTCACTGCTAAAGGGGGGACCGGTGCGACTGCAGTGGTCGGCTGAGGCGGACAGGGCTTTTGGTCACCTGAGGGCTCTGTTTACCTCGGCTCCCGTGCTGGCTCATCCGGATCCCTCTTTGGCGTTCATAGTGGAGGTGGATGCGTCCGAGGCTGGGATAGGAGCCGTGCTCTCTCAGCGGTCGGGTACGCCACCAAAGCTCTGCCCCTGTGCGATCTTTTAGAAGAAGCTCAGCGAAACTATGGTGTGGGGGACCGGGAGTTGTTGGCTGTTGTCAATGCTCTGAAGGCGTGGAGTCATTGGCCTTAGGGGGCTAAACACCCTTTTCTCCTCTGGACTGACCACTGCAATCTGGAGTACATCCGGGCGGCGAGGAGACTGAACCCTCGCCAACCAAGGTGGGCCATATTCTTTACCCATTTTGTTTTCACCCTGTTCTACAGACCAGGTTCCCAGAACGCCAAGGCAGACGCACTGTCCAGGATGTACGACACAGAGGAGCGGTCCATAGATCACACTCCCATACTTCCGGCCCGGCCTGGTGGCACCGGTGGTGTGGGAGCTGGACGCGGACATCGAGCGGGCATTACGCCAAGGACGTGAGGGTTTATGTTTCCTCCTGCTCGGTGTGCGCCCAGTGCAAGGCCCCTAGGCACCTGCCCAGAGGGAAGTTACAGCCCTTACCCTTTCCACAACGGCCGTGGTCACACCTGTCGGTGGACTTCCTCACGGATCTTCCTCCCTCAGAGGGTAACACCACGATCCTGGTCGTTGTGGATCAGTTCTCTAAGTCCTGCCGTCTCCTTCCTTTGCCCGGTCTCCCTACGGCCCTACAGACTGCAGAGGCCCTGTTTACACACGTCTTCCGGCACTACGGGGTGCCTGAGGATATAGTGTCTGATCGAGGTCCCCAGTTCACGTCAAGGGTCTGGAGGGCGTTCATGGAACGTCTGGGGGTCTCGGTCAGCCTTACCTTGGGTTTTCATCCCAAAAAGCCAGATGTGGAGGTCCTGGGCTGGCATGGTTAAACGTGGTCTGCGGTTTTCTCTAAAACGATGTTGGAGGTGGCTTATGGTAGAGAAATTAACATAAAATTCTCTGGCAACGGCTCTGGTGGACATTCCTGCAGTCAACATGCCAATTGTACGCTCCCTCAAACCTTGAGACATCTGTGGCACATTTTAGAGAGGCCTTTTATTGTCCCCAGCACAAGGTGCACCTGTGTAATGATCATGCTGTTTAATCAGCTTCTTGATATGCCACACCTGTCAGGTGGATGGATTATCTTGGCAAAGGAGAAATGCTCAATAACAGGGATGTAAACAAATTTGTGAACAACATTTTAGAGAAATAAGCTTTTTGTGCATATGGAACATTTTGGGGATTGTTTATTTTAGCTCATTAAACATGGGACCAACACAATACATGTTGCATTTATATTTTTGTTCAGTATACATGCACAAAAAACTCTTTAATGTCAAAGTGGAAGAAACATTTTATATATTTTTAAAGATAAATAACATGTAACTAAAATATAGTCGTTGCATAAGTATTCAGACCCTATGTTTTGGCAAGCCTAAATTAGTTCAAGAATAAAATGTGGCTCAACAAATCACATAAATTAAATGGAATAATTTATGATTCTTTTATGACTACCCCTTCCTCTGTTCCCCATACATACAACATCTGTAAGGTCCCTCAGTCAAATCAAATCACATTTTATTTGTCACAAGTGTTGAATTTCAAGTACAGATTCAACTACAAAGACCAGGGAGCTTTCGAAAGACTCACAAAGAAGAGCAGTGATTGGTAGATGAGTAACAATAACAAAACAGGCATTGAATATACAGTGGGGAAAAAAAGTATTTAGTCAGCCACCAATTGTGCAAGTTCTCTCACTTAAAAAGATGAGAGGCCTGTAATTTTCATCATAGGTACACTTCAACTATGACAGACAAAATGAGGAAACAAAATCCAGAAAATCACATTGTAGGATTTTTTATGAATTTATTTGCAAATTATGGTGGAAAATAAGTATTTGGTCAATAACAAAAGTTTATCTCAATACTTTGTTATATACCCTTTGTTGGCAATGACAGAGGTCAAACGTTTTCTGTCTTCACAAGGTTTTCACACACTGTTGCTGGTATTTTGGCCCATTCCTCCATGCAGATCTCCTCTAGAGCAGTGATGTTTTGGGGCTGTCGCTGGGCAACACGGACTTTCAACTCCCTTCAAAGATTTTCTATGGGGTTGAGATCTGGAGACTGGCTAGGCCACTCCAGGACCTTGAAATGCTTCTTACTGAAGCCACTCCTTCGTTGCCGGGTGGTGTGTTTGGGATCATTGTCATGCTGAAAGACCCAGCCACGTTTCATCTTCAATGCCCTTGCTGATGGAAGGAGGTTTTCACTCAAAATCTCACGATACATGGCCCCATTCATTCTTTCCTTTACACGGATCAGTCGTCCTGGTCCCTTTGCAGAAAAACAGCCCCAAAGCATGATGTTTCCACCCCCATGCTTCACAGTAGGTATGGTGTTCTTTGGATGCAACTCAGCATTCTTTGTCCTCCAAACACGACGAGTTGAGTTTTTACCAAAAGTTCTATTTTGGTTTCATCTGACATTCTCCCAATCCTCATCTGGATCATCCAAATGCTCTCTAGCAAACTTTAGACTTGCCTGAACATGTACTGGCTTAAGCAGGGGGACACGTCTGGCACTGCAGGATTTGAGTCCCTGGCGGCGTAGTGTGTTACTGATGGTAGGCTTTGTTACTTTGGTCCCAGCTCTCTGCAGGTCATTCACTAGGTCCCCCCGTGTGGTTCTGGGATTTTTGCTCACCGTTCTTGTGATCATTTTGACCCCACGGGGTGAGATCTTGCGTGGAGCCCCAGATCAAGGAAGATTATCAGTGGTCTTGTATGTCTTCCATTTCCTAATAATTGCTCCCACAGTTGATTTCTTCAAACCAAGCTGCTTACCTATTGCAGATTCAGTCTTCCCAACCTGGTGCAGGTCTACAATTTTGTTTCTGGTGTTCTTTGACAGCTCTTTGGTCTTGGCCATAGTGGCGTTTGGAGTGTGACTGTTTGAGGTTGTGGACAGGTGTCTTTTATACTGATAACAAGTTCAAACAGGTGCCATTAATACAGGTAATGAGTGGAGGACAGAGGAGCCTCTTAAAGAAGAAGTTACAGGTCTGTGAGAGCCAGAAATCTTGCTTGTTTGTATGTGACCAAATACTTATTTTCCACCATAATTTGCAAATAAATTCATAAAAAATCCTACAATGTGATTTTCTGGATTTTTTTTTCCTCATTTTGTCTGTCATAGTTGAAGTGTACCTATGATGAAAATTATAGGCCTCTCTCATCTTTTTAAGTGAGAGAACTTGCACAATTGGTGGCTGACTAAATACTTTTTTTTTCCCCACTGTATCTTTAAGCTTGGTCAAGTTAACAGTTATGCTGTGGATTATATATTAAACCACCCAGACACCTCCAATTTACAGTCGTCCTTCTGAACTGAGCTGCAGGACAGGAATGAAACTGCTCAGGGATGTTACCATTAAAACAGCTACAGAGTTCAATGGCTGTGATGGGAGAAGACTGAGGATGGATCAACAACATTGTAGTGACTCCACAATAATGACCTAAAGGTCAGAATAAAACTATACAGAATACAAATATTCCAAAACATGCATCTTGTATGCAACAAGGCACTAAAGTAATACTTAAAAAAAAAAAACACAGCAAAGGAATACCCTTTCTGACCTGAATGGTGAAAATCCAACACATCACTGAGTAACTGCCAGTGGTGAAAAAAGTACTCAATTGTCATACTTGGGTTGTCACACAGTAAAATACTACTTGAGTAAAAGTCTAAAAGTATTTGTATTTAAATATACTTAAGTATCAAAAGTAAATGGAATTGATAAATTATACTTAAGTATCAAAAGTAAAAAGTATAAATAATTTCAAATTCCTTATATTTAGCAAACCAGACGGCACAATTTTCATTTTCTTTTTTACGGATTGCCAGGGCACACAGTCTGCTTGAAAATCTATGGCAAGACTTTAAAATTGGTGTCTAGCCATGATCCCCAACATCTTGACAGAGCTTGAAGAATTTTGAAAATAATAATGGGAAAATATTTCACAATCCAGGTGTGCAAAGCTCTTATAGACTAACCAAAGAAGACCCGCAGCTGTAGTCGATTCCAAAGGTGTTTCTAACATGTATTGTTAGAGGAGGAGCTGAATACTTATGCAAGGAGCTGAATACTTATGCAACAAATATATTTTAGTCATTTAATTTTTATTAATCTAAAAAAATCTTGAATTTGTCTTCCACTTTGACATCAGAGTATTTTATGTAAATGTTTTTAATTTTTTTTATTAAATCAATTTTAATCTCCCTTTGTAACACAATAAAATGTTACTCATTTCAGGAAACTAGGCGTATGTCGCTTGTCACTACTTCACAGGATTTGCTTTTATGCAGAATTGCCTTCTGGAACATGTGAACTTCATGTGCCTTAGTAACAAACGTGTATGCCATCTGTAAATACGAATACAATTGTTAAATTACAAGTCTAGTTGGTTTAGCCACAGAAAAAGTCAGCAACCTTCCCACTAGCCATGATGGGCTGAAATAATGGGTGGGCTGGACATGCCCAGAGATGAGCACGCTTCTGTCTATTTGAGCTGGCCAAATATATTGCGTAGTAGAACTGCATAAGTTTCTCTCCACTTTCTGGAGGGCCGAGTTTCGAAATCAGTGGAACTGGAGTATGATAGCTAAGGAGATGGAGAAAACACCTGTCTCCGGATTACATCTTTAAACTAAGGGCCACCATGGCATCCGTGACAGAGAGGGAGAAGCATCCATCTAAATTTTCAGATTGAGTTTCTCATTTTTTCAGTGAGTCGTTTTCATTTCAAGTTAAAGTGTACTGTTAGCTAGCCACCTAACGTTAGCTGGCTGGCTCACTGGCTAACGTTACGTGTATGATCTGTGTAGTCATATTTTTCGTATCTCATAGCTATTTGTTTTGCTAGTTATAGCCTAATGTTAGCTAGCTAACATTGAAACCGGTTGGTTAGCTATGGACAAATCATTTAAATATGGATATGGACAAATCATATGGACAAATCATTTAAATATGGATATGGACAAATCATATGGACAAATCATTTAAATCCTAAATGTGTAACAATAGTTTATTTATTTGATGCGGATGGCTTTTCTTTTATGCCATGTATATCATTTAATCCAGCAGTAACAGCATCAGTGTAGATGTTTTTGCCATGAACTTTATAACAGTTCTATTGGATTGAGTGTTTTCATTAAAGGCATGCAGGGTTGTAACGTCATGAGTTGGGATTATGGTTCATTGTTTAGCTAGCTAGCTACATGTCTATGCAAGAATCCATTTCAATAGAATGTTCATGATGTCACCGCAACAGCTGTTGATAGACATAGCTGGTAAATTCGCTCTGGCTATCTACTCCAATTTCAGAGCTCTCTCGTCTGAGTGTGCCAGAGCACAGAATAACTGATGAATTTACGAACGCTCAACACCCGTTGAATATGGCTGGTGTCAGTAAATGTTGGCAAAAAAGCGTAAATTGTTGCCAGCAGCACAGTTGCAGTCACAAATGCTCTGGATAACATAAAAACAGCCTAACCAGCTCTGCTAGCGCGAGTAAAATAGTCAGAGTGAGGTGTTCTCTCATTTGTGTCTGGAAGTAGCTACCAAGCTAGCCAACGTTAGCCAGTTAGCTTGGGTGCTTGACTGCTGTTGTTAGGACAGAACGCTCAGATAAAATCTGTGGGTGGGGCTAAAGCTTAAGAGGGTGTGAACAATGCTGAATGGGTGTAGACAAAGAAGAGCTCTCCAAATTGTGTATGAAAACATTCAAAGGCCATTTTCTCAAAAGTTAGGTTACAACTTTTAAAGCAGAATTACTTTCCCATTGTTCCTCAACTGTAGTGTATGATATACTGTGTTCTAGCTCTGAGTCTTTACTTTTATCCCAATGTAAAAAACACAATTTCAAATTTCGCTACATGAGACCGAATCGAGCTGGTGGGTCACAAATGTCATGTAGCAAATTGTGAAATGGTGTTTTTTACATTGGATAAAAGTAGAGACTCAGAGCTACAAAATGATATATTATACACTGCATTTGAGGAACAATGGGAAAGTAATTCTGCTTTGAAATTTGATCAACTTGTAAACTCACTTTTGAGAAAATTGCCTTTGAATGTTTTGGTATCTAGTGAAGAGCTCTTCTTTGTCTACACCCATTCAGCATCATTCACACCCTCTTAAGCTTTAGCCCCACCCATCTCGTTTTGCTCTCGTTTACCTCTGGATAACATGAAAACAGCCTAACCAGCTCTGCTGGCAACAATTTCATTATGCTTTTTTGCAGACGTTTACTGACACCGGCCATATTCAACGGGTGTTGTATACACGTCATGTAACATTAGCTAACAAGCCAGCCAGCTAACGTTCGCTAGTTAAACAACAATGAACAAAGTGCCAACACTGCCTAACATTAGGCTCTAACTAGAAAAGCAAACAGCTCTGGGAAACGAATAATAACGTCCGCTAGGGAGCCAGCCAGCTAATGTTAGCTAGCTAGCTAACAGTACACTTTAGCTTAAGAAATATAGCTAGCTAGGTAAACAATGAACCTAGTCAGGTAAACAACGTTTAAGACCACACACGTCACGTAACGTTGGCTAACAAGCCAGCTAGCTAATGTTAGCTAGTTAAACAACAATTAAAAAAGAGGCAACAATGCCACAGTGCTGGGAGCCAACCAACCAGGTCCAATGTTGCTTGCTAACATTAGACTCTAACTAGAAAAGCAAACGGCGCTGGGAAACAAATAATAACATCAGCTAGGGAGCCAGCCAGCTAACGTTAGCTAGCTAGCTAACAGTACATTTTAGAAATGTGTAATATATGAAAATGTAGCTAGACTACCTTACCTGCATACATCAACATGCATCATGGACGCGTCTCCCTGTCAGGAATGCCATACCACGGTTACCCTTAGTTTGAAGATGTAATCCGGTGACAGGTGTTTTCTCCATCTCTTTAGCTATCATACACGAATTCCACTGATTTCAAAACTTGATCCTCCAGAAAATGAAGATCAACACTTATGCAGCTCCACAACACAATACATTTTTTAAAAAGCAGAGTTTGGCAGGATACCAACATAGACTTATGAGTTTAAATAGACAGACGCCTTCAATATGGCAGAGCAATCAGAACTCCTCTCTCGGCATGTCCAGCCCACTCATTATCTCAGCCTATCATGGCTAGTGGGAAGGTTGCTTTTTCTGTGGCTAAACCAACTAGGCTCGTAATTTAACCATTTTATTTGATTTTACAGATGACATACAAGTTTGATTTTTAAGGCACATGAAAGTTCATATGTTCGAGATGCCATTTCTGCCAAAAAACTCATTTTTATAAAAAACAAATATGTTTAAGTTCAAAAGGCCCTCCTGTGAAGTCGTGACTTGAGACATACGCCTAGTTTCCTGAATCGGGTCACATATTACCTCAACTAACCTGTGCCCCCCTGCACATTGACACTGTACCAGTACCCCCTGTATATAGACTCACTACTGTTATTTTACTGCTGCTCTTTAGTTATTTGTTATATTAAATATTACTTATCTATTCATTACTTTTTCTTAAAACTGCATTGTTGGTTAAGGGATTGTAGGTAAGCATTTCACTGTAAGGTCTACACCTGTTGTATTCAGCGCTTGTGACAAATAACATTTGATTTGATTTTGATATCCCACTATAGGCTCTTCACAGCACGTATTGGCTCTTCCTAAATTGCTCTTATCTTGAGAAATGCTCACATTGGGAAAAGCCTATAGTGGCCGACTTGGCCTATTTTCCTAGCTCTGTAAGTAGATCATAATCATTTTTACTGCATTTTTTGGAAATTATTCAAGTGGTTTAGGAAACTAGATGTGTGCTTGCTGTAATGGTTGGAGATCTCGTAATGTCAATGTTCATTATTTCTGACAGTACTTAGGTTTCCATCCAATTGGCATAAAACAATATGTACATTTTTCCACCAGAGATGTTTCCATCAAACTGACTTATTGAGGATAAAAGACTGTGTGTGATGACGCAGTGCACATAAAAATAGCTTCCATCGCATTTTCAACTCTACTGATGGTTTTGTCACAAAACTGTTGACTTTTTTCACATTTTGTTATGTTACAGCTTCATTCTAAAATTGATTAAATTTGTTTTTTTACCTCATCAATCTACACACAATACCCCAAAATGGCAAAGCAAAAACAAGTATTCAGACCCTTTACTCAGTACTTTGTTGAAGCACCTTTGGCAGCGATTACAGCATCACGTCTTCTTGGGTATGACGCTTGGCACACCTGTATTTGGGGAGTTTCTCCCATTCTTCTCCTCAGATCCTCTCAAGTTCTGTCAGGTTGGATGGGGAGTGTTGCTGCACAGCTATTTTCAGGTCTCTTCAGAACTGTTTGATCGGGTTCAAGTCCAGGCTCTGGCTGCTGGCTGGGCCACTCAAAGACATTCAGAGACTTGTTCCGAAGCCACTCCTCCCTTGTCTTGGCTCTGTGCTTAGGGTCGTTGTCCTGTTGGAAGGTGAACTTTTGCCCCAGTTTGAGGTCCTGAGCGCTCTGGAGCAGGTTTTCATCAAGGATCTCTCTATACATTGCTCTGTTCATCTTTCCCTCAATACTAACTAGTCTCCCAGTCCCTGCCGCTAAACATATCCCCATAGCATGATGCTGCTCCACCATGCTTCACCGTATGGATGGTGCCAGGTTTCCTCCAGATGTGACGCTTGGCATTCAGGCTGAAGAGTTCCATCTTGATTTCATCAGACCAGAGAATCTTGTTTCTCATGGTTCCGAGAGTCCTTTAGGTGCCTTTTGGCATACTCCAAGTGGGCTGTCATGTGTTTTTACTAAGGAGTGGCTGCCGTCTGGCCACTCTACCATAAAGGCCTGATTGGTGGAGTGCTGCAGAGATGGTTGTCCTTCTGGACATTTCTCCCATCTCCACAGAGGAACTCTGGAGCTCTGTCAGAGTAGCCATTGGGTTCTTGGTCACCTCCCTGACCAAGACCCTTCTCCCCCGATTGCTCAGTTTGGCCAACTCTAGGAAGAGTCTTGGTGGTTCCAAACTACTTCCATTTAAGAATGATGGAGGCCACTGTGTTCTCGGGGACCTTCAATGCTGCAGAAATGTTTTGGTACCCTTAAGCAGATCTGTGCCTCGGCACAATCCTGTCTCGGACCTCCATGGACAATTCCTTCGACCTCATGGCTTAGTTTTTTCTCTGACATGTACTGTCAACTGTGGGAGCTTATATAGATAGGTGTATGCCTTTCCAAATCATGTCCAATATATTGAAATTACCACAGGTGGACTCCAATCAAGTTGTTGAAACATCTCAAGGATGATCAATGGAACAGGATGCACCTGAGCTCAATTTCGAATCTCATAGCAAAGGATCTGAATACTTATGTAAATAAGGTATCTGTTTATTATTTTTAATACATTTGCAAAAAGTTTTTGCTTTGTCATTATGGGGTATTGTGTGTAGGTTGATGAGGAAAAAAACATTTATTTAATCCATTTTAGAATAAGGCTGTAACGTAACAAAATGTGGAAATATGGAAGGGGTCTGAATACTTTCTGAATGCACCGTATATAGCAAATGTGTCCACTCTTGTCTTTGCACGTGTGCTGTAGCCAGCAGCAGCGGGTAGGCTACCTACATGATTCAATTATTATGGATGCGAGCGAGATTCTTTTTATTTGTCAATTGGCAGCCAAGCATCAATCATCATGTCAACAGAATTATTACCTTGATATTTATGGGAAAGGAACATTAAGCTCATCACTGTGCACTTTTACCACCCTGTGAAGTTCATCATCATTTATTTAATCTGTAGCCTAATAAACTGCATGCTTTCCCAAGTCATAATGGGAGGAACATACAAAATATCATTGAGTGACTCCAAGTTTACTTTAATATGATGGTTTTTATACCAGTACTTGCACATACAGTGGCTTGTGAAAGTATTAACCCCCCTTGGCATTTTTCCTATTTTGTTGCCTTAGAACCTGGAATTCAAATATATTTTTGAGGGGTTTGTATCATTTGATTTACACAACATGCCTACCACTTTGAAGATGCAAAATGTTTTTTATTGTGAAACAAACAAGAAATAAGACAAAGAAAACTGAAAACTTGAGCGTGCATAACTTTTCACCCTCCCTAAGTCAATACTTTGTAGAGCCACCTTGGGGTACGTCTCTTGGGGTATGTCTCTATAAGCTTGGCACATCTAGCCCCTGGGATTTTTGCCCATTCCTCAAGGCAAAACTGCTCCTGCTCCTTCAAGTTGGAAGGGTTCCACTGGTGTACAGCAATCTTTAAGTCATAACACAGATTCTCAATTGGATTGAGTTCTGGGCTTTGACTAGGCCATTCCAAGACATTTAAATGTTTGCCCTTAAACGACTCAAGTGTTGCTTAGGGTCATTGCCCTGCTGGAAGGTGAACCTCCATCCCAGTCTCAAATCTCTGAAAGACAAACAGGTTTCCCTCAAGAATTTCCCAGTGTATTTAGCACCATCCATCATTCCTTCATTTCTGACCAGTTTTCCAGGCCCTGCCGATAAAAACATCCCCACAGCATGTTGCCACCACCATGCTTCACTGTGGGGATGGTGTTCTCGGGTGATGTGAGCTGTTGGGTTTGCGCCAGACTTAGCTTTTTCCTTGATGGCCAAAAGGCTAAATTTTAGTCTCATCTGACCAGAGTACCTTCTTCCATATGTTTGGGGAGTCTCCCACGTCTATTGGCGAACACCAAACGTGTTTGCTTATTTTATTTATTTAAGCAATGGCTTTTTTCTGGCCACTCTTCTGTAAAGCCCAGCTCTGTGGAGTGTATGGCTTAAACTGGTCCTATGGACAGATACTCCAATCGCTGTGGAGCTTTGCAGCTCCTTCAGGGTTATCTTTGGTCTTTTTGTTGCCTCTCTGGTTAATGCCCTCCTTGCCTGGTCCATGTGTTTTCATGGGCAGCCCTCTCTTGGCAGGTTTGTTGTGGTGCCATATTCTTTCCATTTTTTAATAATGGATTTAATGGTGCTCTGTGGGATGTTCAAAGTTTCTGATATTTTTTTATAACCCAACCCTGATCTGTACTTCTCCACAACTTTGTCCCTGACCTGTTTAGAGAGCTCCTTGGTCTTCATTGTTCCGCTTGCTTGGTGGTGCCCCTTGCTTAGTGGTGTTGCAGACTTTTGGGCCTTTCAGAACAGGTGTATATATACTGAGATCATGTGACAGATCATGTGACACTTAGATTGCCCACAGGTAGACCTTATTTAACTAATTATGTGACTTCTGAAGGTAATTGGTTGCTCCATATCTTATTTGGGGGCTTCATAGCAAAGGGGGTGAATACATATGCACGCACCACTTTTCCGTTTTTTATATTTTTCATTTCACTTGTGTATGTCCATTACATGAAATCCAAATAAAAATCAATTTAAATTACAGGTTGTAATGCAACAAAATGGGTATGAATACTTTTGCAAGACACTGTCAAGGTGTTTCCACCGCCATTTACCGCACAATACATTTTAACAACACAAAAAGATCCCACCATATCGAATGAACAAATTGTCTGTCGACATGTATAAAATTGTACCGGCATTTCCTGTTTCCATCAGCCCGGTCGTGATTTCTTTCATGAGTCAGGTAATTCATCCGCATGAAATGTTTTGAATGAAACCTGGTTAATGTCCTGAATTGTTTCCTATGTTTGATATAATTTTCTATTTTGTGTAAAAATCATTAAATGCCAAATGTATTTGAACAAATCTGAAATAGGCCTTTGCATTTTCTCCATCAGACACCTAGGACAGCTTGGTGACATTGAGCATCATATCTCCTGACTGAATGGTGCAAAATTATGATAATTAAGTGGCCTTAACTCAAATTGTTATGTATCTCATCATTAAAATACACCAGTAGATCTTTTTCCTGATTTCTACACTGTGACTAGCTGTTGAAAATATTGTCTAGTCAGACAATTACTCTGTTTCAGCTGGCTGATAGGCGTTTTTAGATTGGTTCTGTTTGGCGTAGCAAAAACATTCTCAACCAACCTTAACGATACTCCCTCAATTCCCGACTTGGATGACAACCAATTTCTTCTAAACGCCCATGTCTAGTTGCAGGGGGTTTGTTTGAATTTAGCTTCTTTATTAAATAAATGCTTTGGTCCATGAAGTAATCCAACAATGTGTCTCTCATTGAGACAGGTGGGTGTCTACCCCAAAGTGCCGCATGTCATGATGACACCCACCTGTCTCGATCAAATAGATAAGATTTGAAATAGACAAGATGGAGGTGTACACATTGTTGGATTACTTCATGGAGCAAAAATTTATTTTATTTAATAACAGGGCATTTCCTAAATTCAAATGAACCCCCTGCAACTAGACATGGACATTTAGTTGTCTCCCCTTGTCACGTACAGGCCTGAGAAGACAGGCTGGTGTGTTTAGTTTTGTTTTTGGTGTAGGGTTTTTTATGTTCTAGGTGATATATTTCTATGTTGGGGTAATGGTTCCCAATTAGAGGCAGCTGTGTGTCGTTGTCTCTAATTGGGAACCATATATATGTTTGGGGTTTTCTATTAGGTTTTGTGGGTTATTGTTTGAGCATAGCTTGTTTTATGTTTAGTTGTGGGCAGCGTCTTCGTACGGTCGTTTTGTCCCAGTTACGTTCGTAATAAAAATGTATACTGGAAGCATCGCTGCGTCTTGGTCTGTCACTTCAGGAGATCGTGATACCCCTGTTCTTTTTTTATAATAGTATTTTTGGTTTAGTAAAGTTAAACTGGGCAGCCAAATGCTTACCAACTCCAGAATTCTGTGGAAATTGTGTGTTTGCCTAACTTCTGCTTGCATTTACAATTATTTGCCTCATTTTCTGTTGCAGTTGGGGAGACTGTAAACACAGTTTTTTTTCGGTCAATGGTGCTCTCATGTAATGTAACAATCCTTGACAATTTCCACTCAGCTGCTTGGGGGTCCAGACTAGGGCTGTGGCGGTCATGACATTTTGTCAGCCAGGATTTGTCAACACTAATTGCGATTTTCCTGCTAATGGAACATTTGCGCTTATAGCCTACTGCCGTGTGCGCATTGCTGTGCTTATAATGTGAAGAAATAGCCTAATAGTTTATCAACATTTAAGATAAACGTTCTCATCTGTTGCGTCAGGCCTATTGCTAAATTAGTTTTTCTGATGCTAGTGGTTGTATGAATTTGGAATCTATCGCATCCCACAACTGTCCCAGACCATGTTGGGAATATTTATTTATTGCACAGAATAGGTCAATGTTTGTACTATGGGGGATTGAATTTAATTGAATTTATTTTGGGTAACAGACATATACAACAACATTCACAATGGGGACCCAAGAGGGTATCACTTGAAAGTATGAATAGCAGATTGGCTAGTGCTTTTGCTGTTTGTTAGGCCTACACATCTTGTTGGTGTACCAAGAAAAATATCAAATAGTTTATCTTTCGTCTCTGTGTTTCATAATTTTCCTTCAATTTGCAAGAGGCTAATTGTATCTCACCGGAGAAAGCATCTGAGCAAGCAAAACAGCGCCCTTCTGTCTCTATGTGTAGCCCATCTATCTGATGCTGTCTGGTTAAAAATAGTAGGACATTGGTGCTGCCCGTAGCGTTGAATGCAAGGGAAGCCAATGAACATTTTGCCTCCCTTGATTAAAAAAAAGTATAAAATAGCCAATCAGTGTTGAGCTAAACTGAGTGAGCTCAACTGTGAATGATCCTGGCGCACCAAAAGAAAATGTAAAGGTAAGCCAGTTTGTATTTGGCTTCGCACCATCACATCAAAAGCAAAACGACAGAAAAAAATGTTGTTGTCCTGACCTTTGCTGGCTAGCTAGTTGGTTAGCTAAAATTGTTCCTTTCCTAAATTAGTCATGGATAGAGAGAGGGATTTGGACTTCTCCATACTGGCCACTGATTATAGTGGTGATTCTGATCCAACCATAAATTCATACAATTGTGCTCCTGGGCTGTGAGGATGGAAGTTAGATGTAGTAGGCTAATGTTAACTAGTTGGCTCATCATTGCCCATGAAAGGAAGTTAGGCTAACGAGCAAGCATTTTAGCCATTAGACTAATATAATCATATAAAGATGAAGGTATGAAGAATGGCGCTGGAGGGGATGGCTGCAGTTTTACGGGCTCCTAACCAAATCAAATTGTATTGGTCACATACACATGGTTAGCAGATGTTAATGCGAGTGTAGCGAAATGCTTGTGCTTCTAGTTCCAACCGTGCAGTAGTATCTAACAAGTAATCTAACAATTTCACAACAACTACCTTATACACACAAGTGTAAAGGAATGAATAAGAATATACAGTGAAAAGTATTTGATCCCCTGCTTATTTTGTACGTTTTCCCACTGACAAAGAAATGATCAGTCTATAATTTTAATGGTAGGTTTATTTGAACAGTGAGAGACAGAATAACAACAAAGAAATCCATAAAAACGCATGTGAAAAATGTTATACATTTATTTGCATTTTAATGAGGGAAATAAGTATTTGACCCCTTCTCAATCAGAAAGATTTTTGGCTCCCAGGTGTCTATTATTCAGGTAACGAGTTGAGATTAGGAGCACACTCTTAAAGGGAGTGCTCCTAATCTCAGTTTGTTACCTGTATAAAAGACACCTGTCCACAGAAGCAATCAATCAATCAGATTCCAAACTCTCGACCATGGCCAAGACCAAAGAGCTCTCCAAGGATGTCAGGGACAAGATTGTAGACCTACACAAGGCTGGAATGGGCTACAAGACCATTGCCAAGAAGCTTGGTGAGGTGACAACAAATGGTGAGATTATTTGCAAATGGAAGAAACACAAAAGAACTGTCAATCTCCCTCGCTGGGGCTCCATGCAAGATCTCACCTCGTGGAGTTGCAATGATCATGAGAACGGTGAGGAATCAGCCCAGAACTACACGGGAGGATCTTGTCAATGATCTCAAGGCAGCTGGGACCATAGTCACCAAGAAAACAATTGGTAACACACTACGCTGTGAAGGACTGAAATCCTGCAGCGCCCGCAAGGTCCCCCTGCTCAAGAAAGCACATATACATGCCCGTCTGAAGTTTGCCAATGAACATCTGAATGATTCAGAGGACAACTGGGTGAAAGTGTTGTGGTCAGATGAGACCAAAATGGAGCTCTTTGGCATCAACTCAACTCGCCGTGTTTGGAGGAGGAGGAATGCAGCCTATGACCCCAAGAACACCATCCCCACCGTCAAACATGGAGGTGGAAACATTATGCTTTCGGGGTGTTTTTCTGCTAAGGGGACAGGACAACTTCACCGCATCAAAGGGACGATGGACAGGGCCATGTACCCTGAAATCTTGGGTGAGAACCTCCTTCCCTCAGCCAGGGCATTGAAAATGGGTCGTGGATGGGTATTCCAGCATGAAAATGACCCAAAACACACGGCCAAGGCAACAAAGGAGTGGCTCAAGAAGAAGCACATTAAGGTCCTGGAGTGCCCTAGCCAGTCTCCAGACCTTAATCCCATAGAAAATCTGTGGAGGGAGCTGAAGGTTCGAGTTGCCAAACGTCAGCCTCGAAACCTTAATGACTTGGAGAAGATCTGCAAAGAGGAGTGGGACAAAATCCTTCCTGAGATGTGTGCAATCCTGGTGGCCAACTACAAGAAACGTCTGACCTCTGTGATTGCCAACAAGGGTTTTGCCACCAAGTACTAAGTCATGTTTTGCAGAGGGGTCAAATACTTATTTCCCTCATTAAAATGCAAATAAATTTATAAAATTTTTCACATGCATTTTTCTGGATTTTTTAGTTGTTATTCTGTCTCTCACTGTTCAAATAAACCTACTATTAAAATTATAGACTGATAATTTCTTTGTCAGTGGGCAAAAGTACAAAATCAGCAGGGGATCAAATACTTTTTTCCCTCACTGTATACATATAAATAAATGGATGAGCGATGGCCGAACGGCATAGGCAAGATGCAGTAGATGGTATAGAGTACAGTATATACATATGAGATGAGTAATGTAGGGTATGTAAACATTATATAAAGTGGCATTGTTAAAATTGACTAGTGATACATTTGTTACATCAAATGTTTTATTATTAAAGTGGCTAGAGATTTGAGTCAGTATGTTGGCAGCAGCCACTCAGTGTTAGTGATGGCTTTTTAACAGTCTGATGGCCTTGAGATAGAATCTGTTTTTCAGCCTCTCGGTCCCAGCTTTGATTCACCTGTACTGACCTCGCCTTCTGGATGATAAAGGGGTGAACAGGCAGTGGCTCGGGTGGTTGTTGTCCTTGATTATCTTTTTGGCCTTCCTGTGACATCGGGTGGTGTAGGTGTCCTGGAGGGCAGGTAGTTTGTCCCCCGGTGATGCGTTGTGCAGACCTCACTACCCTCTGGAGAGCCTTGCGGTTGTGGGCGGAGCAGTTGCCGTAGCAGGTGGTGATACAGCCTGACAGGATGCTCTTGATTGTGCATCTGTAAAAGTTTGTGAGTGTTTTTGGTGACAAGCCAAATTTCTTCAGCCTCCTGAGGTTGAAGAGGCGCTGTTGTGCCTTCATCACTACGCTGTCTGTGTGGGTGGACCATTTCAGTTTGTCCGTGATGTGTACACCGAGGAACTTAAAACTTTCCTCCTTCTCCACTACTGTCCCGTCGATGTGGATAGGGGGGGTGCTCCCTCTGCTGTTTCCTGAAGTCCACAATCATCTCCTTTGTTTAGTTGACGTTGAGTGACAGGTTATTTTCCTGACACCACACTCCGAGGGCCCTCACCTCCTCCCTGTAGGTCGCCTCGTCGTTGTTGGTAATCAAGCCTACCATTGTAGTGTCGTCTGCAAACTTGATGATTAAGTTGGATGCGTGCATGGCCACGCAGTCATGGGTGAACAGGGAGTACAGGAGAGGGCTGAGAATGCAACCTTGTGGGGCCCCAGTGTTGAGGATCAGCGGGCTGTTTCCTACCCTCACCAGCTGGGGCGGCCCGTCAGAAAGTCCAGGACCCAGTTGCACAGGGCGGGATCGAGACCCAGGGTCTCAAGCTTAATGACGAGTTTGGAGGTTACTGTGGTGTTAAATGCTGAGCTGTAATCGATGAACAGCATTCTTACATAGGTATTCCTCTTGTCCAGATGGGTTAGGGCAGTGTGCATCGTGAATACGATTGCGTCATCTGTGGACCTATTGGGGTGGAAAGCAAATTGGAGTGGGTCTAGGGTGTCAGGTAGGGTGGAGGTGATGTGATCCTTGACTAGTCTCTCAAAGCACTTCATGATGACGGAAGTGAGTGCTACAGGGCGATAGTCGTTTAGCTGAGTTACCTTAGCTTTCTTGGGAACAGGAACAATGGTGGCCCTCTTGAAGCATGTGGGAACAGCAGACTGGGATAGGGATTGATTGAATATGTCCGTAAACACACCAGCCAGCTGGTCTGCGCATGCTCTGAGGACACGGCTAGGGATGCCCTCTGGGCTGGCAGCCTTGCGAGTGTTTCCGTGCATTTAAATGTTCTACTCACGTTGGCTGCGGTGAAGGAGAGCCCGCAGGTTTTGGAAGCAGGCCGTGTCAGTGGCACTGTATTGTCCAGTCATATTCCTTGTCGTAATGTTGGTAAGTTGACGTTGCTCTTATATCCAATAGTTCTTCCAAGCTGTATGTAATAAGACTTAAGATTTCCTGGGGTAACAGTGTAAGAAATAATACATAAAAAAACAAAATACTGCATAGTGTCCTAAGAACGCAAAGCGAGGTGACCCTCTCTGTCGGCGCCTGAAAAGCAGTTGTGTGCTATTTTGTGTTTTTTTCGCATTGTTTGTAACTTATTTTGGACATAATGTTGATGCTACCATCTCTTATGACCGAAAATAGCTTCTGGATAGCAGAACAGCGATTACTCATCTCGAACTGGACAAAATATTTTATTTCAATGAGTATGACTCAAAGGATATAATGCTGCTCCCAGACAAGGCCCAAATCCCCATCATTCACAGGAAATACAGGGGGCGGAGATCAGGGTGCCTTGTGAGAATTCATTGACGAATGGGAGAATAAACTTGATGAGTTTCCGTGCATCGGCAGGACAGAACAGCTACATCCGGTAAGACGAGTGATGGGGGAAGGGGGTCTATTTGTCAATATCAGCTGGTTTGCGATGTCTAATATTAAAGTAGTCTCGAGGTATTGCTCATCTGAGGTAGAGTACCTTATGATAAGCTGTAGACCACACTATCTACCAAGAGAGTTTTCATCTGTATTTTTCGTAGCCGTCTATTTACCACAACAAACCGACGCTGGCACTAAGACTGCACTCAACAGGTTGTATCAGGCCATAAGCAAACAAGAAAATGCTCATCCAGAAGCAGCGCTCCTAGTGTCCCGGGGACTTTAATGCAGGGTAACTTTACCAGCATGTCACATGTGCAACCAGAGGGGAAAAACTCTAGACCACCTTTACTTCACACACACAAAGCTCTCCCTCGCTCTCTATTTGGAAAATCTGACCATAATTATATCCTCCTGATTCCTGCTTACAAGCAAAAACTGAAGCAGGAAGTACCAGTGACTCGCTCAATTCGGAAGTGGTCAGATGATGCGGATTCTAGACTACAGGACTGTTTTGCTAGCACAGACTAGATTATGTTCCGGGATTCATCCAATGGCATTGAGGACTAAGAATGATCCCTACTACACTGGCTCTGACTGTCGTCGGATGTGGCAGGGCTTACAAACTATTATAGACTACAAAGGTAAACCCAGCCGCGAGCTCGCCAGTGATGTGAGGCAAGCAACACTGAAGCATGCATGAGAGCACCAGCTGTTCCGGACGACTGTGTGATCATGCTCTCTATTGCCGATGTGAGCAAGACTTTTAAACAGGTCAACATTCACAAAGCCGCGGGGCCAGATTGATTACCAGGACGTGTACTCAGAGCATGGGCGGACCAACTGGCAAGTGTCTTCACTGACCTGACCGAGTATGTAATACCTACATGTTTCAAGCAGGCCACCATAGTCCCTGTGCCCAACAAAACGAAGGTAACCGAAATGACTACCGCCCCGTAGCACTCACGTCGGTAGCAATAAAGTACTTTGAAAGACTGATCAAGGCTCACATCAACACCATCATCCCGGAAACCCTAGACCCACTCCAATTCGCAAACTGCCCCAACAGATCCACAGATGATGCAATCTCAATCGCACTCCACACTGCCTTTTCCCACCTGGACAAAAGGAACACCTATGTGAGAATGCTGTTCATTGACTACAGCTCAATGTTCAACACCATACTGCCCACAAAGCTCATCACAAAGACAACCTATAGGGAGGAGGTCAGAGACCTGGCAGTGTGGTGCCAGGACAACAACCTCTCCCTCAACGTGAGCAAGACAAAGAAGATGATCGTGGACTACAGGAAAAAGAAGGCTTAACACGCCCCCATTCACATCGACGGGGCTGTAGTGAAGCGGGTCGAGAGTATCAAGTTCCTTGGTGTCCACATCACCAACAAACTAACGGTACAAACACACCAAGAAAGTTGTGAAGAGGGTACAACGCCTTTTCTCCCTCAGGAGACTGAAAAGATTTGACATGGGTCCCAACATCATCAAAAGGTTCTACAGCTGCACCATCGAGAGCATTGTGACCGGTTGCATCACCACCTGGTATGGCAACTGCTAGGCATCCGACCGTAAGGCGCTACAGAGGGTAGGGCGTACAGCCCAGTACATCACTGGGGCCAAGCTTCCTGCCCTCCAGGACCTATATAAAGTATAGGTCTAAAAGGCTCCTTAACAGCTTCTACCCCCAAGCCATAAGACTGCTGAACAATTAATTCAATGGCCACCCAGACTATTCGCATTGGCACCCCCTTTGTCTTTACACTGCTGCTACTCGCTGTTTATTATCTATGCATAGTCACTTTACCCCTACCCCTGTACAAATTACCTTGACTAACCTGTACCCCTTCACATTGACTCAGTATCGGTACCCTATGTACAGTTGAAGTCGGAAGTTTACATACACCTTAGCCAAATACATTTAAACTCAGTTTTTCACAATTCCTGACATTTAATCCTAGTAAGAATTCCCTGTCTTAGGTCAGTTAGGATCACCACTTTATTTTAAGAATGTGAAATGTCAAAAAGGGACTCCGATACAATTATCTCTTGATCCTCTCCCTGAGAATACTTTATTTACTTTTGATGTTGAGTCGTTATACACAAATATTCCACACGAGGTCGATATTGAAGCTATGGAACATTTTCTTCTGCAATGTGACCCTAATGAACTACCTTCCAGTGCCTGCATTATAACATTGGCTGAAATAGTACTCACACACAACTACTTCATGTTTCTAAATGATTTCTTTATTCAGACGAAGGGTACTGCTATGGGATCCCCCATGGCTCCTAACTATGCTAATTTGTATGTGTGTTACATAGAGAAAGTTTATTTTCTATCCTCTCAACAAAAAAATCTTGCCTAACATCATTATTTGGAAACGGTATATTGATGATATTTTTGTTCTATGGAGGGGTGATGCAAAACAGCTCCAGGCGTTCCAAGCTTTTCTTAACTCCTGTTCTGAGTATCTGAGATTTACTATGCAATCTGATACACGTCAAATCAGTTTTCTTGATCTTCTGATCTCGTGTGAAAATAATGTTCTATACACTGATCTTTACAGGAAACCTACTGATCGTAACAGTTTGTTGAGGGCTGATAGTTGTCACCCAATTCCCTTGAAAAATTGTTTGCCCAACAGCAAATTCCGTCGAATCAAAAGAATTTGCAAAAAACGATCAGATTTTGACAGAAATATGGCTGAGACGCAAAGAAATGTCAAGGAGAGGGGGTACAAAAATTGTCAGATTAATACTGCCATTGAGAAATTCAAAACAAAACGAGACATTACCTTTTTCAAGGTCAGTCTTGCAAAAAGAAGCATTCTTGTGTTCTAACTACCCGCTATTCAAAGTGCTCTGAACAAATTAAAGGAATCGTTGACAAACATTGGCACATTCTAACATCCAATGATAGTATCGGTAATGTGTTTTCGGACCTTCCCTTCGTCGTATTCTCGCGTGGCAGAAATCTCAGAGATCAATTGGTAATCTCTGATTTCCCACCCCAAGTTATCCCTGCACAATGTCTATTTGCGCCCCTACTGGATGGAAACTACAAGTGTAATGGCTGTGCTCAATGCAATGGAACTTACACATGTAGATCCTTCAAACACCCCCAAACAGGGAAACAGATCCCAATCAAGGGTGTTAATTACATGCTCCACTAAGGCAGTTATTTATCTTATAACTTGTCCTTGTGGTAAAAATTATGTGGGTAAACAAAGCGCAAATTAAAAGTATGAATTTTGGAGCATCGTAGCACCATTAGGTGCAAAAACTCGACTTACCCAGTTGCGGCCTACTTTTTGGAAGCAAACCACTCTCTACGTTATATTGGCATCGAACATGTCACCCTCCCTAGGAGAGGGGGTGACCTCGAATATTTATTGTTAAAACGAGAGGCTGCCTGGATCTTTAATTTAAAGACCCTTGCTCCCTTCGGTCTCAACGTAGACTTTGATCTGAAGCCATTCTTGAGATTATTGTGATTTTGCTGTTGTAAATGTTTGTAGGCTTATGTAGCCAAATTGTATCTATGATCGTACGCTATCCATTTATGTTTTTTGTATGCTATTTTAATATATGAGAATTAACGAATGATATCAGGCCACACCCGGCCATGATTACAGACACCTATGTGTGTCTTTTGACACTATATAATCGAGTCACCTCGCAGTGTTTGTCATTATACCCTGACGAAGACAGCTTGTCTGTCGAAACGTTGGACATACATTTTTTTTTTTGCATCTGAGCTCATAGGGTGTGCGACACTCCTTTATTTTTCAAGGAAATATTACTTGTGTCATGCACAAAGTAGATGTCCTAACCGACTTGCCAAAACCATAGTTTGTTAAGAGATTTGTGGAATAGTTGAAAAACACGTTTTAATGACTCCAACCTAAGTGTATGTAAACTTCCGACTTCAACTGTACATAGCCTCATTATTGTTTATTTTTTTATTGTTCTTTTTTGTTTATTTTTGACTTTAGTTTATTTAGTAAATATTTTCTTATCTCTATTTTCTTAAAACTGCATTGTTGGTTAAGGGCTTGTAAGTAAGCATTTCACGGTAAGGTCTCTGTTGTATTCGGCGCATGTTTATTTTTTATTTTATTTCACCTTTATTTAACCAGGTAGGCAAGTTGAGAACTAGTCCTCATTTACAACTGCGACCTGGCCAAGATAAAGCAAAGCAGTTCGACACATACAACAACACAGAGTTACACATAGAGTAAAACAAACACAGTTCTACTGTATTATTACAGTCAATAATACAGTAGAAAAAAAAAATCTATATACAAAGAGTGCAAATGAGGTAGGATAAGGAAGGTAAGACAATAAATAGGCCATGGTGGCAGAGTAATTACAATATAGCAATTTAACACTGGAATGGTAAAAAATGTGCAGTAGATGAATGTGCAATGTAGAAAAACTGGGGTGCAAAGGAACAAGATAAATAAATAAATATGGTAGGGGATGAGGTAGTTGGTTGGGCTATTTACAGATGGGCTATAAACAGGTACAGTGGTCTGTGCGCTGCTCTGACAGCTGGTGCTTAAAGCTGGTGAGGGAGAGAAGTGTCTCCAGTTTCAGAGATTTTTGAAGTTTGTTCCAGTCATTGGCAGCAGAGAACTGGAAGGAGAGTCGGCCAAAGGAGGAATTGGCTTTGGGGGTGACCAGTGAGATATACCTGCTGGAGCGCGTGCTTACGGGTTGGTGCTGCTAAGGTGACCAGCGAGCTGAGATAAGGCGGGACTTGACTAGCAGGGACTTGTAGATGACCAGGAGCCAGTGGATATGGCGACGAGTGTAAAGCGAAGGCCAGCCTACGAGAGCGTACAGGTCGCAGTGGTGGGTGGTATATGGGGCTTTGGTAACAAAACAGATGGCACTGTGATAGACTGCATCCAGTTTGTTGAGTAGAGTATTGGAGGCTATTTTGTAAATTACATCACCGAAGTCGAGGATCGGTAGGATGTTTGGCAGCATGAGTGAAGGAAGCTTTGTTGTGAAATAGGAAGCCAATTCTAGATTTAATTTTAGATTGGAGATGTTTGATGTGAGTCTGGAAGGAGAGTTTACAGTCTAACCAGACACCTAGGTATTTGTAGTTTTCCACATAATCTAAGACAGAACTGTCCAGAGTAGTGATGCTGGACGGAGGACAGGTGCGGGCAGCGATCGGTTGAAGAGCATGCATTTAGTTTTACTTGCGTTTAAGAGCACTTGTAGGCCACGGAAGGAGAGTTGTATGGCATTGAAGCTCGTCTGGAGGGTAGTTAACACAGTGTCCAAAGAGGGGCCGGAAGTATACAGAATGGTGTCGTCTGCATAGAGGTAAATCAGAGACTCACCTGCAGCAAGAGCGACATCATTGATGTATACAGAGAAAAGAGTCGGCCCAAGAATTGAACCCTGTGGCACCCCCATGGAGACTGGCAGAGGCCCGGACAACAGGCCCTCTGATTTGACACACTGAACTCTATCAGAGAAGTAATTGGTGAACCATGCGAGGCAGTCATTTGAGAAACCAAGGCTGTCGAGTCTGCAGATAAGGATGAGGTGATTGACAGAGTCGAAAGCCTTGGCCAGATCAATGAAAACGGCTGCACAATAATGTCTCTTATCGATGGCGGTTATGATGTCATTTAGGACCTTGAGCGTGGCTGAGGTGCACCTCAGGTGCACCTATGTGACAAATAACATTTGACTTGACAATCATATGATTAGTGAACAGAATCTAACCTGGGGTCTATTCATTAATCGGATTCCGTTGCAAAATGTTTTGCAACTGAAATTGTTTACTCCAAACAAAAATTTGAGTTTCTATTGGACTAATTGAAGTAGGTTCTTCCCCGTTTCCTTCTGTTGCTTCTGTTTGTTTTAAAAAAATATATATATATTAGTTCAGAACAGTGGTTTTAATTGCTTCCAACAGTTAATCATTAATCCCAAAGAAATAATGTTGACTCACCTTAATGTAACGCCAACACCATCCTCCTCTCTTTCATGTTGACGAAACGGTCTATGACTCTGTCATACAGTACACGCTTTTATTTTTGTTATCCTAGGCTGCCTGGCTAAAATGCTTGCTCGCTAGCTTAACTTAACATTAGCCTTCTACATCTAGCTACATATTGAACTTCCATCCTCTCAGTCCAGGGGCACAATTTAATCATCATTATAATTCTTGGCCAGTACGGAGAATTAAGCAAAACCACAAGTCCCAATCTCCATCCATGGTTAATTTAGGAAAGGAACCATTTTAGCTAGCTAGCTAGCCACCGGAGGTCACGACAATGACACAACAAGGTGCAACAATTCAAGTTTTTTCTGTCAATTACATTTTGCTATTGATGTGAATCCAAACAGGCTTCCCTTGACACTTTTTTGGGGGGTGCCAGGACCAATCACAGTTTAGCTCACTCAGTTTAGCTCAACGCTGATTGGCTATTATTTTACTTCTTTTTTTAAATCAAGGAAGGCCAAATTCTCGCTGGCTTCCCTTGCATTCCATACTGGTCAAAAAGTCCTACTCTTTTTGACCAGACAGCATCAGATAGATGGGCTACACATACAGAGACAGGGGAGCGCTGTTTCGCTTTCTCCGGTGAGATACATTCAGCCTACACTCAAACTGGACAGTTTCATCTCCATCTCTTCAAAGACTCAATCGTGGACACTCTTACTGACAGTTGTGGCTGCTTCGCGTGATGTATTGTTGTCTCTACCTTCTTGCCCTTTGTGCTGTTGTCTGTGCCCAATGATGTATGTACCATGTTTTGTGCTGCTACCATGTTGTGCTGCTGCCATGTTCTTGTCATGTTGTGTTGCTACTATGCTGTGTTGTCATGTGTTTCTGCCATGCTATGTTGTCGTCTTAGGTCTCTCTTTATGTAGTGTTGTGGTGTTTCTCTTGTCGTGATGTGTGTTTTGTCCTATATTTTTTTTTTTTTACTCCCAGTCCCCGCAGGAGGCCTTTTGCCGTCATTGTAAATAAGAATTTGTTCTTAACTGACTTGCCTAGTTAAATAAAAGTTAAATACAAAGCCTCTTGCGAATTTAAGTTAAATTATGAAACACAGAGAGACGAAAGATACATTTTTGTATGTTTTTTTTCTTGGTACGTTTTTTAGGGCTTCCCTAGGCATCCATGAATACACACCACTGTGACCATCTACTTCGTTCGTCCTTCACTAACCTGGCAGAACAGTCACTGCGTCCTGTGAATCCAAAATCATAAAGCTGGCTTTTATTTTGAAAAAAGTGAGATTGACCCGGAAAACCATTGCTAAGCAGACGGAAGAACGTTTGCGGCATAAAGGCATGCATCCATAGAGAATGATAGAGGCCTCTAGTGGCCAAAATGTTATTTTACTATAGGCGGCGCAATTGAGGGCTTCCACCATTTTCATGTAGTCAACTGGCTGGGACTTCCGACCTCATTGGCTGATCCGTCCTGGTGACCCTATTGGAGTCATGTCCAACCGGGTCACGAGGAGGGCTATCCCAAACGCGAAAAAGAAAATGGACTACTTCAAAACGGACATTGCCTCAATGGCGCTGCCTAAGCTGTCACAGACGCTATAACGGCACATTCACAACAATGTGTCCTCTCGCTATCTCTCTGGTTCCAGTGGGCGCATCCGTCGCGCTAGATTGGACACGGCAGGCTAACGGTAGTAGACGCATTCACCTACGCTGAGGTACACCGTGACTGTATACGCAAGACTGTTGCTGTGTATAACGGTTAACATTACCCAACCGTTAACTTCGGGAAGAAGCACATTCCCTCATTCCAGACAGAAAAGCTAACGTGACGTTTCTTTTCTCAGCTGATAAGCCGATGACATCTAGCAAAATGGACTATTGTGATCGTTATAACTAGCGTTCTGTTGTTTAGTAGAATAACAGGTTTTCCTGTCCGCCTTGGCTAGCTAGCTAGCACAACACCTCCCACCGATACGGGTTCTACGGGAAATGGTGAGTTGCACGACCGTTTCTACAGCTAGCCATATCACCTACATGTTGTTCACGGTGACGTTAGTGTACAATGCACCTTACTCCTGAAACTAACGCTAGCTTAGCAACGTTACATTCCTTGACCTCTTGGCCATTCCTTTAAATAGAAGGCAGTCTTGTCTACGTTATGCTAGTTAGTTAAGAACTCATGTTGCCTGAAACGTGTGCCGTATGTAACGCTAGCTAGCTAGGCCTAGGGAGGTAGACATCTGCTGGTAGTGTTAATGAAGTATTCGAAACAGTCAAGGGTGATCTTGGAGAATGTATTTTAACCACGTTTTAAAGGTAAACTCGGCGAAATGACGTTGCCGCGAGCAGCACCGCAGTCATTGAGATGAGCGGTATACAACACTTCACTCTGTCACACATGATCTACCCATGTGCACCGATTCGCTTCACGCTGTTCGTTTGGTAGCCACGGGGCCAAAACAACCGAGCAGTTGAGCCTCGCGCTTCAACGCTCTTAGCTAGTGCAGAAATGTACCTACTAAGTTGATTGTTTACTTTCTGCATCTAAGTCATGTCGCCGAGTCTACCTTTTAAATACATAATAATGGTATGTCACGTTGACTAATCATCGTTACTCAACCCTGTAACCGCAGGTCGACGTTCTCATGTGTCCATGGAGAAGGCGGCCTTTGAGGGGTGGCTGGAGTCGGTCTCCGCCTCTTTCCTCACACTGAGCGACCAGCAGCGCAACCAGTCTCTGGACCAACTCATCTCGCTGAGCGGTGCAGTCCAGCTGCGGCACCTGTCCAACGGACTGGAGGCGCTGCTCAAGCGGGACTTCCTGCGACTGCTGCCCCTGGAGCTCACCTTCTACTTGCTGCACTGGCTCGATCCGCAGACCCTGCTCACCTGCTGCCTGGTGTGCAAGCAGTGGAATAAGGTCAGGCTCTCTCTGTCCTGGTGGTTGGATCTCTGGTGGTGTCTGTGGCTCGCTCAGCAGGACACAATGTTTTGGAATGTTCAGATAGAAAAACATGTCATGTAGGAACACACAGGAACAAGGAATGGCTCTATTCATGGAATTTCTATCTGCAATGTTTGGAAACGGAGTGTGGCTGACCTGAACCATACTGTGGTGGCTTGTTTTTTTTTCTACTTTCACCTTTCCAGTGTGGTTCTGGCAACTATTGTTGGATACATAACCAGGCCAGCACAGTACAACTCAGTATGTTTGAAGGGGCATTTGTTAGTAGCTGGTGTGCAAGCAATTGAATAAGGCCAGGGTCTCCCACATGTGACACTAGCTAGGTTTCCATCCAATTGGTGACAGATTTTCATGGGAATATCTTAGAATCAGCATAAAAAAAATGTGCATTTTCCCACCAGTGGTGTGTTTCCACCAAACATACTTGTTGTGGATAACAATCAGTGGGTGATGAGTACACAGAAAATTAACTTTTTCCTTAAGTTTTTATTCACCTAATAAAAATCTAAAGTTCTCAATGTGTTTCCACCTCATTTTCAACTGTACCTATAGTTTGGTCACAAACTGTTGTGATAAATGGCAAATGTGCCTACTCTGGTCTTGGCACGTACGCTCAAGCCAACAGCTCGCAGGTACATTGTGGGTAGGCAAGTCTACATGATGTTATTATGGATATTGAGAATATTTTTAGTTGTCAAGCATCGATCATCATGCCACCAGAATAAGACCCTCAATATGTATTGGAAAGACTGTGCACTTTCACCACCCTGTGAAGTTCAATTTATTTAATCTGTAGCCTAATAAACTGCATTGTTTGAGTGATAGTACCAAACATCCATATCATCATGTGACTATAAGTTGACTTTGATATTATATCAATATTTGAGCATAAAGGTGTTTCCACCGCCATTTCTCGCATAATACATTTTATTGACACAAAGAGATCCCACCATGTCGAACAAAAAAATGTGTCTATATTTATCAATTTGAACCGAAACTTCCTGTTTCCATCATCGCTGTCATGATGTTTATTTTTTTATACGCTATGACTTTACTCGCACAACTGGATGGAAACGTGGTTACTGATAATATTGGGAAATGTACTAGTGGTGTAAGTAAGGACCTATTTTAATGTGCGTTGTAAAATGGTACTTACTCCAACGTTATTGAGGTTAACTTTGATATTGGACCTCTACATTTTGAACCTTTCCTCCTAAGATTTGCCTCGGTTAGTTAGATTTGACGTTTGTTTGGGTTGCTTTGTCCTCTGTTCCGGTTGAACTATATAATCCTTTTGGTAACTCCCGTAGGTGATCAGCGCGTGCACGGAGGTGTGGCAGGGTGTGTGCCGGGACCTGGGCTGGCGCATCGATGACTCCATCCAGGATGCGTCCCACTGGAAGGGTATCTACCTCAAGGCCAAGCTGCGCATGATGCAGTTGAAGGACCAGGAGGCCTTTGAGACCTCGTCGCTCATCGGGCACAGTGCGCGCGTCTATGCCCTCTACTACAAGGACGGCCTTCTCTGCACAGGTAGGTTATATGTGTGGTCATTCTGGGGTGTGGTGGAGTGGTCTTCAGTGTTCTCCTACCATAACTTTGGCCGGGTGGCCTTATTACTCGTTTGCCTCTGTTAGGTTGAATTTAAGGTTTAGGTGTTAGCATCTGTGAATAATGCTTCAATTGGCACTTTTGTGCAAAATTTAGTATCTGTAACAATTGCTAGTTTGGAGGTCTTTTGTAGTCTGTTAAAATGTTGTCGTTACATTCATACATAATTGTTTAATTCCTCAAAATTCCTCAACTCAAATTATTTCGTAGGCTCTGATGACCTTTCTTTAAAATAAAATGTTAAAGCTGCAACCTCTAGCTCCAATGCAATAATTTAATTCCCCAACGTTTTGACAGCCAAGCTGTCTTCATCAGGGTATCCTCGTTGTAAAATTCACAAATGATCTTGTAGGCTCTGATGACCTTTCTGCCAAACTGTGGGACGTCCGCACCGGGCAGTGCATCTATGGCATTCAGACGCACACCTGCGCCACAGTGAAGTTTGATGAGCAGAAGCTGGTGACTGGGTCCTTTGACAACACTATCGCCTGCTGGGAGTGGAGCACAGGTGCCAAGATCCAGCAGTTCCGTGGGCACACGGGTGCAGGTCAGTGCACCGCTGCGGTCCCTGCCTTTCCCAGTTGCTGACTTAGGGGTGTTCATTTGGGCTTCAGGAAATAACTTTTGTGAGTTGGGCATTATGTTTCCTAGAGTCAGCTGGACTGCTGATCTGTGGGTTTTTGATTGACAGGCAGATATGAACTCTGATTTTATGCATGGGAGCTGCCACTCCAAGTAGCCTCCATAGACCAGTGGCAGAGACCTTATCAGTGTCTAAATAATAATCTTAAGGCTACGAATGATGACGGTCACAAATGACATAGCCCTGTGTGTTGGTGTACTAAAGCCAGGTCTCTCTCCTTGCCTCTGGCAGTGTTCAGCGTGGACTACAAGGATGACCTGGACACGCTGGTGAGCGGCTCGGCCGACTTCTCTGTGAAGGTGTGGGCCCTGTCGGCAGGTGCCTGCCTCAACACCCTCACGGGACATACTGAGTGGGTCACCAAGGTAAACCTGCCTATCAACCTCCTGTCCTTGGTTATGTTAAGGATCGCTGCCCAACTTGTTTGTGGGGATCCATTGTTGACCTGGGGCAGAATAGCACAATTTCTTTTTGCTAATCTTGAGTAGATATTTGGGATGCAAGGTGATTTGTAGATCAGTGATTGTGCCTATTGTCTTGTGCAAATGCCTGTGAAATTGATGAAAGGAGAAGGTTTTGCAGTGTTGCAATCCATAGCAAAGCCCTATCTAGCACATTCACAGCTTTTTGTTTTTGCTGGTACATTTTGTCTGCAAGCTACCCAGTGTTCAATAAGAATACTAGATGAAGGACCCAAACTCGTCTCACATCTTAAGACTATCAAACCATTTCTCCTGTGTAGGTGATTCTTCAGAAGAGTGAAGTAGAATCCATGGTGCACTGTCCTGGTGACTATATTCTGTTGAGTGCTGACAAATATGAAATAAAGGTAAAATGGTTAATTTGTTCTTCTTTGCATCTGCTGCCATTCAACTTTCATGCAATCATTTAACCCTGTGCTGTTTGTCTTTTGTCACTGTAATACTTAAGATGGCTCCATACAGTGTCCCACTCAGCACAGTTTAACCACAGTGCTGTGTTATCTCTACAGAGATGCATATATTCACACACACATTAATTTGTTTATATGTATCATTGGTTATTTCACAGGTGTGGCCTATAGGCAGGGAAATCAACTGCAAGTGCTTGAAGACCTTGTCCGTGTCAGAGGACCGTAGTGTGTGTCTGCAGCCTCGCCTGCAGTTTGACGGTCGCTACGTCGTTTGTAGCTCGGACCTGGGGGTCTACCAGTGGGACTTTGCCAGCTTCGATATCCTCAGGTAAACTGCCCAGGGCCTTGTTTCCTGATAGAAACAGAACTTTAACCCTCAAAACAACCAGGTTGTAAACGACTTGATACCTTGCTAGACTTGCTGTGGATAAGCCACAAAATCCTCAGAACTTTGGAGTGAGTATATCACTGACAATATCCATGGTTTCGAACAAAAGGAGTTGTGTGGGTGTTCATACATGGAATGTAACAGAGCCCTTCATACCTGCCAACAATCAGTTGCTGAATCTCCTTCTTTTCAGGGTCATCAAAACGCAGGACCCTGCCAACCTTTCCCTGCTCAGCTTCGGTGAGGTGTTCTCGCTCCTATTCGATGCCGACTTCCTGTATGTCATGGACCTGAGGACAGAAAAGATAACGGGTCGTTGGCCTCTGCCTGCCTACAGGAAGTCCAAACGAGGTTCCAGCTTCCTGCCGGGAGTCACCTCCTGGCTCAATGGGCTGGATGGGCGAAATGACTCTGGCCTCGTGTTCGCCACAAGCATGCCTGACCATAGCATTCACTTGGTTCTGTGGAAAGAAAACCGATAAAGAAAGCTATCGGTGAAACCTACGAGGGCTAGGTTGTCAATTGGCATGTAAACAAGGTGCTCTGACTTTCGAAACCTACCACCAAGTTAGATAATGCATGGGCCAAAGTTGTTTACCTTTTTTTTTTCCTCGACACATGCTCTCATACATACACGGATCATGTGACATGCTGTCAGAAAGAGTATTGGAGATGGCTTCGCCAACCATAAGACGCACCGAAACGCTGCTATGAATACAAGGGGAAGAAAAGCCCAGTCCAGAGGGCCAAGGCAGCAGTTGGTTTTAGTTCCAACCCTGCCATGGGTCTTCTCACTTTGAAGGAAATACAAGGACCGGGATGGTGGCTGAATGAAGACCGAACTCTCGAAAAACTGCAAAACATTGCAAAACAATTCAGGCTCTACAGCTGTAGACATTTCCCCTGTATTACCATGGATCAGAACTTTTAAACTTCGGACAGGGTTCTTCAAGCAGTTACGAGGCGGGAAGTTGCCTTAACACAATACTTCGTTAGAAGGAAGTACATCTCTTATGACTTTGGCACAGTGTGTCCTACGTTTTTCCTAGACTGTCACCAACTATCCCCATGAGTTTGATGTTGAAATGTTCAAAGTGGTTTGGTGCATCAGATTTGTACCATGTGAAGCTTTGTTGGATATTCAATGTAACTCCATTGTTTGATGCTTTTCTTAGGGGTGCTTGTTTTAAAAGTCAACATGAGACATTTAGTTGTGCCTTTTCATTCACCTAGGTGTGACAAATCAAACTAGAATTCCATTATTACCAGGCACATTGCAATAAGATGACTGTGTTGTAATTGTATATATTTTTTAAATCTTTCGTATTCTACATACTATACCCAACCGCATACAATGTATTTCTAAACTTACTAGGCTTGTCACAATACCAACATTTTACAAACCATTTTTACATCAGTATCATGATGCCACGTTGGAAAAATAAGAGGCCTAGCATCCTTTTCGCCCTGTCCTTCGGGAGGTTGTTTCCTAAACGTTCTATAAAAACCTGTCACTGAAATTCACACTTCTACTCAATATAACACATTGAATTTAACTTCACACTGTTCAGTGCATAATAGAATACTGCATGGAATGGCTGATTTGGTTATATTTGCAAAGGCCTACCTGTGAATTGGCTGGAGGAATATACATGCATAATGATCTGTATGTCATTGTCAGTAAGGGGAAAACACTGCTTGAAACCTTCTTTACTTGACACTCTCCCTCCATTCCTCACACAAACACTGTCTCTCTCACACTAATACACACACCACTCTCCCTCCCACAAACACACATACTCCCATGCTAACAACTTTTAAAAGGATAGGCACCAAACAGAATTTAAGGAGCTTCAGAAAGTAATCGATTTTTGATAGTTTAGGCCTATATGAATCCTACCTTTTTAAGCACATGTCATGAGTAGCAGACCCTTTTCATTTATTCCTGTGCCAATCAAATGCACTTAAATCTACTGTACCAGGTTGTTGGCTAGCTAGATAACATGATTGAGCGTTGTTTGTAATCAAACCAATAATTAGCAAGCCGTGATTCGTTTAAAACGGCCCGCGACAAGGTTTGTGAAAGGCATCTGCGTTAATATGGGTAATATTGTTTTGAACGTTTAGCCCAACTAAAGACGTGTTTTTGTTGTTGCTGTAAAGCGGCAAGCATGCCTGTCGCGAAAGCGTGCTCCATTTCACCTCTGACACTGCATGACGGCGAACTACTCGGACTGGTCTGTGCTCTTGGTAATAACGGGCGATGAAATGATACAATGTATCAACATTGCTCGCTACTCCAAAGTAACAAATGTACACACCTAACAGAAGACTGGTCTGGGTCTGCATCCCCTAAATGATCTATTTTTAAACTGACGGCGGAATAGACGTGCTTGAAGAGCGGACAGAGAGAAGCAGGTGAGTGAGGGCTGTTGGTGGACGCAACGCACTGATTTCAGCTGCCGCACCTGAAACGCGAATGAAAGAGGTGGATATCATTGGACCTGTGCATACAAGAGACTAGTGGCTGTTGCCAAAATTCTACTGAATTTATGAACAAAACTGACCTTAAACATTTTACAGCAGGCTCTTTATATCGGTAGGGCTGAACAAGTCGGTAGTATCGTGAAATGGTACAATGGTATTCTAAAAATGTTGGTATTATAAAGATCATCCGTTTTGGTACCTTTATTACCGCGGTACTGGTGTACCGTGCAACACTAAATCTTGCTCCTTTTACCCTACATGATTCACTTGAATATTTCTTGTGAATTACGGTATTGAAGTATAGACCAGGTTTATTTTTTTACAGGATTTGATGTTGGAAGTTTGCACAATGTGAATGACAGTGAGCATTTGGTTATCAGCTTGGGAGTCGATGCAAGACGACTCACAGCTATGTTTTACTGGGACATTCGGTTCAGCAGTGTACTTGGCAGACCGAGTCACTAATTTAAGAGCAAATCCCCATTCATGCAATTTTTTTAAATGTCCCTTTCAACACTTACATATGTGATTTTCTCTAAAGATCACATTGGTTGCCCAGAGATGTTTTAATACTCTGAAAGAGACCTCAAACATATCAGGAGTCTTCCCAGTTAGGTGGAAAAGACAGGATAGATTTTACACCAAGGCTGTTTCCGAAAATGTTAATAGCTGTTAAATGCATGCTTCTTCCATTCTTGTTTCGTCAATTCCTTGCCCTCCCTCTCAAACCTCATTGGAGGAGGTCTGAGGGAGGGACCTAGGATCTTCTCCAATGTACTTTGAAAGAGGTAGTTGAGGAAACAAGGACGGAGGCAGCAAGGATTTGACAGCTCGTAACATTTTCAGACAGTTTATGCTTCCCTTCTCCCAAGGATTCCTGAACCCCACTCTGAAGTTCTGTAATCTGTACAGACAAGTAGCTCTCCTGCCATTCTGTTGATGCCTTACTAAGCAGATAGTAAATGGTATGGTAAACCTAGACATTTTTGCTGATACAATCTCATGTTTCGTTAGTTCAAACAAGAAAGACCTCTACATGCATCGCCTCACTAAACTGTATTGCACTGTAATAGCATCACACACCCATCCAATCTTTTTTCACTTGCATACATCAATCAGCTTAATTGGTTGTATATAACAATATTGCAGTCTTTCAAATAAATGGAAGTTGCTAACCTTAATGATAGTTTGTCTTTTTTGTGTTAAATAGGGAAATTAGTTATGTTTCCTTACCTTGAAAGCAGTCTATGTACAAGGAGACTGCAATCAACACTCATACCCAAATAATGTTGTTGACTTGTCCTATACTCGTATTGGCGGCCAACACAAATTGGAGAAAAAACCCCACCTCAAACTTGTATCTCAAACAGGCTATCTAAAAAATGCTTGCTATTTCGTCAGAGAACATGATATCATATTGGCTCATTGGCTGAGCTGGCCAATAAGTGGTCTACTGGCATATTTTTTATGACCGGTATACACCCACACCATTATGTTGCGGTACACACACACCATTCCAACACAGAAAAACTGCTTTTTAACAATTACTTCTACGAGATTGATTGAATCCAGCCCTTAGTTCTAAAACTCCATAAAACTGTCTCGTGTTTTCTGTTAGATCTGCTTTAAAAATTGACCTCTTACAGACATTTTGGAAGAACTGACAATAAGCACTCTAATAAGAGAAGATTCTATAGAATATCAAAGTTTTTGCTGACTTGAGGGTAAGACGCTAGAAAGAGGAAATAAGTGTAGGTTTAACCAATTACTGCAGGGCAATTTGCGGTAACGGAATTATGCAAACCCCCCGATTTTTCACTTTCAAATGTATGCCAAACAAAAACCGCAACTCGATGCACAATGACTACTTTGAACAATTTACACAGAAGGATATGTTCTTCCAAGTGTAGGTGATCCTAGCGAATCCCCTATTTGTAAAATATCTAAACAAATATTTGAAAGAGAACCATTGATTTCAAAGTTGAATAAACCATAGAACTCTATGCACAAGAACGACCCTACCTCACACAGGAAGTGGCGCTAGTGTCCTAATCCAGGGACTTGTCATCTCCTGTCTGGACTACTGAAACTTGCTGTTGGCTGAGCCCCCCGCTTGTGCAATCAAAACCCTGCAACTTATCCAGAATGCTGCAGCCCACCTGGTGTTCAACATTCAAAAGTTCTCCCATGTCATCACGCGCCACTGCACACTTCAGTGGCTTCCAGTCGAAGCTCATATCCACTACAAGAGTAACTGCCCCTCCCTACCTTCAGGCTATGCTTAAACCCTACACCCTAACCTGAGTGCTCCGTTCTGCCACCTCTGGTCTCTTGGCCCTCCTACACCTACAGGAGGAAAGCTCTCACTCAGCCCAGGCCAAGCTCTTCTCTGTCCTGGCACACCAATGGTGGAACCAGCATCCCCTTTAAGCTAGGACAGCAGAGTCCCTGCCCATTTTCTGAAAACATCTGAAACCCTACCTCTTCAAAGAGTATCTTAAATAATTCCAGACACCACCTCAGCAACTCTCCCTCCCTCTGGTTATTCTTGCTTCTCTTCCTCAAGAAGAGCATTATTGTAGCTCTCCTCAGATCGAGTGGTTCCCTGTTTTCCTGCTTGACTGCTCACAAGTGAACCGTGAAGGATATCGCTGCCGAGCGTGGGTCTTCAGTACTGTCCGAATTAGTTTTGTGTAGAAATTGCTTTTCTACTTCTCAGTCTCTATTGGTAGATGTCTCATGGGCTAGCCGTGAAGCTTCGGTTAAATCAAATGTTATGTCACATGAATACAATAAGTATAGACTTTACCGTGAAATGTTAACTTACGAGCCCTTTCCCAACAATACCGTTAAGTAAGAAAATTAGGAAATAGATAAAGAAAATATTAACACAATTACAAGGCTATATAAAAAAGAAAAATCCAAGATGGCGTAGCAGTCAGACCTTTGTTTTTGTCTTGTCCCGTCTATACATTATTTTCCTTGTTTTTCGTGTATATTTTTCATATTTTAATATCACTTTCCATCTACGGACTGAATATACTCTCCTGCAACCCGCCTCACCCAATGCGGTACGCATTTGCTATTTTATAATTAAGATCTGAAACCCTTTTTCACCTGGGTCATCACAGCTAGCTAGCTACTCCTGGCTAACGTCTTTGTCCCGAAGCAAGAACCAATTAGCCTGGAGCCAGCCTGCTAGGCTGTCTGTACATTTTGCCTTGAATCTATTCTTCCGTACCCAGAAATCTGCTCCTTTCACTATCTGGTCCGAAAATACTAGACAACCAGTCCTTTTAGCCTTTAGCCGTACCCTTATCCTACTCCTCCTCTGTTCCTCTGGTGATGTGGAGGTTAATCCAGGCCCTGCAGTGCCTAGCCCCACTCCCATTCCCCAGGCGCTATCATTTGTTGACTTCTGTAACCGTAAAAGCCTTGGTTTCATGCATGTTAACATTAGAAGCCTCCTCAAGTTTGTTTTATTCACTGCCCTAGCACTCTCTGCCAACCTGGATGTCCTAGCCGTGTCTGAATCCTGGCCTAGGAAGACCACCAAAAACCCTGAAATTTCCATCCCTAACTATAACATTTTCCGACAAGATAGAATTGCTGCAGGGGGCGGTGTTGCAATCTACTGCAGAGATAGCCTGCAGAGTTCTGTCTTACCCATGGTCATTCTTTAAGAGTGCCTTCCTCACCATCTTAAATAAGCATGCCCCTTTCAAAAAATGTAGAACCAGGAACAGATATAGCCCTTGGTTCACTCCAGACTTGACTGCCCTTGACTAGCACAAAAATATCATGTGGCGTTCTGCATTCGCATCGAATAGCCCCCGCGATATGCAACTTTTCAGGGAAGTCAGGAACCAATATACACAGGCAGTTAGGAAAGCTAAGGCTAGCTTTTTCAAGCAGAAATTTGCATCCTGAAGCACAAACTCAAAAAAGTTCTGGGACACTGTAAAGTCCATGGAGAATAAGAGCACCACCTCCCAGCTGCCCACTGCACTGAGGATAGGAAAAGCTGTCACCACCAACAAATCCACTATAATTGAGAACTTCAATAAGTACTTTTCTACGGCTGGCCATGCTTTCCACCTGGCTATCCTTACCCCGGCCAACAGCCCTGCACTCCCCACAGCATCTCGCCCAAGCCTCCCCAATTTCTCGTTCACCCAAATCCAGTCAGCTGATGTTCTGAAAGAGCTGCAAAATCTGGACCCCTACAAATCAGCCGGGCTAGACAATCTGGACCCTCTCTTTCTAAAATTATCTGCCGAAATTGTTGCAACCGTATTACTAGCCTGTTCAACCTCTCTTTCGTATCGTCTGAGATTCCCAAAGATTGGAAAGCTGCCGCTGTCATCCCCCTCTTCAAAAGGGGGTGACACTCTTGACCCAAACTGCTACAGACCTATATCTATCCTACCCTGCCTTTCTAAGGTCTTCGAAAGCCAAGTTAACAAACAGATTACCGACCATTTCGAATCTGACCGTACCTTTTCCGCTATGCAATCTGGTTTCAGAGCTGGTCATGGGTGCACCTCAGCCACACTCAAGGTCCTAAACGATACCATAACCGCTATCGATAAGAGACATTACTGTGCAGCCGTATTCATTGACCTGGCCAAGGCTTTCGACTCTGTCAATCACCACATTCTTATTGGCAGACTAAACAGCCTTGGTTTCTCAAATGATTGCCTCGCCTGGTTCACCAACTACTTCTCTGATAGAGTTCAGTGTGTCAAATCGGAGGGCCTGTTGTCCGGACCTCTGGCAGTCTCTATGGGGGTGCCACAGGGTTCAATTCTCGGGCTGACTCTCTTCTCTGTATACATCAATGATGCCACTCTTGCTGCTGGTGATTCTCTGATCCACCTCTACGCAGACGACACCATTCTGGCCCTTCTTTGGACACTGTGTTAACTAACCTCCAGACGAGCTTCAATGCCATACAACTCTCCTTCCATGGCCTCCAGCTGCTCTTCAACCGATCACTGCCCCACCTGCCCGCCTGTCCAGCATCACTACTCTAGATGGTTCTGCCTTAGAATATGTGGACAACTACAAATACCTAGGTGTCTGGTAAGACTGTAAACTCTCCTTCCAGACTAATATTAAACATCTCCAATCCAAAATTAAATCTAGAATCGTCTTTCTATTTTGCAACAAAGCCTCCTTCACTCACGCTGCCAAACATACCCTAGTAAAATTGACTATTCTACCGATCCTCGACTTCGGCGATGTCATTTACAAAATAGCCTCCAACACTCTACTCAGACAGCATCCAGTTTGCTTTCACAGTGCCATCCGTTTTGTCACCAAAGCCCCATATACCACCCACCACTGCGACCTGCATGCTCTAATCGGCTGGCCCTCGCTACATAGTCGTCGTCAGACCCACTGGCTCCAGGTCATCTATAAGTCTTTCCTAGGTAAAGCTCCACCTTATCTCAGCTCACTGGTCACGATAACAACACCCACCCGTAGCACGCGCTCCAGCAGGTATATCTCACTGGTCATCCCCAAAGCCAACACCTAATTTTGGCTGCCTTTCCTTCCAGTTCTCTGCTGCCAATGACTGGAAAGAATTGCAAAAATCGCTGAAGCTGGAGACTTATATTTCCCTCACTAACTTTAAACATCAGCTATCCGAGCAGCTAACCGATCGCTGCAGCTGTACATAGCCCATCTGTACATAGCCCATCCAATCTACCTACCTCATCCCCATATTGTTTTTATTTACTTTTCTGCTCTTATGCACACCAGTATTTCTACTTGTACATCATCATCTGCACATCTATCACTCCAGTGTTAATTTGCTAAATTGTAATTACCTTGCTACTATGGCCTATTTATTGCCTTACCTCCTCACGCCATTTGCACACACTGTATATTTTTTTCTATTGCGTTATTGACTGTACGCTTGTTTATTCCATGTGTAACTCTGTGTTGTTGTTTAAGTCGCTCTGCTTTATCTTGGCCAGGTCGCAGTTGTAAATGAGAACTTGTTCTCAACTAGCCTACCTGGTTAAATAAAGGTGAAATACATTTTTTAAATAAAAAATGTGCCATTCAATGTGGCCTTTTTCCCCTTCCCTATTGCCTTGTTGCCTCTGACTTATTGTGTAAGCAATCAGTCAAGCCACTTCTGAGACGCACCACTCCGGCTTTCCCGCCAGAGGGTGCTGCCACTATAGACAACAAGACAGGAGAATCCTAGCCATATTCCGTTCTACGGGAGAACAAGTTTCCAGCCCTTTTTAGGTTCTGAGGGGCGTTTTTGTTCTACTTGGAAAAGGCGACTTGGCTCTGTTATTAAGGAGAACACCCTCCATTTAGCTAAACATCAGTCGGTATAGTAATTCTTTACAGCGACCTCACCAGGCGTCAGAGCCCCAGACAGGTATCTGGTACTCCCGAGTCCACAAAGCTTCAGCTTTTCCTCATCCCGGTATTACTGCGACTGGCGGGTGCGCATCTAGAGACATTAGATTGGTCACTTTCACTGGAATGATGGGCAAACTAACAAATTACTGCCAATGGCCAGTCCAGTGTTGTGATTGGCTATTACGAGCCTTTTGTTTCCCACGCACTGCAGAGCCGTCTGTTTAGCTAGCTAGCCAGTTTGATTAGTAAGCGCTGAACAACTTGGGAAACCCAGCAGCTTGATAACCAAGCAAATGAAGAAATACATTCTAATAGGTTTACTATACCTTTAGTTGAGTGGAATCTACTTGCTAAAGTTAGCTAACTTTTTTGTCTGTAAAACGAAAAGCAGACAGTCAGCTCTAGGAAACACCAAGTCCACTAATTGCAAGCAGGAGCCTTTATTTAGGGTATTAATTCAAAGGACACTCACACAGCTCATGGGGGATTTTGAATTATATGAAGACACAAAGGGGAGGATCTGCTACCTGCTACAGTTCATCCAGTGCATAACCAGTCCCAAATAATAATGTAAACTGACATACAGTATGATAAAATGGGCTAAACTCTGGTTAACATGTCAGAATCAGCTTTATTCGCACTTTACCCTAATTGGTCCTGGATAAGAATCTGCTAAATGACTAAAATGTAAAAAATAGTGATAGTGCAGGGTGCGTAGTCCATGCATGAGCGGACCAGGTGGACAGTTGGCGATGGCCACCTCACGGGGGAGAAACTGTTCACGTCGTGATTGACCTGAATCGTTTCCCAAAGGGGAGTCTTTGAAAGAGGGGGTGGAAGGGGTCGGCGAGGATCTTTCCTGCACTCTTCCTTGCAATGGAGTTGTGCAGGACCTTGATGGAGGGCAGGTGGCAGCCAATGACCCTCTCAGCAGACCGGACGATCCGTTTCAGTGATGGAGGAAGTGAGGAGGGACTCTGATGGTCATTTAGAACTGAATTAGTACACACCGCATTCAAAGGAGGACTGAGGACAAAACAACACCATGCATTCACCAAACACCAAACAAGGAAAACACATTTTGTAATTGTCTGATTGGGAACTACCATCGTCTATCAATTACAAAATCCCAAATTATTTATATTTGACATGGGACGTTTTATTGAATAGAGTCAGTAATAGAGGAGTCAAATCGCATATGGAGTCTCATCAGATCAGATGTTATCAGCAATCTGTGGAAAGAGCACAAGTACAACAAATATAAGTGCATCATTCAACATAAGATTCCACTAAAAACAATGACATGAGCTCTCTACTAATTCATCTCTGCTCAACTCCTCACTTCCTCTCTACTCGCATCCTTCTCAAAACACATTGGAGGGGCAAGGAACCTTGGGTTGTCTCCTCCAATGGGGTTTTAGAAGGAGGCGTGAGGGTCAGTCCTTGCATCCATAGCTCTATGAATTTGAGAGTGGTTACATTTCTCCCGCCAAATCCCTCAGCTTTTTAAGAAACAGGGGTGAGGAGAATGCTTTGTTATTGTTTCAACTGCTGATTGTCGCTTTAAGAAACACATAAATGAGCATACAAGTATGTTTAAGCATACATGACTGTTGGGAGTGCGGTGCAATACCTTTAGCTCCCAGCTGCAGCAGAGCTGACACACTGAAGATGAAGTTGCGACAGATGTCCTTGACCACCCTCTGGCTGTCCTCCAGACAGATGTCCTTGACCACCCTCTGGCTGTCCTCCAGACAGATGTCCTTGACCACCCTCTGGCTGTCCTCCAGACAGATGTCCTTGACCACCCTCTGGCTGTCCTCTAGACAGATGTCCTTGACCACCCTCTGGCTGTCCTCTAGACAGATGTCCTTGACCACCCTCTGGCTGTCCTCCAGACAGATGTCCTTGACCACCCTCTGGCTGTCCTCTAGACAGATGTCCTTGACCACCCTCTGGCTGTCCTCCAGACAGATGTCCTTGACCACCCTCTGGCTGTCCTCCAGACAGATGTCCTTGACCACCCTCTGGCTGTTCTCCAGACAGATGTCCTTGACCACCCTCTGGCTGTTCTCTAGACAGCGGTAGCGCTGGAAGCTGTCCCAGGCACTGTTTATGGCCATGGCACCTCCCTCAGAACCAGTTTAGATTTCTAGAGGGTCTAGTTTGAGAAACAGACGCCTCACAAATCCTCAACTGGCAGCTTCATTAAATAGTAACCACAAATCAAATCAAAATCACAGAGAGCCTGCAGGTTTTGGTAGCGGGCCATGTCAGTGGCACTGTATTGTCCTCAAAGCGAGCAAATCATTTTTTTTGTTTGTCTGGGAGCAAGACATCTGTGTCCGCGACGGGGTTGATTTTCTTTTTGTAGTCCGTGATTGACTGTAGACCCTGCCACATACGTCTCTTGTCTGAGCCGTTGAATTGTGACTCTACTTTGTCTCTATACTGACGCTTAGCTTGTTTGATTGCATTGCGGAGGTAATAGCTACACTGTTTGTATTCGGTCATGTTTCCGGTTGCCTTGCCATGATTAAAAGCAGTGGTTTGCTCTTTCAGTTTTGCGCAAATGCTGCCATCAATCCACGGTTTCTGGTTGGGGAAGGATTTAATAGTCACCAAGGGTACCACATCACCGATGCACTTGCTAATAAACTTGCTCACCGTATTCAGCGTATACATCAATGTTATTGTCCGATGCTATCTGGAACATATACCAGTCCACGTGATCGAAGCAATCTTGAAGCGTGGAAACAGATTGGTCGGACCAGCGTTGAACAGACCTGAGCACGGTCGTTTCCTGTTATAGTTTCTGTCTATAGGCTGGGAGCAACAAAATGGAGTCGTGGTCAGATTTGCCAAAAGGAGGGCGAGGGAGGGCTTTGTATGCGTCGCGGAAACTAGAGTAACAATGATCCAGAGTTTTGCCAGCCCGGGTCGCGCATTCGATATTCTGATAAAATTTAGGGAGCCTTGTTTTCAGATTAGCCTTGTTAAAATCCCCAGCTACAATAAATGCAGCCTCAGGATATATGGTTTCCAGTTTACATAGAGTCCAATGAAGTTATTTCAGGGCCGTCGAGGTGGGGATATACACGGCTGTGATTATAACCGAAGAGAATTCTCTTGGTAGATAATGCGGTCGGCATTTGATCGTAAGGAATTCTTGGTCAGGTGAACTAAAGGACTTGAGTTCCTGTATGTTGTTATGATCACACCATGACTCGTTAAGGCATACACCCCCGCCCTTGTTCTTACCAGAGAGATGTTTGTTTCTGTCAGCGCAATGCGTGAAGAAACCGGGTGGCTGTACCGACTCTGATAACATATCCCAAGTGAGCCATGTTTCCGTGAAACAAACAATGTTACAATCTCTGATGTCTCTCTGGAAGGCAACCCGTCAAGAGACTGGACAATGGCGAGTAGTATACTCTGGAGCGGTGAGCGATGTGTCCGTCTACGGAGCCTGACCAGAAGACCGCTCCGTCTGCCCCTTCTGCGGCGCCATTGTTTTGGGTCGCCTACTGGGATCCGATCTATTGTCCTGGGTGATGGTCCAAACAGAGGATCCGCTTCGGGAAAGTCATATTCCTGGTCGTAATGTTGGTAAGTTGACGTTGCTCTTATATCCAGTTCCTCCCAGCTGTATGTAATAAGACTTAAGATTTCCTGGGGTAACAGTGTAAGAAATAGTACGTAAAAAAACAAAATACCGCATAGTTTCCTAAGAATGTGAAGCGAGGCGTCCATCTCTGTCGGCGCCAAACAAAACACCAGTCTCAACGTCAACAGAAGAGGCGACTCCAGGATGCTGTTCTTCTAGGCAGAGTTGCAAAGAAAAAGCCATGTCTCAGACTGGTCAATAAAAAGAAAAGATTAAGATGGGCAAAATAACCTAGAAGGCAAGCATCCCGAAGTCGCCTCTTCACTGTTGACGTTGAGACTGGTGTTTTGCGGTACTATTTAATGAAACTTCCAGTTAAGGACTTGTGAGGCGTCTGTTTCTCAAACTAGACACTCTAATGTACTTGTCCTCTTGCTCAGTTGTGCACCGGGGCCTCCCACTCCTCTTTCTATTCTGGTTAGAGCCAGTCCGAGATCTTCAGTTTCTTGGCAATTTCTCGCATGGAATAGCCTTCATTTCTCAGAACAAGAATAGACTGACGAGTTTCAGAAGAAAGGTCTTTGTTTTTGGCCATTTTGAGCCTGTAATCGAACCCACAAATACTGATGCTCCAGATATTCAACTAGTCTAATGAATGCCAGTTTTATTGCTTCTTTAATCAGGACAACAGTTTTCAGCTGTGCAAACATAATTGCAAAAGGGTTTTTCTAATGATCAATTAGCCTTTTAAAAATATAAAATTTGATTAGCTAACACAACGTGCCATTGGAACACAGGAGTGATGGTTGCTAATAATGGGCCTCTGTACGCTAGAATATTCCATTAAAAAAAGAATCTGCCGTTTCCAGTTACAACATTAACAATGTCTACACTGCATTTCTGATCAATTTGATGTTATTTGAATGGCCAAAATGCTTTTCTTTCAAAAACAAGGACATTTCTTAATGTTGCATTCAAGGTAACAGTCCATTTTAAGACCGCTGTATCAAAAGAAGAAACTATGGTTCATCATTTAGCCAAATAAGTGATAAGATGCGATATTGGACTGAGCCGAGCTGTAGGGCACCCCACGCAACTTGTCAGTCATCATGGCTCAGTATTGAACAGCATGCTTTCAGTTCATGCCCAACCCACCTAGTGGGGGCGCTATCCTCCGAAAGGTTCACTTCATCCCTTACCTACACTACTTGATATTGTTTAGCAATGACTATCACATATATTCAGTATAGAACTATCTTTCTAACCAATAGACCATGTGGTTGAACCACATGGCTTAACGTTAGTTAGCTTCCTAGCTAGCTGACGTTCACCTAGCTTGCCTCATCAATAGCCTGCTTTAATAACAGTAGACAAAATAACTATCTACTTCATTTTCAATATTGAAATCATAGTTGATTAGCTAGCTAGTTGGTTAGCTAGTTTCTCTACTTAAAATCTATCGAACTTCTCTTTTTGTCAAATTTTCACGGTCCCCTTTCATCACTATACTAAAAACAATTGAGTTAGAGAGCAGTCAAGCCGTGATTGGTCCGAAAACCTGACCAATTATCTTCATTGGCAAATCAGTAATTTCTGAGTCTTGACATGTAAGTATTTCTTCAGACAAACAAAAATCTCTGCTGTAGGATAGATTTTCTGCGTGAGGAAATTTAAATATTTTTTCAAGTGACTTTTGAAAGACTAACAATGTTGGATCATATTTTATAACTTAGCTAGCCATGTTAGCAATAAAATACGTTTTCAAATGATGCCCACCTGACCCAGATTGCGATTTAGAATGGAACGTGTTTGGATTGCGTAAACAACAGTAATTGTGTGATGTGGGGACGCAGGGCTGTGTTCCAAACAAAAAACTACAAGTGTGCTTGTTAACCCCTTACACGATTCTTGCCATTCACTTTCGACCTCTCATCAACTAGCTGTTTTCGCCCACAGGACTGCCGCTGACACTGTTGTGCGTGAAAAGCCCAGGAGGCCGGCCGTTTCTGAGATACTTTCTTGTTTTGAAAACGGCCTATGTGGTGTCGATATGAGTCAAACTTTTATTCAGGTGTCAAAATTGACCACAAAGTGTAAATAGGATAGTTTGGTCATGAAGTCGGTCTGATCCAAAACTGAGATATGCGAGATAGGACAAAATGGTATATTGCAGAATGAAGGGTACTGTAATGGTTTTCCTTGGGTTGGGTTTATTTCAATTCTGCTGGCAGCTTCCAAGTAATCATCAATAAAAGTAGCTGGTTGTAATGCCCATGGTCAATTTGGTTTGACCCCTATGAGGCTAGTTAGGGATCACCAGTAAATTACAATGTACATGGGACAATATTTTAAAAAGGTCAAATTTCAATGACTTAACATCAAACCAACTATAAAATGTATCAATTCAAAAACTAATATTGAAAGCATTTAATGAGACAACAAAGATGTGCAACATGAAAATATTGTCCCATTTACATGTGTAGTTTATTGACGGTCCCTAACTAGCCCCAGAGATTGGACAGCCTATGTTAAACCAACTTTACCACGGTTGCACACCAGCTGGCTGAAAGCTAATTGGCAAAAGAAGTTGGCTAGCACAAGCGATTTTAAGACCAGACCTGATTAGACTGTTTCAAGTTACAGTGCATTCGGAAAGTACTCAGACCCCTTGACTTTTTCCACATTTTGTTATGTTACAGCCTTATCTACAATGGATTAAATTAAAGTTTTTCCTCATCAATCTACACACAATACCCCATAATGACAAAGTGAACATACCTCATTTACATAAGTATTCAGACCCTTTGTTATGAGACTCAAAATTGAGCTCAGGTGCAAACTGTTTCCATTGATCATCCTTGAGATGTTTCTACAACTTGATTTGCCACCTGTGGTAAATTAAATTGATTGGACATGATTTGGAAAGGCACACACCTGTCTATATAAGGTCCCACAAGTGACTGTGCACAGATCTGGGGAAGGGAACCAAAAAAATGTTTGCAGCATTGAAGGTCCCCAAGAACACAGTGGCCTCCATGATTCTTAAATGGAAGAAGTTTGGAACCACCAAGACTCTTCCTAGAGCTGACCACCCAGCCATACTGAGCAATTGGGGGAGAAGGGCCTTGGTCAGGGAGGTGACCAAGAACCCGATGGTCACTGACAGAGCTCCAGAGTTCCTTTGTGGAGATGGGAGAACCTTTCAGAAGGACAACCATCTCTGCAGCACTCCACCAATCAGGCCTTTAAGGTAGAGTGGCCAGACAGAATCCAAGGCACGACAGCCCGCTTGGAGTTTGCCAAAAGGCACCCAAAGGACTCTGACCATGAGAAACAAGATTATCTTGTCTGATGAAACTAAGATTGAACTCTTTGACCTGAATGCCAAGCGTCACGTCTGGAGGAAACCTGGCACCATCCCTACGGTGAAGCATGGTGGTGGCAGCATCATGATGTGGGGGTGTTTTTTCAGCGGCAGGGACTGGGAGACTAGTCAGGATCGAGGGAAATATGAACGGAGCAAAGTACAGAGAGATCCTTGATGAAAACCTGCTCCAGAGCGCTCAGGACCTCAGACTGGGGCGAAGGTTCACCTTCCAACAGGACAACGACCCTAAGCACACAGCCAAGACAAGGGAGGAGTGGCTTCGGGACAAGTCTCTGAATGTCCTTTAGTGGCCCAGCCAGACCCCAGATTTGAACCCGATCAAACTTCTCTGGAGAGACCTGAAAATAGCTGTGCAGCGACACTCCCCATCCAACCTGACAGAGCTTGAGGATCTGCAGAGAATGGGAGAAACTCCCCAAATACAGGTGGGACAAGCTTGTTTCATCATACCCAAGATGCAAGGCTGTATTTTAAAAAAAAAAAACAGTTTTTCCTTTGTCATTATGTGGTACTGTGTGTAGATTGAGAGGGAAAAAACTATTTAATCAATTTTAGAATACGTCTGTAACGTAACAAAATGTGGAAAAAGTCAAGGGGTCTGAATACTTTCCAAATGCACTGTATGTAGAAGGGTGAGTGACTGTTTACTGTTTTGGCAGAGTCAGTGTACAAACGCTTGCCACATAAGACGACACACACAAGAGACACCCCAATTAATCCATCCCCCCAAGACAACGCTCGTTTGGTATTAGTCCTGGCCGCTGCATTTGTTAATGACCAAGCTGAAAAACGAGGCCAAATCAGGAAGTTCAGCCCCCCTTTAAATTTCAATCACGCTATAACGCTGAACTTCAGCGATACAGATTGAATCCAGCCCTTGGCTGAGATCTGGCAGCGGAAATGTTAGCTGTTGTGTGCTAAACGCTCTGAGGCTTGGGCAGAGGAACAATGGCTGTTTAATGAGGGGGATAATGCACTCATTTAGCTAGAGACAGAGAAAGCCTTGCCAAGGGACAGGGCGCTCAATGGCCAGCTTATGCTCCATCTACCAGTAATCATCTGTATTAGAGAGTAGGACAAAGCACTTTAAAAAAAATGTATTTAAATGTATATAAGTGTGAGGAGGGTTACAACTGTTTTGGCAATGTGTTTACACTACATCACAGTTTAGGCAGGCTGCACAAGTGGGGCTATTAAGCTTGCTAAATGAGCTGGTAAATATACCCAATTTCCTTGAGTGGGAGGGCTGGCCCTCTTGGCTGTAAATGGTTGTGATGGGTCACAATTAGCCTATATGAAAGATAAATTGTATAAGATGAATCATTTGAACGTAATTGCTTGGCATACGTACTGTATCTAGTAATAGTTTGGGTACGTACTGCTGGTTTGCCTTCATGGTAAATGTAACTAATAAGAAATGAATCTAAGTTTCTATTAAGCAATCTATTCAGCCATAATCCTCAATATTTTGGGATTGCAAAACGACAGTATTCAACAAGATGACTATCGTGTCTTCATAGACAGTGCTTGTGATAACTGAGCACCTCTGAGCACTAGATGGTGGTAGAGGTGTGGTTGTGTGCACTGGATTATTTCTCAGCCAGGTTTTCAAACTGAACAGGTCTCACCATGGGATTTATAGTTTCTAAATCAAGTGTCAACTCCCTCCAACCAGGAGATATAGTGCCTTCAGAAAGTATTCCCACCCCTTGACTTTTTCAAAAAATTTCTGTGTTACAGCCTGATATTAAAATAGTTTAAATTTCGATGTTTTTTTTTTCTTCTTCACTGGCCTACACAAATACCCCATAATGTCAAAGTGGAATAATGTTTTTCAAAATGACTTATTAAGTCAATAAGTATTCAACCCCTTAGTTTTGTTATTTATGGCAAAAATGCTTTTTAAGTCACATAAGTTGCATGGACTCACTGTGTGCAATAAGTGTTTATAATTTTTTTATGACTACCTCATCTCCGTACCCCACACATCAGTCGAGCAGTGAATTTCAAAAACGGATTCAACTAAAAAGACCAGGGAGGTTTTACAATGCCTCGCAGAGAAGGGCACCTATTGAAAAAGAAGGGCACCTAAAGAAGCAGGCATTGAATATCCGTTTGAGCATGGTGAAGATATTAATTACACTTTGGATGGTGTATCAATACACTCAGTCACTACAAAGTTGCAGGCGTCCTTCCTAACTCAGTTGCCGAAGAGGAAGGAAACCACTCAGGAATTTCACCATGAGGCCAAGATAGGAGAAAACCGAGGTTGGATAAACAACATTGTAGTTACTCCACAATACTAATCTAATTGACAGAGTGAAAAGGAAGCCTGTACAGAATACAAATATTCCAAAACATGCATCCTGTTTGCAATAAGGCACTAAAGTAATACTGCAAACAATTTGGCAAAGCAATTAACACTTTGCATTCAGGACAAAAAGTTGTGTTTGGGGCATATCCAATACCACACATTATTGAGTAGTACTCAATATTTAAGCATAGTGGTGGCTGTATCATGTTATGGATATGCTTGTAATCTTTAAGGACTGGGTAGTTTTTCAGGATAGAAAATAAACGGAACGGAGCAAAATCCTAGAGGAAAACTAGTCTTTTTTTTTTTTTTAAACTAGACACTGGGAGATGAATTCCCCTTTCAGCAGGACAATAACCTAAAACGCAAGGCCAAATCTACACTGGAGTTTCTTACCAAGAAGACAGTGAATGTTCCTGAATGTCCAAGTTACCGTTTTTACTTAAATCTACTTGAAAATCTATGGCAAGATCTGAAAATGGTCGTCTAGCAATGATCAACAGCTTGAAGATATTTGAAAAAGAATAATGGGCAATGGAAAGCTCTTCGACACTTACACAGAAATATTCACAGCTGTGATCGCTCCCAAAGGTGCTTGTATAAAGTATTGACTCAGGGGTGTGAATGCTTATGTAAATAAAATATATTTCTGTATTTAATTTTCAATAAATTTGCAAACATTTCTAAAAACACATTTTCACTGTCATTTTTAGGGCATTCTGTGTAGATGGAGAAACAAATATATTTCATACATGTTTAATTCAGGCTTTAACACAAAATGTGGAATAAGTCCAAGGGATGTGAATATTTTCTGAAGGCACTGTATGCTGCTGTGCAAATCAAGCACTTCTGAAGGTGCTACCTTGTTTAAAATGCTAGTTATAGGTGGATAAAGAACCTAAACAAAAGTAAAAAAAATACCCAAGTGCTTCAATGATGATTGATTTCATTTGATTTATTGCAATAAACATGTACAAAGTATTGGTAACCTTAATGTTAAAATGTTTGAAAAAAGCATATCTGTGACAGTTAACAGTACAGCATGTCAATACAAATACAGAGGATGACGACGTCTCAACATGGCTAGGCCACAAGTTACAGGCAACATGTTTTGGTCTCTTGGACAGAGCACAGTAGTGTCAGGTTTCGGCTAAATAATGACGTTTTGAGGACGTTATAGTATTCCTCTCCTCACACCTATACATAGATGAAAAAAAAGAACACACTCACAACAAATCCCCACCCGGTTGTATTGACACACTTTCTTATTTATATATTTAAATATAAATGTAGAGTAACCCGTGTTTTTGTTTGGAACATTGTTGCTTTGTATAGTAACTGAGGGTTGAGTGGTTTACTCACCGGTACACAGAACAGATCTTGGTAAGTAAGATTGTACCATCTGGTTTCTAAAAAGCTTTACAATCCCCCACCCATTTAAAAAAAAGATTACATGCTTTGCACATATTTCAAAGAAATATAATTTTATACACTATTATATTTACACTATATGTGTATATATTCGTTCACAATCACATGGCCTAGTCATTCTCTAGATAAAGGACACAGAACGGTGAGATGCAGTCGTGTGGGTGGTAATAGTTCATTGAGCCAGAAATACAAAGCATGGATTTCCATGTGGGACTGAAACCTAAAAGGATGTAGCTTTTGGAAAAACATTGAACTCGGCACTGTAGAAGTAAAAAATAAAAACAACTCCCAGTTTAGTGTTTAGCAGATTTACATTCAACTGACCCAAGCCTCCTGCCGAAAAAGTCATTCTTTTTTTAGAAATTGCATAAAGGATAAGAACGAGGGAAGAGAGGGGCAATGACGTGGTTGGCCTTAAATGCTATGACCTATAGACAGCGTGTTGGGTAAGGCGTGGGCAATACTGTACATTATAAACGCAAATAACCCTGTTTTGATCCAGTAGCTTTCGGCAGTTATTATAAAACCCTCATTCACAAGTTAAAGAAACAGTTAACATGCCCCCTTGCTTTGGGACATTTCAACCCTGCGAGAAAGGCCCCACATGGTACGCACCACAACTTTAACTCTCCCGGAACAATGGCAAAGTGTGCTGACAAAATGGTCCAAAAATGAACTGAGGGACAGTAGAACCCTTCAAATAAACCATGCATGGGATTTTATCCCAATACCTTATTACAGTAGCTCACCTGCATAGAGGTATGTATCAGTGCCCTCTTGAAACATGCTAATCCATAACTTCTACCAACAATTTCCCCTATTTTGAACACCCAAAAAGAACAGCCACGGAAAGATACCCAGCAAAGTGCCTACTCATCTTCACAGACTAGACAGAGTGGGAGTCGTTTCTGCATTGAACAGAAACTAATGGAGGAGAATTGAGTCTACTAGTCCAATGTACATCAGGGCAAGCAGACAACCAGCCAGACATGTGGGCATGAATGAATGCAGGACTCCGGTCCACCTTTTAGTGGAATACGTAAAACAGTCTACACCAGAGTATGTCCAGATACCATTGTCTGAAGCAGAATGAGCTAATGCCACCACTACTGGAGAAAAGACTAACATGAAACAGCACTTTTCTAGCAATGGTTAAACCTACAGCAAGCACAAATTCCAGACTGTTCCATGTAACAGACTAAGGGGGGCTTTCTTGAAATAGAAACAATAATAATAATAATAAAATGATACATACATATACAGAATTGTTTTTAAAATACAGGATAAAGTATAGTGACAGTACATTGTTCTTTATGCAATACTCCTCTATAGCTACATCTACATTGACCCACTAGTTCAATCATAAAGCCAGTACGGCTTATAAGACAATGACAACAATCATTACTTCTAGCGTTAAGGCAAAGTTTTAATTCGCGGTTGTAAGGGCTAGACCAGTTCCTTCATAGAGTCACTCCAATGTGGGGAACCTGAGGGGCCGTTCCTATCTTGAGATATGCATAAGTAACTCACTTTCAAGTCTCCTATGGACATCGATACACGAATTCCGCAAAAAAGTTTGAGTAAAATTGGAGCATTTGAAGTTAGGATTCAGCCGATAGATTCCAATATGGTGACAGACTTCAATGTGGGGATCTACTTGAGTCCAAAGGAGACTTGGACTAAACTTGTTTTTGGTTGAAACACTTCTTTGTGTTAGCAGCTTTTGTGAGACAACTGGCTCTTTAGCATGGCAAAGCTAATCAGAAGCTAAGCCCAATTCTAGCCAACTGTAGTCATTTCTGACACAGTGTGGAAATAAGAACCCTGGAACTTAAAATTCTAGACCCGCGAATGCTATTTTTCGACATCATCCAATCAACTTTCAGATTTGAAGCAGATTGCCTCTAGTATTAAGTAGAGGGTACTGCACTAGAAACTATTTCATTTACAGTCAGAGGCCATAAAAAAAAAACTGGAACTCATTTAGTGATGGAGGAAGAGGAGGAAAATAAACACCAGAGAAAGCTTTTTATGCCATCAAGTGGAGACTCTGCTAACCTCCTACAATCAATCCACTACCATAAAAATCCTCAATAAAAACAAAGATTACATTTAAAACCTAATAAAAATAACTCATACATCTACATTTTTCATACCGTTCAATATGGGTAGAGCGATTAATAGTTAAATTATTTTGATTTCAACTGGAAGGCACAATAAGGCAATACAAAGTGTTGCAAAGCATGCGGCACGCCTCTCTCCCAACACAAGAAAATGATCTAGAACTTACCATGACATCAAGAAGAATCGGAATAATAATAACAATATTAATAGTAATAACAACAGTGCGAAGCATGAACAGGCGCTTTCAAGCCAGAGAGGAAATCAACTTTGTAAATTAAATTGTGCACTTCTTTTCGCGTTCGGTTGAATGTGTTAGCCAGGGGTGCAGGAACGAACCCCAACGTGTTTTTCAGTCTCCAGTTTCAAAAGAGTAGTGGAGACTTCACTGACCGACTGCCCTTTCACACTATATTCAAAAGTATGTGGACACCCCTTAAAATGTGTAGATTCTGCTATATCAGCCACACCCATTGCTGACAGGTGTATAAAATCGAGCACACAGCCATGCAATCTCCATAGACAAACATTGTCAGTAGAATAGCTTTACTGAAGAGCTCAGTGACTTTCAACATGGCACCGCCATAGGATGCCATCTTTCCAACAAGTCAGTTCGTCAAATTTCTGCCCTGCTAGAGCTGCCCCGGTCAACTGTAATGCTGTTATTGTGAAGTGGAAACGTTTAGGAGCAACAACGGCTCAGCCACGAAGTGGTAGGCCACAGTGCTGAAGTGCGTAAAAATCGTATGTCCTCAGTTGCAACACTCAGTACCGAGTTCCAAACTGCCTCTGGAAGCAACGTCAGCACAAGAACTGTTCGTCGGGAGCTTTATGAAATTGGTTTCCATGACGAAGCAGACTCTGGAGCAATGGAAACGTGTTTTCTGGAGTGATAAATCACCATCTGGCAGTCCGACGGACGAATCTGGATTTGGCTGATGCCAGGAGAACGCTACCTGCCACAATGCATAGTGCCAACTGTAACGTTTGGTGGAGGAGGAATAATGGTCTGGGGCTGTTTCATGGTTCGGGCTAGGCCCCTTAGTTCCAGTGAAGGGAAATCTTATTGCTACAGCATACAATGACATTCTGTGCTTCCAACTTTGTGGCAACAGTTTGGGGAAGGCCCTTTCCTGTTTCAGCATGACAATGCCCCCGTGCACAAAGCGAGGTCCATACAGAAATGGTTTGTTGAGATCGGAATTTAAGAACTTGACTGGCCTGCACAGAGCTCAACCTCATCGAACACCTTTGGGATGAATTGGAACGCCGACTGCGAGCTTGGCCTAATCGGCCAACATCAGTGCTTGACCTCAGTAATGCTCTTGGCTGAATGGAAGCAAGTCCCCGCAGGAATGTTCCAACATCTTGTGTAAAGCCTTCCCAGAAGAGTGGAGGCTGTTATAGCAGCAAAGGGGGGACCAACTCCATATTAATGCCCATGATTTTGGAATGAGATGTTCGACGAGCAGGTGTCCACATACTTTTGGTCATGTAGTGTAAGAGGCTGGATGTCCACAGCAACACCATATTCTTTATCATTATTAATATTATCATCAATTGCTACTGTTTCTACCTTCATTGAAGTATATGTGTGTGTGTCTTAGTTAGGGCTGGCGTAGGGATGGGAGGTCCCAAAGGCAGCATGTGTGTGTTTATGAGTAGAAGGTGAGGACGCTCTGGTGGTTGCCGCGCACCAGGAGGAGGGGAGGCAGGTCCTTGGACAGAGTCTCCAGCCAGGACATGTAGAGAGCACTGGACACCGCTCCCTTTCTGGCCAAGGGCATGCTCCTGTAAATCGAGAGAGAGAGCGATGTGATGAGTGACAGAAATAGCTCTATCCATTTGGATCCTTTCAAATCTCACCCTCGTGCCCCGTATATCAACAGCACAATAAACTCAATACCACACGCATACTTCACGAAAGTGGAGTATAATTAACAGAGCATTGAAACACCCTATTCTACACATACATTAATGAGACACAAAATGGAGGTCCAGTGACACTGAGGACAATGGGTTTTTATATCGCAGGGACCAAAGTAGAGCCAAGCCAGTGGTGGAAAGAGACAACGCTAGGGCAATTAACCCACAGCTCTACTGAATGAGTGCGAGTGGAGTATTGTCTGTGTGCACCCATGCATAGAGAGGAAGCAGAGGGAGAATAAATGAGAAGCAGGACGATGGGAGGAAAATGGAGAGGGGGAGAATAGGAAGAGGTAAATATAGCAGAGAGAAAAGAAGATGAGTGGATTGAGAAAGAGAGAAGGTAGAGCAACAGAAAGAAAAGGTGGAAGAGAAGTGGCAGGGAAATGGAGGAAAGGAGAGAAGACCTAAAGGGGACGAGGAGAATGACAGAGAGAGTGTTTATGTGAGGGCGGCTTGCGTCTCAGTTTACAGGGCACCCAGCTGATTCACTTAGCGGCTGTTATTACAATTTACATTTTAGTCATTTAGCAGATGCTCTTATCCAGAGCAATTTGGGTTAAGTAACTTGCTCAAGGGCACATTATTCGGCTCAGGAATTCAAACCAGTGACCTTTCGTTTACCGGCCCTATGCTCTTAACCTGCTAGGCTACCTGCCGGCCCCAGACACAAGGCCTCAATCCAATGTATTCTCTTAAATCTACTTACATGACAATGAGGTTAGCTGTGCTTGAGTGCTCCTTCAGCAGTTCGTTCAGTCTGATCTGACGATTAGTCTGAGAAGAACCAAAACAAAAACACAGTTTAAAGTGGATACACATTCGTCTGGTTATGAGATTACCATCTAAAGCAGCAGCCACACTTTGCTGTAGGATAGGCAGATATGGGAGCACATTCATCCCCAAATAGCTCAAAGACATTGGGCACAATACCCGACTCTGGAGGACCCCATTTCAAAACTTTTTATAGGCTTGGTTCTATATGGCTCCTAGCGTCCTACAGCTAGCCCCTACCACTTCCATGTTCACAGATCTGAAATAACTGGATATGGGTAAGTAATATGGTGATGGCTAGAGTGGTTAGATTTACCTTGGCCCTGTAGAGCTCCAGCTCGTTGTCTGTTATCCTCCAGGGCTCGCTGGCCTTCTGTGCCTCCGCCACATCCTGCTCCATGTCGTCCTCATTCAGCCGGTACGGCTCGATCATCTCTTCAAAAGCAGTAACACTGCACAACCATAGGGGATCAAAGGTTAGTAAATGATTAGTTAGAAACTTTAGTACACACACACAGTCTATATAACAGGCAAGTATATTTGAGTATATACACTGAGTATACCAAACATTAGGAACACCTTCCTAATATTGAGTTACACCCCCCCAAGAGCCAACACTGTCATGATTATTGAATATGTCAAAGTTCAACCCAATGCTATGTGAGGGCATAGGTCATCACGCAACAGACGTCATCAGAGCGCGCAACAGATCAGTGTACTGTCTACACTCGGTCTGTTGTTTTATGAAATAGTGTTCATGAAATAATTTTTCATCATGTCAACAACAACATCTTTAACCATTGGATGTTCAGATAGCTGGGAACGCACGTTTGTGTCCCGGATTCCTGCTAAAAAAACAGCGGTTAGCCATCATGCTAAGAGAGCAAGACAACGCTTGCAGTGTTAGATTCAAAACAGAGTGGTATTTGTGTCTACATCTGGGCTCAAATGCGCTAGGTCTGAGATCATATCAATGCAAGAGGAGGAAAAGGTGGAACTCAAATGAACATCAATTCTTTGTCTGTTCCAAATGTATCATCATCAAACAGCTTAGGGGAGAGATTCTCCGGCTGCTACCTCAACTGCGGAAAAACTGCTTTCTAAGTACTTGGATGCAGCCCAGGCACACCGAATGTCAGTTCTGAATGCCTCCTACAGCCAAGGGGGTCGATGAGTCTGGCGGTACTGACCTGCTCCAAACCACTGGACCGATGGTAAGCTTAACTCCGCGGCCAGTGGGAAGGAGGTCGGGTGGGAGGCAGTCTGGTTGTCCTCCATATATCCTAGTAGTTCTGTTCTTCTTCCTTCTCCATCGGATTCCATCACAACCACCATAGTCGTGGGAAGCTCAATGGTGACAGATTTTGGCCTGCCTGCGGGTCGACCAAGGTCCACTGTCACCCAAGCGCCCGTGTCGAAGACATCAACTCCCTCCTGCCCACAGTTCTATCCAACTACTCTAATATTAGCACTATTGTAACTCACGTTGGATTTAACGACATTCGCTTTTGGCAATCTGAGGAACTGAAGAAGGGAAACAACATTCTCTTGAACACCCTTGTTTGCACAGGAAAGAGAGCAGTCATCTCTGGCCCCCTGCCGTGCTATAGAAGGGGTTCGGAACGTTACAGCTGCCTTGCTGCCCTAAACAAGTTCCCGAAGAAATTCTGCAAAGACAGGAATGGCTCTTTTTTGACAATTTTAACTTGCTGTGAGCAACCAACACTCTTTAAAAGAGATGTAATTCAGGGATTCCAGGATTATCTCCAACATAGCGAACTGCTTAAGCGACTGACGGTCTGGGTTTGATAGTGCTCCAGTCCTCCCGGTCATAAAAAGCAACAGAGGACATGGAAATGCAGTAAATGTAATCTAATCTATGTTCCTTTAAGTGTTACCTCCGAGGATATTGTCTGCAATAATCATATGCACATAGAATTTAATTCCACTGAAGAAGCCAACTGTGGGCAGCCCACTCACTACCATTGACTCAGACATGTCAGTGACATTTATATTTATCTCGAAATCATCCTTTCAGAATAGCACTCAAAACAAACAAGCAAACTAGAAAATGATTAAAAATAGCCCATATTAACATATAAACTCAGCGAAAAAGAAACGTCCCTTTTTCAGGACCCTCTTTTAAAGATAATTCGTGGCCACACCAGATACTGACAGTTACTTTTGATTTTGACCCTCCCTTTGTTCAGGGACACATTATTCAATTTCTGTTAGTCACATGTCTGTGGAACTTGTTCAGTTTATGTCTCAGTTGTTGAATCTTTGTTATGTTCATACAAATATTTACACATGTTAAGTTTGCTTAAAATAAACGCAGTTGACAGTGAGAGGACGTTTCTTTTTTTGCTGAGTTTAGTATGTAGCCTGAGAAACAAGGTTCATGAAATTGATAATTTATTATCAGAAAACATTCATTCTGGCCATCTTTGAAACACACTTAGATAATTCCTTTGATGCAATAGTAGCTATAAATGGTTATAGAATATACAGTGCATTCGGAAAGTATTCAGACCCCTTCACTTTTTCCACATTGTTAAATTAGACTTATTGTAAAATGGATTAAATAAATGTTTTCCCTCAATCTACACACAATAATAATGAAACATAATGATGAAGCGAAAACAGGTTGATATTTTAGCAAATGTATAAAAAATAAAACAGAAATACCTTATTTAAATAAGTATTCAGACCCTTCGCTATGAGACTCAATGCATCCTGTCTCCATTGATCATCCTTGAAATGTTTCTACAACTTGGAGTCCACCTGTGGTAAATTAAATTTGATTGGACATGATTTGGAAAGGCATACACCTATCTAAGTCCCACAGTTGCTGTGCATATCAGAGCAAAAACCAAGCCAGGTCGAAGGAATAGAGCTCAGAGACAGGATTGTGTCGAGGCACAGATCTGGGGAAGGGTAACAAACATTTCTGCAGCATTGAAGGTCCCCAAAAACACAGTGGCCTCCATCATTCTTAAATGGAAGAAGTTTGGAACCACAAGACTCTTCCTAGAGCTGGCCGCCCGGCCAAACTGAGCAATTGGGGGAGAAAGGTCTTGGTCAGGGAGGTGACAAAGAACCAGATGGTCACTCTGACAGAGCTCCAGAGTTCCTCTGGGGATATTGGAGAACCTTCCATAAGGACAACCATCTCTGCAGCACTCCACCAATCAGGCCTTTATGGAAGAGCGGCCAGACGGAAGCCACTCTTCAGTAAAAGGCACATGACAGCCCGCTTGGAATTTGCCAAAAGGCACCCAAAGGACTCTCAGACCATGATGAACAAGATTCTCTGGTCTAATGAAACCAAGATTGAACTCTTTGGCCTGAATGCTAAGCGTCACGTCTGGCGGAAATCTGGCACCATCCCTACGGTGAAGCATGGTGGTGGCAGCATCATGCTGTGGGGAAGTGTTTCAGAGGCAGTAACTGGGAGACTAGTCAGGATCAAGGGAAAGATGAATGGAGCAAAGTACAGAGAGATCCTTGATGAAAACTTGCTCCAGAGCACTCAGGACCTCAGATTAGGGCAAAGGTTCAGCTGTCAAAAAGGACAATGAGCCTAAGCACAGAGCAAAAACAACACAGGAGTGGCTTCGGGACAAGTCTCAATGTCCTTGAGTGGACCAGCCAGAGCCCGGACCCGATTGGGGAGACCTGAAAATAGCTGTACAGCGACGCGCCCCATCCAACCTGACAGCGCTTGAGAGGTTCTGCAGAGAAGAATGGGAGAAACTACAAATACAGGTGTGCCAAGCTTGTAGCGTCAAGCTTGTAGCGTCATACCCAAGAAGACTCGAGGCTGTAACTGCTGCCAAAGGTGCTTCAACAAAGTACTGAGTAACGGGTCTGAATACTTATGTAAATGTGATATTTAAATGTTTGATTTTTAACACATTCGCAAAATTTTTAAATAAACAGTTTCTTTTATTATTGGGTATTGTTTGTAGATTGATAAAAAAAAGTTGAATCCCTTTTAGATTAAGGCTGTAACGTAACATTTGGAAAAAGTGAAGGGGTCTGAATACTTTCCTAATTCACTGTATTGGAAAGATAGAAATGTAAATGGAGGAGGTATTGCCATGTACAGTAGCTTGCGAAAATATTCATCCCCCTTGGCATTTTTCCTATTTTGTTGCCTTAAAAATCGATTTTTGGGGGGGTTGTATAATTTGGTTTACAAAACAAGCCTACCACTTTGAAGATGCAAAATATGTTTTCTTGTGAAAGAAATAAGAGGAAAAAAAAGAACTTGAGCGTGCATAACCATTCACCCCCCCTAAGTCAATACTTTGTATAGCCACCTTTTGCAGCAATTACAGTTGCAAGTCTCTTGGGGTATGTCTCTAAAAGCTTGGCACATCTAGCCACTGGGATTTTTGCCCATTCTTCAAGGCAAAACTGCTCCAGCTCCTTCAAGTTGGATGAGTTCCGCTGGTGTACAGCAATCTTTTAACTTCTATGGGAGCAGTGCATGAGGTGACCGTTTTGGAGAGCCTGGCGTGCCCAAAGTAAAATGCCTCCCATTCAGGCCCAGAAAATAGGATATGCATATCATTGGATAGGAAACACTCTGAATTTTCCAAAACTGTTAACCATTTGTCTGTGAGTGAAACAGAACGCATATGGCAAGCAAAACCCCCGAGGAATTTCTGTCCTGGAAAAAGTGATTTTGACACATTGCTCATTTGGGAACCCCTCCCTATTGAAAATGACCATATAAAGGCATATGAATGCAGTACACGTCGCTTCCTTATGATGTCAACAGCCTCGAGATGGTGTATTTCTTCCATTTTGGATGAATTAGAGCAGAGAAAACGACCAAACAAGTGGGTCCCCTCTTGATGACAACAGTACCCAGCGCGCGCGCACGCACGAGAAGTCACGGAGTCTTTTTTACCGTCGTTATCAATCAGTTTATATTCCGGCTGATTTATAATAGTAAATATACGTAAAAGTGTTCCTAAGGATACATTTAAAACTATGTTTGATTGTTCTTGGACAAGTTTATAGGTATAAGATGAACGAGTTCGCGCCGAGTTTCAATGGACTAGTGGAGGCTGTTGTTTCTGATTATAACGCGCGAACCAAATGGAGGATTTATGGATAAAATACGTTACTTTTTCTAACAAAAGAACCATGGATTGTCTTCGTTGGACACTTAGGATGACCTCAGCAGAAGTTCTTCAACAGGTAATTGATTTGTTTTCGCTGTGAAATGTGTTATGTGTGTGCCATGATGGCTAATCGATACATGGCTATTGGAAAATATGTGAGGTGCTACCCTCAAACAATCAAATGTGCTGCTTTCGCCGTAAAGCCTTTTTGAAATCTGACAACGCTGTGATATTGCCAAGAAACAGAGCTTTTGATGAGTATGGAACACTTGTATATTGGTGGATGTTTAATAATTCAACTTTGGGATTTTGAATTTGGCGCTTTACATTTTTCCCCACTGGGCCCCAAGAAGTTAAGTCATACCACAGATTCTCAATTGGATTGAGGTCTGGGCTTTGACTAGGCCATTCCAAGACATTTAAATGTTTCTCCTTAAACCACTCGAGTGTTGCTTTAGCAGTATGCTTAGGGTCATTGTCCTGCAGGAAGGTGAACCTCTGTCCCAGTCTTAAATCTATGGAAGACAAACAGGTTTCCCTCAAGAATTTCCCTGTATTTAGCAACATCCATCATTCTGACCAGTTTCCCAGTCCCTGCCGATGAAAAACATCCCCACTGCCACCACCATGGGGATGGTGTTCTCGGGGTGATGAGTTGTTGGGTTTGCGCCAGACATAGCTTTTCCTTGATGGCCAAAAAAATTTTTTTTGTCTCATCTGACCAGAGTACCTTCTTCCATATGTTTGGGGAGTCTCCCACATGCCTTTTGGCAAACACCAAACATGTTTGCTTATAATTTTTTTGTATAAGCAATGGCTTTTTTCTGGCCACTCTTCCGTAAAGCCCAGCTCTGTGGAGTGTACGGCTTAAAAGTGGTCCTATGGACAGATGCTGTGGAGCTTTGCAGATCCTTTAGGGTTATCTTTGGTCTCTTTGTGGCCTCTGATTAATGCCCTCCATGCCTGGTCCTTGAGTTTTGGTGGGCGGCCCTCTCATGGCAGGTTTGTTGTGGTGCCATATTCTTTCCATTTTTTTAATTATGGATTTAATGGTGCTCCGTAGGATGTTCAAAGATTTGGATATTTTTTATAACCCAACCCTGATCTGTACTTCTCCACAACTTTGTCCCTGACCTATTTGGAGAGCTCCTTGGTCTTCATGGTGCCGCTTGCTTCGTGGTACCCCTTGCTTAGTGGTGTTGCAGACTCTGGGGAATTTCAGAACAGGTGTATATATACTGAAAGCGTGACACTTAAATAAAGTCCACCTGTGTGCAATCTAACTAATTATGTGACTTCTGAAGGTAATTGGTTGCACCAGATCTTATTTAGGGGCTTCATAGCAAAGGGGGTGAATACATTTTCACACACCACTTCAGTTTTTTTTCATTTTTTTTTTCTTTCAAAAGTTCGTTTTTTCATTTCACTTCACCAATTTTTATTATTTTGTGTATGTCCATTACATGAAATCCAAATAAAAATATATCTAAATTACAGGTTGTAATGCAACAAATAGGAAAAATGCAAAGGGGATAAATACTTTTGCAAGGCACTGTATGTCCAGAGTCATAATCCTGTTAGGCTGAGAGAATCTCATGTCAGATGATGTGGAAATAATATGGCTACAGGTTCATCTGCCTCACCGTTTAGATCTAATATTGAATAATGTGGCTATTGAGAAATTTGAGAAGAGTAAACTGCTGGGTGTAACTAAATAGCAAGCTGTCATGGTTAAAACATATAGACTCAACGGTTGCTAAAATGGGAAGAGGTCTGTCCATGATAGGGTGTTGCTCTGCCTTCTTGACATCTGTCGACCAGACAGGTCCTACAGGCCCTAGTTGTCACACCTGGACTACTGCCCAGCTGTGTGGTCACATGCGGCAAAGAAGGTAAATTGCAGTTGGTCCAGAACAAAGCAGCACATATCACACTTAGATGTACACGGAGGGAAAGTGTCCGTCTCTCCTGGCTCAAAGTTGAGGAAAGATTGACTACATAACTATTGGTCTTTGTGTAAGGTATTGATGTGTTGAAGGTACCGCACTGTCTGTTCAAGCAGTTAGCACACAGTTCAGACACTCATCGTTACAAGACATGCAAGCCAGTGGCCTCTTCAGTTCCCAGGTCCAGAACAGAGGCTGGGAAACGCACAGTATTAAATAGAGCTATGACTACATGGATCTCTTTGTCACCCCAGGTAACTCAAGCTAGTATTAAAACCAGTAAAAAAAAAAAAAAAGAACACGTTACTGCACAAAGGGGACTGTTACGAGAGAGCCATTTGATATATCTTGTATTGTAATTTGCACTGTGCTATGTATTAGCCTTAGATATTGTGTGTATGTACTAATATGTAGGCTGTGTGTGATGTTTAAAATTTATGTATTTCAGTCCTTGACTAATAATGTTCTGTACTAGGTCATGTTTCATGTGGACCACAGGAAATGCAGGTGATGCTTTTGCAGCGGCGAATGGGTATCCTAATAAATACAACATTTTGTGTTTTGTTAATGGTGGTGGAAAATGCAGTCTCGGGCACCGCTACAGAATCTCCCAGAAGTGTTAAAATCCCTAACCCGGACGACCCTGGGCCAATTGTGCACCGCCCTATGGGACTCCCGGTCACGGCCGGTTGTGAGACAGCCTGGGATCAAACCCGGGTCTGTAGTGATGCCTCAAGCACTGCGATGCCTTAGACCGCTGCGCCACTCGGGAGGCCTTGGCTTTTTGCCTTGACATAGAAATTTAGAAACAACATACTTCTCTTTCTTGGGCTTGGTGTTGATGTCTCCTAGTACGTTGATGTCGGAGAAGTCTATCCTGAACTTGCTGAGCAGGGTGGCCATCCTGAGGAGAAAATGTAACAACAAACACATAACACTAAAGCCACTTTACATCCAAGAGCTTTGGAGAGACCGCACAAACCACTGAGGGCATCAAGATGCCATTTGAAAGTATTGCTGCTGTTTGAAGTAGCACAGCGAACAGGTGCGAGCTGAAGTCGATATTTTCCAGATATTTGAGAGAAAAAAAGCTGTTGTGGCAGTTGAGAGGCTTTCTCTTTATGACACTCATTTCCCTAGGTTTTTTTTTTTTTTATCAAAAGATAGGGATAACTTCTCCTCAAAACATCTTCAGCGACTCCAAACATGTCATGTCCGCGTAAGTACGCCGACTTTTATATACAATGACTTTTATATCAAAAGGATACTTGAATCCTCAATTACATGCAGAGAGTTTGGATGGGATATTATTGCAATAATGAGGTCCAAGTATTGAACAAATGAAGTCCAAAATATATAGTTTGCCAATACTGAAACTCTATTTTAAATTAGCAAGGAAATGTCTGTTCTTGGTTTTTCAAGTAATGAACGCACAAACATATGGCTTGTGACACACACACACTCTAAAATGGAAGGCCTGGGTTGCCAGCGCGGTGCTAATTCTAGCCAACAAAAGGAGGCAGGAGGCAGGAGGCAGCTGTGGGGGACAATGAGAGTGAGGGTCAGGACATTTGTGTTGGACAATAACACTGCCGCCACGTGGGCTTGTAATATGCAGAACACCGAGAAAAGAGAAAGAAGAAAGACAGGAGTGGGAGAAAGAAAGACAAGAGACCCTAACCTGCTTCTATGAAGCAAATACAACAATACATTGTTATATAGAAAAACATGCAGATTTAATGTGGTGGTGGAACAACGTGGGTTTAATCCTGTAAGGGCCATGCCTGTGCCAGTCAGTGACTAAACTGTATTTTTGGAAGGCAATGTAGCATAGGGCTCTGACGGGCAGCAAAGAGCAGAGCAAGATCATCCTTCGAACCAGTAACACACTGATCTTATTTAGCATTGGAGGTATTAGGGGTTTGAAGGAATTTGCCAGACAGACCTCAATCTAGGATGTAAGAGAATATAAAAATGTGTTACTCAATATGGAATGTAAAAAATGGAAGAAGAGGAAAACGCATCACACAGTATGAACTCTGTGGTTCTGCCCCTGAACAAGGCAGTTAACCCACTGTTCCTAGGCAGTCATTGAAGATAAGAATTTGTTCTTAACTGACTTGCCTAGTTAAATAAAGGTAAAATAAAAATAAAATAAAACAATACAATGTACACTATATATAGACATTATTGTTCAAAAGTTTGGGGTCACTTAGAAATGTCCTTGTTTTTGTTCATTAAAATAACAAAATTGATCAGAAATACACTGTAGACATCGTTAATGTTGTAAATGACTGTTGTAGCTGGAAACAGCTGATTTTTTTATGGAATATCTACATAGGCGAACCGAGGGCCATTATCAGGAACCATCACTCCTGGGTTCCAATGGCACGTTGTGTTAGCTAATCCAAGCTTATCATTATCAGAAAACCCCTTTTGCAATTATTTTAGCACAGTTGGAAACTGTTGTTCTGATTAAATAAGCAATAAAACTGGCTTTCTTTAGATTAGTTGAGTATCTGGAGCATCAGCATTTGTGGGTTCGATTACAGGCTCAAAATGGCCAGAAACAAAGACCTTTCTTCTGAAACTCGTCAGTCTATTCTTGTTCTGAGTAATGAAGGCTATTCCATGCGAGAAATTGCCAAGAAACTGAAGATCTTGTACAACGCTGTGTACTACTCCCTTTACAGAACAGTGCAAACTGGCTCTAACCAGAATAGAAAGAGTGGGAGGCCCCGGTGCACAACTGAGCAAGAGGACAAGTATATTAGTGCCTAGTTTGATAAACAGACGCCTCACAAGTCGTTAACTTGCAGCTTTATTAAATAGTACCGCAAAACAGTCTCAATGTCAACAGTGAAGAGGCGACTTCGGGATGCTTGCCTTCTAGGCAGAGTTGCAATTAGCCTTTTAAAATGATAAACTTGGATTAGCTAACACAACGTGCCATTGGAACACAGGAGTAGATATTCCATAAAAATTCCAGCTACAATAGTCGTTTACAACATTAACAATGTCTACACTCTATTTCTGATCAATTTGATGTTATTTTAAGGGTCAAAAAATGTTTTTCTTAAAAAAAAAAACTTTTGAACAGTACCTACATACATACAAAGTATGTGGATACCCCTTCAAATTAGTGGATTCGGCTATTTTAGCCACACCTGTTGCTGAAAGGTGTATTAAATTTAGAACACAGCCATGCAATCTCCATAGAGAAACATTGGCAGTAGAATGGCCTTACTGAAGAGCTCAGTGACTTTCAACGTGGAACCGTCATAGGATGCCACCAAGTCAGTTCATCAAATTTCTTCCCTGCTAGAGCTGCCCCGGTCAACTGTAAGTGCTGTTATTGTGAAGTGGAAACGTCTAGAAGCAACAACGGCTCAGCCGCGAAGTGGTAGGCCACACAAGCTCACAGAACGGGACTACAGAGTGCTGAAGCACGTAAAAAATGTCTGTCCTCGGTTGCCACTTACTACAGTGTTCCAAATTACCTCAAAGCAATGTCAGCAGAACTCTTCGTCGGGAGCTTTATGACATTGGTTTCCATGGCCGAGCAGCTGCACACAAGCCTAAGACCACCATGCGCAATGCCAAGTGTGTACAGTCTCTTGACAACAAAGTAGACGAAATCCGATCGAGGGTTGCCTTTCAGAGAGACATCCGAGACTGCAACGTTCTTTGCTTCACGGAAACATGGCTCACTCAGGACACGTTATCGGAATCGGTACAGCCACCTGGTTTCTCCACGCATCGCGCCGACAGAAACAAACTTCTATCTGGTAAGAAGAAGGGTGGGGTGTGTGTCTTATGATTAATGAGACGTGGTGTGATCATAACAACATACAGGAACTCAAGTCCTTTTGTTCACCTGACATAGAATTCATTACAATCAAATGCAGACCGCATTATCTACCAAGAGAATTCTCCTCGATTATAATCACAGCCGTGTACATCCCCCCTCAAGCTGATACATCGACGGCACTGAAAGAAATTCATCGGACTCTATGTAAACTGGAAACCACATATCCTGAGGCTGCATTTATTGTGGCTGGGGATTTTAATAAGGCTAATTTAAGAACAAGGCTCCCGAAATTTTACCAGCATATCGAATGTGCCACCTGGGCTGGTAAAATCCTGGACCACTGTTATTCCAACTTCCGTGACGCATACAAGGCTATTCTCCGCCCTCCTTTCGGCAAGTCTGACCATGACTCCATTTTGTTGCTCCCAGCCTACAAACAGAAACTAAAACAGGAAACGCCAGTTCTCAGGTCTGTTCAACGCTGGTCCGACCAATCTGATTCCATGCTGCAAGATTGCTTCGAGCACGTGGACTGGGATATGTTCCGGATAGCATCTGACAACAACATTGATGTATATGCTTATTCGGTGAGCGAGTTTATTAGCAAGTGCATTGGTGATGTTGTACCCATAGCAAATATTAAAACCTTCCCCAACCAGAAACCGTGGATTGATGGCAGCATTCGCAAGAAACTGAAAGCGCCAACCACTGCTTTTAACCAGGTAAGGCTACCGGAAACATGACTGAATACAAACAGTGTAGCTATTCCCTCCGCAAGGCAATCAAACAAGCTAAGCGTCAATATAGAGACAAAGTAGAGTCACAATTCAACGGCTCAGACACAAGAGGAATGTGGCAGGGTCTACAGTCAATCACGGACTACAAAAAGAAAACCAGCCCGTCGCGGACCATGACGCCCTGCTCCCAGACCAACTAAACAACTTCTTTGCTCGCTTTGAGGACAATGCAGTGCCACCGACACGCCCGCTACCAAAACCTGCGGGCTCACCTTCACCGCAGCCAATGTGAGAAAAACATTTAAATGTGTTAACCCTCGCAAGGCTGCCGGCCCAGATGGCATCCCTGGCCGTGTCCTCAGAGCATGCGCAGACCAGCTGGCTGGTGTGTTCACGGACATATTCAATCAGTCCCTATCCCAGTCTGCTGTTCCCACATGCTTCAAGAGGGCCACCATTGTTCCTGTTCCCAAGAAAGCTAAGGTGACTGAGCTAAATGACTATCGCCCCGTAGCACTCACTTCTGTCATCATGAAGTGCTTTGAGAGATTAGTCAAGGATCATATCACCTCCATCCTGCCAGACACCCTGGACCCACTCCAATTTGATTACCGTCCCAATAGGTCCACAGACGACGCAATCGCAATCACACTGCATACTGCCCTTACCCATCTGGACAAGAGGAATACTTATGTAAGAATGCTGTTCATCGACTACAGCTCAGCATTTAACACCATAGTTCCCTCCAAGCTCGTCATTAAGCTCGAGACCCTGGGTCTCGACTCCAGCCCTGTGCAACTGGGTCCTGGACTTCCTGACGGGCCGGTCCCAGGTGGTGAGGGTAGGAAACAACATCTCCACTCCGCTGATCCTCAACACTGGGGCCCCACAAGGGTGCGTTCTCAGCCCTCTCCTGTACTCCCTGTTTACCCATGACTGCGTGGCCAAGCACGCATCCAACTCAATCATCAAGTTTGCTGACGACACTACAGTGGTAGGCTTGATTACCAACAACGACGAGGACGGCCTACAGAGAGGAGGTGAGGGCCCTCGGAGTGTGGTGTCAGGAAAATAACCTCTCACTCAATGTCAGCAAAACAAAGGAGATGATCGTGGACTTCAGGAAACAGGAGAGGGAGCACCCCTATCCACATCGAGGGGACAGTAGTGGAGAGGGTGGAAAGTTTTAAGTTCCTCGGTGTACACATCACGGACAAACTGAATTGGTCCACCCACACAGACAGCGTGGTGAAGAAGGCGCAACAGCGCCTCTTCAACCTCAGGAGGCTGGAAGAAATTCGGCTTGTCACCAAAATCACTCACAAACTTTTACAGATGCACTATCGAGAGCATCCTGTCGGGCTGTATCACCGCCTGAGTACGGCAACTGCTCCGCCCACAACCGTAAGGCTCTCCAGAGGGTAGTGAGGACTGCACAGCGCATCACCGGGAAACCTACCTGCCCTCCAGGACACCTACACCACCCGATGTCACAGGAAGGCCAAAAGATCATCAAGGACAACAACCACCCGAGCCACTGCCTGTTCACCCCGCTATCATCCAGAAGGCGAGGTCAGTACAGGTGCATCAAAGCTGGGACCGAGAGACTGAAAAACAGCTTCTACCTCAAGGCCATCAGACTGTTAAACAGCCATCACTAACATTGAGTGGCTGCTGCCAACATACTGACTTAAATCTCTAGCCACTTTAAACATAGGAATTGGATGTAACAAATGTATCACTAGCCACTTTAAACAATTTTGTATATAATGTTTACGTATCCGACATACTCATATCAAATGTATACACTGTACTCTAAACCATCTACTGTATCTTGCCTATGCTGCTCGCCATCGACCCAAATCTCTAGCCACTTTAATAATTATAACTGGATGAAATAATGTATCACTAGCCACTTTAAACAATGCCATTTATATAATGTTTACATATCCTACATTACTCATCTCATATATGTGTATATACTGTACTCCATACCATCTACTGCATCTTGCCTATGCCGGTCAGCCATCGCTCATCCATATATTTATATGTACATACTCGTATTCATTCCTTTACTCTTGTGTGTATAAGGTAGTTGTTGTGAATTTGTTAGATTACTTGTTAGATACTACTGCATGGTCGGAACTAGAAGCACAAGCATTTCGCTACACTCGCATTAACATCTGCTAACCATGTGTATGTGACAAATAAAATTTGATTTGATTTGATTTGAAGTGTCGACTAGAGTGGTGTAAAGTGCGCCGCCATTGGACTCTGGAGCAGTGGGAACGCGTTCTCTGGAGTGATGAATCACACGTCACCATCTGGCAGTCCGACGGACAAATATGGGTTTGGAGGATGCCAGGAGAACGCTACATGCCCGATTGCATTGTGCCAACTGTAAAGTTTGGTGGAGGAGGAATAATGGTCTAGGGCGATTTTTCATGGTTTGGGCTAGGTTCCAGTGAAGGGAAATCTTAACGCTACAGCCTACAATGACATTCTAGACAATTCTGTGCTTCCAACTTTGTGGCAAAAGTTTGGGGAAGGCCCTTTCCTGTTTCAGCATGACAATGCCCCCGTGCACAAAGCGAGGTCCATACAGAAATGGTTTGTCAAGATTGGTGTGGAATAACTTGACTGGCCAGCACAAAGCTCTGACCTCAACCCCATTGAACACCTTTGGGATGAATTGGAAAGCCGACTGCGAGCTATGCCTAATCGCCCAACATCAGTGCTCGACCTGAGTAATGATCGTGGCTGAATGGAAGCAAGTCTCTGCAGCAATGTTCCAGCATCTAGTGGAAAGCCTTCCCAGAAGAGTGGAGGCTGTTATAGCAGCAAAGGGGGGGACCAGCTCTATATTAATGCCCATGATTTTGGAATGAGATGTTCGACAAGCAGGTGTCCACATACTTTTGGTCATGTAGTACACTTTCAATAAATTCCCATTGGCAGTATAGATCTACAGCGAATAGAAAGCAATACAGATCTGTAGTGAATAGAAGGTCACTCACGCTCTGCGGTCGTGGTCAATCCTGTTGATCTTGCCTCCGATGAAGACGCGGATCTTGCAGTCCTTCCACTTCTTCTTGTTAGTGAGCAGGTAGGGGATGAGCAGAGTAAGGCCTGGCACAGTCACATTACAGAGACACAGTCAGTCACTACTCTATCAGTCCTTGGTGCAATGCGGCAATACCAGTCTCTTACTGATGTGCAGAGTTATGGTCGCGCTCTAAGGTCTCTCTAAATGTTTCCAAAGTGTCTACATGGCTGCTGTGCCTACTCCACTCATGTTGGTGCAATGTTAAGTCTCTTGTCCAAAGTATATTTTTCAAATTTCTCAGCGGCATGTTACTCTCGTTGCATATGTTACTCACTGGTGATATTCACGACCAGTAACCAGTAATATTCTTAACGAAAGAGATATTCTAGTTCCGAGTGCAGCACGCTGTAGACTGCTCAGTCATACTGACCTCTTCCTGAATTGTCTGTCCTCAATACAGTGTTAGTCAAACTTCCAACTACAACCAAGTTGCTCTGTAACAGCAACCAATAGGCACAAAGTAACCTGAAACCACTCCCTTGGTGGTCTGGAGGGCCAAACTCACCACCGTCGTCAAAGAGCCACCACACGTCCACGGTGCCCTTGCCCTGTTTCCTCTTGAACAGCTGACTGGCGTCCAGCAGCCTCTGGTCGGCCACGTTCAACCTCTGGGGGCTCTTGCCTGTGTGGCCAAAAAAGTGCTATGTCAGACATTAAGATCAAGACAGGACAGGAAGCTGCATCCTCAATGAGGGAGATGACTTAGCTAGGAATTCCTCTGTGTGACTCAGACTGGGCCCACATTCATAATGTTTCTAGGATCCGCTTTGTCTTCCAGATCATAATGAATAAGATTATACGGACAAGGGGGACCTGATCCTAGATGGTCATTAGCAAGACAGCCTAAACATATCTGGCACCAGGCTTTGTGTGACTTACTTTGGGTGTGTGATAGAAATCCAAGGAAGTGGGGATCTTATGTGGCTTTTATCTAACAGTCATGGTACAATGGAAACGATCTCTGAAGTGGGCTCAGTGTGATGTGAAGTGGGCTCAGTGTAATGTAAACTGTGTGCAGTGTCTTTATTGTAACGTTCCCTTCTCTACTTGGCCTGTCTGTGTATGTCTGTGACTTGGCTATGGTGACAGCTGTCAAACAGCTGTACCTGAAAAGCACATGCCTATTACAACAGCAGAGTGAGACAGGGAGAGAAAGAATGAGAGGAAGAGAGAAAAACAGACAAACCCAAAGAGCAGCCTGCTAGAAAGGAACAGATTGAGACAGTGACAAAGTACTAGAAACAGACACTTAAGACTGAGGAAGTTCAGGAAAGAAAGGATTGAAAGAAAATACATCAGAGCACACACACAGCTAAGAACAAAGAGGAAGACCCTCTCACACTGCCACAGAGCAGATGTATACGCACACACACGCATGCGCAACGGCGCTTCAGAGACTGCGCTAGAGCTACAGGTAGACGGATTGAGTTAGGAGTGGAAAGAGGACAGGAGGATAAACAACAGTTATTCCCAGAGCCAGGCAGCTAGCAGCGCAGTTAAGACTACTAGATGACAGAGTAACAAAGAGTGAGAGACAATGTGTGCATTAGAACAATAGAAACAGAGAAAAAGAAAACCAAGGTTCAACGGCTTTTCGAAAGCTCATGACAGAGTGAGAACAAGGAACATGTTTTATTTAAAAACGGTTACATGGCAGACAAAGAATGAGTATGTGTGCAAGTGAGTGAAAGTAATAGAAGGAGAGAAAAGGAAAAGTAAGGCAACTCAATAAGGTGGACTGCCTGCCTTTTTTCAACAGGGGCTTCGTTGCGGCTTTGCATTCGTCATCGTCATCTGGATCAAGTAAAAAAAAAAGAAAAAAGCAGGGAGGTAAAGAAGAAAAAAAGAGCGAGAGAGAATGGAGAGGTTAACGTTTTTGCTGATGGGAAACATGCGTCAATAGCACCGCTACAATGAGGGGTCTGTTCTGGGGGTGGGGTGGGTGGGTGTGTGTGTCAGGGGGCCGCTGTGTCATTTATCCCTGCGCCAAACGAGATGGAATGGGCTCCAATGGAAAAGGCACCAGCGGTAACACACAAGCACACACACTTGGGGTCCCTCAGGAAATACATTTAGAATCCCGGCAATGGTTAGAAATTGTGTAATCGGAAAACTCCACCACTGCCTTAGTAGTGGACGAGCACTTTGTACATTTCTTGGGACACGCCAAGTTAGCGAAACCAGTGTTTATAGCCAGGACACACTCTTTAGTCTTCACAGAGACAAAAATTATTGGCTGCAACTTCAACCATTTGAGAAACACTGCTTCACAACAACTTGACAGTTTAACTTCTTAGGGAGCGGCTCCCGAGGTGACGGTTTTGGAGAGTCTGGCATGCCCAAAGTAAAATGCCTCCCACTCAGGCCCAGAAATCAGGATATGCACATAATTAGTACTATTGGATAGGAAACACTCTGAAGTTTCTAAGAGTGTTAAAATATTGTCTGTGAGTATAACAGAACGGGTATAGCAGGTGAAAACCCGAGGAATTTCTGTCCTGGAAAAAGTGTATTTGACACATTGCCTCATTTTGAACCCCTCCCTATTGAAAACAGCTATATATAGGAGGAAGATTGCAGTACCTATTGCTTCCACTGGATGTCAACAGTCTCTAGACAGTGTTTGATGATGTTAGAATGCTCTGGATGGTAATAGAAGAAGAATTTCGAACTGGTCACCAGATGTAAAACAGAAGAGGATGCGCGTTCACGGGCTCGCGCGCGCTGTGGTTTTTTCCTTTCCTATCGTCCAGTTATAAATCTGGTTGAAATGTTATAGTAAATATACATAAAAGTGTTCCTAAGGATACATTATGAATGATGTCAGATTGTTCTTGGACAAGTGTATAGGTATAGGTTGAACGAGTTCTCTTCACGGTTCAATGGGCGAGTAGACGCTGTATTTTATGAACATAATGCGCCAACCAAATGGAGATTTATGGATATAATAAATGACTTTTTCTAACAAAAGAACCATTGGATGTCTTCGTTGGACACTTGGGAAGCCCTCAGCAGAAGTTCTTCAAAAGGTAAAGGATTTGTTTTCGCTGTGAAATGTGTTTTGTGTGAACCGCGATGGTTTATGAATTTATGCTAATGAAAAATATTGGAGGTGCTACCCTCAAACAATCAAATGTTGTGCTTTCGCCGTAAAGCTAGCGCCCCACCACTCCCTAAGTAGTTAACCCATAAGCCGGGGGATGGGAGGGTTCTACTAAGCAATATGCAATTGTTTAAGGTCATACCAAAGATTATTTAGCCATTTGATTTAGAATTATAATACCCCTTGAGGTATAATTTTATTTAATTTTTTAATTTTAAAAGGTATTTTGGCCTTACTGCTCTTAGCCCATACAAACACATTGAATAACAGATCACTACACGGATAGTCCCCCCAAAATCCAAAGAAGTTTGTTCTCTAATGTCTGCCCTATATCTGAGAGATGTAATAAAGATCAAGATTTGTTTGGTTGTTGTTGTTATGTTTCTAAACACCTTTTTTGGCACTAAACAGTCTCCATATATACTTCCATTAATTTTTTCAACTGGTGCTGGGAGACCTCTAGACAAGTCTTTTGAGGCTCCTAGAGCAAAACAACCGATGTGCATGTTCGAGAGAGTCTCACCTTTCCACAGAGGGATCATACTAGTGTGTAGCCCAAACTGTTCGGACGCTACAGACTGAAATTGGCAGATCGGCTGTTCCGACTTCAGACGAGTCCCAAGACGGGTCGTAGAGCATAAAGCAAAAAGCAAAAAAAATTGTGAGATGACAGATTTTCGGGATATGATCTGTCACCTTTCACCGCAGATGCGTACAGTGAGGGGAAAAAGGTATTTGATCCCCTGCTGATTTTGTACGTTTGCCCACTGACAAAGAAATTATCAGTCTAATTTTAATGGTAGGTTTATTTGAACAGTGAGAAACAGAATAACAACAAAAAAATCCAGAAAAACGCATGTGAAAATGAAAAATGTTATAAATTGATTTGCATTTTAATGAAGGAAATAAGTATTTGACCCCCTCTCAATCAGAAAGATTTCTGGCTCCCAGGTGTCTTTTATACAGGTAACGAGCTGTGATTAGGAGCACACTCTTAAAGGGAGTGCTCCTAATCTCAGTTTGTTACCTGTATAAAAGACACCTGTCCACAGAAGCAATCAATCAATCAGATTCCAAACTCTCCACCATGGCCAAGACCAAAGAGCTCTCCAAGGATGTCAGGGACAAGATTGTAGACTTACACAAGGCTGGAATGGGCTACTAGACCATCGCCAAGCAGCTTGGTGAGAAGGTGACAACAGTTGGTGTGATTATTCGCAAATGGAAGAAACACAAAATAACTGTCAATCTCCCTCGGCCTGGGGCTCCATGCAAGATCTCACCTCGTGGAGTTGCAATGACCATGAGAATGGTGAGGAATCCTCCCAGAACTACACGGGAGGATCTTGTCAATGATCTCAAGGCAGCTGGGACCATAGTCACCAAGAAAACAATTGGTAACACACCATGCCGTGAAGGACTGAAATCCTGCAGCGCCCACAAGGTCCCCCTGCTCAAGAAAGCACATATACATGCCCGTCTGAAGTTTGCCAATGAACAGGACAACTGGGTGAAAGTGTTGTGGTCAGATGAGAACAAAATGGAGCTCTTTGGCATCAACTCAACTCGCTGTGTTTGGAGGAGGAGGAATGCTGCCTATGACCCCAAGAAAACTATCCCCACCGTCAAACATGGAGGTGGAAACATTATGCTTTGGGGGTGTTTTTCTGCTAAGGGGACTGGACAACTTCACCGCATCAAAGGGACGATGGACGGGGCCATGTACTGTCAAATCTTGGGTGAGAACCTCAGCCAGGGCATTGAAAATGGGTCGTGGATGGGTATTCCAGCATGACAATGACCCAAAACACATGGCCAAGGTAACAAAGGAGTGGCTCAAGAAGAAGCACATTAAGGTCCTGGAGTGGCCTAGCCAGTCTCCAGACCTTAATCCCATAGAAAATCTGTGGAGGGAGCTGAAGGTTCGAGTTGCCAAACGTCAGCCTCGAAACCTTAATGACTTTGAGAAGATCTGCAAAGAGGAGTGGGACAAAATCCCTCCTGAGATGTGTGCTAACCTGGTGGCCAACTGCAAGAAACATCTGACCTCTGTGATTGCCAACAAGGGTTTTGCCACCAAGTACTGAGTCATGTTTTGCAGAGGGGTCAAATACTTATTTCCCTCATTAAAATGCAATTCCATTTATAACATTTTTCACATGCGTTTTTTGTTATTCTGTCTCTCACTGTTCAAATAAACCTACCGTTAAAGTTAGACTGATCATTTCTTTGTCAGTGGGAAAACGTACAAAATGAGCAGGGGATCAAATACTTTTTTCCCCTCACTGTATGTGCAACATATGGGAATGCGGTGGATTGAGTCGCATCCAATGCAAAAAAAACATCTCTAGTTTTAAACGGACAGATTTTTTATTATGCTAATTAGAATTCTGCGGGGACGCAGACGTCAACCTTAGGGGGTTAAAAAACACAAAGCCTTGGCCTAAATCCCTCACTTCTAAAGTATTTTGGAGAGGTTTTCTAGTCAAGGTTCGCAAGTGGAGAATAATGTTGTGGAAAACGACTGTACATAAATAATCTGGACAAGTTCTGAGAAAATAATAAAAGGTTCCGGCATTAAGCATTGCTTACTGCTAAGCCGATTGCAGACGTGACAATCTTAATTATGCTGTTTTTGTCACTTGGCCCACTATGTTCACTATGTAGTGAACACCAGGGTTTCCATTACGGAAATGTGGTGCCGGACAACGTGACCGGGAATATTTTAATTAACGGCCATTCGAGAAATTGACCGGACCCATATGCATTTGGTGCATAACCTATTAGGGCGCCCATGCTCGGAATTACAGAAATCACATTTAGATTATGTTAGTGAATCTTAACAGAACATGCAACTCTGTACTTAAGTAGCCAATAAAACGTCATTTTTAACCAAAAAAATGTTAACCATTCTAAACAGAGCACCTGATAGAGGTTCCATGTGTGACAGAGACGAAAATCTCTGTTAGAAACTTCTCTGTTAGAAAAATCTAAAGATGCAACAACTAAAGAAAGTTGATATGAAAATCAATAGAACAGGAAAGAAATGGCATAGGGGAGTAAATGGACATAAATTTGCCAAAATTATGTAATTACTCCTGTCTATACAGAAACGGATCATTAGGGGGAATTCCTCAACTAGGGCAGCGCGCGCGTGGCAATAGGTCTTGCTGATTTCTGGAGTTACGGCTGTCAGTGAAAAGCATCTAAAATGTGTGTGAAGTACAGTGGTGGAAAAAGTACAATTGTCTTTCTTGAATAAAAGTAAAAGATAACTTAATAGAAAATGACTCAAGTAAAAGTGAAAGTCAACCACTAAAATACTACTTGAGTAAAAGTCAAACTATTTGGTTTTATATATACTTAAGTATCAAAAGTAAATGTAATTGCTAAAATGTACTTAAGTATCAAAGGTAAAAGTGAAAATCATTTCAAATTCCTTAAATTAAGCAAACCAGACAGCACATATTTTATTGACTGATAGCCAGGGGCATACTCCAACACTCAGACATCATTTACAAATGAAGAATTTGTGTTTAATGAGTCTGCCAGATCAGATGCAGTAGGGATGACTATGGATGTACTCTAGATAAGTGAGTGAATTGGACCATTTTCCTGTTCTGTTAAGTATTCAAAATGTAACGAGTACTTTTGGGTGTCAGGGAAAATGTATGGAGTAAAAAGTACATTATTTTCTTTAGGAATGTAGTGAAGTAAAAGTTGTCAAAGTAAATAGCAAAGTACAGATACCCCAAAACACTACTTAAGTAGTACTTTAAAGTATTTTTACTTAAGTACTTTACACCACTGGTGAAGGATAATTTAAAATGTTGAGACAAGAAGGGGAGGCGTGTGTGGCGAAGATATAAGCGAGTCTCCCTCCCGCCAATTCTTGCAAATTCATTGTTTCATTGTGAATGGTTTGCCCTTAGATTTTTTTCAATCAATTCCCCATTTCAAATCTACACACAATAACCCATAATGACAAAGCGAAAACAGGTTGTTCGAAACTTTTGGTAATAACTTTTTGAAAAAAAAGAAAGTATTCAGACCCTTTGCTATGAGACTTGAAGTTGAGCTCCGGTGCATCCTGTTTCCATTGATAATCCTTGATGTTTCTACAACTTCATTGGAGTCCACCTGTGGTAAATTCGTCATACCCAAGAAGACTTGAGGTTTTAATTGCTTTCAAAGGTGCTTCAACAAAGTACTGTGTAATGGGTCTGAATACTTATGTAAATGTCATATTTCAGTTCTACATTTCTTTTTATAAATTAGCAATATTTTCAAAAAATTTGTTTTTTTACTTTGTCATTATGGGTTATTGTGTGTAAAAACAGTTGAATCAATTTTAAAATAAGGCTGTTTTATTCATTTAACTTTTTATTTAACTAGGCAAGTCAGTTAAGAACAAATTCTTATTTGGTCTAAGGCACTGCATCTCAGTGCAAGAGGCGTCACTACAGTCCCTGGTTCGAATCCAGGCTGTATCACATCCGGCCGTGATTGGGAGTCCCATACGCAGCGCACAATTGGCCCAGCGTCGTCCGGGTTTGGCTGTCATTGTAAGTAAGAATTTGTTCTTAACTGACTTGCCTAGTTAAATAAATAAAATAAATATTGTTTATCGTCCATTGGTCTGAAAAAAAAAAAATTTTTAGGCCATAATGCCCAGCCCTACCCACAAGGTCACAGACATGGGACTCCCTATGCGAGGAAACAATTAAACGTGACGTGTGTGGCATAAATAGAACTCCGTGTTGGGAACCAGCCTGTCCGTAAAACACTGTGGGAACAATTTCCCTATTTGTTTGTCCACAGTTTAAGGAGGCAGCAGACAGACAAACGTTTGAAGCCATCTGTGTGAGAGCACATGCGTATACACGCATGAGATGTTTTTGTGTATGTACATGCACAAGTGTGTAAACAAACAAGGACACACACTTTGTAGTAAAGCCATCTGTGTGCTGTGGAGACTAACAGACTGGGCCCAGTGGGAAGGCTAGGGGTCACAGGGTCAGAGGCCACTTCCTCTCTGAGTAGAGCGGTTTACAGGCCCGCCCACTCAGTGTAGCCTAGTGACTGGCTGGCTGGAGGAGCATAAGGGAGGCCTTTGAGAGATCTAGAGGGGGATCAGCGTGTGGCGGTAAACTGCTTTCAGAATTCTTACATCCGAAACCCCTTCCTCAAGAGCTAAAACAGCATGTTCACATTGTGATTTCACAAACGCCTAGTTTTCCATATCTCAATGTGAAGTTATAAAAAATGAGGTGACCAACCTTCCTGCTCCTGCAGAGCTGAAGCGTGTTTCCGTCCTGCACAGCAATCGGGACCTCGATTAGCCGAATCAGGTATGTGCGCACAACCACTGGTGTAAAAAGGCACTCACTGTTTATATGTGGGTTACTTTAGAATGACGCCTGACCTTTCTGGATGGCTGGGCTGTTCTGGACACTGGTAGCCTTGGACAAAGGCTTGGACGAGTCTCCGTCAGTCATGTCGATGGACACCACCACATCCTTCATCCCTGACGTCTTCTCCTGCGACGACAGCAGGTCATCTGTGAAACGACAAAGCGAAACCATTAACCATGTTTACTGGACATTCATGTCTGGTTCATGTTTGTTAACAAATGACCAGTGAAGCTAAACTATTAGCCTAGAGCAAAAAGAACATCTTGTAAACGTCAAAAACCAATTACCTGGAAAATAGCATGGGCTTTGTGTGTGGAAAACAACCTAAACAAGAGTCATTTTTGTGTCCACTAAACACAGATGTGGATGGTAACTCTTAAAATGTAGGAAATAATCTTGATGATGGGGTTATTTGGTGTGTAAAAGGCAAACAGTGTGTTCTAAAATGGTGGCTGAGCCATTTGGGCCAATTTAGGTGAATTTGGGTGGAAAAGCAGAGGAGTCGCCCACTATTGGCCATGGTACAAGCCAGGTCAACTGACTGGACTAAGGAAGGTTAACTCAACTAGAAAGTACAAGCAGTCATGTATGGCTCTGTAAAAATCGAAGCAGTTGCGTCCCACAGACAAGCAAAGACTTGAGTTTTATTTTATTTTAATGCTGTTATTAACAACATGCATTGACTGAGATTTATTGGTGAACAAATGGTACGTGAGTAACACGTCTACTCTTCAACCAAGAAATGATCTTCCTTATGCAAAAAAAAAAATGGGTTTCAAATCCAAGGCTAAACAGAGATAGAAAATGGGAACCTTTAAGTGAAGAGGAATAAGAAGGTTAACAGGGAGTGACTGCGTGAGAACAAATCAAAGAGCCTAATTTCTATAATCTGCAGCTGGACTGTCTTTTGAAGGTTAATCTACTGAAAAATCCCTTTTATTCACTTGTTTGATTCATCTCTCCAACTTTAGTTAAACAACCACACCTCAATTGGTTGCTCTCGATTCCCTGTGTAGTTGCAAATTGGCCCAGACACAATCGTTGTGCTGAACAAATTAACATGACACGGCAAAATACTAGTGCTGAATAAATTTTCTCAATGACTGAATAATGTTTTAGGAGGAAACAAATGAGACAAGTTGATAAGATTAGTTGTTTGGCAAGAGAGTGTGGGTGGGTAAGTATATCATGTAATTTGGTACGAAAGTGTTTCAGCGTGTACATGTGTGTACACACACACCTTGTTCTGAGATGTGGGATACGTCTAGTCCCTCCTTCAGTCTGAGAACCACGGAACCGTACTGGAAGTCAAAGGCATCGCTGAAAGGCACAAACAAACAAACGCACTCTGTTTGCATTTTACAGGAAGACGCTTGACACTGAGCAGGGCCTGTGTGTATGTGTACAACAAACTACATTAAACGTGCACTTTTCCACTCGGACTAAACACGCATACACACTTTAACCAGGCTAACGTAAACAAACAAGCTAAGGACTCAAGCCACAATGAAAGAGGCCAGGTTTTGAAGGACAATGTTAAATGCCTTACTGGTAGAGATGGGATCTTCACAGACCATGTGAAAGCAGGACTTCACCCATTCTACAAAACTGCATTGATGTAAGTGTATAGTAGAAGCTAGCATAAAATGAAAAACTAAAGAGCACATTCCTATGAGTATTAGCGTAGGTTTTAATATGCTGGGGCTGAACCATCTCTAACCTTCCAATCTACTACAATAATCCCTACACTTTACGCCAGGAACTGATTCAACTTAAATCCATTGGTCATAATCTCATAACCAAGTTATCATTACTCAGTGTTTTATATACTTTACTTTTATATTATTTCTCTATTTTCTTTCTCTCTGCATTGTTGGGAAAGGCCAGTAAGTAAGCATTTCACTGTTATTTTTTTTTATTGAACCTTTATTTAACTAGGCAAGTCAGAACAAATTCCTATTTACAATGACGACCTACCAAAAGACAAAAGGCCTCCTGCGGGGACGGGGGGCTGGGATTAAAAATAAATTAAATACAAATATAGTACAAATACAAATCACGACAAGAGAGACAACACTACATAAAGAGTCCTAAGACAACATAGCATGGCAGCAACACATGACAACACAGCATGATAGCAACACAACATGGCAGCAGCACAACATGGTAGCAGCACAAAACATGGTACAAACATTATTGGGCACAGACAACAGCACAAAAGTCAAGAGGGTAGAGACAACAATACATCACACAAAGCAGCCACAACTGTCAGTAAGAGTGTCCATGACTGAAATAAAACTGTCCAGTTCAACCTTTAACAGAATGTGACTAGCAGAACAGGTTTTGTATGTAGAAGATGAGGGCTGCAGAAGACATCTCAGAAAGGGGGAAGTGAGGCCTAAGAGGGTTTTATAAATAAGAATCAACCAGTGGGTCTTGCGACCGGTATACAGAGATGACCAGTTTACAGAGGAGTATAGAGTGCAGTGATGTGTCCTATAAGGAGCATTGGTCTGATGGCCGAATGGTAAAGAACATCTAGCTGCTCGAGAGCACCCTTACCTGCCGATCTATAAATTACGTCTCCGTAATCTAGTATGGGTAGGATGGTCATCTGAATCAGGATTAGTTTGGCAGCTGGGGTGAAAGAGGAGCGATTACGATAGAGGAAACCAAGTCTAGATTTATCTTTAGCCTGCAGCTTTGATATGTGCTGAGAGAAGGACAGTGTACCTTCTAGCCATACTCCCAAGTACTTGTTAGTCTACATCTGTTGCTTAAAATTTGATTTGTGACTGAATAAAAGTTGACAGAAGTCCAAACTAGTGTGTATGTGTCTGTGTAGGATTCCATATAGAGTACTTTGGTTGTGTGACAAAACGGGTTATCTTCACAACCCATCGCATGTTCAGGTGTTTTAAAACAATGCCTGTTCTAAATCAGGCGTCTTTGTGGACGGCCTTTTGATGAGGTGGCTTGCAAAGCCCCCGTTTACTCACTGGATCATGTGGATGTAGGTCTCCACGTTCATCATGTCTCCGTCCCTCCAGTCGCTCTTGTAGCCAATCACCAGAGTGTTGGGCCTCAGGCGACCCAGTCCGGCAGCCTTGGGTAAAACAAAGGGGGAGAACAGGTCAGAACAACCTAAAGCCACTACTAAATAAATCCCTATCTGTAGATCAATTTCACAGGGTGCTGCACCTCCCAAAGATCAGCTTACGCAATCGCTTTCAAGCATGAATAAGTCTGTTTGGCCGGCGATCATAACATTAAATTACACCACCTGCATTGGGGTCAATTCAATCTTGATCCATGGATTTTTTTTTTATTCTAGTCTTCCATGTCATTTGTCATTTGACCATTCCATGGAGTTGAACTGTAATTGACCTCAACTCCACACCACAATGGGTTTCAATATATTCTCATGCACTTTGACTCAATGTGCTTGACCTTTAGGAAAAATAATGCAAATTTTGCATAAATCCAAAGGCTTGTGTTTCTAGGTAAACCAGAGTAGAATTCAAATATATATATATAACAAAAATGTCGTACTTATACAAAAAAATACAGCAGATCCCACCACTTCCACCAGTTGCAGCGTTTTTCTGTTCTCATCTGTAACAGATACTGGGTGCCCTGTCTCATGTCTGAATGTGCTTGAACTTCAGGAGAAATTATTCATTATTCATAATAATGTAAATATTTGTATGAACATAAGATTCAACAACAGACAAACTGAACAAGTTCCACAGACATGTGACTAACAGAAATTGAAAAATGTGTCCCTGAACAAAGGGGGGGGGTCAAAATCAAAAGTAACAGTCAGTATCTGGTGTGGCCACCAGCTGCATTAAGTACTGCAGTGCATCTCCTCCTCCTCATGGACTGCACCAGATTTGCCAGTTCTTGCTGTGAGATATTACCCCACTCTTCCACCAAGGCACCTGCAAGTTCCCGGACATTTCTGGGGGTGGGATGGCCCTAGCCCTCACCCTCCGATCCAACAGGTTGGGATCCGGGCTCTTTGCTGGCCATGGCAGAACACTGACATTCCTGTCTTGCAGGAAATCACGCACACAAAGAGCAGTATGGCTGGTGGCATTGTCATGCTGGAGGGTCATGTCAGGGTACCACAAGGGAGGAGGATGTCTTCCCTGTAACGCACAGTGTTGAGATTGCCTGCAAAGACAACAAGCTCAGTCCGATGATGCTGTGACACACCGCCCCAGACCATGACGGACCCTCCACCTCGATCCCGCTCCAGAGTACAGGCCTCGGTGTAACGCTCATTCCTTCGACGATGAACGCGAATCCGACCATCACCCCTGGTGAGACAAAACTGCGACCGTCAGTGAAGATCACTTTTTTGCCAGTCCTGTCTGGTCCAGCGACAGTGGGTTTGTGCCCATAGGCGACGTTGTTGCCGGTGATGTCTGGTGAGGACCTGCCTTACAACAGGCCTACAAGCCCTCAGTCCAGCCTCTCTCAGCCTATTGCGGACAGACTGAGCACTGATGGAGGGATTGTGGGTTCCTGGTGTAACTCGGGCAGTTGTTGTTGCCATCCTGTACCTGTCCCGCAGGTGTGATGTTCGGATGGACCGATCATGTGCAGGTGTTGTAACACGTGGTCTGCCACTGCGAGGACGATCAGCTGTCCGTGCTGTCTCCCTGTTGAGCGGTCTTAGGAATCTCACAGTACGGACATTGTAATTTATTGCCCTGGCCACATCTGCAGTCCTCATGCCTCCTTGCAGCATGCCTAAGGCACGTTCACGCAGATGAGCAGGGACGCTGGGCATCTTTCTTTTGGTGTTTTTCAGAGTCAGTAGAAAGGCCTCTTTAGTGTCCTATTTTTCATAACTGTGACCTTAATTGCCTACCATCTGTACGCTATTGGTGCATGTTCATTAATTGTTTATGGTTCATTGAACAAGCATGGGAAACAGTGTTTAAACCCTTTACAATGAAGATCTGTGAAGTTATTTGGATTTTTACGAGTTATCTTTGACAGGGTCCTACAAAAGGGACATTGTTTTTTTGCTGAGTTTATATAGAACAAAAATTTTGTACTTTTAAAAAACTACAGCAGATCCCAAAGCTTCCACCAATTGTAGCGTTTGTCTGTTCTCACCTGTAACAGATACTGGGTGCCCTGTCTCATGTCGTCGGCAAACACAGGGGTGTAGAAAGCCTTGGTCTCGTTTTTCAGCAGCCAGCGCTGGTAACGCGTCTGGTCGTTGGACAGCTCTTTGAAGTTGGGCCTTCTGGAGCCCTGTGGACACAACACAAATAGATAAGAACACAGTCACGCTAAAGGCTAAGTGTAGCATTTAGCAACTCATGAACAAACGTAGATATAGTTCTACCTTGAACAGTCAAAATCACAGGTGGTGGATATATATACACCGTACCAATTACCGTCAAAGGATCTTAAGTTTTCCTGGAAGAAGCCCCAATTCAAACAGCCACTCCTTAAAAAGGTCCATACATGGAGTCTTCCTTATTTCTAAAGAGGGGCTTTAGCATAAAAAGCAGCCCTTAGCCAGAAAAATGTACCGCCATTAGGAGGGAACGTTTTTACCATTGGCTGGTGTCGGAGCACTCACTCTTTTTTTGCCCATGTTAATGGAAGAATAGAGAGAGTGAGAGTGTGTGTTTATGAGAGAGAAAGAGAGAGCGTTGTTGGCACAGCGCACGTACAATTACATTTCCCCAGTCCCACACCGCTTTAATGGAGCAGTCATTATATAGCCCCCCAGGTAACGCACAAATAAGGGATTTAGATGAAAAGTCGCTAAAAGTCATGATTTTTTTTTTTTTCGCTAATTGGGAGCAATGACTCAATCAACATGAAATGTGAATTTGAAAGTAAAACGGGATTCATTTGAGCAACACAACAAACAAAGTCCAAAACAATAGGGCAGCCACTGTGTTCTGTTTCGCGCAAATTGGTTCTAATGGGAGTTAATAAAGCACTTAGTCACCGGTAGTTAACTAGAAGTATGACATTGCATTGAGATCAGTAATCTAAGGTTTAGTGTATTCTATAAAATAAGAGTGAAACATTGTGAAATGGAGCCAAAATGGCCCCGTTGTGTGCCATGGTACAGTTATGTGATGGAGCCAAAATGGTCTCCAGGTAGGCGAAGTCTCTGGTTACTCACCGTGCGCACATGGCCGCAGATCATCAGGCCCACGTTCTTGGTGAAGGCGTGAACCAGGTGGAGCAGAGCCGGACGGGAGTTGGGGTATCCCGTCATCACCAAGCACTGGGGTCTGTGGTAAAACATAGTCAATACGAAAACAGCATTTAGCTAGCATCCATGCTAACAGTAAATGGTACACATACTCGGGACACCAAGATCTAACCCAAGGATGGCCAACCCTCCTCATGGAGATATACTAGATGAGCAGGCGTTTTTTACAGACCTGCTGCAACACACCTGATTCTACTAATCAAAGTTCTAATGAGCAGGTGATATAGTCGATTTTGGTCGGTTTAGCGCAGAGCTGAAACAAAAACATGCACCCACTAGCTCTCCAGGAGGGTTAACCAATGGCCACCGCTTGCTTCACCCTTGACCTTTTCACGAGGTCACATGCACACAGTACTCCTCAGTGCTTCATCTCACTCAATGTCTTCTAATGACCTTGAGAGCATACGTTTTAATCTCCTCGGTGAGGAACAAGAACAGACTTGGATGGAGAGCTCCGGAGTAACGCACATCAAAGCAAAGCTATGTTAAGCACATGGGATTAAGAGAGCCAGGAGGGGGGAAAGAGAAGACCAGGAGTAACACGTTTGAATTCTGAAGACAATATCAGATGCTCCATAATCCCTCACCGCCGGTTTATTGCCATGGGAACACTTCCAGGGCGAATTGCACATTCCGAATAGCATCCACAGCAACTCTTACAGTCCATGTGTGAGCAGGTGAACAATAGAGCATGAGATTGTCGTGTTGTGGCTCTGACAAGTTCTGAGGGTGACCTGATGGAGCGCTTTTCCTATATCAGTGTTTCTGAACAAGACCCTGAACGAGAGTGTATTCTTGATTAAAATCAAGGTAAGCATCAATTAGATATTGTATCACTAGAACTTGAATATGTCTTCCCCCTTGTTTGTGTGGTTGTGGCAGTGCCCACGTCTTTGAGAAACACAGTTCTATACCCCAACACCCATGCTCTCCACCGTTGCTATATGATGACCGATGCTAGGTTTCCGAGAATAGACTATTTAGTCTCACACCTTTGTCCTCTGAGGTGAGGCAGTGTGAAGGATGCCAAGTATCTGCCACTGTTGTCCCAGGTGTGGAGTTACACAACCCTCTCCAAGGGGATGTGTCATGCCGAGACAGAGAGAGGGGTCTGCTGTAGCCTGACTGGACAAACAGCAATATCCTCCCCTGCCACCCGGATGCAGTCAGCCTGCTGCAGCCTTACCGGATCTGCACACCTCAGTGGGCGTGCGTTAGTGACAACTTGCCTAGCAACATCAAAGGGTAATTAAGTGGAGGAGTTGTTAATCTAATTTGCCTATCAGATACTGTTAGAACTAACAGGGCAACAGCCTTTATGACAACGTGAATGAAGGAAATTTCCTGGATACTGAACATTTTACCCAATAAATATTTAAAAAGTAGCATAATGAAACTAACACCAGGAAGGACGCTGGTGGTAAGACTAAGGTGGTTTATAGAATATAGAATATAGCCTTTCTATGTGCCACTGCATTTCAAAGACCAGACCTTTCCTTTGGTCTAAGTAGTGTGTGTGTGTGTGTGTGTTAAAGTGTGTTCTATACTGTACCTGAAGTTCTTGATGTGATCCTCAACACTGCTGAGGTGCAGACTGTGGGTCAGGGCCTGGTGGTATGTCAGAGCCTGGGTAGAGGAGCCCCAGTTCACATCTGGAAGAGAGGACAAAGTCACATTCTAGAGTCAGGACCCTGTATGGGTGGCCATTAAGCCAGTCAGGCCATTGGAACAAGTTCCATGCAGTGTGGGAGTCAGTAGGGATGTTGTGCATGTGTGTGTAGAGCTGTGTGTGAAGCTGTGACTCTGCGTGTGTGAGAATGTGTGTAAGTCTGAGGGAGAGCATGTGTGTGTATAGAGCTGCATGTCAAACGGAGTGTGTGAAGCTATTTGTGTATGTGTGTGTTCATACAAGTGTGCCTCTGTGAATGTCTATATTGGTGTCTAGTGCTCCCCCCTGGGGTTTCCAGCGCAGTTCAGGTGTGTTTACCCAGAGCCAGCGGTTCCATATGGGGACTTCCAATTGACCATCTTACCCCTGTGAGGACCTCAACAGTCCTCAGCCTGCTCCAGAATAGAATCAGCACAGCCAGGCCAGAGAGCCTGAGCACTAATACAGTCGAGCGCATATAACTGCATGTATACGCACCCTCACCCGCCTCACCCTCCCAGCACTAGACATTTAAAAGCCCCCCAATTAATGTCACGCTGCCTTGCGTGGGTGAGCAGCTTAAGAAAAGTTAACAGGAGAATGAGCCAGCCCTTTGGCATATCACCATAGAAACATCGGAGGGAGAGTCTATTAATGTACTAGGTAAAAACAATAATTTATATATACACGTATGCTAATTAACAGACTGAATGACGAAGTTGACAGAATATTTTTGTGGAAACATATGTTCTACCCTGCAAATAGAGCCGAGAGCCATTGTTTTTGACAACCCACATTCTGCTTTCCTTGTACGAGGCAAGCCCTCCGATTCAAATGTAACGGGCCTTAATACAGTACCACATTGTGAATAGCTGGTTCACTTCGGCTGTAGTCATACTGAAGTTTCCACAACCCTAAATACATTTCAACCATGTTGGCCTGGGCTGCACTGCAGCAGAGGGTGCACAACAAAAACATAATTGTGATGCAATGCTTACCACTTCACCAAAATACATGTGTGCATCAGCATGCAACAAAAAAAAGCTTGAAATATCAATAGTGGGGCCTGAATCAATATTGTTTTCAAAGCATTTATGTTATTTAACTAGGCAAGTCAGTTAAGAACAAATTCTTATTTACAACGAAGGCCTACCCCGGCCAAATCCTCCCCCAACCCGTGCGCTGCCCTATGGGACTCCAGATCACGGCCGGTTCTGTTATGAACCAGGGTCTGTAGTGATGTCTCTAGCACTGAGATGCAGTGCCTTAGACCACTGCGCCACTCGGGAGTGTTCAAAGCATCTTTGGGCGTCAGGGGACTTTCAGTGCATTGTGCTAATGTGGCTTAGTCATAAAGGTTGATATTTCAGTGGAATCAAAAGACTAAGAAATTATTTACACTAAGTGGTGAGGTGTAATTCACAGCGATTGACCTCTTTTGTGGAAATTGCTATATTTTTTCAATTAAAGGGTAGGCTAATTCATGAAATAATATGGTAATGATATTTGTAAAGTAAGACAACCGTAAGCCATGTTAGCCTAGTTTCTCAATGAGCACCTATCTTGGCAAAATAACACTAGTCGATGTTGAGGCAATCCAAGATGGCCGACTTAGCCTGGTCTCGAGTCACTCACCGGGCTTCTTGTAGCTCACGTAGATGTAGAGCCCCATGACAATAACGTTGGTCATCAGGGCTGCCCACCAATTGATGACGAACATGACCACGCAGCACAGCACAGCTCCAGCCAGGGACACCCACATGTTGTAGAACTTGAAGCTGGGGCGCCACCCTAAGGGTCAGAGAAACGTTAGGTGGACTCCCTTATAAGGACCCTCGTAAAAATACACGTTGGGGGTCAGCAATACCAAGGGGTGCCAGCATATGACCTTTATCCTTATTGTAAAAGACCGTAGAGAGGTAAGAGTGGGTTATAAATCCACATTTAAGGAATAACATACGAACATGAACAGAGGTAGAATCTAAAAGGTTAGATCAAATCTGCCACTCATGTCTAGGAAGAATCAGCAAGTGTCTACGGAGAGCTGCTTACCATAGCTGAGAGCTCTTGTTCATTTACGACTTGCGTTACCTCTTCACATATTCCAACAAACATCATTGTTATAAGTGAAATTACTGAATCATAAAAAATATAGCAATGTGACTAATTTAAGAGCATGAATATGCACTTGGATTAAAAATGGTGTAAAAAAACATGCACAATAATGTTATATCCACTACTGGATCGCAGTTAATTAGATACTAAAGAGACTAGACTAGTGGGAGTTTAGTAAACTGGTACAATGGGGCACAGTTTAACTGTGTGCAAGGTTACACAATGACAAGAACTACAAAAACCACAGGACATAAAGGGTACATTGGAGTGACGTCATTCTTTGCCCCATGCCCGTTTGTACATACACTCATGGGAGAGCGAAAACGGGCTCTAGGTGGCCAGAAAAGAAGGCGTTAGACATTGCCAGTTTGAGTTTCCAGATGCGAGAAGCCAAGTGTCTATTGCCTTGCCTCTAGTGAGTCATGTACCCTTTAAATCCGTGTAATTAAATGGTCTGCGTGGACAATGTCAGAATTAGATATAAAATCTGTACCTGGCGTTCTCCTAGGGCTTTTTTTGTGGTATTAACAGAAAAACAAACATCATTTTATACAACGACTGCTGGACGATACAACAATGAAACGTTGTTTCAAATTTGTACACTCATTTGTTTTTTCCATCACAACTAAGGCACAACATCACAAAAAATTACAGTAAAGATCTTGATTTCTTGACACCAATAGACTGACAGTTGAAACTGAGTGGGCATCATCCAGCTTGGATCAACCAAGTGATAATTAAATGACACTGTGCCATCGTGCCAAATAGCCTCACTACTAAACCCCCGTCCCTGGAGGTTTGACTTCTACACAAATCACATCAGTCAGACAAGGGTCAAATCCAATATACGGAACGTGTTGCATTGAATAATAAGCAGCAGTACATGTTGTTTCCCAGCAGTATTGCTTTCAACCAAGTATCTACCAATCATTTGCATAATACTGAGAGCCATTGAGACAATCCCACTTCTTCCAATTTACTTCCTTAAGAAGCAAACTGTGGGCCTTATCAGAAAGATCGCTGTTGCCATTCTTTAATAAAAACAATTGTCCAGTTATGCGAATGTTCCCATAACTCAGGCATGTCATTATATCTGTTACCTCAAGGCTTCAGCTATTTGGGGAATGGCAAAGATAGAGAAGACTCGATGCAACACATACCAGTGGAGCCATGCATATCACTAAGAATGACAGAGTGAGGACTGCCCCCACCTATAATTAATTGGTTTGGAAGTCCTATTATTTCTGCAGATATAACCTTTCCTCGGGAAAGTGTTGTTGTTGTTGTCCCAAAAGGACTTACCTGGAGAGTTGGCCAGAGAGGCGTGGAATACAGAGAAGTTGATGAGCGCATAGGAGGCCAGGAAGAAGTTGGAGATGATGGGAGCGATAACATTCAACTGGGCTAAAATAAAGACAAAAACATGGAAGTTTAGATGTTCATAGGGAACTGTCCACAGACATTCAAAAGTACAATTTAGGACTAAATTATACTTCTAAATGACATATTACTGACGTACTACTGAATGATATACTGACATAATACTGAATTACATTTTCATGGCATACTACAGAATGTCATATTGTGAATAATAGTGTCATTGTTCGATAAACCTGGACAGCGCAAGTACCAATGAGGATGAAGGCCAGAGCGATGCAGAAGGTGAGGATGTAGCCGCGAAGGGGCTCGTTGTTCTTGCCATATCCCTTGGCAAACATCTCAAGGCCGGGGTAGATGTTGTCTTTGCATAGAGCCTGGAGGAGAAGGAAAAAACATTGGAATTGGACACTAGATGATGACCTGAGGAACATTGGGATACAAGATTCCAACCTTGCCTTTGATTGGTGTCAATGGGACAGTAACTGTAACAGGATGTGTGCATAAACTCTGCAGGCTATTCCATAAAGTAAGGATAATATGGTAAAAGCATAAAGTGACTAGCAGGGACAGATTAAGGAAGCAGGATCTGCGGACGGAGTCTAGGGGCTTACCTGGAACACTTTGGGGGCGCTGACCAGAGAAGCCAGGGCAGAGGACAGAGTGGCGGAGAAGATTCCGGCTGTGATGATGGGGCCGAACCCGGATACTATGCTCATGACCTAAGGAAAAGGCATGATACAGGTTAAACAGCTGAGCCTATAAGGCCAAACCTTTCTTCGTCAACTTCTGTCCCACCCGGGACAAAGAGGACTAAGTATGTACGTTTCTTCAAGTTTCCCTCACCACTCAACGGTGATAAAAATTGCCACAAAATGGCTGCCGTTCTAGGTGCCAAACATCACCCAATCAAACATGCACTATATAAACCCAATGTATGTGGACACCCCTCCAAATTAGAGGATTCTGCTATTTCAGCAACACCCGTTGCTAACAGGTGTGTAAAATTCAGCACACAGCCATGCAATGTTCCAACATCTAGTGGAAAGCCTTCCCAGAAGAGTGGAAGCTGTTATAGTAGAAAAGGGGGGACCAACTCCATATTAACGCCCACGATTTTGGTATGAGATGTTCGACGAGCAGGTGTCCACATACTTTTGTAGTGTAGTCATGTAATGTACCTGGAAGTCGTTCTGGAGTCCGTATCTGCAGTTGTACTGGCCGTCGTCACCCTTGCAGGAGGAGAAGTCATAGCCAAACTTGCAGGCGGCGTCGGTGCAGTTGCCCATGAACTGTGTGCTGAGTGTGTCATTGTCGTTTCCTGTGGCGTCTCTCACGATGCAAGAGCCTTTCATGAGAAACAAGAGACAAATTGTCACAAACTCCGAATAAATTATACATATTACAGATGGTCTTGTTAGGGACAAATTAGAAGAAATTCCACATACCAGTAGAAATGGCAACCCCCAGGTAGACAATGCCAGTGATCAGAATGGCTAAGAGTGTTCCTCTTGGAATGGCCAGTTGTGGGTCCTGTGAATATAAAGAAATGCCTAGTCCCCCACACTGATTTCATATCAAGTCCCACACATTAAGCTTTTAATCAAGACAAAATGAGTACCATTGATTGTATCCTTTTTATATGGATTGGGATAAGTAATCTGCTTGTTGGTGATGTTGTTCTAAACAATGACCATGGGTTCTTACAGAAAGATCTCCTGATATGTTGGCGCCAGCCAGAATGCCAGTGGCTGCAGGAAAGAATATGGCAAAGACGGAGAAAAACGACTCTGTGTCTCGGAAGTCCGGACCCATGTTCTCCATCAAAATCGCACCTTAGAGCAAGAGAGCAGCGGGGAGAGAGAAATAGAGAGAAAGGCGAGGTGAGCAGATCAACAGAGAATGCAAGAGAGAGCAATGGTTACAAAGCATGCAGTGCGCATCTCAGGACAGTCAGACTCGATCAGTTGATCTGCGAGTTGGAATCAGGTCGCAAAGTGAATTTCAAATAATCCAATTGGTTTGGTCTTGTGATTTCATCAAAAAATCTCTAGTACAACTTTGAGTAGCCAGTACTTCATGCTGCATACAGTAGTCATGTAGGTCATGAGTTCAGAGAAGAATACATTAATTCAGAATTATAGCTCCACAACGAAACACCGGTAGTGTGTCAATCTAATTTCCCTCGACACGTCTTGGACTGTCTTTACTTTTGCTTGACAGTCATGTCAGTTTGTGTAAAGGGAGAACCAAAGAGGGTCATACTGTCGTAGCCAAAGAAGCCCTGCGACTCCTTGGACTTGAGTGGGATGAAGGAGCCGATGAAGTAGTTGAAGATGGCCGTAATCAGAACGACCAGCAGGAATATCTGAGCCTGTGGACAGAATGAACATGTTAGTTACAGGTGAAGTCAGAAGTTTACATTAACTTAGGTTGGAGTCATCAAAACTCGTTTTTCAACCACTCCACACATTTCTTGTTAACAAACTATAGTTTGACAAGTCGGTTAGGACATCTACTTTGTGCATGACAAGTTTTTGTTCCAACAATTGTTTACTGACAGGTTATTTCACTTATAATTCACTGTATCACAATTCCAGTGGGTCAGAAGATTACATACACTAAGTTGACTGTGCCTTTAAACCGCTTGGAAAATTCCAGAAAATTATGTCATGGCTTTAGAAGTTTCTGATAGGCTAATTGACATCATTTGAGTCAATTGGAGGTGTACCTGTGGATGTATTTCAAGGCCAACCTTCAAACTCAGTGCCTCTTTGCTTGACATCATGGGAAAATCAAAAGAAATCAGCCAAGACCTCAGAAAAAAAAACATTTTGCCCTCCACAAGTCTGGTTCATCCTTGGGAGCAATTTCCAAATGCCTGAAGGTACCGCGTTCATCTGTACAAACAATAGTACACAAGTATAAGCACCATGGGACCACGCAGCCGTCATACCGCTCAGGAAGGAGACGCTTTCGGTCTCCTAGAGATGAACGCACTTTGATGCGAATAGTGCAAATCAATCCCAGAACAACAGCAAAGGACGTTGTGAAGATGCTGGAGGAAACAGGTACAAATATGCACAGTAAAATGAGTCCTATATTGGCATAACCCGAAAGGAAGAAGCCACTGCTACAAAACCGCCATAAAAAAAGCCAGACTACGGTTTGCAACTGCACATGGGAACAAAGATCATACTTTTTGGAGAAATGTCCTCTGGTCTGATGAAACAAAAATAGAACTGTTTGGCCATAATGACCATCGTTATGTTCGGAGGAAAAAGGGGGAGGCTTGCAAACCGAAGAACACCATCCCAACCGTGAAGCACGGGAGTGGCAGCATTATGGTGTGGGGGTGCTTTGCTGCAGGAGGGACTGGTGCACTTCACAAAATAGATGGAATCACGAGGTAGGAAAATTTGGTGGATATGTTGAAGTAACATCTCAAGACATCAGTCAGGAAGTTAAAGCTTGGTCGCAAATGGGTCTTCCAAATGGTCAATGACCCCAAGCATACTTCCAAAGTTGTGTCAAAATGGCTTAAGGACAACAACAAAGTCAAGGTATTGGATTGACCATCACAAAGCCCTGACCTCAATCCTATAGAAAAAGTGTGTGCGAGCAAGGCCTACAAACCTGACTCAGTTACATCAGCTCTGTCAGGAGGAATGGAACAGAATTCACTCAACTTATTGTGGGAAGCTTGTGAAAGGCTACCCGAAACATTTGAGCCAAGTTAATCAATTTAAAGGCAATGCTACCAAATAATAATTGAGTGCATGTAAACTTCTGACCCACTGGGAATGTGATGAAAGAAATAATAGCTGAAATAAATCATTCTCTCTGCCATTATTCTGACATTTCACATTCTTTAAATAAAGTGGTGATCCTAACTGACCTAAGACAGGGAATTTTTACTAGGATTAAATGTCAGGAATTGTGAAAAGCTGAGTTTAAATGCATTTGGCTAAGGTGTATGTAAACTTCCGACTTCAACTGTACACTTTCACCACACCTCCCAACTAGCATTAACCACAAAACAGAGCATGTACTACATCTAGCCTACTGCACAGCTGCTCATCAAAGTCACCATTATTAGTCAGTTGTACAACCGAATGCCTTCAACCGAAATGTGTCTTCCGCATTTAACCCAACCCCTCTGAATCAGAGAGGTGCAGGGGGCTGCCTTAATCGACCTCCACGGCGCCCGGGGAACAGTGGGTTAACTGCCTTGTTCAGGGGCAGAACAACAGATTTTTTCCTTGTCAGCTCGGGGATTCGAACTTGCAACCCTCCGGTTACAAGTCCAACGCTCTAACCACTAGGCTACCTGCCGCCCATCATCAATGTCTGCATTCAGTCAGTCTGGAAGGAATTCTGCTTATTTGAGGTCAATTTCAGCTTGACATCAGAGATGAGTTGCAGTTCAATATCACCTTAAGTTCTAGATAGAAACCATGACTGAGGGCTCTATTCAATCAAACCTAGTTGTATGTTATCATCTTACCTTAGCTTCCCATTCCATCCCTGCCACGGAGATACCCAGGAGAAGGATGACGGTGATGGTGCCGATGATTCGGATGTCATTGATCTCATCCGTCATAATGCAATCCACGCTCTGAGAAATCACAGGAGAATATTAACTTCACTGTCAGACCAAGAGGTTGGAGAAACACTAAAATTCATCCCTGGCTGTCCGGTGTTCAGCTACGTTACTGTGATACTGGCCAGTTGAAAAAGCATTGCAAATATTTTGCTTTACTTTTATTTTCAACTGCTTTACAACTGAGTTTGAAACTTAACTCGCAAAATGGAATGTAAAATGCAACATACATTTGTTTACCAACCCCATCTAAAAAAACATCTGACCAAATTTTATTAAAAAATAAATAAAATAACACTACTGAAATGCAAAACAATTCTGATGAACAGAGAAAACAACAGTTCATTGTCCTCTGATCAACTTCATGCAGCTTACCGCAATCAGCAAAGTGTAAAAAAACTGCCCTCATCTGTGACTAAGGAGTAACCAATAGGCAGTGTGGGGGCAGGATTGTACCACACCGAGCCTTGCTTAAAATACTTCAAAGACCTCAAAGGAGAAGAGTCATCATTATTAACTTTGCATGAGCTGCCCCTAAATAAATAGTGTGTTTTCAGTCCTCCTTGCAAACAACCGAAGAATAAACATTGAACATTAGGAGACCCAATGCGTCCCTCACCGCTTATTAGAGATGTGGAAACAATGGTGTTAAAAAGTAGGCTTTTTCAGCAGCATTATTTAAATCTTCAAGTTAACCTTTTGAGGGAAAACCAAATATTTAATCAAAGTGAAAAAGTAACAAATAAAACTGAAAGAAAATGTTGATCTTGGATGATGACGTGAGGAAGGATTGGGTGACTTACTCCGAGGAGCTCCACAACAGTCTCTGCGAAGCCCACCACGTACATGGCGACAGCCACAGCGTTGGCAAAGGCAAAGATCAGACCAATGGAGCCGCCAAACTCTGGCCCCAAACTTCTCGATATCAAATAATACGCCCCTCCTGCAAAGAGACAGATGGACGCAGCATTTACATTCTATTTTTATTTTATTTGTCTCAGAAAGGGGATACACATTGTTTAATCAAATAACTGTATTATGTAGGCTAGCCTATTGAATTTGCATACATCAGTAAAACTAACTGCAGTACAGCCTAGTACACTCATCTCAACAACACCCTTAAAACAACATATCTGCTCAAACGAGTGGATAGGATGGAGGAGCTCCAAGATGGGAGCAAAATTAATTGACACATTTAGCTGCACAATGAGTCCGTAGTGCGACAGGCTGAGTAGAGATCCTCGTTGATTTCTCTTTATACGACCTCTCTGCTGATAGCTTTGGAGAGCACCTCAAGTGCTCATACAGACACGAGTTGGGGACAAGACAAAGGCAGGAACCAAAACGACTGATCTGTGAGGGGGTGGACAAATTCATGTTGGGTCATGCTTGAGCACATGGGGGATATTTTGCTGGCTCTATTCGTTCCACCTACACTCAAATTCTAGTTTTCTTGGCCACATACACAAATTTATCAGATGTTGTGAAATGCTTGTGTTCCTAGCACCAACAGTGCAGTAATATCTAACAATTCACAACAATACACACACATCTAAAGTAAAAGAATAGAGTTAATAAATATATAAATAATAGGACGAGCAATGTCGGAGTGGGATTCACTAAAATACACTAGAATAGAATACAGTATATACATATGAAATGAGTAAAGCATTATGTAAACATTAATAAAGTGACTAGTGTTCCATGTCTATGTATATAGGGCAGCAAGCTCTAAGGTGCAGGGTTGAGTAACTGGGTGGTATCTGGTTAGTGATGGCTATTTAACAGTCTGATGGCCTTGAGATAGAAGCAGTTTTCCAGACTCTCGGTCCCATTCAAGCTTCAACATCAGTACGTCAAATTGAACAACAGTTCAGGAATATCCCCTGAAAGTCAAACTTTCAGAGAGCACATTTTGATTTGCCCACTGTAAAATTGACATTTTGATATTGAGAGACCACTTGGAGGGAGATGTGGAAATATATGGAAACATTTGTTTGGATGGGATTAAAAACCTACACAGTGCTGTAATTGGGAGTATTACAGTAATCCCGAAGAATGGCATGTGATTTTGATCTACTCTTGACATCATAATGCACCAACTTCACTTTGCTAGAGCAGGTGCAGCAGCAGCAGGGGGAACGTTCTCTTAGGCAAAGGTTTGTTTGAACATGATACAGATATTACCAAGGGGCAAAAAAGGTGTTAGCCTTGGTGAAAAGTTTTTGCATTCCACCGAAGGGTAATGGATTAGCCTACTTCAAAAGAAAATCAATTCAGGAGGAGCAGATGTTGAAATTAGTGTGTGTGTGTGTGTGTGTTTCGGTTACTCTGCTGTTCTAGACAAAACCATAGCCACTATATGGAGTCTCTCTTGCCGCCTGTAGCCGAAAACAATCTGGCTGTGGTAGACTGAAAACCTTATGAAAATGTATCGAATAGGCGGTCTCCAGGAGGAGTACCCTGCAGAAAACACAAATATCCTTTACTACAATATGATTACATCACCAGCGCATTTTAAACTAAATCCAATCCTTTGTTTTTCCTTGCCCTAATATCCATTTCAGACCTCCCTGCCAGCACTGGTCTCTTTCAGTGACTTGAGGGACAACTGCTGCAAATTTAGAAACACAATACTGAATTTCCCCTCATGCTGCGACAACTGGGACCAATGTGTGGACAGTATTTTCCCCCTCCTCCATTCGACTCCAAATGATTCAGGGAACATTTTATTGAGGCCCTCAACTGATAATGCATATTCTGTCAAGTGAGCCGGCCACTGCTCTGTTAAAGGTTAGCCTATCAGTAGTGTGGGAGCCCTCAGCACCATTCATCCAAACATGCCAAGAAAAGGCCAGAACAAAACCACACTAAATAAAAATCAGCATGAAGCGACCTTGCGCAACACATGAGAAATATATGAAGGTGGAATTATGAATGCAAAACTGAGCAGACTGTTGGGAGAGCCATCTCTTGAATTATATATATTTTTTTCTACAGTATTAATCTATTGATATGAGAGGCTCATTTCTATGCACCAATAGCCAAATCTAGTGTTCGGAAGTGCCAAGATCAGACAGCGCTGGTAAAAACGGTAAAGGGAAATTCCACGGTAACAGGTTGATGCTGATACTCAGACTTTAAAATGTGTCAAACAAGACTTAATTTTTACAAAAACACTGATGATCGTCCTTATGTCTTTAGTCACCTATTCTAAAGCCTTACTATAAATAACCAGACATTGCAAACGGTTAATGATTTATGAGAAGCATATTCATTAAAACTCTATATATACAAAAGTATGTGGACACACCTTCAAAATTTGTAGATTTGGCAATTTCAGCCACACCAGTTGCTGACGGGTGTATAAAATCGAGCACAGCCATGCAATCTCCATGGACAAACATTGGCAGTAGAATTGCCTTACTGAAGAGCTCAGTGACTTTCAACGTGGTACCATCACAGGATGCCACCTTTCCAACAAGTCAGGTTGTCAAATTTCTGCCCTGCTAGAGCTGCCTCGGTCAACTGTAAGTGCTGTTATTGTGACGTGGAAACGTCTAGGAGCAACAACGGCTCAGCCGCGAAGTGGTAGGCCACACAAGCTCACAGAACGGGACTGCCACGTGCTGAAGAGCGTAAAATTTGTCTGTCCTCGGTTGCAACACTCACTATCAAGTTCCAAACTGCATCTGGAAGCAACGTCAGCACAATAACTGTTCGTCGGGAGCTTCATTAAATGTGTTTCCATAGCTGAGTAGCCGCACACAAGCCTAAGATCACTATGCACAATGCCAAGCGTCAGCTGGAGTGGTGTGAAGCTTGCCGCCATTGGACTCTGGAGCAGTGGAAACGCGTTCTCTGGAGTGATGAATCACACTTCACCATCTTGGTTTGGTAGATGCCAGGAGAACACTACCTGCCCCAATGCATAGTGCCAACTATAAAGTTTGGTGGAGGAGGAATAATGGTCTGGGGCGGTTTCATGGTTCGGGCTAGGCCCCTTAGTTCCAGTGAAGGGAAATCTTATTGCTACAGCATACAATGACATTCTGTGCTTCCAACTTTGTGGCAACAGTTTGGGGAAGGCCCTTTCCTGTTTCAGCACAACAATGCCCACGTGCACAAAGCGAGGTCCATACAGAAATGGTTTGTTGAGATTGGTGTGGAATAACTTGACTGGCCTGCACAGAGCCCTGACCTCAACCTCATCAAACATCTTTGGGATGAATTGGAACGTCGACTGCGAGCCAGGCCTAACACCTTTTATTGAATTTCTTGCATTGTGAATGTTATTTGTTCATTGTGTCATGTCTTCTTTCCATTGGCCGATGCATTGTGGGAATGTATAACCCTGTGCGTTATTGTGGTTTGGAGAAGACAGACAGGTAACAGGTTGGCATGTTCCTGGTTTACAGGCATGATTGAAGCATGGATTTTCTTTGGAGTTAATTAGACCTACCTTTTTGTTCATTGTCCTGTTTATTTGTTTTTGTAATTACTTGTACAGTCGACAGCTTAGTATCTTTCCGTTTGCTAATAAAACCCTCACTCTGGGCAAGAAAAAAACACATCCTCCTCGCATGCATCCTCACTGTTCCAATCCAACCGCATGGTCAACCTCACAAACACAACAACCTTGCAGATGCCAAGTTTGGTAACAGAATGATGGTATTGGTGCTGTTGGTGCCACCATGGGAAACGGCAGGAGCTGGTGCGTCCATAGCATTTTAAATATGTCGGTGAGTCTCTGTTCTGTGGCGCACAAGGTGATGAAGTTACACTTTTACACAATTCAATACTAAATGTTTGCCATCAGATATCTTAATGGCTTTCTGCCAGAAGTCAATATTCTGGATGAGTTGTCTACGTAGCTTCTGTTTTTTTCTCCTCCGTTCTTCTCCCCTCTGCTCCACGTACAAATGCTGCTCTTGCTTCAGAAAAGCATGCATCACAACTTTTTCCCTCTCAGACAGTCCTAGCTAAAATCTGGCTTGGGAAATGTATCTTTGCTAAGAAGCCGTGTTTATTTTTGACCATTTTAATTTAAAACAATCACAGTAAGGTATTTAATTGTTACCCAGAAATGATTTGATATTGAGATAAAAATGACTGCATTGGACCTTTAAAGATGCAAAGGTTCATACCTCCTCGTACAAAGCCGTTAGTCGCAATCGCTGAGGTCGAAAGGCCGGTGATGGTGGTCACAACTGTTGCCATGAGAACAATCACACAGGAGAGAACTGAAAGAAAATGGAGGACATGATTAACTAGCGACAAAACAAAATCAGCATTAACATTTCTACAAACTCCTAGGAGGCATATAACTGCTATAATGAGCATCAATAAGCAGCTAATTTGCTCGTTGAGCCTTTCTCACTCATATTCACACATGGGTTAGGGTTAGAAGGCCTGTGAATGGTAACGGCTCTGCTACAAAAACAAGCTAGTTTGTGACAGTTGCCTGCATGTGTTGCCGTGTGGCAACATTTCACATCTGGATGGTAAATGGTCAAAAGGTGATGGGAGAAAGAGGGGTGGTTTGGTGGGGTGGCTGGGGGAATCGGGGTGACGTTGTGTGTGAATTAAAACAGTAATTCACATGAACTCCCAAGATCTACTCCATGGTGTAGTCTTACCAATTCCCGCCTGGCCCACGATCCATGACATGCGGATGAAGAGCATCACGCCCCAAATGTTCAACATGCAGCGCACCTGCACAAAGGAAGGGGTGGCAGTTAGGATGCAGGTGAGGTAATGGGAACACTTCACTCAACAAAGCGCTTTCCAATAACCTGGCCTTGGAACATCGCTGGTAGGAATCCACTAGATGTCCAAGACTTGATGCAGGATTCAATCACAATTTGACCTGAATGAATGTTAATGGTAAAATTCCAAACCTAGTGAAAGTAGCAGCTGTGTCATCGACTTGTCTTAAAAATTGCTACGAGCACCAAGATTGCAACTTAATGTTAGAAGAAATGTTTAAACAGTGATTTAAGTCCTGATATAATTTGGAAAACTCTTTGGATAACAATGAAATACAGGATATTAAATGTTGCTATCAGTATAAGACGTGAAAATAAATGCTGGCTGCCCAACTAGCCCTTCTCTTTAAAATACAACATTTGAAAACCTGGCCAAGGTAGGTGTAAGGAAAAGGTACACTTTTAATGACCAGCCTAATTTAAAATCAAATCCCTGTCAACCTCAAAGAACATTCATCGGTATCTACCACAGTTTTATCAATTTCAGTACAAATATCTTGGCATTGAGTAGTATCAAACTCATTGATTAGCATCTTACCCACCAGGAATCTTTTGTGGAATGCAGAACAAAAGTAGGGCTGGCACAATTACCCTGTAACTGAAAGTTATGGATGAAGATCGCCATGAAAGTAAAATAACAGTCATAACCATATTTTGTAAATATTTTTTTTTTATTGTGGAACGAACCGAAGACAGGACAGCCAGGCATTTGTACGGTTGAGTCCGTTTCTTCAGTAACATGGACTCCTAACAACATGATGAAACTTTGTTGCTCCTTGCTGAAACATTTAAGGCAAACAAGTCTTCACTTGCCTAGGCAACACCCCCTCTGCCTGTAGCAGCAGCAGCACACATAGAAATAGAATGTGCTTGGAACATCTAACCCTGGCAATTTGACGCGTAAACTCATGGGTACACTGGTAGTGGCCGCCTGGTATTGTGATGCAATCATTTCCATGGTAATGTAAAATGTTCATTCAAATTATGTTGTTACATCAGATTCCGCTGCACTGATCTGTCTCGTATCTCACAAAGGACAATGGGATTGAGCAAACGTAGTCCGGCTACAATGGACTGCCACAGCATTCAAAAATATTAACTAGGTGACATCAAAAATTCCTAAAATAATCTAAGATAAAACAAATGTCAATAATTGTGATTTTTGGGGGGGGTGAAGAAGTCTTAGTCGCCCAATTTTACATCTAGCTAAGGAATATTGTGCTTCAAATGAACAGTATTTCTGAAGTTTGACTTTGGGCACGAAAGCTAGCATTTATTTATTATAATTATTTTTTATAACCTTTATTTAACTAGACAAGTCAGTTAAGAACAAATTCTTATTTACAATGACGGTCTAGGAACAGTGGGTAAACTGTCTTGTTCACGGGCAGAACCACAGATTTTTACTTTGTCAGCTTGGGGATTCAATCTAGCAACCTTTCAGTTACTGGCCCAACTCTCTAACCACTAGGCTACCTGCCGCCCCAATTTGTCAGCAACTATGGAGCCAGTCACTGAAATGTTCTTTGACTGAAACGATAACCAACCAGCTACCTATTATTTAGTGCTGCACACACAATGTTAAATCTTCCAACAAATGCTAGCTATCAAGCTCCTGTAGCGAGTAGTGATAATGCGTACATTGAGTTTTCATGAAGCAGCTGTTCTTCTACCACAAGTCATTGCAGTAGCCTCCCGAGTCAGCTGCTGTGCTCAACTGAACCAACAATACTATCATGGCGAAACATGCTTATCTACAATTTCTGATAACACTCAGTTCCTCTTAATTTGTGCGGCTGCATGTCTACAACTTGAGGGTCATTTAAACCGGCTTAGCAAGCTTTTTATGTCAGTGAAGGAAGAGCTACTTACAGTTAGCTACACAGCGGATCAAGTCACTGCACTGGCGACCAATGTCCTTGCACAGAATGTTTTTTTTTATTTTCTCACAATTACAAACTATTAACTGTCCCAACGTTTAATAATTTCTCTAGCTAGTAATTCTGCCTATTTCATGGAGAGTCAATCGAGCACGCAGACATATAAAACAAATTATGAAAGGAGTTTGGACACCTACTCATTAAAGGATTTGTCTTTATTTTTACTATTTTCCACATTGTAGATTAATAGTGAAGACATCACACCTATGAAATAACACATATGGAATCATGTAGTAACCAAAAAAGTGTTAAACAAATCTAAATATATTTAATATTTGAGATTCTTCCAAGTAGCCACCCTTTGGCTTGATGCAAGCTTTGCACACTCTTGGCATTCTCTCCCCCAGCTTCACCTGGAATGCTTTTCCAAAAGTTCCCACATATGCTGAGCACTTGTTGGCTGTTTTTCCTTCACTCTGCGGTCCAACTCATCCCAAACCATCTCAATTGGGTTGAGGTCGGGTGATTGTGGAGGCCAGGTCATCTGATGCAGCACTCCATCACTATCCTTCTTGGTCAAATAGTCCTTCCACAGCCTGGAGGCGTGTTAGGTCATTGTCCTGTTGAAAAACAAAGGATAGTCCCACTAAGCGCAAACCAGATGGGATGGCGTATCGCTGCAGAATGATGTGGTAGCCATGCTGATTAAATGTGCCTTGAATTCTAAATAAATCACACACAGTGTCACCCACAAAGCACCCCCACACCATCACACCACCTCCTCCATGCTTCACGGTGGGAACCACACAAGCAGAGATCATCTGTTCACCTACTCTGCTTCTCACAACGACAGCGGTTGGAATAAAAAATCTCAAATTTGGACTCATCAGACCAAAGGACAGATTTCCACCAGTCTAATGTCCATTGCTCGTGTTTCTTGGCCCAATCAAGTCTCTTCTTCTTATTGGTTACCTTTAGTTGTGGTTTCTTTGCAGAAATTCGACCATGAAGACCTGATTCACGCAGTCTCCTATGAACAGTTGATGTTGAGATGTGTCTGTTACTTGAACTCCATGAAGCATTTATTTGGGCTGCAATTTCTGAGGCTGATAACTCTACAACTGCAGCAGAGGTAACTCTGGGTCTTCCTTTCCTGTGGAGGTCCTCATGAGAGCCAGTTTCATCATAGCGCTTGATGGTTTTTGCAAGTGCACTTGAACTTTCAAAGTACTTAAAATGTTTCAGATTGACTAACCTTCATGTCTTAAAGTAATGGACTGTCGTTTCTCTTTGCTTATTTGAGCTGTTCATGCCATAATATGGACTTGGTCTTTAACCAAATAGGGCTATCTTCCAGCAGCATACCAACCTGCATCCCACTGCTGGCTTGCTTCTGAAGCTAAGCAGGGTTGGTCCTGGTCGGTCCCTGGACGGGAGACCAGATGCTGCTGGAAGTGGTGTTGAAGGGCCAATAGGAGGCACCCTTTCTCTGGTCGAAAAAAAAATATATCCAAATGCCCCAAGGCAGTATTTGGGGACATTGCCCTGTGTAGGGTGCCGTCTTTCGGATGGAATGTTAAATGGGTGTCCTGACTCTCTGTGCTCACTAAAGATCCCATGGCACTTATCGTAAGAGTAGGGGTGTTAACCCCTGGTGTCCTGGCTAAATTCCAAATATGGCCATATTAAAATAAATAAAAACCCTTGAATGAGTAGGTGTCCAAACTTTTGACTGGTACTGTATGTTAACATTTTTTGAATGGTGGATTTTTTTTATGACACCTTTACTTAACTCGGCAAGTCAGTGGACGCTCAATATTCAAATTTGAATACGAGTTCTACATCCTACAAGACAAATCGGTTGCGGGACGAGCGTCGCCATCTGACGTGAGACAATGCAGCAAATATTGATGGGTACACTTCCTTCTTTTACTTCCTGCTTTGCTTTTATGGGTACACTCGGAATGGCAGTCAGTCCACCTATTATGCCATCATTGACTTGAATGGGGACACCCGTTCTATTATTTTTATTTCTATGGCAAAACATGCTATTCTAAACGGCTATTACAGTGACCACGGTCATTTGGCTGGCCAATAACAGTCATCCAAAATTCCATGACCGTCACAGCCCTAAATAAATGTGATACAAGTTCCTACTGCTATTAAAACAGTCAGATGGGTGAGAGAGCAGAGATAAAGGAGAGGAAGGAAGGCTTTTACATGTCAAAATACAAGCTGGGTAACAAGAAACAGAATATCTGAGAAAGAACTAACTGTGCTGCATATCTGTCAGAACCGAAAACTTCATACAAAGAGGAAATGGCTTGAAATAAAACTGTTTACACTAGCTGTCATGAACGTGGTTAAAAGTACTTTACATTTTAGACAGGCACAGCGGTCCAAGGCACTGCATCTCAGTGCTAGAGGCGTCACTACAGACTATAGTTCGATTCCATGCTGTATCACAACCGGCCGTGATTGGGAGTCCCATAGGCCCAGCATCATCCGGGTTAGGGTTTGTAGGCCGTCATTGTAAATAAGAATTTGTTTTTAACTGACTTGCCTAGTTAAATAAAGGTTAAATAAATAAATAAAATGTAATGTGTGACAAATTTTCAAAGCCTGAGAGATTCTTACACTAGACTCTCAGAAACATTTTATGGCCTGGACAGACCACGAAGGATTAATCACCAAAGCATTTCTCGCTAGTGGCACAGAATCTTGAGTAGAATGTGATCGACTCACATCTCAATTATTGAGGTTCCTCTTTGACTGCTATAGGACTGATAAAATATGACAGCCAAGGGAATCTTAAGTTGAATGATATGTTAACTTAATACTAAAAGAGGCCTAGCCTGATTGTGGGGTCATGAAGGAATTTCTCCATACTTCGAATGAGAGGGCAGAAAAATATACTATGGACAAAATCCTGACTTGAACACCAAGTCAGGATTTCCGTCCATGCCATTGAACATTGTGTTCAAGAATAACTTGAGGACAATGCATGCCCTACAATGTCAGAACTACAAAGAGAAGTGCTTATGATGCAGTAGCAATGGTAGACGCAGGGGTCAAAGAGAAACAGCTGAAAGTAGACACATAAAAAGGGAGGGGGAGATGGAGATCGAAATACAGGGATATTGATGGGGAAACGTCACATTGTGTCACATAACAAAAAGGTCAGCAGGAGGACAAAGCTCTCAGGAGATGCAAAAGGTAAAACAGAGTCTGTCGGTTGACCACTCACCAGCACCCCTTTGATCCACCCGAACTTGACCGCTCCCTTAGGCTCGGCCGCCTCCTTGGCTGCGGCCTCCTCAGCCGGTGTCAGCTCATCCCCGTTGGCGAAGCCATCCTCAAATGGCTCCTGTAAACAAAATGAGCCAGACCGCTATGGTCAGCATACACAATGGAGAAAGACATCTGACTAACAATATCTATGAATTAAACCCATGCTTATTCATTTCTAGAAACAATCTACCAGATTTTTCTCTTACAGAACATGTATTCTCTCACACAGACACTGACTAATCTGTCCTCGTATCAGCTGGAGAAGGTCAAACACAGGAAGCATCCCTCCTGTGCAGAGACAATGCCGTGACGTGCGTGGCTGTCCCACCAAGTCGGTCTCTCAGGGCCCACCAATACATGCTGTTCCATCTATGTGTCCCAGGACGCTCCCAGCCTGCAGCCACCCCCAAGAATTGTCATTTGAATTCTGTAAAGTGAGTGTGGAAGACGTGAAAAAAAATAAAATTGTTGTCTATCAACAATGACAAGCCACGGGGTTCTGACAACTTAGATGGAAAATTACTGAGGATAATAGTGGATTATACTGCCACTCTATTTGCTATATCTTCAATCTAAGCCTACTAGAAAGTGTGTGCCCTCAGGCCTGGAGGGAAGCTAAAGTCATTCCGCTACCTAAGAATTGCCTCAAATAGCCAATCAATCAGCCTTTTACCAAACCTTGGTAAACTTTGGGGAAAAATTGTGTTTTACCAGATACAATGCTAAACTCAGCAAAAAAAAAAAAAGAAAACGTCCTCTCACTGTCAACTGCGTTTATTTTCAGCAAACTTAACATGTGTAAATATTTGTATGAACATCAGATTCAACAACTGAGACATGAACTGAACAACATGTGACTAACAGAAATGCACTGCATTAAGTACTGCAGTGCATCTCCTCCTCATGGACTGCACCAGATTTGCCACTTCTTGCTGTGAGATGTTACCCCACTCTTCCACCAAAGCACCTGCAAGTTCCCGGACATTTCTGGGGGGTGGGATGGCCCTAGCCCTCACCCTCCGATCCAATAGGTCCCAGACATGCTCAATGGGATTGAGATCCTGGCTCTTCGCTGGCCATGGCAGAACACTGACATTCCGGTCTTGCAGGAAATCACGCACACAAAGAGCAGTATGGCTGGTGGCACTGTCATGCTGGAGGGTCATGTCAAGTCTTCCCTGTAACGCACAGCGTTGAGATTGCCTGCAATGACAAACTTAGTCCGATGATGCTGTGACACACCGCCCCAGACCATGACGGACCCTCCACCTCCAAATTGATCCCGCTCCAGAGTACAGGCCTCGGTGGAACGCGACAATAAACGCGAATCCGACCATCACCCCTGGTGAAACAAACCGCGACTCGTCAGTGAAGAGCAGTTTTTGCCAGTCCTGTCTGGTCCAGTGACGGTGGGTTTGTGCCCATAGACGACGTTGTTGCCGGTGATGTCTGGTGAGGACTTTTATAGCATATTGCGGACAGTCTGAGCACTGATGGAGGGATTGTGAGTTCATTGTGTAACTCGGGCAGTTGTTGTTGCCATCCTGTACCTATCCCACAGGTGTGATGTTCAAATGTACCGATCCTGTGCTGGTATTGTTACACGTGGTCTGCCACTGCGAGGACGATCAGCTGTCCGTCCTGTCTCCCTGTCTTAGGCGTCTCACAGTACGGACATTGCAATTTATTTCCCTGGCCACATCTGCAGTCCTCATGCCTCCTTGCAGCATGCCTAAGGCACGTTCACTCACGAGCAGGGACCCTGGGCATCTTTATTTTGGTGTTTTTCAGAGTCAGTAGAAAGGCCTCTTTAGTGTCCTAAGTTTTCATAACTGTGACCTTAATTGCCTACCGTCTGTTTGGTGTTAGTGTCTTAACGACTGTTCCACAGGAGCATGCTCATTAATTGTTTATGGTTCATTGAACAAGCATGGGAAACAATTTTTTACACTTCATAACGAAGATCTGTGAAGTTATTTGGATTTTCACGAACTATCTTTGAAAGACAAGGTCCAAAAAAAGGGACGTTTCTTTTTTTGCAGAGTTTATTTTACTGTAAACAAACAGAATTTCAGCACGCTTATAGGGAAGGACATTCAACAAGCACGGCACTTACACAAATCAGTGATGATTGGCTGAGAGAAATTGATAAAATAATTTTGGGGGCTTTTTTGCTAGACTTCAGTGCAGCTTTTGACATCGATCATAGTCTGCTGATGGAAAAACTTGTGTTATGGCTTTACACCCCCTGCTATATTGTGGATAAAGAGTTACCCGTCTAACAGAACACAGAGGGTGTTCTTTAATGGAAGCCTCTCCAACATAATCCAGGTAGAATCAAGAATTCCCCAGGGCAGCTTTGTAGGTCCCTTACTTTTTTCAATCTTTACGAATTACTTGCCATTGGCCTTGAGTAAAGCCAGTATGTCTAGGTTTGCGGATGACTCAACAGCATACACGTGAGTGAATCACTGCAACACTTAAGAAAGAGCTGCAGTTAGTTTCAGAATGGGTGGCAATGACTAAATTCGTCCTAAATAGTTCATAAACTAAAAGCATTGTATTTGGAAAAAATCATTCACAAAACCTTAAACCTCAAAAAAATCTTGTAATAAATAAATGTGGAAATTGAGCAGGTTGAGGTGACTAAACTGCTTGGAGTAACCCTGGACTGTAAACTGTCATGGTCAAAACATATTGATACAACAGTAGCTAAGATGGGGAGAAGTCTGTCCATAATAAAGCGCTGTTCTGCCTTTTTAACAACACTATCAACAAGGCAGGTCCTACAGGCTATTGTTTTGCCGCACCTGGACTATTGATCAGTCGCGTGGTCAGGTGCCACAAAAAGGGAACTCAGAAAATTACAATTGGCTCAGAACAGGGCAGCACGGTTGGCCCTTAAATTTACAGAGCTAACATGAATAATTTGCATGTAAATCTCTCATGGCTCAAAGTGGAGGAGAGATGGACTTTGTCACTACTTGTTTTTGTAAGAATTGTTGACATGCTGAACGCACCAAGGTGTCTGTTTAAGCTACTAGCACACAGCTCTGACAACCATGCATACCCCACAAGACATGCCAGGCGCACAGTACTACATAGAGCCATGGCTACATAGAAATCTATTGCACATCAGGTAACTGATGCACGCAGTAGAATCAGATTTAAAAAACCGATAGAAATACAAATCCTATTTTATTGGTCACATACACATGGTTATCAGATGTTATTGTGAGTGTAGTGAAATGCTTGTGCTTCTAGTTCCAACAGTGCAGCAATATCTAACAATTCCACAACAAATACCTAATACACACAAATCTAAGTAAAGGAATGGAATAAGAATATATAAATATATAGATGAGCAATGTCAGAGCGGCACAGGCTAAGATATAATACAGTAAAAAGATATGAGATGAGTAATGCAAGATATGTAAACATTATAGTCAAATCAACATTTATTTGTCACGTGCGCAGAATACAACAGGTGTAGACCTTACAGTGAAATGCTTACTTACAGACTCTAACCAAAAGTGGTGAACAATAGGTAAGTAAAGAAATAAAAACAACAGTAAAATAAACTGAAAAATAACAGTAGTGAGCTATAACAGTAGCAAGGCTTCATACAGGCACCGGTTAGTCGGGCTGATTGAGGTAGTATGTACATGTAGATATGGTTAAAGTGACTATGCATACATGATAAACAGAGAGAAGCAGTAGCGTAAAACTGGGGTTGGTTGGTGACAGACACAATGCAGATAGCCCGGTTAGCCAATGTGCGGGGGCACTGGTTGGTCGGGACTATTGAGGTAGTATGTACAGGAATGTATAGTTAAAGTGACTATGCATATATGATAAACAGAGAGTAGCAGCAGTGTAAAAAAGAGGGGTTGGGGGGGAGCACTACGCAAATAGTCCAGGTGGCCATTTGATTACCTGTTCAGGAGTCTTATGGCTTGGGGGTAAAAACTGTTGAGAAGCCTTTTTGTCATAGACTTGGCACTCCTGTACCGCTTTCCATGCGGTAGCAGAGAGAACAGTCTATGACTGGGGTGGCTGGGGTCTTTGACAATTTTTAGGGCCTTCCTCTGACACCGCCTGGTGTAGAATAGCCCCAGTGGTGTACTGGGCCGTACGCACTACCCTCTGTAGTGCTTTGCGGTCAGAGGCCGAGCATTTGCGTACCAGGCAATGATGCAACCAGTCAGGATGCTCTCGATGTTGCAGATGTAGAACGTTTTGAGGATCTCAGGACCCATGCCAAATCGTTTTAGTTTCCTGAGTGGGAATAGGCTTTGTTGTGCCCTCTTCACGACTGTCTGGTGTGTTTGGACCATTCTAGTTTGTTGGTGATGTGGACACCAAGGAACATGAAGCTCTCAACCTGCTCCACTACAGCCCCGTCGATGAGAATGTGGGCGTGCTAGGTCCTCCTTTTCCTGTAGTCCACAATCAACTCCTTAGTCTTGGTTACGTTGAGGTATAGGTTGTTACTCTGGCACCACCCGGCCAGGTCTCTGACCTCCTCCCTATAGGCTGTCTCGTCGTTGTCAGGCCTACCACTGTTGTGTCGTCTGCAAACTTAATAATGGTGTTGGAGTCGTGCCTGGCCATGCAGTCGTGGGTGAACAGGGAGTACAGGAAGGGACTGAGCACGCACCCCTTGGGGGCTCCAGTGTTGAGGATCAGCGTGGCAGATGTGTTGTTACCTACCCTCACCACCTGGGGGCGGCCCGTCAGGAAGTTCAGGATCCAGTTGCAGAGGGAGGTGTTTAGTCCCAGGATCCTTAGCTCAGTGATGAGCTTTGAGGGTAAAATGGTGTTGAACGCTGAGCTTCCGGGTTAGAGTCCCGCACCTTGAAAGCGGCAGCTCTACCCTTCAGCTTAGTGCGAATGTTGCCTGTAATCCATGGCTTCTGGTTGGGGTATGTACGTACAGTCACTGTGGGGACGACGTCCTCGATGCACTTATTGATAAAGCTAGTGACTGATGTGGTGTACTCCTCAATGTCATCGGAAGAATCCCGGAACATGTTCCAGTCTGTGATAGCAAAACAGTCCTGTAATTTAGCATCTGCTTCATCTGACCACTTTCTTTATAGACCAGGTTACTGGTGCTTCCTGCTTTATTTTTGCTTGTTAGCAGAAATCAGGAGGATAGAGTTGTGGTCGGATTTACCAAATGGAGGGCGAGGGAGAGCTTTGTATGCGTCTCTGTGTGTGGAGTACAGGTGATCTAGAATTTTTTCCCCTCTGGTTGCACATTTAACATGTTGATAGAAATTAGGTAGAACTGATTTAAGTTTCGCTGCATTGAAGTCTCCGGCCACTAGGAACGTCACCTCTGAGTGAGTGGTTTCCTGTTTGCTTATTTCCTTATACAGCTGACTGAGTGCGGTCTTAGTGCCAGCATCCGTCTGTGGTGGTAAATAAACAGCTATGAAAAGTATAGCTGAAAACTCTCTAGGCAAGTAGTGTGGTCTGCAATTTATCACAAGATACTCTACCTCAGGCGAGCAAAATCTAGAGACTTCCTTAGATTCCGTGCACCAGCTATTGTTTACAAATATGCTCAGACCAGTCTTACCGGAATGTGCGGTTCTATCTTGCCGGTGCAGCATATATCCCACTAGCTGAATATCCATGTCATCATTCAGCCAAATAACGCAGGAAAAAAACACATAATAGCACAATTGGTTGGGCGCCCGTAAAACTGCTGCCATTTCTTCCGGCGCCATTTTTTCATTTAAGTAGCATTATTAAAGTGACTACTGTTCCATTTATTAAAGTGGCCAATGATTTCAGATCTGTATGTAGGCAGCAGCCTCTCTGTCCTAGTGATGGCTGTTTAACAGTCTGATGGCCTTGAGATAGAAGCAGTTTTTCAGTCTCTAGGTCCCAGGTTGTACTGGCCTTGCCTTCTGGATGGTAGCGGGGTGAACAGGCTGTGGTTACGGTGGTTGTTGTCCTTGATGATCATTTTGCCTTCCTGTGACATCGGGTGCTGTAGGTGTCCTGGAGGGCAGGTCGTTTTCCCCCAGTGATGCGGTTGTGGGCAGTGCAGTTACCGTACCAGGCGGTGACACAGCCCCACAGGATGCCCTCAATTGTGCATCTGTAAAAGTTTGTGACAAGCCAAATCTCTTCAGCCTCCTCATGATTGAGTTGGAGGCGTGCATGGCCACGCAGTCATGGGTGAACAGGTAGTACAGGAGGGGGTTGAGAACGCACCCTTGTGGGGCCCCAGTGTTGAGGATCAGCGGAGTGGAGATGTTGTTTCCTACCTTCACCACCTGGGGGCGGCTCGTCAGGAAGTCCAGGACCCAATTGCACAGGGTGGGGTTGAGACCCAGGGCCTCAAGCTTAATGATGAGCTTGGAGGGTACTATATGGTGTTGAATGCTGAGCTATAGTCAAACAGCATTCTTACATAGGTATTCCTTTGCAGATGAGATAGGGCAGTGTGATGGCGATGGCATCGTCTGTGGACCTATTGGGGCAGAAAGCAAATTGAAGTGGTTCTAGGGTGACAGGTAAGGTGGAGGTGATATGATCCTTGACTAGTCTCAAAGCACTTCATGATGACAGAAGTGAGTGCTACGGGGCAATAGTCATTTAGTTAAGTTACCTTTGTATTCTTGGGTACAGGAACAATGCTGGCCATCTTGAAGCATTTGGGGACAGCAGACTGGGATAGGGATTGATTGAATATGCACATAAACACACCAGCCAGCTGGTCTGCGCATGCTCTGAGGACGTGGCTAGGGATGTCGTCTGGGCCGGCAGCCTTGCAAGGGTTAACACGTTTAAATGTCTTACTCACGTCGGCCATGGAGGAGGAAAGCCCACATTTCTTGGTAGCGGGCCGCGTCGGTGGCACTGTATTATCCTCGAAGCGGGCAAAGAAGGTGTTTAGTTTGTCTGGAAGCAAGACGTCGGTGTCCGCGACGTGGCTGGTTTTCCTTTTGTAGTCCGTGATTGTCTGTTGACCCTGCCACATACTTCTCGTTTCTGAGCCGTTGAATTGCGACTCCACTTTGTCGCTATACTGACATTTTGCTTGTTTGATTGCCTTGGAGGAAAATGACTACTCTGTTGGAATTGTGCCATATTCCCAGTCTCCTTGCCATGGTTAAATGCGTACACACTTTCAGTTTTGCGCGAATGCTGCCATCTATCCACAGTTTCTGGTTAGAGTAGGATAGTCACAGTCTCCAATGTCTCCATTGCACTTCCTTATAAACTCACTCACCAAATCAGCGTATACGTCAATATTATTCTCTGATGCTACCCGGAACATATACCCAGTCGGCGTGATCAAAACAAATCTCGGAGTGTGGATTCCAATTGGTCAGACCAGCGTTGAATAGTCCTTAGCACGGCTACTTCCTGTTTGAGTTTCTGCCTATAGGAAGGTAGGAGCAAAATAGAGTCGTGGTCAGATTTGCCAAAAGGAGATGGGCCGGGGCTTTGTATGCATCGCGGAAGTTAGAGTAACAATGGTCCAGCGTTATTCCAGCGCGACTGCTACAGTGGATATGCTGATAGCCTTTTTCTCAAATTTTCTTTGTTAAAATCTCCAGCTACAATAACTGCAGCCTCAGGATATATGGTTTCCAGTGAGTCCAGTGAAGTTCCTTGAGGGCCGTCGTGGTATTGGCTTGCAGGGGGGATATACACGACTGTGACAATAATCAAAGAGAATTCTCTTGGGAGATAATTACAGTCGGCATTTGATTGTGAGGAATTCTAGGTCAGGTGAACAAAAGGACTTGAGTTCCTGTATGTTGTTACAATTACACCATGAGTCGTTAATCATGAAACATACACCCCCCCGCCCTTCTTCCCGGAGTGATGCACTGAGAATCCAGATGGCTGTACCGACTCAGACAGCATATCCCGAGTGAGCCATGTTCTGTCAAACAGAGTAGCACCCCACCACTCCGTAAGTAGTTAAGAACAAATTCTTATTTACAATGACGGCATACCCCAGCCAAAACCGGACGGCACTTGGCCAATTGTGCACCGCCCTATGGGACTCCTAATCACGGCCGGATGTGATACAGCCTGGATTCGAACCAGGGACTGTAGTGGCATGATAAGACACACGTACACATGGTTGTTGTATTGTAGATATATGATAGTTGAGTAGTGATCCTGAGGGAACACACTTCATGTGTTACGGGCACTGAACAAAAGGCCGACCCCAAACAACATTTACACATGTATAGTAGTGATTAGGGAAAAAACTTGATAGTTACAAATCAGGATATTATTTTTGATGATGCATCTTATTATTTTGACAATATCACAATATTATTCTTGCACTAGTTGGCTGTACCTGCACCAAAACTCCACAGTATTTTCTCTTCTTAGCTTGTTCTCAATCTTCTTTTTAAATAGGGAGCCAATTTGTTTTCAGCAGTTTTATTTCCCTGACTGATCAAAACTTGTTGTTTTCTCATGTTCTCTCGTCTCTCTGCAGCAGACATATGGTGATCAATATGTTTGGAACATAAAATTGTAATAAAATCACAGTATCGAATCGCAATACATATAGAATCGTGAGAATCCCAATACATATTGTATCAGCACCATAGAGACAATATCGTATTGTGAGGTCCCTGGCAATTCCTAGCCCTAATGTATAGGGATAAGCCCACTCGCCACTGGCGGTGTGGAAAAGTGAAGTGACCATCGTCTTGCATGCAAACGTCCGTCTGAATGTGCGCTCAAATAGGGCATTGCCAGGGTTCGATGCACCAATCAGGCCCAGAGAGAGGGCCAGACAGCGGCGTCCCGGTCAGCCACGGTTCCATAGTCTCTGTTTCGGGAGGATTTTAAATAAACATAGGAACATCCATGTATGGATGACCTTGGGTTCATTGATCGCCCCAGTCCGCAGGGTGACCGTGTCGCAGAGCAGATAAAGGCTGGCTGATACAGCAGGGGCATTTTCCCTCCATATTCAGTTATCAGGACAGTGATTTTTGCCCAGCTCCGGGTACTTTGCAACATTGACTCATCGGATGGGCACATTTGTTGGCCAGCATTATCGAGTTGCAAAACAAAGCGCTACTAATTTGCCTTAAACTTAAATTCTGCCCTTCAAGCATCAATGTACATAGTTACTCACTTTTAACTGTTTGTGAAGTTATACTGCTATAGCTACTATCGAACAATGAAGAATGACTGCAAATGTTCTACCTGTAAGGTCGATCATTTTTTCAACAAAGTAATGTATTTTGTATTAAATGATGGATGAGAGAGTCATACAAATGAGATTAAGCTAGATGTGGTCCATACTCCATGCGTCACTTGCAGCAGTTTGCACTCTGTACATGTCTCTAGAGAAAAAGTGAAGAGGGGAGCTTCTCCTCACACCACTTTCCCTTGGGGTCTTTTGCCTTCTTCCTCAGCATTCTGAGCTCCTCACTCAAGGACAACCCCCATCCCGTCACCTCATTTGTCTTGGCAACCACTGTGCTGACTAAAGTAGCACAGAGTTGCACTCAGCCACTTAAACAGAATAGCCTACCCCGAGTGTTTGTGTATTATCTGATGGGAAAGAGGATTCTGTCAGAAAGCTCTGACACTCTCACACAAAATGTAATCCCCCTTTGGGTTTTGAGTATACAGAGATTAAACAGCTGCAGGGAGGGATGAAAACTACGGGGGAGACTGTACCATCTACTCTAGCATGTCGGGTAGGTAAACTGAGGTCTAGTGGAGGCTTGGTTCAATTACAATGGGGATATAAATTATACAAGAGAACGGCGCCTCTGGCATGTAGCCTGCAGGTCCTGATCTTTTGGATCCCTGCTTTTTAAATCTGGCAGCTGATTTCATAGCTGAACCACTTACATATCTGTTTAATCTAACCCTGAAATGTAATGAAATCTGTAAATCAGCATTTGTCCTACCACTTTTAAAAGGGGGAGATCCAACTCTTTTAAATAATTATAGGCCAATCTCAATGCTGTCACCCTTGGTGAAAATACTTGAAACCCTTGTGAGTGAAGAACTAAGAGTTTTTATTTACCAACTCTATTTTATCAATGTACCAATCGGGCTTCAGGAAGAAGCATGGCACAATTACAGCAGCCATGAAGGTTTTAAATGATATCACTGAAGCCCTTGACAAAAAACAGCACTGTGTCTCACTTTTTATTGATCTCTCTAAGGCTTTTGATACAGTTGATCATGCTATACTAAGGCAGAGATTGTCGAGTGTAGGTTTTTTGGAGCATGCAGTTGCATGGTTTGCTAACTATCTGTCTGAGAACTCAGTGCACTCAATTTCATGTCTGTTAAATTCACTGTCTGTAATGGTGTGCCCCAAGGCTCTGTACTTGGTCCTCTCTTATTCACTATTTATATAAATAATTTAGACAAAAATGTCCAAAATGCACAACTTCATTTTTATGCTGATGATACTGTTATTTACTGTTGTGCCTAGACTCTTACAAAAGCTTTCCAGAACTTGCAAACTGCTTTTTATACTGTTCAACATACCTTGTGTCAATTGAAGCTCATCCTCAATACTGACAAAACTAAACTAATGGTGTTTTCTAAGGCAAGAAAAATACCTCTGAACCTTTCACCTATTATTACCTGTCAGGGCAATGAGATTGAGACTTACCTCATATAAATATCTTGGAATTTTAATAGATGACGGCCTCTCTTTTAAATTGCATATTCAACAACTTACAAAAAAATTTAAGCTGAAATTGGGATTTTATTTTAGGAAAATTACATGTTTTCTTTTGAAGCCATAAGGAGGCTACTATCAGCTACATTTATGCCTTTAATAGACTATGGGGATATTTCATATATATGAATGCTTCCGCTCAGTGTTTGAGATCAATTGACACCCTTTCCCATGGCGCTTTGAGATTTATTTTAAACTGCAAAACCCTTACGCACCACTGCACTTTGTATACCAGGGTTGGCTGGCCTTCTCTAGTCACTCGTAGGCTCAGTCACTGGTATACTTTTATTTTACAAAGCCATTTTGGGTTTACTACCTTTTATTTGGGCATTTTTATTGTTCAGAAATGTGGTGGGTACTCTCTTCGTTCGCTGGACTCTATCCTGCTAACTGTTCCAAATGTTCAAACTGAATTTGGTAAAAGGGGCTTTAAATGTACTCTGCGCCATCGTCTTGGAACGCCTTACAAAATACTTTTAAATTGGAAGAACTCGTCCCGATTGGTATTTTTAAATCACTGATGAAGGATCTTGAGACTGATTCCCTGATCTGTCAATGTTCTGTTTTATGATTTTGTTATACTCGTGTGAATTCTATGGTTTTTACTAGATTACTTGTAGTTTTTTTATGTTGTTTGTCTGTAATTTTATAATGACTTGGTGCTGCCTATCTTGGCCAGGACGCTCTTGAAAAAGAGACTTCAAATGTCAATGAGCCCTTCCTGGTTAAATAAAGGTTAAATAAAAAATGTACCCCAGCATATGAAGGGTTGGATTGTGTGGATAGGAGGGTGAGGCTCAGCATTTGCTTCACCAAGGCCATCTGTCAACAGGTGCTCCTTGCCTGCGTCCCCTAACAATGACTCGGCAGCCTCAATGGGGTCTGGCGGTGGCAGGTACACTGGGATATTGAAGATTCTAGGAAATTAAAAAAGGGTCGGTATTGTCGGTTGGCTCGGGTGTTGTCAACGCCCGTCTGTGGGGGACCATGGTGGCGCTGGCAGGGGGCAGGTGAGAGGGGGAATGTGGAGACCAGGTGCGGACAAGCATAGGGAGGGTGGGATGAACAGCAAATGTATTGAGCTATAAGAGACTCTACTACTGCCTCAATAGGTATGTCTAGTCTGCTGTAAGTAACCAACCTCTTCTAATACAAAGGAGCTCACCTGAGCTATGATGATAGCAGTGAAATTGGAATTTGGCAGTCACCAGCTCACACAGAAGACATCCTCATAAAAAGCAGACAAACAAAAACTCTTGGTATTTGCTCTCAACAAAGGAGGAAGAGATCAGGAAACTAACAAACATTATCCATGTGTTCCACCATTAGGTCATAGCACATACAATAGCTGAGCTCCTTGTCAGGGGGAAGGCCCAGAGCCTCAGGAAATGAGTCATGCATCCTCTCTCGCTCTCATCCCATCTAAGTTCAGAATAAAATATGATCTTGAGTGTTGGCTAGCTCATCCTAGTCTGGGACTATTGATTCTTATGACTTTCACTACAGCAGTATTGCATTACTCAGCCTTCCAGAGTCTAAAAAGTCACTACATTCTATAGGGGTTTTACAAAGCTGTTAAAGAATTCACACATCTAAAGCACATGGTCTTTTCCTCTAATCCCTTTTGGGACGCTAACGACGAGAGCTGGAAAACTTACCAGCACCTTGTTGACTAAAGGCACAGTCTTTAGATGTAAAAGGGACCCTGTCAGTCACAAGTACAGTGCCGTGAAACAGTATTTGCTCACTTTCTGATTCTAACATATTTTGCATACAGTGCCTTCGGAAAGTATTCAGACCCCTTGACTTTTTCCACATTTTGTTACTTTACAGCCTTATTCTAAAATGGATTAACTAAAAACGTTTCCTCAGCAACTTACAATACCCCATAATGACAAAGCGAAAACAGCTACCAAAGTTTTGCAGTTTTTTAAATAAGTATTCAGATCCTTTGCTATGAGACTCGAAATTGAGCTCAGGTGCATCCTGTTTCCATTGATCATCCTTGAGATGTTTCTACAACTGGACTGGACTGCACCTGTCCCACAGTTGACAGTGCATGTCAGAGCAAAAACCAAGCCATGAGGTCGAAGGAATTGTCCTCAGAGCCCTGAGACAGGATTGTGTCGAGGCACAGGTCGGTGGAAGGGAACCAAAACATTTCTGCAGCATTGAAGGTCCCCAAGAACACAGTGGCCTCCATCATTCTTAAATGGAAGAAGTTTGGAGCCGCCAAGACTCTTCCTAGAGCTGGCCACCCGGCCAAAATGAGCAATCGGGAGAAAGGCCTTGGTCAGGGAGGTGACCAAGAACCCGATGGTCACTGACAGAGCTCCAGAGTACCTCTGTTGAGATGGGAGAACCTAACAGAAGGACAGCCATCTCTGCAGCACTCTACCAATCAGGTACTTATGGTAGAGTTGCCAGAAAAAAGCCACTCTTCAGTAAAGAAGAGTTTAGAGTTTGCCAAAAGGCACCTAAAGACTCTCAGACCATGAGAAACAAGATTTTCTTGTCTGATGAAACCAAGATTGAATTCTTTGGCCAGAATGTCAAGCGTCACGTCTGGAGGAAGCCTGGTACCACCTCTAAAGTGAAACATGGTGGTGGCAGCATCATTCTGTGTGGATGTTTTTCAGCGGCAGGGACTGGGGGACTAGTCAGGATCGAGGCAAAGATGGAGCAAAGTACAGAGAGATCCTTGATGAAAACCTGCTACAGAGTGCTTAGGACCTCAGACTGGGGCGAAGGTTCACCTTCCAACAACAGGACTACGACACTAAGCACCCAGCCAAGATAACACAGGAATGGCTTTGGGATAAGTCTCTGAAAATCCTTGAGTGGCCCAGCCAGAACCCGGACTTGAACCTGATCAAACATCTCTGGAGAGACCTGAAAATAGCTGTGCAGCGACGCTCCCCATCCAACCTGACAGTGCTTGAGAGGATCTGCAGAGAAGAAATGGGAGATGTGCCAAGCTTGTAGCGTCATACCCAAGAAGACTCGAGGCAGTAATCGCTGCCAAAAGGTGCTTCAACAACGTACTGAGTAAAGGGTCTGAATACTTATGTAAATTTGATATCAGTTTATAAATTTGCTAAAATTTCTTAACCCGTTTTTGCTTTGTCATTTTGGGGTATTGTGTGTAGATTGATGAAGATGAAAAAATAAGGTTGTATCATCACAAAATGTGCAAAAGTCTAGGGGTCTGAATACTTTCCGAATGCACTGTATGCAACAATGTAATCAAGGTCTTCTGCTCTTGCATAACACCACAGAGTTTAAAACAGGAGAACGACTAGACCCCTTGAGTGATGGAATGCGACCTATTGGGTCTGAAGCACCCCAGGAGGCACTTTCTCATGTGACCATCCATCGGATACATCGCTTTCAACACCATTTACTAGGGCCAAACTACTTCTCTATGCCTCTACCACTGATAACCAAGTACGCAAAAGCCAAAAGAGTATGCACAAGAGAGATGCTCTCACCTGGGACTGAAGGGGCAAAATTATTTGGTCCAAAAGCAAACCAACAATCGTAATGCCATATAGACCATGAATTGAAACTCAAGACAAGCTGATTGAGCTTTAGGGTCCAGTGTAAACCCTCTGGGTCTTGTGAAATTCCCAGCCTTGGTCTATTTTTCAAGCCCAGTGCAGGGAGGCTTGCAGGCAATCCCATAGGCAAACTTCCTCATTTCACAGTTCTACATGTAGCCTACCCTATCTGACCAATGTGACTGTAACTAGAGCCAAGGGGCCCCTTCAGCCATTTTATTAGGATTAAAACTAAGGTGCAACAGAAATCCTCAATTCAATTGCATGTGTCAATGAAAATATCAGTATCACTAAGCTATATGGAATTGTTTTAAAAAGATCATACCAAGAATGATTTTGCTATTTGATTTGGAATTTTAAGACGCCTTGAAGTATTCCCCAAAAATATAAAAAACGATTATTTGATGATTATTGTGTAGCCCAAACTGTTCAGACACTACAGAAAGGTTGGCAGATCGGCTGCAAAACAGAGAGCCTTTCCATAGAGGGGTCATAATGGTTTTGTAGGCCAAACCGTTTGGACGCTACAGATGATTTTGTGAGAAGACTGATTTTTGGGATGGCTCATGGTCTGACAAACACTGCTCTAGCTCTGTCACTGATTTTTCACAGGGATTTGTTTACTATGCTAACTAGATTTTCAAACTCTGCTATGACGTTCAAGCCTGGTTTCTCTGATGTTTCATATTGTTCTATTGTTTCAAGTAATTGTCATATATGTGTGACCAACCGGCTCGATTTGGTTATATGTAGCAAAATTTGAATTATTATTATTATTATTATTTTTTACATTGGATAAAAGTAGAGACTCAAAGCTAGAAAATGGTATACCATACACTACAGTCGAGGAACAATGGGAAAGTAATTCTGCTTTGAAAGTTGATAAACTTGTAACCCCACTTTTGAGAAAATGGCTCTTGATATGTTGGTACACCGACTGGAGAGCTCCTTTGTAAACCCCCTTTGTAAACCCATTCAGCATCATTCACACCCTCTTAAGACTTATCCCCACCCATCTCTTTAAGGATTCACGTGAGGCCGAGTACAGTAGGGTACTAAACAACCAAAGATGAAAGAAAAAGGCTAGTTTATACTACGTCTATCGACATGTAACTGCGACAACTGTATACAGACATCATGAACATTCGATTGTCGTCCGACATCAAACTTGTCATTGTCGTTATGAAAAAGTATAAACACCTAAAACAACAGGCTACCTGGTGGTACACAATAGCGTGACAGGTGTATTTTAACGCCAATGAACCCATCCATTTAAAAATGAATTTAGTATGTGTCAATCTAGAAAACCAGGCAACTAAATGAAACTTTCTAAACAATGTTTTGGTTCATTTCTTCATTTCCATTATCAATCATCTTAACTTTAGCTAATTTGTATTCATTATCACAGGAAAAAAAACTCACAACAACCAGATAATTTTTTTCCTTGGACACTGTCTCATGGGCCTAACGGTATATCCTAATTTGACTTTGGTGCAGGTCATGTTGTTCTTCACATTACCGCCTCTGGTCAACACACACACTTTGCCTGCTGCACGGCCACTCTGTAAACAAGGGAATTGCAAATGTATTATTATTATTGGTGTTGTTACATTATAATTATTATTATTCACACACAGTCTATCTTCTGTGTTACATTTGAGTACATGCAATGACGCCATGCACAATTTACATAAATACAAATGAGTCTTAAGACCGTGATAGTAATTGAAATGAGCCCAACAATTGACATAAATACAGGAGTCTTGTACAGGAGTCTATAGTGTTTCTCCTGTTGGAACACTTTTCAAACCAAGTCGACGTCTGCCGGATTTTAAATGAACAAAATATGTTGGTTGGGTGACTAACCTACATAACATGTTATCGTGTGCAATGGGCGTATAGTCTGCGGACACACGACGCTTACAGCAGCAGAACAACGTGTAGTGTTTTTACAAGAGTAGGTAACACTGAAAGCTTCAGTTTACATTGTTGACAAGCTATTAGCAAGTTAGACAGACAAACCTTGACATTTTCCCCCATTCCGAAGTCCCCACATCATGCATTGAGCTAAAAGGGGGGTCACGTCCCACATGCGATAACATCCGGTGAAATGCAGAGCACCAAATTCAAATTACAAAAATACACATTTTAAACATTCATGAAAATACAAGTGTTGCACACCATTCAAAAGCTTAGTCTTGTTAATCTAACAGAGTTGTCAGATTTCAAAAAGGCTTTACGGAGAAAGCAGAACATTTGATTGTCTGAAGACAGCGCCCCGCACACATATTCAATTAGCATAATAACATAACCAGCAGAGGTAAATCGCTTTTTTCTTTGAAGATCTTCATCTGATGGCATACCCAAGCGTCCCGGTTACACAATAAAAGGTCCTTTAGTTCGATCAAGTTCCTCTTTATATCCATAAAGCTGTTTGGTTGGCGCATTTTGTTCAGTAATCCACCTGTCCAAAGGCGTTCATCCATGCAGACAAACAATATCCCAAAAGTACCAGAAAAGTTTGTCGAAAGTCAAACAGCGTTTCTAATCAATACTTAGATACCCTGAAATGAATATAAACAATAATATTTCAGACGGAATATAGCCTGAAGAATAGAAGAGAAAAAGAGCTAAGAGCGCGCTCACTGTTACTCGCTCAATCCATAACAGGACACTTGACTACACCTCAGGAAGAACATTTCTTACTCCATGGTTATTCAAGATAAAAGCTTGTAACCTTTTCTAAAGACTGTTGACATCTAGTGGAAGCCATAGGTACTGCAATCTGGGGGTTAAAATACAAGGCTTTGAATAGGATGCCAATTGAAAACAGTGTGACATAACAGATTCAGATTTTCCGGATGGATTTTGCTCTGGTTTTTGCCTGCCATATCAGTTCTGTTATACTCACAGACATTTGAACAGTTTTAGAAACTTAAGTGTTTTCTATCCAAAGCTACTAATTATATGCACATCCTAGCTTCTGGGCCTGAGTAACAGGCAGTTTACTTTGGACGCGTTTTTCATCTGAACTTCAAAATACTGCCCCCTAGCCCAAACAGGTTAAACTAACGGTTGTAAAGTCTCCTGAGCGGTTTCCTTCCTCTCCGGTAACAGAGTTAGGAAGGATGCCTGTATCTTTGTAATGACTGGGTGTATTGATACACCATCCAAACTGTAATTAATAACTTCATATTCAACGTCTGCTTTTTTATTTTAACCCATCTACCAATAGGTGCCCTTCTTTGCGAGGCATTGGAAAGCTCTCTGGTCTTTGTGGTTGAATCTTTGTTTGAAATGTACTGCTCGTGGGTAGTCATGTACTGCTCGTGGGTAGTCATTCCAAAAATCATGTTAAATACTATTATTGTACACAGTCCATGCAACTTATTATGTGACTTGTTAAGCAACTCTTCACTCCTGAACTTATTTTGACTTGCCATAACAAAGGGGTTGAATACTCAGACATTTCAGCTTTTCATGTTTTTATTAAATTTGTAAAAAATTCTAAAAACAGAATTCCACTTTCACATTATGTGGTATTGTGTGTAGGCTAGTGACACAAAATCTCAATTTAATCAATTTTAAATTCAGGCCGTAACACAACAAAATGGTGGAATAGCTCAAGGGGTGTGAATACTTCCTGAAGGTATTGTAGGCTACCTCATACCATTACTGGTTTATAGGAATAGGCTATATTTCTGAAATTCCCCCCTAAGCTGCCGGCTGAGTGCAGAGCAGTGAGAGACTGAATACCACTGGAAAATCATTTATATTATTCATTTCATCATACGGCTGCAGCTTCAATGGGCTATATTTTATCTCATTATGCACAATGTATAGGACTGGATTGGCCGTAATCTACACTTCTCTAATGTAAATCACAAGAGGCTACATCCCTAACGGCAGGGTGAGCACACAAACCCATTAACACAGTTATTTACTTTGATGGCTTACTGTTCCTGAAACAATCATCTTTTCTCTGACTTTATGAGAGTCCAGATGAGAGAAAACTAGTTGAGATGCACCGTCACGAAGATGACATTTTCTGGATTAACACGCTAATTCAAAATGTGTTTAGCTGGATATTCACAAGACGCAAAGGCGATTTTTCACAGGTTCTTTTCAGGGCGACATGCCAAGGCAACACAGCAAGCGCTCTGGGAAACGGGAGGGGGGCAGACGATGCTTTTTATTGATTGGATTGTAGGAGCTGGGACAGTCGAGGTATAGAGAAGAGTCAGTCATGACTAAATGCAACATGAGTCATACTGGGTGAGGAGGTTCGGGAAAGTAGGGAGCAGCTGAGGCTTCTGCAGTAGCACATCAAACTGTTTAGTATCTACCCTCAACATAAAATTAGCAGAATATGGTTTGTTTCATCAATAAATCCAACAGATCGGCCTACTAGCTAGCTTGTTGTGACAATATTGTCACTAACAAATGGGATTATGCAAAATGTTAAAGTATGGAATTTGTCGCTTTGCCAGACACCGACCTTAAGCTATTTGGTGAAATCCAGTTGCTGACACTACATTTTTCTTGATAGCTTTTCTACTTCTTAATGTTAACCAGATTGGGCATTTTCAAGTTGTTACACTTCTAGAATAAATTAATTACTCTGCTTTGTGGGTAAATGCATTATTAACTGTTTGCTCGTTCTACCATTTTACATGAAGTAGCCTAATTCATTTCAGTCATTCATGCGCAGTAATATGAATCACTTCTATGAGCCAACTGTATGATGAATGGCAAACACACTGCCTGTGGTGTGACCATTTTTTACTTTAAGAAGTGACACAATAAAGGTCAGAGACCAAGCGTGGCGAAATCAGTTCCACTTCTACTGTAGTCCATCATTATGGCTGCACTAGGTTTATAGGGTGGCATATTGGATCACAGGTAATGCAGTCCCAAAGACAATAATAAAGAGATCTAGTGACCTAAAGTTCTCTGTGGCAAAGTTTTATTGTAACATGCACAAGTACAGTGAAATGCCTTTCTTGCAAGCTCATCCCCAAAACAGTAGTTAAAAAGTGTAAAAAAATATGGTCTGGTTATGTGGACTTACTTCCAAGTGAAACATTGCCTACATGAACATTAACAATTAAGTTATCCATTGCATTTGAATACAACTCTGTCTAGATATTTTCGTCTACCAACTTATATTGCTCTGGCTGGAGAACAGAGGTCTGATACTGATGGGTTCGGATTCCTTGACTTATGATATATACTTATTCCTTTCACTGAGGGGGTAATTTATAACGTTTACATTATGTCAGGATATGTTATTGTTAGCCATCAGGGATCCTATGGGAGGAAGAAAGACACCGTCTGGTACATGACAGCCATGAGTTGAGGAGGAGTGAGCACTTTGGGGCAGAGGTCAGGTTAGATGAAGTGAGGAAGAACAGATATCACTAAGGTTCTGTCTAGCAACAGAGATGCATTGGCTATTCAGATGTGTAGGAGGAGACTCAGCATAGGCGAAAGGGTTAAATATCAGTGCTTGTGTGAATATGTCTTTTGTCTGATGCAGCTGTATTGACCCAATTGGCGAATGAACTTGGTTTAAGCTTTACTAATCGTCCGTGAGTTTTACTAGGTTCATTTAGAACCTAACACTACTGAGATGAAAAACCTAATTTACAATGCTATCTACCATGAAAGCTGAAAGTCTATATTACTAGGAAATTTGGAAAGTATTCAGATGCTATGACTTTTTCCAAATGTTGTTACGTTACAGCCTAGTTTTTTCCCCCCCTCATCAATATACACACACACACACAATACCCTGTATTGACAAAGCAAAAACAGGTTTAGTCATTTATATATATAAAAAAACTGAAATATGACATTTACATTAGTATTCAGACACTTTACTCAGTACTTTGTTGAACTACCTTTGGCAGTGATTACAGCCTTGAGTCTTCTTGGGTATGACACTACAAGCTTGGCACACCTATATTTGGGGAGTTTGATATGATTTGATTCTCCCATTCTCCTCTGCAGATACTCTCAAGCTCGGTCAGGTTGGATGGGGAGCGTCGCTGCACAGCTATTTTCAGGCCATTTCTAAAAACCTGTTTTTTCTTTGTCATTATGGGATTATTCTGTGATTGCTGAGGAAAAAGTTTAATTTAATCCATTTTAGAATAAGGCTGTAACGTAACAAAATGTGGAAAAAGTCAAGGGGTCTGAATACTTTCCCGAAGGCACTGTATAATGTGAATAGCCTAATAGTTTATCAAAATATTAAGCTACACGTTCTGATCTGTTGTGTCAGGCTCATTGCTTAAAACAGTTTTTTTTTGATGCTAGTGGTTGTATTAATTTGGGATCTATCGCATCCCACTATGTTTAGAATATTTATTTATATCACAGAATAGGTACACTGATGAAGTGTGAACAGCCTGCGCAAAAAAAGAGTTGCATCATGCAGCCTTAATGTATAAAAAAAACATACATAGGCCTCCCGAGTGGCGCAGTGGTCTAAGGCACTGCATCGCAGTGCCACTAGAGATTCTGGTTCGAGCCCAGGCTCTGTCGCAGCCGGCCGCGACCGGGAGACCCATTGTTGGGTCGTGTTTCTGAGGATGCACGGCTCTCGACCTTCGCCTCTCACGAGTCCGTACGGGAGTTGCAACGATGAGACAAGACTAACTACCAACTGGATACCACGAAATTGGGGAGAAAACGGGGGTAAAAGTAAACAAAAATACTAAACTAAAGTTATATAAATAACTAAATTAAGCATATAGGAGTAAATGTTTCTTTGTTAACCGCTCAACACAGAATAGCTGCATGTGCACACTCCCTCAAATCGTATGGAGAAAATATTGTTTCTATTTTATTCAGCTATGTTCAGTTTTATTCTTCATATTATAAAATAATGCCACAGAATTCTAAGCCTATCTTGTCTGCTAAATAAACTAGTGTATCAGGGTCTAACATAAGGATAACTCTGAAACAGACTACGTTTTGCCAGGAAGTAAAGGAAAGATGTGCTGGCACTGGCTGACCCATGGGATCCTGGGGATGACTACTGGGAGTACTAACATGGTGTCCTACAATTTGTTGTGTGGCATTGTGTCAGGAAACCGTGTGGTCATCCCCAGTTGCTGTGTGTTGAGGATCAGGGACTGCTACCTTGATATGAACTTATAGTACACTGGCTTCCTTCATGGACGTTGATATGGGGATATCCCTACAACAACCGCAACTGTAACAGAAGAGGCTCCCCAGAGGATACTACTGCCTGCCCCCACATCCATGTGAAGTGATATTTATTACGTGTTTACAGCTAAACATATTGTTCTTCTCTGATGTAATCAGCAATTGAATAAATAAAAAAAAATACATGGACAAAACAAAAAAACATAGTTCGGCACACAGAAACTATAGGCCATGAGTAACTTGGTCAAGTTTTTTGTCTAGGACCCATAAGGTCCATCAGGATAGATTTTGGAAAACTTCTTCTCATTAACCATAAATCCAAATAATACCGTTCGGTATGTAGGCCCATAGTACAGCTCTTAACTTAGTTTGAGAAATGCTAAGGGATTGATAAAATGGCTGAGATATCGATGAATCAGGAAATCAGATGTCCAAATACATTACCACTATGAACCATGTTAACTGCTTTAAAAAAAAGAAACTATTATCAAATTCACTTTTTTTGACTATGTAACGCAAAAAAAACTCATTTTTACAAATTGAAGCTGAAATGTCTCTAGTCAAGAAGTACTCTACCCCTCTGTTATGGCAAGCCTAAATAAGCTGCCAAAGTTGATTCTAACATACTTATGTAAATTTGATATTTCTGTATTTCATTTTCAAATCAATAAACTTGCAAAATGTTCAAAAACATATTTTCACTAATTATGGGGTATTGTCTGTACATAGGTGAGGGGGGGGAAAATTGAATCCAGACTGTAACACAACAAAATGTGGAATAAGTCAAGGGGTATGAATACTTTCTGAAGGCACTGTATGACTCAGACCAGATAGTGTAGAGACGGGCTGCTCAAACGTTGGTCTATAGAGAAAATGCTGGTATACATATGGGAATAAAAATGGGACACTTGGAGCTAAAAACAAGTACCAGTAAAATAGAGTTATGTACCCATGTCGCTCATCTGTTATTTATTCAAAACCATCAAAAATGATTAAAATGTTCCCATTAAGCGAGCATTGAGTCGTGGCACATTTTGAGCTATGATTTTTTTTTAAACGGGCAAAGCAGAGTTGAATTCTACAAAATCTGCTCGTGTGCCAGCGCTTCTGAAATTAACACCACTGGAGAGCAGACGGCACAGTACGAGTCCGAGGACATTATCTACATGGGTGACGTAACACAAAGAGCAGATTTCGACAACAAAGAAAAAGAGGATTAGCTGGGCAAAGGAAACTGTAGTTGGACGTGCCAAGGCGAAGATGGCCTCCAAAAACTGATGAGAGCAATCAGATTTCACACCAAGCAAAGTTGACCTCAGGAAAGGGAGACTTGGAAATGTATGAATCAAAATAAAATTAATCAAGAAGAATTGTGTGTGCAAACAGCCAAAACAATAAGATACAGGGCTAGGCTTCAGACATATGAAGCCACAATCAAATCTGCCTAATGATTTTACATTTATTTAATAATAAAGGCTAATTAAAGAACAGTGAACTTCAAGAAAACCTGATGTGATAGACATTTCTGGGAAGTGCGCTCAACCAAATTGTGTGTGCTGGCCTCAGTGGCCACTTCTTAATGAATGCTGTGGTTTATCAGGTGTCCAACAATTGAAGCAACAACTCTCATCCAAAAACAAATAACACTCCAATTAATATCAGTATTCGTGGGGCGGCCTGTTCCCCCACTACAATCCCAAACTGCATTACGGAACAAAAACACCCGCTGCCTGCATCCTGCCCCAGGTTCCAATTTGACTTTGCTAGCGGCAGCTGGTTGGGTTGCATTTTATAGGTGACCCTTGTGCAAGGGTGAGCCAAGACCATTTCTAAACAGGAAATTAGTATATTTCCCCTCATACCTGCCTAATAAGCTGAAAACAAAACCTGTCCAAACCCATATAATTGGCCCACACAAGGTTTCACCTTGAGCTGGGTTTAAGACCGTCCCCCATTTTTCCTCCCCTTCATAATGAGACCTTTGTCTACAAAAGTGCAATTAGCAGTCGCCATACCACAGGTCTATGGCTGTTGACAGATGAACTTTGTGCAGAATTAGAGCTCTAGATGGATAACCATATACTGTACACTGAGTGTACAAAACACTACGATGCCTTTGAACAGGGTACGGTAGTAGGTGCCAGGCGCACCGGTTTGAGTGTGTCAAGAACTGCTGGGTTTTTCACGCACAACAGTTTCCTGTGTCTATCATTTATGGTCCACCACCCAAAGGACATCGAGCCAACTTGAAAACTGTGGGGAGCACTGAAATCAACATGAGCCAGCATCCCTGTGGAACGCTTGACACCTTGTAGAGTCCATGCACGACCAATTGAGGCTGTTCTGAGGGCAAAATGGGGTGCAACTCAATATTAGGAAGGTAATCCTAATGTTTTGTACACTCAGTGTATATAAGAGCTGCTTAAACGTCAGTGAGTGTCGAGTTCTAATGGTGGCTGATGCCTCTAGTCTTCCCCAGCAGGACACCAGAGCTCTCCAAGGGGATCTGGGAGCATCCCGGATCCATTAGGATCGATCACGTCATCAAACTCAGGCTCCCAATGCAGCCCCTCCGTGTTGTGACGCAGTGACAGATGACAGCGTTGATTAAATGGCCAGACTTCCTGTTCATGTTTATTTGCGACCTCCCACACGTGTGTACACACACACACACACACACACACACACACACGTCTGGGATCTGGCTTATTTGTGCTCAATTACAGCATCAAACTGTGCTAGACTACCCATATATGGTTGCACGCCCCAAATACATCCCAGCTGCATTTGCCGAATGCAACACTTTGATTTCATCAATGGAAACTAGAACTAGGACTAAAAAACATATTGCGATAAATTGCCTCAATTGATGAGATAACGATAAATAGAACAATATGTTTATAACAATGGGCACCACAGCTTTTTATTATCCTTTGAACCAACACTTCCATGGATGTAACCATCAATTGTCCCATTAACAATCTTATTTCATTACAATCTTCTCGGCTACTCATCGTAATGAACGATATCAGCACAATTCCTGCAATAAGGGATGATCGGTGTCGATCATTTTCGGTTTATCGTCCCAGCTCTAATGGAGACCATATGGAATGTGTGTGCCCACTTCAGTGTTAATATTTGTGACCCGTTTCAGAAAAACATAGCAAAAGAAAAGCATATGCCTTTCTCGAACATGTGAACTTTCATGTGCCTTAATAACAAACTTGTATGCCATCTGTAAATCCAAATTAAATTGTTAAATTAAGAGCCTAGTTGGTTAAGACAGAAAAAGGAAAAACAACCTTCACGCTAGCCATGATTGGCTGAGATAATGAAAGAGCTGGACATGCCAAGAGATGAGTTTGGATAGGTCTGCCATATAGCACGCTTCTGTCTATTTGAGCTGGTCAGTATGTGTTGGTAATCCTGTCTAACGCAGGATTATTATATATGTTTTTTCACAGTTTAAGTTGGAATTTTCATACACCTTAGACAAATACATTTAAACTCAGTTTTTCCCAATTTATGACATTTAATCCTAGTAAAAATGCCCTGTCTTAGGTCAGTTAGGATCACCACTTTACTTTAAGAATGTGAAATGTCAGAATAATAGTAGCGAGAATGATTTAGTTCAGCTTTTACTTCTTTCATCACAATCCCATTAGGTCAAAAGTTTACATACACTCAATTAGTATTTGGTAGCATTGCCTTTAAATTGATTAACTTGGGTAAAATGTTTCGGGTAGCCTTTCACAAGCTTCCCACAATAAGTTTGGCCCATTCCTCCTGACAGAGCTGCTGTAACTGAGTCAGGTTTGTTTTGGCACAGACCTGGATAGTTTGACAGAACTCTGCAGTAGTTGCAACTCTACCCCCTTTGGCAGTTCTATCTTGTCAGAAAATGTTGTAGTTGGGGATGGACATTTTAGGATTTTTGGTGGCCTTCCTAAGCCAGGATTCAGACACGGATAGGACATCCAGGTTTGGCGGAGTGTGCTAAAGCAGTGAATAAAACAAACTTAGGGAGGAAGCTTCTAATGTTAACATGCATGAAACCAGGGCTTTTACGGTTACAGAAGTCAACAAATGAGAGCGCCTGTGGAATGGGAGTGGTGCTGGGGGCTGCAGGGCCTGGGTTAACCTATACATCACCAAGAGTAGGATAAGGGTATGGCTAAAGGCTATAAGAACTGGTCGTCTAGTGCATTCGGAACAGAGTAAAAGGGTATGGTAGGATGTGAGTACAGTGGAAGTAAACCTAGGCATTGAGTGACAAAGAGAGGTTTTGTCTCTAGAGGCACCAGTTAAGCCACAGGTGAGGTCACTACATGTGTGGAGGGTGGAACAAAAGGGCGATCTAAGGCATATTGGGCAGGGCTGGGGACTCTATAGTGAAATAAGACAATCACTAACCAAAACAGCAATAGACAAGGCATATTGACATTAGGGAGAGGCATGTGTAGCCGAGTGATCATAGGGTCAAATGAGTAGCAATAGATGAGTCAGGGAGCCGATTCAGTAGTCGCTACTACGCTAGGCGAGCTGGGGACACGGCGATTCATACAGCTAGCAGGCCGGGCCAGGACGACGTCGCAGCAGAGGAGGCTGTTGAAACCTCCTCGGACGATTACGTCAGCAGACCAGTCGTGCTGGATCGGTAGGGCTCCGTTTCAGCAGTAAAGGGTTCAGGCCAATCTTTGGCTAGCCGGAAAATGGGCCTAGCTCGAGGCTAGCTCAAGGCTAACTAGTGCTTGATTTGGGATAGTGACGTTAGCCAGGAGTAGGCTTGCTGGTGTCCGAGTTAACGGTGAAGACCGCTAGCAGTGGCTAACTGACTACTAGCTAGTAGCTAGTTAGCTGGCTAGCTTCTGATGGGGGTTCCGGTTCTAAAGTATAAAAATAAAAGAATCCATACCACATTGGGTGAGGCTGGTTGCAGGAGAGTATATTCAGTCTGTAGATGGAAAGTGAGATTCAAATATTTACGAAATAAACTAGGAAAAAAGCGATATTTACACAGGACAGGACGGGACAAGACAAAACACACATCGGACTGCTACGCCATCTTGGAAGCCATTGCAGTTCCACACACTAAGCGCCCTGGGTTCGACTCCCAGAGAGTTTGAATATGGGAGATTAATAATTAAGTGGATGGAATTGTTTTTTGCAGGAGATTTAAGGCACTCATGCTGTGACATCTGATCGTTCTCAGAGACCCAGAGAAAGTGAAACACAGGGCAAAGAAAAATATCCTTAAAATCCATTACTGTTAGCCTAATAGCTGAAGAAGCAGTTTGACACAACTTTACAGTTCAACGTGCAAAAAAAGAAGCCTGTTATTTATGCTCAGTCATGTACTTTCATGAGTGTGTGTAAGGCATTACATTTACTTTAGATGAATTCATGGCTACTAGCAGTATGTGTTATATATCGAGATAGCGATCTAGCTAATGTGTTTTGAGTTTCCTCCACAGGTGGTGAATAGGCATATAATATTTCAGTTAGTAGGATTGGGCTTTTGGTCATTTGGTTCGCAACGGCAAGGATTTTTCCTGGCCTTGCATGGATGTATGCCTCATTAACGCTTTTTCAACTGTAAGGTTTGATAATTTCTCATTAGATTTATATATCTTGCTATTGTTTCTTCTCATTATTATCATCATGTTTTTGCATTATTCAAAAACAACTTAACTTTCAGATATATCGCCTAGAACGCCGTTAGATTCATTCATTGTTTGATCATGAAATAGTGCAGCAGGAGAAATCTAGCGTGCATTAAACTGAAAGTCGCTTAATAGGCCAAGTCATATTCATATCAAATGGAGAGAAAATAAAAAATGTGGGCTTCTACAAATATCAGACACCGGAGTGTCCACTAAAAAAAAAATAGACTTTGGCCCAGATCATTCGACATTCGAGAGAGAGAAAAATACAACATTTTCTGACCGGATATTTTGCGCTTCTTTGGTGAGACTCTTAGATCTGTCTACATTGGTCTCTTTCTTTGTGTAAATAACATTTAATTTAAATAGGCTATAGAAAATAGGAATATAGGCAATTTACTCAGAATGTCAACCATGCACTGCCCTGCTGTGCACTGCTACTGCCGGATCGGAGTAGGCCTAATTGTTCACAAGTAAACTTATTTCCTGTCGCCTGCTGTAGCTTTTGGATATGGCACCAGGACAGATCAGTAATTCAATACTAGCCATAGCCATGCTATCATCAGTATTGGTGACTTTTGGCATAAACCAATTATTTCTCTTTATGCTGCATCATCTTCAAGTAGATAAGCTAATGATCCATCATGTATGACATTCCTGGGAGTGTGTAAACAAAAATTTGTATTACCATATAATTTTTGTATGTTCTCTATAGCTATGTACATGAAAGTGTATAGTGGCCAAAATCTACATTGCGCCTAAACTGCAATAATACATTATGGCCTTTCTCTTGCATTTCAAATATATATTTTACCAGATGTAATGTGTTATATTCTCCTACATCAATTTCACATTTCCACAAACTTCAAAGTGTTTCCTTTCAAATGTTACCACAAACATGCATATCCTTGCTTCAGGTCCTGAGCTACAGACAGACTTGGGTGTGTCATTTTAGGTGAAAAATTGAGAGAAAAAAACCTGCAGGCAACAGTTTTTTTTGCTTCAATAGAGTGATCAGGGACGCGTAACTATATTTTTCCTTCACAGAAAATACATTAGTGCAACACATTCGGCAGAAAATAGCTTTACCGCTAATTGTCTGGCAGCCACACAAGTAAATTATTTTTGCAAAAACGATGCATGGCCATCATGTTTCTAATGTTTATCATAGACCGAATGTAGCCAGCTACATCAAATCAATCAAATTTATTTATAAAGCCCTTCTTACATCAGCTGATGTCACAAAGTGCTGTACAGAAACCCAGCCTAAAACCCCAAACAGCCAGCAATGCAGGTGTAGAAGCACAGTGGCTAGGAAAACTCCCCTAGAAATGCCAGAACCTAGGAAGAAACCTAGAGAGGAACAAGGCTATGAGGGGTGACCAGTCCTCTTCTGGCTGTGCCGGGTAGAGATAACAGAACATGGCCAAGCTTTTCATAGCCGATCATTCAGTCTCTCTACCGCTCCTGCTGTCTCTAGAGAGTTGAAAACAGCAGGTCTGGGACAGGTAGCACGTCCGGTGAACAGGTCAGGGTTCCATAGCCGCAGGCAGGACAGTTGAAACTGGAGCAGCAGCACGGCCAGGTGGACTGGGGACAGCAAATGTACTCATGTTTTGCTTAAAGTTCATCTTGTTAATATACCTGAGAAAAGTAGGCTGGCTACACAGACAAAAAAGTACCAGAGAAAAAGCTACACATCAGTCAGAGCGCTGTCTGCTGATAGAATGCCATTTGTGAATTCTCAGAGTGGAGAAGTGCAACTGAGAAGTGTAACAGAAACTAGCATTTTAGATCTGCTTTTTATATATTTCCTGTGTGAAAAATGAAGAATTCTGCATTAACGTGACCCCTGTTTAACTTGATAGTTATCCAAGTAAGTTACTGAATGAATAAGGTGACGGGGCATCATATTGTGTAAGATTTCTGCCGTGTTTGAAAAGTCAAAGCCCGTTGGATGAGTTCTCTTGATTTACTTGCCTTTTTTGAGAGAAGGATGGGATGATGACATGAAAATCTATTAAACTGCCCAACCCTATTTCAAATGTAGTGCAACATTGGGCTTGTTATGGTTACAGTAGAAGTCACAGCCATCACTTAGGCCTATTCAATTTGAAGGGTGCACTATGACCATTTAATATCATGGCACCCCCCCAACTCTATTTGCGGTAAACTCATGATGAAAGCCACCAGGCGGCCTACGTCACAAGTCACCACAAAACACTAGTGTGAGTGACAGACAGACCTCTGTCATGCAGGCAGAGGCTCCCAGCGTCAATGTTCAGCTGTGATCGAATTCCAAGCACGTGGGACCAGAAGCTACAACTGATAACAGGTTATTAATGTGATCTACCCATTTTCACCACAGCTGCCATTTTCTGTGTGCAATCATCGGAACTAGGACTGTGGCGGTCATGAAATTGTCAGCCGGTGATTGTCAAGCAAATAACTGCCGGTCTCGCGGTAATTGACCGTTAATTAACATATTTAGCATCTCCTGCCTTCCACGCATGGCCTACAAGACACTGATGCAGACCTTTGGGACATCTACATTTTAAAAAGTCTAATAAATCCATGTAATATAGCCTACACCATCAAAATAAATCAATTTATTTTAGACAGGTCTAAAGAACCATGATATGAAGAAAACGTAGTCTATTTCAGAATAGCATACTCTGCGTTGTCCTTATGTTATCCCCTGATCTGGCTATGCTATATGGCTGTGGCCTACACTAGTTCATTTAGCAGACTTGCTTTTGCTTAGAATTCTGTGGCATTATTTTATAATATGAAGAATACAATTGAACATAGCTGAATAAAATAAAATGATTTTCTCCAAATGATTTGAGAGTGCGCACGTGGCAATTCTGTGCTGAGCAGTAAACAAAGAAACAGGTACTCCTATATGCTTAATTAGTTGTGTGTAACTTTCGTTGTGAAAGAAATGTTGGATTATATACAGTGAGAGAAAAAAGTGTTTGATCCCCTGCTGATTTTGTACGTTTGCCCACTGACAAAGAAATGATCAGTCTATAATTTTAATGGTAGGTTTATTTGAACAGTGAGAGACAGAATAACAACAACAAAAAATCCAGAAAAACGCATGTGAAAATGAAATGTTATAAAGTGATTTGCATTTTAATGAAGGAAATAAGTATTTGACCCCTCTCAATCAGAAAGATTTCTGGCTCCCAGGTGTCTTTTATACAGGTAACGAGCTGAGATTAGGAGCACACTCTTAAAGGGAGTGCTCCTAATCTCAGCTTGTTACCTGTATAAAAAGATACCTGTCCACAGACGCAATCAATCAGATTGCACACCTGTTAATTGAAATGCATTCCAGGTGACTACCTAATGCAGCTGGTTGAGAGAATGCCAAGAGTTTGCAGAACTGCCAAGACAAAGGGTGGCTACTTTGAAGAATATCAAATATATAAAATATATTTTGATATGTTTAACCCTTTTTCCTCCCTTTTTTGGGGTTACCACATGATTCCATGTGTTATTTCATAGTTTTGATGCTAAACATTCTCATCTGTTGTCCGGCTCATGCTAGTGGTTGTAATAATTTGCTGTTCGTTAGGCCTACTCATCTTGTTGGCTGACAAAAAGTAAATGTGGACAGTTCTTCCAATATCTTCAATATGCACCTCGGAATTGGAAAAGGATGCTCACAGTTGTGTCCCCGACGTCTCTTCCCTTGTAGTCTGTGAGAAAGACACGATCATGTGACAGAGCCATGTGAGTGAGCGGTGCTTCAGCATGCAGTGGGGAGAAGGGAATTATATTCAGCCCTAGGGCACAACGGTTACTGGCTGCAAAAGGCATACATTCTTTTAGGGGGATTATGGCCACACAAAGGGGATGCAGCTGGGAAATTTGAGACATTATCAAGTGCTTGTCAAATTGTGAATGAGAGACTGAGGTGTGTACAGCCCGAAACAAAAAACAAAGCAGAGCTAATGCCTTTCATGCAACTTTTCCCCGCATCATGCAGCCGTAGAATGTATTAAAAATCAAAACATGTACAGTGAGGGAAAAAAGTATTTGATCCCCTGCTGATTTTGTACATTTGCCCACTGACAAAGAAATGATCAGTCTATAATTTTAATGGTAGGTTTATTTGAACAGTGAGAGACAGAATAAAAACAAAAAAATGCAGAAAAACGCATGTGAAAATTGTTATAAAAGGAATTGCATTTTAATGAGGGAAATAAGTATTTGACCCCCCTGCAAAACATGACTTAGTACTTGGTGGCAAAACCCTTGTTGGCAATCAGAGGTCAGACATTTCTTGTAGTTGGCCACCAGGATAGCACACATCTCAGGAGGGATTTTGTCCCACTCCTCTTTGCAGATCTTTTCTCAAAGTCATTAAGGTTTCGAGGCTGATGTTTGGCAACTCGAACCTTCAGCTCCCTCCACAGATTTTCTATGGGATTAAGGTCTGGAGACTGGCTAGGCCTCTCCAGGACCTTAATGTGCTTCTTCTTGAGCCACTCCTTTGTTGCCTTGGCCGTGTGTTTTGGGTCATTGTCATGCTGAAATACCCATCCACGACCCATTTTCAATGCCCTGGCTGAGGGAAGGAGGTTCTCACCCAAGATTTGACGGTGCATGGCCCCGTCCAAGTTGTCCTGTCCCCTTAGCAGAAAAACACCCCCAAAGCATAATGTTTCCACCTCCATGTTTGACGGTGGGGATGGTGTTCTTGGGATCATAGGCAGCATTCCTCCTCCTCCAAACACGGCGAGTTGAGTTGATGCCAAAGAGCTCCATTTTGGTCTCATCTGACCACAACACTTTCACCCTGTTGTCCTCTGACTCATTCAGATGTTCATTGGCAAACTTCAGACGGGCATGTATATGTGCTTTCTTGAGCAGGGGGACCTTGCGGGCGCTGCAGGATTTCAGTCCTTCACGGCATAGTGTGTTACCAATTGTTTTCTTGGTGACTATGGTCCCAACTGCCTTGAGAACATTGACAAGATCCTCCCGTGTAGTTCTGGGCTGATTCCTCACCGTTCTCATGATCATTGCAACTCCACGAGGTGAGATCTTGCATGGAGCCCCAGCGAGGGAGATTGACAGTTCTTTTGGGTTTCTTCCATTTGCGAATAATCGCACCAACTGTTGTCACCTTCTCACCAAGCTACTTGGCGATGGTCTTGTAGCCCATTCCAGCCTTGTGTAGGTCTACAATCTTGTCCCTGACAACCTTGGAGAGCTCTTTGGTCTTGGCCATGGTGGAGAGTTTGGAATCTGATTGATTGCTTCTGTGGACAGGTGTCTTTTATTCAGGTAACAAGGTGAGATTAAGAGCACTCCCTTTAAGAGTGTGCTCCTAATCTCAGCTCGTTACCTGTATAAAAGACACCTGGGAGCCAGAAATCTTTCTGATTGAGAGGGGGTCAAATACTTATTTCCCTCATTAAAATGCAAATCATTTTATAACATTTTTCATTTTCACATGCGTTTTTCTGGATTTTTTTGTTGTTATTCTGTCTCTCACTGTTCAAATAAACCTACCATTAAAATTATAAACTGATCATTTCTTTGTCAGTGGGCAAACGTACAAAATCAGCAGGGGATCAAATACTTTTTTCCCTCACTGTAGGTATAGGTTGAACGAGTTCTCTTCACGGTTCAATAGGTGAGTGGACGCTGTATTTTCTGATCATAACGCACCAACCAAACAGAGATTTATGGATATAATAAATGACTTTTTCTAACAAAAAAACCATTGGAGGTCTTCGTTGGACACTTGGGAAGCCATCAGCAGAAGTTCTTCAAAAGGTAAGGGATTTGTTTTCGCTGTGAAATGTGTTGTGTGAACCGCGATGGTTTATGAATTTATGCTAATGGTAAATATTGGAGGTGCTACCCTCAAACAATCAAATGTAGTGCTTTCGCCGTAAAGCCTTTTTGAAATCTGACAACGCTGTGATATTGCCAAGAAGCAGAGCTTTTGATGACTATGCAACACTTGTATATTGATGAATGTTTAATAATTCAACTTTTGGATTTTGAATTTGGCGCCTTGCATTTCACCGGGTAGTGTCGGGAGCGCCCCACCACTCCCTAAGTAGTTAACTGCACCTCAGATTTTAGCGCAAATAAATGCTTCAGAGTTCAAGTAACAGACACATCAACTGTTCAGAGGAGAATGCGTGTAATCGGGCCTACATGATCGAATTGCTGCAAAGGAAACACTACCAAAGGACACCAATAAGAAGAAAATATTTGATTGGGCCAAGAAACATGAGCAATGAACATTAGACTGGTGGAAATCTATCCTTTGGTCTGATGAGTCCAAATTTAAGATTTTTGGTTCCAACCGCCGTCTTTGTGAATTCAAAGCACACAACCAGCATTGCTACCACAGCATTCTGCAGTAATACGCCATCCCATCTGGTTGCGCTTAGTGGGAATATAATTTGTTTTTCAACAGAACAATGACCCAAAACACACCTCCAGGCTGTGTAAGGGCTATTTGACCAAGAAGGAGAGTGATGGAGTGCTGCATCAGATGACCTGGCCTCCACAATCAACCCAATTGAGATGGTTTGGGATAAGTTGGACCGCTAAGTGATGGAATAACAGCCAACAAGTACTCAATATTTGGGAACTCATTCAAGACTGATGGAAAAGCATTCCAGGTGAAGCTGGTTGAGAGAATGCCAAGTGTGCAAAACTGTCAGGGTAAAAGGGTGGCTACTTTGAAGAATCTCAAATTTAGATTGGTTTAACACTTTTTTTGGTTACTACATGATTCCATACATGTTATTTCATCATTTGCATTTCTTCACTATTTTTCTACAATGTAGAAAATAGTAAAAAAGAAAGGGTGTGTCCAAACTTTTGACTGGTACTGTATATATATATGCATGTATGAATGACATTCTCTTGTTACCTCTCCTTCACAGGTGTCCATCTCAATAAACTTGGGCGTACCTGGACCTACCACCACTCTCGTTGTCGGAGAGTCAGAATGCATTCGGCATCATGACTGCAAGGATGAGGATTCTTGGACGCAAAGACTCAGTTCTTTGTGTGCACTGTGAACCAGTAGAGTTTTAATCTTGTTAATAAAATAAAACTGGATTCTGGGCGTCTCAGTGTGCAGTAATTTAGATTAGATTGAGCTACACCACAAGTAGAATAAAGCCTGTAAATTCTGTGGCTCTTCTGTACGTTGTCAGCCCCTGATGTTGAAATAGAATGCATTGCAACACCTTGTATTGAGATGAGGAAATGGCAACAGAGCTTTTTCAGCACACAAATAAAACTTTATTCTTGCTTCTGAAAGTAAACCACAATACAAAAGTGTCTGCTAAGAACAGACATGTAAACAAGTATCTATGGAATAAAGTGTAAGTGTCAGAGTGTAGTTAAATATTTCTGAACAATAGTAAAACAGTGTGTTAGGAACAGAAATGTAAATGAAAGTAACTATGGAATAAAATGAGTGTCTAGTGTGGCTCCTGAGATGTCTAAACAACAGAACAAGTTGTTAATTTCACTGTGGTCCCAGTCGTTCGGTCCATGTCATCTTCTTGAAATCATGCACAAACTCGTGCAGCTGGTGATCGAATTCCTGCCGGAGTTTGGTCAAGAGTTCATCCATGAAATCAGCTGTAGCTGCCAGGACCCAGTGGAGAGTATGAAAAGAGGGGGGGAATTACGAGTGTCTGGAGAGCAGTGTGCATGGTGAGGAAGAAGGACAACAGAAGAGAGGAAAGTGGATCAGAGTAAAGTCTGAAATTATTTGAATTTCTTTACCTCTGGGACAAGCTGGTGGCTTGGTGCATGACGTTCTCCAGAACTTGAGATGTCTTCAAACATTTGCAATGCCTTTGCTAGTGATGTGTCTAGGACTGAGTCTGAAGCTCTTTCATCCCTTCTCACACCCCTGCTACTACTACTGCTGCTGCTGCTGCTGCTCTGTGGCATCGCTGAGGAGCAAGCCAGTGGAGTAGGTCTTCCTTCTCCTCAAACCCCTGCTACTACTGTTTCTGCTCTGTGGCGTCGCTGAGGAGCAAGCCAGTGGAGTAGGTCTCCTTTCTCCTAAAACCCCTGCTACTACTGTTGCTGCTCTGTGGCGTCGCTGAGGAGCAAGCCAGTGGAGTAGGTCTCCCTTCTCCTCAAACCCCTGCTACTACTGTTTCTGCTCTCTGGCGTCGCTGAGGAGCAAGCCAGTGGAGTAGGTCTCCCTTCTCCTAAAACCCCTGCTACTACTGTTTCTGCTCTCTGGCGTCGCTGAGGAGCAAGCCAGTGGAGTAGGTCTCCCTTCTCCTCAAACCCCTGCGACTACTGTTTCTGCTCTGTGGCGTCGCTGAGGAGCAAGCCAGTGTAGGGCTATTTAGTACACATATCCAAAACATTAATGAACATCATATATCATTAACCGAGCCTACAACATTGCAAACATTTGAGCAGAGTTGAGTATGCCTGGCCTAACGTTAGCTACTCAACGCTGCTCAAACGTTTGCAACATTTTTACTAGCTGGACCTTGCTACCAAACCTTGACTTGTGTTACCAATGTGGAAAGCTTATGATTTTCTTTCTATGAAAAAATGTTTGATCAAAAGTTTAGTTGGTTGGCTTGCTTTCCTTGCACAAGTATGGTGCTAAGCCAGCTAGACACTAGCCAGCCAAATAGCTAGCTCTAGATGGCTAACTATTGTTAGCAAAACATGACTACTCTTTTTGTCGAATAGAAAATACAACATACCCCATCCTTTGGTGAAGACGGCACGTTGCTTTCAGTCTTCCATGCTTCCCATGCCAGCAGCAACATCTCTGGAGTAGCCTTTCCACCCGCATCTCCACTGCGGCCCTGGTTTCTTTTCTTTGACGAACTTGTTGCAAACCCTACCCCGCTTTTCACAAGTGGTTGGGTCAGACCCCAGCTTCTCCGCAATATCCCTCCATGAATTGGCATTTACATGCTGCTCTTTATATAATGCATGGCTATAATCGTAAAGGTACCGCCTCGGTCAATCGATGCTCAAAGTTGTCGTTCGCCATGTTGAATCCACACTGAGTTTTGGGCTGAATCGACAACATGCAGAAACTCACGTCACCCCTACAGTTGCCCAATCACGGAGGAAGAAAAAATTACTTGTGCCCGAACAGCCAACAAAACCCTAACCAAACTCCAAAATGAACAAAAATGTAATCATAACCAAACTGTTTCGGTTGGGAAGCATGTGGCCGCCTTTAGAAGGACAAGAGAGCCCTGAGTACCAGGCCATTAGCGACCTGATGATTGTTAGGGAGTTGGGTACTACCAACGCATGTCCAGAGTGCATAAGAGATTCCCGTGACTCAGTCACATGGAATTTTACTGCGGTTATGACTCATGACTTCTGGTGTGGCAGTAATACGGTCACCGCAACAGCCCATGGTAGGATTCATGTAGGCTTAAGTATACTGAACAAAAATATAAATGCAACATGCAACAATTTCAAAGATTTCACTGAGTTACAGTTCATATAAGGAAATCAATCAATTGAAATGAATTAATTAGGCCCTAATCTATGGATTTCACATGACCATCAGATGATCCCGCAGGTGAAGAAGCTGGATGTGGAGGCCCTGCGCTGTCATGGTTACACGTGGTCTGCGGTTGTGAGGCCGGATGGACACTGTCAAAATCTCTAAAACAACGTTGGAGGCAGCTTATGGTAGAGAAATGTACATTAAATTCTCTGGCAACAGCTCTGGTGGACATTACTGCAGTCAGCATGCGAATTGCGCACCCCCTTAAAACTTGAGACATCTGTGGCATTGTGTTTTGCTGCAACTCCCCAAAGGGATTATCTTAGCAAAGGAGAAATGCTCACTAACAGGGACGTAAACAAATTTGTTCACAAAATTTGAGAGACATAAGCTTTTTGGAACATTTCTGGGATTGGGACCAAAACTTTACATGTTGTGTTTATATTTTTGTTTAGTGTATATCAAAAAATGTATCTTTCTGGTGCTCCTTACATTCTGTTTGGAGCCTAACATTTAAGTCAGGAGCAGCGTGTGTGTTTGTGGGAGAGAGGGAGAGAGTGGCAAGGCGTTAACTGAAGAGTAGGTTTCATGCAGTGTTTTCCCCTTACTGCCACAATGCCATGCAGCTATGCATGTATATTCCTTCCTCCCATTCCATGTTGGCCTTTGCAAATATGAGCAAATTTGATGTGGTATTTTATTATACAGGGAACAGTGTGAAGTTCAACTCAATATGTATTGAGTAGAAGTGTCACCATCAGTGACAGGTTTTAGTGTAGCACAAGTGCATAACATTTAGAAAACGTGAACAATTTGTCTGGGGGAACAGTACTACTCTGTATCGTGATACTTGGCGTGGTATCGTATCATTACTCAAATGTTGGTATCGTGACAACACTACTTACTTAGATAACTAGCAAGTTAAACTTAGCGCAGAATGATTTTTAGTCGCATGAGAAATATCTTGCTGCGTTTTATAAACGCAGATCTAAAATGCTTCTTATTGTAATTTCAGCGCTGTAGCTACTTTTCTCTGCAAAATCAAGATTATCTTTAAGCAAAACATTAGGAAATGTAGCTGGCAACATTCCTTCTATGATATACATTAGAAACATGGCCATGCATCGTTTTTGCCAAAATTTGATACAATGAAAAGGCTAAACTCATTTATTTGTGAAGTTGCCAGCCGGATAGCATTGCACTTCTGATGAAAATGAAGCAATTTCTGACAATTGTGTTGCACTAATGTATTTTCTGTGAAAGAAAACTGTAGTTCTACTGAAGAAAAAAAACAAAAAATAATACTTTACTTTCAATTTAAAATGCGACCGCTGTCAATACACAGCTGGACTCACATGCTCCCACTTCTCCCGTTATGCTTTTTACAAACACGTGACTGGCTCAAGTGTTCTGGGGAACTACAGGAAGCTTCATAATGTAAAATAATGTGACAGGTGAAATGAAGAATGCGATCTGCTCTGTTTAAAGTATTGCACAAGTTGACTGCAGGTACAGTGAGGGGGGAAAAGTATTTGATCCCCTGCTGATTTTGTACGTTTGCCCACTGACAAAGAAATGATCAGTCTATAATTTTAAATGGTAGGTTTATTTGAACAGTGAGAGACAGAATAACAAAACAATCCAGAAAAACACATGTGAAAAATGGAATTGCATTTTAATGAGGGAAATAAGTATTTGACCCCCTCTCAATCAGAAAGATTTCTGGCTCCCAGGTGTCTTTTATACAGGTAACGAGCTGAGATTAGGAACACTCCCTTTAAGAGTGTGCTCCTAATCTCAGCTCGACACCTGTCCACAGAAGCAATCATTCAATCAGATTCCAAACTCTCCACCATGGCCAAGACCAAAGAGCTCTCCAAGGATGTCAGGGACAAGATTGTAGACCTACACAAGGCTGGAATGGGCTACAAGACCAACGCCAAGCAGCTTGGTGAGAAGGTGACAACAGTTGGTGAGATTATTCGCAAATGGAAGAAACACAAAAGAACTGTCAATCTCCCTCGGCCTGGGGCTCCATGCAAGATCTCACCTTGTGGAGTTGCAATGATCATGAGAACAGTGAGGAATCAGCCCAGAACTACACAGGAGGATCTTGTCAATGATCTTAAGGCAGCTGGGACCATAGTCACCAAGAAAACAATTGGTAACACACTATGTCGTGAAGGACTGAAAACCTGCAGCGCCCACAAGGTCCCCCTGCTCAAGAAAGCACATATACATGCCCGTCTGAAGTTTGCCAATGAACATCTGAATGAGTCAGAGGACAACTGGGTGAAAGTGTTGTGGTCAGATGAGACCAAAATGGAGCTCTTTGGCATCAACTCAACTCGCAGTGTTTGGAGGAGGAGGAATGCTGCCTATGACCCCAAGAACACCATCCCCACCGTCAAACATGGAGGTGGAAACATTATGCTTTGGGGGTGTTTTTCTGCTAAGGGGACAGGACAACTTCACCGCATCAAAAGGGACGATGGACGGGGCAAATGTACCGTTAAATCTTGGGTGAGAACCTCCTTCCCTCAGCCAGGGCATTGAAAATGGGTCGTAGATGGGTATTCCAGCATGAAAATGACCCAAAACACACAGCCAAGGCAACAAAGGAGTGGCTCAAGAAGAAGCACATTAAGGTCCTGGAGTGGCCTAGCCAGTCTCCAGACCTTAATCCCATAGAAAATCTGTGGAGGGAGCTGAAGGTTCGAGTTGCCAAACGTCAGCCTCGAAACCTTAATGACTTGGAGAAGATCTGCAAAGAGTGGGACAAAATCCCTCCTGAGATGTGTGCTATCCTGGTGGCCAACTACAAGAAACATCTGACATCTGTGATTGCCAACAAGGGTTTTGCCACCAAGTACTAAGTCATGTTTTGCAGAGGGGTCAAATACTTATTTCCCTCATTAAAATGCAAATCAATGTATACAATTTTTCATTTTCAGATGCGTTTTTCTGGATTTTTTTGTTGTTATTCTGTCTCTCACTGTTCAAATAAACCTACCATTAAAATTATAGACTGATCATTTCTTTGTCAGTGGGCAAACGTACAAAATCAGCAGGGGATCAAATACTTTTTCCCCCTCACTGTATTTACTTAAAGTAGCTATAAATATGACAATTTATTAAAAAACTTCAACAAATTCAAATGGTATTGAAAAACCGCCCCCTTGACTATTTCCAAATACCCCGGTATACCGCCCAAGCCTAATGCGACCAAAATCATCGCACTTAAAAGGCCATGTAATTTCAGAAGACTGATAATGTCAAATAAGGGAGTATCCAATAATTCAGAATAGGATTCATGTGGCTACATTGCAACATTGCATACAATAAAACAAATATAACATTTTAAAAAAGAGCAGGGTGTCACATCCCCTGGGATGGTCTCCCCACCACCAAGGGCTTCCTAGTTGCGTGCATGGAAACACATAACTGGGAATTCCCTGAGAAAATCACAAAAATGTCTATGGGGGGGGGCACAGGTCTGTCAGCAACGCTCTATTAATTTGGCCACTTCTTAATGAGAGGCCCTGCCTACTCAACACTCCACAGAGAGAGGGAGGGGGTCAGGACTTGACACTACGTTTACTAACTGCCAAAAGGATTGGTCAGCATCTAACAACATGAGCCAATGGGAACACAAAAGTACCGGCACTCAGCATCACCATCCAAAGAATGTAACAGAACAAAAGCCACATGCTGACATGATTGTAATTGTATTATAACAGAGTGATGGCATGGGCATTTTGCAGACATGGTACACAACTTGAACTTCATGGAAACACACAATAAGTTGTAATCAGAGCAATAAGGTCATTGCATCCAAAGGCTTTAAACATTGACAAAGGTTAGCCAATACCAAAAGCTTATTTCCTCTAAAGTTTTTTCTTTTCTCTGGGCCACGTGTTCAAATTGAATTAAAACATCTAACTGGGATATAAATAGACATTACAGGCAGACATGTCTACTCCATGCCTGGTCCCCCACTACTAAGGCCAAGAAGCCACACAGTACTGACTCATACTATAGTTGGAAGTTAGCTGGCCTGTTTGGGCTCTCGTCAACTTTGAGCCCTCCACTGTAGTGGCAATAGGAAGACGTCAATATATAACACCACAATCCGCTTGGCACTGAATAAATCTGCCCTGTCAGGGTTTCCCCTCTGGCTGGTCAATATAACGAATTGCATGCGGCTATTGCTGCTACTGCCAGGTAATGGGTTCAGGGCTATTGCTGCTACTGCCAGGTAATGGGTTCAGGGCCCAATAAGAACACAGTAAAGCTACCATCTACCCTGCCAAAAAAACAGGTGGCAGCAGCAGTATTAGAAAAGTGCCACAGAATGATGCCTCTTTATATTCTATTTCAATGGAATCTGCAACGGCCATTGGTTTGTGTGTGGAACGGAGCCAGCGTGCCTAGCAATGGTCAGGTAACTTTGCAGTCTATCACTTGACAAGTCCCCTTTTAGCAACACTAACAATGGCTAATTGGTTGACTGATGATTTCTGTGTAAGTCCACAGGCACAAGTTGATTGGCTACAGTGGAATTTCCATTTTCATTCCCTTTTATTCAATCCTCAGATAAAAGGGAAAAACTTTTCAATGGTAGCAGTGAGACCGACTTTGAAGCAACAGGCACGAACAGACAATTTGAAAGCCTCCTCTGTGGCACACAGCGAAGAAGGAAATAAAATATAGCAATAATGGTCCGGAATCCTTGATGTTGATTGACTAGAACATAAGGCGTGAATATAATCAATGCGGTGCCTGTTAATTTATCATCGAATCACAGCCTACTTCAACTTCACCAAACAGGTAATGACTTAACAAAAGCGCATTCGTGACAAAAGCACAATCGTTGCACAAACGTACCTAACCATAAACATCAAAGCCTTTCTTAAAATCAATACACTGAAGTATATTTTTTTAAACCTGCATATTTAGTTACAAGAAACTCATGTTATCAGGCAATATTAACTAGGGAAATTGTGTCACTTCTCTTGCGTTCTGTGCAAGCAGAGTCAGGGTATATGCAGCAGTTTGGGCCGCCTGGCTCTTTGCGAATTGTGTAAAGACCATTTTCTCCTAACAAAGACCGTAATTAATTTCCCCAAATTATACATAATTATGACATAACATTGAAGGTTGTGCAATGTAACAGCATTATTTAGACTTAGGGTTGCCACCCGTTCGATAAAATACTGAACGGTTCCGTATTTCCCTGAACGGTTCCGTATTTCCCATGTTTTCGAAATGATCGTTTCCGAATTTGACCATATTAATGACCTAAGGCTCGTATTTCTGTGTGTTTATTATATTATAATTAAGTCTATGATTTGATATAGCAGTCTGAGCGGTGGTAGGCAGCAGCAGGCTCGTAAGCATTCATTCAAACAGCACTTTACTGCATTTGCCAGCAGCTCTTAGCAATGCTTGACCCACAGCGCTGTTATTGACTTCAAGCCTATGAACTCCTGAGATTAGGCTGGCAATACTAAACTGCCTATTAGAACATCCACTAGTCAAAAGGTATATGAAATACAAATGGTATAGAGAGAAATAGTTGACACGTCATAATTCCAATAACTACAACCTAAAACTTCTTAACTGGGAATATTGAAGAAGTGGTAATATTGAACCACCAGCTTTCATATGTTCTCATGTTCTGAGCAAGGAACTTAAACGTTAGCTTTTTTACATGGCACATACTGCACTTTTACTTTCTTCTCCAACACTGTGTTTTTGCATTATTTAAACCAAATTTAACATGTTTCATTATTTGAGAATAAATATATTTAATTTTGTAGTAAGTTAAAATAAAAAGTGTTCATTCAGTATTGTTATATATATCTAAAAATTGGCCGATTAATCGGTATCGGCTTTTTTTTAGTCCTCCAATAAATCAATATCGGCGTTAAAATCATAATTGGTCGACCTCTAATCCAAATACTCTGTTAACACACTATTCAAGTACAACGGATAGGTGTATCCTATTCACATGATTTTCTATGAAGAATGCGCAAAACTCCACACATTGAAGTCTCACCAATGTTGCCAATTTAGCCATCATTTTAAACAAGCACAATAAACGAGCATAAGATACAGCAAACACTAAACAATATAGGACTGACCGCAACAATGTCAAAATAAATTACAACTAAGTACAGAAAGCTGGCCAGCAAAACGAACGTTGCTTTCAAGACAACTGGGAAATCGAAAAGAAAACGAGGTCGAATCATGACGTCGGTGATCTTCAGATCGGAAAGTCGTAGCTCTGGAAAGAGGCCCAGATTTCCCGTCTCGGAATTCCGAGTTGCTTGACCATACAAAACACATTTTCCCAGTCAGAGCTCGTTTTTCCCCCAGTTGTCTTGAACGCAAGGAAGTCGGAGATTTCGCCGTTCCCAGTTGTTTTGAACGCGGCATCTGTCCAAACACGCGCTATGGCTCTAGCATCCGTTTCAAAAACACACATTCGTGGTTGCTTACCTTGTCAAGTTCGTCGTGCAGCTCCGAAAGGGTGGGTCTTATCAGCTTGTCCCCCAGCGGAGCAGCACTTTGCCGGTAGAAATCGATGTTAGGCACAGCATCGATGGTGTTGTGGCCAAAAGTCCTCAGGTAATAGGTGTTTGTATGGGTGTCGTAGTGGTAGTGATGCTGTCCTCCTGTCGAAGAATGCAGGCTACCCTCGCTCATTACGGTGTCTCCATTCTGGAAACCTTCAGCGGGCACTACTTCTGGTGGGCTCGCTCCACTCGGATCCATAAAGTTCACCACTCGGAACCGGCCTTTTGCCTCCTCACCACCCGCCGCTGGCCCCGAACCTTCGGGGGCTTTGTCGCCAGATGCGAGCGTGGAATCCGAGCTGGGCGTTTTATCAGCGGCGCTGGCTGCTTCAGCCACTAGGTCCACCTGGAACCGACTGGAGCTGGGTGTCGGGCCGGCGGGCTTCAAACCTGTATCCACGGCCAGTCCCTCATTTTCTGGCGCCTGGTTCTCTTCCTGAGCGGGAGGCGTGGAGGATGGCGCTGACATCGCAAATATTACTGATGAATGGACGAGCTTGCAGAAACAAACCTAGCTAGCTAAATGCCCAGCACAACTCGTGTACAATAGCAAAGCTACACTGCTGCTAAACACACGTTCTTCCCGACATAAAGTTAGTCAGCGAACACTCCTGATACCACCCAAGTGGTGGAAGACCGTCTGGATATTCGCTCCAACAGAAACGCGGTGCATCCGAATTGAGAAAAGGTAGTCCACAGACCTGCGGAGAGCTACGAATGGAGAAGGATGGCTTGCTAGTTGCCTCACTAACGTTATATACACTACGACAAAAGGGCATCAACTTTCAGCCCTGGCTAACGCGTCTTCAAAACGCTTCACGGTCCTCTCGCTTTCAGCACACTTGTACGAAAGCTAATACAATCCGCGGTGTTATGTTTATTTATTTTTTTAAGTGGATGCTGCATTGACCTTCGTGCAACTCCTCCTAGACTCCCATTGCATCCTCGCTGCAATACACACTGCAGTAAGGCATTAAGATACCGACTGGTAGCGTGAGTTCCAAACGGGAGGTAGAGCTCGCGAGATTTCAGCTCATCCTTTTCTAAAGGGAAAATAGGGGAAGGCGTGTTATTTTAATTTCTTTCCTTATACAAGGGATGTACCAGTTACATGTACAGTCTGTAGGTGCGGTGGAGAAAACGTTATGCAATCAAAAAAGCAACAAACCAGATGACCGTTAAATTAAAGATGCCTACCACACATTCTGATTATATAAACTATTACAAGTTTGAAGTAGTGTCAATTCATACAGTGTAATTGACAGGATGTCCAGAAAAAAAATGAGAATTTGGCCTGAGCTTAATTGCTATGTAATAATTTGAGACAGTGACTTTTTTTCAGTTCAAAGTTACTTTAATAGTCAAACATATAATTATGGTGTAGTTAGTCATGTGGCTTATTTTCCAATTTAATTTATAAAATTATTTCCTACTTGGCAGTTGTGCTTAGAACCTTTGATGGAATACCTTTAATGTAAACAATATGTGGAGATGAGATGTAGTTTTGTAAATAAAGGAGCGACCCTAAATGTACTGTACATGTCGACTTTCATTGTATCTTTTGTCCCCACAAAAACAAAACTATTCAGATAATGGTTAAACTAGGCCTAATCTGTGTTGTTTGTAGTCTAGATACAGGAGAAACAAAGAGATTGCATTACTGTGTGTTTTCTTGTAGGCCACATTACTGATGCAAACGGATCTTAGAGGGCTGTCAGGAGAGTGGCTGTCCAGGGCTCATTGTTGTGGGTGTTTTTAGTGTTACATCTACATACATAGATCATATTTATATCAATGGATCGCCAGCAATGTAACCCCACACCCCTAATTCCTGATCAGTCCCCTCCCTACAACACACTCTACCCTCTCCAAGCCAACTAAACATTTGTGGTAACACTTTACCCAAAGGTATAATGCATTTTCTGTGAACAATTGTTTTTAATTGGGTCACAAAGGCAACACAATTTATTTAAAAAAAATATTAATTTTGGAAGCAACTTTTCCCCCTTTTTGAACAACCCCACCACCTCACCCCATACCAAAAATACCTCTGGCGGCCCCACCCCATCCACAACCTCTGTCAACACATACAGTTGAAGTCGGACGTTTACATACACCTTAGCCAAATACATTTAAACTTTGTTTTTCACAATTTAATCCTAGTAAAGTTTCCCTGTCTTAGGTCAGTTAGGATCACCACTTTATTTTAAGAATGTTCAATGTTAGAATAATAGTAGAGTGATTTATTTCAGCTTTTATTTCTTTCATCACGTTCCCAGTGGGTCAGAAGTTTACATACACTCAATTAGTATTTGGTAGCATTGCCTTTAAATTGTTTAACTTGGGTCAAATGTATCGGGTAGCCTTCCACAAGCTTCCCACAATAAGATGGGTGAATTTTGTCCCATTCCTCCTGACAGAGCTGGTGTAACTGAGTCAGGTTTGTAGGCCTCCTTGCTCGCACACGCTTTTTCAGTTCTGCCCACAAATGTTCTATACAATTGAGGTCAGGACTCCAATACCTTGACTTTGTTGTCCTTAAGCCATTTTGACACAACTTTGGAAGTATACTTGGGGTCATTGTCCATTTGGAAGACCCATTTGCGACCAAGCTTTAACTTCCTGACTGATGTCTTGAGATGTTGCTTCAATATATCCACATCATTTTCCTCCCTCATGATACCATCTATTTTGTGAAGTGCACCAGCCCCTCTTGCAGCAAAGCACCCCTACAACATGATGCTGCCACCCCCGTGCTTCACGGTTGGGATTGTGTTCTTCGGCTTGCAAGCCTCCCCCTTTTTTCTCCAAACATAACATTGGTCATTATGGCCAAACAGTTCTATTTTTGTTTCATCAGACCAGAGGACATTTCTCCAAAAAGTATGATCTTTGTCCCTATGTGCAATTGCAAACCGTAGTTTGGCTTTTTTATGGCGGTTTTGGAGCAGTGGCTTCTTCCTTGCTGAGCGGCCTTTCAGGTTATGTCAATATAGGACTCGTTTTACTGTGGATATAGATACTTTTGTACCAATTTCCTCCAGAATCTTCACAAGGTCCTTTGCTGTTGCTGATTTGCACTTTTCGCACCAAAGTACGTTAATCTCTAAGAGACAGAACGCGTCTCCTTCCTGAGCGGTATGACGGCTGCGTGGTCCCATGGTGTTTATACTTGAGTACTATTGTTTGTACAGATGAATGTGGTACCTTCAGGCGTTTGGGAATTGCTCCCAAGGATGAACCAGACGTGTGGTCTACAATAATTTTCTGAGGTCTTGGCTGATTTATTTTGTTTTTCCTATGATGTCAAGCAAAGAGGCACTGAGTTTGAAGGTAGGCCTTGAAATACATCCACAGGTACACCTCCAATTGACTCAAATGATGTCAATTAGCCTATCAGAAGCTTCTAAAGCCATGACATAATTTTCTGAAATTGTCCAAGCTGTTTAAAGGCACAGTCAACTTAGTGTATGTAAACTTCTGACCCACTGGAATTGTGATACAGTGAATAATAAGTGAAATAATCTGTCTGTAAACAAGTGTTGGAAAAATTACTTGTGTCATGCACAAAGTAGATGTCCTTACCAACTTGCCAAAACTATAGTTTGTTAACAAGAAATTTGTGGAGTGGTTGAAAAACAAGTTTTAATGACTCCAACCTAAGTGTATGTAAACTTCCGACTTCAACTGTACATATACAGTACCAGTCAAAAGTTTGGACACACCTACTCATTCCAGTTTTTCTTTATTTTTACAATAGTGAAGACATCAAAACTATAAAATAACACATATGGAATCATGTAGTAACCAACAAAATATATTTATATTTGAGATTCTTCAAAGTAGCCACCCTTTGCCTTGATGACCGTTTTTACACACTCATGGCATTCTCTCAACCAGCTTCATGAGGTAGTCACCTGGAATGCATTTCAATTAACAGGTGTGCCTTTTTAAGTTAACATGCAGAATTACTTTCCTTAATGCGTTTGAGCCAACGTGTTGTGACAAGGAAGGCGTGGTATACAGAAGATAGCCCTATTTTGTAAAAGACCAGGTCCATATTATGGAAAGAACAGCTCAAATAAGCAAAGAGAAATGACAGTCCATTACTTTAAGACATGAAGGTCAGTCAATCTGGAAAATTTCAACAACTTTGAAAGTTTCTTCAAGTGCAGTGGCAAAAACCATCCAGCGCTATGATGAAACTGGCTCTCATGAAGACCGCCACAGGAAAGGAAGACCCAGAGTTACCTCTGCTGCAGAGGATAAGTTCATTGGAGTTACCATTCTCAGAAATTGCAGACCAAATAAATGCTTCACAGAGTTCAAGTTACAGACACATATCAACATCAACTGTTCGGAGGAGACAGCGTGAATCAGGCCTTCATTGTTGAATTGCTGCAAAGAAACCACTACCATAAGAAGAAGATACTTGCTAGGGCCAAGAAACACGAGCAATGGGCGTTAGACCGGTGGAAATCTTCCTTTGGTCTGATGAGTCCTCCTCCATGCGTCTCACAAAGACACAGCGGTTGGAGGTGTGATGGTGTGGGGGTGCCTTGCTGATGACACTGTCTGTGATTTATTTAGAATTCAAGGCACACCTAACCAGCATGGCTACCACAGCATTCTGCAGCGATACAACATCCCATCTGGTTTGCGCTTATTTATTTTATTTAACCTTTATTTAACTAGGCAAGTCAGTTAAGAACAAATTCTTATTTACAATGACGGCCTACCCCGGCCAAACCCGGACGACGCTGGGCCAATTGTGCACCGCCCTATGGGACTCCCAATCACGGCTGGATGTGATGCAGCCTTAGTGGGACTATCATTTGTTTTTCAACAGGACAATGACCCAAAACACACCTCCAGGCTGTGTAAGGGCTATTTGACCAAGAAGGATAGTTAAGGAGTGCTGCATCAGATGACCTGGCCTCCACAATCACCCGACTTCAACCTAATTGAGATGGTTTGGGATGAGTTGGACCGCAGAGTGAAGGACCGGGAGTTGTTAGCTGTGGTCAGGGCTCTGAAGGTGTGGAGACATTGGCTTGAGAGGGCTAAGCACCCTTTTCTCATCTGGACTGACCACCGTAATCTGGAGTATATCCGGGCAGCGAGGAGACTGAATCCGCAGCAGGCTAGGTGGGCCATGTTTTTCACCAGATTTCAGTTCACGATCTCCTATAGGCCAGGTTCCCAGAATACTAAGGCCGGCGCGCTGTCCCGTCTCTATGACACCGAGGAGCGGTCCATCGAGCCTACTCCCATCCTTCCTGCTTCATGTCTGGTAGCACCGGTGGTATGGGAGGTGGACGCGGACATCGAGCGGGCACTATGGTTGGAACCTGCGCCTCCTCGGTGTCCTGCAGATCGTCAGTACGTGCCGCTTGGTGTTCGTGATAAACTGATTCGGTGGGCCCATACACTACACTCTTTTCGGGTTATCTGGAGATTGAGAGGACTGTGCGGGGTCTTAGGGGGAAGTACTGGTGGCCCACGTTGGCTAAGGACATGAGGTTTTATGTCTCCTCCTGTTCGGTATGCGCTCAGAGTAAGGCTCCTAGACACCTGCCTAGAGGGAAGTTACGCCGCCCCGTTCCACAACGGCCGTGGTCTCACCTGTCGGTGGATTTCCTCACCGATCTTCCTCCGTCCCAGGGGAACACTACGATCCTGGTCGTTGTGGATCGGTTCTCTAAGTCCTGTCGTCTTATCCCATTGCCCGGTCTCCCTACGGCCCTACAGACTGCGGAGGCCCTGTTTACCCACGTCTTCCGGCACTACGGGGTGCCTGAGGAAATCGTTTCTGATCGGGGTCCGAGTGTGGAGTGTGGAGGGCGTTTATGGAGCGTCTGGGGGTCTCGATCAGCCTGACCTCAGGTTTTCACCCTGAGAGTAATGGGCAGGTGGAGAGAGTGAACCAAGAGGTGGGTAGGTTTCTGCAGTCGTATTGCCAGGACCGGCCCGGTGAGTGGGCAAGGTACGTCCCATGGGCGGAGGTGGCTCAGAACTCACTCCGTCACTCCTCCACGGCAATGTCACCGTTCCAGTGCGTGTTGGGCTACCAGCCGGTCCTGGCACCGTTTCATCAGAGCCAGACTGAAGCTCCTGTGGTGGAGGAGTGGGTGCAGCGCTCAAAGGAGACCTGGAGAGCCGTCCAGGAATCACTGAGACAGGCTGGTGGGCAGCAGAAGAGGAGCGCTGACCATCACCCCAGTGAGGCCCCCGTGTTCGCACCGGGGTACCGGGTCTGGCTCTCGACCCAGAACCTGCCCCTCCGCTTGCCCTGCCGGAAGCTGGGGCCGCAATGTGTGGGGCCATTTAAAGTCCTGAGGAGGATAAACGAGGTGTGTTATAGGTTACAGCTTCCATCTTACTACCGTATTAACCCCTCGTTTCATGTGTCTCTCCTCAGGCCGGTGGTAGCTGGTCCCCTGCAGGAAGGTGAGGTGCTGGAGGTCCCTCCGCCCCCCTTTGGACATCGAGGGGTCCCCGGCGTACCAAAAAGTACGCCGGGGTAGTACACAGTCCGCTCCATTCTGGACTCTAGGCGCTGGGTGAGGGGCCTGCAGTACCTCGTGGACTGGGAGGGGTACGGTCCGGAGGAGAGGTGCTGGGTACCGGTGGAGGATATCTTGGATCCATCACTGCTGAAGGAGTTTCACCGCCTTCATCCGGATCGCCCTGCGCCTCGCCCTCCGGGTCGTCCTCGAGGCCGGTGTCGGCGCGCTGTGGGAACCGCGCGTCAGAAGGGGGGTACTGTCACGACTTCCACCGACGGTGGCTCCTCTGCCTGTTCGGGCGGCGTTCGACACTCGTCGTCACCGGCCTACTGGCCGCCACCGATCCTCTATTTTCTTTCTGTTGATTATCGTATTGTTTGCACCTGTTTTCGTTTTGTGTTTGTTAGGGCTATTTAAGCCCGGTTAAGCCCGCCTCCTTTTGTGCGGGCTTGTTTGCTGTTCTGTTGGTGTTGAGTTCATGTCCTATGTTTGGGCTGCTCTTATGTTATCTGATTTTTCGCCTGTGTGTTTTGGCGTTGGAAACCCTACAAACCGCATTAAAGTCGATTGTTCCGTTCACTCTGCTCTCTGCGCCTGACTCCACACCCACCACTCCTAGCTGTCGTGACATATATTTAATTTGTTTAACACTTTTTTGGTTACTACATGATTCCATATGTGTTATTTCATAGTTTTGATGTCTTCACTATTATTCTACAATGTAGAAAATAGTACAAAAATAAAGAATGAGTCCAAACGTTTGACTGGTACTGTGTATATATCTATATTTTTTTTATTATTATTGAAAGGTATAATAATTTCTAACTTGTTAAGGCTTGTATGCTTGTAACAAAACATTTGAGAATATATTTCAAATTGAATATGTAAATCATTTTATAATGATTTATAATAGAACAGTAATGGTGATTTGTAATCCCAAGACATCATCATGATTGATTATGAAATGAGTGCTTATGTCAGTTTAATGAATGACAGTGCCAGAGCAACAAGTTATTCAGAGCCCATATGATCTGCTGTTGACTTAACTCCAGTAGCTAATCCCCTATCTGCACTGCATGGTACACTGCTATCCTCTGTCCATCATTTGGCTGTACTGTACAAGATTTCAAGATTTCCACTTCAAAGGTCTGAAAGTCTTCTTGTAGTAGGGTAGTTGGAGATCTTCCTGCTGCTGTGTGAGCAGATCTTGGCTCTTGGTACGGCAACATCTTTGCTCAGCAGTGTTCTAAGGCCAGAGGTCAGATCCACCAGTAAGTTTCTTCTCCTTATTACCCGGCTACTCTATAATCCTGTTAATACAATTATTTACAGCCCAGGAGCTCATTACAGGGAGACCAGTCAGCCAGGCCAGGCAATGACAGCCACTCACTCTGTCTGCTAACTAGCTCACTAGCTCAGACACTCAAATAGTCTGCACTGGTCATAACAATTGAATTATAACAAATTAGCTTTGGACATTGAGGTGGGATGAGATACGTGCCTGTCAAATAGAATGCCACAGTGATGTTGTCATAATACCCATAAAACTCAGCGGTCAAACACGGAAATGGTTCCAATCATTTTTTCAACATTCATTTTTCCCATAGGGGATTTTAGAAACACTTCAAATTAAGTCTGTGTTTGCTGTAAGCTTACCTTGGTGTGGCATTGTGATAACTGTATAAATCTCTCGCATAAGGTGACATTTATCAGTATATTTAGTCTCTATTTACTTTCAGATTATAAAATGCTAATTCGCTTCAAAGTAGACATCATGCAAGACTACAAATCCCTGCAAGCTCCTGCACGTCATCTCTAACCGACACCTTGCTGTCAGCTAGCTACTAGCTACCTTGATCCAAAACAAAATATTAATCTACTGTTCCATATTTTATTTAAGTAAAAGTCATAAACTGACACATACCTAAACATTTTTATAGAGGTGCTGACTATAAATAGAGGTGCTGAAAAATAAATAAAGTCGCACACATTAATTATTCTCTGGACCTGAGATCAAATTCAATATTCAAACCACTATATTCAAACCACTAATTTGTTTTTAGGGAGGAGATTCAGTGGGCCTCCCTCTGTAGAAGAAGGGCCTTAATGTTACCTCTCCTTGATAGGGTAAAATGCTCAATAACTATGTATTTGAGGGAGGAGAGGCTTCAACAAAGTGGGCTGCTACTGGGTAGTTCAGTGTTCTTACACCTGCTTGCGCTGCAGAGTTCAGCTATTCATTGTTTTAATTGTCTTTTCGTTTGCCCAATGTAAGCTTTACCACACAAGGTGATGAGATAGATGGACATATTTTATTTAACTAATATTTGTTGGCTTATTTATGTTTTTGGTCTTGTGTCTGACTGCTACTTTCCCAGTAGCAGTCAGATATTTACAATGTTCCATGAATAGGCTAGTTTTCTGCAAAGAAGCGAGCCAAATAGCTAGCTACCTAGATTATATTAGCAACATACCCATATTTTACCAGATCCTCTTCTCCTTCAGCCGGTGGAGGTCTAATATTTAATCCCTTACATTTTCTGCCAACTATATGAACGAGGTAAAATCTATTTCAATTCATGGTGTCAGAATGCACTGCTGTATTAAAGCAATTCAGAAGTAACTTGTTGACATGTTCTGTTGCAGATTCAAAGCCAGATAAAGTTGTTGCAGAATGTATCCATAATCATGAATTAATAAGCATACCGTAAAACTTCAATGAATAGCCAAGGCGCTTATCAGAGACAGGCTTCTATTTGAGCCAGGTGCCTATTTCCTTAATGCACACAGCCTTTGCTCAATGAAATGTTGAAAAGACTAACACACTGACAATTGTGACCATTATGATCAGTATAAACATTATAATAATAAATCCATCGCAGATCAGACTTGCAAAGACTAGGCTGCCTATCATATCGTTTCCCCTGTATTTGCAATGCGATCACACAAGATAGACTACCGTATTCAACATTCAACATATTCCAAGTCCCCAAGACTTTGGGAGATGCCTTCAATACCGTGCACTAGGGGCAAATTAACTGTGAAGTTTATGCGCAACCATAAAATCTTTTTCTGTTTTAACAACCTTAACCCTTCCTTCCTTTCACTTCACCCATAGACGTTTATCCCCCCCGGACAAACGTGGAATACTGAAGTGAGACCGTGAGATCTTGTGGCTAGTTGAGACTACCATGTCAAACCACACTGCTGTTTCGTCCATGGCAATGATGTTGCTTTCCTTTCTCTTTTTTTGCGCAATTTTTACGGTATTCACTGAAGTTCACTCATGAACAATTCATTTAGACCTGGCGTTTACTGGAAACAGGAGTTTTATATTCTGAAATGTGTACCGATTCCAGCCTACTAAAAGGGACAGGCGGCTATTTGAGACTGCGTTTAATTGAAGTTTTACTGTATTTTTTTTTACAAGAATGAACCTAGTCACCAATCAAATAAGTCAAACACATGCGCAACCATCAACATTCAACATATTCCAAGTCCCCAAGACATTAGGAGATGCCTTCAATACCTTCAATACTCCAACAATTGCATTGTTTTAAAGAAATCAAAATAACATATAAACATCTGACTTGAAGTACAGATACAATTATTTATTCATCAATGCCACAAACCTGGGACATCGAAGAGCACCATATCAACTATAATTACTATCCGAAAGCGCACAGATTCTGCTGCTTTTCCATTATACAAATTAGACCAGCACAAATTACGCACAATGTAAAACAGCATATTTCAAATTTTGGTGGATGAGTTACAAGTAGAGAAACAACTGGATGCGTAAGGTAGTTTTAATATACAATACTAGGACAACTCCAGCAGAATGAGAAACAAACATTCACACTTAAGACTTAAAACAAGGAAGCCATGCCTATACGCAGCTAAACTCAGCAAAAAAATAAACGTCCCTTTTTCAGGACCCTGTCTTTCAAAGATAATTCGTAAAAATCCAAATAACTTCAGTAAAAGTACTGTAAAACAACAGATTTACTGTAAATTAGATTTATATGTTGCTGCAGCTGTATTACAATAACTTTCTGTTTATAAATAACAGCAATTTGCTGTATTTTTACAGTCCCTGTACACCTTTCTGATTACAGTATGTTATTGTGCTTCTATTTTACAGTCATTATTTGTATCTAAGAAATGTACAGGATTTACTTGGAAACTCGAATTGCCATTAACTTACTGTCATTTATGTTATAGTCTTTTTGCTGTAAAACTACAGTTATCTGTTGTATGTGCTTTTACAGTAACATGACATTTACAGATAAAATATGCCAATAGTACTGTAAACTTCTAAAACATTTGCATTACCAAAACAAGTAAACACAATAAGTGATATGTTAAGCATGGTTTAATGTAAACAAACCAAAAAAGTGGCACATTCAATAAGCTCCCATAGTACAATTTCACCGTTGGTCGGTGGGAAATGCCAATAAACTGTCACGATCTCCTTGAGTGACGGACCAAGGCGCAGTGAGGTATCCAGTATACATTCTTTATTAAATAACGTAACTGGCAAAACAATAAACAAAACGAATGAACGAACGAACGAACGAACGAACGAACGAACGAACGAACGAACGAACGAACGAACGAAGATCCAAACATTGCCCTTAACAAGTGAACCCAACAAAGCTATGAACAAACAATAACCCACAAACCCCTAATGAAAACTACAAACATATATATGGTTCCCAATTAGAGGTAACGAAACTCAGCTGCCTCTAATTGGGAATCATTACCCCAACATAGAAATATATAACCTAGAACAGAAAAAACCCTACACCAAAACAAAACTAAACACTCCAGTCTGTCTACTCAGGCCTGGACGTGACATAAACGGCAGCCAAATGGGCTACATCACAAACGCCTCAATTACAAACCCACACCTTTCCCCTACTGTAGCACCTATCAAAAAGTGTAAATCTGAGAATGATTCATCAGGACAGAATACAATTGTTAATCTGAATAGTATTGGTATGACATAACTTTACAAAATCAAGGGTTTCCATTATAGCATTTGTAAGGATAGATGCAACCATTTCATATACAAAACTGAAGCATCTTTGAAAAATTGCACAAAATTATGTTTAAGTCTATTCTGCATTCAGATGCAAAGCCATTTATTTTCAAATGTATCAATATTCAAAATAGATAAACGTCCTGAATAAGGAATAAGGTGAATAAGGTGCATGTTAACGGTTCCTGCATAGAAAGTGACAGAATCTTTGGACACTGTGTTAACAAACCTCCAGATGAGCTTCAATGCCATACAACACTCCTTCCGTGGCCTCCAACTGCTCTTAAATGCAAGTAAAACGAAATGCATGTTCTTCAACCGATCGCTGCCCGCACCTGCCCGCCCGTCTAGCATCACTACTCTGGACGGTTCCGACTTAGAATATGTGGACAACTACAAATACCTAGGTGTCTGGTTAGACTGTAAATTCTTCTTCCAGACTCACATTAAGCATCTCCAATCCAAAATTACATCTAGAGTAGGCTTCCTATCTCGCAACAAAGCATCCTTCACTTATGCTGCCTAACATACCCTCGTAAAACTGACTATCCTGCTGATCTTTGACTTCGGCGATGTCATTTACAAAATAGCCTCCAACACTCTGCTCAGCAAATTGGATGTAGTCTATCCCAGTGCCATCTGTTTTGTCACCAAAGCCCCATATACTACCCACCACTGCAACCTGTATGCTCTTGTTGGCTGGCCCTCGCTTCATATTCGTCGCCAAACCCACTGGCTCCAGGTCATCTACAAGTCTTTGCTAGGTAAAGCCCCGCCTTATCTCAGCTCACTGGTCACCATAACAGCACCCATTCGTAGCACGCGCTCCAGCAGGTATATTTCACTGGTCATCCCGAAAGCCAACTCCTACTTTGGCCGCCTTTCCTTCCAGTTCTCTGACTGGAACGAATTGCAAAACGTTAAGCATCAGCTGTCAGAGCAGCCTACCGATCATTGCACCTGTACATAGCCCATCTGTAAATAGCCCACCCAACTACCTGATTCCCATATTGTTATTTATTTTTTGCTCCTTTGCACCTCTACTTGCATATTCATCTTCTGCACATCTATCACTCCAGTGTTTAATTGCTCATTTGTAATTATTTTGCCTATTTATTGCCTTACCTCCCTAATCTTACTACATTTGCAAACACTGTACATATACTTTTCTATTGTGTTATTGACTGTACTTTGTTTTTCCCATACTTTGTTTTTCCCATTTTTCTCTGATGTTTGTGTCGCACTGCTTTGCTTTATCTTGGCCAGGTCGCAGTTGTAAATGAGATCTTGTTCTAACTGGCCTACCTGGTTAAATAAAGGTGAAATAAAAATGAATAAAAAAATTATGCGATTAAATTAATCATAACAATTAATTAAGTAGTAATCTGGGGCACCACGGGAAAAGTTAGTAACATGCTAAATATCTCCCGACTAAACTATAAAGATATGAATATCTCTTACATCAGTCACTTATTTACCTTCAGTCTCATTCTGAATGTCGCAAAACTCTTGGATATCTGCACGAACCCTAGCATAAATGATGAATCAGCGATATACAAATTGGCTTAATTATTTATTTACTAGCTAACTAAATAATCACAGAGAATTACATAAACACACAAACAGGATAGCTTACACATTGATTATTACACAATGCAATGAAAAGTCCCTAGTGGACTAACCCGGTATGACGGCTTGGTAGACAATGGAAAGGGGTGGAGACAGATAAAGAGCGGGAAAGACAGAGTGGGAGAGACAGAAAGTGGGCTTATTGTACGTACATGTGGAAAATACTCCCATCGTAAATATGGATATTCAGCACCCTAACAACCGCTCATTCGGATTTAGAAATGCAACACATATTTACGCTTGTATGTCTTTGTCGTTTCTGTTGAAATAGACGGTCCATTTGGGGAGGAATTCGACAGAAGTCTCTGGTTTGTCCACCGGAGATCAAAGTCTTTCGTAGTTGTATTTTGTTCTGCGGGCTCTGTTCGTTAGAATAGAGCGGTGAGAGGAAATTGTTGTTTGTCTCTCATCTTCGGTCGAGTTTACTAGACTATTTTAGATATACAGCTGCAGACTGTAAATGTGTAGTCTTTATCTTCTTCACTCGTTGAGAGTTTCTGACCATTGTGACGTATTCACCTCGCGCTGCACGTATACTGGTCTGGTGGACTCTATCCATTCGTGACGTCCGGTTCAACACCGTCCGCCTGCTTGGTCTTTAGTCTTGTAGTTTTCTTAACCATTTCAACGTGTACAGCTGGCGCTGCACGCAACTGGTCTCCATTTAAATGGCAACCATTTCAGCGTGTGGACTGCGTCCTCACGTTCTCTGGACTAATGTTCATTTTGTTTGTGAGTCCTTTTATAAACTCTGGCAAAAGGGGTGTTCTATAACGTCGACCATAATGCCTGTGCTCACGTGGGTGTGGTCACTGACTGGTTAAAACAATTCTCAGTTAGAAGGCTAACATCACATTTCATCTTCTCACAAATATATTTAATCATATAAGTTCCACAACATTTAGAGATACAGTTATGTTGTTATACCATCCTTAATGAGATCCCAAAACAACAACTGATCTGACATAATTGTTCTTTCAGTACCCACAGACCATTCCAACTGTTTGGATTACAGAAATATTGTTTCATTATTCAACCTTTTGTTACCGTTTTGGCGTGAGTAATCTCTATCACATCCGTGATACGAACCCAGGGAGTGTTGCTGGTAAACCCTAGGTTCTAACCACTGTCCTATAGGCAATGTGGACCCAATTGGCAGGTAATCACAAGAGGCAGGTTAGGAGGGAAAAAACAGAGTCTTTACTAGATATTCCTCCTGAGCAAACGAGGTTCCAGTATAAATGCTGGGTTGAATAATGTACAAATCCAAACTGGATAGTTGCAGGCAAAAGAGTCCAATGACAAAAAGTACCAAAGAGGCTGGTCAAAAAGTATCATAGAATAAACAAACTAAGAAAACACCAAAGCATAGGCTAGGCAAGATAACTTCAATCCTGAGCACAGATACAGGCAAAGGAAGGTCCTTAAATATCCACCTGTACACCCTGACTAACTAGGCACAGGTGGTAACCTTGAACCAATAATGAGCAGTGGATTAGGAGGATGATGTAGAAGGTCTTGTGCTCTCAGTCTCCCTCTGCTGGACAGGCCGTAGTGTGACAGGGCCCCCCCCCTCTATGGCCGGCTCCCGACGGCCCAGGACGGTCCGGATGCAAGCGATGGAACGTCCTAATCAGATCTGGGTCTAGGATGTGACGTGCTGGCACCCAGGTACGCTCCTCAGGCCCATAACCTTGCCAGTCGACCAAGTAGTGAAAGCCACGGCCCCGGCGTCTTGAATCCAGCAGCCTTTTCACTGTGTAGGTGGGACCACCGTCTATAATACGAGGGGCGGGAGGGGTGGAAACTGGGGGAGACCAAAGAGAGGTTAATACAGGTTTCAACTGAGAGACATGAAAAGTGGGTCTGACTCTTAAAGATCTCGGGAGAGCAAGCCGATAAGCAACAGGGTTGACCCGGTGTCACGTTCAGGCCTGATAGTTATAGGCTGACGTGTTTAGTTTCGTTTTGGTGTAGTTTTTTTTTTGTTCTAGGTGTTGTATATCTATGTTGGGGTAATGGTTCCCAATTAGAGGCAGCTGTGTGTCGTTGTCTCTAATTGGGAACCATATATATGTTTGGGGTTTTTCTATAGGATTTTGTGGGTTATTGTTTGAGCATAGCTTGTTGTATGTTTAGTTGTGTTCAGCGTCTCGATCTTCGTGTTCATTTTGTTATTTTTACCCAGTTACGTTCGTCGTTAATAAAATGTATACTGGAAGCATCGCTGCGTCTTGGTCTGTCCCGCATGAAGATCGGTGACACCCGGCTGGTGATCTTGAATGGGCCAACAAATCTTGGGGCAAGTTTCTTGGATTCCACCTTCAATGGTAATTCCTTAGCTGAGAGCCACTCTTTTCCCGATTCTGTAGTGTGGAGTTGCCCTCCTTCTCTTGTCCGAGGACCTCTTGTGGCGAGCGGAAGCCCTCTTTAAGGCTGCGTGAGCCCTTTTCCAGGTCCCTCTGCAGCGCTTGACGAATCTCTCAGCATTGGGCACTCCTACCTCTAACTCTTGGCTGAAGAACAATGGTGGCTCGAATCCGAATTGACACTTGAATGGAGATAGGCCAGTGGAAGAGCTGCGTAATGTGTTGTGTGCCAGCTCTGCCCATAGCAAGAAACGACTCCAGGAGGATGGCTGATGAGACGTGAAGCAGCGAAGGTATTTCTCCAACTCCTAATTTATCCGCTCTGTTTGGCCGTTAGACTGAGGGTGGAAACCTGAGGAGAGACTGACAGAAGGGCCCAACAGAGACCAGAATGTTTTCCAGTAACGAGACATAAACTGGGGGCCTCGATCTGAAACAATGTCCACTGGAGTTCCATGGATCCTTACCACATTCTGAAGAATAAGGTCGGCGGTCTCTTTGGCTGAAGGGAGTTTAGGTAACGGAATGAAGTGTGCGGCCTTAGAGAAGCGGTCCACCACCACTAGCACAACAGTGTTACCTTCAGATGCTGGTACACCAGTGACAAAATCCATGGAGATGTGAGACCAGGGGCGTTGCGGGATGAGCAAGGGATGTAGAAGGCCGGCCGGGCGCTGATTAGAGGACTTCTGTTGAGCACAAACTGGGCAGGCTTGTACAAAAGATCGGACTTCTCTTGTCATCTCTGGCCACCAAAAGCGTCTCTGGATAAACTCCAATGTCCTCTCTGTTCCTGAATGTCCCGCAATGGCAGAAGCATGACCCCACTGGAGGACCTCGGATCTTGCTCCCTTGGGCACAAACAGGCATCCTGCTGGAACTCCATCAGGAATGTTTACACCCCGTAGAGCCTCTCGCACTGTATCCTCAATGGACCGACGAACCGGTGCCAGAATGCGGTCTCTGGGGATGATGAGCTCTGGGGGGCGGTCCCTCTGGGAACGATCATACTGACGAGACAAGGCATCCGCCCTAACATTCTTGGATCCAGGTCTGTAAGAAATCACAACATTTAAACGGGTAAAAAAAAAGAGACCACCTGGCCTGCCGGGGGTTAAGGCGCTTAGCCTGCTGTAGGTAGGTCAGGTTCTTGTGGTCTGTCCACACGACAAATGGATGCTTGGCCCCTTCCAGCCAGTGGCGCCATTCTTCCAGTGCCAGTTTCACAGCAAGGAGCTCTCGGTTACCCACATCATAGTTTCTCTCAGCTGGCGACAGGCGTCTGGAAAAGAAAGAACACGGATGGACTCTTATCTGTGGTAGACCTTTGGGAAAGCACTGCTCCAACTCCTTCCTCTGAGGCATCCACCTCCACGATAAACGGCAGTTCTGGGTCTGGGTGTACCTGGATCGGGGCAGAAGAAAACAGTCCCTTTAACCTGTCGAATGCCTGCTGAGCCTCAGCAGTCCAGTGGATACGAGCGGGTGATCCCTTAGTAAGTGAGGAGATGGGTGCTGCAATGGTGCTGAAATTGTGAATAAACCTCCTGTAAAAGTTGGCAAAACCAAGAAATCTTTGTACCTGCTTCAGTGATTCAGGCTAGGGCCAGTTGGTGATGGCAGATACCTTTCTTGGTTCCATCCCGATGCCTTCTTGCGAGATAACATAGCCTAGGAATGAGACTTGGGACACATGGAACTCACATTTGTCGAGCCTTACGAAAAGGTGATTCTCAAGAAGCTTCCTCAAGACCTGTTGGACATGGCGAATGTGTTCAGTATGTCATAGACGAACACGAACCGATTCAACAAGTCCCTCAAGATGTCATTTATGAAGGCCTGAAACACTGCTGGGGCATTTGTTAATCCAAAAGGCATGACTCGATATTCCCAGTGGCCAGTTGGGGTACTGAAGGCTGTCTTCCATTCGTCTCCCTCCTTTATGCGCACCTTTATGCACTTCGCAGATCTAACTTCGAAAAGATCTTAGCTTTCTGGAGCAGTTCAAAAGCTGATGACATTAGTGGGAGGGGATAACGATTCTTAACAGTCACTTTATTGAGCCCACGATAGTCTATACAGGGCCTAAGACTACCGTCTTTCTTAGAGACAAAAAAGAGGCCCGCACTAGCTGGTGAAGATGATGGGCGAATAAACCCAGTACTCACAGCATCCTGGATATATTAGTCCATGGCCTTAGTCTCTGGGGCAGAGAGGGAGTATAGGTGACCTCTAGGAGGGAGTGCGCCAGGAAGAAGGTCAATAGCACAATCATAAGGTCGATGAGGGGGTAGCTTAGTAGCGCGTTGTTTGCTAAACACTTCTCTCAGGTCATAGTAGTCGGGGGGCTTGTGCTCTCAGTCTCCCTCTGCTGGACAGGCCGTAGTTTGACAATCTCCTTGTAACAAAGAGGTTTCTTTCCCCTTCTCCTGTAAATCCCAAAGGCAGAGTGCACCAGATAAGAATTACAGACTGCTTATAGGACACAGAGACTATTGCAGCATAGTCTCCCCCCCCCAGAAAGGGCCAACCAGGCAGGATATAACCCCACTCACTTTGCCAAAGCACAACCCCCCCACCACCAAAGGGATATCAACAGACCACTAACTTACTACCCTGAGACAAGGCCAAGTATAGGGGCTGCAAAACCGGATAGGAAGATCACGTCAGAGACTCAACCCACTCAAGTCGAGTATTGTGGAAAAAACCTGGCATGCTGTGATGCACCCTCATAGGGACGGAATGGGAGAGCGCGAGGAAGCCCTGGACTCAGCCCCCGTAATAGGGTCACTCCAGTGCTTTGCCGTTCACCTTCACACCCCTAGACCAGACTACACTCAATCATAGGGCCTACTGAAGAGATGAATCTTCAGTAAAGACTTAAAAGGTTGAGACCAAGTCTGCATCTCTCACATGGATTGTCAGACCATAAAAATGTAGCTCTAAAGGAGAAAGCCCTGCTCCAGCTGTTTGCTTTGAATTTCTAGGAACAATAAGGAGGCCGACGTTTGTGGCCGTAGTGTACGTGTAGGTATGTCCGTTAGGACCAAATCGGAGAGATAAGTAGGAGAAAGTCACTGTAATGCTTTGTCGGTTAACAGTAAAACTTTTAAAATCCGCCCAAGCCTTAACAAGAAGCCAGGACTTGAGTAATATGATACAATTTTGGGGTTCTAATCAAGATTCTAGCAGTTGTATTTTGCACTAGCTGAAGTTTATTTAGTGCCTTATCCGGGTAGCTGGAGAGTAGAGCATTGCAGTAGTTTATTTTTTTGTTTTTGTAATGTTACGTAGATGGAAAAATGCTGCTTTTGAAATATTTTTGATAGGCTCGTCAAAAGAGAGATCAAGGTCATAAGTAACGCAGAGGTCCTTCACGGTTTTATTTGAGATGACTGTACAACCATTGAGATTCATTGTCAGATCCGACAACATATCTCTTTGTTTCTTGGGACCTAGAACTAGCATCTCTTAGTTTAAAAGTAAAACATTTGCCGTCGTCCACTTCCTTTTGCTTCAAGGGTAGGCAATCTTGGGGCTTCACCATGTTTCATCAAAATGTATAGCTGTGCACTGCAAGGTTGTTTTGACTGTACCAATTGGGAACTATTATTTGAGTCATGCTCCAGCTTAAATGAACAAATACTAACAGTGTCAAAATATGACGGAGAGTAAACATGGAGAACCAATCCCCAAAAGATAATGAGACTCCTCGTCGGACACAGACGATTTATTATTTTCACCACCCGGAATGGTAATGGTGGAAACCAATTTGTTAAAGTTGAGAAATGATACACTGGGCATACTTGAATTAGTCAGTAAATATATAAAGGTGTTGAAGGTGAGCCTCGAGATGAGTGACGAAAAAGCTGAAACAATGGAGAAAGATACTGTCACGTCTGCTCCCGCTCTTCTCCTTCCTTGGCGCTTGAGGGCGCCAGGCTGCCCTGCATCACCCACTCCTGCCATCTATTACTCACACCCGCCTTCCCTCGTCACACGCATCACCGATATTGTATTCACCTGGACTTATTCATCACTTGTTTATTTCCTCCCCTTTATTTGTCAGTTCCCTTGCTCTGTTCCCTGCTGCTGTGTTAATTGTCATTTTTGTCTGTATTACTTGTGTGCTGACGCTGTTCCTGTCTCGTTCCATGTCTGTTCCTTATTAAATGTTTTACTCCCCGTACCTGCTTCGTCTCTCCAGCGTCATCCATGTGACAGAAACAAACAAGCTAAAAGGTACAGTCAATAAGATGGAAATGGACGTTAATTAACTTAAAAAGGAGAACATGCTTCTGGGAGAAGCATTACTTGATATACAGTCTAGATCTAGGAGTGAAAGTCTGGTACAGTGCCTTGCAAAAGTATTCATCCCCCTTGGCGTTTTTTCCTATTTTGTTGCATTACAACTTGTCATTTAAATTTTATTTGGATTTCATGTAATGGACATACACAAAATAGTCCAAATTGGTGAAGTGAAATGAAAAACATTACTTGTTTAAAAAACAAAACGGAAAAGTGGTGCGTACATATGTATTCACCCCCTTTTGCTATGAAGCCCCTACATAAGATCTGGTGCAACCAATTACCTTCAGAAGTCACATAATTAGTTAAATAAAGTCCACCTGTGTGCAATTTAAGTGTCACATGATCTGTCACATGATCTCAGTATATATACACCTGTTCTGAAAGGCCCAAGAGTCTGCAACCCCACAAAGCAAGGGGCACCACCAAGCAAGTGGTACCATGAAGACCAAGGAGCTCTCCAAACAGGTCAGGGACAAAGTTGTGGAGAAGTACAGATCAGGGTTGTGTTCAAAAAATATATCTGAATCGTTGAGCATCCCACGGTGCACCATTAAATCCATTATTAAAAAATTGAGAGAATATGGCACCACAACAAACCTGCCAAGAGAGGACCGCCCACCAAAACTCACGGACCAGGCAAGGAGGGCATTAATCAGAGAGGCAACAAAGAGACCAAAGATAACCCTGAAGGAGCTACAAAGCTCCACAGCAAAGATTGGAGTATCTGTCCATAGCACCACGTTCAGCCGTACACTCCACAGAGCTGGGCTTTACAGAAGAGTGGCCAGAAAAAAAGCCATTGCTTAAAGAAAAAAATAAGCAAACACGTTTGGTGTTCACGTTTGGTGTCCAAACATATGGAAGAAGGTATGTAGCTTTTTGGCCATAAAGGAAAATACTGTCTGGCGCAAACCCAACACCTCTCATCACCCTGAGAACACCATCCCCACAGTGAAGCATGGTGATGGCAGCATCATGCTGTGGGGATGTTTTTTATCGTCAGGGACTGAGAAACTGGTCAGAATTAAAGGAATGATGGTTGGCGCTAAATACAGGGAAATTCTTGAGGGGAAATCTGTTTCAGAGGTTCACCTTTCAGCAGGACAATAACCCTAAGCATACTGCTAAAACAAAATAGGAAAAATGCCAAGGGGGGTGAATACTTTCGCAAGCCACTGTACTTACTAGTATAAAAGAAAAAGGCGAAAGTCCTGAAATTGTGGTGAAATAATTATTTCATACAGCATTGCAGATCCCAGGTGACATTGTCAACAAAATCCAACTCTAACATGTACACCGTTTAGGACAGAGAGGACAGAAATATGAGCGCCCAATCGTTGCCAAATTTGCATTCTTTAAAGATAAAATAATGGTTAATGTAAAATTAACAGCTGTTCTCATGTGAAGGCCAAATTACAGAGGAGGAACTTCTTGATGCAAATAAAGCATTTAAGTCAGGGAAAACTCCAGGATTGGAAGGCATACCAGCGGAGGTATACCAAACCTTTTTTGATATACTCAGAGGACCGTTATGAGCATGTCATAACCATTCCTACAAAGAATTTTGATTATAAATTATCAGATACTCAACAAAAAGGACTGATTTCATTATTATTCATGTAAGATCCAGGCCATTTAAAAAATTGGAGGCACATAGCGCATAGAATTAAAAAGGTATTGTTGGATATTGTTCATCCTAATCAGACATGTTTTTTTTAAATGGACGATACATTGGAGATAATATAAGACAAGTACTGGAAACAATAGAACACTATGTAAAATCGGGGAAACCAGGTCTGGTATTCATGGCTGACTTTGAAGAGGCTTTTGATTAAAACAAATGGTCTAACAGTGATGTGGACATACTCTGTATATTTATCCCGAAATAAATAAATGATCTTACTTCAATACACTTTAATAGAAAGTTAGCAAAAATAGATAAGATCATGCTACCATGGAAAGGAAAATACTTTTCTATTTGTGGAAAAATCACCCTGATTAACTCTTAGGCATATCACAGTTTACCGATTTGCATAAGGAAACTGGCAACCTGTTTTTTAAATTATATGAGCAAAAAATACTCAATTTTATTTGGAACAGCAAACTAGACAAAATTAAACGGTCCTATTTATATTATGAATATGAATTCGGAGGGCAGAAATGAATAAATATTAAACCGTTAAACCTCTCACTGTGGTGTACTCTTCAATGCCATTGGAGGAATCCCGGAACATATTCCAGTCTGTGCTAGCAAAACAGTCCTGTAGCTTAGCATCTGCTTCATCTGACCACTTTCTTATTGACCGAATCACTGGTGCTTCCTGCTTTAATTTTTGCATTTAAGCAGGAATCAGGAGGATAGAGTTATGGTCAGATTTGTCAAATGGAGGGTGAGGGAGAGCTTTGTATGCATCTCTGTGTGTGGAGTATAGGTGGTCCAGAGTTATTTTCCCTTTGTTTGCACATTTAACATGCTGATCGAAATTTTGTAAAATGTATTTAAGTTTCCCTGCATTAAAGTCCCCGGCTACTAGGAGCGCCGCCTCTGGGTGAGCGTTTTCTCTTTTGCTCATGGTGGAATACAGCTCATTCAATGCTATCTTAGTGCCAGCCTCTGACTATGTCACAAAATGCTGTACAGAAACCCAGCCTAAAACCCCAAACAGCAAGCAATGCAGGTGTAGAAGCACGGTGGCAAGGAAAAACTCAATAGAAAAGCCAGAACCTAGGAAGAAACCTAGAGAGGAACCAGGCTATGAGGGGTGGCCAGTCCTCTTCTGGCTGTGTCGGGTGGAGATTATAACAGAATATGGCCAAGATGTAAAATGTTCATAGATGACCAGCAGGGTCAAATAATAATAATCACAGTGGTTGTCGAGGGTGCAACAGGTCAGCACCTCAGCAGTAAATGTCAGTTGGCTTTTCATAGCCGAGCATTCAGAGTATCTCTACCACTCCTGCTGTCTCTAGAGAGTTGAAAGCAGCAGGTCTGGGACAGGTAGCACGTCCGGTGAACAGGTCAGGATTCCATAGCCGCAGGCAGAACAGTTGAAACTGGAGCAGCAGCAGGGCCAGGTGGACTGGGGACAGCAAGGAGTCATCAGGCCAGGTAGTCCTGAGGTATGGTCCTAAGGCTCAGGTCCTCAGAGAGAGAGAGAAAGAAAGAAAAAGAAAGAAAGAGAGAGCATACTTAAATTCACACAGGACACCGGATAAGACAGGAGAAATACTCCAGATATAACAGACTGACCTTAGCCCCCTGACACATAAACTACTGCAGCATAAATACTGGGGGCTGAAACAGGAGGGGTCGGGAGACACTGTGGCCCCGCCCGACGATACAGGTCAAAACAGGCAGGATATAACCCCACCCACTTTGCCAAAGTACAGCCCCCACACCACTAGAGGGATATCTTCAACCACCAACTTACCATCCTGAGACAAGGCAGAGTAAAAAACTTGGGAGGCCTGTAATCAGTATGCAGCCTACTCAAGTGTTTGAGTAGGCTGCATAGATTTCATGACTAGAAGCTCAAAAGATGAAAACGTTGTGTTTTTTGTTTGTAAATAGAAATTCGGCATCGTAAATGTTAGCAACACCTCCGCCTTTGCGGGATGTGCGGCTGGGAATATGGGCACGTTAAGGCTTTACTTTGTGGATACTGGCCGAATAAAGTTGGGGAACAGAATTAATGGACCTCATTGGGTCACCCAGTGTGTCTTTCTTCATCCTCATGATTTGCGTCATTTGCGTCCAAGCACTCACAATCACAACACAACCACATACTTGGAGTCTGTAGTAATGTAGTGTACACACTAGAACATATGGGCCCGCCAAAGAGCACAGACAGACAGAAGACAGTTTGAGTCAGTTCATACGTCAAGGGAGTAGAGTACTACATCCATACAGAGATTGGGTCCGTGGGAAGAAAAAATTGCCTTTTTCATAAGAGTGAAGAGAGGAAAGCACAGAGAGAAAGCACTCCGTTAAACACGGGGGAAAAAAATTGATTTTGTACTAATGTGATATTTGTACTGTGGTCATGTCAAGTGTGGTCTATGTGTTTCACTTCAATGCTTTGACAAAGGCCGGTAGACCAAGAATATATATATATATATACTCCTATCCTGCTTTTTTCCCAGTCTTTTTTTCATGCAACACTATTCAATTGAACCTGAGATACTACTAGCACCCTAGCTCAAACTGACTTCCCTTTTCAGACAGACATAAGATAACAACCATACCTGTGTCTCGGGGTCCTCGGCGCCAAGGCTGGCGGTCCTCAGTTTGACCACGTCAGCCAGTTTGGTAATGGTCATGATGAAGGACTGGGCGGGGTCGAGTCTCTAATGGCTGGCCCTGGCACCAGACACCAGCAGCTTGGTGTCCCCCACCAGCTCCTTGGCTGTCTTCAGGTTGTTCTCTCTTTTTTTAACAAAAATATTCACACAAATAACAACAAATCAGACCTTTTTAGCATGACAATTAACCGCCTTTACTGTTCCGAGCCCCCAAATTAATAACCCCAACAGAAATTGGTGGATTTTAGTAGGGTGAATTATTATATAGATTATAATAAATTGACATATTTGTAAGGGTTGTTGCAATTGTGGATGGCCAGATACAAATGAGTCACTAATTAGCTATTATGGGGGTTTCGGCTGGCTATAGTCCAATTTAATGGCTCATCAATTCGTGGACTGTGACCAATGTCCATCCCTACCGTACGCCGAGAACTGTAGTCAAAAAATAAAAACACAGCATCTGACTTGCCTAGTTAAATAAAAAAGAAATAAAATCTACAGTGGTAGAAATAAATTACTGCATTTTTTTTTTTTTTACTGTTTCAAATGGCATATGTTTATTAGGATACTGAGCAGTGTGACAAAAATGAACAGGACAATGAGATGTTTACTGTAGCCTACATATACTGTATTCCTAATTCCTTAGATAAGGGAGAGCAGGCCATGTCCAGACTTTATTGGCGACCTCAAGTACTCATTAACTCTGTCTTTAATCGTTTTTCGGGTTGCATCACATATGGACAGAAACGTATGAGACACAGTATTCATGATGAAAACTCAAAGGTTCACTGGTAAGTAAAATATGTCTCGGGATCCATCCCAGTTTGTATTCTGTGTCCACTCGTGGTATCACTCGTGTTGAGCAGTTTGTCAGGTTCTGGTGTCAGAAGAGAAAGAGGAATGGAAATGTCAGGGTGAACCGACGACTTGATGAACCCGCCACGATTGTTGCCTCTGCCTGTCAGAGGTGGAGTTCCAGAGCTCACAGGCATGCCTGGCAAGGATTGGGACTCCATCATCTCTTCCCTCACCCTCTTCAACGCGTCATTCTCCGCCTGACTATCCTTATCGCCCGTATCTCTGGAATGGGTAGCACCATAGAAAGAAGCTGGCTTGCTAAAAACAATGTATTTTCCGTCTGTTCTCCTTAATCTCAATGATAAAATTCTGAGAGAAACAGATCTGTTTTTTAATGGTAACTATGTTAAGGGTAGATTTAGGGTGGGGTGAGGAGTACTGCAAAGGTGTGACTCCACGGTACAATAGGCCATAAGTATACAGCAGACCTCCCACTGTCCTATGAGAGTGGGACTATGTCCTATAGTAGCTATGATGATGAGCACTCTCTCTCAAATGCAAACAATGACCCAGAACATACTGCTGCCCGGGTTTGCATTGCAAATGAAGGCATAAACTTCGCGAAGATGCCAGCAGAGTAAGTAGACCTGCAATACTTTTTTACAGCACATTCCTCAACACTAGTGAGACTCACCTCGCCTATGGTAGAATTACAGTATATAATATATATTTTATATACTCTACGTGTAGGTCTCCTGATTTAAACCTGATCGAACTTCTTTAACATCAACTGAAAACATTAAACTGTAACTCTGCCAAGCCTACTAGCAAAGATGAACTGATGAAGGACATCAAGACATTTTGGCTTGAGAAACTGACAATACAACAATCCAACAAATCCATTTACCATCTCAGCAAGGTTTAACCCGTGGTCTTGGAGCTGTGGGGAGTGCAACTAAAATGTAGTTGAGATTTTGGTCTTTAATGCAGGGCCGACAGACAAGTTCCTTATTTAATTTTTTTTTTTACTGAAATTGCAACCAACTTTATATGGCTTGTTTAAAAAATTATGATATTTTGGAGATTATTTTGTTTCAAATAACCGAAAGTGAGCAATTGTAATCTGAATAAAGGGAAAAAGGCCATTCTTGAACATGGGGTGAGACTTTCTTACTAATTTGTAAATAAAGCCACTTTGTTATTTAGAATGATTTATTTCTGTTTTTAGAGGGAGAGATACCAAAAGCCCACCATGTCTATTTTTTGAAAATTGTCAGTCCACATGTCAAGTGAAATTCCCCCATTGTATTTACCCAAGTTCTCTCTTACCTCCAGGACCACCGACAGTTTTTGTGTTGTTGCCTGATGCAGGACTCTAGTGCCAGAGGGGAGACTCTCAGACTGAAAACACCTCCATTAATTGACACAGTTTAGACTACCGATAGATCAGCGTTCTAACTCCCCCTTGTGATAGTGTGGTGCAATGACAGAATCCCACCATCTACCACTAACGGCCGCGGCATAAGCTCAGAATTTTTAAAGGAAGAACCACTGTAGTTACACGTTCAATGGTAGGCAACAGCCATACGGTGGTACTGTTGCCTAGGTTTATAACACGCAGGCATCACGCAGACTTTAGTAAGGCGTTGGTATTATGTCATGTCATGTCAGTCAGACGTTCAATGGTAGGCGACAGCCACACGGTGGTACTTAATTCTTGCACTTATCACTCCCCATACCCTCTGCTGCGAAAAAGGGGACACAGTCTTCCAGCTGATGGCGAAACTCATGCCGCACTGCGTTATTTCTGCGTCATGCACCAATTCCTGTTCTTACTCCTATGAGCAGAGAAAGTGAAATATTCCACAATATAAAAAAAGACACAAGCCGCTAATATCAGAGATGGTTGCAGACAATGATCAGCTAGGGGGAAATCAGATTTTCAAATTTTTATGCTATTATATAAAATACATGCAACACATTTTCCACCAAAAGGTTTCTGTGCCAATGAACCAGACAACCAATAAACAAAACATACCGACTTCGGGCACTTCAAAATCATGGTTTGCGTTTTTACCACCACAGTAAATGTCAATCTCGACAAACAGAAAATACATCCCTCCCTACCTTGTAGGCTTACCCAGTATTGAAGGCTTGGCATGACAATATTTGAACGTCATTAAACCTTTGTGTGTTTTGTAACAGATGTTTCTTTCCATTCAGCAAATTGCCGCTGCACTGTTTGGATTTATTGATTGATTTTATTTGTCTGGAAAAAAATACACATATAATTTTAAAAGTGACCGGGATTTCACAATGAAGTCTGGGACTTATTTCCATTGTGGTCCATACATTTGGTGCAGTATATGCTACAGTAACAAAGGACTGAATGTGCATCTAATTTACACATCTCCATCTGTCTTTTGGGTGTCACCTTATTTTAACATAGCTAAATCTATGGGCTTTTATGTTTTTCTGTCGTGCGTAATGTGCAGTAGAAAATATCGTATTGGATAACAGCACAATCGTTTGGTCTTTTGGGGCTTGGCTTCATAAAATGTCTTTAATGTAGGGATCATTAAATGTATTTAATGTATGGCTCATCAGGCTCAGGTAGCATTAGACTTACGCCAATCAAAGCTCTAATCAAATCCAGACAATATATGCTTTATAATGACACTTCCGGTTTCAGCGGGAAATACCGATTTTGCAGGAGAAAAGTGGTTATTCTCAGGGATAGATTTTTTTTTAAATCCCGAGAAAATATTAAACTCTAGTCTTTAGCTTATTCTTTAGATGTTTGGTGCTGCTGGTAAACCATGATGTGCAGGCATAATCAGAGTGACACTGGACTAGTGTTAACACTTGCCAGAGTATTTAGGGTGTGGGTCGATTAAGGCAGCACTCCGCACCTCTCTGATTCAGAGGGGTTGGGTTAAAGGCAGAAGACACATTTCATTTGAATGCATTCGGTTGTACAACTGACTAGGTATCCCCTTTTCCCTTTAGGGTGTTGTTAGGTTTCCATCCAATTGGCGACTGATTTTCATGTGGATATTCTAAATGTAGGAAAATTTGGAGCCCATAGTGACTGGGAAGATTTTAATTTACTAGACATTTGAGAAATATACCGGATATCCATATGCATTTAGATCCGGCTTGGCACAGCCAGCGCCATCAATAAATGAGAAATATTTGCCAAATGAGTCACATTTATGTGTCCTTAAAAACAACATATAACAAATTACAAAAAATGATTCCTTGTGTTTCGATGTGTAGCATATGCAAAACTTTATAGCCTATCTTTTAAATGTTTTTTTTAGGTTACTTTCCTAAAAAAATAATTTTCCACCTAATGGTTCAGCTGTCAAATTTGAGCACTAATTGCATCAAGGCATTTCATAGGCTTAGGTGTTCACTGTATGATTTTAATATTTAAATATATAGCCTATATAAAGGAAGAGCAACTTAGGCCTAGCCCAGAATATTATATATTATAAAGATAAGTATTATTTTGTTAGATTTTAAGAGTAACTCTGGTAGGCCTGAAACATTCTTCATTACCAAGTTCAACTGTTGGAGTCAGTTGGAGCACTGGGGCACAATGCTTTCAGATCATAGGCTTGTAGTAGCTAAAGCTCAATAATAACCACAAATCACACCAAACCTTCACAAAAGTTTCTAAACTTTATTAGGGTAATATCAAAAGTAAGCCATGCCATTGTTTCTAGGTAAAATACAAGCATGCTATTATATTGTGGCAAACACAGCATTACAGTTGGAACTCAATTTGGCCAAAGAAAATGGCTCAACAGAATGAAATGAAACACTTGCGAACTGTTTTAAACCTTCAAAAAAGTTATGAACAGGCTATGTTGCAGAATTACCAACAATGTCTCATCGGAATTAAACCAAACAGGTTTTGCATATTTAAAGATCTGATTTCGATTAATAAACGGGCTTACAATAAAAACAATGATATACAATAATAATAATGACAAAACAGGTTGAGGGACCATGGGGAATAGAAGGCATACAATTATTATAATTACATTTATGTTCCAAAATTGCATCCTACCTGAATAGGGAATTGTACAGTAGCATATATTCTTCTCATCTTAGTCCACTACAATATTAAAACGTATATTAAATTCCGCTTGTATACTTTTACTATAGGCATACTGTTTTTCCTCTGACTTTTGATTCACTTCAATGAAAAAGGCCTTCATCTTCAACAACATAGCATGGCAGCAACACATGACAACACAGCATGGTAGCAACACAACATGACAACAACATGGTAGCAACACAAAACAGGGTACAAAAATTATTTGGCACAGACAACAATACATCACACAAAACAGCCACCACTGTCAGTAAGAGTGTCCATGCTTGAGTCTTTGAATGAAGAGATTGAGATAAAACTGTCCAGTTTGAGTGTTTGTTTCAGTTCGTTCCAGTCGCTAGCTGCAGCGAACTGAAAAGACAAGCGACCAGGGATGTGTGTGCTTTGGTGACCTTTAACAGAATGTGACTGGCAGAATGGGTGTTGTATGTTCAGGATGAGGGCTGCAGTAGATATCTCAGATAGGGGGGAGTGAAGCCTAAAACGGTTTAATAAATGTGACCCGATTCAGGAAACTAGGTGTATGCCGCAAGTCACGACTTCACAGGAGAGCCGTTTGAACATCATTTTTTATTTTTATTTTATCAAAATGTGTTTTTGGGCAGAAATGCATTCTTGAACATATGACCTTTCATGTGCCTTAATAACAAACTTGTATGCCATCTGTAAATACGAATAAAACTGTTGAATTACGAGCCTTGTTGGTTAAGCCACAGAAAAACTAGCCATGATTGGCTGAGAGAATGAGTGGGCTGAACATGCCCAGAGTCTGGATTGGTCAGCCATATTGAAGGCGTCTGTCTATTTGAGCTCGTCAGTCAGTGTTGGTAATCCTGTCGAACGCGGCTTTTAAAGAAATGTATTGTGTAGTGGAGCTGCATAAGTGTTGCTCTCCACTTTCTGGAGGATCAAGTTTTGAAATCAGTGGAATTAGAGTATGATAGCTAAAGAGATGGAGAAAACACCTGTCTCCGGATTACATCTTCAAACTAAGGGCAACCGTGGTATGGCATTCCTGACAGTCCATCATGCATGAGGATGTATACAGCTAGCGTTAGCTAGCGTTAGCTAGCTACATTTCCAGATATTACACGTTTCTAATTTTGACAGAAAGTGGTTTCATTTCAAGTTAAAGTGTACTGTTATCTAGCTAGCTAACGTTAGCTGGCTGGCTCCCTAGCTGACATTGTTATTTGTTTCCCAAAGCTTTTTGCTTTTCTAGTTAGAGCCTAATGTTAGGCATTGTTGGCACTTTGTTCATTGTTGTTTAAAACTTGTTAGGGATAGGGTCCTTTTGTCAGAATTTCCGCCTGACTGACGTGCCCAAAGTAAACTGCCTGTTACTCAGGCCCAGAGGCCAGGATATGCATATAATGGTAGCATTGGTAAGAAAACACTTTGGAGTATCTATAAATGTTAAAATAATGTCTGAGACTATAACAGAATTGATATGGCATGCAAAAATCGGAAGAAAAACCAACCGGAATTCTTTCTTTTTTAGGTTATAATGGAAAGCTATGGATCCTATGTAATTCTGGCTCCCAGATTGCAATTCCTATGGCTTCCACTAGATGTCAACTGTCTTTATTAAAGGTTTCAGTCTTGTTTCTTCAAAAAACTAGCAAGAATTTTGAGTTTGGTGAAGAGACCACCAGAACTATATCAGTCATTCGGCATGCGAGGAAGAGGGTGCACACTTACTAATTTTACTTTCCTATTGAACATACTACTTTCTGTATGAAATATTATAGTTTATTTACATTTTAGGGCACCTGAGGATTAGGATTGTTTGGACGAAGTTTAGCGGTATCTTTTTGGATTCCTTTGTCTGCATGTTGAATGAGTGGATTACTGAAATCGATGGTGCCAACTAAACAGACTTTTTGGGATATAAAGAAGGATTTTATCTAACAAAACGACCATTCATGTTGTAGCTGGGACCCTTGGGATTGCAAACAGAGGAAGATTTTGAAAAGTAAGTGATTTATTTAATCGCTTTTTGTGAAGCCTGTGCTGGTTGAAAAATATGTTGATGTGGGGCGCCGTCCTCAGACAATCGCATGGTATGCTTTTGCTGTAAAGCCTATTGTAAATCGGACAACGCAGTTAGATTAACAAAAATGTAAGCTTATATATGATATAAGATACTTGTATGTTCATGAATGTTTAATATTACGATTATTTATTTGAATTGCGCGCCCTCCAATACACGTATTTACTCAAATGTTCACAAAATACTTCTCAAAATACAGAGCCTACAACTAACGGACCTATTACATACAAACAATCACTCACAAACATGGGGGAACAGAGGGTTAAATAATGAACAAACAATTGTGGGATTGAAACCAGGTGTGTAAAACAAGACAAAAACAATGGAAAATGAAAAATGGATCAGCTATGGCTAGAAAACCTGTGACGTCGACCGCCAAACGAACAAGAAGAGGGACCGACCTCAGCGGAAGTCGTGACCGATGTTGAATGGGTGTAGACAAATGGGTGTAGACAAAGAAGAGCTCTTCACTAGATACCAAAACATTCAAAGGTTATTTTCTCAAAGGTAAGTTTACAAGTTCATCAACTTTCAAAGTACAATTACTTTCCCATTGTTCCTCAAATGCAGTGTATGATATACCATTTTGTAGCTCTGAGTCTCTACTTTTATTCAATGTAAAAAACACCATTTCACATTTGGCTACATAAGACTGAATCCAGGTGGTGAATCACAAATAAGCATCAACCAGTGGGTCTTGCGATGGGTATACAGAGATGACCTGTTTACCGAGGAGTGTAGAGTGCAGTGTTGTGTCCTTTAAGGAGCATTGGCCGAATGGTAAAGAACATCTAGCCGCTCGAGAGCACCCTTACCTGCCGATTTATAAATTACGTCTCCGTAATCAAGAATGGGTAGGATGGTCATCTGAATCAGGGTTAGTTTGGCAGCTGAGGTGAAAGAGGAGCGATTAAGATAGAGGAAACCAAGTCTAGATTTAACTTTAGCCTGTAGCTTTGATATGTGCTGAGAGAAGGACAGTGTACCGTCTAGCCATACTCCCAAGTACTTGTATGAAGTGACTACCTCAAGCTCACACCTGTTGGGAGAGGGGCATTCTTCTTACCAAACCACATGACCTTTGTTTTGGAGGTGTTCAGAACAAGGTTAAGAGAAAGCTTGTTGGACACTAAGAAAGCTTTGTTGCAGAGCGTTTAACACAAAATCCGGGGAGGGGCCATTTGAGTATAAGACTGTATCATCTGCTTCCTACTGCCTGAGCTATGTTGTTGATGTAAATTAAATAAAATTTTATTTGTCACGCGTGCCGAATACAACAGGTGTAGACCTTACAGTGAAATGCTTACTAACAGGCTCTAACAAACAGTGCAAAAAAGGTATTATGTGAACAATAGGTAAGTAAAGAAATAAAAAGACAGTGAAAAACAGTAGCGAGGCTATAATAGTAGCGAGGTTGCATACAGGCACCGGTTAGTCGGGCTGATTGAGGTAGTATGTACATGTAGATATGCTTAAAGTGACTATGCATATATGATGAACAGAGAGTAGCAGTAGCGTAAAAGAGGGGTTGGCGGGTGGTGGGTGGCGGGACACAATGCAAGTAGTCCGGGTAGCCATTTGATTACCTGTTCAGTCTTATGCCTTTTTGTCCTAGACTTGGCACTCCGGTACTGCTTGCCATGCGGTAGTAGAGAGAACAGTCTATGACTGGGGTGGCTGAGGTCTTTGACAATTTTTAGGGCCTTCTTTCGACTCCGCCTGGTGTAGAGGTCCTGGATGTCAGGCAGCTTAGCCCCAGCCGTACGCACTACCCTCTGTAAATTGAGAAGAGCGTGATGCCTAGGATCGTGCCTTGGTATAGACCCTTGGTGACAGGCAGTGGCTGAGACAGCAGATGCTTTGACTTCATACGCTGCGCTCTTTGAGAGAGGTAGTTAGCATACCAGGCCAAAGACCCCTCAGAGACACCAATATTCCTTAGCCGGCCCACATGAATGAAATGGTTTACCGTATCAAAAGCTTCGGCCAAGTCAATAAAAATAGCATCACAACATTGCTTAGAATCAAGGGCAATGGTGACATCAGGACCTTTAAGGTAGCAGTGACACATCCATAACCTGAGCGAAAACCAGTTTGCATACCAGAAAGAATACTATAGACATCAAGAAAGCCAGTCAGTTGATTATTGACAACTTTTTCCAACGCTTTTGATTAACAGGGAAAAATATAAATAGGCCTATAACAGTTAGGATGAGCTTGATCTCCCCTATAAATAAAGGACAAACCCGTGGCTGGCTTCCAAGCAATGGGGACCTCCACATAGAGGAGAGAGAGAGGTTAAAAAGGTAAGAGATAGGCTTGGCGATGATAGGGGCAGCAACCTTAAGGAGGAAAGGGTCTAATCATGTGACCGTGATGTTTTGGGGTCAAGTTTAAGGAGCTCGGACTCAGTGACCATCTGCAGGGAGAAAATTTGTAGCGGGGCAGGGGAAAAAGATGGAGAAGCATCAAGGATAGTCGCATTAGAAGGAGTAGGAGATTAGGAAATGTTGGACGGGCAAGGAGGCATGGTTGAGTCAAATAGGAATCCTGACTTAATGAAGTGGTGATTAAAGAGCTCAGCCATGTGCTTCTTGTCAGTAACAACCACAACTTTAAGGGATATGGGCAGCTGTGAGGAGGAGGGTTTATTCTCCAGGTCTTTAACCGTTGTCAAGAACTTCTTGGGGTTAGATCCACAGAGCAAGAACTGCTACTTAACTTAACTTTGGCCTTTCGGATAGCCTGAGTGCACTTATTTCTCATTTGCCTGAACGAGAGCCAGTCAGCCTGAGTATGCGTGTGTCGAGCCTTTCGCCAAATGCAATTCTTGAGGTGGAGTAACTCTGCAAGATCACGGTCGAACTAGGGGCAGAACCTGTTTTTAATTCTCATTTTCTTCATGGAGGAGTGTTTGTTAACTTCTTTGGGAGCAGCGCACGAGGTGACCGTTTTGGAGACCCTGGCATGCCCAAAGTAAAATGCCTCCCATTCAGGCCCAGAAAATAGGATATGCACATATTTAGTACCATTGGATAGGAAACACTCTGAATTTTCTAAAAGTGTTAACAGTTTGTCTGTGAAAATAACAGAACGGATATGGCAGGCGAAAACCTGAGGAATTTCTGTCCTGGAAAAAGTGGTTTTGACAGATTGCCTCATTTAGAACCTCTCCCTTATGAACATGCCCATATAAGGGCATATGAATGCAGTACCTATCGCTTCCTCTGGATGTCAACAGTCTCGAGAAAGTGTTCTGATTCTTTTTAGATGCTTTTAGAGCAGAGAAGAAGACGAATAAGGAAGTGTCCACACAGATGTCAATACAAGTAAATGCGCGTTCACGGCTGGCATGTTTTTTGGTTTTTTCCTTTCTTATCGCCCAGTTTATATTCCGGTTGAAATATTATACTATTTATACATAAGTGTTCCTAAGGATACATTTAAAATTATGTTTTATTGTTCTTAGGTATAAGTTTATAGGTATAAGTTGAACGAGTTCTCTTCACGTTTCAATGGAGTCGACGCTCTATTTTCTCATTATAACGCGCCAACCAAACGGAGATTTATGGATATAATACATTACTTTTTATAACAAAAGAACCATGCATTGTCTTCGTTGGACAGCAGAAGTTCTTCAAAAGGTAATTGATTTGTTTTCGCTGTGAAATGTGTTGTGTGAACCGTGATGGCTTATGAATTCATGGTAATGAGGTGCTCAAACAATCAAATGTGGTGCTTTCACCGTAAAGCCTTTTTGAAATCTGACAGCGCTGTGATATTGCGGATAACATTGAGGAGAGTAGCCTTTTCTGGGAGTTCGGAGTCATACCTTGTGGAATTGGTAATAATCTGAGAAAGATTTAGGGAGTCCCATTGTTTTAGGACTTGGTCAGGTGGTTTAAGTTTAGGTCACCTAGCAGGACAAATTCAGACTTACTGTAAGGGGCCAGGAAAGAGCTTAGGGTACAGGCCGGTGCTGATGGAGGACGATAACACCCAGCAACAGTCAACAAAGAGCTATTTTCAAATTTAATGCTTAAAATCAGCAAATCAAATTGTTTGGAGACAGACTTTGTGGAGACAACCAAGCACTGAAGGTGATCCTTGGAAGATCTGTATTGCTGAAAAAGGTTATAACCAGAAAGGTTAACATCAGTATTCAAAACACTCTTCTTAACCACGTCTCAGTAATGACCAACACATCTGGATTGGAGCTGTGAACCCACACTTTCAATTGATCCATTTTAGGTAATACGCTTCTAGTTTTAATGTGTAGAAAACCCAAGCTTCTACGAGAGCAGAAATCAGTGAAGCAGATATCAGCGCACAAGTCAGAATCGGGGCTATCAACAGTAGATGGGCCAGGGTGTACATGCACATTTCCAGATATCATCAACAGTAATACAATCAAGGCATGGCAGAGGACAGGGAGAGCTCTGCAGTGTTGATTTGTGACATTTGAATGTGCATTAGATGGCAACAAGATCATATTGTACAGCAATTTAATCAGATAACATGAATACAAAGCCGGCGAGTGGTAGTTAGAATAGAATGGGAGGCCAAGAGTCTGTGTAACCAATAGAGAGTCAGAGTCCCGAGTGTGGGAACAAACAGTCTGTCCCACGGTTGGGTAAACAAGAAAGTTCATAGTCAACCAAGCATGTAGGCGTCATGAGGCATATAGCAAAATGCACAATAAAAAAATATAACGACTTGGGGCTAGCCATTGTAAGTTAAGAGTCATTCGCCCCAACAGTGCCTGTATGCTGGAGGCGAGCGAAAGCTTGGGAGAGAAGGGGGAGTGTGGTGGGGGTACCTGTATCAGACAGGGGGAGACAACCAGGGCAGACGGTGAACAGATCGCCAGGTGGAATCCAAGCAGCAGTGCAGCAGGCAACGGAAGTAGGTGTCACACCCACTTGGGAGAAGCTTTTATTTCCGGGGTGGAAGGTAGCATAGTGATTAGAGCATAACTGAAAGGTTGCTGGATCGAGTCCCCGAGTTGAAAAAAAAAAAAATCTGTAATTCTGCACTGTTCCCCGGTAGGCCGTCATTGTAAATAAGAATTTGTTCTTAACTGACTTGCCTAGTTATATAAAGGTAAAATAAAACATTCTGGAGGCGGATATCTTGTAGAAAATACCAGTGGATTGTCTCTGAACAGCAGGAGAGGGAATGTGATACTCCTGCCATTTGTTGGGCTCAAAGGCTTCAACACCTCTCACTTCACACCGTGCTAATTGAAGTGCTAATTGAAATCAAATCTATTTTTTTCTTTGTCACATACATGGTTAGCAGATGTTAATGCGAGTGTAGCGAAATGCTTGTGCTTCCGACCATGCAGTAGTATTTTCCACCTTCTCCACTACTGTCCCGTCGATGTGGATAGGGGGGTGCTCCTTCTGCTGTTTCCTGAAGTCCACAATCATCTCCTTAGTTTTGTTGATGTTGAGTGAGAGGTTATTTTCCTGACACCACACTCCGAGGGCCCTCACCTCCTCTCTGTAGGCCGTCTCGTCGTTGTTGGTAATCAAGCCTACCACTGTGGTGTCGTCAGCAAACTTGATGATTGAGTTGGAGGAGTGCTTGGCCACGCAGTCATGGGTGAACAAGGAGTACAGGAGAGGGCTGAGAATGCATCCTTGTGGGGCCCCAGTGTTGAGGATCAGCGGGCTGGAGATGTTGTTTCCTACCCTCACCACCTGGGGCCGTCCCGTCAGGAAGTCCAGGACCCAGTTGCACAGGGCTGGGTCGAGACCTAGGGTCTCGAGCTTAATGATGAGTTTGGAGGGTACTATGGTGTTAAATGCTGAGCTGTAGTCGATGAACAGCATTCTTACATAGGTATTCCTCTTGTCCAGATGGGTTAGGGCAGTGTGCAGTGTGATCGCAATTGCGTCGTCTGTGGACCTATTGGGATGGTAAGCAAAATGTAGTGGATCTAGGGTGTCTGGTAGGATGGAGGTGATATGATCCTTGACTAGTCTCTCAAAGCACGGTGACGGAGTGCTACGGGGCGATAGTCATTTAGCTCAGTTACCTTAGCTTTCTTGGGAACAGGAACAATGGTGGCCCTCTTGAAGCACGTGGGAACAGCAGACTGGGATAAGGATTGATTAAATATGTCCGTAAACACACCAGACAGCTGGTCTGCGCATGCTCTTAGGACACGGCCAGGGATGCCATCTGTGCCGGCAGCCTTGCGAGGGTTAACACATTTAAACGTTTTACTCATGTTGGCTGTGGTGAAGGTGAGCCCGCAGGTTTTGGTAGTGGGCCGTGTCGGTGGCACTGTATTGTCCTCAAAGTGGATTTTTACAAATTATTTTTGAAAGATGGTCCTGAAAAAGGGATGTTTATTTTTTTGCTGAGTTTATAAAAGGTAATATATATAAAAAGTACAATTATAAATATTTAGGCCACGTTGAAGCGTTCTAGGCGCGCAAGGAATAGCTGTGTGTGTGTGTGTGTGTGTCTAAATAATGCTAATTCAACCATTCTCCTATGTGTTCAAAATGCATTGATAAATATGTTTTACAGTGGTAAATCTTAAAATAAAATCTTAAAATGAAATGAACACCCCCACCTGTCTGTCATGGTTTAAACCATTTATTTCTATGTGGAGGCGCTGTCCATCCAGTAGTGCTGAATTTCAGCCTCACCTGAGCTCCTTTATGCATAGATTTTCCTTTGTACTTCCTTATTTTTGCCATTTGTTGGCCATGCGTCCTTGATAAAAAAAGTCCTTTATTCCAATGCATTAGATTCATCCATTGATTTATCATTGTTTGCTTTTGTCAGTCAGCTGTCATTGCTTTGTTTTTCATCTGTGACCAGAAGTAGTACACCATTTATTTTGCTTTATTATGTTCTATCAATATTTGTTTTCTTTACTGGATCACCTGATGACGGTGAACAATATCACTAGACAACCTGCCTACATCTAGACACCAATGCGAATCCAATCCATCCATCAAGTATAGGTTAATTTACATTTAATGACAGTAGGCCTATAAAAAAAAAAAAAATCGGTCAATGGGAATCGCTGAATGTTATTAGGCACACTTTTTGGTGTTTTGTAAATGAGGTCTATTTCCATTCATCAAATGGTGTGAGTACACATTCAGTTTGGATGCTGGAATTATTTTGGAGTGGATGAACATGCCTACTTTTGAAGTGATTTGTTTGACAATCAGATCAAAATATTATGACTGGTTGTGTTCATGCCACATTAAAAGGTAATTATTTTTCCCTGTTTAAATTTCGTCTTCATTATTAGGCCCATAAAAAACGTGTGCACGAGCTTGGTGCACTCAATACAGAGACCTTCGAATGTCATGGTGTAATTTTCACTGCCCACAACTGATCCAAATTGAATGAAGCATTGAAATCACAGGGCTTTTGCACCATTCTTCAAATGACATTTCACTGCAGCCTGGAGTAGAATGTTGTACTCACTTGAAAACAATAATGCAATGTTTTTATGTGTGGTACCATTGCTAGTAGTTAGCCTATTGCAGATCTGGACAAACTATGCACCTACCACTATTGTCACTGTGAATGGTGGATAGAGGGCAGGATAGACCGTTAGACTATACTGACCTGTGGTATAGTAAAAGTTAGCACATGGAAAAGCGTAGTGCATAATGGAAGTACCAAAACACCTTGATATGGGGGAGGCACATGCAAGCAGATTAGGATATTTGGCTAGGATGTAAGTGTCATGATTATCTCTTCTCGGGACAGACCAATGCGCAGCAAAGTAATGCTCACTGGAACTCTGGTGCGTGGAACAGGAACTGGTCGTACTGGACTCATGGTGCTCACTGGAACTCTGGTGCGTGGAGCAGGAACTGGTCGTACTGGACTCATGGTGCTCACTGGAACTCTGGTGCGTGGAGCAGGAACTGGCCGTACTGGACTCGTGATGCTCACTGGAACTCTGGTGCGTGGAGCAGGAACTGGTCGTACTGGACTCATGGTGCTCACTGGAACTCTGGTGCGTGGAGCAGGAACTGGCCGTACTGGACTCGTGATGCTCACTGGAACTCTGGTGCGTGGAGCAGGAACTGGTCGTACTGGACTCATGGTGCTCACTGGAACTCTGGTGCGTGGAGCAGGGACAGGACGTGACGGGCTCTGAAGGCGCACAGGGGGCCTGATGCGTGGAGCAGGGACAAGACGTGACGGGCTCTGAAGGCGCACAGGGGGCCTGATGCGTGGAGCAGGGACAGGACATGCCGGGCTCTGAAGGCGCACAGGGGGCCTGGTGCGTGGAACAGGGACAGGACGTGTTGAATCCACAACACGGACATGGATCTTGGAACATGGAACAGGTACAGGACGAGTTGAATCCACAACACGGACATGGATCTTGGAACATGGAACAGGACGTGTTGAATCCACAACATGGACATGGATCCTGGAACGTGGAACAGGCACTGGACGTGTTGAATCCACAACACGGACAGGGATCTTGGAACGTGGAACAGGGACAGGACGTGTTGAATCCACAACACGCACTGGGATCTTGGAGCATGGAACAGAGACAGGACATGTTGAATCCACAACACGGACATGGATCGTGGAACGTGGAACAGGTACAGGACGTGTTGAATCCACAACACGTACTGGGATCTTGGAACGTGGAACAGGGACAGGACGTGTTGAATCCACAACACGGACTGGGGACCTGATACGGAGAGCCGACACCATTCCTCCAGCTAGCTCATTAACCCTGACCTCACGGGTGAATGGAGCTGGAATCTCTCGGACTGGGCTGTGGATTCGCACCGGAGATTCTGCCCGTAGGACCGCAGGATATCTTGGTCCCAAAAGGCGCACTGGAGACCTGGCGTGCAGAGCTGGCACCACTCTTCCAGGTAGCACACTGACCTTGGCCTGACCGATGAGTGGCGCTGGGATCTCTCGCACTGGGCTGTGGACACGTACCGGAGACACTGCACGCAGAACCGGTGCAGGATATCTTGGTCCTAGGGGGCGCACTGGAGACCTGGCGCGCAGAGCTGGCACCACTTTTCCTGGCTGCACACTCAGTCTAGCCCGACTGATGAGTGGAGCTGGAATCTTTCGTACCGGCATCTGAATCCGCACAGGAGAAACCGTGCGCAAAACTGCATAGCACGGTGTCCTTTCCGTGCGACGCTCCCTCCAATGAACACGAGGATTTGGCTCAGGAGTCCCCCCTGAACCGGCCAACCTCCTCGTGTACCCCCCCCAAAAAGTTTTTGGGGGAAGCGGTACGGCCCTTCTGGCCAGGCGAAGCCCAAAATATTTATCCCTCTCCGGGCTCCATGCCCCGTATAGCTCCTCGTAACTCCCCCGCTCAGCTTGCGTTGATTTCTTCCTCCTCCTGGGACGACGATGCTCCGCCGTCTCTCGCTGCTTGGTCTTCTTTTCGGGGTGGGTTATTCTGTCATGATTATCTCTTCTCGGGACAGACCAGCGAAGTAACCAGAATAAATATTTTATTTAACGACGGGACGTGACGGAACAAAACAAAAAACGATGAACATGACGTGAACACAAACGCTAAATCCTAAACTAGACACTGGCATGAACCTAAACACGATGGCATGAACCTGACTAAACCCGATGGCATGAACCTGACTAGACGATGGCATGAACCTGACTAGACACTGGCATGAACCTGACTAGACACTGGCATGAACCTGACTAGACACTGGCATGAACCTGACTAGACACTGGCATGAACCTGACTAGACACTGGCATGAACCTGACTAGACACGATAATCGTAACATACAACAATAACCCACAAACTTTAGTGCAAAACACCAAACAATATATATGGTTCCCAATTAGAGGTAACGAGACTCAGCTGCCTCTAATTGGGAACCATTACCCCAACATAGAAATACACACCATAGAACAAAAGAAACTCTACACCAAAACGAAACTAAACACTCCAGCCTGTACACTCAGGCCTGGACGTTACAGTAAGAAATTATATAGTAAAACCTGCAAAAGAGTGAATGTAAACCAGGGAAGAAACTCACTACCCTCCCCTCTGCCCAATAAAAAAAACCACAACCCTCCCCAAAGCGAAACAAATCAAGTTTGGCAACCCCTCTGTATTTTGGACCAACTCTCCCCACAGTAAATTGTGATCTGTCCCTTATCGTTGGGTATAGTACAAAAATGTTTAGTGATTTACAAGGAATGATGGTAGGTGACCAATCTTTGGTTTTCATGGAATATTTTATTTTAAACACAACCTGGTCTCAGAGCAATTCGTATTATTCTGTACGTAAATCCGTGACACTCCATTTAGTATGATATGTTATTGTTCGTATGGTGTGTTTTAATTTGTGGATGTCCATCACTCATTTCTTGTGATATGTTATAAATTACAATTTTACATGTTATTACATGTTACGAATTTGCAAAATGTACAATACGTTACGAAATCTCAAAATGTACAATGTTATGAATTTGTGAAACGTATGATATGTTAAAAAATTTTGCTAGGTGGCTAGCTGGCTAACATTAGCTAGGCTAGGGGTTAGGGTATGGGGTTAGGGAAAGGGTTAGCTTAAAGGTTTAAGTTTAGGCTTAGGGTTAGCTAACATGCTAAGTACAGTAGTTGCAAAATAGCAAAAAAGAAGTAAGTAGTTGAAAAGTTGCTCATTAGCTAAAATGCTAAAGTTGTCCATGATGAGATTCGAAATTTGGGTTGCTAGATGTATGTGTTATACTTTGTTACACTAGACATAACATAGTATAATATACTGTATGAGACCAGGCTGTTACACTAGACACAAGTGATGATAAAAGTGAGGCTTCTGTAGCCTACACATGTGCAAGATAGTCAACTGAGAGGGGAACCACAGGGCACATACACTGGTTCAATTAAATTACGTTGAACTGACGTGGAATAGACGTTGAATTGACATACAGTTGAAGTCGGAAGTTTACATACACTTAAGTTGGAGTCATTAAAACTCTTTTTTCAACCACTCCACAAACGTCTTGTTAACAAACTATAGTTTTGGCAAGTCGGTTAGGACATCTACTTCGTGCATGACACAAGTAATTTTTCCAACAACTGTTTACAGACAGATTATTTCACTTATAATTCCCTGTATCACAATTCCAGTGGGTCAGACGTTTACATACAATAAGTTGACTGTGCCTTTAAATAGCTTGGAAAATTCCAGAAAATGAATGGCTTTAGAAGCTTCTGATAGGCTAATTAACATCATTTAAGTCAATTGGAGGTGTACCTGTGGATATATTTCAAGGCCTACCTTCAAACTCAGTGCCTCTTTGCTTGACATCATGGGAAAATCAAAAGAAATCAGCCAAGACCTCAGAAAGAAAATTGTAGATCTTCTCAAGTCTGGTTCATCCTTGGGACGCCTGAAGATACCACGTTCATCTGTACAAACAATAGTACGCAGGTATAAACACCATGGAACCACGCAGCCGTCATACTGCTCAGGAAGGAGACGTGTTCTGTCTCCTAGAGATGAAAATACTTTGGTGCGAAAAGTGCAAATCAATCCCAAATAAACAGCAAAGGACCTTGTGAGGATGCTGGAGAAAACAGATACAAAAGTATTTATATCCACAGTAAAATGAGTCCTATATCGACATAACCTGAAAGGCCGCTCAGCAAGGGAGAAGCCACTGCCCCAAAACCTCTATAAAAAAAGTCAGACTACGGTTTGCAACTGCACATAGGGACAAAGACTTTTTTGAGAAATGTCCTCTGGTCTGATGAAACAAAAATAGAACTGTTTGGCCATAATGACCATTGTTATGTTTGGAGGAAAAAGGGGGATGTTTGCAAGCCGAAGAACACCATCCCAACCGTGAAGCACGGGGGTGGCAGCATCATGTTGTGGGGGTGCTTTGCTGCAGGAGGGACTGGTGCACTTCACAAAATCGATGGCATCATGAGGGATGAAAATTATGTGGATATATTGAAGCAACATCTCAAGACATCAGTCAGGAAGTTAAAGCTTGGTCGCAAATGGGTCTTCCAAATGGACAATGACCCCAAGCATACTTCCAAAGTTGTGGCAAAATGGCTTAAGGACAACAAAGTCAAGGTATTGGAGTGGCCATCACAAAGCCCTGACCTCAATTCTATAGAAAATTTGTGGGCAGGGCCTGAAAAAGCGTGTGCGAGCAAGGTGGCCTACAAACCTGACTCAGTTACACCAGCTCTGTCAGGAGGAATGGGCCAAAATTCAAGCTTGTGGAAGGCTACCTGAAACGTTTGATCCAATTTAAACAATTGAAAGGCAATGTTACCAAATACTAATTGAGTGTATGTAAACTTCTGACCCACTGGGAATGTGATGAAAGCTGAAATAAATCATTCTCTCTACTATTATGATGATATTTAACATTCTTAAAATGAAGTGGTGATCCTAACTGACCTAAAACAGGGAATTTTTACTAGGATTAAATGTCAGGAATTGTGAAAAACTGAGTTTAAATGTATTTGGCTAAGGTGTATGTAAACTTCCGACTTCAACTGTATGTACAGTGAGGGAAAAAAGTATTTGATCCCCTGCTGATTTTGTACATTTGCCCACTGACAAAGAAATGATCAGTCTATAATTTTAATGGTAGGTTTATTTGAACAGTGAGAGACAGAATAACAACAAAAAAGTCCAGAAAAACGAATGTGAAAAATTTTCTAAATTGATTTGCATTTTAATGATGGAAATAAGTATTTGACCCCCTCTCAATCAGAAAGATTTCTGGCTCCCAGGTCTTTTATACAGGTAACGAGCTGAGATTAGGAGCACACTCTTAAAGGGAGTGCTCCTAATCTCAGTTTGTTACCTGTATAAAAGACACCTGTCCACAGAAGCAATCAATCAATCAGATTCCAAACTCTCCACCATGGCCAAGACCAAAGAACTCTCCAAGGATTTCAGGGACAAGATTGTAGACCTACACAAGGCTGGAATGGGCTACAAGACCATCGCCAAGCAGCTTGGTGAGAAGGTGACAACAGTTGGTGCGATTATTCGCAAATGGAAGAAACACAAAAGAATCTCCCTCGGCTGGGGCTCCATGCAAGAGCTCACCTTGTGGAGTTGCAATGATCATGAGAATGGTGAGGAATCAGCCCAGAACTACACGGGAGGATCTTGTCAATGATCTCAAGGCAGCTGGGACCATAGTCACCAAGAAAACAATTGGTAACACACCATGCCGTGAAGGACTGAAATCCTGCAGCGCCCGCAAGGTCCCCCTGCTCAAGAAAGCACATTTACATGCCCGTCTGACGTTTGCCAATGAACATCTGAATGATTCAGAGGACAACTGGGTGAAAGTGTTGTGGTCAGATGAGACAAAAATGGAGCTCTTTGGCATCAACTCAACTCGCTGTGTTTGGAGGAGTAGGAATGCAGCCTATGACCCCAAGAACACCATCCCCACCGTCAAACATGGAGGTGGAAACATTATGCTTTGGGGGTGTTTTTCTGCTAAGGGGACAGGACAACTTCACCGCATCAAAGGGACGATGGACAGGGCCATGTACCGTCAAATCTTGGGTGGGAACCTCCTTCCCTCAGCCAGGGCATTGAAAATGGGTTGTGGATGGGTATTCCAGCATGACAATGACCCAAAACACACGGCCAAGGCAACAAAGGAGTGGCTCAAGAAGAAGCACATTAAGGTCCTGGAGTGGCCTAGCCAGTCTCCAGACCTTAATCCCATAGAAAATCTGTGGAGGGAGCTGAAGGTCTGAGTTGCCAAATGTCAGCCTCTGGAACCTTAATGACTTGGAGGAGATCTGCAAAGAGGAGTGGGACAAAATCCCTCCTGAGATGTGTGCAAACCTGGTGGCCAACTACAAGAAATGTCTGACCTCTGGGATTGCCAACAAGGGTTTTGCCACCAAGTACTAAGTCATGTTTTGCAGAGGGGTCAAATACTTATTTCCCTCATTAAAATGAACATCAATTTATAACATTTTTGACATGCGTTTTTCTGGATTTTTGTGTTGTTATTCTGTCTCTCACTGTTCAAATAAACCTACCATTAAAATTATAGACTGATCATTTCTTTGTCAGTGGGCAAACGTACAAAATCAGCAGGGGATCAAATACTTTTTTCGCTCACTGTATACTGTAGCCAAGAAAGTAATACTGAGTGTATGTTGTGTAGTAAGATGTCATTAGCCCATGTGCCTCTCCCTAATAATTTGGTCCCTTCCCTCACAACTTAGCCTACTGTTCAGACTTGATGGTGCACATGTAGCCTATAGCCTGTTTTAGAGGAACGTAATAATCAAATATTTTAAGAGCTTCCATTGTCTGCTTGTATGCCCCATTTATTTATCATATGGTTCTGACTTGGTGTACAGGGAAAGTACTGTAAGAATGGCCCATGTTCTGAATTCTGTTGCTGTACATTTCAAAAGTGCTGAACAAATAGTTATATTGACTACGTCTGTCCTAACTTGCTCATTAATGTCTTAATCGAAATTACCGATTGTCTCTTATCCGCTCGTCGTTCCCTTATGCCATAGTATGTACATCTCAATTGTCAGTAGAAACCACATACGTTTAAGCAAGTCAGCCATATCAGCTATGTTTTTAAAAAAGGAAAAGAAAGCTCTGCTGTTGGGACAGCTTTATGTAGGCCCTAACAGTTTGTGGGCACCGTTTGTCACCGTGACCGTTATTTTTTTTTAAATTACCCCACCAACATGCTAAAACTAATGACCACAACTACTGACCACAATTACTGACCACAACCACATAAATATTGACCATATAACTACTAAACCTCACAACTACTGACCATAACTACTGACCACTACTAACGACCACAACTCCTAACCACTACTAATGACCACAACTACTGACCACTACTGACTGTCGATGGGAATTTGAAATGATTTCACAATTCAAAAAATATAATTACAAAAAATATATAAGTACTACTTCTTAAACTTCTTCCACTACAACAAAAATACATTTTGAGATTTAGCAAGCCCGACATCTTTACTTATAAAGTTACAATCTAATTATTATTATTATTTGATTACTTCCACTCGCTCTAGCGCTTAAACGCCTTAAGCTATTAACACAAAACCAACTTCCAAGTGTGCAGACTGCCCTAATTACAACAATACTTAAATGAGCTCCCAATGCATTTCAATGGCAATAAAAGTGCCATAGACATACATGGGAAACATTTTAATATTTTGGCTTGTACCTCCTCCTACACCATTTAAGCTATCAACGCCAAACCAACGTTGAGATGTTCACACTGACCCAACTTAGATTGCTTGTCTTTATAATTTTGATAACAATTATACTTTTTGAACTATAACCATTTAAATGTTCATAAAAGCTCCATAGGCTTAAAGGGGAAGTAGCTGAATTCCCCACTGCTCTTACACCGTTTAAGCTATCAACGCCAAACTAAAGTGGAGATGTTCAGACTGACCCAACTTAGATAGTTTGCATTCAGATTTTTGATAATATTTAGAACTGTTTTATTATAACCATTGTGCATAAATTAACATGGGTTTGAATTAGAACCACAGTAATACAGTGGCAGCTATTTAAAATGCTCCTACTCTTGTGTCAGTTACGCTATAAGACCAACTTTAAAACATTTAGGCTATCCTAACTTCAAATGTTTTAAAACATATACTGGTACTGTATGACTGGTACTGTATACATTATATACAGTACCAGTCAAAAGTTTGGACACACCTTTGGTCTGATGAGTCCAAATTTGAGATTTTTGGTTCCAACCGCCGTGTCTTTGTGAGACGCAGAACGTGAACGGATGATCTCCGCATGTGTGGTTCCCAACGTGAAGCATGGACGAGGAGGTGTGAGGTAGAGTATCTCATGATAAGCTGTAGACCACACTATCTACCTAGAGTTTTCATCTGTATTTTTCATAGCTGTCTACATATCACCACAGACCGATGCTGGCACTAAAGCCGCACTCAATGAGCTGTACTGCCATAAGCAAACAGGAAAACGCTCATCCAGAGGCGGCGCTTCTAGTGGCTGGGGACTTTAATGCAGGGAAACTTAAATCAGTTTTACCTAATTTCTATTTACCTAATTTCTATGTTAAATGTGCAACCAGAGGGAAAAAATCTGAAAGGTTGGTCATGGCTCACATCAACACCATTATCCCACTCCAATTTGCATACCGCCCCAACAGATCCACATGTAGCGCCTCTCTAGCGTGTTTTACTTTAATGAGAGGTGGCTATCCTGAGTTCTTGAACTCTCCATTCAATCAAATAAGTGTGGTTGCCCTAATGAACTTATCAGTAGTTAACTTGTGGGTGGGTGTAATTACTAACTTATTTTACAAAGTACTATTTTTCCTAATTAACTTAAAATATCAAAAGAGTCAGTAACCACAACGGTTTTATAAGAAATATAACAGATTTACTTCGAAAAAGTGGGTCAGTAATTAAATATGTCTTGTCACTTTTCAGCTCACAAATGCATTATCATTCACCTTCAAACATAAGGGCCCAATAAAATAAAATAGCCGGCAAAACCTAGCTTAATTTTAAATACCATTCAAATGTTCAAATGATGCAGGCCTGAATGTAGCTCGGGTACGTTGTAGCCTTAAACTAAATGGCTGCTTCACCACACAGGCCAAACAAAATAATGGTACCTTTACTCAATGTGACTGTAACCTCCCGCGCACAGGATCAAAGGCGTCAGAAGACAGAAGACAGGTGGAGAGGATTCGAGATGAATAGAAGACAGTTGAAGAGAAAAGTCACATGGTTGACGATCTGGACAATATCCTCCACTCGGTGACACTATCCGGCTCCGTCACGGTCTTTGATCATCGTCGGTCTCATAGTTCCACACAGGCTTAACTAAACGAGGTCGCTGGCCGCTAGCTTGTTAGCAAAGTCCATGCACCAACACTAACCACTATATCAGCGGCTAACTTAAACTTATTTCAGTCTTCGTATGTGGAGTAAGCCACCCACACAGACAGAATAATCACCATTAATGTTTCGTATAAGAGTCCTTGTTGAACACTTTCACTAAACTGGTCCATTCCATTCAACTTAACCGTGTTCTCCTTTTTCAACCAAAATCCAACCACGCGTTCCCCTCTCCCTTCCTTTACCTCAACTGTGAATGGCTCATACACAAACTTTCAGAAATAAAATAAATTCACAAAGCATTTGTGTAATTCTTTCTTCCTATTCTTACAGGCATCTTTAAAGCATTTTTACATATATTATGACCCAACAAATATTTAACATTTTAAGTGCTGTATTTAGTAAACCATGAACATTACCTAATATACATTTCTCTCATTGAGCAAACTATAACTTCATTGCTGGTCAATGAATCTTAACATTTTAACCTTGAATTATATTTATTACTCTATGAAATTATTTATTCAAACTTATAAATCTTATACTAATGAATATATTTCAACAGGGTTACACACAGATGATGCAATCTCTATTGCACTCCACACTGCCCTTTCACACCTGGACTAAAGGAACACCTATGTGAGAACGCTATTCACTGACTACAGCTCAGCGTTCAACACCATAGTGCCCCCAACGCTCATCACTAAGCTAAGGACCCTGGGACTAAACACCTCCCTCTGCAACTGGATCCTGGACTTCCTGACGGGCCGCTCCCAGGTGGTAAGGGTAGGTAACAACACATCCGTCACACTGATCCTCAACATGAAGGGCCCCTCAGGGGTGCGTGCTCAGTCCCCTCCAGTATTCCCTGTTCACTCACGACTGCGTGGCAGGCATGACTCCATCATTAAGTTTTCTGATGACACAAAAGTGGTAGACCTGATCACCGAAAACAATGAGACAGACTATAGGGAGGAGGTCAGAGACCTGACCGTGTGGTGCAAGGACAACAACCTCTCCCTCAACGTGATCAAGACATAGGAGAGGATTGTGGACTACAGGAAAAGGAGGACCGAGCACGCCCCGATTCTCATCGACGGGGCTGTAGTAGAGCAGGTTGAGAGATTCAAGTTCCTTGGCGTCCACATCACCAACAAACTAACATGGTCCAAGCACACCAAGACAGTTGTGAAGAGGGCACGACAAAACCTATTCCCCCTCAGGAGACTAAAAAGATTTGGCATGAGTCCTCAGATCCTCAAAAGCCTTTACAGCTGCACCATCAAGAGTATCCTGACTGGTTGCATCACTGCCTGGTATTGCAACTGCTCGGCCGCAAGGCACTACAGAGGGTAGTGCGTACGGCGCAGTACATCACCAGGGCCAAGCTTCCTGCCATCCAGGACCTCTATACCAGGCGGTGTCAGAGGAAGGCCCTAAAAATTGTCAAAGACTCCAGCCACCCTAGTCATAGACTGTTCTCTCTGCTACCGCATGGCAAGTGGTACCAGAGTGACAAGTCTAGGTCCAAGAGGCTTCTAAACAGCTTCTACCCCCAAGCCATAAGACTCCTGAACATCTAATCAAATGGCTACCCAGACTATTTGCTTTTCCCCTCTTCTAAGCTGCTGCTACTCTGTTATTGCCTATGCGTAGTCACTTTAATAACTCTACCTACATGTTCATATTACCTCAATTACTTCGACACCCCGCACCCGCACAAAACCAATTTTCTCATGTTCAGTCTGTCATAACTTCAAAAAATGGGTCAGCTTTATGCAGGCCCTAACAGTTTGTTAGCACAGTTTTTCACTGCAATAGTGCAGTGAATGTATTTTGCCCTACCAAGATTTACAAGCTAAAATCGCCACTGATATCAACACAACTACAGACTAACTCCTGACCACAACCACACAACTTCTGGCCACAACCACACAATTACTGAACTCCTGAACACAACTCCTAACTATACATTTGCATAAAATAACTATTGAACCGTTCAAGCTAGAGACACAAACCAACTTTCACATGTTCAGGCTATCTTTACTTCCAATTCTTAACAATGTTTATTAATTCTAACTATATACATTTGCATAAAATAACTCACCAACAGTAACTCTTATACTGTTCAAGTTAGAGAAACCAAACCAACCTTCTCATGTTCAGTCTGTCATAACTTCAAATTCTTACAAACTTGTAATTATATACATAACTTAGCATAAAAGACTAAATGTGACAAAATATGGAAAAAGTGAAGGGTCTGAATACTTAAAAATAATATATTTTTTTACCTTTATTTAACTAGGCAAGTCAGTTAAGAACAAATTGTTATTTACAATGACGGCCTACACCGGCCAAACCCTAAAGACACTGGGCCAATTGTGCGCCACCATATGGGACTCCCAATCACGGCTGGTTGTGATACAGCCTGTAATCTAACCAGGGTCTGTAGTGAGATGCAGTTCCTTATAATACTTTCCAAATGCACTGTAGTTACTGTATGTGCATCTTTCACCACCTCATATCGGAAGCTCAGTTGAGCAGGTTTGACTGAAAAGGACTCTGTCTGAGGTCTATTTTTGTTTCGTTTAAAGAGAACCACATAACACCTTTTGTATTATTTTTATGACAGGATAGAAGCAGAAGCAGGGAAACAGAATTGAGGGAGAATAAATATGTATGCAGGGATTCCCACCCCCAGACTCCGGGGCTCTGCTTCAGTAATTCATATTAAAGTGAATAATACTTGTCTGTATTGATAAATGTAGCACATTGTACACTAGCAAAACGACAGGAGGAACAAGAAACTTTTCCCCAAATGTTTTGTTTATTTACTATAAAGACAAACACCAAAATAAGTTCCAATTTATTATATAAAATGCTTCGAATATTTAAAATATCATTGATATATTTTAACTTACAGGATACAGCTTAAAACGTTTTTTTTTCATAACCCAGAGATTTCATAAGATTTTTGCACAAAGAATGTGCTAATATAAGTTAGCCCTTAGCCCTGGGACACAATAGTCAATAAAAAAAGAATATACTGTATATTTATATATATATTTAGAAAGTGAACTTTGGTAGAAGAGACTCTATAGGACACATGAGGTAGTGGAAACTGGAATAAAAGAACAATAGACGTTCTTTACAAATAAAAAAGTACCACCAAGTGGCATAGGAAACAGCATACAATTTCACACACATTTCAGTCCAGCTCAGATCCAAAAAAGACATAAGATTACATCACATCAGCATAAAATAAGAAAATAAAATGCATAAAGACCAGAAAGCTGGCTGGGACGCAGGTGGATAAGAGAAGGATTCAGAAGGCATTGAGAGATTGGTAAGAATTATAGACATGACAAATTGAAGTAAAAGTGACTAGCTTTTATGAATTTGACAGAAACAGATTTTTCTTCCAGTATATAAAAAAGACAAGATTGCATAACTTTAAAGCTTTTAAAAATACATTGAAAAGTAAGATAAGAAAAATAACCAGAGGCAAGAACAAAAACTAATATTTATGGAAAATAGTGTGGTATAAAAATACAGTCAAGTACCAAACTTCACATTTATTTACATTTAAGTCTTCAAGCTTGATCAGCTTGTACTCCACATAAAGAAATATGATTAGTATTAAATATATAAAATTTTATGCAACAAAAAAACAGTATTTTTTAAATTGTCTCAACCCATTGCCATTAAGGGATTCAAACTCTTGAACTCTTTAAACTAGAGATTCAAATATAAAAATATCAATTAAATGCATATTTCCAATAAAAAAAAATAGAAACGTTCTTCATCTTAATTATTATCATTTTACATTCTTAACTGACTACAATGAGAACAACAACACTTGAAGAGTTATAGTTCGTACAAGTAAAACAAAGCTAAAGCTAAAAAGTCTAGCTTGAGTTCAGAAATATCACTTGAATCAAAAAAACTACATTGAACAGCATTTATATTCATCATATGGAAAATCCCCCATGGTCTGAGAAAACCTCAGATATATACGGATTTTATAACATATTAAAAAAACAAATAGTTCCCAGATCAAAAATAACTGAATTGTAGTGTGACATTCTACAAAGGAATGGCACCAACATAATGGTAGATCAATATTGAAAATAGAGGTTTTGAAGGTTCATTAAATTATAAACAAATACAAAAATATGCGTGATGCACACAGCTCAATCGTAACAGTGAAAGTTAAGAGGCCGATGGGGGGTTTTCTTTTAACGCCGTGGCCCAACATCAAAACGTTGTTGGGAAACCTTCATACTCAACAGATGTCATCATTTGTAAGGATAGTTTTGAAGATATATATATATATATACTGAGCATAACAAACATTAGGAACGCCTTATTTAACCTGTCTCCTGCCCTTCACCTACACTGATTGAAGTGGATTAAACAAGTGACATTAATAATGGATCATAGCTTTCACCTGGATTCACCTGGCCAATTTGTCATGGAAAAAGCAGGTGTTCTTAATGTTTTGTTCAATCAATGTGTATATACAGTTGAAGTCAGAAGTTTACATACACTTATGTTGGAGTCATTTAAAACAAGTTTTTCAACCACTCAACAAATTCCTTGTTAAAAAACTATAGTTTTGGCAAGTCAGTTAGGACATTTACTTTGTGCATGACACAATTGACAATTGTTTCCAGAAAGATTATTTCACTTATAATTCACTGTATCACAATTCCAGTGGGTCAAAAGTTTACATACACTAAGTTGACTGTGCCTTTAAAAAGCTTGGAAAATTACAGAAAATGATGTCATGGCTTTAGAAGCTTCTGATAGGCTAATTTACATTATTTGAGTCAATTGGAGGCGTACCTGTGGATGTATTTCAAGGTCTACCTTCAAACTCAGTGCCTCTTTGCTTGACATCATGGGGAAATCAAAAGAAATCAGCCAAGACCTCAGAAAATTAATTGTAGACCTCCACAATTCTGGATCATTCTTGGGAGCAATTTCCAAACACCTGAAGGTACCACACTCATCTGTACAAACAATAGTACGCAAGTATAAACACCATGGGACCACGTAGCCGTCATACCGCTCAGGAAGGAGACGCTTTCTGCCTCCTAGAGATCCTATATCGACATAACCTGAAAGGCCGCTCAGCAAGGAAGAGGCCACTGCTCCAAAACCACCATAAAAAAGCCAGAATACGGTTTACAACTGCACATGGGGACAAAGATTGTACTTTTTGGAGAAATATCCTCTGGTCTGATGAAACAAAAATAGAACTGTTTTGCCATAATGACTATCGTTATGTTTGGAGGAAAAAGGGGGAGGCTTGCAAGCCGAAGAACACCATCCCAAACGTGAAGCACGGGGGTGGCAGCATCATGTTGTGGGGGTGCTTTGCTGCAGGAGGGACTGGTGCACTTCACAAAATCGATGGCATCATGAGGGAAGAAAATGATGTGGATATATTGAAGCAACATCTCAAGACATCAGTCAGGAAGTTAAAGCTTGGTCGCAAATGGGTCTTCCAAATGGACAATGACCCCAAACATACTTCCAAAGTTGTGTCAAAATGGCTTAAGGACAACAATGTCAAGGTATTGGAGTGGTCATCACAAAGCCCTGACCTCAATCCCATTGAACATTTGTGGGCAGAACTGAAAAAGCGTGTGCGAGCAAGGAGGCCTACAATCCTGACTCAGTTACACCAGCTCTGTCATGAGGAATGGGCCAAAATTCACCCAACTTATTGTGGGAAGCTTGTGGAAGGCTACCCGAAACGTTTGACCCAAGTTAAACAATTTAAAGGCAATGCTACCAAATATACTCAATTAGTATGTAAACTTCTGACCCACTGGGAATGTGATGAAAGAAATCAAATCTGAAATAAATCATTCTCTCTACTATTATTCTGACATTTCACATTCTTAAAATAAAGTGGGGATCCTAACTCACCTAAGACAGGGAATTTTTACTGGGATTAAATGTCAGGAATTGTGAAACACTGAGTTTAAATGTATTTGGCTAAGGTGTATGTAAACTTCCTGACTTCAACTATATATATATATATATATATATATATATATATATATATATATATATATATATATATATATATATATATATATATATATATATATATACACACACACACACACACACACACAGTACACAGTACCAAACAAAAGTTTGGAAACACCTACTCATTCAAGGGTTTTTTCTTTATTTTTACTATTTTCTAAATTGTAGAATCATAGTGAAGAGATCAAAACTATGAAATAACACATATGTAGTAACCAAAAAAGCGCTCAACAAATCAAAATATATTTTATATTTCAGATTCTTCAAAGTAGCCAACCTTTGCCTTGATGACAGCTTTGCACACTCTTGGCATTCTCTCAACCAGCTTCACCTAGAATGCTTTTCCAACAGTCTTGAAGGAGTTCCCACATATGCTGAGCCCTTGTTGGCTGCTTTTCCTTCACTCCGGGGTCCAACTCTTCCCAAACCATCTCAATTGGGTACTCCCTTACTCTCCTTCTTGGTCAAATAGCATTTGCACATGCTGGAGGTGTGTTGGGTCATTGTTCTGTTGAAAAACAAATAATAGTCCCGCTAAGGGCAAACCAGATGGGATGGCGTAATCTTGCCTCTGGTTATATCACTGACAGTGTCACTGGGCAATGCACCCCCACACCATCACACCTCCTCCTCCGTGCTTCACGGTGGGAACCACACATGCAGAGATCATCCGCTCACCTACTCTGCGTTACACAAAGACATGGCGGTTGGAAACAAAAATCTCAGATTTTGACTTATCAGACTAAAGGACAGATTTCCACTGGTCTAATGTTCATTGCTCGTGTCTCTTCTTGTTATTGGTGTTCTTTAGTAATGGTTTCTTTGCAGCAATTCGACCATGAAGGCCTGATTCACACAGTCTCCTCTGAACAGTTGATGTTGAGATGTGTCTGTTACTTGAACTCTGTGAAGCATTTATTTGGGCTGCAATTTCTGAGGCTGATAACTCTAATGAACTTATCTTCTGCAGCAGAGGTAACTCTGGGTCTTCCTTTCCTGTGGCGGTCCTCATGAGAGCCAGTTTCATCATAGCGCTTGATGTTTTTTGCGACTGACTATGCAACACTTGTATATTGAGGAATGTTTAATAATTCAACTTCTGGATTTTGAATTTGGCGCCTTACATTTCACCGGGTAGTGTCGGGAGTGGGGGCGCTAGCGCCCCGCCACTCCCTGAGTAGTTAAGGAAAGAAATTCCACAAATGAACTTTTAAGAAGGCACACCTGTTAACTGAAATGCATTCCAGGTGACTACCTCATGAAGAGAATGCCAAGAGTGTGCAAAGCTGTCATCAAGGCAAAGGGTGGCTACTTTGAAGAATCTCAAATATAAAATATATTTTGATTTGTTTAATACTTGTTTGGTTCCTACATGATTCCATATGTGTTATTTCATAGTTTATATGTCTTCACTATTACTCCACAATGTAGAAAATAGTAAAAATAAAGAAAAAACCCTTGAATGAGTAGGTGTTCTAAAACTTTTGATCTTAAAAACAAAATCTTAAAAACAAAATAACATTTCAGACAAATACCGACATCATAAGCGTTCACATTCAGTGTTAAGCTAGCCAAACTAGCAAAGTTTCTGTTAGATATGTCACCAATCCCTGAAACACTTAAGTGATCTTCATGATTATTCGACTAAGCTTGATGGCTCAACAGTAAAATGCACATTTTAAAGGCATCTTTGTAGAAACGCAGTTATGCACAAAATCAACCGATTAAACTGCTTCATTATGCCTTTCTTCTACACATAGGATACTCTAAAAACAAAAAGTCTGAGACTTATGACCAGACGATACAACATAAGTGATAAAAATCTTTACTCCATCATCTTCCATTTGCGGTTCTAAGGACTTATTTTTGACTCACGAGTTAAAATTGGAATAACTTCTTGAAACCTTTGCGACACTGCAAAATGGCTATGAAAGTGCTTAAGGAACCTTTTCATTACATGAACAAAGCCTTGAATACAGACTAGAGTATACCAACATGGCCCTCTGACTAAGAATGCACAATTTTCGTAGTAGAAATTTTGCGACTTGTTTTTTGCATTTTGTGCTAAGGTCCAGCAGTTTGAGGACGTAGTAGAAGGGAAGGAGAGAGGAGAGCCGAGATACTACTGTCCATCCCAGGCCCTCCACTCATGACTGGGAAGGGTCTGGGGTGCAAGGAAGGCGGCAAGGGTAGCGGTTAGGGAGGTTGGTCTGATTGGCAGCGTTTAGAGGAGGAGAGAAAGCAGGCTGGCTAGGCCTTCAGTAGTATTTCTGTGCGGACGCTTTGGGATAGGGAGGGTAGGGGACTGGGGGAGGATGTTGGGGACTACCAGTTGAGACGGAATATGGGGTGCTTGAGGAGTTCCCTGGAGGGGGGGCGGTCCGTGGGCTGCAGCTCCAGGCAGCGCAGGGTGACGTCCCTCAGGCCCGCGGTCAGCTGGGGAGGTATGGAGGGTGCACAGGTGGCACTCGCAATCTGGGGGAGAGGGAGAGAGGAGGTGAGGGTGAAGTAATGATACTGTAGAAACCCAATCAACCACAAGGTCTTTGGATGAAAGAGGAAGGCCAATAGGGTGCTTTTTCAGCTGTATATACAGTGGGGTCCGAAATTGACACCCTTGATAAAGATGAGCAAAAATGACTATATAAAATAAATAATTGAAATACTGAGCTATAGGGGATCACGTGACCCTTGAACGAAATGGCCGCATGAACTAAGAGCTCCGCACAAGTAGTTTCCAATTCTTAATCTTACCTCCACTTCAAGTTAAAACTCCATTAGCTTTAGTCAAAAAGTCATGGCGGCTAAAAAAGGCGACCTTACAGGTGACATTTTTACCCGGACTCGAGCAATTGCCGCGGAAAAAGCCTCCAAGAAACTGCTAGATTCAGAAAAGGCTAGTGCCATTAGCCAGGAGCAAGAGGACCCGTACCCTCGCAAGGCCCAACAACTACCAACCTCGCACTCTGAAGACATTCTTTCTGAGCTAAGATCCCAACATACAGAACTCAACATCAAATTAGATGGCATTAACTCTCAGCTCAGTGCGATAGGGTGCAAGGTGACAACCCTGGAAAATGCTTTGCCTAACATTAACAACAAGATCAACGCGGGGCGCCAGGATGAAGGGGGCGAATCCTATCCATGGAAAAGTTACTGGCAGACTCCATGTAAACAATAGCATCGGCTAAAAAGAATATAGAGCATCTGGAAGAGAAAACAGAGGACCTGGAAAATCGGGGGCGAAGGAATAACTGTGTTCTATTAAACCTGGCCAAAAAAGAAGAGGGAAACATGCCACTGATCCGCTACCTGCAAGACAAACTTCCCGAATAGCTCCACCTGTCCAACGACAGGCCCGTAGAACTCGAGAGAGCTCACAGAGCACTGAGGCCACCACCAGCAGCCAGACAACCACCGCGCCACAATCACAATATGTTTCCTGAGATTCACCGACAAGGAACAAGTCCTACAGGCAGCGAAAATCAACACCATTACAGTGGGTAATGCCAAACTCACCTAACACCAAGACCTGTCCGATGGAATACACCGAAAGCGCAGAGAGTTTGACGAGGTGAAGAAATACTCCATTGACCGAGGCATCTTTAGGGGATTCAAATACCAAAACGAGCTCAGGATTCTTCACCAAGGAGCCCTGTGACACTTCAAAACTCCCGAAGAGGCAAAATGTTTTTTTAAAGGACAATGCTGGCCACTGAGAAATGGACCAATGATTAAAAGTGATTACTGTTATTACTAATGGAGGTAAGACAACATATAGCCGCCATCCAATGACCCACCCACCCACCCCGCTAAATGTCATTATAGCCGTCTATTTTGTATAGCCTAACTTAGGCCTACTAAAGTTTTAGCCTACTTTTATTTCCCCTTTTTTATTATTATTTTCACACATGTTCCATACATTGGTTACTACATGGATAGACAACTACACACTCAACAAAGACTCCTGTTTCTCCAGCCACAATGTGGGACGCTGCCAAAGCCACACTAAGAGGTCATCTAATTGCATATGCTTCCTCCAAGAAAAAAAGCAATGGAAGCACACAGGTTAGATCTTGAGAGGGAGCTGGAACGCTGTGAAAAGGTACATAAACAATCCCCAGACAGCAGCTCCTGGAGTCAACTTAAAGCAGCCAAAGCCAAACTGAACTTGGACTATACTAGGGAGATAAAAAAACTAGTTGTTTTCTTTACTAAACAGAAAAACCATGATTATAGTAATTAGCAAGCAATCTACTAGGCTTACCACATAAAAAAGTAGCAGTCAGAAACAGCAGATGACGAGGTCACATTATTATTATTTTCTTTATTTAACCAGGAAAAGCCCATTGAGACCCAGAGTCTTTTTTTCAACGGAGACCTGGCCAAGAAGGCAGCAACAATCAATACATTACAGAATTAAGATCCAGCCTAAAAAAAGCATTTGCACTCCTCCGTATCAGTCTCCCATCAATATTTTAAATTAATTCAGTGGCACTAACATATCTAGATGAAGCATGGATTGTAGATGATTCTATGCATCTGGTGCACAAGAAGAGAAGGCAGTCTTGCCTAATACTGTGAATGTCCTGGGGACTTTAAGTAGCAACCACCTAGCAGACCGGGTATGGTAACTGCTGGTGGTGGAGACCAGACTACAGAGGTAGAGAGGGAGTTTACCCAAAAGGGCTTTGTAGATAAACACATAAATATGTATCTTTCTGCGCATATAAAGTGAGGTCCAACCTACCATTTGGTACAATGTGCAATGGTGGGTGAGTGACTTGGCATTTGTAATAAAGCGCAAGGATGCGTGATAAACAGAGTCCAGTCTCTGTAAGACAGAGGAGGCTGCATGCATATACAACAAGTCACCATAATCAATTACAGAGAGAAATGTGGCCCGAAAAAGCTTCCTAGTCATAAGCGGGAGGCAAGCCTTATTACGAAAATAAAACCCCAATTTCAATTTAAGCTTTGTCACAAGATTATCCACATGAACTTTAAAGGACAACTTGTCATCCAACCAAATACCTAGGTATTTGTACGATGACACTTTTTCAATGGATAAGCCACCAGATGTGACAATGCTAACGTTCTCTGGCAGAGTTCTAGCTCTGGTAAAGGTCATGAATTTAGTTCTTTGTATATTCAAGACCAGTTTGAGACCATAAAGGGAGGTCTGCAGTGACTGAAAAGCAGTCTGGAGCTCTTCAACAGCCTGAACCAGAGAAGGAGCACATGAATATATAACTGTATAATTTGCATATAGACGTAACTTTTCTGGTTGCATCCCATTTCCCAAATCATTAATACAAATTGAGAACACAGGAGCTAAAATGGAACCCTGGGGCACACCTCTATTAATCTCAAGAAAGCTAGACTTGTGATTGTCAGTATATACACATTGTGTTCTGTCAGAAAGATAGTTCCTAAACCAATTTACTGCCCCTTCACTGAGACCAATGTTTCTGAGTCTAGCTAGCAACAATTCATGGTCAAAGGCCTTTTGATCAATCCAAACAGAGCAGTACAATGTTGCTTTTTATCAAGTGCATTAATGATGTAATTTGCCACTGCCATAGCTGCAGTTGTGGTGCTGTGCCCCGATCTAAAGCCAGACTGAATCCCGCTCAGTATGTTCTTTTCAATTAAGTTTTTTAACTGCGACTTCACTAGGGATTCATAGACTTTCACCAGGATAGTGAGTTTACAGATAGGACGATAGTTATTAGCATCTGAGGGATCTCCACCCTTTGCAGTGGGAGGACATAAGCTGATTTCCAAATGCTGGGTATGGAGTTGGTCAAGAGACTCAAGTTGAAAATGTGAGCCACAGAGCTCTCCCAGACTCTATGTACACAGCCCGCATTACAGTGTTGCTCAAAAAAGACAAGGACCCTCTATCCTGCTCGTCCTTACGGCCCATAAGCTTGTTGGATTTCAACTATAAAATAATTACCAAATTGCTCGCCAAAAGACTAAATACTCTTATTCCCAAAATAATATAAGGAGGACCAAACAGGATTTATTAGAGACAGGTACTCTTCTGATAACATTCGCCGTCTTTTTTATATTATTGATCAAGTAAACGCACAGAAGACACCTGTCCTGCTGGCTTTACTGGATGCTGAGAAGGCGTTCGACAGGAGGGAGTGGAGCTTTCTGTTCTCAGTCTAAGAAAAGTTCAATATGGGCCAAAACAGTATAGGGATTAAGTCCCGTGGTCTTGCCCTTCCCTCCCTTCAATTGTACTACTGGTCTGCCCAAATCCACAACATGCTAACATGGATCACAAACAGACAAGACTCAATGTGGATTCAGATAGAGGCCCAATCCTGTGGATCATTGCCCCTATGCTCAATTATATTAATTAATAACTTTAGTGAAGTGGGCAACATAACCAAAACCTTTGTGATTTACAGCACCCTACAAGCATGGAGAGACTAAGAAATACCTTGGCATTTCCTCCCAAATATGTTCTCACTCGCCTATAGTGTGCAAAAAGTACGATCTTTGTCCCCATGTGTAGTTGCAAACCGTAGTCTGGCTTTTTTTATGGTGGTTTTGGAGCAGTGGCTTCTTCCTTGTTGAGCGGCCTTTCAGGTTATGTCGATATAGGACTCGTTTTACTGTGGATATAGATACTTTTGTACCTGTTTCCTCCAGCATCTTCACAAGGTCCTTTGCTGTTGTTCTGGGATTGATTTTCACTTTTTGCACCAAAGTAGATTCATCTCTAGGAGACAGAATGCGTCTCCTTCCTGACCGGTATGACGGCTGCGTGGTCCATTGGCGTTTATACTTGCGTACTATTGTTTGTACAGATGAACGTGGTACCTTCAGGCATTTGGAAATTGCTCCCAAGGATGAACCAGACTTGTGGCGGTCTACAGTTTGTTTTCTGAGGTCTTGGCTGATTTCCTTTGATTTTCCCATTATGTCAAGCAAAGAGGCACTGAGTTTGAAGGTAGGCCTTGAAATACATCCACAGGTACACCTCCAATTGACTCAAATTATGTCAATTAGCCTATCCGAAGCTTCTAAAGCCATGATATAATTTTCTGGAATTTTCCAAGCTGTTTAAAGGCACAGTCAACTTAGTGTATGCAAACTTATGACCCATTGGAATTGTGATACAGTGAATTATAAGTGAAATAATCTGTCTGTAAACAATTGTTAAAGTAGATGTCCTAACCGACTTGCCAAAACTATAGTTTTTTAAAAACGAGTTTTAATGACTCCAACCTAAGTGTGCGTAAACTTCCGACTTCAACTGTATCTGTAAGGTCTCAGTCAAGCAGTACATTTTAAAACACAGATTCAACCACAAAACACAGGGCGGTATTCCAATACCTTGCAAATAAGGGCACCTATCGGTAGATGGGTAAACATAAAAAAAGCAGACATTGAATATCTCTTTGAGCATGGTGAAGTTAATTATACTTTGGATGGTGTATCAATACACCCAGTCACTTCAAAGATACAGGCGTCCTGTGGATGGATCAAACAACTGAGGATGGATCAACAACATTGCAGTATTTCACAATACTAATCTAACTGAAAAAGTGAAAAGAAGGGAAGCCTGTACAGAATAAAAAAATATTCCAAAACATGCATCGTCGGACGGGGCCACAGTGTCTCCCGACCCCTCCTGTCTCAGCCCCCAGTATTTATGCTGCAGTAGTTTATGTGTCGGGGGGCTAGGGTCCGTCTGTTATATTTTGAGTATTTCTCCTCTCTTATCCGGTGTCCTGTGTAAATTTAAGTATGCTCTCTCTAATTATCTTTCTATCTCTTTCTTTTTTTCTCGCTTTCTTTTTTTCTCTACCTCTCTCTCAGAGGACCTGAGCTTTAGGACCATTCCTCTAGGCCTACCAAGAAGACAGTGAATGTTCCTGAGTGGCTGAGTTGATTTGTAAACAACCAATTTGACAGAGATTGAATACTTCAGAATAGTGGGCAAATGTTGCACAGTCCAGGTGTGGAAAGGTCTTAGAGACTTATCCAGAAATATTCACAGCTGTAATCGCAGCCAAAAGTGCTTCTACGAAGTATTGACTTAGGGGTCTGAATATATAATATAATATATATGTCACGATCTCCGTGAGGGACAGACCAAGGCGCAGCGAGGTATCCAGTATACATGCTTTATTTAATACACGTAACTGGGACAAAACAACAAAACGAAGATCGTGACGCTGACCACAACTAAACATACAACAAGCTATGCTCAAACAATAACCCACAAAATACTATAGAAAAACCCCAAACATATATATGGTTCCCAATTAGAGACAACGACACACAGCTGCCTCTAATTGGGAACCATTACCCCAACATAGATATACAACACCTAGAATAAAAACCCTACACCAAAACGAAACTAAACACGCCAGCCTGTCAAAATCAGGCCTGAACGTGACAATATAGATATTTCTGTATTATTTTTTCAATAAATTAGCAAACATTTCTAAAAACATGTTTTCACTTTGTCCTTATGGGGTATTGGTGAGAATATATATTTTTAATCCATTTTGAATTCACGCTGTAACAAAAAAATGTGCAACAAGTCAAGTGGTATGGATTGTTTCTGAAACCACTAGAGTACTGTACGTCTTTTACAACTATACGTGAGTCTTTACAGCTATATGTGTGCTTATCAATCAATATAAAGTCATGTTGTGACAGTATATCCTGTGAATTCTTTCAGTTCAAGCCTTACAAGCAGAGAGTGCAAACTCCATCAAGTTGGGGAAAACACTGATTGTGCAGTTTTTTGTGGGTCGCATATTCAATGATAATGCTAAAGACCAACAATAAAATGTCTAGGTATAGGATATTTCTGGTCCTGAAGACAAATTGATCACATTTCTAACTAACTGGACATGGTTTTCTTAAAATCCTAACTTCGTGGTTCTAATTATAATAATAAACATAATATATGCCCATTAGCAGACACTTTTATTCAAAGAGACTTATAGTCATGCGTGCATACATTTTTCACATTGGGTGGCCCCAGGAATCAAACCCACAATCCTGACATTTCAAGCGCCATGCTCTACCAACTGAGCCACACAGGACCACACTACTTGTATTGACGGTACCTTGAATATGAGGGCCAGATGATTGGAGTGTTTCTCAGCGTTCCAGGGGGGCTTGGCACACGACATCTCGATGATGGCGCAGCCCGCACTCCACACATCACAGCTCCGGCCGTACTGCTGTCCACGTAGCACCTACAGAGTCAACCATACACAGAAGGTATCAACATATGGACAATTACATTGTTTATTGAATTTAAGCATTTAATGCACGCACCCACTACACACGCACACTTAACTCTACTCCATTCATAGTCTTTAATGTGCAAATAGCAGCAGAATGGACCGAAATGGCAAGCTATTGTTTTACAGCACTTGACTGGGTGTTGTTGAGGAGTGGCATAGTTACACAACCAACTTATTTTTTGTGGATGGAGACATAATGTCAAACCAAAGGATGTGACTCGGCCAACGAGTTAAATTTATCACGGACCCTCCCATTTTGTTTTGTCGGGTCTGTATTTAGTTGCCCTCTTTCTTCATTGTTTATCACGACTATGGCTTCAATTAATTCTGAGGCCAAATCTTGCTTTCTTATGTTTGGGGTAGAATATTTAAATGTCAATGGCTTCCGATAAAGTTTTTTTTCGCGGTAAAACACAGCCGCCATTATGCAGGCCATTCAGAATCACGTGTCCGCTGGGGAACTGAACTAAAGTGGATTTAGATTTCTCAGTAACTCCCAAATGAAAGAAAATTATAATCCCTTTTGAGAGAGGGCCCCCACAATGGAGTCCGGACCTTTAATGCCTTGTTATTATTGTGGCTCCCAAAACCTTGTTAAATTAGGAGGGAGTTCAGCTGCGAAATGCCTATCACAGCACAACAGCCCAGTTCATTATCAGCATTCTCAGGGACCTCTTCAAAAAAACAGCCCCCACAGAAGGCTACTGCTTCTGCCGCTGTTTCTACTTTCTCTTTCAGATCCTCTCCACAAACAGGATACAGACGATTGAGGGGTTTTGATCTTAGGGCATTCGTTTAAGTGGCAGACTTTGCTAGCTTAATGCCCACAAGCTTCATGCCAGTCATCACTTGTACACAGTGTGTGTGTCTGAAATGCTCTGTGGCTCTGGTCAAAAGTAGTGCACTATAAAGGCTGGGAAGAGAATGCTAATTCTGACACAGATTTAGTCTCTCTCTCGCGTCCATGTTTACCTCGGGGGCCATGAAGGCGATGGTTCCCAGGAGTTGGCCTTGGAACTCCCCTGCTCCAGTGCCCTTAGAGGCCAGCCTGGCAGCAGCCCCGAAGTCGGCTATCCGCAGCCTCTGACCTGTGCTGTCAATCAGCAGGTTGGCACCTGGGGGAGAGAGAGTGTGGAGTGGGGGAAGGGTAGTTATTGGAGAGATAAGATGTCCTGACCAGTAAAAAGCCCTTATTATAGTAAGCCCCCACAGTCAAAAGCTAAAACGTGGTACACATGAATGAGTGTGTGTGTCCTGGGTCTAGCACATAGGGGCTCGCCATCCCCCTCCTTCAGCTCTGTGACAGGCAGCACAATATCAGCAAGGATTTCCTGTGTGCTGGAGGTTGTGTGTGTGTGTGTGCATATGATTGCACTCACCTTTGATGTCTCTGTGGATGATCTGATTCTCATGGAGGTAGGCCAGGCCTCGGAGCAGCTGCTCCGTGTAGTTGATGATCACAGCCTCCTTGAAGGCCCCGTACTTGTTCAGGAGATGGGACACACTCCCACCTGGACACAACAGAGAGAGGATAAACCATAGCGATAGAATTACTATAATCTAGTCATTCTATTTCTAAGGGAGCAACAAGTGTGATTGTTATAGGAGGGAGGACAATGCTTCATAGAAGGAGTGATAGGGTCAAAAGTTACAATATCTACTATGACGTTAAACTTCTGGCATTTCTTAATTAGTTACATTAAGTTATTGCAGATGATACATATCATCCCATAACTTGGTAGTTCACTCATTAGTAATACAACTTCAATTAATACTATACATTTTGAAAAGTAAAAAAATAAATAATGAATAATCATGTCACAAAGATAAAAAGCAGAAAACAAAAATCTATCAAATTATATCTATATTTTTATATAGGCTAAATTTTATTTTTATTTTTTCCAACATTGGATGTGTCATCAAAGGCCCTTACCTGCCATCCACTCTACCATCAGGTTGTAGTTGCTCTTCTCGCAGGTAGCCCCCAGCATGCGGATGATGTTGGGATGGTTGAGGTGGGCCATCATCCGGATCTCCTCCCTCAGAGCCTCCACCACCTCCTCCTGCTCCGACGATGTGTTCCTCACATACGTCACCTAGATGGAGAGGACACACACACTCATGGTTATTAGGGGATGAAAGAGCTGGACATTCTCTTTAAGGGCTACATCTCAGTTTGATATCACTTGCCAAAATTGAATCAACTCTGACATGGAATCCATAGGCCCCACCTATAAACAACACCTAGCCCCCAATCCTAGACACTGCTGCAGATCTGAAAGAATTAAATAGGTATAGAAAATATGGTAATAGGTCCCCCTTGCATTCTAAACTGTTAGGATGAATTTTCACAATATTGCTTATACCTATCCATTCTATCATATCAACAGGAGTACATAGGGGTTGTTTGTAATTCAGCATAGGAGAATCAGCCCTAGGATAGGATCTCTTGTGTCTCCTCTGTGTGTGTGTGTCTCCTCTTCTCACCTGTTTGACTGCCAGCAGGGTGCCAGTGCCCACGTCCTGGGCCTGGTAGCAGGAGGAGAAGGCCCCCAAGCCAATCTGCTGGCCCTTCAGCCACTCATGGCCCTCCCTGTAGGGGTGCTTTGCTTTGGTAAGGCCAGGCAGAGACTCTGGGGTCTGGGGAACCATAGAAGACATCATGTCAGTATGCCATCCCATACCAGGATAAAATGTTGCAGAACACTCAGATAGATATTATGTAGAACAAACATGTATTTCTGACATGTAGCCAGGAATCACGTCAGTTCTATTTATGACGTTTCTATCTGCAACGTTTCACGTCTGTCAACTGAACGTGGCCTAGGCCTATTGCCTATACACATACAACTAACTGCCAAAATAAAGAAACACCAACATAAACTGTCTCAATAGGGCGTTGGGCCACAAGACAGAACAGCTTCAATGCACCTTGGCATAGATTCTACAAGTGTCTGGAACTCTATTGGAGGGATGCATCACCATTCTTCCACAAGAAATTCCATCCTTTGGTGTTTTATTGATGGTGGTGGAAAACGCTGTCTCAGGCGCCGCTCCAGAATCTCCCATGTCCAAATAGGTTGAGATCTGGTGACAGACGGCCATTGTAAAAACGGCCAGCTTCAGTCAGCTATTTAGTGCTTTCTACATAGGCAGTTCAGCCTCCCATTCACAATACCCAAACTTCTTTAGTTCTTATTGGTCAGCATTATGTTAGCCTATCAGCAGTTAGTATTCCCGGGACGTTCAGTGTAGCACGAGCAGGGCAGATGTCAGAAACGTGCTTCAGTCAGAAACGTACTTCCACCATCCTGACAGCATTTCATGTTTTCCATCCTACTTTTTCTCCTATTGTAAAAATACTTTTGCTGTCTAAAATGTTATTGTGCGTGCATCTAAAAGTGCCTGAAGATGTTTGTGTCTTGTTTTCGGAGCTCAAGATTAACTATTGTATTGAGGTTGTTAGCTAGCTCGCGGTCTCGCTAGCGTTAGCGCTAGCATTAACAATTGAATTCAGAATGTATTAGGATTTAACATTCTTATTAGCGTTCTTAGCGTTTGTTAGCATTTCTCATGCATGGTGCTATGCTAGATTATTTGTGTATATCGCTCATGCTATATTTAAGCAATAAGGCACGGGGGTATATGGCCAATATGGCTAAGGGCTATTCTTAGGCAAGACGCAACGCCCTTAGCTGTGGTATATTGGCCATATATCACAAACCCCCGAGGTGCCTTATTGCTATTAACAACTGGTTACCAATGTAATTAGAGCAGTAAAAATAAATGTTTTGTCATACCCGTGCCTGTCAGCCAATCAACATTCAGGGCTCGAACCACCCAGTTTATAATCTGGGTAATATTCTGTAGACATTTCTACATTCATGTATTTGCTATACAGTGCCTTGGGAAAGTATTCAGACCCCTCCACCGTTTGTTATGTTACAGCCTTATTTTAAAACTGATGAGAAAAAAAAGCCTCATCAATCTACACACAATACTGAAATATTACATTTACATAAGTATTCAGACCCTTTACTCAGTACTTTGTTAAAACATCTTTGGCAACGATTACAGCATCGATTCTTCTTGGGTATAACACTACAAGCTTTGCACACCTGTTTTTGGGGAGTTTCTCCCAATCTTCTCTGCAGATCCTCTCAAGCTCTGTCAGGTTGGATGGGGAGCGTAGCTGCACAGCTTTTTTCAGGTCTCTCCAGAGGTGTTCGATCGAGTGGCTCTGGCTGGGCCACTCAAGGACATTCAGAGACTTGTCCCGAAGCCACTCCTGCATTGTCTTGGCTGTGTGCTTAGGGTTGTTGTCCTGTTGGAAGGTGAACCTTCCCCCAGTCTGAGGACCTGAACGCTCTGGAGCAGGTTTTCATCAAAGATCTCTCGGTACTTTGCTCAGTTCATCTTTCCCTCTATCCTGACTGGTCCCCAAGTCCCTGCCGCTGAAAAACATCTCAACAGCATGATGCTGCCACTACCATGCTTCACCGTAGGGATGGTGCCATGTTTCCTCCAGACGTGACGCTTGGCATTCAGGCCAAAGAGTTCAATCTTGGGTACATCAGACCAGAGAATGTTGTTTCTCGTGGTGGGAGTCTTTAGTTGCCTTTTGGCAAACTCCAAATGGCTGTCATGTGCCTTTTACTGAGGTGTGGCTTCCATCTGGCCATTCTACCATAAAGACCTGATTGGTGGAGTGCTGCAGAGATGGTTGTCCTTCTGGAAGGTTCTCCCATCTCCACAGAGGAACTCTAGAGCTCTGTCAGAGTGACCATAGGGTTCTTGGTCACCTTCCTGACCAAAGCACCTCTCCCCCGATTGCTCAGTTTGGCCAGACGGCCAGCTCTAGGAAGAGTCTAGGTGGTTCCAAACTTCTTCAATTTAAGAATGATGGAGGCCACTGTGGTCTTAGGGACCTTCAATGTTGAAGACATTTTTGTTACCCTTCCCTAGATCTGTGCCTCGACGCAATGCTGTCTCTGAGCTCTACGGACAATTCCCTCGACCTCATGGCTTGGTTTTTTCTCTGACATGCACTGTCAACTGTGGGACCTTATATATATATATTTATTGTTATTTAATTGATTTATATAGACAGGTGTGTTCTTTTCCAAATCATGTCCAATCAATTGAATAAACCACAGGTGGACTCTAATCAAGTTGTAGAAACATCAAGGATGATCAATGGATGGACCTGAGCTCAATTTCGAATCTCATAGGAACGCGTCTGAATGTTTTTTATTTTAATACATTAGCACAAATTTCTAAAAACCTGTTTTCGCTTTGTCATAATGGGGTATTGTGTGTAGATTGCTGTGTATTTTTTTTTTTAAATACATTTTAGAATAAGGCTGTAACGTAACAAAAGGTGGAAAAAGTCAAGGGGTCTGAATACTTTACAAATGCACTGTATAAATCAAATATTGTTGGTTGCATTGGAAATTTTGTGGGTGGTTGCCTATGGCTACAGCCCTGCATGCGCGCCTTGACGGTAGGGAACGAAGTGAGTTATTATATCAAAGGCACTTTATATTTGTTTATGTACAAGACCTCTAGCTTATGGAGCCTGTTTACTAGTTAATTTATGCAAGGCCTTATTACAATGCTATATGCTATCTTGTACTTTCATGTCATTCATATCAGTGCTACAGTTGAAGTTGATTTATTCTTTCTTTTCAGAACCGCAATCATTGTCAGTCACAAGTCAGACTTGTGTGGTTTTGGATGTGTGTGTGTGTGTGTGTGTGAGTGGATCATCCTTAAACCTCCTTAAATTGGTCTCCTCGTTTTTCTAGATGGACATTGCTGTAGGATTTTTATTTTGTATTTTTTATGGATCCCCATTCCTGTGGTCCAGCAATATTAAGGCAGTTATACAATTTACAAAACATTACAATGCATGAGTTACTTGATGTGGAATAGGATTCCATGTAGTCATGGCACTATGTAGTACTGTACACCTCCCATAGTATTTTCTAGACTTGGGGACTGTGAAGAGACCTCTGGTGGCAAGTCTTGTGGGGTATGCATGGGTGTGTATCAGCAGTTCAAACAGACAGCTCGGTGCATTCAGCATGTCAATAGCTCTCACAAATACAAGTAGTAATGAAGTCAATCTCTCCTCCACTTTGAGCCAGGAGAGATTGACATGCATATTATTAATGTTAGCTTTCTATGTACATCTTTCTATGTACAGCTGTGCTGTCCTGTTCTGAGCCAATTGCAATTTTCACGATCTCCATGAACAGACCAAGGCGCAGCGTGCCGGGTTGAGTTAACCTAAATAAACATGTTTAACTCACTGAAACAAACCAACAAAAACAGAGATCGGACAATCACTGTGTGGCGCATAACCACCTACAAAAACAAAGTCAACTTCCCACAAGGAAAGGAGGAAAAAAAGGGCTACTAAAGTATGGCTCCCAATCAGAGACAACGATGGACAGCTGTCCCTGATTGAGAGCCCTACCCGGCCAACAACAAAGAAATAGAAAAACTAGAACATAGAATGCCCACCCCAAATCACACCCTGACCAAACCAAAAAGAGACATAAACAGGCTCATACAGGTCAGGGCGTGACACTAAGTCCCTCTTTGTAGCACCTGAACAGTAGTCCAGGTGTGACAAAACCACATACATAGACACACTAGCTTTACTCAAAGCCAGTGGCATGTCGTTAGTAAAGGTTGAAAAAAAGCAAGGGGCCTGGACAGCTGCCCTGGCGAATTCCTGATTCAACCTGGATTATGTTGGATAGGCTTCCATTAAAGAACGCCCTCTGTGTTCTGTTAGACAGGTAACTATTTGTCTGTAATATAGAAGGGGGTGTAAAGCCATAACACATACATTTTCCAGCAGCAGACTATGATTGATAATCTCAAAAGCCGCACTGAAGTCTAACAAAACAGCCCCCACAATCTTTTTATCATCAATTTATCTCTGCCAATCATCAGTCATTTGTGTAAGAGCTGTGCTTGTTGAATGTCCTTCCCTATATGCGTGCTGAAAGTCTGTTGTCAATTTGTTTACTGTACAATAGCATTGTATTTCCAAAGTTTACTAAGGGTTGGAAACATGCTGATTGGTCGACTATTTGTGCCAGTAATGGGGGGCTTTACTATTCTTTGGTAGGGGAATTACTTTTGCTTCCCTACAGGCCTGAGGGCACACACTTTCTAGTAGGTTTAAATTGAAGATATGGGAAATAGGAGTGGCAGTATTGTCTGCTATTATCCTCAGTCATTTTCCATCCAAGTTGTCAGACACCGGTCAGACACCGGTGGCTTGTCATTGTTGATAGGCATCAATAATTGTTTTACCTCTTCTACACCAAATTTACGGAATTCAAAATTACAATGCTTGTCTTTCAGAATTTGGTCAGATATACTTCGATGTGTAGTGTCAGCAATTGTTGCTGGTATGTCATGCCTAAGTTTGCTCATCTTTAAATTAGTTAGCAATATCAGTGGGTTTTGTGATAAGTGAGCCATCTGATTCAATGAATGATGGAGCTGAGTTTGCCTTTTTGCCCAAAATGTCATTTAATAATTCAACTTTTGGATTTTGAATTTGGCGCCTCACATTTCACCGGGTAGTGTCGGGAGAGGGGGGCGCTAGCGCCCCACTGCTCCCTAAGTAGTTTTAAGGTGCTCCAGAGCGTTTTACTATCATTCTTTATGTCATTTATCTTTGTTTCATAATGCAATTTCTTCTTTTTATTCAGTTTAGTCACATGATTTCTCAATTTGCAGTATGTTTGCCAAAAATTCAGCAGCCTTCTGGCCTACTGGCCTTACACATTTGGCTAAAAGATTATTGTAGCTCTGCTAGAGTCACTTTTACAGATAACTTTGACACCTTCTGGAAACAGAAGATACTCTACAGGAATGACGGAGTCCATCCAAATCATCTTGGCTCCTGGACACTGTCCACGTATTTCAAGGCTGCATTGAAACAATGACTTATCAATGACCCAAGACCAACTCAGCTTATCCCTACCATTGTGACAATGAGTCATCAAAATGCTGCATTAAATGTACATTATCCTAGGGGCGTTGGCAGACACAATGTAAGTAACTTAATTGATGTACCCCTATTTGCACCGAATCCTTCTGTTTATCCTACAGCTATTGTATGCAGTAATCATGAGCCTATGAACCAGAGTTACACTGTTACTGTAGCACTGAGGCGGTGTGCCCTAGTAGGAGGACCACTTTGTGCAGCTCATCCTGCACTATCCCAGGCAAGCATTAAAAACAATCAAGAAACCCAGAAAAGTGCAAATAATAGCCCATATTAACATATGCAGCCTGAGAAACAAGGTCCATGAAGTCAATAACTTGCTTGTAACAGATGACATTCATATTCTGACGATCTCTGAAACTCACTTAGATAATACCTCTGATGGTACAGTGGTAGCAATACATGGTTATAACATTTACCGAAAAGACAGAAATGCCAACGGGGGTGGTGTTGCGGTGTATATAAAGAACCACATTCCTATAAAGCTTAGAGACGATCTAATGTTAAATACTGTTGAAATAATATGGCTACAGGTTCATCTGCCTCACCTAAAGCCCATTTTTGTGGGAAACTGCTATAGACCACCAAGTGCTAACAGTTAGTATATAGATAACATGTGTGAAATACTTGATAATGAATGTGATATCAACAGAGAAGCATCATTTCTGGGTGATTTAAATATTGACAAGCTGCCCACTCAATAATTTTTTTTAAACTGTAACCAGTGCCTGCAACCTGGTTCAGGTTGTCAGTCAACCTACTAGAGTATTTACAAACAGCACAGGAATGAAATAATCAACATTGATCAAATCTTTACCAATGCTGCAGAAATTAGCTTGAAAGCAGTATCCAAATCCATAGGATGTTTTGATCACAATATAATAGCCATATCTAGGAAAACAAAAGTTACAAAGGCTGGGCCTAATATAGTATATAAAGAGATCATACAATACGTTTTGTAGTGATTCATATTTTGATGACGTAAAGAATATTTGCTGGTCTGTGGTGTGTAATGAGGAGCAACCAGACGCTGCACTTGACACATTTATGAAATTGCTTATTCCAGTTACTAATAAGCACACACCCATTAAGAAAGTAACTGTAAAAACGGTTAAATCCCCTTGTATTGATGAAGAATAAAACAATTGTATGGTTAAGAGGGATGAGGCAAAAGGTATGGCAAATAAGTCTGGCAGCCAAACTGAAGAAATCATGTGACTAAGCTAAAGAAAAAGAAACTACATTATGAAATCAGATGGCTCATTTATCACAAAGCCCACTGATATTGCCAACTACCTGAATTACTTTTTCATTGGCAAGATAAACAAACTTAGGGATGACATGCCAGCAACAAATGCTGACACTACACATCCAAATATATCTGACCAAATTGTGAAGACAAGAATTGTACTTTTGAATTCGGTAAAGTCAGTGTGGAAGAGGTGAAAAATATATTGTTGTCTATCAACAATGACAATCTGATTGGGAAATTACTGAGGATAATAGTGGACGATATTGCCACTCTGTCACGTGTGCTCCCTCTCTGGACTCTAGGTAACCAGGCTGCTTGTTAGGGTGCACACCTGTCACCAGCGGTACGCACATAATGACACTCACCTGGACTCCACCACCTCCTTGATAACCTGCCCTTTATATGTCACTCCCTTTGGTTTCTTCCCCGTCGTCATTGTTCCTGTTTCATGTCGGTGCGCTGTTCGTGTTTCTTGTTTTGTTCATTTATTTAATAAACGTATTTACTCCCTGAACTTGCTTCCCGACTCTCAGTGTACATCGTTACAAACTAAAGCTAAAGTCATTCTGCTACCCAAGAATAGTAAAGCCCCCTTTACTGGCTCAAATTACCGACCAATCAGTCTGTTACCAACCCTTAGTAAACTTCTGGAAAAAATTGTGTTTGACCAGATACAATGCTATTTCACAGTAAACAAATTGACAACTGACTTTCAGCACGCATGTAGGGAAGGACACTCAACAAGCACGACACTTACACAAATGACTGATGATTGGCTGAGAGAAATTGATAATACAATTATTGTGGGGCTGTCTTGTTAGACTTCGGTGCAGCTTTTGACATTCTGGATCATAGTCTGTTGCTGGAAAAACGTATGTGTTATGGCTTTACACCCCCTGCTATAATGTGTATAAAGAGTTACTTGACTAACAGAACACAGAGGGTGTTCTTTAATGGAAGCCTCTCAAACATAATCCAGGTAGAAGCAGGAATTCCACAAGGTAGCTGTTTAGGCCCCTTGCTTTTTTCAATCTTTACTAACAACATGCCACTGGCTTTGAGTAAGGCCAGTGTGTCTATGTATGCGGATGACTCAACACTACACGTCAGCTACTACAGCAACTTAAATGACTACAACACTTAACACAGAGCTGCATTTAGTTTTGGAATGGGTAGCAAGGAATAAGTTAGTGCTAAATATTTCCAAAACCAAAAGCATTGTATTTGAGACCAATCATTCGCTAACCCCTAAACCTCAACTAAATATTGTAATGAATAATGTGGAAATTGAGCAAGTTGAGGTGACTAAACTGCTTGCAGTAACCCTGTCATGGTCAAAACATATTGATACAACAGTAGCTAAGATGGGGACAGGTCTGTGCATAATAAAATGCTGCTCTTCCTTCTTAACAGCACTATCAACAAGGCAGGTCCTACAGGCCCTAGTTTTGTCGCACCTGGACTACTGTTCAGTTGTGTGGTCAGGTGCCACAAAGAGTGACTTGGGAAAATTGCAGTTGGCTCAAGACAGGGCATTGCCATTTCTTTTGCCTCATCTCTCTCAACCATAACATTTGTCAATTTCTCATCAATCCACAGGGATTTAACAGTTTTACAGTAATTTTCTTATGGTGTGCATGCTTTTTAGTATCTGTGATAAGCAATTTCATAAATGTGTCAAGTGCAGTGTCTGGTTGCTTCTCATTACACACCACAGACCAACAAATATTCTTTACATCAACGAAATAGGAATCACTACAAAACGTATTGTATGACATCTTATACACTATATTAGGCCCAGCCTTCGGGAATTTTGGTTTTCCTAGACATGGCTAATATATTGTCATCACTATATCCGATGGATTTGGATACTGCTTTCAAGCTAATTTCTGCAGCATTAGTAAGGATGTGATCAATGTTGATGATTTCATTCCTATGCTGTTTGTAACTACCCTGGTAGGTTGACTGATAATCTGAACCTGGTTGCAGGCACTAGTTACAGTTTCAAGCTTTCTCTTGGGTGGGCAGCCTGATGAAAGCCAGTCAATATTTAAAATCACTCAGAAATATACTTTTCTGTTGATATCACATACATTATCAAGCATTTCACACATATTATCCAGATACTGACTGTTTGCACTTGGTGGTCTATAGCAGCTTCCCACCAGAATTGGCTTTAGGTGAGGCAGATTAACCTGTAGCCATATTACTTCAACATTATTTTAAACATGAGTTCCTCTCCAATCTTTACAGGAATGTGGTTCTGAATATGAATGGCCACACCTCCACCTTTGGTATTTCTTTATTTTCTGTAGATCTTATAACCAAGTATTGCTACCAATGTGTCAAAGGTATTATCTAAGTGAGTTTCAGAGATTGTCAGAATACAAATGTCATCTGTTACTAGCACATTATTGATTTCATGAACCTTGTTTCTTGAACTACATATGTTAACATGGGCTATTTTTAGCACTTTTCTGAGATGCTTGATTGCTAAGCTTCCCAGTAAAGCAATAAAAACAGAGGTTATTTATGTTAGTGCAGGGTGAGATGCACACAGTGGACTTCCTGCTATGGCACACTGCCTCAGTTCTAACAGTATAACTACGGTTCATAGGCACATGATTACTGCATACAATAGCTGTAGGATCAGCAGTGGCATTCAGGGCAGTAAGAGGGACATAAATTAGATTACTTACATTGTGTCTTCCAACACCCCTGGGATAATGTACATTTGCTGAAGCATTATGACAACTCAGCAACACAATGGTAGGTATTGACTGAGCTGGGTTTGAGTCATTGTCTCAATGCGCCTTATAATGCTGTGAAAGGTACCGGGAACCCAAATTATTTGGGTGGATCCCATCATCCTTATAATACGAGCTTTGTTTCCAATAGGTATCAAAATTGTCAATAAATGTTCCACCCACAGAGCTGCAATAGTCTCGTAGCCAGTTATGGAGGGATAAAAGTCTGCTGAACCGTTCAATGCCACGATTTAGGAGGGCACAGGGCCAGATATTATTGGACTTTTGTTGGTGACAAGTAGTGACCCAATCAGTTCTTTAAAATCCATCTTCAGCTGTTCTGAGCTGCCCTTCATAATGTCATTGAATCCCACATGAACTATGATAAACTCCATTTCCTGAAGCTGGTTTAAATGTTTGGGAGCAGCTTATTGATGTCCTGTACTCATGCTCCTGGATAGCACAAACATTTTTCTCCAGAGGACTGAGACATTTCTCACCATTGAACTGCCAAATACAACGGCCGGAGAAGGGAATTGAGAAATCCAACCATTTCCACCCCTCACACAATTTCGTTGAGCCTTTCACGGGCCCACAAGTAGCAGGATAATGTTTGCCTGCTGCTCCTGGCCATAGGTCCAAACCTCCCACAGCAGTGGTTACTACTGGCCTCGAAACCAGAACCTGAGTTTTATATATATTTTAATGGTCCTTCGATTTTGTAACTAACCAATATTTTTCAGCCATGGCTTATGGTTTATATTGTTTTCATGCTAATCAAACTATTCAATGACCACTCGTGCCCATTGTCATCCTATGGGGGCATAGCCATGGTAGCCAAAATAATGGCCTGCCCAGCATTTTTATACATGACCATAAGCATGATGGGATGTTAATTGTTTAATTTACTCAGGAACCACACCTGTGTGGAAGCATCTGCTTTTAATATACTTTGTATCCCTCATTTACTCAAGCGTTTCCATTATTTTAGAAGTTACCTGTACATGCTACGTTAGACCTTTTGGGCTTTTCTGGAGAGCTGGTGGGGGATACTATTTGTAAATCACGGTATATTTAAGCAATAAGGCCAGAGGGGGTGTTGTATATTGGCCAATATACAACAACCCGAGGTGCCTTTTGCAATTATAAACTGGTTACCAACATAAATAAAACAGTAAGCAAGTATTTTTGTGTCATACCAGTGGTATATTGTCTGATATACACAAGGCGGAAATGCTGTTTCAACCAATCAGCATCCAGGACCCAAACTAACCGGTTTATGATATGGTTTAGCAGTCAACAGGTTGATATGTATGATATGATTCAGATGAAGTCTATGAGCTTTGGTGTAACAATGTTCAATGTTCTCTACTCATCTAGCAGTTATTATGTCTACTCAACCTTGTATTGTTAGGGTAAAACTTTTATTGAGTCTAAACCTTTCTTGGTTAATTTGCCGGACCTGGACTAAGTAGCATGCTTAATGAAGATTCTCAGTTCAAAGTCTTTTTTGTCCAGTGTTACACTAAATCTGTGTCTGGGAAACTGGTCTTATAGGTACAGCTGAAGTCGGAAGTTTACATACACTTAGGTTGGAGTCATTAAAACTTGTTTTTCAACCACTCCACAAATGTCTTGTTAACAAACTATAGTTTTGGCGGTTAGGACATCTACATTGTGCATGGCACAAGTAATTTTTCCAACAACTGTTTACAGACAGTGAATTATGAGTGAAATAATCTATCAGAATTCCAGTGGGTCAGAAGTTTACATACACTAAGTTGACTGTGCCTTTAAACAGCTTTATAAATTCCAGAAAATGATGGCATGGCTTTAGAAGCTTCTGATAAGCTAATTGACATCATTTGAGTCAATTAGAGGTGTACCTGTGGATGTAATTCAAGGCCTACCTTCAAACGCAGTGCCTCTTGGCTTGACATCATGGGAAAATCAAAAGAAATCAACCAAGACCTCAGAAACATAATTGTAGACCTCCACAAGTCTGGGTCATCCTTGGGAGCAATTTCCAAACAAAAATAGAACTGTTTAGACATAATGACCATAGTTATGTTAGGAGGAAAAAGGGGGATGCTTGCAAAAAGAAGAACACCATCCCAACCGTGAACTGAACTGAAAAAGAGTGTGCGAGCAAGGAGGCCTACAAACCTGACTCAGTTACACCAGCTTTGTCAGGAGGAATGGACCAAAATTCACTCAACTTACTGTGGGAAGCTTGTGGAAGGCTGCCCGAAACATTTGACCCAAGTTAAACAATTTAAAGGCAATGCTACCAAATACTAATTAAGTGTATGTAAACTTCTGACCCACTGGGAATGTGATGAAAGAAATAAAAGCTGAAATAAATATTTCTCTACTATTATTCTGACATTTCACATTCTTAAAATAAAGTGGTGATCCTAACTGACCGAACACAGGGAATTTTTACTAAGATTAAATGTCAGTAATTGTGAAAAACTGAGTTTAAATGTATTTGGCTAAGGTGTATGTAAACGTCCGACTTCAACTGTATGTAAGTTCCTGAGGGTGTTTTAATTAACTCACATCTGCCTGGACGATGATGCAGTCCTGGTCCTTGTCCACCTGTAGCTGGGGGATGACGGGCAGCGCATCCTGTGACTCTGACATGGCCATGACCACGGCCAGCGCCTCTTCCTCCTCCGCCTCCATCTTCTCCTTGCACTTCAGGTGCTGCGTCACATCATCACTGTACGTCCCCACAGCCCCCCCTTCCCCTGGCACGTCCCCGACTCGCTCTGGCGACAGCACGGCCACCTCCGACTGGAATGTGACGGTGATGGCATCGCCGGCTGCCGACATTGAGGTTTCGAGGATGTCTTCCATGGAGGAATTGAGCTCGGCTGAGGTGTTCAAGCCGCGGAACTTCTCCACGGGGGTGAAGCAGCTGTCCTCGCTGGTGATGAGGGTGGCAGCTCCCCCCATGTGGCTCCCTGTGGAGAGGCATTCGCCTCCGGAGGTGCTAGTAGAAAGGCTCGTCGACTCCCCCTGGAGGTCCTGCTTCATGTTACTCTTAGAGACACTTGGGGTGGGCGGGGTGCAGAGGACCTTGGGCCCCTCGAAGGTAGAGGATTGGGAGGGCTTTGGTCTGTGGATCTGGCTGGAGCAGGGGGAGGGGAGCTGCTTCTCAGGGTCCTTGCTGCTGCAGGGCTTCTGCTGGTGGAACATGCGCTTAGCACCAGGGGAGCAGGAGGAGGCAGAAGATGCCAGCTTGCTGGGGACGAAACTCTGGGGTCGGGGTTTGGGATTGCTGTCAGGGCCCGGGAAGGAGGTGGAGGGCGAGGGGAGGCTAGGGGCTTGGCTGGAAGAGGGTGAGTTCAAGAACTGGCTGAGGGGGCAGTTACGCGCCCGAACAGGGAGCTTTGGGTGCCCGGCCTGGGCACCACTGCACGTGGAAGCTGCCATATTGGGATGCCAGGTGCTAGTCGAAATGGCCGCTAACCTCTCAGTTATATCCTCAGGACTTGCTCCCACCTTGCCAAAGCAACCTCTCCCTCCCTTTCTGCTGGCTAGCTGAATCGTATGCGTTGGTGTGTTGCTCTCAGTCACGTTGGGCGAGTTCTGAGGTGCGGAAGGCTCCAGGAAGGCGGCGCTGACCAGTTCATGTGCCTTGCTGGAGCTGTGCTCTATGATCTCCAGGCTGATGGCGTCCAGGATGTCCATCTCCTCGGCGATGGCGAGCAAGCGGTGGCGCATGCGGGCGTAGTGCGTGGAGCTGATGATGCTAAGCATGTCCAAGAGTTTGACGAAGACATGCGGCACGCGGGCCACCATGCGTGCGGCGCTCAGGAAAACGCGGCGAGACAGCTTACCCACCATGGAGTGGGAGTTGTCGGTGGACTGCAGCGCGAAGCTCAGCAAGGGAAGCAGCTTCTGATACCTGGAGAGAAGAGAAGGACAACTTAAAGGCTGTGTCTCAAATGACTCCCTATTCCCTAGAGAGTGTACATTTTTTTGCAATAAAATATACAAATGTATGATTAAAGAAAGTGTTATCGAGAATAGAGAGTGGTTATAAGTCTACATATTCTTACTTGAAAAAAAGGTTTAGAATTTCCATAATGCTACCAACATAAAAAATAGCCCAAACTACTGAATAACAAGCTACAAATCAGGACACCATTTCTAATAAAGTTTGAGGTGTTTATTAAAAGGCCCAGAGAATATATAATAGAACATTAGGAGTCTGGCAATGAACATCTAGATTACTGGACCAGGTCAAGGCTATGTGTCAAAGGCTACGCACTCCAGTCTAAAAGGTCTTGACCTTGTTTCGATGGTCGAGGATATAACAGGCTATACCTACTCAGTGGCCTTGTGGTTAGAGTGTCCGCCCTGAGACTGGGAGTTCGATTCCCGGCCGAGTCATACCAAAGACTGTAAAAATGGGACCCGGGGCGGCACGTTGGGCTGTCAACCATGTCCAATCACCATCTCCATGTCCATGTTTCAAAAGCCAATCATGTATAGCTTCTCATTCTTTGGAATAAGGACACAGCCTCACACCACTCCATCTTTCGAACAATGGAGGGGTGTGACGCTATTGGATGACTCATTCAACCACTTGGGGAAAAAAGAGTGGCGTCCAGACAGTGCACGATTGAGACAGAACTGTAGCTAGCTAGCTAGCCAACCTTCTCCAACTTTCTCTTGAACTATCAGATTAAAAACATGAATTATACTGCAATGCTGATATTAACCACAACCAACTTGTTTTCCAACAATAGAATTTAAATAGCAACCGCTAACTTGTGGCTATCAACAGCTGCTACATAGCTTAGCTACCTGGCTAGCTAGCATGGTAACAAAAAGTATTTAGTCAGCCACCAATTGTGCAAGTTCTCTCACTTAAAAAGATGAGAGAGGCCTGTAATTTTCATCATAGGTACACTTCAACTATGACAGACAGAATGAGAAAAAAAAAATCCAGAAAATCACATTGTAGGATTTTTTTATGAATTTATTTGCAAATTACGGTGGAAAATAAGTATTTGGTCACATACAAACAAGCAAGATTTCTGGCTCTCACAGACCTGTAACTTCTTCTTTAAGAGGCTCCTCTGTCCTCCACTCGTTACCTGTATTAATGGCACCTGTTTGAACTTGTTATCAGTATAAAAGACACCTGTCCACAACCTCAAACAGTCACACTCCAAACTCCACTATGGCCAAGACCAAAGAGCTGTCAAAGGACACCAGAAACAAAATTGTAGACCTGCACCAGGTTGGGAAGACTGAATCTGCAATAGGTAAGCAGCTTGGTTTGAAGAAATCAACTGTGGGAGCAATTATTAGGAAATGGAAGACATACAAGACCACTGATAATCTTCCTCGATCTGGGGCTCCACGCAAGATCTCACCCCGTGGGGTCAAAATGATCACAAGAACGGTGAGCAAAAATCCCAGAACCACACGGGGGGACCTAGTGAATGACCTGCAGAGAGCTGGGACCAGAGTAACAAAGCCTACCATCAGTACCACACTACGCCGCCAGGGACTCAAATCCTGCAGTGCCAGACGTGTCCCCCTGCTTAAGCCAGTACATGTTCAGGCCCGTCTGAAGTTTGCTAGAGAGCATTTGGATGATCCAGATGAAGATTGGGAGAATGTCATATGGTCAGATGAAACCAAAATAGAACTTTTTGGTAAAAACTCAACTCGTTGTGTTTGGAGGACAAAGAATGCTGAGTTGTATCCAAAGAACACCATACCTACTGTGAAGCATGGGGGTTGAAACATCATGCTTTGGGGATGTTTTTCTGCAAAGGGACCAGGACGACTGATCCGTGTAAAGGAAAGAATGAATGGGGCCATGTATCGTGAGATTTTGAGTGAAAACCTCCTTCCATCAGCAAGGGCATTGAAGATGAAACGTGGCTGGGTCTTTCAGCATGACAATGATCCCAAACACACCGCCCGGGCAACGAAGGAGTGTCTTCGTAAGAAGCATTTCAAGGTCCTGGAGTGGCCTAGCCAGTCTCCAGATCTCAACCCCATAGAAAATCTTTGGAGGGAGTTGAAAGTCCGTGTTGCCCAGCGACAGCCCCAAAACATCACTGCTCTAGAGGAGATCTGCATGGAGGAATGGGCCAAAATACCAGCAACAGTGTGTGAAAACCTTGTGAAGACTTACAGAAAACGTTTGACCTCTGTCATTGCCAACAAAGGGTATATAACAAAGTATTGAGATAAACTTTTGTTATTGACCAAATACTTATTTTCCACCATAATTTGCAAATAAATTCATTAAAAATCCTACAATGTGATTTTCTGGATTTTTTTCCCTCATTTTGTCTGTCATAGTTGAAGTGTACCTATGATGAAAATTACAGGCCTCTCTCATCTTTTTAAGTGAGCGAACTTGCACAATTGGTGGCTGACTAAATACTTTTTTTCCCCACTGTATAGTACCTCTCATTTTCATAGGTAAGAGAACTGTCCAAGTAAAATTTAATGCAATCTGCTAACATTACCATGGTTAAGTTATTGACCATTTTAGTAAATGCTATTCAGGTAACTAAGTTCATTAGCTATCTAGCTAAAGTTTGCTATCTATGTAAACATCTTACAGTAGGATCACACAATTTAGTAACGTTACAGTAGCATTGACTTTCAATGGGGGGAGCTATCAACGTTTGCATTTGACTTTTTATTATATGATTATGCCTGGTAAATTGGATAATCACGTGCTGCTCAGTAGGTAGAGCATGGCGCTTGCAACGTCAGGGTTGTGGGTTAGATTCCCACAGGGAACCAGCATGAAAAAAAAGAATGAAAATAGAAGCACTCACAACTGTAAGTCGTTCTGCTAAATTACGTAAATATAAATAATGCTTTGATATCCAGGTTGTAAACTTGTCAAGCAATAGCTACTGTAAAATGGCCTACAGTGCATTCAGAAAGAATTCAGACTACTTGACTTTTTCACATTTTGTTGCATTATAGCCTTATTCTAAAATGGATGAAAAGGTTTTTTTCCATGATCAATCTGCACACAATACCCCATAATGACAAAGCAAAAACACGTTTTTAGAAATTTGTGCAAATGTATAAAAAAAACTACAACTTAAATATTACATTTATGTAAAAGTATTCAGACCCTTTACTCAGTACTTTGTTGAAGCACCTTTGGCAGTGATTACAGCCTCGAGTCTTCTTGGGTATGACACTACAAGCTTGGAACACCTGTTTTTGGGGAGTTTCTCCCATTCTTCTCTGCAGATCCTCTCAAGCTCTGTCACTCTGGATGGGGAGCGTCGCTGCACAACTATTTTCATGTATCTCCAGAGATGTTCGATCGGGTTCAAGTCCGGGCTCTGGCTGGGCCACTCAAGGACATTCAGAGACTTGTCCCGAAGCCACTCCTGCTTTCTCTTGGTTGGGTGCTTAGGGTCGGTACCCTATTGGAAGGTGAACCTTTTCCCCAGTCTGTGATCCTGAGCGCTCTGAACCATCGGGGTTCTTGGTCACCTCCCTGGCCAATCTCCCGATTGCTCAGTTTGGCCAGCTCTAGGAAGAGTCTTGGTGGTTCCAAACTTTTTCCCTTTAAGAATGATGGAGGCCACTGTGTCCTTTGGGACCTTCAATACTGAAGATTTTTTTTGGTACCCTCCCCAGATCTGTGCTTTGACACAATCCTGTCTCGAAGCTCTACGGACAATTTCTTCGAACTCATGGCTTGGTTTTTGCTCTGACATGCACTGTCAATTGTGGGACCTTATATAGACAGGTGTGTGCGCCTTACCAAATCATGCCCAATAGAAGTTACCACAGGTGGACTCCAATCAAGTTGTAGAAACATATCAAGGAGGATCAATGGAAACAGGATGCACCTGAGCTATTTCTGGTATTCCTGTATTGTTTTTTATTTTTGCAAACATTTCTAAAAACGTATTTTCTCTTTGTCATTATGGGGTATTGTGTGTAGATTGATAAGGACATGTTTTATTTAATCCATTTTACAATAAGTCTGTAACGTAACAAAATGTGGAAAAAGTCAAGGGATCTGAATACTTTCTGAATGCACTGTATATACAGCTGAAGTCAGAAGTTTATGTACATTTAAGTTGGAGTCATTAAAACTCGTTTTTCAACAACTCCACAAATTTCTAGTTAACAAACTATAGTTTTGGCAAGTCTGTTAGAACATCTACTTTGTGCATGACACAAGTAATTTTTCCAATAATTATTTACAGACAGATTATTTCACTTATAATTCACATTATCACAATTCCAGTGGGTCAGAAGTTTACATACACTAAGTTGACTGTGCCTTTAAACAGCTTGGAAAATTCCAGAAAATGATGTCATGGCTTTAGAAGCTTATGATAGGCTAATTGACATAATTTGAGTCAATTGGAGGGTACCTGTGGATTTATTTCAAGGCCTAACTTCAAATTTGCTTGACATCATGGGAAAATCTAAATAACTCAGCCAAGACCTCAGAAAACAAATTGTAGACCTCCACAAGTCTGGTTCATCCTTGGGAGCAATTTCCAAACGCCTGAAGGTACCACGTTCATCTGTACAAACAATAGTACGCAAGTATAACACCATGGGACCACGCAGGCGTCATACCGCTCAGGAAGGAGACACGTTCTGTCTCCTAGAGATGAACGTACGTTGGTGCGAAAAATGCAAATAAATCCCAGGTCCTTTGTTCTTGGACAAGTTTATAGGTATAAGATGAACGAGTTCTCGTCACGTTTCAATGGAGTAGTGGAAGCTGTCGTTTATAACGCGCGAACCAAATGGAGATTAATGGATAAAATGCATTACTTTTTATAACAAAAGAACCATGTATTGTCTTCGTTGGACACTTAGGAAGACCTCAGCAGAAGTTCTTCAACTGGTAATTGATTTGTTTTCGCTGTGAAATGTGTTGTGTGTGCCGTGATGGCTAATGAATTCATGGCTATGGGGAAAATATGTGAGGTGCTACCCTCAAACAATCAAATGTGCTGCTTTCACCGTAAAGCCTTTTTAAAATCTGACAACGCTGTGATATTGCCAAGAAACAGAGCTTTTGATGAGTATGAAACACTTGTATATTGGTGGATGTTTAATAATTCAACTTTTGAATTTGGCGCCTTGCATTTCACCTGGTAGTGTCGGATTGGGGCGCTAGCGCACTAGCAATCCCCAAGAAGTTAAGGACAAAAGTCAAGGTATTGGAATGGCCATCACAAAGCCCTGACCTCAAGAACTGAAAAAGCGTATGCGAGCAAGGAGGCCTACAAACCTGACTCCGTTACACCAGCTCTGTCAGGAAGAATGGGCCAAAATTCACCCAACTTATTGTGTTAAGCTTCTGGAAAGCTCCCCGAAACATTTGACCCAAGTTAAACAATTTAAAGGCAATGCTACCAAATACTAATTGAGTGTATGTAAACTTCTGACACACTGGGAATTTGATGAAAGAAATAAATAATTCTCTCTACTATTATTCTGACATTTCACATTCTTAAAATAAAGTGGTAATCCTAACTGACCTAAGACAGGGTATTTCTACTAGGATTAAATGTCAGGAATTGTGAAAAACGGAGTTTAAATGTATTTGGCTAAGGTGTATGTAAACTTCCGACTTCAACTGTAGGACTTGTTTCAAATGATCACTTATAGCAACATCATATGCGCGCAGTCAACCTGTAATTAGAATAAAATAAAGGATATTTTTCTCTATTCATCTTACTATAAAATCAGATAAAATCATGGCATGGGAAGCATATATTGTCAGCTAAATGAACAAGTCTACAGCCTATGGCATGGAGCATAGCCAGATAACTTAGGTCTGCAGTAGGCCAACACATATTCTCTTCTTTGGAAATACATTATTTTCATATCATAATGTTTCTTTAGATCTGACTAAAATAAATCATGGATTTATTGTGATGGTGTATATTAAATTGATTTATTAGCCTTTTTTTAAAATGTAGATGTTCCAAAGACACGCAACAGCGGCTTGTATCGCTAGAGGCCTGGAGATGCTAAACCTGTTTAAGTTAATTACTGTGAAACCAGCAGTCTTTTAAACGGCAATAACCGTCTGACAAAATGTCATGACCGCCACATCCCTATCCACGGCCCCATGTTGCAAGGATTTGTACACAATTCCTGGAAGCTGAAAATGTCCCAGTTCTTCCATGGCCTGTATACTCACCAGACAGGTCACCAATTGAGCATGTTTGGGATGCTCTGGATCGACGTGTACGACAGCGTGACCCAGTTCCCGCCAATAACCAGCAACTTCGCACAGCCATTGAAGACGAGTGGGACAACATTCCACCGGCCAAAATCAACAGCCTGATTAACTCTATACAAAGGAGATGCGCTGCATGAGGCAAATGGCGGTCACACCAGATACTGACTGGTTTTCTGATCCACAACCCTACCTATTTATTTAATGAATCTGTGGCCAACAGATGCATATCTGTATTCCCAGTCATGTGAAATCCATAGATTAGGGCCTAATTAATTTATATAAATTGACTGATTTCCTTTTATGAACTGTAACTCAGTAAAATCTTTGAAATTGTTGCAAGTTGCATTTATGTTTTTGTTCAGTATATTTACAATTATATCAGGTAATATGCAGTTCACAAGAAACCGCAGCAGATAACTGATCATTTAAGATACTAATTGCATAAACAACGGGAGTATAGTAACGGGAGTATAGTACAGCAATAAAGCAACCTCAGAACAATACTTCTATATGTTATGATTATGCTACCATAATCGTTCCATTACCTTAGGTGATCTTAAATTCACCAATGTGAAAAATAACACTGAGGCTAACGTGGTTGTTTAGAAATGTCAATTCTGGCCGCGGCGAGTTTCGAAATTGTGGACCTTTTGGTCCACTCTTCCCCTTCCTCAAACAAAGGAAAATAGATTTTCATTGTTTTTCAGCTATCATAATACATAATTAATAATAAACAGTTATATTATGAAGAAGAACCCTACATTTTTTAATTGTCTTCCTTTTTTCCTAATTGCTCCTGGGTCGCCGTTGATAATGGCAGACTCTGGACATGACCCCACTCTCCGAGGGTGTCTCAGGGGGATTTGGGATATGCAAAAAAATCTCCAATTCACACATGTATAATACACACTTGTGCATGTGTGAAATAGAACAAATATAAGCACCCACCAAATTGTTATTCCAAGGTCACAAACTCATGACTGTGCGCTCAAGGCTATATGATACGACTATAAAATCACGGACCTCTCCCCCAGGGTCTGAGACTGGTGGCAGTCTCCTCCGGAAACTATGTGAGGGTAGAACTCGGCTGGGAACTCTAGCAGGAGCCTGTCAATCAGACAAAGGCGGCCCAGCAGGGCCTGCCAGTTATTGGCCTCCGTCTGTGGCCCCAGGATGCAGTTTAGGACATAGTCCACCCCGCCAATACCGATGGACCCTGGGAGAAAGGAGAGATGTTTACAATGAGTAGTCAGTTGGATATTTTTTAATTTGTAAACTGTTGTTAAGACATGAGTTACAGTCGTGTACAGTGCCTTGAAAAAGTACTCATCCCCTTGGCATTTTTCCTATTTTGTTTCATTACAACCTGTAATTTAAATAGATTTTTATTTGGATTTAACATGAAATGTAAAAAATTACTAATTTCAAAAAATGGTTCGTGCATATGTATTCACCCCCTTTACTATGAAGCCCCTAAATAAGATATGGTGCAACCAATTACCTTCAGAAGTCACATAATTAGTTAAATAAAGTCTACCTGTGTGCAATCTAAGTGTCACATGATCTCAGTATATATACACCTATTTCTGAAAGGCCCCAGAGTCTGCAACACCACTAAGCAAGGGGCACCACCAAGCAAGCGGTACCATGAAGACCAAGGAGCTCTCCAAACAGGTCAGGGACAAAGTTGTTGAGTACAGATCAGGGTTGGGTTATAAAAAAATATCTGAAACTTTTAACATCCCACAGAGCACCATTAAATCCATTATTAAAAAACTGAAAGAATATGTCACCACAACAAACTTGCCAAGAGAGGGCCGCCCACCAAAACTCTCAGACCAGGCAAGGAGGGCATTAATCAGAGAGGCAACAAAGAGACCAAAGATAACCCTGAAGGAGCTGCAAATCTCCACAGCGGAGATTGGAGTATCTGTCCATAGGACCACTTTAAGCCATACACTCTACACAGCTGGGCTATACGGAACAGTGGCCAGAAAAAAGCCATTGCTTAAAGAAAATAATAAGCAAACACGCTTGGTGTTCACCAAAAGGCATTTGGGAGACTCCCCAAACATATGGAAGAAGGTCCTCTGGTCTGATGAGACTAAAATTGAGCTTTTTGGCCATCAAGGAAAACGCTATTTCTGGTGCAAACCCAACACCTCTCATCACCCCGAGAATACCATTCCCACAGTGAAGCATGGTGGTGGCAGCATCATGCTGTGGGGATGTTTTCATCAGCAGGGACTGGGAAACTGGTCAGAATTGAAGGAATGATGGAGGGCACTAAATACAGGGAAATTCTTGAGGGGAAACCTGTTTCAGTCTTCAGAGATTTGAGACTGGGACAGAGGTTCACCTTCCAGCAGGACAATGACCCTAAGCATACTGCTAAAGCAACACTCAAATGGTTTAAAGGGAAACATTTAAATGTCTTGGAATGGCCTAGTCAAAGCCCAGACCTCAATCAAATTGAGAATCTATGGTATGACTTAAAGATTGCTGTTTTACCAGCGGAACCCATCCAACTTGAAGCTGGAGCAGTTTTGCCTTGAAGAATGGGCAAAAATTCCAGTGTCTAGATGTGCCAAGCTTATAGAAACATACCCCCAAGGGACTTGCAGCTGTAATTGCTGCAAAAGGTGACTCTACAAAGTATTGACTTTGGGGGGGGTGAATAGTTTTTGCACGCTCAAGTTTTCAGCTTTTTTGTCTTATTTCTTGTTTGTTTCACCCCAAACAATATTTTGCATCTTCAAAGTGGTAGGCATGTTGTGTAAATCAAATGATACAAATCCCCCCAAAATCTATTTTTAATTCCAGGTTGTAAGGCAACAAAATAGGAAAAATGCCAAGGTGGGTGAATACTTTCGCAAGCCACTGTACATCAATTTGAGTGATATGGGGAGAAGTTTTCACATTTCCGCTGAGCTCCCCGTGGGGATAAATGGGATTTGTAGTTTTTACCTGCTTTGAGGATCTCTCTGCCCACGGCCAGCTCTCCCACCTGGGCTTTACACAGCTCCAGTAGTGTTGACACTGACAGCTGGCTGGTACGACTGGACATGACAGAGAGAAACGGCACTCAAAATGTATTTATGTCCATGCTAAACTGCTAATGCTTTTCATTCATTTTGAAATCATACTCGTGGACAGACTACGTAAACATATCTGACCAGCGAGATTGTAGTTCTGGGTTAACCAAGATTATACATTGTGCAATTGAAACATTTTGAAATGAGACATGGGGAATGTAATCTGTTTATTCATGTACTATCAAACTAATGAATACAGTATTATATCACAAGAAAAGGTGGTCATGTTTGAGTCAGTTCTTGAAGATGTATATCAGACAAATTCAAATCTGGACCTCAACGCCAGTTCCACTGGTGATTTTCATTAGTCCCCTCTAATCAAGGATTGATTTAGAGCTGGGACTCCCGGTGGGTGCAATTAATTATAAGGTAGAACAGAAAAGAAGCAGTGCTCTGGACCTCCTGGCTCATATTTGAATACGCCTGATATACAGTATATCATCCAGTATGATCAGTGTGGGGAGTTCTAACAAGTGCATGTCATGTTTTATATTCCCCACCAGAGGGCAGTAGCTACTAGCAGTTGCGGTGAACCACTGACAGGCTCCCATATATATCCCACTGGTTAGTTTGAGACGGACTTTACCTGTTGGCGTCGGCACATTTGACCAGGATAGTCTCGACCACGGGCCGGAGCAGCTGCTGCAGCCGTGAGCGCTCAGACACCGAGTGGCAGGGCGTGTACACCAGCATGACCCGCAAGGTTTTCTACAGAAAGGGGACAAGCGACCAGGGTTCACATTTACAACTCAAACATAAAGTACCAATATTGTTACTGTGTGTCCAGTGTGTGGAAAGTTAAAAAGGAGATAAGAATGGTGATGTGTAGTGAACAGCTTCATCACAAAATATTAGATGGGTTGGTCAAACTAATGGCTGAGAACTTACTATCAAGTATGAGTTGAGAATTCTATATATCAAGCATAAAAAGTCTAGGCCTAAATAGGGCTGGCAAAATTACCGGATAACAATGGATGAAGACTGTCATGAAAATAAAATAACTGTAAAAAAATAAAGTTATTGGAAAACAGAAGACATTTAGTAGAGTCAAGGAGAAACACAAGACCTCTTGGAGCGCCCTAACATAACATTGTGGTTTGGCAGTGGGAGGAATTGCACTTTTGACCCCGCTGAGTTACGACCCTGTCTATTTCTGTGACAATATGGCTGCCTGGGCCTGACCTCAAGGCCATTAGAGAGGCCTCTGTGGCCTCGGCAGGAGGTGGAGACTTGGTGGTGCTCCGCCCCAGCCTGACTCCCAGAGAGAGAGAAGAGGCGTGGGAAGTGGTGACTGATAGAGCGTTGCACTGGAACGCTGCCCAGAGACAGATTCAAAGTTCTTTCTCACTCTCCCTCTACCAGGCAGGCAAGGTTACTCCTTCCTCCCCCTCATGCTTCCCTCCCTCTAACTACTTTGTCCCACTCGCTCTTTCACGCTCGCACACACAATCTCTCCCTCTCAACCCCCATTACTCCATGCTCCCCAGTCTACTCCACTCTTAGGAGACAGATCATATCAATTAACAAGTGTTTACTTCCAGTAGGGAGGGCCACATCACATGGTACGAAAAGGTAAAAAAATAAGAGCACCAACTTCTCTAAGTTCTTGAAATGGTGGCTCTGGCGTTTTCACTTGCTACAAGGTCCCAGGTAGTGCACACGTAGCTAACGACTTTGCCCCGCGATGCGAGAGCGCTCTTCAACCTCAAACAAAACAGAGCCTTTTCAAAGCGACAATTTAAGTCCTCCAAATCTGGTGGTGCCCGTGGTATTCGTTGTCCACCCACCATCACCACCATCCCCTTCTTGGTCTTGTTGGTAGAACACAGCAAACACCAAAGTCTGTCTGCTACTAAACACCCTGGAAAACTCCCAATAAGACAGAACTTTTTTTGTTTTCCATAACTGCTGCTCTGCTGAAGCAAAGTGCTGCGGGGAAATGTCGATTGTCCAGAGGGCCTGCATTTTTTAAAACACGCACCAAGAACTAGGATCCTGTGTGTCTAGGTTAGTAGAGCATAGCGCTTGCAACGCCAGGTGTTAGGTTCGATTCCCACAAGCGACCAGTACAAAAAAAAGTATGAAAAATGTATGCACTCACTACAGTAAGTCCCTCTAGGTAAGAGTGTCTGCTAAATGACTAATACATATTTTTTTTAAATAAACTGTTATTCAAAGAGACCAAGCAAATAAATAGTGAGAAAGACCTTTTTTTCCTCGCTCAGTCTGTCCCTGGAGAATCCCTGCTGGTTTGACTCTGTTGAGACTTCCTGGATGTTCAGTGGACTTTAGAGCTAGCCAGACTACCTTGTTGTTGAAGTGAACTTCAGCACAATTCAAGAGATAACTCTCATCAATATTGGGTGGGAGGGAGAAGGGCCAAAGGGTGAATGCAGGGATCGGGTAGCGCTAATCAACTAATCAAGTGAAGATATATTTTATATATGAGCCTCTCACTTATCAGGAACACGTATGAATCAAAAGGCCCAGTTCAGAAACAGCCACTAGACGGATCTACAACCATATTTCTCAGACATATCCAATTCTTTCCTTTGATCAAATGTAATACATGGGGTCCCAACCCCAAGATTAGCTGTCATCATGGCATCCTAATAAAGATAAACTTTTGGGAATCGCTGGGCTCTGGGTTGTTTCTGGACGGGGCCTAAGACTTTAAGGGGTCCAAAATGCTTTCCCTGACAGCTGGAGTATGTTACAGTTATAGAATTACACAGTAAAACTTGATTCTTAATTTCATAGGATCTCTGTGGGTACAGTAATATTAAAGAGTCTCACCAGTGCAGCCACGTAGACCTTGTAGACAGGGTCAGCACACACCATGGAGAGGACGCTGCAGCATGACTCCAACACCACATCACCTGACACCTCTGTACAGCCCGCCCCGACCCCCAGCCCGGCCCCCGAACAGGAGTGCTCGCCATTGGCCAGGAGGAGCGCGCCGCTGACGTCGTGCAACAGCCGTCGCAGGGCCATCTCCCGGATGTTCCAGTTCCTGGAGAACAGGCAGCCCACCAACTCCATGCCAAACACCTGGAGAGGACACACACACAAAATTATAACTACGAACGGAATATGGCACTGATCTGATACAGACATCAACTACATGTAAACCCTCTTGGTATGCAAACATTTTGTTTGGTTTGCCTAGTGCAATGGTACAATCCCAAAACGGAATGGAATAGTCCCAAAATGCAAGCTCAAAAGGTAAATAAAGAATTTTAAAGTATTGTACATACAGTGAGGGAAAAAAGTATTTGATCCCTTGCTGATTTTGTACGTTTGCCCACTGACAAAGAAATGATCAGTCTATAATTTTAATGGTAGGTTTATTTGAACAGTGAGAGACAGAATAACAAAAAAATCCAGAAAAACGAACGTGAAAAAAGTTATAAATTGATTTGCATTTTAATGAGGGAAATAAGTATTTGAACCCCTCTCAATCAGGAAGATTTCTGGCTCCCAGGTGTCTTTTATACAGGTAAGGAGCTGAGATTAGAAGCACACTCTTAAAGGCCCAGTTCAGAAACAACCGCTAGACGGATCTACAACCATATTTCTTAGACATATCCAATTCTTTCCTTTGATCAAATTTAATACATGGGGTCCCACATCTATCTTTCCACCCCTCTCACCTTGATCCAGGGCTCGACCAGTTCTTTGTAGGTCTGGGGGACCTGCTGGACCCCGAATTGGGGCAGGGTGAAGGCCCCATCCTTGGACGATGACCCCCCTCTGGAGTCCCCTTCGCTGTGGGACGATGATGCCTGGGGGTGACCCACCGCTGCCGCGTTCTCAATGGAGACAGAGGGGTCATGGCTGCCGAGAAAGATGCCAAAGTCAGCCAGTGAGGTTTTAGAAACTTTTGGGGGACTTTTTAAAATGGTGTCAGTAGACTCAAGGTTTGAATTGTAAATTTGAGTATTAGCATTTTCATGTTTTGAGCAACTGATATTACAATCAGCCTTGGTCAAGAATATTCTGATACAGGCATGGTCAGGAATATACAGTTTTCCAAACAGGATGAAATGGAGGGAATTTAGTCAAAGGAGAGGGTGGGTAAAATTCCCTTTTCTGAAGACAGTGAAAAAATCCTAATCCCTTCTTTTGAAACTCTGTCCTAACTGTTGGATTGGCACAAGGATCATGTGACATTGCAGATCATTATCATAATTGAGGTTCAACCTTTTTCAGCGAAAAACAACTGGGTACAGTTTCAGTGCAGGGAGGTAGCGGAGGGGGTAACACAGACCCTTTCTGGTTGTATTCATGTCTTGAGGGGGAAAAAACAACAAGAAATGGGCTTCTATCATTTCATTCCCAGGCAGACGCACAAAACAAAAGCTGGTGCCTGTCTGTCTAGCTCATCTAACCGAGCCGTGGAGAGGATCCAGCTCACGTCAAACCTAGGAGCACACACACAAATGCAGATGCGCAAACTCGTGCATAAACACACACTCACACAGAGAGCCAGGGCACCAGCATAGGCCCTGGGTAAGCCCTGCTGAGCATTCTACCTTACCCTGTGGTACTTAAAGTTCAAAGAAATTCTTGAGGCTAGTGTATTTAGCATACATGCATGTACTTATGGAAGGACTTGAGTGTTATGCAATATTATACAGTAGTTGACCATTCAGATATGAATATATTGTGTAGAACAGGGGATTAATACATTGAAATGTCTATTGTTCTTAGTCAATTCTATAATGTTTTACAGTGGCTGGCTACATATCCCAGGAGTGGTTGTTTAGGTGGCGTGTCTTTCATCCCTTGGCTGTAAGAATTGAGAGCTAAGAGGTCTCTAATGGTGGTGTGCAAGCTCCGACACAACTTTGCTATTTTGTGAAATGTATCCGCTTTCATTTTTTACAACTGACAAGTACTGTTGAACACCATAGTACCCTCCAAGCTCATCATTAAGCTCGGAACCCTGGGTCTGAACCCCACCTTGTGCAACTGGGTCCTGGACTTCTTGACAGGCCTCCAACTGGTTAAATAATGGTTAAATAAAAAATTATAAACTAAAAATAAGCATAGAGAAACAACAGTCCATCAAGACATGAAGGTCAGTCAATCCGGAAAATTTCAGGAACTTTTAACGTTTCTTAAGTGCAGTCGCAAAACAATGAAGCGTATGATGAAACTGGCTCTCACGAGGACCGCCACAGGAAAGAAAGACCCAGAGCTACCTCTGCCGTTCATTAGAGTTACCAGCCTCAGAAAGTGCACCCCAAATAAATGATAGAGTTCAAGTAACAGACACATCTCAACATCAACTGTTCAGAGGAGACTGTGTGAATCAGGCCTTCATTTTTATTTATTTATTTCACCTTTGTTTAACCATTTAGGCCAGTTGAGAACAAGTTCTCATTTACAATTGCGACCTGGCCAAAATAAAGCAAAGCAGTGCGACAAAAACAACAGAGTTACACATAAACAAACGAAAAGAAGAATAAAAAAAATCCATGTTCAGTGTGTGCAACTGTAGAAGAGTAGGGAGGTAGGCAATACATAGGCCATAGAGGTGAAAATAATTACAATTTAGCATTAATACTGGAGTGATAGATGTGAAGATGATGATGTGCAAGTAGAGATACTGGGGTGCAAAAGAGCAAGAGGGTATGTAATAATATGGGGATGAGTTGGGTGTGCTATTTACAGATTGGCTGTGTACAGGTACAGTGATCGGTAAGCTGCTCTGACAGCTGATGCTTAAAGTTAGAGAGGTTGATATAAGACTCCAGCTTCAGAGATTTTTGCAATTCGTTCCAGTCATTGTCAACAGAGAACTGGAAGGAAAGGTGGCCAAAGGAAGTGTTGGCTTTGGAGATGACTAGTGCAATATACCTGCTGGAACGTGTGCTACGGGTGGGTGTTGCTATGGTGACCAGTGAGCTGAGATAAGGCGGGGCTTTACTTAGCAAAGACTTATAGATGACCTGGAGCCAGTGGGTTTGGCGACGGATAAGTAGTGAGGGCCAGCCAACGAGAGCATACAGGTCGCAGTGGTGGGTAGTATATGGGGCTTTGGTGACAAAACAGATGGCACTGTGATAGACTACATCCAGTTTGCTGAGTAGAGTGTTGGGGGCTATTTTGTAAATGACATCGCCGAAGTTAAGGATCGGTAGGATAGTCAGTTTTACGAGGGTATGTTTGGCAGCATGAGTGAAGAAGGCTTTGTTGCGAAATAGGAAGCCGATTCTACATTGAATTTTGGATTGGAGATGCTTAATGTGAGTCTGGAAGGAGAGTTTACAGTCTAACCAGACACCTAGGTATTTGTAGTTCTCCACATATTCTAGGTCAGAACCGTCCAGAGTAGTGATGCTAGTTGGGCGGGAGGATGCGGGCAGCAATCGGGTGAAGAGCATGCACTTAGTTTTACAAGCATTTAAAAGCAGTTGGAGGCCACGGAAGGAGTGTTGTATGGCATTAAAGCTCGTTTGGAGGTTTGTTAGCACAGTGTCCAGAGAAGGACCAGAATGGTGACAGAATGGTGTCATCTGTGTAGAGGTGGATCAGAGAATAACCAGCAGCAAGAGCGACATCATTGATATATATAGAGAAAAGAGTTGAGGTGAGAATTGAACCCTGTGGCACCCCCATAGAGACTGCCAGAGGTCTGGACAACAGGCCATCTGATTTGACACATTGAACTCTATCTGACAAGTAGTTGGTGAACCAGACGAGGCAGACCCATGACCAGCTCGGAAACCAGATTGCATAGTGGAGAAGGTACGGTGGGATTCGAAATGGTCTGTGATCTGTTTATTAACTTGGCCTTTGAAGATTTTAGAAAGGCAGGACAGGATGGATATAGGTCTAACAGTTTGGGTCTAGAGTGTCTCCCCCTTTGAAGATGGGGATGACTGCGGCAGCTTTCCAATCTTTGGGGATCTCAGACGATTCGAAAGAAAGGTTGAATAGGCTAGTAATCGGGGTTGCAACAATTTCAGTTGATAATTTTAGAAAGAGAGGGTCCAGATTGTCTAGCCCAGCTGATGTGTAGGGATCCAGATTTTGCAGCTCTTTCAGAACATCAGCTGTCTGGATTTGGGTGAAGGAGAAGCGGGGGGGTTGTCAAGTTTCTGCAGGGGGTGTTGAGATGTTAGCCGGGGTAAGGATAACTTGGTGGAAAGCATGGCCAGCCGTGGAAAAATGCTTCTTGAAATAATCGATTATAGTAGATTTATCGGTGGTGACAGTTTCCTATCCTCAGTGCAGTGGGCAGCTGGGAGAAGGTGCTCCTATTCTCCATGGACTTTACAGTGTCCTTTTAAAACCTTTTAGAATTAGTGCTACATGAAGCAAATTTCTGTTTGAAAAAGCTAGCCTTAGCTTTCCTAACTGACTGAGTATATTGGTTCCTGACTTCCCTGAAAGTTGCATATCGTGGGGGCTATTAGATTCTGATGCATAACGCCATAGGATGTTTTTGTGCTGGTTAAGGGCAGTCAAGTCTGGGGTGAACCAAGGGCTATATCTGTTCTTAGTTCTACATTTTCTGAATGTGGTATGCTTATTTAATATGGAGAGGAAAGAACTTTTGAAGAGCAACCAGGCATCCTCTACTGACGGGATGAGGTCAATATCCTTCCAGGATACCCGGGCCAGGTTAATTAGAAAGGCCTGCTCGCTGAAGTGATTTAGGGAGCGTTTCAGTGATGAGGGGTGGTCGTTTGACCGCAGACCCATTACGCACGCAGTCAATGAGGCAGTGATCGCTGAGATCCTGGTTGAAGACAGCAGAGGTGTATTTAGAGGGCAAGTTGGTCAGGATGATATCTAAGAGGGTGCCCATGGTTACGGATTAAGGGTTGTACCTGGTAGGTTCCTTGATAATTTGTGTGAGATTGAGGGCATCTAGCTTAGATTGTAGGACAGCCGCTGTGTTAAGCATGTCCCAGTTTAGGTCACCTAACAGTACAAACTCTGAAGATAGATGGGGGGCGATCAATTCTCATATGGTGTCCAGGGCACAGCTGGGGGCTGAAGGGGGTCTATAACAAGCGGCAACGGTGAGAGACTTGTTTCTGGAAAGGTGGATTTTTTTTAAATAGAAGCTTGAATAGTTTGGGCAAAGTATGACAGAACTCTGCAGGATCTCTCTGAAGTAGATTGCAACTCTGCCCCCTTTGGCAGTTCTATCTTGTCGAAAAATGTTATGGTGTCAGGGAAAAATTACATACTTACCTGATTTGTTTGATATTAATAGTAAACGGTTATATATTTAACTAGGAGTAAGACTAGCCTGCTAATGCTAATTTTCTACGGTGTCCACTAGCTTCCTGCAGTTAGTCTGGGCATCTGGTTAAGGAAATGGGTTTTGCTAGGGATAGCTTGAGCTGACAATGACTTGGTGATAAAATTCTAAAATCTGGCTATAGACAAGATGTTTGTGTGTGACCCGAGATAGAGATGGCCTAGAAAAGTTTAGAACAATGTCTCATTGTCTCATCTTCCTGGCATCTGGGAAACTAAGCCGGGTTGGAAGTAAAACAACATCCCGTGCAGATAACCAGGAGATGGATCAAGGTGGCTTATGGGAACGATAGAAATGACTGACTGAGCATTTAGGGCCTATATAAGATGGCTGTTTTTTCATTATCAATTAAGCTCTCAGCAACACAACCTAGAGTGTGCGGTCGACGGTTTCATTACTACAATAATTAATCGATGTTGAGTAAAGATGATTGTTTGAATAATTGTCCAAGTCTCTCTCAGTACTGAAATTTCCACTACAATAGTTAGGGATGGAAATGTCAGGATTTTTGGTGGCTTCCTAAGCCAGGATTCAGACACGACTAGGACATCCGGGTTGGCAGAGTGTGCTAAAGCAGTGAATAAAACAAACTTAGGGAGGAGGCTTCTGATGTTAACATGCATGAAACCAATGCTTTTACGGTTACAGGAGTCAACAAATGAGAGTGCCTGGGGAATGGGAGTCACGCTGGGGGCTACAGGGCTAACCTCTACATCACCAGAGAAACAGAGGAGGAGTAGGATAAGAGTACGGCTGAAGGCTAAAAGAACTGGTTGTCTAGTGCGTTGGGAGCAGAGAGTTAAAGGATCAGGTTTCTGGGCGCGGAAGAATAGATTCAAGGCATAATGTACAGACAAGTGTGTGGTAGGATGTGAGTACAATGGAGGTAAGCCTAGGCATTGAGTGACGATGAGAGAGGTTTTGTCTCTAGAGGCACCATTTAAGCCAGGTGAGGTCACCGCATGTGTGGGTGGTGGGACAAAAGGGCTAGCTAAGGCATATTGAGCAGGGCTGGAGGCTCTACAGTGAAATAAGACAAAATGTACTAACCAAAACAGCAATAGACAAGGCATATTGACATTAGGGAGAGGCATGTGTAGCCGAGTGATCATAGGGTCCAGGTAGTAGCGATTCAGACAGCTAGCAGGCCGGGGCTAGCAGATGGGCCTCAGGGGGATGTCACAACGGGAGAGCCTGTTGAAACCCCCTTGGACGGTTATGTCGGCAGACCAGTCGTGATGGATCGGCGAGGCTCCGTGTCGGCAGCAAGCAGATTCATGGTCGAATTGATGCAAAGAAACCATTACTAAAGGACACCTACTAAAGAAGAGACCTGCTTGGGCCAAGAAACACGAGCAATGGACATTAGACCAGTGGAAATTTGTGTCTTTGTGAGAAGCAGAGTAGGTGAACGGATGATCTCTGCATGTGTAGTTCCCACCGTGACGCAAGGAGGAGGTATGATGGTGCTTTGCTGGTGACACTGTCTGTGATTTAATTAGAATTCAAGGAACACTTAACCAGAATGGCTACCACAGCATTCTGCAGCGATACGCCATCTCATCTGGTTTGCGTTTAGTGGGACTATCATCTGTTTTTCAACAGGACAATACACAGCCTGGAAGTGTGTTGTGTCAAGGGCTATTTGACCAAGTAGGAGAGTGATGGAGTGCTGCATCAGATGACCTGGCCTCCACAATCAACCGACCTCAACCCAGTTGTGATGGTTTGGGATGATTTGGACCGCAGAGTGAAGGAAAAGCAGCCAACAAGTGCTCAGCATATGTGGGAACTCTTAAAGACTGTTGGAATAGCATTCCAGGTGAAGCTGGTTGAGAGAATACCAAGTGTGCAAAGCTGTCATCAAGGCGAAAGGGTGGCTACTTTGAAGAATATAAAATCAAAAATATATTTTGATTTGTTTAACACTTTTTCGGTTAGTACATGATTCAATGTGTTATTTCATAGTTTTGATGTCTTCACTATTATTCTACAATGTAGAAAGTAGTCAAAATAAAGAAAAACCCTTGAATGAGTAGGAGTGTCCAAACTTTTGACTAGTACTGTACATCCGGAGGCTGCTTTTCTGGTTGCCAACAATTTTAATTCTGCGTCATTATGACATGATATTCCCAACTTCCCTAAACACGTCTCCTTCGCCACTTGTGGCGATAAAGTTAAAGCTTAGGACCCTGGGTCTGAACACCTCCCTCTGCAACTGGATCCTGGACTTCCTGATGGGACAGCCCAAGGTGGTGAGGGTAGGCTGAACCCCAACATGGGGGCACACAGGGTTGTGTGCTTAAGGCTCCACTCCGTTGACGTACTGTACGTGTGTGCTTTCACGTGGGTGGAATCATTACTTGTGGCAGCAGACTCTTGTCGTTTTGTTCCACACAGAGAGGAAGTCAGCCTTGTGTAGTGTACAGTATATCCACTAGGGGGCTTGGGGAGCCAGAGTAGCTTACCAAGCAAGAGGGGCCGAGGCACTCTATTTGACTCTAGCTAGCAACAATGTTTAATTTCCGGATCTGGTGTTACAGTATATGCCTGTTTACAAATGCTAGCTACAGTGCATTCGGAAAGTATTCAGATGCCCTTTACTTAAAAATTACATTACAGCTTTATTTTAAAATTGATTAAATCAATATTTTTCCTCCTCAGTCTACACACAATACCCTATAATGACAAAGCGAGAAAAAACATTTTTAAAACACCAAAACAGAAATACTATTTTACAGAAGTATGCAGACCCTTTGCTATGAGACTCGAAATTGAGCTCAGGTACATCCTGTATCCATTGACCATCCTTGAGATGTTTCTACAACTTGATTGGAGTCCACCTGTAGTAAATGCAATTGATTGGACATGATTTGGAAAGGCACACAAGTTTCTATATAAGGTCCCACAGTTGACAGTGCATGTCAGAGCAAAAACCAAGCCATGAGGTCGATGGAATTGTCTGTAGAGCTTTGAGACAGGATTGTGTCAAGCCACAGATCTGGGGAAGGACACCAAAACATTTCTGCAACATTGAAAGTCCAAGAACACAGTGGCCTCCATCATTCTTAAATGGAAGAAGTTTGAAACCACCAAGACTCTTCCTGGAGCTGGCCACCCAGCCAAACTGAGCATTTGGGGGGAGAAGGGCCTTGGTCAGGGAGGTGACCAAGAACCCGATGGTCACTCTGACAGAACTACAGAGTTCCTCTGTGGAGATGGTTGTCCTTCTAGAAGATTCTCCCATCTCTGCAGCACTCCACCAATCAGGCCTTTATGGTAGAGTGACCAGACGGAAGCCACTCCTAAGTAAAAGGCACATGACAGCCCGCTTGGAGTTTGACGAAAGGAACCTAAAGACTCTGAGACCATGAGAAACAAGATTCTCTGGTCTGATGAAACCAAGATTGAACACTTTGGCCTGAATGCCAAGTGTCACGTCTGTAGGAACCTGGCACGATCCCTATGGTGGTGCATCATGCTGTGGGGATGTTTTTCAGCGACAGGGACTTGGGGACTAGTCAGGATCGAGGGAAAGAGAGCAAAGTCCAGAAAGATCCTTGATGAAAACCTGCTCCAGAGTGCTCAGGACCTCAGACTGGGGGTGATGGTTCACCTTCCAACAAGACAATGACACTAAGCACACAGCCAAGACAACGCAGGATTGGCTTCGGGACAAGTCTCTGAATGTCCTTGAGTGGCCCAGTCAAAGCCTGGACCCATTCGAACATCTCTGGAGAGACCTGAAAATAGCTGTGCAGCGACGCCCCCCATCCAACCTGACAGAGCTTGAGAGGATCTGCAGAGAACAATGGGAGAAACTCCCCAAAAACAGGTGTGCCAAGCTTGTAGCGACATACCCAAGAAGACTTGAGGCTGCAATCGCTGCCAAAGGTACTTTAACAAAGTACTGAGTAAAGGGTCTGAATACTTATGTAAATGTCATATTTCAGCTTTTGGTTTTTAATAACTTTGCTAAAAAACTGTTTTTGCTTTGTCATTATGGGGTATTGTGTGTAGATTGATAAGAAAAAAAACAATTGAATCCATTTTAGAATAAGGCTGTAACGTAACAAAATGTGGAAAAAGTCAAGGGGTCTGAATACTTTCCGAATGCACTGTACATGTCAGGCTAGTCTGGTGTTCTATGCTTTACAACACTACTCTTAGTCACAAAAGCAAACATGCCCTTGAATGAGTAAGTGTGTGCAAACTTTTGACTGACACTGTACGTTCTCTTCTTCTGGTTGATTACTGTTTATATGTCATGTTGTGAGTTACAGACTTGGTTTTGCCGTTTTTCTTATTCACACTTTACAAATCACAATAAAGAGTACTATAATGACAGTCACTTCATCCTTGTATTTTTTTGGGAGGCTAGACCGTCAAGACATTTACCTAACCTTGTGTTATGTGTAGTGGCCTTGCAATGATGACTTTCCTGCTATGGTACATGGGTAAGAATGGCTGTCCAGCTGTAGACAATAAGGCTTAACCTCATCTACATAACAAAGTTGTAGTGTAGTGTCCTTTCAATGGAGACCTTCGTGCTTTGGTACATGGGTTAGTGTCCAGCTGTAGACATTAAGGGCAGACCTCCAATACATTAACCTCATCTAGACAGCTCATGTACAAAGCAGTACAAGTTTACAGAGTGACTGATTCAAAACAGTAATATTTTCTGCCACAAGTAAAAATAAGTAGACAAATGCATTTGCAGACCTTTTAGATATTTATTTACCATCACAAGAGGAAATGTAAAAAGTGTGATGAAAGGGGAAATACGAGAAACACAAAAGTAAACACCAGTAACATGTGAATTAGGAAGTATAAAAAAAAAAGGCACAAAAAAATTACCCACTACCCTAAAGTATGAATAAGAAACAAAAGCACACAGCAACAGTTTTTGAGCTCCCGAGCGGCTCAGCGGTTTAAGGCACCGCATCTCAGTGTTAGAGGCGTCACTACAGACACCCTGGTTCGAATCCAGGCTGTATCACAACCGGACGTGATTGGAAGTCCCATAGGGCGGCACACAATTGGCAAAGGCATCGTCTGGGCTTGGCTGGTGTAGGCCGTCATTTTAAATAAGAATTTAACTGACTTGCCTAGTTAAATAAAGGTTAAATAAAAAAATGGGGTGAGACAAACGGGAGACGTCGGAATAGACACCATCCATGGTACCCTGATGTCGTAGATGGACACTGCTGCTGTTTCTGTAACTCCTGCTGCTGTTTCTTTAAGTCATCCACCTGCTGCATAATGTCAGTGTCTGAAGGATCCTCAGCTGTCTTCCTTTTTCGGCCATAGGAGCTTGGTCGGGAAGATGGGTTTGAGGTTGATGGATTTGCAGGGCAGAGAGCAAGGGTGAGCCTGGACGGTGGGATGGGTATTGGTGAGAAGGGCCTGGGCGTTGGGTAGAGGGGCCTGAGAGGTGATGAACCAGGTTGGGGAGATGATAAATCAAGGGGCGATGAACCACCTGTAGATTGGCCCTCAGGGCTCAGCTCCATCTCTGGACTTTCCAAAACACCACCACCCTCAAACACCTACCAGCAATCAAATCTAAAACATCTCATTGGCTCCTTTTGAGTTAAAATGCTTACTCAAAATAACTGATTTCATATACATCTCAATCTAATTAGCACACACCATCTACAGTGCCTGTGTGTCAAATGTTTGAACTAACCCTGCTAATCTTTATGATAACAACACAGGCACTAAATATTTCCCACTCACAATTTCTCACATCCAGAAAAGAGCTGATTTTACATGTTCTAACTAGGCCTGCTAAACATAAGATCACAAACACACACACTGTACAAATAGACTTGGATGTATGACGAGTACATACTGTATCTGGCATATTGGTGTCTGTCTGACAATGTTCCACGTGAACACTGAGCCAATCCTGTTGTCTGACAATCTGTGGGACACACACCAGTGGCAGCCCCACTCATCGTCTCCTTCACTGTTTTCAGATTGTGAACATACCGGTTCCAAATCTTTTTCAATGTTTCTTTGACATCAGTATTGGTGTTCAAATTTCGTGATATCTCCCTCCAGCTGTCGTCTTTTGAATGCTTGTACAAAATTAAAACCCCATCGAAGGGTTGTAAAGGTTGTCGTATTGTCTCACCAGCTCGCACAGACGCTCCTCAAAACTGGACAGACATAATTACGCTTAGAAAATCTCAAAATAAAAAGCACAAAAAAGGAAGCTTGAGAGTAGTAGAAGCAAAGTAGCAGAACGTCCATTGGTTCTGTGTTTATACCAGAAGTGATACCGGAAAATATGTGATGTAGACACAGGGGCAAGACTTCCGTTGCAAAACTCACTTAGTACTGCCCCTAAGTCATCGCAAGGAATGATGTGTCGGGTCTCAATTTCCAGGTAGAAAAAAACTGTGTCAAATGACGAAGCGTATAACAACGAGCCACCCCTTTTGAGATGGAAAACTACATTGTAACACTGCACTACGCTCCGTCAGCACTGTTTGCGTTTTGTCTTCCCTTTCTGTACTCCCTATTCACCCACGACTGCGTGGCAACGCATAACTCCAACACCATCATCAAGTTTGCTGATGACACGACGGTGGTAGCCTGATCACCGGCGACGATGAGACAGCCGACAGGGAGGTGGTCAGTGGCCTGGCAGTGTGGTGCAGGAACACCAACCTTTCCCTCAACGTCAGTAACCCCAAGGAGCTGATTGTGGACTACAGGAAACGACTGAGCTCTCAACCCGCTCCACTGCAACCCCTCCACTGCAGCCCATGGAGCGGGTCGAGAGCTCAGTTGTTAAGAAGTCGCAACAGCACCTCTTCCACTTTAGGTTGTTGAAAAGGTTTGGCATGGGCCCTCAAATCTTCAAAAGAATTATACAGCTGTACCATTGAGAGCATCTTGACTGGCTGCATCGCCGCTTGATATGGCAATAGCACCACCCTCGATCGCATGGCGCTACAGAGGGTGGGGCGCTACAGAGGGTGGTGCGTCAGCCCAGTACATCACTGGGGCAGAGCTCCCTGCTATTCAGGACCTCTAAATCAGGCGGTGTGAAAGGAAGGCCTGGAAAATCGTTAAAAGACTCCAGCCACCCAGGCCATAGACTGTTCTCTCGGCTTCCACACAGCGAGCTGTACCGGTGCATCAAGTCTGACACCAACAGGCTCCCGAACAGCTTCTATCCCCAAGCCATAAGACCACTAAACAGCTAACTAAATCGCTAACAAATGGCTACACAGACTGAGTTGAATGTTTGCCCCATCTCTATGCACACTCACAGGGCCCTACAGTCACGTACATTGACACTCCAACACACACACAAACAATCACTTTATAATTTGCTCACACACACATACATTTATACTGACTCTACACACACACACAATCATCATATATGCTTCATATATCCTCATTCCTAGTCACCTTGCCCCTGTACATACTGTATCTACCTCTATCACTCCAGTATCCCTGCACATTGTAAATATGGTACTGGAACTGACTGACCCTGAACTTACTTACTTTTTCATGTTCTTATTTCATATTTTTATTTCTCATGTGTTTTTGTTCTACCTTATGTTATTTTTAGAATTATATTGTTATTGATTATTTGATTTTAGAAGAAAGGTATTTCACTGTGCTTATGCACGTGACATTAAAGCCATTCAAGTTATGGCACACTGTTTGCTAAGCCCTGTGTGGGCTTGCATGATATAGCCTAGACTAGCGCTCTGCTAACATGCTAATGTAATGGCTATGGCACACCATTAGCCCTGTGTGGCCTAGCCTACTATAGCCTAGGGCACCACTAACATACTAATGTAGTAGCTTTCCCACACAGTTAGCCATGTGCGGTCTAGCCTAATATAGCCTAGTGCCATTCTAAAATTCTAATGTAATGACACACGGTTAGCTATGTGAGGCATAGTCTAATATAGCTTATCTCACCGCTAAACACTCAAGGTTCTTTCCTCTAGGCTACTGTGCGTCATTGACGTAGCCTACAATAAATCCATCACAGGTTTGAGTGCATTTCCACACGAAATGCTCTAGTTTAAATCACTAACACTTTGTGAGCATACAGTATAAAGAGCTTATAAACCATTTAATAGTTAGCTAACTTTAAGTTAACCATAACTCGCATTCAGCTCGCATGAGATTTGCAAAACTGAAAAGCTGTTCTGTCATCTCAGACTGAGGCAAGTGTTTCCTTTCCTCCCAGACAATACCAGATACCAGCTGGTAGGCTGCTGAATTCATCCCCCATTCAAGGAGTCTTTCCAGGAGTTCGTAGATCCTAGCCCACATACATTTAAAAATTACCTGTAAAAATCATGGGACTTCCACTTGGCTCTACAGAGGGGGCAAATGAGCATCTCGTGGTTCTGCCGGCATTCCTCAGCCCCTGCGAGACACAGACAGAGATGGACAGAGAGACAGAATTAGAGCTACCCCCATAGGGGACAATGCACCGACTGGCTGTCAAGGAAGTCAAGGCTCCGATAAAATGGAGCAAAAATTAGACTGGAGTTTATAGAGAGAAGAGAAGGGCCAGGGCCTCGGGATGAACATATCAGACTTCTATCGAGGGGGCTGTATATGTGAGTTGGTGTGTGTGTGTGCAGGGGGAAATGGGACAGGAGTAACTGGAGGGGTGCATTGCATGTGTGTGTGTGTGTGTGTGTGTGTGTGTGTGTGTGTGTGTGTGTGTGTGTGGTGAATGCCCTATGCACTGTTTAACCTGAAGGAGGGAATCAAATCAAATCGACGTTTGTCACGTGCGCCAAATAGAACAGGTGTAGACCTTACAGTGAAATGCTTATTTACAAGCTCTAAACAACAGTGCAAAAAAGGTATTAGGTGAACAATAGGTAAGTAAAGAAATAAAAACAAGAGTAAAAAGACAGTAGCGAGGCAATATACAGTAGCGAGGCTATATATAGGCACCGGTTAGTCAGGCTGATTGAGGTAGTATGTACATGTAGATATGGTTAAAGTGACTATGCCTATATGATAAACAGAGAGTAGCAGTAGCGTAAAAGAGGGGTTGGCGGGTGGTGGGTGGCGGGACACAATGCAAATAGCCCGGTTAGCCAATGTGCGAGGGCACTGGTTGGTCGGGCCAATTGAGGTAGTATGTACATGAATGTATAGTTAAAGTAACTATGCATATATGATAAACAGAGAGTAGCAGCAGCGTAAAAGAGGGGTTGGGGGGGTAGTGTGGTAGTGTTCCTTTGAAAGTCAATCACCATGTCCTTTGTTTTTGATGTATTTAATATTAGATGGGATGACTCACACCTGACAGTAAAATCATTCAGAGCCGGTCCATGCTCCGTCTCATCCCCTTCAAGAAGACTGACCAAAGCAGTATCGTCAGCATATTTCATCAAGTGGCGCCCTGGGAACCGGCTCTGGCAGCTGTCTGTATACAGTATGTATAGTATTGGTGAAAGAACACTGCCCTGTGGTGTTCCAACTGAAGTAGTGCGCACCTCAGAGAGTGTGTTGCCAACTCGTACCTGCTGAGACCTATCAGTTAGGAAGTTGGTGATCCATGTGATAAGCATAGCATCAAGTCCAAAGTCTCCTCTCAGTCTGTCTGCGAGGACCAACGGATTGATTGTGTTAAATGCAAAGGAGAAATCTGCAAACATGATACGCACATGGGTTTTACTGCCCTCCAAATGTACATACACCAGATGTAAGAGCGAAAGAATGGCACCATCTGTCCCTCTCCCTGTACGGTATGCAAATTGGAGGGGGTCAAGAAGGTGTCTGGTGGTGTTGATTATGTACGCCTTGATGATCTTTTCAAGAGATTTAATCAAGAGAGAGGTAAGAGAGACAGGTCTGCGATCATTTGATGCAGACGGATGAGAGGTTTTTGGGACAGGTACCACAATAGATTTTTCCCATAAAGATGGAATTTCCAATGTATCCAGGGACCGCTGAAAGAGAGAGCAGAAGACACTGCTCAGCTGAGTGGAACAGTGTTTCAAGACACGACCACTTATGTTATCAGGCCCCGGGCTCTTTTGTGCTCCAGCGCTTTTGAACACTCGTTGTACGACTTCCTCATCGATGACAAGCAGCGCTCTTGGTTGCCATGACGTCCTCCTTCAGACAAGCCAGGGGAGCTGGGGCGACCCCTATTTCAAAGCGGGTGAAGAACTTGTTTAGTTCATTGGCTGTAGAGAGGCGCACCATCTAGTCCAGGCAGGGATCGATACGTTGCCTACCTTTGAAGGGGGCGCCATATTCTTAACTTCTTAGGGAGCGGCCCCCAGAGGTGACGGTTTTGGAGAGTCTGGCGTGCCCAAAGTAAAATGCCTCCCACTCAGGCCCAGAAAATAGGATATGCACATACTTAGTACTATTGGATAGGAAACACTCTGAAGTTTCTAAAAGTGTTAACATAATGTCTGTGAGTATAACAGAACTCATTTAGCTGGCAAAAAACAGAGAAAAAAACCATCCAGAAATCAGTTTCTGGTGACCTTTGGCTCTGTTAGACACACTCCCTATTGAATACATTCATTACCAGGACTGAGACTGCAGTACCTATGGCTTCCACTAGATGTCAGCAGTCTATATACAAAGACTCAGAGAGATTGGAGTAAGCATTGCGAATAGGTACAGGAAATGGCATGGGGACCTGAAATGTCAACAAGTTTTCTCGGGCGCGAGTCTGGCTGGAGCGCCCCACTTTATTTTACTTATATAAGGTATAGGTGACCATCCGAGTGAAATATTATCGCTAATATTCATAAAAGGATAGCTAAGGATGCATTTGAACTGGTATTTGATTTGTTTAGGAAAAGTTTATAGGTATATTTGAACGCGTTCTCTTCACGTTTCAATGGGCGATTCGACGTTGGATTTTCTGAACATAATGCACCAACCAAACTGAGATTTATGGATATAATACATGACTTTTTTCAAACAAAAGAACCATTGGATGTCTTCGTTGGACACTTGGGAAGCCCTCAGCAGAGGTTCTTCAAAAGGTAAGGGATTTGTTTTCGCTGTGAAATGTGTTGTGTGAACCGCGATGGTTTATGAATTTATGCTAATGCAGAAATATTGGAGGTGCTACCCTCAAACAATCAAATGTTGTGCTTTCGCCATAAAGCATTTTTGAAATCTGACAACGCTGTGATATTGCCAAGAAGCAGAGCTTTTGATGACTATGCAACACTTGTATATTGATGAATGTTTAATAATTCAACTTTTGGATTTTGAATTTGGTGCCTTGCATTTCACCGGGTAGTGTCGGGAGTGCACTGCTCCCCTAAGTAGTTAATGTCCAACCAGGCAGACCGAGAGTCTCCCTGTAACATTATCTGTTGCACCTTATCCTTGTACTTGCATCTCACCTTTTTGCTCTCTTTGTTCACCTCTCTCTCCCTCTTTTCTTTCGAGGGGATTCCCAGAGGCAAACACTTGTTTCTTCTTATTAAGCAACACTTTCAATTCTTTGGTCACCCATGGTTTGTTAGGAAATCTTACATGTTTTTTTGGGGAACACAGAATTCAATATAGCTAGATATTACTTTAGTCAACTCATTCAGGTCTGTTGATGATTCTTCCAATACACTCCAGGAGGAACAACCAAAGCATCCCTACAATTGATCAATACTATTATTGTCCAACACCTGTATTTTTTTTCTATTACCTTCTCCCTTTTTAGTGGTCGTAGAAAAACAGTTATGATCCGATCCACCCAGTTGAGGTCTGGCCATGGATGAAAACGCTTTGGGGATCGAGCCGTAACATAACTCAATGATCTTATTTTTCCTTGTTAGACAATTCACATACTGGGTGTAAGTACTCAAAGTGTGCTTAAGAGTACAGCTATTGAAATCCCCCATGATGCTTCTGGGGAAATTGCATCAAGCTCTTGAGTGAGGTTAAAATGTTTGCTCTTGGATGGATATAAACAACTGTCAGAAAAAGTAAACTTCCCGGAAATGAATAAAGGGAAGTGACTGATCGTAGACAACACACTCCCTTCAACATGCATACTGCAAACAGACCAAACTCATCTGGTCTCCTCTTCTCATCTTTGGTTGATGCGAAAAAACTAACTTTGTGGCACTCAGAAACTACCCATCATCGGATTACTTTCGATTTTTAGAAAGTGTTTTATTCAATTATTTAGATCAATGGTGAGCTCACCCGTGATGTGATGAATTGTAAATAGTAATTACTATTAGCTAATTGATTTTGTGGTTTCTGTCAGCTGAGAGTGAGCTAAATATGACCGCTTGTGTTATGTCAATCTTTCCTCAGTTAGCGTTAGGACTAATGTAGCCTACATTTTCAGGTTTGGATGATTGTGTCATGCTGTCACTACTTCTGTGAATGTCTGAACATTGTATCCAAAAATAAACTAGTCACATTCAGGACATTGCAGAGTAAGGACTGTGTTTGTGCTAAATGTTTCTGTGAAAAAACAGTGTAGCTAGCTCAAACGCTGACTGCTGGGTCAATCGAAACTGGACGTTCTAAATAAGCATTCTAATCACCTAATCGGTTTGAGCGTACGCTGCAAGGACCACAATAGAAGGATCACACCCTTTTGTTGGTACGTGTCAAACGGTTAAGAGGAGATGACCACTCCACTCAAATTTCAGTGTCAACTCTCTGATATGAACTGAAGCCATGTGTCTCATGTGCCCTCTTATCCATTGGCACATTGAATGTTTACTCTTCAAGCATTGTGAATAGCCCTGTCAATTTTCTCTCATTACTGTATGTAGAGTCAACCACATACACAAACACAATCACATTATTACAAATCAGTGTGATTTTAATGCTTGCTTGGACTAGCTCATTCTTAGCTCTTTTGTCTAACTGTGTCAAATCCTGTCCTGCCCTCAGTGGAAGAGTAGAGCCCTTCTCCAACACCATCCATCCATGATGAGCCTGTCCTGCACTGAAGCCTCTGAACACCTCAACTCATGCCTCATACCCTCATTTTATCACTGCTGTGATACCTTCACAACACTGTAAGTAGCCCTCATTCACACTCCCATAATATGCTACTATAAATATCTTTATTAAATGTTTTAGGTTAAAATAGTTTGAAACACACTTTGTCGTCTTTGTGCGGTCCACGCCTATACCGTGGGTCTCCCACTCTCAATTTGTCAAGTCACCAATCTCCACCGTTTTTGATAGTGTACAGTTGTACTCACAAATGGACATGCAGTGGTGGTGCAGCTTGTTCCTGCAGCCCTCCTCACACACAGTCAGACTCTCCTCGTCCAGCATGTCCAACAGACAGATAGGACACATCTGCTCCTCCTCATCCTTCAGATTACTGACAGAGAGGGAAAGATGGATAGAGAGAAATCGATGAAGGGAAAGAAAGAGGGATGAAGAAAGACATGGGAGATAGGGACAAAGGGAGAGAGAGCGAGAGAGAGTGAGAGCAAGAGAGAGCACAAAAGAGCGCGAGAAGAGCACGAGAGAGAGCGCAGAGAGAGAGGTACAGGGGAAAGAAATATTAAGAGACAGAGACGGAAAATGAAAGGAAAGATACATATAAAGGAACATTTTCGGTTCTCCAAAGACTCAGTGTACTGTTAATGTAAATCTAAAACATCTATCAAAACATGTATCAAAGTACAACTTGGACGTATTCAAGGGCCTTCTGGCAAAATAGGTTTTACTGTACAACTACTGTACCTGGTGTATCTGTGTGCATTGTGTGTGATTGACTGTTCACGTGCATGCGTGTCTACTCTACCTGCTCTCGTTGCTGTTGGCGCTGGAGGTGCTGGATGGACAGGACGTGTGGGGGTTAGAAATGCGCGACACAAACTTCTGGATGGTGTTGCGCGATGGCGCCTTGATGCGCGAACTGCGGCGATTGTGATACTTCTGGAACAAGCTCTCCACCTGGACGACATGGAGATAATGCTACAGTTAGACGCTGATCTTGGGTCAGTTTAGCATTTTCCCCACTTATGATTAAGGCTAGGATTGGGGCAGAGGAAGATGATCCTAGATCTGTACCTAGGGGAAACTTCACCCCGGAGCCAGTTTACCATAGAGGTCAACCTTAACCATCATGAAGTATCTACGTATATCTAACGTGCTTTCAATACAGTGCAAGTCACTGAAAGTTATCCTCAATGTAAATGGACATATGCGACCTGATTCAGGAAACTAGACGTATGTCACAAGTCACGACTTCACAGGAGAGCTGTTTGAACTTAAAAAAAATATATATTTTAATAAAAATGCATTTTTTGGGCAGAAATGCCTTCACGAACATGTGAACTTTCATGTGCATTTATAACAAACTTGAATGCCATCTGTAAGTACGAATAAAATTGCTAAATTACGAGCCTTGTTGGTTAAGCCACAGAAAAAGTCAGCAACCTTCCCATTATCCATGATCGGCTGAGATAATGAGTGGGCTGGACATGCCGAGAGACGAGTTTGGATTGGTCTGCCATATATAGGGCTTCTGTCTATTTGAGCTGGTCAGTGTGTGTTGGTAATCCTGTCGAACACAGCTTTAAAAAAAATGTATTGTGTAGTGGAGCTGCATAGCTAAGTGTCCACTCTCTGGGGGATCAAGTTTTGAAATCAGTGGAATTAGAGTATGATAGCTAAAGAGATGGAGAAAACACCTGTCTCCGGATTACATCTTCAAACAAAGGGCAACTGTGTCATGGCATCCATGACTGGGAGACGTGTCCATCATGCATGATGATGTATACAGGTAAAATATCAGAATTTTAAGATATTACATGTTTTTAATTTTGACAGAAAGTGGCTTCATTTCAAGCTAAAGTGTACTGTTAGCTAGCTAGCTAACGTTAGCTGGCTGGCTCCCTAACTGATGTTATTTGTATCCCAGAGCTGTTTGCTTTGCTAGTTAGAGCCTAATTTTAGCTAGCTAACATTGAACCTGGTTGGTTAGCTCCCAGCATATTCATGCAGTGTAGTAACGACATGATTTGGCACTATGTTCATTGTTGTTTAACTAGCTAACATTAGCTGGCTGGCTCGTTAGCTATCGTTACATGACATGTGTGATTTTACACGTTGTTTACCTAGCTAGGTTCATTGTTTACCTAGCTAGCTACATGTCTTAAGCCAAAGTGTACATCACGTGTTGGAAACGGCCGGTGTCAGTAAACGTCTGCAAAGAAGCGTAATGAAATTGTTGACAGCAGAGCTGGTTAGACTGTTTTCATGTTTTCCATAGGTAAACAAATCATCGGCCAGAGCGTCAAGTGTGCGCTCTGAACGCTCCGAGGGAGAAACAAGATGGGTGGGGCTAAAGTTTAAGAGGGTGTGAATGATTTTGAATGGGTGTGGACAAAGAGGATCTTTTCACTAGATACCAACATTCAAAGGCCATTTTCTCAAAAGTGAGTTTACAAGTTTATCAATTTTCAAAGAAGAATTAGTTTCCCATTGTTCCCCAACAATGCAGTATGATATACCATTTTGTCTCTACTTTAATCCAATGTAAAAAACACCATTTCAAATTTTGCTACATAAGACCGAATCCAGGTGGTGAGTCACATATTCTAAAATTGACATATTCTGTCTCTTAAGTTTTTAGAAAATTGGTCATTACAAACACTGGGTTCAACAAATCATGTATACCCCTTTCACAGTATTGTGCTGACCCGAACCATACTGTGCTGGCACGGATATTGCCTTTCCACATTGTCCTGTCCAGCACAGTTCCAGCACTATGAAATATACAGATTAGTTAGAGGGCATGTCGGTTGGTTGCTGAAAGGTTACCTCAAAGTTTTTTAGGCTTTTCCTCCAGAGCACAGGGTCTGAGGACTCCAGCTGGAAGACTCTGAGCATGACGAAGAGGACGTGGATACAGAACGCCCCTCGGCCACAGCTACAGGTCTACAGAGAGGGGAGGATGAACGCAGACCGGGGGTTACTCACGAATGTATGTGTATATACATACAGTGGTCACATACACATTATGGTCGCATGCACATGCACGTGCTCATAAATTGCTACACAGACACACAAGCATACACAGATGAAAAAACACATCTACAGCAACTTCCCTTTTTCAACAGAACACTCAGTAAAAAAAAATCACTCAGGAGAGCCCAATTTAATCTACAAAGATTAAGGATCATTGGGGGCAGTCCAAATGGCACCGTAGTCCACATATAGTGCACTACTTTTGACAAAAGTAGTGCACTATATAGGAAGCAGGGTGCCATTTAGGACGTAGACCTTCAGTAAGAGGCAATGGAGCTCTACATCAATCCAGCTCTATAGTAGCAAATGGCTGGGTAAACAAAACAAGCTGGCCAATGTACAAGTAAAGTCAATTCTTAACTTCTTAGGGAGCGGCAGCTGAGGTGTCGGTTTTGGAGAGTCTGGCGTGCCCAAAGTAAAAGGCCTGCCACTAAGGCCCAGAAACTAGGACACATTGCCTCATTTTGAACCCCTCCCTATTGAAAACAGCTATATGGGAGTAAGATTGCAGAGCCTATTGCTTCCACTGGATGTCAACAGTCTCTAGACAGTGTTTGGTGATGTTAGGTTGCTCTGGATGGTAATAGAAGAAGAATTTCGAACTAGTCACCGGATGTAAACAGAAGAGGAAGCGCGTTCACGGGCTCGCGCGCGCAGTGGTTTTTTCCTTTCCTATCGTTTATAATCCGGTTGAAATATTATAGTAAATATACAAAAGTGTTCCTAAGGATACATTATGAATGATGTTTGATTGTTCTTGGACAAGTGTATAGGTATAATGTGAACGCGTTCTCTTCACGGTTCAAAGGGCGACTCAACGGTGGATTTTATGATCATAACGCGCCAACCAAATGGAGATTTATGGATATAATAAATGACTTTTTCTAACAAAAGAAGCATGGTTTGTCTTCGTTGGACACTTGGGAAGCCCTCAGCAGAAGTTCTTCGAAAGGGATTTTATATTAGCGATTTTATGCGTTTTGTGAGACCCGTGTTGGGTTATGGATTTATGCTAATGCGTAAATATTAGAGGTGCTACCCTCAAACAATCAAATGTTGTGCTTTCGCCGTAAAGCCTTTTTGAAATCTGACAACGCTGTGATATTGCCAAGAATCAGAGCTTTTGATGACTATGCAACACTTGTATATTGATGAATGTTTAATAATTCAACTTTTGGATTTTGAATTTGGCTAAACACATTTCACCGGGTAGTGTCGCTAGTAGACCACTCCGTAAGTAGTCAAGGGATACTTCAGGATTTTGGCAATGAGGCTCTTTATCTACTTCTCCAGAGTAAGTGGAACTCATGAATATCTTTTTTTTTATGTCTTTGCAAGCAGTTTAAAGGAAGTTGCTAACTAGCGTTAGCGCAATGACTGGAAGTCTATGGTAACTGCTAGCATGCTAGTAGATACCATACACTTCTAGTCATTGCGTTAACACTAGTTAGCATTGGCTTTGGAAACTACCTCTTAACTTCCTTCATACTGGATGCAGAGACATACAAATGGTATCCATGACTTCATCTGACTGTGGAAGTAGATCAAATCAAATCAAATGTTATTTGTCACTTGCGCCAAATACAACAGGTGTAGACCTTACCTTGAAATGCTTACTTACAAGCCCTTAACCAACAATGCAGTTCAATAAATAGAGTTAAGAAAATATGTACTAAATAAACTAAAGTAAAAATAAAATAAAAAGTAACAAGAAAATTACATAACAATAACGAGGCTATATACAGGGGGTACCAGTACCTGTTAAGATGTCTTTTCGACCTAGACTTGGCGCTCCCGGTACCGCTTGCCTTGCGGTAGCAGAGAACAGTCCATAACTTGGGTGACTGGAGTCTTTGACCATTTTTTGGGCCTTCCTCTGACACCGCCTAGTGTAAAGGTCCTGGATGGCAGGAAGCTTGGCCCCAGTGATGTACTGGGTGTACGCATTACCCTCTGTAGCGCCTTACTGTCAGATGTTGAGCAGTTGCGATACCAGGCGGTGATGCAACCGGTCAGGATGCTCTCGATGGTGCAGCTGTAGAACGTTTTGAGGATCTGGGGACCCATGCCAAATCTTTTCAGTCTCCTGTGGGAGCCCTCTTCACGACTGTCTTTGGACCATGTTAGTTCATTTTCTGATGTGGACACCAATGAACTTGAAACTCTCGACCCGCTCCACTACAGCACCGTCTATGCGAATATGGTCCATGATCAGCTTGTTTGTATTGCTCACATTGAGGGAGAGGTTGTTGTCCTGGCACCACACTGCCAGGTCTCTGACCTCCTCCCTATAGGCTGTCTCATCGTTGTCAGTGATTAGACCTACCACTGTTGTGTCGTCAGAAAACGTAATGATAGTGTTTGGAGTTGTGCTTGGCCACGCAGTAGTAGGTGAACAGAGAGTACAAGAGGGGACTAAGCACACACCTCTGAAGGGCCCCAGTGTTGAGGATCAGCGTGGCAGATGTTTTGTTGCTTACACTTACCACCTGGGGTAAGGAAGTCCAGGATCCAGTTGCAGAGGTAGGTGTTAAGTCCCAGGGTCATTAGCTTAGTGATGAGCTTGTGGGCACTATGGTGTTGAACGCTGAGCTGTAGTCAATGAATAGCATTCTCACATAGGTGTTCCTTTTGTCCAGGTGGGAAAGGGCAGTGTGGAGTGCGATAGAGATTGTGTCATCTGTGGATCTGTTGGGGCGGTATGCGAAGTGGAATGGGTCTAGTGTTTCCGGCATGATGGTGTTGATGAGCCATAACCAGCCTTCCAAAACACTTCATGGCTACCGACGTGAGTGATACGGGGCGGTAATCATTTAGGCACGTTACCTTCACTTTCTTGGGCACAGGGACTATGGTAGTCTGTTTGAAACATGTAGGTATTACAGACTCGGTCAGGGAGAGGTTGAAAGAAGACACTTGCCAGTTCGTCCATGCATGCTTGGCGTATACGTCATGGTAATCCGTCTGGCCCAGCAGCTTTGTGAATGTTGACCTGTTTAAAGGTCTTGCTCACATCAGCTACGGAGAGCGTGATCACACAGTCGTCAGTAACAGCTGGTGCTCTCATGTATGCTTCAGTGTTGATTGCTTCGAAGCGAGCATAACAGGCATTTAGCTCGTCTGGTAGGCTCGCGTCACTGGGCAGCTTGTGGCTGGGTTTCCCTTTGTAGTCTGTAATACTTTGCAAGCCCTGCCACATCCGACGAATGTCGTGTCTTTGGCATCATTAAATTGAATCAAATCAATTCTCTAATTATTATTACATGATTAAACTAATCATGTAAATGTAATTAACTAGGAATTCGGGGCACCAAGGAAAATCTTCAGATTGCAAAATTATAATTTTCTTAATATAACTTTTCAGATATTTTAATATCTGATCAATTAGTCTTCTAATTAATGAATTATTCTTTACCTCACGTTAGTCTCATTCCAAACGTCGTAAATTGTTGGTTGTCTGCTCGAACCCAGCCTTTACTATGAATCATCCATACGCCAATTGTCTTAATCATTTATTTACTAACTAACGAAATAATCACAGAAATGCATAAACAAACAAACAGTAGATATGGTTACAAGGAAATGATAGGGGAGGTTCCCTAGTGGGCTAAGCCGATATGACGGCTTGGTGGACAAAGGGAAGTGGGTGTGGAATGAGAAGGTCAGGAAAGACAAAAGAAAAAAAAAGACACTACACAGTTGATAATTATATTAATTGAAATGCTAATCCTTTGCACATGAACGCTCATTCATTCAGGAATAATTGCAATTCATATATATTTACACTCAGTGTGTCGTCGTGATTTCTGTTGTAATCATCCGTCTTTCTGTTGGAAAGTTCATCCGCACGTCTCTCTGCTTCGTGGTTAGAATTGATACTTCAGAGTACCATTCTGAAATGTTCTTATAGAATAGATGTTTCGGCGGTTATCAGTCCTCGCATGCAATGGTACAAAATTTCTAGCTGCAGACTAGTAATTAGTATCTAAGATTTGCTCATATTCTGTCGGGATCGATAGTCTCAGAGTGTAACCATTTCCACCCATGTAGCCAAGGCTCCACGTGGTTTGGTTAGGAATTCAAAAACCATTACAACCTTAGCTTATACTGAGGTGTTTGTGGTCTCTACTCAAACCTTCGCCCCCTCGGTGATCGAGGTACGCATGGTCTCAAGAGGATTTCTTCAGGTGGGGGTTTTATTCGGAATAGTAGAAAAGGGCTGTCCCATGAGCCAGATCATGTCTATGTTCATGGGGGCGGGCCAATGACTTAGTTAAACTTTAAAGGTTAACAGTTTAAAATCACATTAGATAATTTCACAAATAGTTTAATCTTTACTCATCAATTTTACACAATAATTAGACCAAACTCATAACAGAGGCTCCTGTATAAACAGAGTTATGGTAATGTGGCTGTTCTGTCTTTCATGAGGTCACAAACATGAAACAAAATGGACCGGCTTCTCTACCGACCATTTACACATTCTCCAAAACATGGATATTGTTCAGTTCTCAAGTTCTGGGATGTAGAAGAAGTTCCTTTGTTCTCTCTATGTGTCTCTTTCTGCATGGCCAGGAGGAGAGAGTCCCCTTCAGGAATTTACGACCTAACAGAACCTGGGTGTAGGAGGGAAGAGAGGGGGAAGCCACTCGTGTCATGACGTGGCCCCCACCGGCTCTGACGCTCTGACACGAGCATCAGAGCCGGTGTTGTAGGATGCAATCGTAGTCCTGTATTGACGCCTTGCCTGTTTGATGGTTCATCTGAGGGCATAGCGGAATGTCTTATAAGCTTCCAGGTTAGAGTCCCGCTCCTTGAAAGCGGCAGCTCTAGCCTTTAGCTCAGTGCGGATGTTGCCTGTAATCCATGATTTCTGGTTGGGATATGTGCGTACGGTCACCATGGGTAGGACATCGTTGATGCACTTGTTCATGAAGCCCAGTGACTGAGGTGGTATACTCCTCAATGCCATTGGATGAATCCCGGAACATATTTCAATATGTGCTAGCAAAACAGTCCTGTAGCATAGCATCTGCATCATCTGACCACTTCTGCATTGAGCGAGTCACTTTTACTTCCTGATTTCGTTTTTGCTTGTAATCAGAATCATGGTCAGATTTGCCAAATGGAGGGCAAGGGAGAGCTTTGTATATGTCTCTGTGTGTGGAGTAAAGGTGGTCTAGAGTTTTTTAAATTCTGGTTGCACATGTTACATGCTGGTAGAAATGAGGTAAAACGAATTTTAAGTTACCCTGCATTAAAGTCTCCAGTACTAGGAGCGCCGCTTCTGGATGAGCATTTTCTTGTTTGCTTATGGCCTTATACAGCTGGTTGAGTGCGGTCTTAGTGCCAGCATCGGTCTGTGGTGGTAAATAGATGGCTACGAATAACATAGATATGAACTCCCTTGGTAGATAGTGTGGTCTACAGCTTATCGTGAGGTATTCTACCTCAGGCGAGCAATACTTTGAGACTTCTTCAATATTAGACATCGCGCACCAGCAGATATTGACAAAGACACATACCCCCGCACCTCGTCTTACCAGATGTAGCTGCTCTGTCCTGCCGATACACAGAAAACCCAGCCAGCTCTATATTATCCGTGTCGTCATTCATCCACGACTCGGTGAAACATAAGATATTACAGATTTTATTGTCCCGTTGGTAGGATAATCTTAAATCGTAGATCGTCCAGTTTATTTGCAAATGATTGCACATTGGCCAATAGTACGGAGGGTAGTGGTGGTTTACCTACTTTTACAAGGCACCCCACCCTCCTGACCCTTTTTCTCTATCTTTTCTTCACGCTAATGACTGGGATTTGGGCCTGGTCTCGAGAAAGCAGCATATCCTTTGCTTCGTTATAGACTCATAAAAAAAAAAAAAAAAAAACTTTGTCCAGTTCAAGGTGAGTAATCACTGTTCTGATGTCCAGAAGCTCTTCTTGGTCATAAGAGACGGTAGCAGCAACAATATGTGCAAAATAATTTACAAACAATGCAAAAAAAAAAAAAAAATAGCACAGTTGGTTTGGAGCCCGTAAAACAGCAGCCATCCCCTCCGGCGACATTATAACAATGGAATAAAGGGCTTCATTCCAAGTGTCCCTTTAAAACTGAAATATATTGCTGTAAATGCAATTTGGTAAAAGTTGGGGTCCTTGTTGCAGCTTAGCCTCAATCTTGCCAGACAGTTGGAATCTCGCAAACTTGCATCAGCTAAATCAAACCGACACAAAAGGCCCAATGCCAACTAGCTACTTATACATTAGAAAGAACTGTATAAGCATAATAGGCAATATGGTGACCTTGTCTTCTGATAGGCTCGGTGAAATTGCTGTAATATTGAACACCTATCCAATAATTGAGGGTAGAGGGAGTCGATTTGAAATTGAGCGTGAGTCTTTTAATTCTGTCTAATCCTTTTTCATTGGTCTGAGTGAACTGCGAGCACTTCTTACCTGTGGGCCAATGAACACCCTGTATTTGTTGTCAGGGCTGTCTCCTCCAATCAGGAAGGAGTTGGGGCCTATCTGCTGCAGTAGGTAGAGGCGGGCCCTCATGACCTTGTTGACACGGCGACTAGTCTCCTCGGGACTGTAGGGGGAGAATCCGTCTGGGGAGGGCACCCGGCGAGGGGGCGTCACCCTGCCACTCTGAACCTACACAAAAACAACAAATCAACAACAAAATTACATCAACATTAGATCAAGACAGCCTCAGAGAAAAACTAGTCTTCATCCTCTCCCATTCATAGTTATATGGGCTTACTGTAATGTCTAATAAATAGTCACTTAGGACTTCACCCAAAGTGAAGAGGGTTAATATCTAATCAATAGTATATTATTATAAAATGTCTTGCATTCTCGTGTTTATTTAACTCACATCAAAGTTCATCGTAGTTCTTTTATTTAATTAAATCTATATTATTATTATTATTATTATCACTGCATTCTTGGGAAAGAGCTATGAAGTCACGGTAAGAATTTCCCTTTACTGTTGTATCCTGTGCACGTGGCGAATAAACTTTGAAACTTGAAACTATATGTCTATGCATTCAAATACTATGAAGTACGCTTAAACACGTAGCTGATGTTCTCATATGTACTTGTGTGCATGCTACGAATGTGTGTGTGGCGACTCACTGGCACGGGCGAGGCCCTCTTCCTGTGCACCCCAGGGGACTCAGGCTTCCCGCAGGCCCTGCCAGAGGAAGAGGAGGAGGAAGAGGGGGGTCCGGGGGAGGGGCTGCAACGGCCACCGCTCTGCTGGGGGGAAGCGCTGGTGGGCGTGTCGGATTCATCCTCGGCCCCCTTGCAGCCTGACTCGCTCCCGTCTGGTCGCAGGGGACGGGCTTCACCACCTGAGGGTCGGGAGAGGGAGTGGGACGTCAGTATGTGATTTGGGGTTAGGCCAAATGAGGGCCAAATGACAGAGTTACATTACAGTGGCTAAATGCAAAATCCGGCCAAAACTCTATTCCCTTGCCACTCCTGTAGATCTTAGAGAATTGGCAAAGTGGAAGCATTATGGTGACATTCCACAGTTGTATCAAGTTGGCTGGATGGCCTTTGGGTGCTGGACCATTCTTGATACAAACTGTTGAGTGTGAGAAATCCAGCAGCGTTGCAGTTCTTGAGACAAACCGGTGTGCCTGATACCGACTACCATACCCCGTTCAAAGGCACTTAAATCTTTTGTCTTGTCCATTCTCCCTCTGAATGGCACACAGTGGCCAGACTAGAGGTCAATTTAGAAGTCAGCAGCAACAGCATCCGCTGTGAAAGACTGGCTGCAATTTAATTGTGCAATGCTCAGAGTTTGAAAATGTCCAATTCCCTTAGTCTGCTAGATTTCACTTAGTCATATAAAAAGAAATCCTTATTTCAAAGCATTAACAGTATCATAGTCTTTAGTGGAGTAGGGAATATTTGATAGTCGCTTGTATCTATAATGTAGTGTGACACAGTAAGCAAAGCACATATGTACTGTATGTGTTGTTCTGTGATGTTTATGTGTGTATCTGTTTGTATACTTCATGTGAGTAACATTCCTGTATGTGAGTGTATATTTATACATGTGGAGATACGTGGATTTATTTGTTAATGTGCGGACATACGAGGGCTTATCTTTATATGCATTTGGACGTACATGTTTATATACAGTTGAAGTCGGAAGTTTACATACACCATAGCCAAATACATTTAAACTCAGTTTTACATTCATTCCTAGTAAAAATGCCCCGTCTTAGGTCAGTTAGGAGCACCACTTTATTTTAAGAGTGTGAAATGTCAGAATAATAGTTGAGAGAATTATTTATTTCAGCTTTTCTTTCTTTCTTTCAACACATTCCCAGAGGCTCAGAAGTTTACATACACTCAATTAGTATTTGGTAGCATTGCCTTTAAATAGTTTAACTTGGGTCAAATGTTTCGGGTAGCCTTCCACAAGCTTCCCACAATAAGTTGGGTGAATTTTGGCCCATTCCTCCTGACAGAGCTGGTGTAACTGAGTTAGGTTTGTAGGCCTCCTTGCTCGCACATGCTTTTTCAGTTCTGCTCACAAATTTTCTAAAAGGATTGAGGTCAGGGCTTTGTGATGGCCACTCCAATACCTTGACTTTGTTGTCCTTAAGCCATTTTGCCACAACTTTGGAAGTATGCTTGGGGTCATTGTCCATTTGGAAGACACATTTGCAACCAAGCTTTAACTTCCTGACTGATGTCTTGAGATGTTGCTTCAATATATCCACATAATTTTATTTTCTCGTGATGCCATCTATTTTGTGAAGTGCACCAGTCCCTCCTGCAGCAAAGCACCCCCACAACATGATGCTGCTTCACGGTTGGGATGGTGTTCTTTGGCTTGCAAGCCTCCCCATTTTTCCTCCAAACATAACAATGGTCATTATGTCCAAACAGTTTGATTTTTGTTTCATCAGACCAGAGGACATTTCTCCAAAAAGTACAATCTTTGTCCCCATGTGCAGTTGCAAACCATAGTCTGGCTTTTTTTATGGCGGTTTTGGAGCAGTGGCTTCTTCCTTGCTGATCGGCCTTTCATAGATACTTTTGTACCTGTTTCCTCCAGCATCTTCACAAGATCCTTTGCTATTGTTCTGGGATTGATTTGCACTTTTCGCACCAAAGTATGTTCATCTCTAGGAGACAGAACGAGTCTCCTTCCTGAGCGGTATGACGGCTGCGTGGTCCCATGGTGTTTATACTTGCGTACCATTGTTTTTACAGATGAACGTGGTAACTTCAGGCGTTTGGAAATTGCTCCCAAGGATGAACCATTTAAAAAAATAAAAATCTGAGGTCTTGGCTGATTTCTTTTCATTTTCCCACGATGTCAAGCAAAGAGGCACGGAGTTTGAAGGTAGGCCTTGAAATACATCCACAGGTACACCTCCAATTGACTCAAATTATGTAAATTAGCCTATCAGAAGCTTCTAAAGCCATGACATCGTTTTCTGGAATTTTCCAATCTGTTTAAAGGCACAGTCAACTTAGTGTATGTAAACTTCTGACCCACTGGAATTGTGATACAGTGAATTCTAAGTGAAATAATCTGTCTGTAAACACTTTTTGGAAAAATTACTTGTGTCATGCACAAAGTCAATGTCCTAACCGACTTGCCCAAACGAAAGTTTTTTAACTAGACGTGTGGAGTGGTTGAAAAACACGTTTTAATTACTCCAACCTAAGTGAATGTAAACTTCCGACTTCAACTGTATATGCTTCTGTGGTTGTGGGTGTGTGTGTCTCAGTGTGTGTGTGTGTGTCCCAGTGTGTGTGTGTGTGTGTGTGTGTGTAGGGCTGGCACAAGTACCGTATAACCATGTAACCAATGGTTATGGATGAAGACAGTCATAAAATGATATACACTACATTAACAAAAGTATGGGGACACCTGCTCATCGAACATCTCATTCCAAAATCATGGCCCCCCTTTGCTGCTAGAACAGCCTCCACTCTTCTGGGAAGGCATTCCACTAGATGTTGGAACATTGCTGCAGGGATTTTCTTCCATTCAGCCACAAGAGCATTAGTGAGGTCGGGCACTGATGTTGGGCGATTAGGCCCGGCTCACAGTCGGCGTTCCAATTCATCCGAAAGGTATTCGATGGGGTTGAGGTCAGGGCTCTGTGCAGGCCAGCCAAGTTCTTCCACACTGATCTTGACAAACCATTTCTGTATGGACCTCGCTTTGTGTTTGGTGGCATTGCCATGCTGAAACAGGAAAGGGCCTTCCCTAAACTTGGAAGCACAGAATTGTCCAGTATGTCATTGTATGCTGTAGTGTTAAGATTTCCCTTCCACTGGAAGTAAGGGGCCTAGCCTGGACCATGAAAAACAGCCCCAAACCATTATTCCTCTTCCACCAAACTTTACAGTTGGCACTATGCATTGGGGCAGATGGTGTTCTCCTGGCATCCTCCAAACCGAGATTTGTCCATCGGACTGCAAGATGGTGAAGCTTGATTTATCACTCCAGAGAACGTGTTTACACTGCTCCAGAGTCCAATGGCGGCAAGCTTTATAGCCCACTGCAGCCAACGATTGGCGTTGAGCATGGTGATTTTAGGCTTATGTGCGGCTGTTAGGCCTTAGAAACCCATTTCATGAAGCTCCCAACTAACAGTTATTGTGCTGATGTTGCTTCCAGAGGCAGTTGGGAACTCGCTAGTGTTGCAACCGAGGACAAACGATTTATGCGCTACGTGCTTCAGATCTCACCGGTCCCGTTCTGTGAGCTGGTGTGGCCCGCGGCTGAGCCGTTGTTGCTCCTAGACGTTTCCACGTCACAATCACAGCACATACAATTGACCTGGGCAGCTCTAGCAGGACAGAAATTTGACGAACTGACTTGTTGGAAAGGTGGCATCCTGTGACGATGCCATGTTGAAAGTCACTGAGCTCTTCAGTAAGGCCATTCTACTTTCAATATTTTTTGTTGGGGTCTGTTGTATCTCGAGCTCTGTAGTATACATTTGTATACATAGTGTATATATTTATTTTAACGAACAGCTGACTGAAGACGGGACGGCCAGGCATTCGTGCAGTCAAGCCCGTTTCTACGCTAACATGGAGTCTTAACAACATGATGAAACTTTGTTGCTCCTTGATAAAACAAGAAACTAGCCAACAAGTCTTCGGTTGCCTAGGCAATGCTCCCGACAAGCACAGTCGTCACAAGTTACCACAGCCACAAAATCACAAGGCCCGCCTACTCAACCAATGTGTGATGATGCGTATGCCGGTTTACGGTTCTCGGGCAACGACCAAAATCAGATGGGGGGGGATGTGATGACGTGTATGATGACCGGTTTGTAGGGGCAGACAAGAGACATACATTTCTTCTAAATGCAAAGTGGTAATTGGATGTCTTATTCAAACTCAGCTTGCAAGCTTATCATAATGTTTGCCTTTACTCATTCAGCGGTTCCTCCTTTAAAAGTTGCTTCATACTGCGGCACCCTTGTGGGGTGCTGCAGCATTCTGTGGCACGTTATCTATTTGTCAACCATTTTTTCTGTTATTGCTAGTTTGACCACCAGCGGGCATCTTTGAGAAGCATTTGATAGTATTCCATATTGGCATTACCAGAGAATTTAAAACCTTTTTGGTAATAACATAGTATATGGATTGATTTTAAGAAATGTGGCTTAATAAATTTCATATGGTGTTTCTATTCAGAGAAAAACGAAACCCTCAGGGTTGCCAAAATGTATAAATTGGTGTTGGGGCCGATTGTGGCTAAAAACACTTCATCAATTGGAATCTTTAACATGTGGAAAGGGGAAGAAGTATTTTTAAGATGGAATGGAAAATATGGCGCTGTACAACATGATGGTCGAGGGTAGGCTACAGGATTGGAGGATTCTAAAATGTTTGCCTTCATTAGACAACTTTGTTCCAATATTTCTGTAATTAAAGTGATTTTTATTCCCATAATAATTCATTATGGATCCATAACTAAATCAACATCTGCATTTTGAAAGAGTATATTTATAATTATTTTATTAATGAAATGTGTTTATTTGTTTATTAGGCTACTGTGCAGTCTACAATACATACTGTAGTAAACATGGGAAAGTGACTAATTCCTTACATAAGGGAGAGCAGGTCATGTCTGTACTACAGAATGCAGGGCACGCGGGAGACCAGTATTATTTCACAGTTGTGATGTCTTCACTATTATAAAAAATAGAAAATATAGAAAAATCCTGGAATGAGTAGATGTGTCCAAACTTTTGACTGTATTTGCGTAATTAATAAATAATACATTTGTATTCATATTACGTTTTTTTTATTCCAAGAAAAACGAAAAACCCTCTGGGTTTCCATTAGGATGGGATGGAAAATATGGCGCTGTACAACGTGACTGTAGGCAGTACAGTATTGGGCTATTTAGCTAAAGAATCCCCGCAGGCCACGAGGAAGGAGTAGGCTGTCCTTATAAATAAGAATTTGTTCTTAACTGACTTGCCTAGTTAAATAAAGGTTACACTAAGAGCATAACATTTCTGCACCTTGATTTTCTAATTCTTGTCTAACCATTACCCAAATGGAGATTAAGTGAAAATTAAAAAAAAACAGTCCCCATGTTTGCCTCATAGCAGCGCGAAATGGTGCTAAAAATAGGTGTAGGTTTTTGCTTCTAACTTCAATATTCTCTTTAAATAAATAACACCTACACCATTTTTAACAGCACATTAGTCGAAATTAGTGAGACTCATTTCGCCTACGGTAGGCCTACAGTGTATCAAAAAATAGTTTTTTCAATGACGTGACTCTCTGCCAAAAATTACATTTAGAGGATTGGAGGACTCTAAATTAATATCTAAGGGGAATTTTCCATTAGGATCTGTGAGAATAGCTGACAATATCTAAGGGGCTTTTATATAATAAATTAATTAATAATAATCGTTTTGTTTAAAAAGTAACAATATTTTGGAGATTTCGTTTTCATTTAACCTAGAGTGAGTGAGAAAAAGGCAATTCTTGAACATGGGGTGAGACTTTCTCACTAATTTAGAAAATGGAGCCAGTTTGTTATTTATAATTATTTATTTATGGAGAAAACTAACTTGATTATTTAGCAAACATGACCTGCTTATATTCATGAAGATGATAAGCGATTGGCTTATCATCTTAATCTGCTGGCAATCTGCTGGCATCACGGCGCACAACATCAACATTGCTCTAATTACAGTCAGAAGTCAGTGGAATGCTCGGTAAGAAATGTTATATATATAAAAAAATTAAATGATCAGAACATTAACCATGTCTGTTCGCTTGTTGTGTACTGTTCTGTAGTTTCGACCCAATGATTTGTCTGACAAACAAAGAACTTTGCGTCCTGCAGGCCCAGGCATGGATCAAAGCTGGCGAGACATTCAATAATGTCATCTTCACAGAAGAATCAACCGTGGCCCTGGAGAAATTTCATCAAAATTGTTACAGAAAAAAAGGAAGATTAACTAAAGCATGAAGATGTTGATGAAGAAATGCTGTTTTGAGTTAGAAGTGTAACACTTTAGAGTACTTAAGCATCGAATACATTGCAAGTTGAGGGATTTTCACAACAGTAGCCGGGCTATAAAAAGTAAATTGTCCTGCTACTAGGAAACATTTACATGATGGGCTACATTCTTTATTGTAACCACAATGTCACACATCATTTGTATCTACCTTTCCAATTACTTTTAGAGTTTGGGATTAACAAATGTGCGCTTTATTTATTAGTTACATTGTTTCAGTTCTTTTTTTCTTTAAATGATTGTTTTATGTAGGATGCTACATTTGACCAGTTGCAATTGTAAGTAGTCCTAATAAAAATCCTACTTTATTAGGCTGTTAAGCCTCATAGCTTACCCCAGCTAGTTAAGTTATTTTATATAGGTCTAGGCTCCGAAGAAATAGACTCCAATTATGCCCTTTTGTTGTTTGTGAAGTCAAATTTAAATGAAGATTATTGTTGAAATGAATTGCTCGACTCGTGTAGGTTTTCTCCATCTGTTGGTGTGCAACAATTTGATAACAAGTTATATATATTTTCAGCACCAGCCACTGTTCACCTACTATTGATTGCGCTGCGGTTGCCACCAGTTGTTTTTTAAATTGAACCTTTATTTAACTTCAGGCTAGGGTCTATTTTTCTCAATTTCCGCCTGACTGACGTGCCCAAAGTAAACTACCTGTTGCTCAGGCCCTGAAGCCAGGATATGCATATTGAAGTTTGTAGAAATGTTAAAATAATGTAGGAGACTATAACACAATAGATATGGTGGGAGACAATCCAAAGAAAAACCAACCGGAATGTATTTTTTTTAGGTAATAAAATGAAATCTAGCTCCCAGTATGCGATTCCTATGGCTTCCACTGGGTGTCAGTAATCTTTGTTCAAGGTTTCAGGCTTGTTTCTTCCAAAATGAGGAAGAATAATGAGTTTTAGTACAAAATTATTTTATTTTATTTCACCTTTATTTAACCAGGTAGGCTAGTTGAGAACAAGTTCTCATTTACAACTGCGACCTGGCCAAGATAAAGCAAAGCAGTGCGACACAAACAGCACACAGATACACATGGAATAGAGAGAGAGAGAACAGTCTATGGCTTGAGTGGTTGAAGTCTTGAAAGATTTTCCAGGCATTCCTTTCACATCGCCTGATAGAGGTCCTGGATGGCAGGGAGCTCGGCACCAGTGATGTACTGGGCTGTCTGCACCACCCAAAACCAACTGATCAGGCCTACCACCCTTGTGTCGTCAGCAAACTTGATGATAGTGTTGGAGTCGTGCTTGGCCACGCAGTCGTGGGTGAACAGGGAGTACAGGAGGGGACTAAGCACACACCCTGTGGGGCTCCCGTGTTGAGGGTCAGCATGGTGGAGGTGATGTTGCCAACCCTCACCAATTGGGGTCGGCCAGTCAGGAAGTCCAGGATCCAGTTGCAGAGGGAGGTGTTCAGTCCCAGGGTCCTAAGCTTGGTGACAAACTTGGAGGGGACAATGGTGTTGAACGCTGAGCTGTAGTCAATTAACAGCATTCTCACATAGGTATTTATTTTATCTAGGTGGGGAAGGACAGTTTGGAGTGCAATTGAGATCGTGTCGTCTATGGATCTGTTGGGGCAGTATGCAAATCATGGTGGGTCTAGGATGTCTGGGATGATGGAGTAGATGTGTGCCATAACCAGCGTTTCAAAGCACTTCATGATTACAGATCGGAGTGCTACAGGGAAGTAGTTATTGTGGCATGAAGCCTTAGACAAGGAGAGGTTGTACATTACAGTGAATATGCCTGGCAGCATTTCTGCGCATGCTCTGAGAACGCTGCCTGGAATACCATCCGGCACAGCGGCCTTGCGAGTGTTGAGATCACCCAGTCCTCTAGGTCGGTGGGGGCCCTCACGCACGGTACGGTGTTGTTATTGTCGAGGTGTGCATGAAATGCATTGAGTTGGTCTGAAAAAGAGGCATCGTTGGGCAGATCATGGCCCTATGTGTGTGTGTGTGTGTGTGTGTGTGTGTGTGTGTGTGTGTGTGTGTATATGTGCATGTGAGTGTGTCTGCGTGATCGCGCATGTGTGTGTGTCAGGTTGCAGCAACTCACCACAGGGCCCCTCCTATTGCGTCTTTCCAGCCATTCGTGCTTCCAGGTGGGCATGCAGGTGGCTTTGAGCTTCTCTCGGATCATCCTCTCCTCAGGGCGGTCCTCAATCTTCTGCAGGCCTCGCAGGGTGTCTTTACTCTCCATGTTGCGACTACACAAAAAACACAGAGAAGGCATAGTTAAATAATACACTCTACAGAGTGGGCTTAATGTGCTAGTGTACGGATGTGGTTTGGTGAACCATGCTTACATGATGAGTAACCTTGTCTAAGACCTGAAAACTTGGAGCTTGGGAAGCTAACACATGTTGTAAACTAAAGAGCCTGCAAGTATCGGACGGTTTTCTCCACTACAATGCCGGATTCCTGACGTAATCCCTGGACCATTACTGGATGACTAATTGTCAAGGTTCGTGTGTAGCTGGTGCATGAATAGTCAGGCGCAGGAGAACAGGACTGAGTGAGCAGAGCACTTTACTCAATGAATCAAACAAACAAAATGCTAACCGCGTAATACATAACTGCATCACCTTTGACTGGTACTGATTTCCGGTCACAACTAGTAGACTTGTTTACGTGCTGCTGTGCGTTTTGTTGCTAACCTAACTTTGCTACCTGCTAGCTTTACGGTTTTTACTTTGTAATTACCGTTTATATTTTTTTATTTTTTCATTCAACTTTTTCATTCCGGACGTGTTTCGTCAGGACCTCCACCAACTGAAGCTAAGTAGTAACATTAACATGATGCCTTCTAATTGCAGTCGCTGTACTCATAATATACAGGAGAACGGTCGCCTTAAGGCGAGGATAGCTGTGCTGCAAGCCCAGCTTCAGACGCAATCGTTAGGCAAGGGAAATGTAAGTGTAGGAAAGGATGAAACAGCGTCTGTGCCACTAGTAAGTACGGATAGTCGTAGAAATCCCCTCGCACAGTCCCGCAGCGGACAATTTTCTCACGGCTTCTGGAGGGAAATGCTGTAGCAATGCTCAACCGGTGTCGCTCATTCAGCCAACAGAAACTTTCAACCGGTTTTCCCCATTAAGCAGCGGGTCGGAGTCAGAGGCCGAGCCTTCTCTCGTCTCTACTCCTCCCGTTACGGGGTCTGAGATGCCGAGGCCTCCCACCATTAGCTCTGACAAATTGAAAACTCGTCATTGGCGACTCCATTACTCGCAGTATTAGACTTGAAACTAATCATCCAGCGATCTACTGTTAACAAGGGGGCAGGGCTACCGACGTTAAGGCTAATCTGAAGATGGTGCTGGCTAAGGCTAAATCTGGAGAGTGTAGAGATATTGTTATCCACGTCGGCACCAACGATGTTAGGATGAAACAGTCAGAGGTCACCAAGCGCAACATAGCTTCAGTGTGTAAATCAGCTAGAAAGATGTGTCGGCATCGAGTAATTGTCTCTGGCCCCCTTCCAGTTAGGGGGAGTGATGAGCTCTACAGCAGAGTCTCACAACTCAATCGCTGGTTGAAAACTGTTTTCTGCCCCACACAAAAGATAATGTGTAGATAATTGGCCCTTTTTCTGGGACTCACCCACAAACAGGACCAAGCCTGGCCTGTTGAGGAGTGACGGACTCCATCCTAGCTGGAGGGGTGCTCTCATCTTATCTACGAACATAGACAGGGCTCTAACTCCTCTAGCTTCACAATGAGATAGCCAGCCTGCCAGCTTAGTGGAGTCTGCCACTAGCAGTCAGTGTAGTCAGCTCAGCTATCTCTATTGAGACTGTGTCTGTGCCTCGACCTAGGTTGGGCAAAACTAAACATGGCGGTGTTCGCCTTAGCAATCTCACTAGAATAAAGACCTCCTCCATTGCTGCCATTATTGAAAGAGATTGTGATACCTCACATCTCAAAATGGAGCTACTTAATGTTAGATCCCTCACTTCCAAGGCAGTTCTAGTCAATGAACTAATCACTGATCATAATCTTGATGTGATTGGCCTGACTGAAACATGGCTTAAGCCTGATGAATGTATTGTGTTAAATGAGGCCTCACCTCCTGGTTACACTAGTGACCATATCCCCCGTGCATCCCGCAAAGGCGGAGGGGTTGCTAACATTTACAATAGCAAATTTCGATTTACAAAAAACCCCCGACGTTTTCGTCTTTTGAGCTTCTAGTCATGAAATCTATGCAGCCTACTCAATCACTTTTTATAGCTACTGTTTACAGGCCTCCTGGGCCATATACAACGTTCCTCACTGAGTTCCCTGAATTCCTATCGGACCTTTTAGTCATGGCAGACAATATTCTAATTTTTGGTGACTTTAATATTCACATGGAAAAGTCCACAGACCCACTCCAAAAGGCTTTTGGAGCCATCATAGACTGTCGGTTTTGTCCAACATGTCTCCGGACCTACTCACTGCCACAGTCATACTCTGGACCTAGTTTTGTCCCGTGGAATAAATGTTGTGGATCTTAATGTTTTTCCTCATAATCCTGGACTATCGGACCACCATTTTATTACGTTTGAAATCGCAACAGATAATCTGCTCAGACCCCAACCAAGGATCATCAAAAGCCGTGCTATAAATTCTCAGACAACCCAAAGATTCCTAGATGCCCTTCCAGAATCCTTCCACCAACCCAAGGACGTCAGAGTAAAAAAATCAGTTAACCACCTAACTGAGGAACTCAATGTAACCTTGCACAAAACCCTAGATGCAGTTGCACCCCTAAAAACAAAAAAACATTTGCCATAAAAAACGAGCTCCCTGGTATACAGAAAATACCAGAGCTCTGAAGCAAGCTTCCAGAAAATTGGAACGGAAATGGCGCCACACCAAACTGGAAGTCTTCCGACTAGCTTGGAAAGACAGTACCGTGCAGTATCGAAGAGCCCTCACTGCTGCTCGATCATCCTATTTTTCCAAGTTAATTGAGGAAAATAAGAATAATCCAAAATTTATTTTTGATACTGTCGCAAAGCTAACTAAAAAGCAGCATTCCCCAAGAGAGGATGGCTTTCACTTTAGCAGTGATTCATTCATGAACTTCTTTGAGGAAAAAGATCATGATCATTAGACAGCAAATTACGGACTCCTCTTTAAATCTGCGTATTCCTCCAAAGCTCAGTTGTCCTGAGTCCACACAACTTTGCCAAGACATAAAATCAAGAGAGACACTCACGTTTTTTTAGTACCATATCTCTTGACACATTGATGAAAATAATCATGGCCTCTAAACCTTCAAGCTGCATACTGGACCCTATTCCAACTAAACTACTGAAAGAGCTGCTTCCTGTGCTTGGCCCTCCTATGTTGAACATAATAAACAGCTCTCTAACTACCGGATGTGTACCAAACTCACTAAAAGTGGCAGTAATAAAGCCGCTCTTAAAAAAGCCAAACCTTGACCCAGAAAATATAAAAAAACTAAATCGGTCTATATCGAATCTTCCGTTCCTCTCAAAACAAATTGAAAAAGCTGTTGCGCAGCAACTCACTGCCTTCCTGAAGACAAACAATGTATACGAAACGCTTCAGTCTGGTTTTAGACCCCATCATAGCACTGAGACTGCACTTGTGAAGGTGGTAAATGACCTTTTAATGGCGTCAGACCGAGGCTCTGCAACTGTACTCGTGCTCCTAGACCTTAGTGCTGCTTTTGATACCATCGATCACCACATTCTTTTGGAGAGATTGGAAACCCAAATTGGTCTACATGGGCAAGTTCTGGCCTGGTTTAGATCTTATCTGTCGGAAAGATATCAGTTTGTCTCTGTGGATGGTTTGTCCTCTGACAAATCAACTGTAAATTTCGGTGTTCCTCAAGGCTCTGTTTTGGGACCACTATTGTTTTCACTATATATTTTACCACTTGGTGATGTCATTCGGAAACATAATGTTAACTTTCACTGCTATGCGGATGACACACAGCTGTACATTTCGATGAAACATGGTGAAGCCCCAAAATTGCCCTCCCTGGAAGCCTGTGTTTCAGACATAAGGAAGTGTATGGTGGAAAATGTTCTACTTTTAAACTCTGACAAAACAGAGATGCTAGTCCTAGGTCCCAAGAAACAAAGATCTTCTGTTGAATCTGACAATTAATCTTGATGGTTGTACAGTCGTCTCAAATAAAACTGTGAAGGACCTCGGCGTTACTCTGGACCCTGATCTCTCTTTTGACGAACATATCAAGACTGTTTTAAGGACAGCTTTTTTCCATTTACGTAACATTGTAAAAATCAGAAACTTTCTGTCCAAAAATGATGCAGAAAAGTTAATCCATGCGTTTGTAATTTCTAGGTTAGACTACTGCAATGCTTTACTTTCCGGCTAAAGCACTAAATAAACTTCAGTTAGTGCTAAACACGGCTGCTAGAATCTTGACTAGAACCCCAAAATGTGATCATATTACTCCAGTGCTAGCCTCTCTACACTGGCTTCCTGTTAAGGCAAGGGCTGATTTCAAGGTTTTACTGCTAACCTACAAAGCATTACATGGGCTTGCTCCAACCTATCTTTCCGATTTGGTCCTGCCGTACATACCTACACGTACGCTACGGTCACAAGACGCAGGCCTCCTTACTGTCCCTAGAATTTCTAAGCAAACAGCTGGAGGCAGGGCTTTTTCCTATAGAGCTCCATTTTCATGGAATAGTCTGCCTATCCATGTGAGAGACGCAGACTCGGTCTCAACCTTTTAGTCTTTATTGAAGACTCATCTCTTCAGTAGGTCCTATGACTGAGTGTAGTCTGGCCCAAGAGTGTGAAGGTGAACGGAAAGGCACTGGAGCAACGAACCACCCTTGCTGTCTTTGCCTGGCTGGTTCCCCCACCACTGGGATTCTCTGCCTCTAACCCTATTACAGGGGCTGAGTCACTGGCTTACTGGTGCCGTGGCGGAGATCTTGTGGGCTATACTCGGCCTTGTCTCAGGATGGTAAGTTGGTGGTTGAAGATATCCCTCTAGTGGTGTGGGGGCTGTGCTTCGGCAAAGTGGGTGGGGTTATATCCTGCCCGTTTGGCCCTGTCCGGGGGTATCGTTGGACGGGGCCACAGTGTCTCCCGACCCCTCCTGTCTCAGCCCCCAGTATTTATGCTGCAGTTGTTTATGTGTCGGGGGGCTAGGGTCCGTCTGTTATATCTGGAGCTCTCCCTCTCTCGACCTCTCGACCTGAGCATTAGGACCATTCCTCAAGGCCTACCTGGCCTGATGACTCCTTGATGTCCCGAGTCCACCTGGCCGTGCTGCTTCTCCAGTTTCAACTGTTCTGCCTGTTTTATGAACATTTTAAAATCTTGTCCATGTTCTGTTATAATCTGCACCCGGCACAGCCAGAAAAGGACTGGCCACCCCTCACAGCCTGGTTCCTCTCTAGGTTTCTTCCTAGGTTTTGGTCTTTCTAGGGAGTTTTTGCTTGCTGTTTGGGGTTTTAGGCTGGGTTTCTGAACAGCACTCTGTGACATCAGCTGATGTAAGGGGGGCTTTATAAATAAATTTGATTTGATCATCACAGCTAGCTAGCTGCCACCGAGTGACCCAGCCCCGAGGCTATCCCTGAGCCAGGAACACCTCCCGGCCTACTCAGTGATCACTCGGCTACACAGCTGATGCCTCCCGGACTCTAGCCCAACACGGCTAGAGTCCACTACTCCACCGGATCCTTGCCGTAGGCTCTGGACCTTTGCATCGGATCATCGCTGCTAGCTAGCTGCTACCGAGTGGCTATAGTGGCAAACGCCCCTTCCCCGCAGCTAGTACCAGTTAGCCGCGAGCTAGGCGCATCTCCCAGCTAGAAAACAAAATTACTACAACACCTCTTTTGCCATCTGGCCTGGACCTTTTGTCGACACGGCGCACCGCCGTACCACCACGACTGGTCTGCCGACGTAACTCCATCCGCTTTGCCCTCAACCGGCCTTTGCCGGACATCGGAGCAGACGTTTCTACTAAACCCGGCCTGCTAACTTTAAATGCAGTGTCTCCCGCGTGCTAGCGTAGTAACGACTACCCCACGGCTTCCCTGTTCCATCTGTTGCTCTTCACTGGACCCTATGATCACTTGGCTACATAGCTGATGCCTGCTTGACTGTTCATTAATCATGGTACTCCATTTTGTTTATTTTTTGTTTATCTGTCAGCCCCAGCCTCGAACTCAGGCCCTGTGTGTAGCTAACCGACACTCTCTGCCCATTCATTGCCATTTTACCTGCTGTTGTCGTCGTCGTCGTCTCACCCATTGTTGTCTTAGCTAGCTCTCCCAATCAACGCCTGTGATTGCTTTATGCCTCACTTTATGTCTCTCTCAAATGTCAATATGCCTTGTATACTGTTGTTTAGGATGGTTATCATTGTTTTAGTTTACTGCAGAGCCCCTAGTCCCACTCAACATGCCTCAGATACCTCCTTTGTCCCACCTCCCACACATGCAGTGACCTCACCTAGCATAACTAACGCGTCCAGAGATGCAACCTCTCTTATCATTACTCAGTGCCTGGGTTTACCTCCACTGTACCCGCACCCACCATACCCCTGTCTGTACATTATGCCCTGAATCTATTCTACCATGCCCAGAAATCTGCAACTTTTATTCTCTGTCACCAACGCACTAGACGACCAGTTTTGATAGCCTTTAGCCGTACCCTCATCCTACTCCTTTGTTCCTTGGGTGATCTGGAGGTTAACCCAGGCCCTGCGTGTCCCCAGGCACTCTTTTGTTGACTTCTCTAACCGAAAAAGCATTGGTTTCATGCATGTTAACATCAGAAGCCTCCTCCCTAAGTTTGTTTTACTCACTGCTTTAGCACACTCCGCCAACCCTGATGTCCTTGCCGTGTCTGAATCTTGGCTTAGGAAGGCCACCAAAAATTCGGAGATTTCCATACCCAACAACAACATTTCCGTCAAGATAGAACTGCCAAAGGGGTTGCAATCTACTCCAGAGATAGCCTGCAAAGTTCTGTCATACTTTCCAGGTCTATGCCCAAACAGTTCGAGCTTTGAATTTTTAAAATGTATCTCTCCAGAAATAAGTCTCTCACTGTTGCCGCCTGTTATAGACCCCCCTCAGCTCCCACCTGTGCCCTGGACACCATATGTGAATGGATTCCCCCCATCTATCTTCAGAGATCGTTCTGTCAGGTGACCTAAACTGGGATATGCTTAACACCCCGGCAGTCCTACAATCTAAGATAGATGCCCTCAATCTCACACAAATATCAAGGAACCCACCAGGTACAACCCTAAATCCGTAAACATGGGCACCCTCATAGATATTATCCTGACCAACTTGCCCTCCAAATACACCTCTGCTGTTTTCAATCAGGTGCTCAGCGATCACTGCCTCAGTGCCTGCATCCAATATGGGACCACCCCTCATCACTGTCAAACGCTCCCCAAAAAAACTTCTGAAAGCAGGCCTTTCTAATCGACCTGGCCCGGGTATCCGTGAAGGATATTGACCTCATCCGTCAGTCGAGGATGCCTGGTCATTCTTTAAAAGTAATTTCCTCACCATCTTAAATAACTACTTAGGGAGAAACGGCGAGCTAGCGGGCCGCTCCTGACACTACCCGGTGAAATGTAAGGCGCCAAATTCAAAATCCAAAAGTTTAAACATTCATCAATATACAAGTGTTGCATAGTCATCAAAAGCTCTGATTCTTGGCAATATCACAGCATTGTCAGATTTCAAAAAGGCTTTACGGCGAAAGCACAACATTTGATTGTTTGAGGATAGCATCTCGAATATTTATGCATTAGCATAAATTCATATCCAGCGCGGGTCAAACAAAACCCATAAGAGCTAAAAAATATCACTTACCTTTCGAAGAATTTCTGCTGAGGGCTTCCCAAGTGTCCAACGAAGACATCCAATGGTTCTTTTGTTAGAAAAAGTCATTTATTATATCCATAAATCTCCGTTTAGTTGGCGCGTTATGTTCATAAAATCCACCGTCGAGTCACCGTTGTACAGTGAAGAGAACGCGTTCAAATATACCTATCATCTTTGCACAAACAAATCAAACATCTATAATGCATCCTTAGCTATCCTTTTATGAATATTAGCGATAATAATGCACTCGGTTGATATCATAAACGATATGAAAGGAAAATAAAGTGGGGCGCGCTCACAATCTCGCGCCTGAGAAAAGTTGTTGACAAATGTGGTCCCTTGACTATTTCCTCTTCCTATCAGTTCTGCTTAGTGCTAAAGCCTCCAAACACTGTACAAAGACTGTTGACATCTAGTGGAAGCCATAGGTACTGCAGTCTCAGTCCTACATAACATTGAATCCTATAAGCAGCTTGGAGAAAAAGGCCATCTACAAAAAAGAACTGCAAATCCAGATGGATTTTCCTGCTCTATCAGTTCTGTTATACTCACAGACATTATCTGAACGGTTTTAGAAACTCCAGAGTGTTTCCTATCCAATAGTACTAATTATGTGCATATCCTAGTTTCTGGGCCTGAGTGGTAGGTATTTTACTTTGGGCACGCCAGACTCCAAAACCGACACCTTGGCTGCCGCTCCCTAAGAAGTTAACTTCACCGGCTCCAGCAGCAAAGGTGACTGTTTTGGAGAGCCTGGCGTGCCCAAAGTAAAATGCCTCCCATTTAGGCCCAGAAAATGGGATATGCATATATTTAGTACCATTGGATAGGAAACACTCTGAATTTTCCAAAACTGTTAACCATTTGTCTGTGCGTCAATCACAACGCATTTGGCAGGCAAAACCCTGAGGAATCTCTGTCCTGAAAAAGTCATTTTTGACACATTGCTCATTTTTGAGCCCCTCCTATCCAAAATGACCATATATAGGCATGTGAACGCAATGCACGTCAGCTTCCTTATGATGTCATCAACCACGAGACGGTGTTTTACTCCATCTTGGAGGTATTTCGGCCATTGATAAACAGCATGGCAATGAGGACCCCTCTTCTGAAAACTCTTCAGAGTGCGCGTGCATGAGAAGGCGCTGTGCCTTATTTATCGTTTTTAGCGTTCAGTTTATATTCCGGCTGATTTATAATAGTACATATACGTAAAAGGGTTCCTAAGGATACATTTAAAACTATGTTTGATTGTTTTTGGACAAGTTTATAGGTATAATTTTAACGAGCTGGCCGAGTTTCAAAGGAGTAATGGAGGCTGTCGTTTCTGATTATAACGCATGAACCAAATGGAGGATTTATGGATAAAAGACGTTACTTTTTCTAACAAAAGAACCATGGATTGTCTTCGTTGGACACTTAGGAAGACCTCAGCAGAAGTTCTTCAACAGGTAATTACTTTGTTTTCGCTGTGAAATGTGTTGTGTGTTCCATGATTGCTAATCGATACATGGCTATTGGAAAATATGTGAGGTGCTAGCCTCAAACAAATGAATGTGCTGCTTTACCGTAAAGCCTTTTGAAATCTGACAACGCTGTGATATTGCCAAGAAACAGAGCTTTTGATGAGTATGGAACACTTGTATATAGCTGGATATTTAATAATTCAACTTTCGGATTTAAAATTTGGCGCCTCAGATTTTTGCTAGTAGAGTCGGGATGATCCCGCTAGCGACCCACTGATATTTGAGTGGTTTTAAGCATGCCCCTTTCAAAAAATGTAGAACTAAGAACAGATATAGCCCTTGGTTAACCCCAGACCTGACTGCCCTCAACCAGCACAAAAACATCCTGTGGCGGACTGCACTAGCATCAAATAGTCCCCACGATATGCAACTTTTCAGGGAAGTCAGGAACCAATACACGCAGTCAGTCAGGAAAGCAAAGACTAGCTTTTTCAAGCAGAAATTTGCATCCTGTAGCTCTAACTCCCAAAACTTTTGGGACACTGTAAAGTCCATGGAGAATAAGAGCATCTCCTCCCAGCTGCCTACTGCACTGAGGCTAGGAAACACTGTCACCGCCGATAAATCCACGATAATCGAGAATTTTAACAAGCATTTCTCTACGGCTGGCCATGCTTTCCTCCTAGCTACCCCAACCCCGGCCAACAGCTCTGCACCCCCCGCAGCTACTTGCCCAGCTTCTCCTTCACCCAAATCCAGATGTTCTGAAAGAGCTGCAAAACGTGGACCCGTACAAATCAGCTGGGCTAGACAATCTGGACCCTCTCTTTCAAAAATTATCCGCCGCCATTGTTGCAACCCCTATTACTAGCCTGTTCAACCTCTCATATCGTCCGAGATCCCTAAAGATTGGAAAGCTGCCGCGGTCATCCCCCTCTTCAAAGGGGGGTGACACGGGCGGCAGGTAGCCTAGTGGTTAGAGCATTGGACTTGTAACCGGAGGGTTGCAAGTTTGAATCCCTGAGCTGACAAGGGAAAGAAAATCTGTCTTTCTGCCCCTGAACAAGGCAGTTAACCCACTGTTCCCCGGGCGCCGAAGACGTGGAAGTCGATTAAGGCAGCCCCCCGCACCTCTCTGATTCAGAGGGGTTGGGTTAAATGCGGAAGACACATTTCGGTTGAAGGCATTTGGTTGTACAACTGACTAATAATGGTGACTTTGACTCTAGACCAGAACTGTTACAGACCAATCCCACTGTACCTTCTCCGCTGTGCAATCCGGTTTCTCCGAGCTGGTCACGGATGCACCTCAGCCACACTCAAGGTACTAAACGATATAATAACCGCCATCGATAAAAGACAGTACTGTGCAGCAGTCTTCATCAACCTGGCCAAGGCTTTCGACTCTGTCAATCACCGTGTTCTTATCGGCAGACTCAACAGTCTTGGTTTCTCAAATGACAGTCTCGCCTGGTTCACCAACTACTTCTCAGACAGAGTTCAGTGTGTCAAATCAGAGGGCCTGTTGTCCAGACCTCTGTCAGTCTCTATGGGGGTACCACGGGGTTCAATTCTCAGGCCGACTCTTTTCTCTGTATATATCAACGATGTCGCTCCTGCTGCTGGTGATTCCCTGATCCACCTCTACGCAGATGACACCATTCTGTATACATCTGGCCCTTCTTTGTGTTAAATAACCTCCAAACGAGCTTCAATGCCATACAACACTCTTTCCGTGGCCTCCAACTGCTCTTTAACGCTAGTAAAACCAAATGCATGCTTTTCAACCGGTCGCTGCCCACACATGCCCGCCAGACTAGCATCACTACTCTGGACGGTTTTGACTTAGAATATGTGGACAACTACAAATACCTAGGTGTCTGGCTAGACTGTAAACTCTCCTTCCAGACTCACATTAAATATCTCCAATCCAAAATGAAATCTAGAATCGGCTTCCTATTTCGCAACAAAGGGAAACATACCCTCGTAAAACTGACTATCCTACCAATCCTCGACTTCGGCGATGTCATTTTCAAAATAGCTTCCAATACTCTACCTAGCAAACTGGATGCAGTCTATCACAGTGCCATCCGTTTTGTCACCAAAGCCCCTTATACCACCCATCACTGCGACCTGTATGCTCTAGTCGTCTGGCCCTCGCTACATATTCGTCGCCAGACCCACTGGCTCCAGGTCATCTATAAGTCTATGCTAGGTAAAGCTCCGCCTTATCTCAGCTCACTCAGCTCACGATAACAACACCCACCCGTAGCACGCGCTCCAGCAGTTATATCTCACTGGTCATCCCCAAAGCCAACACCTAATTTTGGCCGCCTTTTCTTCCAGTTCTCTGCTGCCAATGACAGAAAAGAATTGCAAACATCGCTGAAGCTGGAGACTTATATTTCCCTCACTAACTTTAAACATCAGCTATCTGAGCAGCTAACCGATCGGTGTTACTTTTCTGCTCTGTTGCACACCAGTATTTCTACTTGCACATCATCATCTGCTCATCTATCACTCCAGTGTTAATTTGCTAAATTGTAATTTCTTCGCTACTATGGCCTATTTATTGCCTTACCTCACGCCATTTGCACCCACTGTATATAGACTTTTTTCTATTGTGTTATTGAATGTACGCTTGTTTATTTCATGTGTAACTCTATGTTGTTGTTTGTGTCGCACTGCTTTGCTTTATCTTGGCCAGGTCGCAGTTGTAAATGAGAACTTGTTCTCAACTAGCTTACCTGGTTAAATAAAAAGGCAAAATAAAATACCAGGCGGTGTCAGAGGAAGGCCCTAAAAATTGTCAAAGACTCCAGCCACTCTAGTCATAGACTGTTCTCTCTGCTACCGCTCGGCAAGCGGTACCGGAGTGCCAAGTCTAGGTCCAAGAGGCTTCTAAACAGCTTCTAACCCCAAGCCATAAGACTCCTGAACATCTAATCAAATGGCTACCCAGACTTTTGCATTGCCCCCCACGCTGCTGCTATTCTCTGTTATTATCTATGCATAGCCACTAACTCTACCTACATGTACAGAATTACCTCGACACTGGTGCCCCTGCAAATTAACACTGACTCTGTACCGGTGCCCCCTGTATATAGCCAAGCTATTGTTATTTACTGCTGCTCTTTAATTATTTGCTATTCTTATCTCTTACTTTTTGGGGGGTATTTTCTTAAAACTGCATTGTTGGTTAAGGGCTTGTAGGTAAGCATTTGACTGTAAGGTCTACAACTGTTGTATTCGGTGCTTGTGACAAATCAAATTTGATTTAACAATGGTTAAGAGAATGCCAAGCGTGTGCAAAGCTGTCGTCAAGGCAAAGTGTGGCAACTTTGAAAAACAAATATATTTTCACTTTGAGATTTAACACGTTTTTGGTTACTATATGATTCCATATGTGTTCTCATAGTTTTGATGTATTCACTATTATTCTACAATGTAGAAAATAGTAAAAATAAAGAAAAACTCTTGAATGAGTAGGTGTGTCCAAACCTTTGTCAAAAGTTGTATTGTTGTATTTACAGTGAATGGAATTTTGGAAGGGATGACGTCACAATGGGGCCCTTAGAAAGTTGAAGAAATCCCATACAAGGGGACAGAGGACAATTATATTTTTTTAAGTATAAAATATATCAAAAAGTTGTATACAAGCAATTCAACGAGACCAGTCTGCACATTTTAAAGTTTGAAAACCATTTCTAGCTGAAACGGTGTAAGAGCAGTAGCGTGCTAAAAGTTAATAATAAGAAAAAGTATGTAGAAGATTTAAACTGGGCCTTTTGATTTGCAAGCCCCACAATTAGTAGTCAACCGCTTGGTTATGGCAAGCCTAAATAACAGGAGTAAACAAGTAAGATAAGTTGCATGGACTAACTCTGTGCTCAATAACGGTGTTTAACATGATTTTTGAATGACTAGCCCATCTCTGTACCCCACTCATACAATTATCTGTAAGGTCCCTTAATCGAGCAGTGAATTTCAACCCTAGCACTAAGAAGTTAAGAACAAATTCTTATTTACAATGACGGCCTACACCGGCAAAACCCAGACGATGCTGGATCAATTGTGCTGTACGCTTGTTTATTCCACAGCTGGTTGTGATACAGCCTGGATTTGAACCAGGGTGTCTGTAGTGACACCTCAAGCACTGAGATGCAGTGCCTTAGGGCTCCCGTGTGGCACTGCGGTCTAACTTGGTAGTTACTCCAAAATACTAACCCAAAAGACAAAGTGAAAAGGAAGCCTGTACAGAATAAAGATATTCCAAAACATTCATCCAGTTTGCAATAAGGCACTAAATGTAATACCTAAAAAAAAATTGCAAAGAAATGAACTTTTTGTCCTGAATACAAAGCATTATGTTTGGGGCAAATCCAACACAACACATCACTGAGTACCACTCTTCATATTTTTAAGCATGGTCGTGGCTGACTTATGTTATGGGTATGCTTGTCATCGGCAAAGACTAAGGAGTATTTAAGGATAAAAAGAAAAGGAATAGAGCTAAGCACAGTCCTAGAAGAAAGCCTGGTTCAGTCTGCTTTCCAACAGATACTGGGAGACAAATCCACCTTTCAGCAGGACAATAACCTAAAACCCAATGCCAATTATACGTTGGAGTTACTTACAACATTGAATGTTCCTGAGTGGCCTAGTTAGTTTTGTATTAAATCTGCTTGATAATATATGGCAAGACTTGAAAATGGCTGTTCAATGATAAACAACCAACTTGACAGAGCTTGAATACTTTTTTTAAGAATGGTCAAGTATTGTAAAATCCAGGTTTGCAAAGCTCTTAGAGACTTAACCAGAAAGACTCACAGCTGTAATCACTGCCAAATGTGATTCTAATATGCATTTACTCAGGGGATTGAATACTTACAGTTGAAGTCGGAAGTTTGCATACACCTTAGCCAAATACATTTAAACTCAGTTTTTCACAATTCCTGACATTTAATCAGAGTAAAAATTCCTTGTTTTAGGTCAGTTAGGATCACCACTTTATTTTAAGAATGTGAAATGTCAGAATAATAGTGGAGAGTGATTTATTTCAGCTTTTATTTCTTTCATCACATTCCCAGAGGCTCAGAAGTTTACATACACTCAATTAGTATTTGGTAGCATTGCCTGTAAATTGTTTAAATTGGATCAAATGTTTCAGGTAGCCTTCCACAAGCTTCCCACAATAAGTTGGGTGAATTTTGGCCCATTCCTCCTGACAGAGCTGGTGTAACTGAGTCAGGTTTGTAGGCCTCCTTGCTCGCACACACTTTTTCAGTTCATCCCACAACTTTTCTAAAGGATTGAGGTCAGGGCTTTGTGATGGCCACTCCAATACCTTGACTTTGTTGTCCTTAAGCCATTTTGCCACAACTTTGGAAGTATGCTTGGGGTCATTGTCCATTTGGAAGACCCATTTGCGACCAAGCTTTAACTTCCTGACTGATGTCTTGAGATGTTGCTTCAATATATCCACATACTTTTCCCCCCTTCATGATGCCATCTATTTTGTGAAGTGCACCAGTCCCTCCTGCAGCAAAGCACCCCCACAACATGATGCTGCCACCCCCGTGCTTCACGGTTGGAATGGTGATCTTCGGCTTGCAAGCCTACCCCTTTTTCCTACCAAAAATCGATGGTCATTATGTCCAAACAGTTCTATTTTTGTTTCTTGTGGAGGTCTACATTTTTTTTGAGTTATTATTTTCCCCATGATGTCAAGCAAAGAGGCACTGTTTGAAGGTAGGCCTTGAAATACATCCACAGGTACACCTCCAATTGACTAAGAAAAATTCAATTAGCCTATCAGAAGCTTCTAAAGCCATGACATTTTCGGGAATTTTCCAAGCTGTTTAAAGGCACAGTCAACTTAGTGTATGTAAACTTCTGACTCACTGGAGTTGTGATACAGTGAATTATAAGTGAAATAATCTGTCTGTAAACACTTTTTGGAAAAATTACTTGTGTCATGCACAAAGTAGAAGTCCTAACCGACTTGCCAAAACTATAGTTTGTTAACAAGAAATTTGTGGAGTGGTTGAAAAACGAGTTTTAATGACTCCAACCTAAGTGTATGTAAACTTCCGACTTCACCTGTAAATGTTACCTACATTTTATCAGCATATTGACTGTACGACACGTAGGGCTAATACTCTCGACCACTGCTACTCTAACTTCCACGATGCACACAAAGCCCTCCATTCAACGCTGGTCTGAGATGAACGTACTTTGGTGCGAAAAAGTGCAAATCAATCCCAGAACAACAGCAAAGGACCTTGCTGGAGGGAACCAGTACAAAAGTATCTATATCCACAGTAAAACATGTCCTATATCGACATCAGCAAGGAAGAAGCCACTGCTCCAAAACCGCCATAAAAAAGCCAGACTACGGTTTGCAACTGCACATGGGGACAAAGATTGTACTTTTTGGAGAAATGTCCTCTGGTCTGATGAAACAAAAATAGAACTGTTTGGCCATAATGACCATCGTTATGTTTGGAGGAAAAAGGGGGAGGCTTGCAAGCGAAGAACACCATCCCAACCGTGAAGCACGGGGTGGCAGCATCATGTTGTGGGGGTGCTTTGCTGCAGGAGGGACTGGTGCACTTCACAAAATAGATAGCATCATGAGGGAGGAAAATTATGTGGATATATTGAAGCAACATCAAGACATCAGTCAGGAAGTTAAAGCTTGGTCGCAAATGGGTCTTCCAAATGAACAATGACCCCAAGCATACTTCCAAAGTTGTGGCAAAATGTCTTAAGGACAACAAAGTCAAGGTATTGGAGTGGCCATCACAAAGCGCTGACCTCAATCCTATAGAAAGGTTGTGGGATGAACTGAAAAAGTGTGTGCGAGCAAGGAGGCCTACAAACCTGACTCAGTTACACCAGCTCTGTCAGGAGGAATGGGCCAAAATTCACCCAACTTATTGTAGGAAGCTTGTGGAAGGCTACCCGAAACATTTGACCCAAGTTAAACAATTTAAAGGCAATGCTACCAAATACTAATTGAGTGTATGTAAACTTCTGACCCACTGGGAATGTGATGAAAGAAATAAAAGCTGAAATAAATCTCTACTATTATTCTGGCATTTGACATTCTTAAAGTAAAGTGGTGATCCTATCTGACCTAAGACAGGGAATTTATACTCTGATTAAATGTCAGGAATTGTGAAAAACTGAGTTTAAATGTATTTGGCTAAGGTGTATGTAAACTTCCGACTTCAACTGTATCTCAAATTTGCTTTGCTAAAATCCCCAGCTACAATAAATGCAGCCTCCGGGCATATAGTTTCCAGTTTACATAGAGACCAGTGAAGTTCCTTGATCACACCATGAGTTGTTAATCATAAAGCATAAACCCCCGCCCTTCCTCTTCCCAGAGAGGTGTTTTTCTCCGTTGGCGCGATGCATGGAGAAGCGCGGAGGCTGGACCGATTCCGACAACATATCCCGAGAGAGCCATGTTTCTGTGAAACAGAGAATGTTACAATCTCTGATGTCTTTTTGGAAGGCAACCCTTGCTCGAATTTCGGCTACCTTGTTGTCAAGAGACTGGACATTGGCGAGTAGTATACTCGGGAGTGGTGAGCCCGTTTACGAATCCTGACCAGAAGACCGCTCCGTCTGCCCCTTCTGCATTGTAGAGATGTGGTAGTGGAGTATGGGCCTGGGGGCTACACGTAATGTGTTGTGAATTCTGTAAATAATGTATTGTAATGTTTTACAAATTGTATAACTGGCTTAACTTTGCCGGACCCTAGGAAGAGTAGCTGCTCCCTACCCAAAACGAAGCGGCACCGTGAGACCCAACCCGTTGCTGGCACCAGTGAGATAACGGACGGAGTGAGAAAATCACAGCTCTGTCTACAGAAATTATTGCAGTTGATATGCAGCCATTGTCAACAATAGAAGGTGTCTGTTTCAATGCCCTAATGGAATATCTAGAACCAGACTAAAAGATGCCATGTCCTGGATGGAGAAATTGTACAATGATTGTTCTGCAAATACAAAGCGCGAGCTCTCAAACACCATACGTGGGTGTTAACAACAGATTGTTGGACGTCTATGAACACGCTGTCATACATCACCGTAACGAGCCATCACATTGATGAGAAGTGGGACATGAAGTCCCATGTACTGACAACTGAGAACATGGAGGAGAGGCACACAGCAGAGAACCTAAAATGGCATTAACTACCATTGTTGCAGAGTGGGTGGGGGACATCAGTAAGGTGAGCGCCGTCTGATAGCCAGAACTACTGTAGACTGAACTGCATTGCCCTTTAACAGTCATACGCAGAACCATATCTGAATTGTGAATTCACGTCATTTTATGATTTGTTTTTATTGTTTAAGCAGAGAGAATAAAAATGCTGCTTAAATGTTAAGAAAATGTTTACATTTGTCACATCCCTAACACAAACTTCTCCCTGGGATCCAAACTTGATGGAATGTAAGAACCTTCTGATTCAGCCATCTTGCAAACAGAACGAGAGCATTCAGAGGCCTATATGGGCCTTATAAACTCTGGGGGCTCCACTTGTATTATGTTAACTTATGTATACTTCCCAATACAACCCCAGAGCAGACAAATCCTCCTCCTACCACTGGCCAGTCTGTGTTTAAGGCTGTTGGGTTGGAGTGCTTCAGAACAAATATTCCGCCTCACACAGGAGGATGTTATGATAAGGAGCCACAGCAGTCTGAGCCCGTTAAATTTACAGTACATCATACAAATGGGAACTGACAGTATTGTTCGCTGCACTCCCAATGCTGCTTTGTGAATGAGCGTCCCCCTTGGACCCCTTTCAGGTCCAAACACTTTGCCTTAAAAAAAACAAGTTGCCCCACAAACCTCTCTGGTCAGGCCTCGGAGTGCTGTGGTCAGGTCAGTTCACTGCTCCACAACAACAAACTTGGAGTCTTTTTCCATTGGCTGGACTTGGAGGTGTGGACTGGTCACTCACTGGTCAAAAGTGCATGAAGTTTGCTCAAATCAAAAGATTTGAGTTCACAAACCATTTTCACTTCTTCAAATGTAAATTCTCAATTTCATACGAACCATAGAAAAAGTTAAAGGACAACAAAGTCACATCAAAAGTCTCTAACAAAACTATTATCATTGGTTGTTGGTCCGATGATTCAAATCAGAGGGGAAAAATCTTATATCAATTGTATCAGCCTTTTTTTTGAGAGGGAAAATCCCTCCATTGGATACCGTTGTTGGCCAGATCTTACTGGATCCCAAATGGCACCATATTCCCTGTATATTGCACTACTTTTGACCAGGGCTGGTCAAAAGTAGTGCACTATCAAGGGAATAGGGTGCCATTTGGGACGTATACCTTCACTTAATGAGTGGTGTGAACGACCCAGCGAGGTGGATCCCTCATCCTGAAAGGAACTCACCAAGTGGGCTAAGCTTTTGCCCCACATGTCCATGGGGAGTCACATGCAGTCCAGGGCCAGCTGCGGCCACTAGTCATCTTTAATTTACATTCTGACCAATGGCTCTACCCCCTTTGGCCTTTTCTGTTAGTCGATTGAATAGGGGGCTCGACTTGACGCAGAAAATATTGCTGTTGTTTTGACAATAACAAGTGGTTGGTTGGTTGGGGGGACAGGAAGTCTTCCTGTTCTGGGAATTGAAGAGTCATTTGAAGTGGAAGATATTGCAACAAGGAAGTGGACTGGTGTTTAAAATAAAGTGGTGATCCTAACTGACCTAAGACAGGGAATTTTTTACTAGGATTAAATGTCAGGAATTGTGAAAAACTCAACTAAAAACCTCAACTGTGAGTAAGACCCGATCAAGCCATGTGAGTGAGAGGCGCTTCGGATTGCGTAGCACTCAGGGAGAAGGGCACAACGCAGCAATCCTGGCCGCAAGAGGCATGGATTTTTTTAGGGTGCATTACGGTCACAAATGGGATGCCGCTGTGAAATTCAAGGCATTATCAAGTGCTTGTCAAATTCTGAATGAGAGACTGGTGGGAGTGTGTACAGCCTGCGCAAAAAAAACAAAGCAGAGCTCATGCCTTTCAAGCAACTTTTTTCAAATCATCTTTGGTCGCATCATGCAGCCTTAGAACATATAAGAAATCTAAACATATAGCCCAACGTTTGTAGAACAACTAAAGTTACATTAATAACTATAAATTAAGCATATAGGAGTACCTATTTCTTTGTTAACCACACAACACAGAATAGCTGCATGCGCACTCCCTCAAATCATTTAGAGAAAATATTTCTATTTTATTCAGCTTTGTTCAATTGTATTCTTCATACTATAAAATAATATCAAATAATGCCACGGATCTATGAGCAAGTCTTGTCTGCTAAATGAACTAGTGAAGCGCACAGCCACATCAGGACCTAACATATTTATTCTGAAATAGACCACATTTTCTTCATATTATGCTTCTTTAGACCTGTCTAAAATAAATCATGGATTTATTAGACTTTTTCAAATGGCTTGTTGGATATGTATATGGAAGCCACGAGATGCTATCGTGGAAAATTACATAATTGGTGCTTTGGTGCAGCCACAGCATGTGACATCCTGTAGGTTTTCTATCTACAGATAGTCACATGTATGGAAACTTGCAGAAAAGAGCACATTATAGTGTTTTGCTGTTGTGAATGCAGTTAGACGGTTGAGCCTTCGTGCTATCAACCTTGTGCTATGTTACAGACAACGAATGACCTTTTACACACTATCTGCTGAATGCCAGCAATACAGAAAGGGGTTGTATGTATTTTCTCAATAAAAGCATTGAACCGGCACTGTTCGTTGAAAGAATCTGCAGTCTCTCTTCCCTTTGATTAGATATTCCACGACAAATTGGTGACAGCGGTGGGATGCTAACTCCACTGATTGCTCCCAGGAGACAGAGGTTAAACTGCGCGCAGGGGCTCCGTTCGACGTTGCTCAGGGTACCACACACTCCGACTAAAACGGAGCAGAGAGGGACCCACCTCAAAACTGCCGGGAGTGTCAGTGAGTGGATATGTCATTCCGGACAGATAAGGTAAATTCAGGGTGAGACTGTTGTAGCAAAGACAGCCCTAGTCAGAAACTTTGTTGTAGCAGAGTTATTTCTGAATAGGGAAAGAAGTAGTTCTTGGGCAAACATCCTGTTGAAGCAGGGTGACCCTGTAGGAGCAGGGGACATCTCCGATTGGGATCTTTTTGTTGAAACAGAAGTATCCTGGTTAGAGACAGGGGTTGTGTTTCTATGTTGAAGCAGAGAAGCAGCCATGGGATTATATGACACGGCTACGGGTTATGTGATTCCAGGGCACAATCCTGAGAAATATTTAAAAAATATTCCTGCAGGTAAAAAAATAAAATAAAAATGTTTAAAAAAATAACGGTGGAAAAATTAAGAAATAAGTGACTCGCCACCTGGATTTGGTCTTATGCAGCAAAATTTTAATTTTACATTGGATAAAAGTTGAGACTCACAGCTACAAAATTGTATATCATACAATGGAAAAGTAATTCTACTTTGAATATTGATACACGTAAACTCACTTTTGAAAAAGGGCCTTTGAATGTTTTGCCACCTAATAGAGAGCTCTCTTTTGTCTACACCCATTCAGCATTGTTCACATCCTCTTAGGGAGCAGTGGGGCGCTACCATTTGTTCACCAACAAATCTCAGTCAATGCATGTTGTTAACTACTTACGGAGTGGTGGGGCGCTAGCACTACCCGGTGAAATGCAAGGCGCCAAATTCAAAATACAAAAGTTGAATTATTAAACATTCATCAATATACAAGTGCTACATAGTCATCAAAAGCTCTGCTTCTTGGCAATATCACAGTGTTGTCAGATTTCAAAAAGGCTTTACGTCGAAAGCACCACATTTGATTGTTTGAGGGTAGCACCTCCAATATTTCTGCATTGGCATCAATTTATAAACCATCGCTGTTCACACAAAACACATTTCACAGCGAAACAAATCACTTACCTATCGAAGAACTTCTGCTCTGGGCTTCCCAAGTGTCCAACGAAGACATCCAATGGTTCTTTTGTTAGAAAAAGTAATTTATTATATCCATAAATATCAGTTTGGTTGGTGCGTTATGTTCAGAAAATCCAACGTTGAATCGCCCATTGAAATGTGAAGAGTATCCTCACTTCTTGATGAGGGGGCAAACTTGGTGTGGCCTGTGATCAGGTAGTGAAGGTCCAGACTGTGGTGGAGTTTGTGCATGGTCCACCAGGCACAATAGCAGAGCACAAACTTGTTCTTGTTTTGACCACTGCAGTTTTCACAATTCAGGTCCACAAGTGTTTTCCCAACTTCGTAGTTGGTGAAGAAATGGTGCATGTAGTTAATTACTGCACTGCTGCCTTTGCTTGCTTGGGCCAGCTCTCGTTTTGATGACCGTATGACTGGTGGATTAGAGTAAGGTGTGTTCTACTGATTAATGTTAAAAGACAAATTCCAGATACAAATATTTTAGCATTATTATACAATAGATGCAAAATGGTATTCTGAGATAAGATCACTACACACAGTTCATACAGGTAATGTTAGCTACTGTAGCTAGCCAGCCATCTAACGTCAGCTGGCTAGCTAACAGCAAGCCTTAACAAGCAATACAAACCGATTGTCATAGCTAGCTAAATTAACCAATAAGTTCAATGTTAGCTAACTAACATTAGGCTATAACTAGCAATGCAAAATGGCATTCTGAGAAAACATCACTAATGTTACACACACATCATACACTTCATTAATGTTAGCTAGCAAGCCAGCCACCTAACCTCAGCTAAAGTTAGCTAGCTAACAGCAAACTTTAACTTGGGATCATTTGTTTAGACATGTCATGTTAATGTTAGCTAGCTAGTTAGCTAAAAAATGAACTATAATCCCAATCCATAGAGTAACGTTACTAGCAATACAAAACGATTGTCATAGCAAGCTAAAGTAACGTTAGGTTCATTGTTAGTTAGCAAGCCAGCCATCGAACTCCAGCTGGCTAGCTAACAGCAAGCTTTATCTTGCAATGAAAACAACTTTCTGACCAAATTAGAAACGAATAATATCTGAATCTGTAGCTAGATTCTTACCTGTATACATGGATGAAAGCTTCACGTTAGGTTAATTGTTAGTTAGTGCATTGTTAGTTAGCAAGCCAGCCATCGAACTCCAGCTGGCTCTAGTGAACAGCTAGATTTAGCTTGCAATGAAAACAACTTTGACAAAATTAGAAAGGTATAATATCTGAATCTGTTGCAAGATTCTTACCTGTATACATGGATGAAAGCTTCACGGCAGACTGCAACCCCTTTATAAAACATTCTGTGTTGTTTCCGTTTAGTTTGCACAGCTTGTTTGGCTCGTTGCGTTCCACTAATTTCAAAACGTCATCCATAAAGTAGTCCATCACAACTTTGTGCCTGATAAATTCATGGCAGCAATGTTATTGCGAGCAGTAGCAACATGTTTGCAGTTCCCCATGGCTAACTTAATATCTTAAAAAAAAAAAACTGCAGTAGAAACGATTATTTACGCATTTCAAGCAGCTCATTTTATAGACACAAGACACAAGACCAAGCAATCCAAACTCCTCTCTTGGCAGGTCCAGCCCACTCATTAACTCAGCCAAACAAAGCTAGCGGGAAGGTTGCTCCAACTTTTTCAGTGGCTAAACCAACTGGGCTCATAATTTAACAATTTTATTCGTATTTACAGATGACATACACATTTGATATTAAGGCACATGAAAGTTCACATGTTCGAGAAGGCATTTCTGCCAAAAAAAGCATTTTGATAATAAAAAATAAAACAATTGTTCAAAAGGCTCTCCCGTGAAGTCGTGACTTGCTTCATATACCTAGTTTCCTGAATCGGGTCACATAAACATTGCAAAAGAAAATGTATTAATCAGTGGACAAGTAAAACAGTTGGTTATGATTGGGAAACCAGCTATAAATTTAAACCCTACACGGAAAGGTGCATAGGAGGAACAACCATGTTGTCACGATCTCCTGAAGGGACAGACCAAGGCACAGCGAGGTATCCAGTATACAAAGGCACAGCGAGGTATCCAGTATACATTCTTTATTTAAGCAACGTAACTGGCAAAACAATAAACAAAACGAACGAAGATCGTAACGTTGAACATAACACGTATACTAACAAAGCTATGAACAAACAATAACCCACAAAACCCCTCTGAAAACTACAAACATATATATGGTTCCCAATTAGAGGTAACGACACTCAGCTGCCTCTAATTGGTAACCATTACCCCAACATAGAAACACAACACCTAGGACAAAAAAACACTACACCAAAACGTAACTAAACACGCCAGCCTATAAATATCAGGCCTGAACGTGACAGTACTCTCTCAAAGGCGCCGGACTCCAACCGCGCCAAAAGTCCATTGGGGGTCTTCGGGTGGGCCTCCTTGTCCCAGGTGGCTCGGGGTCCCACACCGGAGGCCCTGGGCTATTTGCCGGAACAGTTTGTTTTGGACTGGGGACCTTCTCTGGAGGTTCCGGACTGGGGACCTTCTCTGGAGGTTCCGGACTGTCGACGCCAAGACTGGGACTCTGGTGCGGGAGCAGGAACGGGCCGCACTGGACTCATGACGCGCACTGGGACTCTGGTGCGGGGAGCAGGAACGGGCCGTACTGGACTCATGACGCGCACTGGGACTCTGGTGCGGGGAGCAGGAACGGGCCGTACTGGGCTCATGACGCGCACTGGGACTCTGGAGCGTGGAGCAGGGACAGGATGTGCTGGGTCCACGGCGCGCACAGGGATCCTGGAGCGTGGAGCAGGGACAGGACGTGCTGGGTCCACGGCGCGCACAGGGATCCTGGAACGTGGAACAGGGACAGGACGTGCTGAGTCCACGACGGGCACAGGGATCCTGGAGCGTGGAACAGGGACGGGACATGCTGGATTCTCTAGGCGCACAGGGGGCCTGGTGCGCGGAGCTGGAACAGGACGTGCTGGACTCTCTAAGCGCACAGGGGGCCTGGTGCGCGGAGCCGGAACAGGACGTGCTGGACTCTCTAAGCGCACAGGGGACTTGGTGCACGGAGCAGGGACTGGACGTACTGGGCTATCTAAGCATACAGGAGACCTGGTGCATGGAGCCGGTACTTCTCTCCCCGGCTGTTCACTCACCCTTGCCTCACGGATGATGGGAGCTGGAATGTCACGCACTGGGCTGTGGATGCGAATCGGAGACCCCACACGCAGAACAGGTGCAGGATATCTCGGTCCCAGAAGGTGTACTGGAGACCTAGCGAGCAGAACCGGCACCACTCCTCCAGGCTGCACACTCACCCTCCCCTGACAGATGAGTGGAGCTGGAATCTCGTGCACTGGCCTATGAATGCGCACTGGAGACACCGTGGCGCAAAACTGCATAGCACAGCGTCTTTCCAGTGCGCATTCATAGGCCGGTAAAAGTTATTTTGTACCTGCAGCCAATCACAATCACTCTATCGAGACATATTGCAGACTTGTTGAAAAAGATGTTGCTCATCTCCTTAAGAACAAACAGGAGTACATATCTTTCCATAATTTACCTAAGGATGAAAAACAAGCTTTGCTTGATTTACAATCCGATACGTCAGTCCTTGCCCGCCCTGCTGATAAGGGTGGGTCGGTTGTACTCATGGATAGGACAGCTTATGTAAATGAGTGTCATAGACAACTGCTTGACAACACCTTTTACAAGAAACTCAGAAGTGACCCTACTTCCCAATTTCAGAACACTATCCTTACTGTCCTAGATGGGTATTTAAGTTCTGGTCAGATAACCAAAAAAGAACATGACTTTTTGGCTATTCAACACCCTAAAATTGCCACTTTCTATACTTTGCCGAAATTACACAAGAATGTTACAAAACGTCCAGGGCGCCCTATTGTAGCGGGCATTGATGCAGTAACAGCCCCTCTATCGACTTTTTTGACTCTTTTATTAGACCACTCGCAGAACAGCTCTCCTCCTTTGTAAAGGACACCAGCAGTTTGATCTCTATTATTGAATCTCTTGATCCTCTCCCTGAGAATACCTTGTTAGTTACTTTTGATGTCGAGTTGTTATACACAAATATTCCACACGATGGCGGTATTGAAGCAATGGAACATTTTCTGCTGCAACGTGACCCTAATGAACTACCTTCCAGTGTCTGCATTATAACATTGGCTGACATAGTACTCACACACAACTACTTCATGTTTCTAAATGATTTCTTTATTCAGACGAAGGGTACTGCTATGGGATCCCCCATGGCTCCTAACTATGCTAATTTGTATGTGGGTTACATACAAATCCTCTCAGAAATGTTTTCTTGCCTAACATCATTATTTGGAAACGGTATATTGATGATATTTTTGTTCTATGGAGGGGTGATGCAAAACAGCTCCAGGCGTTTTATGCTTTTTGTAACTCCTGTTCTGAACATTTGAGATTTACTATGCAATCTGATACACGTCAAATCAGTTTTCTTGATCTTCTGATCTCGTGTGAAAATAATGTTCTATACACTGATCTTTACAGGAAACCTACTGATTGTAACAGTTTGTTGAGGGCTGATAGTTGTCACCCACTTCCCTTGAAAAATAGTTTGCCCTACAGCCAATTCTGTCGAATCAAAAGAATTTGCAAAAGGCAATCAGATTTCAACAGAAATATGGCTGAGACGCAAAGAAAGTTCAAGGAGAGGGGATACAAAAATGATCAGATTAATATTGCCATTGAGAAAATTCAAAACAAAACGAGACATGACCTTTTTCAAGGTCAGTCTCATAAAAAGAAGCATTCTTGCGTTCTAACCACCCGCTATTCAAAGTGCTCTGAACAAATTAAGGGAATCGTTCACAAGCATTGGCACATTCTAAAATCCGATGATAGTCTCAGGAATGTGTTTTCGGACCTTCCCTTGGTCGAATTCTCGCGGGGCAGAAATCTCAGAGACCAATTGGTAAACTCTGATTTACCACCCCAAGATATTCCCGAACAACGTCTATTTGCGCCCCTACTGGATGGAAATTACAAGTGTAATGGCTGTGCTCAATGCAATGGCACTTATAAATGTAGATCCTTCAAACACCCCCAAACAGGGAAACAGATCCCAATCAAGGGTGTTAATTACATGCTCCACTAAGGCAGTTATTTATCTTATAACTTGTCCTTGTGGTAAAAATGATGTGGGTAAAACAAAGCGTGAATTCGGTTTCAACATAGACTTTGATCTGAAACCATTGTTGTGATTTTGACTTTGCCATTGTGATTGTTTGTAGGCTTATGTAGCCTAAATCTAATCTATGATCGTATGCTATCCATTCGTTTTTTTGTATGTTCTTTGTATGCCATTTTAATATCTCAGAATTAACCAATGATATTAGGCCACACTTGGCCATGATTACAGACACCTGTGTGTGTTCTTTGACACTATATAAACGAGTCACCCCGCAGTGTTTGTGATTATACCCTGATGAAGACAGCTTGCCTGTCGAAACGTTGGACATAAAATATTTTTTGCATCTGAGCTCCTAGAGTGTGCGGCTCTTCTTTATTTTCAAGTTTTCCACTCCGCTAGCCAGCACCTCGCCTATATAGGTGTGCGTTTCTTTTTTCTTCTAGATTGCGCTACACGTGCAACACAGCATTTCTAACCTAGCCCACAATGTCTGCTGTCATTTGAAAGAGTAAGAACATTTCAGTGAGACAACTCAAATGCGAAATCCATTAACGCCAAGATAATGGAATTCATTGCCATTGACAATACACAGATGTACATAGAGAGCTAATATTAATAATATGCATGTCAATCTGTCCTGGCTCAAAGTGGAGGAGAGATTGACTTCATCACTGCTTGTATTTATAACAGGTATGTTGAATGCACCAAGCTGTCTGTTTGAACTACTGCCGCACAGCTCGGACACCCATGCATACCCCATAAGACATGCCACAAGAGGTCTCTTCACAGTCCCCAAGTCCAGAACAGACTATGGAAAGCGCACAATCACGGCTGGATGTGATACAGCCTAGATTCGAACCAGGGACTGTAGTGATGCCTCTTGCACTGAGATGCAGTGCCTTAGAATGCTGCGTCCATGTGTGTGTGTGTTAACTATTTAACTGTACTAGAATGCTTAAAAAGGCCGTAAAAATGTTTAATATTGGTTATCGGTATCGCTTTTTTGGCAAGGAAAACATTGGATTTCGGTATCAGCCAAAAATGTCGTATTTGTGCATCACTAGTTCTAATACAAGGTACCAAAACCATTTCTAATTAAAAGGCACAAATACCATAACTACTCTTCAGGGAAGTGGGTATCACTACCTTAGAAATTACATTAGCATTATTAGAGCGGTGAGTAAATCTAAACACTCTGGCCACAGTCAGGAAGAGGTCAACTATAGCAAAGTCATAGAGACACTACAAGAAGAGCACGAGCATTCTGCCAATTCGGCTCGAATATGCAAAAATATGCACAAAACAAATATTCCAATTATGGATCAAATTCGGCAGCATTTCCTTGCCGACTGAAAATTCCAATCTAATATAGAATTCAGATGCTATTGTTGGTGCTATGCTATTGAGTTGGCACAATGACAAAATGAAAGTCTAAGGCTCAATACATCAGTGTGTTGATGTCACCGTTCTATCGGCAGAGGATAAAAACCTGATAGAACCAAGTTTAGTAAATGTACTCAGCATAACCACACTAACCATTTTATTTGCAAAGTAAATTGAGAATGTAATATGCTTATTGATCATAAATACAAATTCAATGCTTTAACTAATTACGACAAATGTTTAGAAAATGTTGAGCAATGTTATAAAGTAATGACTTTTCAAATCCAGATGCGTTATACATTATGTTGGCTGACAAATTTGTTGGTTACGCTATCCTTATGAACCTCATATCATATAATTGCTTCGAACTTGCTTGTATATTAACTATATGGTATCCAACTACCCAACTTTTATTGACTTGATTATTCATGTCATTCTTAGCTTAGCTAAACGGTATAGTTGTTGTGCGTTCTCAATGGACATTGTTAGATAGGTTGCTTTGTAAATTCGCTTTGGCTATTTGTTCAGATTTCAGGAACACTCTCGTCTGAATGTACCAGAGTGCAGAATAACTGATGAATTTACGAATGGTCAACACCCGTTGAATATGGCCGGTGTCAGTAAACGTCAGGGAAAGAACGTAATAAATTGTTGCCAGCAGCACAGTTAGTCACCAATGCTTTGGATAACATGTGAATGGTCAAAGTGAGGACGTGGTCTCTTACTTGTGTCTGGAAGTAGCAAGCAAGCTAGCCAACTTTAGCCAGTTAGCTTGGGTGCTTGACTGCCTTGTGAGGTCAGAGAGCTTGGATCAACCCTGCTCTTTGGCCAGAGCGGGCAGTGTGTGCTCTAAACAGTCAGAATTTCCAAAACACACAAAGTAGTAAAATGTCTAACTAGTCATTTGTTATGTTAACAAGCTAGCAAGAGGCTGCATAGCAACAGCATCAACTTCCGGTAGACATGCAAAGCTCAACTGAAAGGTTACCGTTTGGTTACAATATACTAAAATGAACTAATAGTATGAAGTATATACTCATTAAGCATGTAGTATATAGTATATTAGTATGGGTATTTGAACACAGCTTGGGTATGTGAGTATATTGATAGAATGTGTAAGTCTGCTTTGATGGCAGGTTTGAAACCTGTTATCAACAAGGATATTGTGGGGTAGCGGACAAATGCAGAAGCGTTGTGTGTAAGGCATTCGAAAAGTGAGTATGGGCAATATTGGCTAAATTTATGACAGGAAAGTATGTGGAATTCACTTACCCTAACCAATGAAACTATAAACGCTTATGAGGTTTTCTCCGTCCGGTTAATACATTTAAATAAAATAGCCCATACGGCTTGAAAATGAGTTTTTTCCTAACCAATGAAACTATAAACGCTTATGAGGTTTTCTCCGTCCGGTTAATACATTTAAATAAAATAGCCCATACGGCTTGAAAATGAGTTTTTTCCCCACAGTAAGAGTTGTAGACATAACTTGTAATGACATAAGAAACCAAATTAGGGTTTCCATCAAATAAAAAATCATTGCGGAGTAAATGTGATGTAATGAAGGAATTTCATTATGTCGCAAGGGAAAATATAATCTGCTTTTATTGACTTTGTCAGATCTGTTTCCAAATCCATGAATGTTGATTCAACTCTTTGTCTGCTAAATCCCCTTTGCGCATGTAAAATCTTTGCAAAGAAACACTTGGATGAACTTTAAGGCTATTTTGTGGTAATTGTGTCGTTATTATGTGCCAGATGTTAAGACTACAAACCATTATAATTGGGTTATTTGAGGGATTTACTGGTCATTTCAATAGCATTGGGTCTATGTTACTGACTGAATTGAAGTTGTGGGCAGAAAGAGGCTCAAGTATTGTGAACTATTTTAACTCCCATTGAAATGTATCTTTTCCCTTAGGAATTGGCTGATGTATTTTGTGGATTTGGCACATTACATTTTTATATTTTAATAATAGACGTTTAATAAGTGTGAAGCAGAAAGGGAATATCCTATGGAAGTTGGTATTACAAATATAGAGTGATATTGTTTGGGTAGACTGAAATGAAAACAATGCCTTCTAATAATGTGAATGGAAATATGTTATTAGTTATTAGTGGTTTTTGGATAGACTCTAATAATGCCTTGTTTGATTCCGCTGGTGAAAGCTAGTCGTGCTCGCTGGGCTATATCCGGCTGTAAGGGACGCAGTGGGACATTTGAAGCAGAGGTCTAAATAGTTTAATCGGAAACATTCTTTGACAGTTTCTGATTATTGTTTCTAGGTTTTGTAGTTTAGGTAACACCAGTAAATTTGAGCAGGAAGGTAATGTCATTTAAAACGATAATCTGTTTCCATTACATGGAACAGTACAAAGTATCTAAAGTGAATGTTTTAGTACTGAATATTAAGCTGATGAATATTGAGCTGACTACGCCAACTTTTTGAAGGTCCTAGATTTATTAAAACAGGTTTTATATTTTGACTAAATTAATGAAACAGGTTAACATGATAGAATTACCAGAAAGGGGCTCTTGGATTGTTTTCTTTAGAAGGTCTCTATTCCTCATAATGGGACACTATATTATCGGATGTGTTTTGAGTAGGATCCTTTCTTCCAGGACTGATGGAAGTCCACTACAGTATGTATGTTAACCTCTCAGGGATTGCTGGGGCGCTAGCGCCCCCAATCCCGACACTACCAGGTGAAATGCAAGGCGCCAAATTCAAAATCCAAAAGTTGAATTATTAAACATCCACCAATATACAAGTGTTCCATACTCATCAAAAGCTCTGTTTCTTGGCAATATCACAGCGTTGTCAGATTTCAAAAAGGCTTTACGGCGAAAGCAGCACATTTGATTGTTTGAGGGTAGCACCTCACATATTTTTCCCATAGCCATGAATCGATTAGCCATCATGGCACACACATAACACATTTCACAGCGAAAACAAATCAATTACCTGTTGAAGAACTTCTGCTGAGGTCATCCTAAGTGTCCAACGAAGACAATCCATGGTTCTTTTGTTAGAAAAAGTAATGTATTTTATCCATAAATCTCCATTTGGTTCGCGCGTTATAATCAGAAACGACAGCCTCCACTCCTCCATTGAAACGTGACGAGAACTCGTTCATCTTATACCTATAAACTTGTCCAAGAACAATCAAACATAGTTTTAAATGTATCCTTAGGAACACTTTTACGTATTTTTACTATTATAAATCAACCGGAATATAAACTGATCGATAAAGACGGTAAAAAAGACACTGCGGGAGCGCGCGCTGGGTACTGTTTACATAAAAAGTACACTTCCTGGTTTGCTCTTCTTCTCTGGTCTAAAGCATCCAAAATGAAAATTTACACTGTCTCGAGACTGTTGACATCTAAAGGAAGCGATGGGTACTGCATTCATATGCCCTTATATGGTCATTTTCATGAGGGAGGGGTTCCAAATGAGCAATGTGTCAAAATCACTTTTTCCAGGACAAAAATTCCTTGGGGTTTCGCCTGCCATATGCGTTCTGTTTCACTCACAGACAAATGGTTAACACTTTTGGAAAATTCCAATGGTACTAAATATGTGCATATCCTATTTTCTGGGCCTGAATGGGAGGCATTTTACTTTGGGCACGCCAGGCTCTCCAAAACCGTCACCTCGGGAGCCACTCCCTAAGAAGTTAAGGGAGCTCCCACATTAACCTCTACGGGCTAGGGGGCAGTGTTTGGAAGTACGGAGAGTCTGACGTGCCCAAAGTAAACTGCCTGTTACTCAGGCCCAGAAGCTAGAATATGCGTATAATTGGTAGTATTGGATAGAAAACACTGACGTTTCTAAAACTGTTAAAATAATGTCTGTGGGTATAACGTAATTTATATGGCAGGTGAAAACTCAAGGAGAATCCATCCGGAAAATGTGTTTTTTGTCACAGTTTTTCCATTGACTTGCTATTGTCTATAGAGGGAATTAGCTCCCAGATTGCAGTTCCTATGGCTTCCACTAAATGTCCACAGTCTTTAGACATGGTTTCAGGCTGTTTTTTTTTAAACGAACAAGAAATAGAAGTTCTTACAAGTGGCTGTTGAAACGGACACTTGTCACGTCCAGGCCTGGGTTAGCAGGCTGGTGTTTAGTTTGTTTTTTGTTTAGGAGGGTTTTGTGTTCTAGGTTTTGTATTTCTATGTTGGGGAAATGGTTCCCAATTAGAGGCAGCTGTTTGTTGTTACCTCTAATTGGGAACCATATATATGTTTGGGGTTTTCAATAGGGTTTTGTGGATTATTGTTTGTTTCATAGCTTAGTGTTTATTCTATGTTCTTCGTTACGATCTTCGTTTGTTTGTTATTTTCCCAGTTACGTCGTTTAATAAAGAATGTATACGGGAAGCATCGCTGCGTCTTGGTCCGTCACTTCAGAAGATCGTGACAACACTACTGTTTTGCGCGCGTGACTGTGAGCGCTATCTTCGTTATTTTACTTCCCTTTTGAACAGACTATTCTCAGTATGAAATATTATTGTTTATTTAGATATTTGACGACCTGATGATTAATTAGAAACATCGTTTGACTTGTTTGGACAAACTTTACCGGTACCTTTGGGATTTCTTTGTCTCCATGTTGAACGACTGGATTACAGAACTCCATGACGCCAACTAAACAGACTTTTAGGGATATAAAGAAGGACTTTATCGAACAAAACAACCATTCTTTGTGTTCCTGGGACCCATGGGATTGCAGAGGAAGATATTCAAAGGTAAGTGTTTTATTTTATCGCTATATTTGATTTTGTAACGCCTGTGCTGGTTTGAATAATATGTTGTTGTGGGGCGTTGTCCTCAGATAATCGAATGTTCTGCTTTCTCCGTGAAGCCTATTGTAAATCTGACAACGCGGTTTGATTACCAAGATTCTAAGCTTTTGAATGGTATACAACACTTGTATTTTCATGAATGTTTAATATTACTATTTTTGTCATTTGAATTTGGCGCTCTGCATTTCACCGGATGTTGTCGTAGGTGGACCGCTAGCGGTCAGGTGATCCCAAACAGGTTTTAAATAAGGCCTGGGAAATGTTGTTTGTTTTTACCCTACATCATGAATGTTTGTTAGTGTTTCAATACCATGTCGGATTTATTGTGTGGGGTTATTTTATTTGGTTTCACAATGGGTTTTTCACGGGTTAGAGCCAAGGTATCTTGAAAGGGGTACACAAATGGAATTTTCTGACGTTTTATTTTCTGAGTTTTAATTGAACATTCTTCTGATAAGGAATGTGCTGAAGAAACTGTAACCTTTATTTCCCATCAGTACAAAACATTGTTTAGATGCTTTTCAGACAACAATTCTGTTTAGATGCGTTTGTTGCATCATACATTATGTTGCTTCTGTTCCAATCCCATATTTGCGATAGTACACTGCAGGGACCACTCAACATTGATCACGAATATGTGATCGTACGCGTCAAAGGGTTAAGTATCACTACATGCAGTCGTATGCTCCAATATAGTTCTGGCAGTGTCAGAAATGTTAAGCCTTATCATGCAGTGTGGCTGGTGTTACCAGCCGATCCCAGTGACTGACCAATAGGAACACGGCCGGCACTGAGTATGCACACAATAATATGATCACTGTGAATTGTCAGATTAATATAATAGTTTTATTTAAACGTTTACATGCTTTGCAAGAATAAATATTTCCCTAATAATATTGTTCAGGCTACATAATATCTGAAATCAGGCTACCTGATGTGATTTTGATAAATGCACAAAATCACGTTCTACCACAGTGAGACCATGTTATTTTTGGGAAGCCTATTTGATTCTGATTTGTATAAAGTTTGTACGTGAAAATTATTTCTAAGATGCATACTTTATGTTTTTCCAAACTCACTTCATTCGCGCATAAGCACTGGGAGAGGCTTGACCTGCTGGCACATGCGCAGATCAAATACACCACTGCTGCTGACGTAGACTACATTGGCCTCAACAGCCAATCGCAGAATGTGACGACAGAACTAAAGCAAATTGTACAATCTGGCCAGGTTGATATGAAGATTTTTTTTCTTTGGAAACCTCGCACAGTGTGACATGTAATAATCGTGAAAGAGTGAATCCGACTTACAGTGTGGGAAGGCCTTTAGCTACCATGTATTGGACTTTTCCTCTGTGGATGACATGTTGGTCGCAAACAGAGGGGGGCTCAAGTGTGCTGCCTTGAAAGTTGTAGCCTATGGACTAGTGGGAAGTCTTGTGTTTATTTCATGAGTGGTAGTGAGTGAGTGGGGACAATGAAACCAGATAGCAGGAATTTACCATCTTTCCTCTGAATAAAGGGTTGGCGGTGTGGCCATCGCCTCGCCTCTCAAATAACAACTATCCCACAGTGCTGTGGTCCAGGAACAAAGGGGCATTGTGGGGCTGTGCAGGTGGGACGTGGAAGGGCCAGCAGACTGGGAGTCTATTTCACTCATACACACACACACACAGCGCCAGGCTCGCTGGGCACACACACTTTCTCATGAGCCTCTGAGTTCCCAAAACTCAAGTTACTTGTTCACACAATCCCTGCCTCTGCTGCAGGGGACAGCGGAGCCACTGTTGCTTAATGGAGGATAATGGCAGACGGCGCCTGGTGTTTCTGGTCAAAACAAGGCTGAGGAGACTCAACAATAACTTTAAACACAAATTCAAACAGACGCAGCATAGCTAACCTTTCAGACAAAACAAAAAGCAGCAATTGAATTTGGCCTAACAAAAAAAGTGTTACATTTAAAAGGGAAAGAAACATATGCACATGACTAACTGATGCAACAAAAAGGTCAACTGTTCTGACTAATATACACTACCGTTCAAAAGTTTGTGGTCACTTAGAAATGTCCTTGTTTTGAAAGAAAAGCAAATGTTTTGTCCATTAAAATAACATCAAATTGATCAGAAATACAGTGTAGACATTGTTAACTTGTTAGGGAGTGGCAGCTGAGGGGTCGGTTTTGGAGAGCCTGGCGTGCCCAAAGTAAAATGTCTCCCATTCAGGCCCAGAAAATAGGATATGCACATATTTGTACCATTGGATAGGAAACACTCTGAATTTTCCAAAACTGTTAACCATTTGTCTGTGAGTAAAACAGAACGCATATAGCAGGCGAAACCCCCGAGGAATTTCTGTCCTGGAAAAAGTGATTTTGACACATTGCTCATTTGGGAACCCCTCCCCCATGAAAATGACCAGAGAAGAAAAGCAAACCAGGAAGTGACTCATTTATGTAAACAGTACCCAGCGCGCGCTCCCAAGAAGGCACGCAGTGTCTTTTTTACCGTCTTTATCGATCAGTTTATATTCCGGTTGAGTTATAATAGTAAATATACGTAAAAGTGTTCCTAAGGATACATTTAAAACTATGTTTGATTGTTCTTGGACAAGTTTATAGGTATAAGATGAACGAGTTTGCGTCACGTTTCAATGGACTAGTGGAGGCTGTCGTTTCTGATTATAACGCGCGAACCAAATGGAGGATTTATGGATAAAATACATTACTTTTTCTAACAAAAGAACCATGGATTGTCTTCGTTGGACACTTAGGATGACCTCAGCAGAAGTTCTTCAACAGGTAATTGATTTGTTTTCGCTGTGAAATGTGTTATGTGTGTGCCATGATGGCTAATCGATTCATGGCTATGGGAAAAATATGTGAGGTGCTACCCTCAAACAATCAAATGTGCTGCTTTCGCCGTAAAGCCTTTTTGAAATCTGACAACGCTGTGATATTGCCAAGAAACAGAGCTTTTGATGAGTATGGAACACTTGTATATTGGTGGATGTTTAATAATTCAACTTTGGGATTTTGAATTTGGCGCCTTACATTTCACCTGGTAGTGTCGGGAGCAGCCCGCTAGCGCCCCCAGCAATCCCTGAGAAGTTAATGTTGAAAATGACTATTGTAGCTGGAAACTGATGATTTTTCATGGAATATCTACATAGGCGTACAGAGGCCCATTATGAGCAACCATCACTCCTGTGCTCAAATGGCACGTTGTGTTAGCTAATCCAAGTTTATCATTTTAAAAGCCTAATTGATCATTAGAAACCCCTTTTGAAATGATGTTAGCACAGCAGAAAACTGTTGTCCTGATTAAAGAAGGAATAAAACTGGCCTTCTTTAGACTAGTTGAGTATCTGGAGCATCAGCATTTGTGGGTTCGATTACAGGCTCAAAATGGACAGAAACAGAACTTTCTCGACAAAGATCTGATTCCGCGTAACCGTAAATTAACCAACGACACAATGACATTTCCAGCGCCTCTGAATATTGAGTGGAATCTGACACTGCCATTAAACAAATCGCTATCACTAATGCTGTGAGGACCATAGCCCGAAGCCCTATACTAAGTAGTTTTAAGTGGATCTTAAATTTGGATGACGTTTTAAATGAGTGCTTCCAAATCAATCAATGTGATTCAAGCAATTTTGCTGATGAATCTAGTTGCTTTTAGACCCATTAGTCTTATTAATGCGGATTCAAAGCACATCAGCAATGTTGCTTGTAAACTGCCAGAAAAATCTAATGAATGCAGTTTCAAAGCAGGATTCTGTCCATCGTTTTCCATGTTGAGAGAATCAACCATGGAATAACTATTTTGACAAAGTGCGGCAGTGTTCCCAATAGAAGACCGCACCCAAGACAACACCCACTGAAACACAGAGTGGAATTCTGCCTCACTGAATGTTATATTCATCATCAGGTAGCCTGCCCACACATATTTCCCTTTATCTAGAGATGGGAGTGTGTGGGGAGCACGTGAGCATGAACATTTGAGCATCTATCACAAGTCTCTCTTTCTCTAGAGAAACAGGTCCGGGGGAACAAATCCATTGACATATCATTCCAACACAAGCAAACGGCCCGTCTGAACTAGACGAACATGAAAATCTATCGTCAATTGTAATAACCTCAGCTGAGGGGACACTTCAGAAGTCATGTTGAAACTCTGTGTTTGGCATTAACTTCCTCGCAGGCAAGCAAACAAAACAGCAGTTTAGGTCAGAGAGGGGAAATAGGTCCAAGCAGATATCCTGCCATATACATGCCTGACAGACTGAAACTGGTCAACCAATATCAAAAGGAGCAATTCCTCCCACCGCTTCAGATCACGTGGACAGGCGAGGGAAAAAACAACAGCATGACCTGACATATTTCACAAGATTTTGAAAGATGCATTCCACAAGTTGCCAGTTTGAAACCATACACTTCCACCCCTGTCAATTCAGGTAAAGGGTTGGTAAGATAGGTAGAGAAAGGGCCTCAATAGCAATCTGATGCAAAGAGGGAAAATCAGGCTTCCCTGCCTCAGACTTTTTTAAGGGATTTACTACAGACAGAGGTGATGTCATTGGGCGGAAATGCTACTGGTAGGTACGTAAAAAAACGACTTATTAAGAAGGCCAAAACCATGAAAAGGTTGGACATATCTGCACAGACTCATTTTGTCCCTCTCTGACATAAACTGCTGTTTTGTTTGCTCGCCTGAAGAGGTTTGGGTCCAAATCCCATCCCTGGTTGGGAGTGTAACTGGGTCACCATGCAAGAGGTAAAGGCTGAGTTCATGTCAAATATTATGCAAAACAGGAAATTGGACTCTGGTGTACCTTTCAGGGCGCCCCTTTGGAGACTTGACGAACCAACTAACCTCTAGAAACCTTTCTGCTGAAATTACCACAACATTAATGTCTTGACTGCAATAGATTGACCTCAAGTGCTCTTTTAATGCTCTGAAAACAAAATATAATCCAACTTGCCATTGACATACAGTATGTATCAGCATACTTGGTGCAGAGCACTTAAAGATGCACATCATGGAAGTTATATAATATATTTACCAATTTCTCATCTCATGAAACCACACAAATCCTTAGTTTAAGGCAAATAATGAATTTAGCCTCTCAGTATCTGACAACAAAACGTGTTCAATTCACAGTTGAGAGTTAATGCCCAACTATGCTTGAGTAATGGCAGGTCTACCCATTTAATAGCAATTTATTTTGTTTCCCAAGACTTTTCTAGCTGAGTTCTCTAGTTTTGATTTGAAACAAATACAAGAGTAGAAATCTATCAAATGTTGGATTAAAGCTGTAACCCTGCCTTTGAAAGATCTCTCTATTCCACAATCACATATGATTTAGGCTGCAGACAGAATTAACTCATCAGGTATGCACTTTCTCTAGATCTTATATTTGGAGATAATCTGAAGCTTTCATTTAAGTGTAGCTAACATCTGAATTTAGTGCTAGTAAGGCAGCATGCCATGGTCTCGCCAGCTAAATGTATCTGATAAACTTCCATTATACAATTTAAAGTCACAATAGTAGGTACACAATCAGTTTGTCTGTGTCATACCACTACAGCTGACGCAGGTGGCAAGTGGGAGCGTTGTGTGCGCATTGCTTAGTTCAGTGCCCATTGCTTGGCTCTGGAATGTAGATGGAATGCAGAGAAATTCCTCCCACGCAGAGTCGATCAGAGCGCTCGGACCAGTGGGGTGTATAGGGGGGAGGTCAGAACCCCACCATCTCCCCACCTTACCTCTCACAGCGGGGGCATCCCCACTAACCTCACCTGGGAGCCCTCAGCATTCTCATCAACACACAAACCAGGCCAATGGGCCGGCTGGGGGCTTCAATTCTCACAAACCGAATACTTTTAGTGTAAAAAAATGTAAGAAAAAAGTTTAACAACTTTATTTTCCAGTGGACAAACGCTTCACTTCATGGATCAACGCTGAGCTGAAAGGCTTGGTTGGTTGGTGAGAGTTGATGTGGGTGAGGTGTTCCTATCCTAGGGGTATCTGTACTTTACTACTTATATTTTTGACAACTTTTACTTTTACTCCATACATTTTCCCTGACACCAAATGCTCAGATAGGAGAGCAATATGGTCCAATTCACGCACCTATCAATATAACGCGTTGTCATCCCTACTGCCTCTAATCTGGTGGACTCACTAAACACAAATACTGTGTTTGAAAATTATGTTGCTGGAGTGTGCCCCTGGAAGATATACGTAAATAAATTGTGCCGTCTGGTTTGCTTAATATAAGGAATTATATGTATAGTATTTACTTTAACTTTGTACTTTTAAGTATGACAATTGAGTACTTTTTCCACCACTGTAGCACATTTAAAACCATATACTTTGACTTTTATTACTTTTAGTAATATTTTACTGGGTGACTTTCACTTTTACTTGAGTCATTTTCTATTAAGGAATCTTTACTTTTACTCAAGTATGACAACTGAGTACTTTTTCCACCACTTCCTACCACCACCAGCAGCCCCCCTCTTCCCCAGGGCTCTCTTCCCCCCCAGCGTATCAGTGGGATTGAGCGCAGTGCCCTGACGAGCACACACTCCACTAATGGCCCACTAGCCAGTGCGCTGGAAGTGGAGCATGATCTCCAGAGGGGAGGGTGAGGGAGGATGAACACATGAGGCAGGATGAACACTGGTTTTAGGAGGGAGGGGGTTGGCTCAATCTCATTCTCTCTCTCGGGAGCGGCAGGTCGCCTAGTGGTTAGAGCGTTGGACTAGTAACCGAAAGGTTGCAAGATTGAATCCCCCGAGCTGACAAGGTAAAAAATCTGTTCTGCCCCTGAACAAGGCAGTTAACCCACTGTTCCTAGGCCGTCATTGAAAATAAGAATATGTTCTTAACTGACTTGCCTAGTTAAATAAAGGTAAATAATAACAATACGTTTCAAACGAGGCTTGGACAATCCCAATGCATGTGTCAAAGACTGGACTACCGACGTTATCTGCCCGAGGGGGTTATTCAACTGGCCCCTCCGTCGCGACGTCACCTGAACGGCCATCTGCTAACTGCGGCCCGCTAACGTTAGCTGTCTAGAGCATATCAGCTACTAGCTAAATAGGTCCATCGGACAATTTCTTGGGCCACTATTACCTATTTTTGCCAATTGGACAGGTCCCATTTATCACACGAAACCCCACTAATCCATCACGACTGGTCTACCAACGGAAACGCACGAGGAGGCTATAAACAGACTTCCTTCATCTTCTGCTAGCTTGTTAGCCGGCCTGCTAGCCTTCTGCTAGCTTGCTACCCCCCGGCTAGCTGTCTGATTCGCCGTGTCCCCTACCAGCCTCACTACTCACCGGACCCTTATGATCACTCGGCTAAGCATGCCTCTCCTCAATGTCAATATGCTGTTCTGGTTAGTGTTTATTGTTTTATTTCACTGTAGAGCCTCTAGCCCTGCTTAATATACCTTATCCAACCCTTCAGTTCCACCACCCACACATGCGATGACATCACCTGGTTTAAATGTTTCTAGAGACAATATCTCACTCATCATCACTCAATGCCTAGGTTTACCTCCACTGTATTCACATCCCACCATAACTTTGTCTGTACATTATGCCTTGAATCTATTTTATCGCCCCCAAAACCTGCTCCTTTTACTCTGTTCAGGACGTCCTAGACGACCAGTCCTTATAGCCTTTAGCCGTACCCTTATCCTACTCCTCCTCTGTTCCTCTGGTGATATAGAGGTTAATCCAGGCCCTGCAGTGCCTAGCCCCACTCCTATTCCCCAGGCGCTCTCATTTGTTGACTTCTGCAACCGTAAAAGCATTGGTTTCATGCATGTTAACATTAGAAGCCTCCTCCCTAAGTTTGTTTTCATTCACTGTTTTAGCACACTCTGCCAACCCGGATGTCCTAGCTTTGTCTGAATCCTGGCTTAGGAAGACAACCAAAAACACTGAAATCTCCATCCCTAACTACAACATTTTCAGACAAGATAGAACTGCCAAAGGGGGCGGTGTTGCTATCTACTGCAGAGATAGCCTGCAGAGTTCAATTTGAACTTCTACTTTTAAAAATCCACCTTTCTAGAAACAAATCTCTCACCGTTGCCGCTTGCTAAAGACCACCCTCTGCCCCCAGCTGTGCTCTGGACACCATATGTGAACTGATTGCCCCCCATCTTCAGAGCTCGTGCTGCTTAGTGACCTAAACTAGGACATGCTTAACTTCTTAGGGAGCAGCTCCCGAGGTGACGGTTTTGGAGAGCCTGGCGTGCCCAAAGAAAAATGTTGAACCCCTCCCTTATGAAAATGCCCATATAAGGGAGTAAGATTTCAGTACCTATTGCTTCCACTGGATGTCAACAGTCTCTAGACAGTGTTTTGATTCTATTTAGTTGTTCTGGATGGTGATAGAAGAAGAATTAGGAAGTGGTCACAGAGAAGTAAACAGAAGTGAATGCGCGTTACCCGGCTTGCGCGCGCGCTGTGGTTTTTTCCTTTCCTATTGCCCAGTTTATATTATATGAAATATTATACTAAATATACATAAGTGTTCCTAAGGATACCTTATCAATGATGTTTGATTGTTCTTGGACAAGTTTATAGGTATAGTTTGAACGAGTTCTCTTCACGGTTCAATGGGCGAGTGGACGCTGTATTTTCTCATCATAACGCACCAAATAAACTGAGATTTATGGATATAATACATTACTTTTTCTAACAAAAGAACCATGGATTGTCTTCGTTGGACACTTGGGAAGCCCTCAGCAGATGTTCTTCAAAAGGTAAGGGATTTGTTTTCGCTGTGAAATGTGTTTTGTGTGAACCATGATAGTTTATGAATTTATGCTAATAAAAAATATTGGAGATGCTACCCTCAAACAATCAAATGTTGTGCTTTCGCCGAAAAGCCTTTTTGAAATCTGACAACGCTGTGATATTGCCAAGAAGCAGAGCTTTTGATGACTATGCAACACTTGTATATTGATGAATGTTTAATAATTCAACTTTTGGATTTTGAATTTGGCGCCTTGCATTTCACCGGGTAGCGCACCACCACTCCGTAAGTAGTTAAGCACCAGCTGTCAGAGCAGCTCTCAGATCTCTGCACCTGTACATAGCCCATCTGTAAATAGCCCAACCAACTACCTCATCCCCTACCGTATTTATTTATTTATCTTGCTCCTTTGCACCCCAGTATTTCTACATTGCACATTAATCTACTGCACATCTATTGTTCCCGTGTTTAATTGCTATATTGTAATTACCTCGCCACCATGACCTATTTATTGCCTTACCTTCCTTATCTTACCACTTTTGCACACATTGTATGTAGATTTGTTTTTCTACTGTATTATTGACTGTATGTTTGTTTTACTCCATGTGTAACTCTGTGTTGTATGTGTCGAACTGCTTTGCTTTATGTTGGCCAGGTGGCAGTTGTAAATGAGAACTTGTTCTCAACTTGCCTACCTGGTTAAATAAAGGTGAAATGAAATAAAGGCAGGTAGAGGACGCTATAGAAGGCATTCCAATGACAGCTGCAAAGAGAAATAACTATGCAAAGTAGCTATTTCCTAGCTGGAAATGCAGTCAATATGGCTCCTGGTGACGTAGAACACATAAACCCAAGCCACAGAGAACTATGAGAACATCAGTTCTCCAAACAATGCTAAAAGACTAAAATCTCAAGGTCTCTGGGACATTCTAGACAAAGACACACACAACCACGAAACAAACTTGTGCTAGACGCCCTTTTGAAGGCCAAACGTGGTCTAGTTCACAAAAAACATAATGGTTCTCTAATGACACTCCATGGTTTCTTTGTTCAATGTTACACGGTGTAGTCCCACTTGCATGTTAATTTCGCAAACAAAACATGACTTCCATGACTTCCTTTGCTGTGCATTCTAGTCATACCGGAGCTAAAGCAGACCGCTGCCGGTATCTTATCTATCTGACCTGCAAACATGGTAGGTGTTACATGACTTTGCTGCCTCAGAAGTATAGTGGCCATAAAAGTGCAAACCTAGCAGACATAGGTAATTTCCCCAAGTTAATAAATACTTTCAGTGGATACATAAATAGTACAAAGCTCGTAAAACCACATGCCGTGTTCTGTGAATTTCAAAGGCGTTTCAGTTCATTGACTTTTTCTTATTAGACGGTCACAATTAATGGGCCGGCCTTGACCGTCATTCTTCAACCGACTGACCAGCTGTTGGACAGACAGAATGGAAATTGTCTGATGCAAACTGTGTAATCATAATATAACTCAAAACTACACATTGTTCATACCGCAAGACAGCCCATGCATGCACCATTTAAAATCTTAACATCAAAGTGTGGTAGTGTCACAGGTTCCCAATTCAGCTGGGAATATCATCACCATCCAGCCCTGCCATTGCTCCCTAGGATACTGTTCCTAGGATATTGTTAAAGTACTCTAGGGGTCTGTCTACACAGAATAAGCAAACGGAGCGTAGCAATGTCATTTTTCGTCACAAAATTGGTGGCTCCTTGTAGTGCGCTCCAACATTTGACGTACACATGAACATTTTATCACGCCGTATCATCCCTTCTGTAGCCTTTGGGATAGTCTTGTGTAGGCAATGAAGTTTTCTTGGTTCCTTGATCTGATCTATAGGCTATGCATCAAAGTAGCCAATTTTGCATTGATTAACAAATATAATCTGAGCGACTGTTCAAACAATAAACCAAACAACATTGTAGCTTTATTAGAATCCATCAAAAAAATGTATTTTGTTTAAAAGTAATAACTAGAGATTTAAGGCTACTAGTAAATACAGCTGCGAAATGTGTTTTTTTCTCCACAACCAAAACATGATGACGTTCTATTTTTAGTTGATATGGGAGGGAATACACTCAAGCAGCATATTAAACTAGGATAATGTTACAGGTTACACTGGCAAGTATAAGAATATTTGCCAGGCCATATTATTTAATTACACAGAGCTGTGGGAAGCTAAAAGGCTAGCTATCTTGCTAGGTTTTTAGCCTAGCTAAAGACAGCTACAGTGGTTCCTCCTTTAAAAGTTGCGTCATTCTGCAGCACACCTTGCGTGCTGCTCAGCATTATGTGGCACGTCATGTAATTCTCAGCCATTATTTATGTTACTGTAGTTATTGCTAGTTTGACTAGAGGGAATCTTTGAGAAGCATTTGATAGTCTTCCAAATTGCAGAGACGCGGGAGACCGGGGTTCAATCCCCCAACGAGGAGGAAGGAGTAGGCTGTCCTTGTAAATAAGACTTCTTAACTGATTCCATATATGTTATTTCATAGTTGTGATGTCCTCACTATTATTCTACAATGTAGAAAATATAGAAACATCCTGGAATGAGTAAGTGTTTCCAAACCTTTGACTGGTACTTAATTAATTGATTAATATTATGGTGTTTCTATTTCATGAAAAATGAAAACCCATCTGGGTAAATTCAGACAGTTTCGCTCTCGGGGCGCACCCTGGACGTTCGGGCCGAGACAGTCAAGCACCCAAGCTAAAGTTGGCTAGCTTGCTAGCTACTTCCAGACACAAATGAAACCACTCTGACCATTTTACTCGCCCTAGCAGAGCTGGTAAGGCAGTTTTCGTGTTAACCAGAGCGTTGGTGACTAACTGTGCTGCAGGAAACAATTTAATTACGCTTTTTTGCCGCCGTTTACTGACACCGGCCGTATTCAACGGGTGTTGAGCACTCGTAAATTAATTAGTCTGCGCTCTGGTACACTCAGACGAGAGTGCTCTGAAATCAGAGTAGATAGCCAGAGCGAATTTACGAAAGCACCTGAATGTCCATTGAGAACGCACACCGACTATACCATTTAGCTAAGCTAAGAATGACGGGAATAATCAAGGGAATAATCAAGTCAATAAACGTTGGGTAGTTAGATAGCCTATAGTTAATATACTGTCAAGTTTGATGTAAAACTACTAACGTTAGATAGCTAACGTACCGGTACATACTGCTGTAATGATATGTTATGTGGTTCGTAAGGACAGCGTAGCTAACAAATTGTCAGCCAACATAACGTGTAAGGCAACTTATTTGAAAAGTCAATAAGTTATTACATTGAGTAACAAGCTACCACGAGGATGCGCTCTATCGACTTCGCGGCTTGAGCATGCTTTTGGTGCACTGTCGATAGCGCGCTGACTTCAGGCAAGAAGGTTGAGGGTTCAAAACCTGCTCCCTGCTTGTTTCATTTATTATTTGGTTTATATTGCCCATTCATTGTCAGTTAGAGACAGTAGTGCATTGGGACCCAAAAGCATAATCGGTGCTCTAACTCCCCCTTGGTCGTTAAGGCAAATCTGGTCTGTGATAAACCCCCGTCCTTTCACACCTAATATTTTGTAATAGAACCCAAAACGTTTTATTCCCCAAAAATATTTTGAAAACAAAAAATGTATTTGAGAACAAAACCACCCTCCATTTTCTGTGTGTCAGTTTGGCTACAACCAATACTGTTCAGCCTTTCTTTCCAACACAAAGGAAGTCATAGCGGACACCTACGAAGAAGGACTGTGATGATGATGGCATCTCAGGTAAGCAGCACTAGGTGTTTTCCGTCCATCTTCTACATAGCTAGTAGTTAGCTCCTACAATTCAGTGTCTGTTCATTACATTGTACTATATTACATAGATACATACTGTAGAATGATAATTCTCAAGCTAACCAAAATCATTTAGCTACGAGCGCCTGTTCTCGCCATTTTCAGTTGAATTAATCTAACTTTCTTTCATGGCAACTCATAAGCAGGCCATGTCATATTTGTTTCATAGTCGATATATAATCATATTTCATGACAGCGTTACGGTTAGCTTTATTTACAGAAGGATGAAAGAACTCTATGTCTGTCAGGGAATGCTATTCTGATATGTCAGATGAAGAGTTAGACCAGAAAGTCAGCACCATTAAGGTAAGGATGCCCCATGCGGGCTTTAGAATGGTCAAAGGAAGTCTCAGAGCAATGGGCCATCGTGTACAATGGTGAAGAGTCTTTCAAATCAAATCAAAGTTTATTTGTCACGTGCGCCGAATACAACAGGTGTAGACCTTACAGTGAAATGCTTACTTACGGGCTCTAACCAATAGTGCAACACATTTCTTAGGTGAACAATAGGTAGGTAAAGAAATAAAAACAACAGTATATACAGTAGCGAGGCTGTAAAAGTAGGGAGGCTATAAAAGTAGCGAGGCTACATACAGACACCGGTTAGTCATCTACACGCTTTATGGTGCAGGTATCATTGCCAGAATGATCCAGCTTCGTTGCATTGCTCGGCAAAAAAATACTCTGTTCCTGCACCCATCTCTTGTCCACATTGATACAAATCCTAAATTGATAAGGTACTAAGATGTAAAATGTCTACATCAAATCTAAGAAGTTATTTTAACTTTTTTTATTCTTACTTATTCCTAGACAAATTTTCAATGATGTATGAATCTGGAGTTGTTCTTCATCAACTGGTAGTACATAAATAATGAAGCAGGTTAATAGGTAAAATATTTCACTTTTAATTCCAATGCTTTTTTTCAAGATACAACAGGTAAGTATAGTATTTCCCATCACCTAACGAACAACCACAATACCAGTCTGGTGTTAAGCTTTCCGTGCTGTATTGACGTATCCTGAAAATGTCATCTGCTTTAGATTGAACGGTCATATCTCAGTTATTGTTTTCATATCTACAAAAAATAAGCTATGTTCTTTTCTTTTAGAGTGCGAGCTGATCAAGGGGTCGAAAATGTAGATATTGCCAGATGTTCACTGTTCGAGGAACAGGCCGTGGAAGCTTTATTGCTGGCAAAAGTGTCTATAACCAGAGGTAAACTGTTCTGTGTTCTGTTTCTCTCTTCCTCTCTGCCTGTCTTGTTGTACATGGATCCTGTCTCACATGCACAGTTTGGAAGAAGAAGGATACCTTGACCTGTCGAATTCTATCCACCTCTTCTGTGTGGGATGTGTTCCTACCTCGTCTGCGGGCAGATCTGCAGCATTTTACAGAGAGTTGGAATAATCACCCTTTAAGTACAGAGGCGAACCTGACACCTCACCAGCTGTGGCATATCGGAATGCTCCAAACACCTGTGCACATTTTTGTTTTTTCCATAGCACTACACAGCTGATTCAAATGATCAAGTCATCATCAAGCTTCAAGTGGTATTTATGGCTAATAATTACATTATCTTCTATTGTTTGTCCTCATGTGTCCGTTTTTCAGCATAAAGTACGCTTTGGCCACTTAGTGTGGACACCAGGTGAGACCACACACAATAACAGTCTCTCTCCTTCACTTCATCGCTCTAACCCTCTCCCCCTCTCCGTAAATCCTCTAGGTTATATCAGCTGTGTCGGTGAACCCCTCCCTCATCTGAACTGGCTGACACAGAGGGCACAGCATGATCATAGGTGAGAGGTCAGGTCAACAGGAAGTATTATTAAAGAGATGCTTTACATTGAAATACAGATAGAGATGTAGTAGTCCCAGAGTTAATGATCCAAGGTCAGTTTTGCATTTCACCTTATGATGACTGACCGTGTTAGAATAAAAAAACAAGGTTTTATCATGCTCTCTCTATCCATCTGTCTCTTGTCTGCAGGTATGTTTTGATGTGAGAGAGGAAGCCAGTCCTCACCCGCTAACCTTCGGGCCAACTAGGGGCCCAGGGCTGGTTAGGAGACACTGCTAGAGACACTGTAATTGTAATGAACTGAGAGAATATTAGGGTAGCACTGTAATTCATGAATCATATGCTGTCTGCTGCTGTTCTTACCTCTTTCCCTTTCTGTCTTCTACACCTCTCTCCCCACCTCGTCTTTCTTCCTTGTTTTATAATGCACACCGTATGTGCATTGAAGTACAGATTGAACTTGCATTTATAATATAATATTACAATTATCATAATTATAATGCATGTATTTATAACACCTGGATAATGAACTTCTTTCAATAAAGCGTTTCACATTCTCCACTGGTTGAAATTAAGTATCTCATTGAAATACTATCCTGTGTCCTCAGATGAGTTAGATATGCATAGATTTTTTTCTTTCTGTATATATGAATTACAAATCAGCATTTACTTAAATCATGTTTCTAGTCTATTGCATAGTTACAATGTGTAATCATTGATGTCCCAGGAGCAGGAGTGGTAAACACTGTTGAAGTGTATAATTGTAATACATACATGCAGACACAGCATCATTCAAAGAATGGAGTTTGATACACCTGGTATTGGATATGACAGAAAAATAATGTCTCAGAGATTCATACCTTAACCGCACCTTTATTTGCCAAGGAAGAGTACATGATCAGTGAAAATATTCAATGTACAGGCTACAATGTGGGGATCTCATGCGTGGTAATAACTACTGTACATGTAAGTAGGACTTGCATCCTTGGCACAATAAAGTTATTATATTCTACTCAATCCATAGTCTTCATTAATGCCATTCAGACTTGAAGTTGATACAACAATTATGATAGCTGAGGTTCATAGATTGGTATGAATATTAGTTCAGAATCTAATGTTTTAGGGTCCACACACAGATCGGCTACATACTGTAGCTAGCTACAGATCCATAGGCATACAGTTATTTTTATCCTCCACTACACACAATAAGCAAGTAAATAGTTAGCTATCATTAGCTATGTTACTTCAGCTGCATTGCACAGCAAGGCAAGCTTACACAATTGTACATTCAATTTGCACTAAATGCTTTAGCTAGCTAGATTCTTTACATCCACTGTTGCCCAAGACGACAGCCTGGTTTGCTCAGGAGCCCCTAAAACATTAACACGAATTACAATGTCATACTGTAACCTACTTATGTCATAACACCAGCTAGCTAGCTGGCTAATGTTAGCTACTCAGTTAACTTGCTAAATCGCAATTTACGTAAATTAACTTTATGACAATCGTTTGTCTCTACATCAACTAACATATTCCTCTCATTTTTACATTTTTAGCTTGACTCATTATGATGTTATAATTACTTACATATGCTTCCCCAGTAATGTTTTATCAGCCATCTTCGCTGAAGAAAGCCACCAGGGACGGGTGGCTCGTGTCAAATTCGTCATTGGAACCACTCGATATGATCAGTCATATAAAAACCTTGGGAAGCAAATGCATAATGAGTGCTCTAACTCCCCCTTGTGGTGGTCTGGAGCAATGAAGCCGTGACGCTGGGTACCTCTAAGTCCTGCGGTGTAAGCTCACAACTTGTAAAGGAAGAACCACTGTAGCTACTACTAGCAAGGAAAGGCGACTCTTCCTTGTTTTCACAAAATGAAGACCAAAATAAAATACGTTGCCATTGCCCCCTTGTGAATGGGAGTGGGACCGGCGAGGATTTCATGTTACCAAAAGGTGTCTCCGCTACTCCAAAAAATCCCATACATAGATCAGTGGAATGGAGCTTGTAGTAACCTTTAGCATGGGACTCTGTAGATATAGTTCATGAACTGCCCATGACTTTGCCTCATTTATATTGGATGAGATACTGGCTGCTGCAGTCATGAGTGGGCCTCTCTCTGAGATAACGTTTGGAGCCGCTGTCCTTGTGCACATCAGGATCCTCACGGGAGAGGAAAGCTAACTGGGAAAACAATGGAGCTCGCACAGGGCCCATAGGGGTACAGGCATGAAACGCAAAGCACAAAACACAAAAACCCAGAACCCCATGGGAGCCCCTCTCAGGGCAAGGGTGGCTAGTACATGGGCAGTTTGACACCCCCCTACCCTCTAACTATCCTTCTTTCTTTCATTCTCTCTCGCTCGCTCCACTCATCCGTCCTCACAGTGAGCAGAGGCAACAGAAGCAGCACATTTCACAGGATTTCAGAAGGCCATCCCCAGTCACATGTGAGAGCGTCTCGATTCATTGGAGAATCTGGGCCAAATCTATCCAGAGAATTACATGCATAGCCTCTCCTCCAGCACTACTGACAGGCCGGAAGAGAAAAAGGAGAGAAAGAGAGAGTGCGAGAGGGGGAGCAATATGCAAAGTTCTCTTCTCTGTGGAGCGGTAGATAAGTGAGGCTGACTGTCAGAGGCTACCAGAAGTTGTTTTTGACTAGACTACCAGGCAACAGCTCTATCGTGAGACAAGATAGTATCTCGCTAACAAGCCCAGAGCCTCCAACAACATGTGTAATCTCTTCCGAGACTCATTCAAACTGGATCGTGGATAGTTGAAGAAAAGTGCTACCCTCGCTGTCGTCAAAGGCAGGGATACTCAAATGAGGGTGAAAAGACGAATAACGCAGCATTCAGCCAGGCACAAGCCAGAGGTTTTAGCAATCTGCTTGAGGAAACGTGGCTTGAAACAAAACAACTTGGTCTGGGGGAGTGTGAGGCGGCCAAGGCAGCTGCCCAGATGAACACACTGTGGAAGAAAGGCGTGGCTAAGTAAGCATTCCCAAGCCCTTCCATAAACAGCTCAGGCTGTAACTAATGAGGGGTAGGGTCAAGGGACCCTCCTCGTTATGTTACAACAGGGGCTCGTAATCAGAAGAGAGGGCCCCACAATGTATGTCTTTGTCCAGTGTTGATCTGCCAGCTACCCCCCTATGGACATACATGGAGCATGTGCCTGGGAGAGGAGAAATCAATTGGCTCTGACACCGTCTTGTCTACAAGCTGATCGCCCATGGCGATCAATCATCCAAGCTACTATTACAACTTTCAGTTTATCAACGTAATGCGGTTGTCAAATTATACTTGGCAATCTGGGCCACAACAGCCTCTGCGCTGAAACACAACAGCTATTGATCCATTTTTTCTGACATTACAGGATTCCCCACTGAGGTTACAGTAGCTTTGAGCGCTTAAGTTTCTCCCAAGAATGTATGCCTCCACTGATTACCTTTTGCATCTCACACACCAGTCACCTCACTGGCCTGATGCTGTTTTTGACTTGGGGTTCACTCCCAGCGCACGTAACTCACAATTCCTCTTCTGTCACCCTCCTTACAGCCTCATAGTGTTCAATAATTGAACGATTCTTAATAAAGCTACTTTTAGGCCCTAATTAAGCCCTTATTAAGGTAATAAATGAAAGTTCACGTGTTACTTGGTTTAAATACATCAGAAAGACTAGGTAGTCATGAGTCATATATACTTTATTAGACAATTCAAAGCAAGATCCTCATTTGCATAAATGGCCAACTATAGTTATGCGACTCAAAACTCCTTTGGGTAGAACAGATTGGGCACAATTTGTTTGTTTTCTCTCACAATTTACCACAAGTGGACTCCAATCAAGTTGTAGAAACATCTCAAGAATGATCAATGGAAACAGGATGCACCTGAGCTTTCGAGTCTAATAGCAAAGGGTCTGAATACTTATGTAAATAAGGTATTTGTTTTTTCTTTTTAATAAAAGTGCAACAAATTCTAAAAACCTGTTTTCACTTTGTCATAATGGGTTATTGTGTGTAGATTGTTGAGGATTTTTTATTTTATTTAATCCATTTAGAATAAGCCTGTAACGTAACAAAATGTGGAAAAAGTCAAGGGGTCTGAATACTTTACAAAGGCACTATATATTTAGTATTTGACTCTGGCCTCTCTCACCTCCACAAGCCTCCAGAACACTCACATAATATTTCATACTCTTTGTTCTTATTTCCTTACTTGCTGCTTCAAATTTCAAGGAGTGTGTAGCATCAGTGCCATATGATTTTTGGAGGCCTATTTTCAGAACATGTCACGTGAAAGTGTGTGTGTGTGTGTGTGTATACACGTCTGTGTGTATGTGGGCTGTGTTGAATGAGTCTACTGAGGGCCTGCAGGAGACCCGTTGTTTTAACTGGTAATCTGACCCTGTTTAGGCGGGGACCCATGTGTTTACTTTTCACATGTATTCTCCAGCTTTTATTCTCCTCGTCCTGCTGCTATCTAAACAGAATCTGTGAGGGGCGACCGTAGGCCTGCCAACACGCCTAATAGGGATGGAAATATCCAGGCCATTTGTTGGCGGCCTCCAGCTCTTAGCGTTGAGCTAACCCGGGCTTTAAACAGCCGGTTCTGGTGACCGTCCAGTGCTACCATTGGGGCAGGGCCAAAGAAACAGGCCTACAACCAGGTTTGTCTCTCTCTAAACAACGCATTACCATTGGAAAGGTTATCAGACAAAGTCTTAGTTAAAGATTAAATCTAGGCTTGAGCGGTATCCAGATTTTCATACCGACCTTGTGCCCTACAAGGATATTCGGTAATACCGGCATTGAACACATGGGCCGCTGTTTTCAAAACACACTGAGGATATGTAATTCGAAGGTTATCAATGCTAACTAAGTACAAGTAAAATCCCATAGACAAAGCTAACTAAATGATAATGAGCGTATTGCAAACTAAACTATACAAGTGTACAAGTACCTTAAAAATGCTACTCACAGTTTGCTGCATGCACACAACAAACAGACAGCAAGGCTCTTGATCCAGTAGGGGATTCTCTGCTGTTACCAAGCAAAGCTTGATTTTGGAAGAAGTTAACCACTTAACTAGACAGCTAACTAGCTATTAAATGCACAACTGGAGAGCATTTAGCACGTTTTAGACAGTTAACTTAATAGTTATAAGATATCTAGCTGGTAAATATTTAGTTGTGAATTCAGTACTGTAACTAGATCTTCTGGCACGTACAACAAGTGACTCACAAGGCTCCGGTCTCTGGTCGTTGAGCGCTTGTAAACAAACACCACGTGACTGGGGACTGCCAGTAAGCTTCATAATGACAAATTATGTGACAGGTGAAATGAAGAATGCAATCTTCTTCATCTACTAACATATGTGACCTGTTTCAGGAAACTAGGCGTATGTAGCGAGTCACTACTTCACAGGAGAGTCGTTTGAGCGTTAAAAAAAATAAAAAAAATCTAAATAGTTTTTTGGGCAGAAATGCCTTCTCGAACATGTGAACTTTCATGTGCCTTAATAACAAACTTGTATGCCATATGTAAATACGAATAAAATGGTTAAATTACAAGCCTAGTTGATTAAGCCACAGAAAAAGTCAGCAACCTTCCCGCTAGCCATGATTGGCTGAGATAATGAGTGGGCTGGACATGGCGAGAGATGAGTTTGGATTGGTCTGCCATATAGCATGCTTCTGTCTATTTGAGCTGGTCAGTATGCGCGTAGGGTAATCCTGTCTAACGCGTAAAAAAAAAAGTATTACGTATTAAAACTTAACAAAATACTCCAGTATGCAAGTATCCATTTCAATAGAACGTCACTGCAACAACTGTTTCAGAACACTCTCGTCTGAGTGTACCAGAGCGCAGAATAACTGATGAATTTACGAAGCTCAACACTGGTTGAATATGGCCGGTGTCAGTAAACGTCATCAAAAAAGCATAATTCAATTGTTGCCAGGAGCACAGTTACAGTCACCAACGCTCAGGATAACATGAAAACAGCCTAACCATCTCTGCTAGGGCGAGTAAAATGGTCAGAGTTTGGGTGGGGGCTAAAGTTTAAGATGATTCTTATGGCATTGCACACGATCAGTGTGAACCAGAGTGACTTGACACAACAACGGGGCCAAGCAAGCTATACATACAAAACGGAAACGAAACAGGACGTCTTATTTAATGAAAGGGGTTGCAGTCGGACGTGAAGCATTGATCCATGTATACGGAAAAGAGTCTAGCTACAGTTTCAGATAAAAGTTTCTAACTTTGTCATAAAGTTGTTTTCATTGCAAGTTAAAGTTTACTATTAGCTAGCTAGCTGACATTAGATGGCTGGCTCACTAGCTAACATTACATGTATGATCTGTGTGTAGTAATGCTATCTCAGAATGCCATTTCGCATTGATAGTTATAGCCTAATGTTAGCTAGCTAACATTGAACCTATTTGCTTAACTTTAGCTAGCTATAACAATTGGTTTGTATTGCTAGTACTCTAAGAATTGGTATTATGGTTCCTTGCTTAGCTAGCTAACTAGCTAGCTCCATGTTTGAACAAAAGACTCCTTAAAGCTGACTGTTAGCTAGCTAGCTGACGTTAGATGGCTGGCACGCTTGCTAACATTACGTTTATGATCTGTGTGTAGTAATGTTCTCAGAATGCCATTTCGCATTGCTAGTTGCTAACTTTAGCTAGCTATGACAATCGGTTTGTATTGTCAGTACTCTATGGATTAGGATTATGGTTAATTGTTTAGCTAGCATGTCTAAACAAAACACTCCACTTCGCCAGATGATTACATGACCCATCAAGTTAGCCAGGTCTCTACAAGGAATCGATGACAGCACTTGGTATGTAAAGCATAAATAACACATTTTGATAATTTAATTGGACCTCCAACATGATTGGCACTACTTTTATTAATCTCACATTATTTCTGTATTTTCCAGAGTTACATGTAGTCTGGCTGTGTGTTATCATTATAACTTCCAGTTTCCAAGATTATGTTTCTGTATGCAGTTCTGCTGCTCTGCACATTTGTAGGTAAGTGAAATTTACCTAATAATGATGCATCAAAAAATGATTTTGAAATACATTTTACATTACTTTTTCTTTTCATGAACTTATCTTAATGTTCTTTTGTTGTTTGCAGGTGCACTATCCTTCTGACCCTATGCAGCCAGGCCCCATCTACTTTTTAACTCCTCACAACTGCAGTGGCCAAAACAAGAACAAGTTTGTGCTCTGGTATTATGCCTGGCGGAAGGACAGCACTGTGACAGGGGTCAACATCCCTCAGCTGGTTGGACTGGAGGATGGTACGTGCTGGTGGAACGCTATGGCTGGCAACAACACCTGACTGTACTTCAGGCCGCTGCCACAGTTCAAGCAGTACCAGCACTTCAGGTAAAAAAATATCTAAACTTGGGAGGTGAAATGATGTTGTGCAGAGTTGTAATTAGTGGTCGACCGATTAATCGGCTTGAGTCCAATTTCAAGTTTTCATAACAATCGGTAATCTGCATTTTTGAACGCCGATTATGGCCGATTACATTGCATTCCATGAGGAAACTGTGTGGCAGGCTAACCACCTGTTACGCGAGTGCAGCAAGGAGCCAAGGTAAGTTGCTAGCTAGCATTAAAGTTATCTTATAAAAAACAATCAATCTTAACATAATCACTAGTTAACTACACATGGTTGATGATATTACTAGGTTAACTAGCTTGTCCTGCGTTGCCATATAATCAATGCGGTGCCTGTTCATTTATCATCAAATCACAGCCTACTTCGCCAATAGGTGATGATTTAACAAAAGCGCATTTGCGTCAGTGTCACGATTATCTTCCGGACGGACAGACCAAGGCATAGCGATGTAGCCAGAATACATGATTTAATTATAACACGCAGGACAGAGCGAAAACAAAACAATAAGCGAAGAAACGAGCGTGAGCCCTAACGCTAAATCCTAAAACCACGAACACAGAACTCTAAACCTAAACATGAATGGCGAAATCTAAGTGAAACCGCGGAGAAACCTAACTAGACATGACTGTAGAAACCTAACTAGACAAGAACCCGACCGAACGAAAAGCCTAACATAAACATGACATGAACAATAACCCACGAAACTAAGGTGCAATCCCCAAACATATAAATGGTTCCCAATTAGAGACAACGAGACTCAGCTGCCTCTGGTGGGAGCCGTGTTCAACCACATAGAACTAGACACCCATAGAACTGAAAACCCCTAAACCAAAATGAACCCAAAGCGCTCTGGCCTGTAAGCCCAGGCCTGGGCGTTACAGTACCCAAAGCGCGGACTCCCGGGCGCCAAAATCTCTTGAGGGGATCTAGGGTGCAGGTTCCTTTTGTCTGAGGTGAGGGCTCGGTGCTGGCCGTGCTGGTCTGATGTCACGCACCGGAGGCCCTGGACCCTTTCTTGGAACTCTGGTGCGTGGAGCAGAAGCTGGCCCTACGGACTCGTGATGCTCACTGGGACTCTGGAGTGCGTGGAGCAGGAACTGGCAGTACTGGACTTGTGATGCTCACTGGAACTCTGGTGCGTGGAGCAGGAACTGAGTCGTACTGGACTTATGATGCTCACTGGAACTCTGGTGCGTGGAGCAGGAACTGGCAGTACGGACTCGTGATGCTCACTGGGACTCTGGTGCGTGGAGCAGGAACTGGTCGTACTGGACTCGTGATGCTCACTGGAACTCTGGTCGTGGAGCAGGAACTGGCAGTGCGGACTCATGATGCTCACTGGGACTCTGGTGGAAGTGGAGCAGGAACTGGTCGTACTGGACTCGTGATGCTCACTGGAACTCTGGTCGTGGAGCAGGAACTGGCAGTACCGGACTCAAGATGCTCACTGGGACTCTGGTCGTGGGCAGGAACTGAGTCGTACTGGACTCGTGATGCTCACTGGAACTCTGGTGCGTGGAGCAGGAACTGGCAGTACTGGACTTGTGATGCTCACTGGAACTCTGGTGCGTGGAGCAGGAACTGAGTGGAAGTACTGGACTCGTGATGCTCACTGGAACTCTGGTGCGTGGAGCAGGAACTGGCAGTACTGGACTCGTGGCCAGCGCACTCTGGTGCGAGGCGGGAACAGGCCGAACTGGGCTCGGGGCGCACTCTGGTGCGGGAGCGGGAACAGGCCGAACTGGGCTCGGGCGCGCCTCTGGTGCGAGGGAGCGGGAACAGGCGAACTGGGCTCTCTGGCGCCACGGGGAGCTTAGTGCGCGGGCGAACAGGGCGTGCTGGACTCTCTGGCGCCGCGAGGGCTGGGTGCGCGGGCAGGACAGGGCGTGCTGGACTCGGAGCGCCGCGGGAGCTTGGTGCGGCGGGCGGGACAGGGCGTGCTGGACTCTCGGGCGCGCAGGGAGCTTGAGTGCGGCGGGGCGGGCAGGGCGTGCTGGACTCTCGGGCGCGCGAGGGAGCTGGAGTCGGGCCGGGACAGGGCGTGTAAAGCAACTACGGACTGGGATCTTGGAACACGGAACTGGAATCTTGGAGCGTGGAACGAAGGGATCTTGGAGCGTGGAACAGGGATCTTGGAGCGTGGAACAGGGATCTTGGAGCATTGGAACAGGGATCTTGGAGCGTGGAACAGGGATCTTGGAAGCGTGGAACAGGGATCTTGGAGCGTGGAACAGGGATCTTGGAGCGTGGAACCGGGACTGGGCGTGTAGAAACCTCCACCGGACCTGGGACCTGATACGGAGAAGCCGACATACCTCCAGCTAGCTCACTAACCTGGCCTTCCGGGTGAGTGGGCAGAATCTCTCGGACTGGGCTGTGGATGCGTGCCGGAGAATTCTGCCCGTGAGACCACAGGATAGCTTGGTCCCAAAGGCGCACTGGAGGCCTGGCTGCCCAGAGCTGGCACCACTCTCCCAGGTAGCACACAGACCTCGGCCCGACCAATGAGTGGCGCTGGGATCTCTCGCACTGGGCTGCGGACATGTACCGGAGACACCGCACCGCGGGCTGGGCAGGATATCCGGGTCCCAGGAGGCGTACCGGGGACTTAGTGCGCCAGCGATAGCACCACTCTTTCTGGCTGAACACTTATTTTCCCCCGACTGATGAGTGGGCGGGAATCACTCGCACACCGGCCTCTGAATCCCTATAGAAACCGTCGCCAACACTGCATATACGGCCTCCCTTCAGCTGCGGCGCTCTCCCCAGCGCTCTCTCCATAAAGCACGAGGGGGTTGGCTCAGGAGTCCCTCCTGAACCGGCCAACCTCTCGTGTGCCCCCAAAGTTTCTTGGGGCAGCCTTACGGACCTCCGTGCCAGGCGAGATCCGATGAGGTCCTCCCTGGTCCAGCACTCCCGAGTCTCTACGCTGCTTGGTCTTTTGCTGGTGGGTTATTCTGTCGCGATTATCTTCGGACGGACAGACCAAAGGCATAGCGATGTAGCCAGAATACATGATTTAATTATAACACCAGGACAGAAGCGAAAACAAAACAATAATAACTTGAAGAAACAGGCGTGAGCCTAACGCTAAATCCTAAAACACGAACACAGAACTCTAAACCCCTAAACATGAATGGCGAAATCTAAGTGAAACACGAGAAACCTAACTAGACATGACTGTAGAAACCTAACTAGACAAAGAACCCGAACACGAAAAGCCTAACATAAACATGACATGAACAATAACCCACGAAACTAAGGTGCAATCCCCAAACATATAAATGGTTCCCAATTAGAGACAACGAGACTCAGCTGCCTCTGGTGGGAGCCGATAACAACATAGAACTAGACACCATAGAACTGAAAACCCCTAAACCAAAATGAACCCAAAACGCTCTAGCCTGTAAACCCAGGCCTGGGCGTTACAGTCAGGGTATATGCAGCAGTTTGGGCCGCCTGGCTCGTTGCGAACTGTGTGAAGACCATTTCTTCCTAACAAAGGCCATAATTAATTTGCCAGAATTGTACAAAATTATGACATAACATTGAAGGTTGTGCAATGTATGCAATGCATTCATTCAAACAGCACTTTCCTGCGTTTGCCAGCAGCTCTTCGCAATGCTTGAAGCACAGCGCTGTTTATGACATCAAGCCTATCAACTCCCGAGATTAGGCTGGCAATACTATAGCGCCCAGAAGAACATCCAATAGTCAAAAGTATATGAAACACAAATGGCATAGAGAAATAGTCCTGTAATTCCTATAATAACTACAACCTAAAACTACTTAACTGCGAATATTGAAGACTCATGTTAAAAGGAACCACCATCTTTCATACGTTCTCATGTTCTGAGCAAGAAACTTAAACGTTAGCTTTTTTACATGGCACATACAGTGGGGCAAAAAAGTATTTAGTCAGCCACCAATTGTGCAAGTTCTCCAACTTAAAAAGATGAGAGAGGCCTGTAATTTTCATCATAGGTACACTTCAACTATGACAGACAAAATGAGAAAAAGAAATCCAGAAAATCACATTGTAGGATTTTTTTTTTATTTATTTGCAAATTATGGTGGAAAATAAGTATTTGGTCAATAACAAAAGTTTATCTCAATACTTTGTTATATACCCTTTGTTGGCAATGACAGAGGTCAAACGTTTTCTGTAAGTCTTCACAAGGTTTTCACACACTGTTGCTGGTATTTTGGCCCATTCCTCCATGCAGATCTCCTCTAGAGCAGTGATGTTTTGGGGCTGTCGCTGGGCAACACGGACTTTCAACTCCTCCAAAGATTTTCTATGGGGTTGAGATCTGGAGACTGGCTAGGCCACTCCAGGACCTTGAAATGCTTCTTCTAAGCCACTCCTTCGCGTTGCCCGGGCGGTGTGTTTGGGATCATTGTCATGCTGGAAAGACCCAGCCACGCTTTCATCTTCAATGCCCTTGCTGATGGAAGGAGGTTTTCACTCAAAATCTCACGATACATGGCCCCATTGATTCTTTCCTTTACACGGATCAGTCGTCCCGGTCCCTTTGCAGAAAAACAGCCCCAAAGCATGATGTTTCCACCCCCATGCTTCACAGTAGGTATGGTGTTCTTTGGATGCAACTCAGCATTCTTTGTCCTCCAAACACGAGTTGAGTTTTTACCAAAAAGTTCTATTTTGGTTTCATCTGACCATATGACATTCTCCCAATCCTCATCTGGATCATCCAAATGCTCTCTAGCAAACTTCAGACGGCCTGAACATGTACTGGCTTAAGCAGGGGAACACGCCTGGCACTGCAGGATTTGAGTCCCTGGCGGCGTAGTGTGTTACTGATGGTAGGCTTTGTTACTTTGGTCCCAGCTCTCTGCAGGTCATTCACTAGGTCCCCGTGTGGTTCTGGGATTTTTGCTCACCGTTATTGTGATCATTTTGACCCCACGGGTGAGATCTTGCGTGGAGCCCCAGATCGAGGAAGATTATCAGTGGTCTTGTATGTCTTCCATTTCCTAATAATTGCTCCCACAGTTGATTTCTTCAAACCAAGCTGCTTACCTATTGCAGATTCAGTCTTCCCAACCTGGTGCAGGTCTACAATTTTGTTTCTGGTGTTCTTTGACAGCTCTTTGGTCTTGGCCATAGTGGAGTTTGGAGTGTGACTGTTTGAGGTTGTGGACAGGTGTCTTTTATACTGATAACAAGTTCAAACAGGTGCCATTAATACAGGTAACGAGTGGAGGACAGAGGAGCCTCTTAAAGAAGAAGTTACAGGTCTGTGAGAGCCAGAAATCTTGCTTGTTTGTATGTGACCAAATACTTATTTTCCACCATAATTTGCAAATAAATTCATAAAAAATCCTACAATGTGATTTTCTGGATTTTTTTTCCTCATTTTGTCTGTCATAGTTGAAGTGTACCTATGATGAAAATTACAGGCCTCTCTCATCTTTTTAAGTGAGAGAACTTGCACAATTGGTGGCTGACTAAATACTTTTTTGCCCCACTGTATTGCCCTTTTACTTTCTTCTCCAACAATGTGGTTTTGCATTATTTAAACCAAATTGAACAAGTTTCATTATTTATTTGAGACTAAATTGATTTTATTTATGTATTATATTAAGTTAAAATAAAAGTGTTAATTCAGTATTGTTGTAATTGGCATTATTACAAATGTATATATATAAAAATCGGCCGATTAATCGGTATAGGCTATTTTTGGTCCTCCAATAATCGGTATCGATATCGGCGTTGAAAAAGCATAATTGGTCGACCTCTACTCTCAACCATACAATTTTTTTATTCCTCATCAATCCAAGGGGATTTAACAGTTTTTACAGTCATTTTCTTAATGAGTGCGTGCTTATTAGTAACTCGAATAAGCAATTTCATAAATGTCAAGTGCAGCGTCTGGTTGCTCCTCTTTACGGCAGGGTAGCCTAGGGGCGGCAGGGTAGGCTAGTGGTTAGAGCGTTGGATTGGTAACCGAAAGGTTGCAAGTTCAAATCCCCGAGCTGACAAAGTACAAATCTGTCGTTCTGCCCCTGAACAGGCAGTTAACCCACTGTTCCTAGGCTGTCATTGAAAATAAGAATTTGTTCTTAACTGACTTGCCTAGTAAAATAAAAAAAATAATTACACAGACCAGCAAATATTCTTTACATCATCAACATATGAATAACTACAAAACTTATTGTATGACCTCTTATACACTATAGGCCCAGCCTTTGGAACTTTAGTTTTCCTAAATATGGCTATTATATTGTGATCACTACATCCTATGGATTTGGATACTGCTTTAAAGCAAATTTCTGCAGCATTAGTAAAGATGTGATCAATACATGTTGATGATTTCATTACTGTGCTGTTTGTACTTGACCTCTGTGAAGCATTTTTTGGGCTGCAATCAGAGGTGCAGTTAACTCTAATGAACTTATCCTCTGCAGCAGAGGTAACTCTGGGTCTTCCTTTCCTGTGGTGATCCTCATGAGAGACAGTTTCATCATAGAGCTTGATGGTGTCTGCGACTGCACTTTCAAGATTCTTGAAATTCTTGAAATTTTCCAGATTGACTGACCTTCATGTCTTAAAGTAATGATGGCCTGTTGTTTCTCTTTGCTTATTTAAGCGTTTCTTGCCATAATATGGACTTGGTCTTTTACCATATAGGGCTATCTTCTGTATACCACCCGTATCTTGTCACAACACAACTGATTGGCTCAAACAGATTTAGAAGGAAGGAAATTCCACAAATTAACGTTTAATTGAAATGCATTCCAGATGACTACTTCATGAAGCTGGTAGAGAGAATGCCAAGAGTGTGCAAAGCTGTCATCAAGGCAAAGGGTGGCTAACTGAAGAATCTCAAATATAAAATATATTTTGATTTGTTTAACAGTTTTTTGGTTCCTACATTATTCCATATGTGTTATTTCATAGTTCTGTCATCTTCAGTATTATTCTACAATGTAGAAAACAGTTAAAAATAAAGAAAAACCCTTGAATGAGTAGGTGTTCTTAAACTTTTGACTGATAGTGTATATAAAAATAGGGTCTCCATTTGTTGTTGTAATGCATTCGATTTTCAGCAGAACTGAGGCCTAACGTCCATAACATTTCATACAGTTTACACTGTATAGGCTTTCCCTCTGCTTCCATCCAGATGGTAGCCAGCTACTAATTTGAAGTAGACTCCAAAAGAGACGCTCCACCCAGCTGTTCAGTGACCATCCCAGTGTTGGAACCATAATGACTCATTCACCACGATGATAGGATACACAAGACGTGCATGAAATAATTCCCCCCAGGCTGAAAATGTCCAAAGAAAACCATGACTTAAGCCCAAATATTGCTTCAAATCTTCAACATCTCCACCTCAAGAGAATTGAGTAAAGCTGTGTTTTAAACATAAGCCCAGAGCAGCGTCAGCAAAATAAAATGTGAGAGGTGAAATTACTTCAGGAAACTCTCAATTATGGATTCTAATTGCACGGAGAGGGGATTTTGCTGCAGTTTTTTTACCCAAAATGTTTAGTTTGTAATTGCTGGCAGGGGTGCAGTCCAAAGGAAGTGTGCTTTGCAAATGACCTCTGATCAGACGAGGCTGCTGATAATAGCAACGTTTACCTAAAATGACATGACATCTTCAGGAGTTTCATGCAGTTAAGTATATTAGCCACCAGCCAAGGATATGAGGAGTTTAAACAAGGCGTACAAACACTAATCAAAACACGACAACCACAGTACAGGATATAGGCTACTATATAAGCAGAAAGGTCCCCCAACAGAATACAAATGATGAAGCCTAAAACTTTTACAAGTGCAATTCAGAAGCGTGACATTACACAATTCAGAAAGTGGAGAAGGTCAAAGGCTAAACCACAAAACATGATAAGGACTACACAGGGGCCAGATCTTATCCTTCCTCAGACTGTCGGCCTACTGTAAACCAGAATGTCAGAACTACTGCCACATCGGCAAATGAATTGCGACCCAGTGGGTAGGAAACAACCATTGGCCACAAACCAGCTTCTTCGTTTCCAAAGGAAACGTCTATCCTTCCAAAACCACAATAGTCAGGTTTTACTATCATTAGTGTCGTGGCAAATGGTTCCTCAAAAATATGAAACTCTTACAAGAACTTGTGAATTCAAAAAGACTTTAATACATGTAACAAAGTCTTGAGCCGACTTTACCCATCACAGGGCTCTGTTTATATACCTTTGTAGTACACGGGTACATTCCCATATATGAATAGGATTTCTCCTTGCCACTATTATCCTCCAATCCGAGCTCTTGCTTGTTTACGCCTAGTAACGCCCACCTCTGTTCCAAGTTTAGATTAGATTAGTGGCAAGGCCCTTAATGTAATACAAAAAAGAATACATTTATCGTGAACATATATTTCCTGTGTTGGCCATTCTGTTGTCATCTTCTAGACCTTAATGTATTAAATCAATGGATTAAATCAGCATTACATCTTTCTCTGATACATCTATGATCTCAATGCCCTGTTCTCTGCATATGGAAAAATAGCTTGTCCTTGCCTCTCTTCACCACATTCTTTGTCTTAACACTTGCTTGCTGTCACTCACACTTGACATTTGGTTGGGCTATATTATTAGTCCTGCAAGCACTTGACCTTTAACTTATAGTTTCTGTCTTTCCTAAGTCCACTGTTCGCTTGTCTGATTATACAGACCCTGTTACTTGACTCTATTTCTGATTTTCAAACGTATGTATTTGGAGTCTCAGTTCTGCAGTCCTGTCACAAGTCCAGGACAATCCTCAACACATGTTCTGCTCTACAGTGACAAGCCTATATGCATGTTTGTTAAAGGAAAGGAAAAAAGACAATTAATGTCATCAAATTATCCCCTACATTAGCCTTTCAAATGCCAGCTGGTCAGTTGAGGTTAAGGCCCCAGTGAATTGTATCCAGTTTTTTTGTAAACATACCAATCAAGAGCATCGACAACTTAAAACGGCTGAGCTGAGAAAATGTGGATGAAAAGTCAATGGAGGCGTTTGTGTGATCTGCTGAGGACGTGGTTGGGCGATGTTCTGGCCGCAGGCAGTGAAAGTGATGGCTTTACTCCTTCGGTAGTCCTCAACTTCACAACGCAGACAGGATATGTAGCGCATCAATGGGATAAATAACATAACATACACAGTGAAGCAATGTAACTCCTCAAAAAAGGTAAGCCTTATCCACTATACTGTACCTACCATTATAGAGTCTCCCTTATAGGGGCATAATCCAAGTTAGTTTCTATAAATTAAATAAGGGCCTTGCGAGACATGAACCAGTTCAGTGTGCCCATTGAGACCTCCCTTTAGTTAGTCTGAAGAGCAAAAATATCATGTTCAAAAAAAGTACTTTTTTAAATATATATATATATAAAAAAAAATAAAAATAAAAAAAAAACATTACAAAAGGTACATAACTACAAAGTATTGATCATTTATCATATTTTAAGTTTAAGTAATAATACACTTAGTATATAGAGGGAAATAAAACAAAAAAAAAGAAGTGGGCCTCTACCCCCAACCTCCCATCCTATTCCCCCAACCCCACCTAGCCAATAGGACTCACTGTGCAATAAGTATTTAACCTGATTTTTGAATGACTACCTCATCTCTGTACCCCACACATACAATTATCAGTTGATTAGTGAATTTTAAACACAGATTCAACCACAAAGACCAGGGAGGTTTTCAAATGCCTCGCAAAGAAGGGAACCTATTCATAAATGGTAAAAAATAAAATAAAAAAGACAATGTATATACATTTGAGCATGATGAAGTTATTAATTACACTTTGGATGGTGTATCAATACACCCAGTCACTACAAATATACAGGCGTCCTTCCTAACTCAGTTGGCGGAGAGGAAGGAAACCGCTCAGGGATTTCACTATGAGGCCAATGGTGACTTTCAAACAGTTACAGAGTTTAATGGCTGTGATAGGAGAAAACTGAGGATGGATCAACATTGTAGTTACTCCACAATACTAACCTAATTGACAGAGTGAAAAGAAGGGAACCTCTTTTTAGAATCCAAAACATGCATTCTAAAGCAATACTGCAAAACATTTGGCAAATCAATAAACTTTTTGTCCTGAATACAAAGTGTTATGTTATGTACCACTCTATATTTTCAAGCATAACGGTGACTGCATCATGTCATGGATATGCTTTTAGTTGTTAAGGACTGGGGAGTTTCAGGTTAAAAAAATGTATGGAATGGAGCTAAGCACAGGCAAAATCCTACAGATAAGGCTGGTTCAGTCTGTTCCTGAGTGGTCGAGTTACAGTTTTGACTTAAATCTACTTGAAAATCTATGGCAGACCTGAATATGGTTGTCTAGCAATGATCAACAACCAATTTGACAGAGCTAGAAGAATTTTGAAAATAATACTGTGCAAATGTTGCACAATCGAGGTGGGGAGAGCTCTTAGAGACTTAACCAGACTCACAGCTGTAATCGCCGCCAAAAATGCCTTTACAAAGTATTGATTCAGGGGGGTGAATACCTATGTAAATCAGATATTTCTGTATTTCATTGAATACATTTGCAAAAATTTCATATTGTTTTTCTTCACTTTGTCATTATGAGGTATTGTGTATAGATAGGTGTGACAAAAATAATATTGAATCCAATTGGAATTCAGGCTGTAACACAACCACATGTGGAATAAGTCAAAGGGTATGAATACTTTCTGAAGTATTTACAGTATACACACTAGGTGTACAACACATTAAGAACACCTACTCTTTCCATGACATCAGTGGTGTAAAGTACTTAAGTAAAAAGACTTTAAAGGACTACTTAAGTCGTTTTTGGGGGTGTCTGTACTTTACTATTTATATTTTTGACAACTTTTACTTCACTACATTCCTAAAGGACATTATGTACTTTTTACTCCATACATTGGGGGGGTTGCACTAAATATTACGAAGGTGTTCTTCATGTTTTGTACACTCAGTGTAAATGCAACATGACACAATTTCAAAGTATTGAAATAAATTCATTAGGCCCGAATCTATGTATTTCACATGACTGGGCAAAGGCGCAGCCATTGGTGGGCCTGGGAGGGCATAGGCCAAACTCACTTGGGAGCCAGTCCCAGACAGTCCTGCAGGTGAAGAAGCCAGAAGTGGAGGTCTTGGGCTGGCGTGGTTACACATGGTCTGCGGTTGTGAGGCCGGTTTGACAAACTGCCAAATTCTTAAAAAAAGCAACGTTAGAGGCGGCTTATGGTAGTGAAATGAACATTCAATTCTCTGGCAACAGTTCTGGTGGACATTCCTGCAGTCAGCATGCCAATTGCACTCAATACCTGAGACATCTGTGGCATTGTGACAAAACAGCACATTTTAGAGTGGCCTTTTGTTCCCAGCACAAGGTGCACCTGTGTAATGATCATGCTGTTTAATCAGCTTCTTGATATGCCACACCTGTCAGGTGGATGGACTAACTTAGCAAAAGGAGAAATGCTCAGTAACAAATTTGTGCACAAAATTTGAGAAAAAGCTTCTTGTACGTATGGTACATTTCTGGGATGTTTTATTTTGGCTCATGAAACATGGGACCAACACTTTACATGTTGCGATTATATTTTTGTTCAGTATAGATGTTTATTTGTATGTGTTGTGCTTTAGCTGAGATAATTCTTTAGAGTCAAGTATATTAGTCCAGTCAATTGGTGCTTGACTAACACCATTCATTCTTGCTGTCGATAATTCTAATGTTATAACTAATAGTAATTGTATCCACTGGCGAATCCACAGAGAGAGTGAGGTGATTGCCATCTAAGAGCCAACATGTTTTTTGGCAGCAGTGCTGCCTGCCAGCAGTAATCGTCTATGATTGATTGAGAGATTCAAGGAGCCACCACAATTAAGTAAAGTAGTAGAAGCAAAGCATTTAATATTTACATTCATGCACTTCAAAATAAATTGTATAACTTTGTACCAGAAGCATTTAACTGCAGGGCACTCCTAGGGCTGTTACGGTGACTGTGTTACCGCCACACCGGCGGTCACAAGTCATGACGCCAATCAAATCCCATGTGACCGTTTAGTCACGGTAATTAGGCTTCTCCAAGCTCTGATGCTGATGATTGTCATCAGTAGCCTACCAAAGTAGCCTACCAAAAGCTCCCGAGTGGCGCAGTGGTCTAAGACACTGCATCTCAGTGCAAGAGGTGTCACTGCAGTACCTGGTTTGAATCCAGGCTGCATCACATCCGGCCGTGATTGGGAGTCCCATAGGGCGGCGCACAATTGGCCCAGCATCGCCGGGGGTAGGCTGTCATTGTAAATAAGAATTTGTTCTTAACTGACTTGCCTAGTTAAATAAAGGTTACACACACACTGACCCAAAAATTATTTTCTTCGCATTTACGTATGTCCCCATTACCAGTAAAACAGTATCAAAACCTATTTCTTTCACTTGCTGTGCTGTTTCGTTGTTTCATTCTCAACCAGGATTTCTATGGAACGCCGTTTGGGTCTTTGCATGTCAAATAAGATTTTTGACCAATCAGGACCATAATAATTTAACACGTTCATTAATTTTTTTACGTAGTTATTACACATTGATTACACTATCACCTGTATTTCATATATGTCACAACGATTCATCGATACGTATGCTATGATGCTGGTAAAGTGCTGGTCATAAAAAAAGCTATCTAGCTCATGGATGCAAACAATGTTCTTCCCCAAAAACATAACAAAACGACAATCTGTTTCAGTAGCTATAGTGAAAAGATTGTTCAGATTCAATTAGATCTGAGGACCATACTTTTTTAATGGCTAGCTATGAAAATGAGCTTTCAAAAAGTTTATATATTTATAGAGATCAGTCACTTCGGGAGCCCAGAATTTATTTATAAATAAATCTCATCATTGGATGGGTCAGAAGTTGGGTTCCCCAAGGGACTCCATAGGCCAGCATTGCTGTAATGTGTATTAGTGATTCTGGGTGTAGGGTCATTAAATATTCTGTGGTGGGTGAGTGGCAGGCAGGTTGAATGAAGAGAAAACAATACTTTAACTTCTTAGGGCTAGGGGGCAGTATTTTGAAGTTCGGATGAAAAACGTGCCCAAAGTAAACTGCCTGTTACTCAGGCCCGGAAGCTAGGATATGCATATAATTAGTAGCTTTGGATAGAAAACACTCTGTTAACAAAACTGTTAAAATAATGTCTGTAAGTATAACAGAACTGATATGGCAGGCAAAAACCAGAGCAAAATCCATCCGGGATGTCTGAATCAGTCATGTCACACTGTTTTCAATTGGCATGCTATTCAATGCTGGGTATTTTAGCTCCCAAATTGCAGTTCCTATGGCTTCCACTAGATGTCAACAGTCTTTAGAAAAAGGTTGGAACGTTCAATCATGAAAATCAAGGGAGTAAGACCACTAGTTCCTGGGTTCACGTCAAGTGTACTGTTTTGGATTCTGCTGGTAACAGGGAATGCGCGCTCAGTTCTTTTTCTCTTCTATTCAGCAGGTTATATTCCATCTGAAATATTATAGTGTATATTCATTTTAGGGTATCTGAGTATTGATTACAAATGCTGTTTGACTTTTTTTGGCGAACTTTATGGGTACTTTTGGGATATCGTTTGTCTGCGTGGATTACTGAACAAAACGCGCCAACCAAACGGAGCTATATGGATATAAAGAGGAACTTTATCAAACAAAAGGACATTTTATTGTGTAACCTGGACGCTTTGATATGCCATCAGAGGAAGATCATCAAAGGTAAGTGTCACGCCCTGGCCATAGAGAGCCCTCTGGGTTTCTCTATGGTGTGTTGGGTCAGGGCGTGACTAGGGTTTTCTAGGGGACTTTATGTTGGGTTTTGTGTTGGTTCCCAATTAGAGGCCGCTGTTAGTCGTTGCCTCTAATTGGGAATCCTATTTAGTTTGTTCCCTTCCCCACCTGCCTTTGAGGGTTATTGTTTTTGGTTAGTGCCTGTGAGCACACCTATTTGTCGAGGTTTTCGTTTTGTTGTTTTTGTACGTTTCACATTGATAAAAAATATGTGGAACGCTATGCACGTTGCGCATTGGTCCGATTATTTGGAAGATCATGACAGAATAACCCGCCCCCAAAGGTGCGGACTCCGACCGCAACCAAAAGTCAAAGGGGGGGTTCGAGTGGGCCTTTGGTGGCGGCACCGGTGCGGGCCGTACAGGCCCGAGAAGACACACTGGAGGCCCGGTGCGTGGAGCCGGAACAGGATTCACCGGACTGGACAGGCGAACTGGACGCCTGGTGCGAGGAACCGGCACAGGTCCCACCGGGCTGGTCTCCCACACCTCTGGGCGAGTGCGGGGAGCTGGTACTGGACGTACTGGGCTGGAGAGGCGCACTGCGGGTCTGGAACGTGAAACCGGAGTAGGTCTCACCGGACTGGTCTCACGCACCTCTGGGCGAGTACGGGGAGCTGGCACTGGACGTACAGGGCTGGAGCGACACCCTGGAGGCCTGGTGCGTGGAGCTGGAACAGGTGGTACATTTCCTTACAACCGATCAAATTGATGTTTTTTTTCCTCCCTGGTCACTAAACTTCTTTGCTCAGAGAAAAAAGCAGAGATGACAGAAAGCTATTTCAGCCACACCCATTGCTGACAGGTGTATAAAATCAAGCACACAGCCATGCAATCTCCATAGACAAACATTGGCAGTAGAATGGCCCATACTGAAAGCTTAGTGACTTTCAACGTGGCACCGTCATAGGATGCCACCTTCCAACAAGTCAGTTCGTCAAATGTCTGCCCTGCTAGAGCTACCCCGGTCAACTGTAAGTGCTCTTACTGTGAAGTGGAAACGTCTAGGAGCAACAACGGCTCAGCCACGAAGTGGTTGGCCACACAAGCTCACAGAATGGGACCGCGTAGTGTTGAAGAAAGTAGCGGGTAAATGTGTCTGTCCTCAGTTGCAAACTGCCTTTTGAAACAACGCCAACACAAGAACTGTTTGTCAGGAGCTTCATGAAAAATATTTCCATCGCTGAGAAGCCTCACACAAGCCTCTTGGTGGTTGCCCACCAAGATTTACATGCTAAAATTGTCACTGGATGAGATGGAGATACAACTTTGAGTGTTTTTTGCAGCTCATTACAGTTGCTAGCTGCAGCAAACTGAAAAGAGGAGCGACCCAGGGATGTGTGCTTTGAGGACCTTTAACATAATGTGACTGGCAGAACAGATGTTGTATGTGGGTTGCAGGGTTGCAGTAGGTATCTCAGACAGGGGGAAGTAAGGCTAAGAGGGTTTTATAAATAAGCATCAACCAGTGGGTCATGCGTCGTGTATCTAGAGATGGCCAGTTTACAGAGGAGTATAGAGCGCAGTGAAATGTCCTATAAGGAGCATTGCTGGCAAATCTGATGGCCGAATGGTGAAGAACACCTAGCCGTTTGAGAGCACCCTAACCTGCCGATCTTTAAATTACTTCGTAATCTAGCATGGGTTGGATGGTCATCTGAATCAGGGTTAGTTTGGCAGCTGGGGTGAAAGAGGAGCGACTACAATAGAAAAAAACGAGTCTAGATTTAACCTTAGCCTGCAGATTGGATATGTGCTTAGAGAAGCACAGTGTACAATCTAGCCATACTCCCAAGTACTTGTATGAGGTGACTACCTCACACCGGGGGGGGACACATTCTTCAAACCGAACCACATGACCTTTGTTTTGGTGTTCAGAACAAGGTTAAGGGTAGAGAAATCTTGTTGGACACTAAGAAAGCTTAGTTGTAGAGCATTTAACACAAAATCCGGGGAGGGGCCAGATGAGTATAAGACGGTATCATCTGCATATAAATGGATGAGCAAGCATAGCTATGTTGTTGATGTAAATTGAGAAAAGTGAGAGGCCTAGGATCGAGAGCATTGGGGTACTCCCTTGGTGACAAGCAGTGGCTGAGACAGCATATGCTCTGACTTTACACATTGCACTCTTTGAGAAAGGAACAGTGTGTCGGAAATATTCAGACCCATTAACCTTTTCCACATTTTGTTACGTTACAGCCTTATTCTAACAATACCACATAATGACAAAGCAAAAACAGGATTTTATACATTTTTGCAAATGTATAAGAAAAAAACTTTAAGTATTCAGACCCTTTACTCAGTACTTGTTGAAGCACCTTCGACAGCGATTACAGCATTGAGTCTTCTTCGGTATTATGCTTCGAGCTTGGCACACCTGTATTTGGGAAGTTTTTCCCATTCTTCTCTGCAGATCCTCTCAAGCCCTGTCAGGTTTTATGGGGAGCGTCGCTGCACAGCTATTTTCAGGTCACTCCAGAGATGTTCGATCGGGTTCAAGTCCGGGCTCTGGCTGGGCCAATCAAGGACATTCAGAAACTTGTCCCGAAGCCACTCTTTCTGTGTGCTCAGAGTCATTGTCCTGTTGGAAGGTGAACCTTTGCCCCAGTCAGTGGTCCTGAGCACACTGGAGTAAGTTTTCATCAAGGATCTCTCTGTACTTTGCTCCGTTCAGCTTTCCCTAAATCCTGACTAGTCTCCCAGTCCCTGCAGTTGAAAAACATCAGCACAGCATGATGATGCCACCACCATGTTTCACCATAGGGATGGTTGTCATGTGCCTTTTACTGAGGAGTGGCTTCCGTCTGGCCAATCTACCATAAAGGCCTGATTGGTGGAGTGCTACAGAGATGGGAGAACCTTCCAGAAGGACAACCATCTCCACAGAGGAACTCTGGAGCTCTGTCAGAGTGACCGTCAGGTTCTTGGTCACCTCCTTAACCAAGGCAATTCTCCACCGATTGCTCAGTTTGTGTGTGGTGTTAAATAGACGGCTACGAAAAATATAGATGAAAACCTTGAGACGTCGTTAATATTAGACATCGCGCACCAGCTGTTATTGACAAATTGACACACACTCCCACCCCTCGTTTTACCAGACGTAGCTGTTCTGTCTTTCCGATGCACGGCAAAACCCAGCCAACTAAATTGTATCTGTGTCGTCATTCAGCCACGACTCTGTGAAACATAAGATAGAGTTTTTAATGGCCGGTGGTAGGATAGCCTCGAGCGGAGATCATTCAGTTGATTTTCCAGTGATTGCACGTTGGCCAAAAGAATGGATGGTAGAGGCGGGTTACCCACTCACCGACAAATTCTCACAAGGCACCCGATCTCCACCCCCAACCTGTCAAGGCCGTCGACAGAAGTGGACCAAGGTGCAGCGAGGTATCCAGTATACATATTTTCTTATATACGTAACTGGTAAAAATAAAGAACAAACGAAGATCGTAACACCGGTGTGGCTACAAAGTGCACACACCACTGAACATACCAAAACAAATAGAGCGAACGAACCGACCATAACGAAGGTGTAGCACACACAAACAATGACCCACACCGCAAGTGGGGAAAATAACAAACATATATATGGTCCCCAATTAGAGGTAACGACACTCAGCTGCCTCTAATTGGGAACCATCAACAAACCAAACCTAGAAAATAAAACATAGAACAAAAAACACCCCTGCTCACGTCCTGACCAAAACCACCATAGAGCAGCCAAAAGGGCTATCTATGGCCAGGACGTGACACAACCACACACCAGCCTTCCTTGAAAGCATGCAACATGTCCAGCGAGAGCATTTCACTTGGATGTGGAAGCCTAAAGGCATTAACCTGAAGCCACAAGACAAGGACAAAGTGGTACGCTTACGTGACATCTGAGTATTAGCCTACTTACAACTAATATGGGAACTATTTAAAACATCTGACAAACCCATGATTATGGTTGTGTCTACACTTGAAACTTACATGTGAGTTCTGCTACCAGAATATGAAGATCACATTGAAAAGAAGGGTGGTCAGGGATGCATTGTGTGCGAATTTCTCCTCAGTCTGCATACAGTGGGATACGACGTCAGCACTCCTCCCACAAATCTCCAGAAAACTTTTGTTTTGGACCGAGAGGCACCTTTTCAGTATAACATTGGAGGAAATACGTTCCTAGCATTTGTGAGGAACGTGTGTTTGCTGGCCTCAAACGCTAGCTAATATTTAGAAAAACTATATTTTGTTTGGCTAGAGTAATGCTAACCTGTTTGCAATCTCTTTAGCATTGCTTGCTAGCTTGCTGGCTAACTACAGGGGTTAGCTGGCTAGTTCGCAACAGTTGTTTGCAGTAGCTATCAGTTGTTGTCGTCTTATCATATTTAGCCTATTGCACCGTTTGTAGAATGCATACTGACATTTGAATATAGCGCGGGAAAAGGGAAACCGGACACACTGTGGACACATTTAAATGTCGGTGTAGACGCATGACGTGTTTGGAATTCCATGATCAGAACTCTATGATCAGAATACTAAAGCTGCATGAACTGTCAAGTCTAGACACAGCCTATGGTTCTGTAATAGTAAAGTGTAATCAAATATCTGATATGGATTGTGTTTACTTGTATGCTTTCTCTATTGTAAGTCCCTGCAAAGGTGATGCCTCACTGAAAATGAATATGCAAATTATGAGATAGGCTAAGGACATAATAAAATCGTAACCATGATACATTTAGCCACGGCCGAACAGCCACACAAAATCTTTTTGAGTTTTGATAGTAGTGCCCGTCTTCAGCTGACTAATCACATGCCTTCACGGTGCAAATTTAGCCACAAACGATGGGAACCACTTCATCTGAACAGTTACTTCAACCTAACATTTGTAAATAGGCACTACTGAACAATCAGGCAGACAGTGGTTAGATTTCCATTCAAATATGCACATTTTCCCACCAGTGGTGCGTTTCCACCAAACGGATTTGTTGCAGATAAAAATCAGTGCTTGATGACCTAATGCACACAAAAACTACTTTTTCGCTTAAGTTTTCATGTACCGAATAAAAATCTCAAGTTTAATGCGTTTCCATCCCATTTTCAACACTACCGACAGTTTAACAAGCCAACAACAGCTTGCAGATACAGTTTGGATAGGCTGTGCGGGTAGGCTAGTCTACATGATGAGATTATAATGGTTAAGACAAATTATATTTTTACAGTGCCTTCAGAAAGTATTCACACCCCTTGACTTTTCCACATTGTTGAGTTACAGACTGATTTTTTTTTTTAAGTTTTTAAAGACTAAATTTAGATTTTGCGTCACTGGCCTACATACAATACCCCATAACGTCAAAGTGGAATTGTGTTTTTAGAAATCTTTCAAAATTAATAAAAAATGAAAATCTGAACTGTATTGAGTCAATTAGTACTCAACCCCTTTGTTAGGGCAAGCCTAAATAAGTAAAAATGTGCTTCACAAGTCACGTAGGTTTCATGGACTGTGTGCAATAATAGTGTTTAACATAAATTTTAAGTGACTACCTCATCTCTGTACCTCACACATACAGATAATTGTAAGGCCCCTCAGTCGAGCAGTGAATTTCAACCACAGATTCAACCACAACCAGGAGGTTTTCCAATGCCTCAGAAAGAAGGGCACCTAACGGTAGATGGAAAAAAAAAGCAGACATTGAATATCCCTTTCAGCATGGTGAAGTTATTAATTACACTTTGGATGGGTGTATCAATACACCAAGTCACTACAAAGATACGGGTGTCGTTGCTAACTCAGTTGCCAGAGAGGGAAGGAAACCGCTCAGGGATTTCACCATGACACCAATGGTGACTTTAATTAAAACAGTTACAGAATGGCTGTGATGGGAGAAAACTGAAAATGGATCAACAACACTGTAGTTACTCCACAATACTAACATAAATTACAGAATGAAAAGAAGGAAGCCTGTGCAGAATAAAAATATTTAAAAACATGCATCCTGTTAGCAATAAGGCACTTAAGTAAAACTGAATAAAATGTGGAAAATAAATTAACTTTATGTCCTCAATACAAAGCGTTATGTTTGGGTCAAATCAAACACAACATATCACTGAGTACCACTCTTTAAATTTTCAAGCATGGTGATGGCTGCATCATGTTATGGGTATGGTCGTCATCGACAAGGACTAGGGTGGTGTTTTTTTAGGATAAAAATAAACGGAATAAAGCTAAGCACAGGCAAAAACATAGAGGAAAACTTGGTTCATTCTGCTTTCCAAATTCACCTTTCAGCAAGACAATAACCTAAAACACAAGGCCAAATATACACTGGAGTTGCTTACCAAGACGACATTGAATGTTCTTGAATGGCCTAGTTAAATGTTTTACTTAAATCGGTTTGAAAATCTATGACAAGACCTGAAAATGGCTGTCTAGCAAATGATCAACAACCAACTTGACAGATCTTGAAGAATTTATAAAAGAATAATGTGCAAATATTGTACAATCCAGGTGTGCAAAGCTCTTAAGAGACTTAGCCAGAAAGACTCACAGCTGTAATCACTGCCAAAGGTGATTCTAACGTTATTCAGGGGTGTGAATACTTAAGTAAATGAGACATTTTTGTAAAAATATGTTTTCACTTTGTCATTATTGGGTATTATTGTGTGAGAAATGTAATCCATTTTGAAATCAGGCTGTAATACAACAAAATGTAGAATAAGTCAAGGGTATGAATATTTTCTGAAGGCACTGTATTTGAATAAGACTCACGATATGTATTGGAAAGGAGCATCAAGCTCATCACAATGCACTTTCACCACCCTTTGAAGTTCATCGTAACATATTTCATTTGTTGCCTAATAAATTGCATGGTTCCCAAGTTGTAGTGGGAGGATCACACACCATATCATCGAGTGACTCCAAATTTACTTTGATATGATGGTAATTATGTCAATATTTCCACATAAAGGCGTTTCCACCACCATTTCTCACAAAAAGATCCCACCTTGTCAAACGAACAAATTATCTCTCAGCATTAATAAAATTGTACCGAAACTTCCTGTTTCCATCACAGCTGGGTTTTTTTTTTTATACAGCACGACTTTACTTGCATAAAAACTGTGGATGGAAACGTGGTTAGTAAAATGACCAACATTCGTGTATGCTGCTTACAATTATGACTGCTGTTCTGTTAACTTGTAATGATACAGAAAGGTCTAAATGTTCTGTATCTTTCATTGTGTTGTTTCTAAAGGATCAGCGGAGAGAGGACTAAAGTTCAACCTGGAAACGATTGTGTCAGAAAAAGTTTGGGACTCTGAGGTCCAATAGTGGGTCTCGGCAAATGGGGTTCAGTTTGTTGGAATTCTACATTTGTGCGGTGAGGGGATACTGATCTTTTGCTTTGGCCCATTATCCCGGACAAGAAACACCACAATGGAATCCAGCTCTCTTTCCATCCATTTCTTTAGCTTTCAACATCCTATTCATCTTTTATTATATGCACAGTTCCAAAAGCCAACGGCTCATGTTGCAACAAATTGTCGTCTCACAATCTTTCTTTTCTAAAAAGCTGTCATTCATCGAGGGCAACTCGTCTTTCTCATGTGATTATGTTCACTGATCTATGCACTATATATCACTCATTAACCGAGGTTCTTCAATCTGTAAAGATACACAGAATCTTAGTTTTCAGTAAGCCTAAGCACCTGCATGCCCTGTAAATTAACCTTGAACCGTAACTGTCACTAAGATGTTGATTGTTAAACACTACTCACAAAAATAAACATCTAGAAATTGACACATTTTTTATGACAACCGTTACAAAACAAGGAGTAAATTAGTAACATTATTATGACAGATCCCATTGTTTTTGAGAGATATATTGTAGTGTGTGTGTACATTTATTTGAATGCTAGAACATTGCATAGCAAAGGATCAACAGTAGAATTGGCATACCAGTTTGAAGCACGTGACCTACTATAAATCTGAGTTTGTCATACATAAATTATTTCAATCCAAAATGTTAAGAAATAAAACAAATCTTTTTAAATATTGTTTGCTTTTTCCTTACGTTTTTCTCAGTGTAATGTTATGACATTTAAATATCTTACTCCCAGACAACCAATTGCTAGTGCAACCTAGTGCTGCTATGGCACATCTGTAAATAGGCAGTGAAAAGCATCACTTTTGCCTCTAGTTTACACAAAAAAATCTACTGGATTAGAGATGGAGCATTTCAGACCTTAAATTCTCTGGTCTTGGAATTGGGATATGCGTTTGAATAGTTTTGAGATATGCGTTTGAATAGTTATAATATATAAATAGCCTACATAAGAAGCATAATCATTATTAATGAATCATTTATAAACCAATAAAACGTTTACTGTCATGCTTTACAGTAAAGACCCACTTGAATTGAATAAATCGAAGTTTCAAGATGAGGAAATCTCACAAATCAATATAAAATGGTGCAACAAATTACAAGCTGTTATGTCTGCAACTGATAGAATGCAACCAACAAAGTATTAATAATCATACAAAATCCATGCACGAGAGCCAATCTTATAAACCTTACCTATTTTGTGTAGTGCTCACTTCTATTGAAGTTCGGGTAGTACCATTATCGGGACTGAGATGGTCGCTGCTGTTTTTTAAATAAGTTTTCAACAATTCCTGAGCGTCTGTAGACAAACTATTACTTGTTTTCTCCGAGACGGGGTGATCAGTTAGTGAGTTGCTCTGCTGAATGTAGTGAGTTTGCTCTAATAAAGTAGCCTGGACTGCACCAGGCGAGGATATGGACAAGTGCAGCTGCACTGATATCGGAGCCGTCCCGGTCTCGGGAGACAGGAGCAGCGACTCAGGCTTATCCAGATCCACACTTCGAACTTTCCGTAGCTCTTTACGTCTCCATTGCGAATTTTCCCCGGTACTACTCTTCGCCTTACCGGGACAGCTTGGAAGACCAGGAGTGCTTGAGTTTCCCTGAGGACCACTTCCAACGTTTGTGCCGTTATTCGATTCATATAATCCCGACGACGAGGTCCGGCTCCCCGCCGTCGCCATCTTCTGTCCCGGAGTTGATGACTTATTAGGTTCTATGGAAGAGGGGGAGTAGGAAATTGGGGGAGCGCCGGGAGGGAGGAGCGATAGAACAGGGACATTTAGTCTACATACCGTAAAATGCGTAACTTTAGGCAATGGCTGAATCTCATCTAAAATGTTAGATCAACTTTCAAAGAAGGTTGACAATTAATGATAAGTGACTCCTGCTTAATTTAAGGCTGTCAGCATGTGATACGACTTCAAAAGGCTTAAAACAATGACTGAGAATAATGTTGTAGATTTATTTTAAAACTGCAAAGAAAGTTAAACAATAAATAAGCATAATGCCTGGTTATTCTTTAAAAGTGGCTCCCTCACCATCTTAAATAAGCATGCCTGTTATAGAAATTATGTGCTCAATGTTCACAAACTGAACGTCAATTAAACAACTCCATCTGTAACCCAGAATTTGTAAGATACTGGTTGAAATAAGACAGACAGGAGCCCCGTCTACAATGGTCAAATGTAAAAGTGTTTATTCACGCGAGAGCTCTGATTTACAAAAGGTGTACACAGTCTTTTATATTGTACAAGTTTGAAATACAAAAGATACATATGCCCCACCCTCTCTAGGAAATAGGGTTTTTCCCACAGTACCCATTCATTCCTTATCACAATCTTTGCAACATAAGTCAACCTTGGACAGCTACTAACTGTCCCTCCCGTCCCAAGGACCAGAAGCCTTCCCACATACAGTGGGGCAAAAAAGTATTTAGTCAGCCACCAATTGTGCAAGTTCTCCAACTTAAAAAGATGAGAGAGGCCTGTAATTGTCATCATAGGTACACTTCAACTATGACAGACGAAATGAGAAAAAGAAATCCAGAAAATCACATTGTAGGATTTGTTATTTATTTATTTGCAAATTATGGTGGAAAATAAGTATTTGGTCAATAACAAAAGTTTATCTCAATACTTTGTTATATACCCTTTGTTGGCAATGACAGAGGTCAAACGTTTTCTGTAAATCTTCACAAGGTTTTCACACACTGTTGCTGGTATTTTGGCCCATTCCTCCATGCAGATCTCCTCTAGAGCAGTGATGTTTTGGGGCTGTCGCTGGGCAACACGGACTTTCAACTCCCTCCAAAGATTTTCTATGGGGTTGAGATCTGGAGACTGGCTAGGCCACTCCAGGACCTTGAAATGCTTCTACGAAGCCACTCCTTCGTTGCCCGGGCGGTGTGTTTGGGATCATTGTCATGCTGAAAGACCCAGCCACGTTTCATCTTCAATGCCCTTGCTGATGGAAGGAGGTTTTCACTCAAAATCTCACGATACATGGCCCCATTCATTCTTTCCTTTACACGGATCAGTCGTCCTGGTCCCTTTGCAGAAAAACAGCCCCAAAGCATGATGTTTCCACCCCCATGCTTCACAGTAGGTATGGTGTTCTTTGGATGCAACTCAGCATTCTTTGTCCTCCAAACACGACGAGTTGAGTTTTTACCAAAAAGTTCTATTTTGGTTTCATCTGACCATATGACATTCTCCCAATCCTCATCTGGATCATCCAAATGCTCTCTAGCAAACTTCAGACGGGCCTGAACATTTACTAGCTTAAGCAGGGGGACACGTCTGGCACTGCAGGATTTGAGTCCCTGGCGGCGTAGTGTGTTACTGATGGTAGGCTTTGTTACTTTGGTCCCAGCTCTCTGCAGGTCATTCACTAGGTCCCCGTGTGGTTCTGGGATTTTTGCTCACCGTTCTTGTGATCATTTTGACCCCACGGGTGAGATCTTCGTGGAGCCCCAGATCGAGGAAGATTATCAGTGGTCTTGTATGTCTTCCATTTCCTAATAATTGCTCCCACAGTTGATTTCTTCAAACCAAGCTGCTTACCTATTGCAGATTCAGTCTTCCCAACCTGGTGCAGGTCTACAATTTTGTTTCTGGTGTCCTTTGACAGCTCTTTGGTCTTGGCCATAGTGGAGTTTGGAGTGTGACTGTTTGAGGTTGTGGACAGGTGTCTTTTATATTGATAACAAGTTCAAACAGGTGCCATTAATACAGGTAATGAGTGGAGGACAGAGGAGCCTCTTAAAGAAGAAGTTACAGGTCTGTGAGAGCCAGAAATCTTGCTTGTTTGTATTTGACCAAATACTTATTTTCCACCATAATTTGCAAATAAATTCATTAAAAATCCTACAATGTGATTTTCTGGATTTTTTTTCCTCATTTTGTCTGTCATAGTTGAAGTGTACCTATGATGAAAATTACAGGCCTCTCTCATCTTTTTAAGTGAGAGAACTTGCACAATTGGTGGCTGACTAAATACTTTTTTGGCCCACTGTATGTCTGATTAGAACTAAGAATGCTTTGTTCTCACAGACTTATTCTCACAAGTCGTACCATCCTGTTCCACTCTCTGCACAATATTCATTTCTAGACACACACACACATCAATTGGACTACCATTTGTCTTATAACCCTATCTCTATTGCATACATTTTCAGAATGGAATATTCTTAGAATTAAGTACAAACATTTAGTCATTAAAACATAAAATCCATAACAATGCCCCATTCAAGAAATGTAGAACCAGGAACAGATACAGCCCTTGGTTCTCTCCAGACCTGACTGCCCTTGACCAGCACAAAAACATCCTGTGGCATTCTGCATTAGCATCGAACAGCCCCCGTGATATGCAACTTTTCAGGGACGTTAGGAACCAATATACACAGGCAGTTAGGAAAGCCAAGGTTAGCTTTTTCAAGCAGAAATTTGCTAAATTTCTCCCAAATCCAGTTAGCTGATGTTCTGAAAGAGCTGCAAACTCTGGACCCCTACAAATCAGCCGGGCTAGACAATCTGGACCCTTTCTTTCTAAAATTATCTGCCGAAATTGTAGCAACCCCTATTAGTAGCCTGTTCAACCTCTCTATCGTGTCATCTGAGATTCCCAAAGACTGGAAAGCAGCTGCAGTCATCCCCCTCTTCAAAGGGGGAGACACTCTTGACCCAAACTGCTACATACCTACAGTGGGGAAAAAAGTATTTAGTCAGCCACCAATTGTGCAAGTTCTCTCACTTAAAAAGATGAGAGAGGCCTGTAATTTTCATCATAGGTACACTTCAACTATGACAGACAAAATGAGGGAAAAAAATCCAGAAAATCACATTGTAGGATTTTTAATGAATTTATTTGCAAATTATGGTGGAAAATAAGTATTTGGTCACATACAAACAAGCAAGATTTCTGGCTCTCACAGACCTGTAACTTCTTCTTTAAGAGGCTCCTCTGTCCTCCACTCGTTACCTGTATTAATGGCACCTGTTTGAACTTGTTATCAATATAAAAGACACCTGTCCACAACCTCAAACAGTCACACTCCAAACTCCACTATGGCCAAGACCAAAGAGCTGTCAAAGGACACCAGAAACAAAATTGTAGACCTGCACCAGGTTGGGAAGACTGAATCTGCAATAGGTAAGCAGCTTGGTTTGAAGAAATCAACTGTGGGAGCAATTATTAGGAAATGGAAGACATACAAGACCACTGATAATCTTCCTCGATCTGGGGCTCCACGCAAGATCTCACCCGTGGGGTCAAAATGATCACAAGAACGGTGAGCAAAAATCCCAGAACCACACGGGGACCTAGTGAATGACCTGCAGAGAGCTGGGACCAAAGTAACAAAGCCTACCATCAGTAACACACTACGCCGCCAGGACTCAAATCCTGCAGTGCCAGACGTGTCCCCCTGCTTAAGCCAGTACATGTTCAGGCCCGTCTGAAGTTTGCTAGAGAGCATTTGGATGATCCAGATGAGGATTGGGAGAATGTCATATGGTCAGATGAAACCAAAATAGAACTTTTTGGTAAAAACTCAACTCGTCGTGTTTGGAGGACAAAGAATGCTGAGTTGCATCCAAAGAACACCATACCTACTGTGAAGCATGGGGTGGAAACATCATGCTTTGGGGCTGTTTTTCTGCAAAGGGACCAGGACGACTGATCCGTGTAAAGGAAAGAATAAATGGGGCCATGTATCGTGAGATTTTGAGTGAAAACCTCCTTCCATCAGCAAGGGCATTGAAGATGAAACGTGGCTGGGTCTTTCAGCATGACAATGATCCCAAACACACCGCCCGCAACGAAGGAGTGGCTTGTAAGAAGCATTTCAAGGTCCTGGAGTGGCCTAGCCAGTCTCCAGATCTCAACCCCATAGAAAATCTTTGAAAGTCCGTGTTGCCCAGCGACAGCCCCAAAACATCACTGCTCTAGAGGAGATCTGCATGGAGGAATGGGCCAAAATACCAGGTAGCCGGCAGGTAGCCTAGTGGTTAGAGCGTTGGACTTGTAACCGGAGGGCTGCAAGTTCAAATCCCCGAGCTGACAAGGTAAAAATCTGTCGTTCTGCCCCTGAACAAGGCAGTTAACCCACTGTTCCCGGGCGCCGAAGACGTGGATGTCGATTAAAGGCAGCCCCCCGCACCTCTCTGATTCAGAGGGGTTGGGTTAAATGCGGAAGACACATTTCGGTTGAAGGCATTCGGTTGTACAACTGACTAATAATGGTGACTTTGACAACAGTGTGTGAAAACCTTGTGAAGACTTACAGAAAACGTTTGACCTCTGTCATTGCCAACAAAGGGTATATAACAAAGTATTGAGATAAACTTTTGTTATTGACCGAATACTTATTTTCCACCATAATTTGCAAACAAATTCATAAAAAATCCTACAATGTGATTTTCTGGATTTGTTTTCCTCATTTTGTCTGTCATAGTTGAAGTGTACCTATGATGAAAATTACAGGCCTCTCTCATCTTTTTAAGTGAGAGAACTTGCACAATTGGTGGCTGACTAAATACTTTTTTTCCCCACTGTATATCCAAATTGCATCAGGTTTATACCGGCTATCATCACATGCGCACTCAGTGTGCGAAGGGAGCAGCGATTATGTAATCCAAAAACATGGCAGACATTGGCTGTTTTTTTTTGACTCATCGATAATTATTTGAATAATTCAATGGATGTTTTGTGCACATAGGTGATGACTAAAGTGTCTTATGAGGATGGAAATTGTCTTTCTGGGCCTGGCGTCAGTTAAACTGCAGTACCGAAGCAAAACTATAGGAGCAGTCCAAACCGTGCTTCTACACCGGAACCCTGGCCTCTTGGTTCAAGTGGATCACTTTTTTCAAGACTTAAACCAACGTTGGTCACCACCTTTCAAAGTGTGTTGCATTATGTGTATAAACATTGTCTGACTTGACTACATGCAGAGAGGAAGAGGAATAGAGGCACAACTTGGTGGAAAATCTGTCTCCCTCCAGCAGGTGGCGTTTTCTTTATCATCGTTTCGCCCACCAAGCAAGGAGTTTTTGTATAGAGTTCAATGAGAGAGTTTATTTGCTATGTAAGGTTTATTTGATCGAATAGAAGTTGACCTGCTTACGTTGTTACGAGTGTACTGGTATAAGTAGGACCTGTGATGGCTATGCATATTCATGGCATGAGGCTAGTAGCATAGCATCTTTCTCCATTGAATACAGGCGGTTGATGTCAACAACACGAATATTCAAAAAAGGATTATAATAATGAGATGTATCCACCAATCCAAAGAAAGGATAGGCGGGAGCTAGACAGCCCGCCATGCTGCTTTGTGGACAACGATTCCCATTGTTAGGAAGGAAAGACATAATCTTAGCTACAAGTCGACTGCATGACCTTTACAACAACCATGTGATCTAAAGTTATGAACTTTTGACTGCAGTTGACTGGAAATTTCTACAGTTGTTCCTCACCAACTGCAACATGAAGTCGGGACCAAAGCAATGTGGGAAACAACCTTCTGTTTTCTGGAATCAAAAGGCACTACATGCTCATAAATGTTTGGTGTCGCCACCTATGACTGGTTATTATTGATGCATGTTTATTGTTTTGGGTGGATGACTATTTAGAGCTTAAATACATATTCATCCTTACAATCTAATTACATCGGCCTACATGTGATCCAAATTTCTAACATAAATAAATGAAATATCCTACTTACGACAATATAGCTAATATATTTATCCAGATGTTACTGTAGTGTTGTGTCCCATGTTATAACCTACAATTGGTCTTGTCTGTAATATTGTTGTCACCAAACAAATTCCAATATGTTAATTGTCTATTAAGTGTGAATAAAATGTTAGACATATTGTAGGCTACACATTGGTTATTTTAGGGGATTTCTACACTGGCAATTTTGGAAGCTTAATTTGTGTGTAGGAAACCGGCCCCTGACTGAGCAATTACCCCAGACACCAGTCGTGGGATCAATACCACGTGCATTTGACTGCTTGGTATATTGGTTGGCATATTGTTTACCCGGTAACTTATGTGAACTGATGTACATGTATAGTCTAATCCTTTTCATATTGTTTACCCAGTAACATACAGTGCTTTCAGATAGTATTCAAACCCCTTGTTTTGTTTTTGTAAATAAGGTATGTCTGAATACCAGTTTTTGCTTTGTCATTATGCGGGAAAAAAACAATTTCCATTTTAGAATAAGACTGTAATGTAATAAAATGTGGAAAAAGTCAAGGGGTCTGAATACTTTCCGAATGCACTGTATGTAGTCTAATCCTTTTCTGTACAGTGAGTGTTTTGTCCTTCATGTGATTAAATTTACATGCTTGACATTATTACTGACAAAAGCAACATAAACGTTGAGAATTAAAGAAATACACTGCAGGTTGTAGTGATGCTGACATGCAATAAATTACCACACAGTAAGAATATTTGTGGCCTCCATTTAATCACATCTGTTACAATTCCATGTTGAACAATCACAAATAATAATGAGGAAGAGCATATCCCATATGCCGCAAAAACTCCTACAGTATATGTTCTCATTCTAGTAGCCTATGCACTCACTACCTGGTTTTGTTTTGTATTTATGTGATGTTTTTCTCAAAATATCTCTTGTGAATGTTAAAAAGATCTTGGGCTGGTATCTAATTTCCTTATCAGGATATTCATTCCTTGGGCCATGTTGATTAAGTTCAGCTTCGTGTAGGAGAAGTGGAATTTCGATAGAATCCACTTCATCAACAATAACAAAGGAGAATGCCATGTCTGCCATTGCCGGGTTTCCTAGAATCATCAGAAGTTATCCGAATTGCTGTCGGTGCATACAGTATGTACCTCCCCCAAAAAGCATGTTCTGCAGGCTCTAGTTTTGTCTTATCTTGATTATTGTCCAGTCGTGTGGTTGAGTGCTGCAAGGAAAGACCAAGTTAAGTTGCAGCTGGCCCAGAACAGAGCGGTACATCTTGCTCTTCATTGTAATCAGAGGGCTGATAAAAACTATGCATGCCAGTCTCTCTTGGCTAAGAGTTGAGGAGGGACTGACTGCATCACTTTTAATAAGAAGCATTCATCCTAAATTGTTTGCATAGTGTCACGTCCAGGCCTGAAAAGACAGGCTGGCGTGTTTTTGTTTTGGTTTTGGTGTAGGGTTTTTTATGTTCTAGGTGTTCTATTTCTATGTTGGGGTAATGGTTCCTAATTAGAGGCAGCTGTGTGTCTCTAATTGGGAACCATATATATGTTTGGGGTTTTCAGTTAGGTTTTGTGGGTTATTGTTTGATCATAGCTTGTTTTTTTGTGTTTAGTTACGTTCAACATTCACGATCTTCGTTACTTTCTGTTTGTTGTTTACCCAGTTACGTTCGTATTAAAAATGTATACTGGAAGCATCGCTGCGTCTTGGTCTGTCAATTATGAAGATCGTGACAGAATAACCCACCACAAAAGGACCAAGCAGCGATGTGTAAAGGAGTCCTGGACTTGGGAGGAAATATTAGCTGGGAAGGGGCCTTGGGGGAAGACGACGGAGCATCGTTACCCTAAGAGGAGGATGGAAGCGGCGAAGACTGGCGAGGAGCTACGAGGATATATATGGAGCGTGGAACCCGGAGAGGAGAGATACATTGGAACTCGCCTGGCACGGAAGCCCGAAAGGCAGCCCCAAAAACCTTTGGGGGCACACGGGAGTTTGGCCGGTTCAGGAGGGACTCCTGAGCTAACTCCTCGTGCTCTCTGGAGGGAGCGTTGGAGGGTGCGTCGCACTGAGCAGACACCGTGCTATGCAGTTGTGCGCACGGTGTCTCCAGTGCGCATGCATAGGCCGGTGCGCGAAATTCCAGCGCCACTCATCTGTCGGGCTAGGGTGAGTGTGCAGCCTGGAAGGGTGGTGCAGGCTCTGCGTGCCAGGTCTCCAGTGCGCCTGATGGGACCGAAATATCCTGCGCCAGCTCTGCGTGCAGTGTCTCGGTCCGCGCGCACAGCCCGGTGCACGACATTCCAGCTCCTCATCGGTGAAGCCAGGGTGAGTGAACAACCTGGGAGAGGGTGTCGGCTATACGCATCAGGTCTCCTGTGCGTGTAGTGGATTCAGCACGTCGGTTCGGCTCCGGCGCACCAGGCTCCCGTGCGCTAGAGAGTCCAGCACGTCCTGTTCGGCTCCGCGCACCAGGCTCCCGTGCTCTTAGAGAGTCCAGCACGTCCTGTTCGGCTCCGCGCGCAGGCTCCCGTGCTCTTAGAGAGTCCAGCACGTCCTGTTCGGCTCCGCGCACCAGGCTCCCCGTGCTCTTAGAGAATCCAGCACGTCCTGTCCCTGCTCCACGCTCCAGGATCCCTGTACCCGTCGGGAACACAGCACGTCCTGCTCCTTGCACCAGAGTGCGCGTCACGAGCCCAGTACGGCCGGTTCCTGCTCCCCGCACCAGAGTGCGCGTCACGAGCCCAGTACGGCCGGTTCCTGCTCCCCGCACCAGAGGGCCTGTGAGGGTCCCCAGTCCTGAGCCGCCAGTGAGGGTCCCCAGTCCTGAGCCGCCAGTGAGGGTCCCCGGTCCTGAGCCGCCAGTGAGGGTCCCCAGCCCGGCGCCGCCAGAGAGGGTCCCCAGCCCGGCGCCGCCAGAGAGGGTCCCCAGCCCGGGGCCGCCAGAGAGGGTCCCCAGTCCTGCAAATGGCCCAGGGCCTCCGGTGCGTGACCTCGGACCAGCACGGCCGGCACCGGAGCCGCCACCTGGGACTAAGAAACCCACCCGAAGACCCCCCCATGGACTTTTTGGCGCGGTCGGAGTCCGGGGGGGTTTGGTTTTGGTTTTGGTGTAGGGTTTTTCATGTTCTAGGTGTTCTATTTCTATGTTGGGGTAATGGTTCCTAATTAGAGGCAGCTGTGTGTCGTTGTCTCTAATTGGGAACCATATATATGTTTGGGGTTTTCAGTTAGGTTTTGTGGGTTATTGTTTGATCATAGCTTGTTTTTTTGTGTTTAGTTACGTTCAACATTCACGATCTTCGTTACTTTCTGTTTGTTGTTTACCCAGTTACGTTCGTATTAAAAATGTATACTGGAAGCATCGCTGCGTCTTGGTCTGTCAATTATGAAGATCGTGACACATAGTCAACTTACAAATAGCTCTGACACACACAATTACCCCACCAGACATGCCACCAGGGGTCTTTTCACAGTCCTCATATCCAGAACAAATTCAAGAAACCGTACAGTATTATATAGAGCCATTATTGCATGGAACTCCGTTCCATCTCAAATGAACAGCAAACCTGGTTTAAAAAAAACAGATAAAGCAACACCTCACAGCACTACGCTTCTCCCCTATTTGACCTAGATAGTTTGTGTCTATGTTTTGATATGTAGGCTACGTGTGCCTTTAATATTTTCTTTTAATGTAGTTCTGTCCTTGAGCTGTTCTTGTCTATTAATGTTCTGTATTATGTCATGTTTTATGTTTTGTGGGGACCCCAGGAAGAGTAGCTGCTGCTTATGCAACAGCTAATGGGGATCCTAATAAAATACCAAATACCCCACAATTGAAACACCCATTTTTACACCAAAACTACTCACTCCTTTGTCCCATGTCCTCCTGCACACTTCTCACACCTCGGATTCTCCCTCCTACGTACTGCTGCAACATGACCATACACTTGGCACCTGAAACACCGTACTGGGTTCCGAACAAAAGCTCTCACAGAATAACATATATGCCATAGCATGACTGTATCTGGTAAACAATCTGCATCAAAACTCAGAAGGACAGACAGGGTCAGTCTCGCGCTCGCCACTTGGTTTGCGCACCAAACAGCGTACATGACAGACACCAGGGATCCTCAACTTCAGTTGATCCACCTCTACACTCGCCAGTTATCCCTCCTTTCACTGGCTCTCTGCTCTGGATAGCAAATCAGGACACAGCTCTCGTCCCGAGGCTTGTAACGCATAGTGCCCTCTCCCTCTGGTCAGAAGACAGACAAAAAAAGCAACACAAGTCCACTTCTGGATACTTTGACCGAATTGACAGAACCCAGCTCTTTATTCACCCAGCCTGATACCACGAACAGATCGGCCAAAAGGCATGGATCCACTTTCTCCATGAATCATACTCCCGCTGGGTCCGTCATCTCAGGCATATTCCTGATGTATGTGCAACGTTTTAGACTGATCCAAAGAACCATTGCATATCTGTTCAAAATGTTGTATCAAGACTGCCCAAATGTGCCTAATTGGTTTATTCATACATTTTCAAGTTACCAGTTGTGCACTCTCTTCAAACAACAGCATGGTATTGTTTCACTGTAATAGCTATTGTAAATTGGACAGTGCAGTAAGATGAACAAGAATTTAAGCTTTCTGCCCATGTCAGATATATCTATGTCCTTTGATTCTTTTGTTTCTTACAACCTCATGCTAATCACATTAGCCTATGTTAGCTCAACCGTCCCACGGGGTGGGGACACTGATCCTGTAGAGGTTCATTGCATATGTGTATTACCTGCAGAGATTGGTTCAAAGCACCAGGGAGGTCTGTGGCCATGACAGGTTCAGTGTGTTCCTCTTTTTCTAGGGCAACCGTTGGTCTGGACAGCAAATTGCATGTCCCCCTGAATCAAACTTTTGTTACTCAAGTTATGTAATGGCTCTCACTTAACGCCCTAAAAACAAGGGGATGAGTGTGTTTAAGGTTGTAACAGCAAAGGCCTCAATACAGACCCACATCTTGCGAAGTCAATTCTTATTTTGATATCCAGTACTTTTTCCCTTCACTTTATTCATGTCATGTACATTGTTGAAAATAGCAGCACTCAATTGAAACCGTTGATATTGTTCTCCTCTTGATATTAAGTGATTCAGAGTATATTCAATTTAGACACCAAATGCATTTCGGGTCGTTGCCTTTTGAGATGTGTAACTTGGTGAAGAAACCATTTGATTTCACCTTATTTTAACATTCTGTCACAAAGAGCACATGTTCAACTTAATAAAAAACAAGTTCTCCCATCTCAAGAGGATAAATAAAAAAAATGACTAGTAAGTGCCAACTAAAGTAACAGGGTTGATGATTTTATTTTAAATCAGCTATGAATCCCCTTGTGACTGGGGGAATGGAAGCTTGTTGTGTGCAACAGGGAGGGGCAATTGAATGCAAGTTTCACAACCAAAAAAATTAAATTGTTAAAACATTTATAGTTTGTCTATCTATAGGTAATAGGGTTGACGTGTTATGCTCAACCCACTCAGTTTTCCACCACAAAACACCAGAAAATTGTAAAAAAAGAGTAGAACCAGCTCACCTGCTTATACACTATGATTTGACTATTAGATGTTCAATGTTTATTTTTTTATGAAAAAATGAATAATTTCACCATATTAAAACAAGAGTTCAGTTCACCTAACAGGTTTGATCTTAAAACCTCTTAGGGTTAGGGGGCAGTGTTCGGAAGTATGGAGAGTCTGACGTGCCCAAAGTAAACTGCCTGTTACTCAGGCCCAGAAGCTAGGATATGCATATAATTGGTAGTATTGGATAGAAAACACTCTGAAGTTTCTAAAAATGTTAAAATAATGTCTGAGTATAACAGAACTGATATGGCAGGCGGAAACCCGAGGAAAATCAATCCGGGAATTATTTTTTTTTTCAAATGTTTTTTTTTTCAAATGTTTTTCCATTGACTTGCTATTGTCTATAGAGGGAATTAGCTCCCAGATTGCAGTTCCTATGGCTTCCAATAGATGTCAACAGTCTTTAGACATGGTTTCAGGCAGTTTTTTTTTAAAACGAACAATAAATAGAAGTTCTAACAAGTGGCTATTGAAACGGACACTACTGTTTTGCACGCGTGACTGTGTGAGCGCTCTTCGTTATTTTTCTTTCCTATTGAACATACTATTCTCCGTCTGAAATATTATTGTTTATTTAGACATTTGACAACCTGAGGATTAATTAGAAACATCGTTTGACTTGTTTGGATGAACTTTACTGGTACTTTTTTGGATTTATTTCTCTGCAACTGGATTACAGAACTCCATGGCGCCAACTAAACTGACTTTTTGGGATATAAAGAAGGACTTTATCGAACAAAACAACCATTCTTTGTGTTCCTGGGACCCGTGGAATTGCAAACAGAGGAGATCTTCAAAAGGTAAGTGATTTATTTCATAGCTATTTCTGATTTTGTAACGCCTGTGCTGGGGGGGCGTGGGGCGCTGTCCTCAGACAATCGAATGTTTTGCTTTCGACGTAAAACCTATTGTAAATCCAACAACGCGGTTCGATTACCAAGATTATAAGCTTTTGAATGGTGTACAACACTTTTATTTTCATGAATGTTTAATAATATTATTTTTGGAATTTTAATTTGACGCTCTGCATTTCACCGGATGTTGTCATAGATGGACCGCTAGCGTGCCACTGATCCCTAAGTTTTTAAAGGACCAATGCAGCCATTTTTATCTCAACATCAAAAACATTTTGGGTAACAATTGTGACCCATTTCAGGAAACTAGGCGTATGTCGCAAGTCACGACTTCACAGGAGAGCAATTTGAACGTTTTTTTCATCAAAATGCGTTTGAAGAAATGTCTTCTCAGACATGCAAACTTTCATGTGCTTTAATAACAAACTGCCATCTGTAAATACGAATAAAGTTGTTAAATTGCAAGCTTGGTTTAGCCAAAGAAAAAGCCAGGAACCTTCCCGCTAGCTAGGCTGAGATAATGAGTGTGTAGCATCTTGTGTCTATAAAATGAGCTGCTCGTTATGCATCGATAATCCTTTCTACTGCAGTTTTTTCGAAAGATACAACGTTAGCCATGGAGAACTGCAAATATGTTGCTACTGCTCTCAATAACATTGCTGCCCTGAATTTATCAGGCACTATTGACAAAGGTCAGTGGGAAAAAGTTGTGATGGACTACTTTCTGGAGGACGATCGTGCCATGCTGAGTCTCTGACTCTGAAAATGAATCAGACGATGTGGAAATCCCTGATTTAGGTAAAAGCATTTTCATTGAAAAAGACATTGTAGAGTTTTCTGATGACAGTGATGGGGAAGAAACTGTGATCAACAGTGTTGTTGTTACGGAAGAAGTTGACCGAGTTTTGAAATCAGTGGAATGTCTGGTAGAAGCAGAATATGATACATGAGATGAATAGAATTCTGGAGTTTGATTGCAGATGCATAGGGAGTCGAAAAGAGAACACAGAAGGCTGTTGTATAAAACACCTGTCACCGGATAACATCTTCAAACTAAGGGCAACCATGGCATCCGTGACAGGGAGGGATCCAGGATCGGATCGAGTTGCAGAGGGAGATGTTTAGTCCCAGGGTCCTTAGCATATTGATGAGCTTTGAGGGCACTATGGTGTTGAACACTGAGCTGTAGTCAATGAATAGCATTCTCACATAGGTGTTCCTTTTGTCCAGGTGGAAAAGGGCAGTGTGGAGTGCAATTGAGATTGCATCATCTGTGGATCTTTTGGGGCGGTATGCAAACTGGAGTGGGTCTAGGGTTTCTGGGATAATGGTGTTGATGTGAGCTATGACCAGCCTTTCAAAGCACTTCATGGCTACAGACGTGAGTGCTGTGGGTCGGTAGTCATTTAGGCAGGTTACCTTAGTGTTCTTGGAGCCAGTGTAGTACGATTCAATCTTAGTACTGTATTGATGGTTCGTCGGGAGGGCATAGCGTAAATTCTTATATAAGCTTCCAGGTTAGAGTCCCGCTCCTTGATAGCGGCAGCTCTACCCTTTAGCTCAGTGCGGATGTTGCCATGGCTTCTGGTTGGGATATGTACTTACAGTCACTGTGGGAACGACGTCATCGATACACTCATTGATGAAGCCAGTAAATTATGTGGTTTTCTAATGCCATAGGAAGAATCTGGGAACATATTCCAGTCTGTGCTAGCAAAACAGTCCTGTAGCTTAGTATCTACTTCATCTGACCATTTTTTTATTGACCATGTCACTGGTGCTTCCGGCTTTAGTTTTTGCTTGTAAACATAAATCAGGAGGGTAGAATTATGGTCAGATTTACCAATTGGAGGGCAAAGGAGAGCTTTGTACGCGTCTCTGTGTGTGGAGTAGAGGTGGTCTAGAGTTTTTTCCCCCTCTGGTTGCACATTTAACATGCTGGTAGAAATGAAGTAAAACGGATTTAAGTTTCCCTGCATTAAAGTTCCCAGCTACTAGGAGCGCCGCCTCTGGATGAGCGTCTTCCTGTTTGCTTATGGCCGTTTATAGCTTAATGAATGCGGTTTTAGTGCCAGCATTGGTTTGTGGTGGTAAATAGACAAATACGAAGAACATAGATGAAAGATCTCTTGGTAAATAGTGTGGTCTATAGCTTATCATGAGATACGCTACCTTCGGCTAGCAAAACCTCGAGACTTCCTTAGATTTTGTGCACCAGCTGTTATTTACAAATATACATAGACCGCCACCCCTTGTCTTACCAGAGGCTGCTGTTCTATCCTGCCGGTGCAGCGTATCTCAGCTGTATGTCTTTCATGTCGTTGTTCAGCCATGACTCGGTGAAACATAAGATATTACAGTTGTTAATGTCCCGTTGGTAGGATTTACACTACAGTTCAAAAGTTTGGGGTCACTTAGAAATGTCCTTGTTTTTGAAAGAAAAGCAAAAATTTTGTCCATTAAAATAACATCAAATTGATCAGAAATGCAGTGTAGACATTGTTAATGTTGTAAATGACTATTGTAGCTGGAAACGGACGATTTTTTATGGAATATCTACTTGGGTGTACAGAGGCCCATTATCAGCAACCATCACTCCTGTGTTCCAATGGCACGTTGTGTTAGCTAATCCAAATGTATCATTTTAAAAGGCTAATTGATCATTAGAAAACCGTTTTGCAATTATGTTAGCACAGCTGAAAACTGTTCTTCTGATTATAGAAGCAATAAAACTGGCCTTCATTAGACTAGTTGAGTATCTGGAGCATCAGCATTTGTGAGTTCGATTACAGGTTCAAAATGGCCAGAAACAAAGCACATTCTTCAGAAACTCGTCAGTCTATTCTTGTTCTGAGAAATGAAGGCTATTCCATGCGAGAAATTGCCAAGAAACTGAAGATCTCGTACAACGCTGTGTACTACTCCATTCACAGAACAGCGCAAACTGTCTCTAACCAGAATAGAAAGAGGAGTGGGAGGGCCCGGTGCACAACTGAGCATGAGGACAAGTACATTAAGAGTGTCTAGTTTGAGAAACAGACGCCTCACAAGTATTCAACTGGCAGCTTCATTAAATAGTACCCGCAAAACACCAGTCTCAACGTCAACAGTGAAGAGACGACTCCGGGATGCTGGCCTTCTAGGCAGAGTTCCTCTGTCCAGTGTCTGTGTTAATCTTTTCTTTTTATTGGCCAGTCTGAGATATAGCTTTTTCTTTGCAACTCTGCCTAGAGGGCCAGCATCCCGGAGTCGCCTCTTCACTCTTGACGTTTAGACTGGTGGCATACCCCTTGCCGTTGCGACTGGTGGCATACCCTCTCATACCGCCTCAATTAGAGTCTTGGTTTTAACTTAACAGCCCTTCACTGACACAGAAGTAGGATATTTAAAGAGTGCATGGTAGGTGGAGGAATTGACCTACAAATCTATGGATATAGCAGCCTATAGCCTAATTCCGTCTGTCAAACAGGTAGGCCTACCTCTTATTTCTTAAATAGGAAGAAATAGGCTCCAACACAAAGCCCTCTTGTTGTTCGTAAAGTCAAATTAAAAGTAATTAGCACCACAATGTAAGTTATTAGAATCTGGTTTATTGTGAAGTCAATAACTCTGATAAATGCATAATGGCAATAAAATCAATTATAGTACTTAAAACTATGAGTTGACCTTCGGTCCTCCTTCTCAAACCGAACAGAAAATAGGCTAAAGGCTAGTCCGCCTGCAAGTTAGTAAATATTTTGGACTAGGCCTAATCAAAAATCATTTTCGGAATAAACATTTATTTGACCCTCCTGAACTCTGACTGTAGCCCTACACAGCAGAGCCATTGGTAAAGCAGCACACAAAAACATTTTTGATCAGGAAGAGCAGAGCAGAGCAGGCTGGGGCTCAGAGTTGGAATTTGCATTGCAGTGTGTAATGGAGCCCCGTTTTATTTAAATCCCAGCAGCTATCTTAGAAACTAAGACTTTGCTCTGTGCTTGTCTGAGCATGCACTTCATAGGCTATAGCTTATAGGTTATGGATCATTTGGTTAAAACCACACTAAATATCCTATAGGCGCAATTGATATTGCGCACCCAGCGTAGAATCAGAGATGGGGGCGGCATCTGGCACACATTGATATATAGCCTAACAAGCAACTAAATCTAAAACACTGAGAAATATTAATATTTCATCAGTTACAAATGACATGGGACTTCCCTGGACTAAACCGTCCCCTTAACTGAAATTTAAAAAGCATGACCATCCCCCATTTTCCTGCAGGTAACCATTCTGTACATTTTTATCCGTCCCTAATGGTTGCAATTGAGATCAGCTGTGCGGGTCAATTTAGTGCGTATTGATGGTTTAACAAAACATCAACTGGCGATAATCTAGTGCTATCGATGGTTTCAATAGGTCCCTTGTTATTTAATTATATTCCAATAGGCTACATTCGGTAGGCTACCCGGTAGGGAAGAGCACGCCCCCCATCCACATCAACAAGGCTGTAGTGGAGTGGGTCGAGAGCTTCAAGTTCCTTGGCATCCACATCACTAAGGACTTAACATGGTCCACACACACCCGCACAGTTGTGAAGAGGGCACAACAGTGCCTCTTCCCCCTGAGGAGGCTGAAAAGATTTGGCATGAGCCCTCGGATCCTCAAAGTTCTACAGCTTTACCATTGAGAGGATCTTGACTGGCTGCATCACTGCTTGGTATGGCAAATGCACCACCTGTAACGTGTGTACGCTAATAATCGGGAAGCAAGTACAAGGAGTAAATTGAATAAATAAACTAACAAAACACGAGTAGTGTACAGATATGAAACATATAAACAGAAACAATAACGCCTGAGGAAAGAACCAAGCGAGTGACAGATATCAAATCAAATTTTATTTGTCACATACACATGGTTAGCAGATGTTAATGGAAGTGTAGCGAAATGCTTGTGCTTCTAGTTCCGACCATGCAGTATTATCTAACAAGTAATCTAACAAATTCACAACAACTACCTTATACACACAAGAGTAAAGGAATGAATACGAGTATGTACATATAAATATATGGATGAGCGATGGCTGACCGGCATAGGCAAGATGCAGTAGATGGTATGGAGTACAGTATATACACATATATATGAGATGAGTAATGTAGGATATGTAAACATTATATAAATGGCATTGTTTAAAGTGGCTAGTGATACATTATTTCATCCAATTATAATTATTAAAGTGGCTAGAGATTTGGGTCGATGGCCGAACGGCATAGGCAAGATACAGTAGATGGTTTAGAGTACAGTGTATACATTTGATATGAGTATGTCGGATACGTAAACATTATATACAAAATTGTTTAAAGTGGCTAGTGACGCATTTGTTACATCCAATTCCTATGTTTAATGTGGCTAGAGATTTAAGTCAGTATGTTGGCAGCAGCCACTCAATGTTAGTGATGGCTGTTTAACAGTCTGATGGCCTTGAGGTAGAAGCTGTTTTTTAGTCTCTCGGTCCCAGCTTTGATGCACCTGTACTGACCTCGCCTTCTGGATGATAGCGGGGTGAACAGGCAGTGGCTCGGGTGGTTGTTGTCCTTGATGATATTTTTGGCCTTTCTGTGACATCGGGTGGTGTAGGTGTCCTGGAGGGCAGGTAGTTTACCCCCGGTGATGCGCTGTGCAGTCCTCACTACCCTCTGGAGAGCCTTACGGTTGTCATACCAGGCGGTGATACAGCCCGACAGGATGCTCTCGATTGTGCATCTGTAAAAGTTTGTGAGTGATTTTGGTGACAAGCCGAATTTCTTCAGCCTCCTGAGGTTGAAGAGGCGCTGTTGCGCCTTCTTCACCACGCTGTCTGTGTGGGTGGACCAATTCAGTTTGTCCGTGATGTGTACACCGAGGAACTTAAAACCTTCCACCTTCTCCACTACTGTCCCCTCGATATGGATAGGGGGGTGCTCCCTCTCCTGTTTCCTGAAGTCCACGATCATCTCCTTTGTTTTGCTGACATTGAGTGAGAGGTTATTTTCCTGACACCACACTCCGAGGGCCCTCACCTCCTCTCTGTAGGCAGTCTCGTCGTTGTTGGTAATCAAGCCTACCACTGTAGTGTCGTCAGCAAACTTGATGATTGAGTTGGATGCGTGCTTGGCCACGCAGTCATGGGTAAACAGGGAGTACAGGAGAGGGCTGAGAACGCACCCTTGTGGGGCCCCAGTGTTGAGGATCAGCGGGGTGGAGATGTTGTTTCCTACCCTCACCACCTGGGACCGGCCCGTCAGGAAGTCCAGGACCCAGTTGCACAGGGCTGGGTCGAGACCCAGGGTCTCGAGCTTAATGACGAGCTTGGAGGGAACTATGGTGTTAAATGCTGAGCTGTAGTCGATGAACAGCATTCTTACATAAGTATTCCTCTTGTCCAGATGGGTTAGGGCAGTATGCAGTGTGATTGCGATTGCGTCGTCTGTGGACCTATTGGGACGGTAAGCAAATTGGAGTGGGTCCAGGGTGTCTGGCAGGATGGAGGTGATATGATCCTTGACTAATCTCTCAAAGCACTTCATGATGACGGAAGTGAGTCATTTAGCTCAGTCACCTTAGCTTTCTTGGGAACAGGAACAATGGTGGCCCTCTTGAAGCATGTGGGAACAGCAGACTGGGATATGGACTGATTGAATATGTCCGTAAACACACCAGCCAGCTGGTCTGCGCATGCTCTGAGGACACGTCCAGGGATGCCATCTGGGCCGGCAGCCTTGCGAGGGTTAACACATTTAAATGTTTTTCTCACATTGGCTGCGGTGAAGGTGAGCCCGCAGGTTTTGGTAGCGGGCCATGTCGGTGGCACTGTATTGTCCTCAAAGCGAGCAAAGAAGTTGTTTAGTTTGTCTGGGAGCAGGACGTCATGGTCCGCAACGGGGATGGTTTTCTTTTTGTAGTCCGTGATTGACTGTAGACCCTGCCACATTCCTCTTGTGTCTGAGCCATTGAATTGTGACTCTACTTTGTCTCTATATTGACGCTAGCTTGTTTGATTGCCTTGCGGAGGGAATAGCTACACTGTTTGTATTCAGTCATGTTTCCGGTAGCCTTACCTGGTTAAAAGCAGTGGTTCGCGCTTTCAGTTTCTTGCGAATGCTGCCATCAATCCACGGTTTCTGGTTGGGGAAGGTTTTGATATTTGCTATGGGTACAACATCACCAATGCACTTGCTAATAAACTCGCTCACCGAATCAGCGTATACATCAATGTTGTTGTCAGATGCTATCCGAACATATCCCAGTCCACGTGCTCGAAGCAATCTTGCAGCATGGAATCAGATTGGTCGGACCAGCGTTGAACAGACTTGAGAACGGGCGTTTCCTGTTTTAGTTTCTGTTTGTAGGCTGGGAGCAACAAAATGGAGTCATGGTCAGACTTGCCGAAAGGAGGGCGGAGAATAGCCTTGTATGCATCACGGATGTTGGAATAACAGTGGTCCAGGATTTTACCAGCCCGGGTGGCACATTCGATATGCTGGTAAAATTTCGGGAGCCTTGTTCTTAAATTAGCCTTATTAAAATCCCCAGCCACAATAAATGCAGCCTCAGGATATGTGGTTTCCAGTTTACATAGAGTCCGATGAATTTCTTTCAGTGCCGTTGATGTATCAGCTTGAGGGGGGATGTACACGGCTGTGATTATAATCGAGGAGAATTCTCTTGGTAGATAATGCGGTCTGCATTTGATTGTAAGGAATTCAGGTGAACAATGTCAGGTGAACAAAAGGACTTGAGTTCCTGTATGTTGTTATGATCACACCACGTCTCGTTAATCATAAGACACACACCCCCGCCCTTCTTCTTACCAGAGAGATGTTTGTTTCTGTCGGCGCGATGCGTGGAGAAACCAGGTGGCTGTACCGACTCTGATAACGTGTCCTGAGTGAGCCATGTTTCCGTGAAGCAAAGAACGTTGCAGTCTCGGATGTCTCTCTGAAAGGCAACCCTTGATCTGATTTCGTCTACTTTGTTGTCAAGAGACTGTACATTGGCGATTCAAATACTCGGGAGAGGTGCACGATGCGCCCGTCGACGAAGCTTGACCAAAAGACTGGCCCGTTTCCCTCTTCTCCGGCGCCGCCGTTGCTTTGAGTCGCCGGGTGCTATCCAGTCTATTGTTGTGTTTGGGTTAACAAACCGAGAATCCTCTTTGGGAAAGTCGTATTCCTGGTCGTAATGTTGGTAAGTTGACGTTGCTCTTATATCCAATAGTTCCTCCCGGTTGTATGTAATAAAACTTAATATTTTCCGGGGTAACAATGTAAGAAGTAATACATAAAAAAACAAAATACTGCATGGTTTCCTGAGAACGTGAAGCGAGGCTGCCTTCTCTGTTGGCGCCGGAAGTAGTCAGTAGGGGAGGTAATCAGGAAGGTGATGGAGTCCAGGTGAGTCTCATGAGGCGCAGGTGTGCGTAACGATGGTGACAGGTGTGCGTAATAATGAGTAAACTGGCGACAACGAGCACCAGAGAGGAGGAGCAGGAGTAGATGTGACACCGCCCTGGACCGCAAAGCGCTGCATAGGGTGGTGTGGATGGCCCAGAACATCACAGGCGCCGAGCTCCCTGCCATCCAGGATTTCTATATCAAGCGGTGTCAGAGGAAGGCCTGAGAAATTGCAAAATACTTCAGCCAGCCATTCCACAAACGGTTCACTCTGCTACAGTCTGGGAAAACGGTAACGGAGCATCAGCTCTCGGACCCACGGGCTCCGAGACAGCTTCTAGCCCCAAGCCTTAAGGCTGCTGAATAGCCATAAGACTGCTAAATAGTTAATTAAATGGTGACACGGACTATCTGCATTGACCCTATCTTGCACTGATTATATACACACTCAAGACTGTACACTGAGTTCACAAACATTAGGAACACCTTCATAAAACTGAGTTGCCCTCAGAACAACCTCAATTCGTCAGAGCATGGACTCTACAGGGTGTCGAAAGCATTCCACAGGGGTGTTAAGTTGGATGGATGACCTTTGGGTGGTTGGCCATTCTTGATACAGACGGAAACTGTTGAGTGTGAAATACCCAGCAGCGTTGAGACACAATCCATGTCTCAATTGTCTCAAGGCTTAAAAATCCTTCTTTAACCTGTCTCCTCCCCTTCATCTACACTGATTGAAGTTAATAAGGGATCATAGCTTTCACCTGGCCAATCTATGAAAGAGCAAGTGTTCATAAAGTAAAGAGGAAATATTCTGTACACTCAGTGTATACAATCACTGGTTCTTCCTTTAAAAGATGCGGCGTACTGCAGCATATCTTGCGGGGTGTCGCAGAATGCTATAGCACGTTATTCATTAAGTGTCAGCCATTGTTGCCAGAATGGCTCAATTTACCACAATCTGCCACCATCTACCACAATCGGTGCGACAAACTCAAAACTTTTAAAGGATACTCACTCATACACACTACACTGACACTCTCACACAAAACCCACACACATTCATATACACTACAAATGCACACACACAACACGCATACTGACACAACACACACACACAAACACACACTCTTTCACACTCATCAAATGCTGCTGCCACTCTGTTCTTTATTCTTACTCTTACTATTATCTATTCTGATGCCGTTACCCTGCCTTTATGTACATATCTACTTCAAATACCTTGTACCCCTGCATATTGATTTAGTACTGGTACTCCCTGTATATAGCTTCATTGTTGTATTTTATTCCTCTTGCGTTACTATTTGTTAAAAAAATATTACTCTGCATCGTTGGAAAGGGCTCGTAAGCAAGCATTTCACTGTAAAGTCTACACCCGTTGTATTCGGTGCATGTGACAAATACAATTTGATTTTAGGTTATGATATACGTAGCCTATACATTCATACTTTGTAACAATTACAGGATGTCAAATCTTAACTTGATCACTCTTTTGTTGCTGAGAATTATCCTGCTGTATTAGGAAATTCAAATGAGCCTTGTGAGTCCGTGAAAAAGAGCAGTTCTCTTTCTCTCCATGCGGGGGCAGTCGAGTCATTAGTCGAGTCCTGCTCGCTCAAATGCTAAGCCTAGGTCTTACTGGTATTACTGCAACATTCAAATGTACAAAAATGTATCTGAAATGCAGCCACACACATCAGCCACCATTGTTTTATATAGCTTAATAACACAATATAGATATTGGTCTCCACTAGGCTACGACATACAAGTGTTCTAGTGGTTAGGGTCACTGCCTTCAGAGCGCAGAGCTGATGTGGGTTCAATTCCGGCACGTGCCCTTCTGGCACAAATAACTCAATCCCCTTGATTTAGGTACATATGTCAAGTATATACAGTCCAGGACAATCCAATATTTTACCCCCAATATTGATAAGAAGTGACCATACCAGACACTGTTGGATAACATAAATAGGAAACAAATTAAAAAATAACAGTAGTTTCCATTCATGCAAAGTGTCAGTGTCACGACTTCAGCCGAAGTCGGCTCCTCTCCTCGTTCGGGCGGCGTTCGGCGGTCGACGTCACCGGCTTTCTAGCCATCGCCGCTCCATTTTTCATTGATACATTTGTTTTGTCTTGTTCCCTGCACACCTGGCTTTCATTCCCCAATCACACTGCATGTATTTATTCCTCTGTTCCCCATCATGTCTTTGTGTGGAATTGTTTTGTTTTACGTGTCATTTTGGTTTTGACGCGCTATACTAGTGTGCTTATTTTTCTGTGTGTTTGCACGAAGTTGGTTATTTTGTTACACTGTTTTGTGTGACTGGTTTGCACCTTTTACCATTTTTATGGAGGTATTTAATGCTCCTGCATTCGTCTGTTTGTTCCTCCGGTTTAAATCAAGTGTGCGCCTGTTCACAACACTCTGCTCTCCTGCACCTGACTTCGCTCCAGTACGCACACGTCCTGACAGTCAGGTAAATTGCCACAGTAGATTTGCTCTGATAACAATAAAATACTTGATTTCTATTGTACAGAATGCTTGTCAAATAGGTAAATCACCCTTAGTCTGTTCAAAAAGGACTAAGCTGTTCCGATTACAATACCAACCAGAGGGCGAACATACTGTATCTTGAAAGACACCGTAGAGATAGATAGAGGACTCATATTTTTACCTGTGCCATTATAGCGTCTGTGATAGCATTGGCAGCTCCAATGAGGCTCTCTCTATTTTGAAGTAGTCAATTTTCTTCTTCACGATTAACATACTCTCCTGTGGGTCGTAACTCTACGTCCGACTTCAAATGTGCTCTACCCAGGACCTAAAAATGATACCTGTTGCATCACCTGGGTGTAAGCCCTTATATGAGCTACGCGTGGATTCTACGCCTAGTAGGGGGCAGACGTAGGGTGTTAAATTGGGACTATTTTCTTTCATGATATGCACAGAAAATAATCTATATTTTCAAAAGGATGTCTCGTGTTCAAATTTCACAACCTCTGTGTGCTTTCGAGTTGCCTATATACGAGTCAATAGCAAAACAATACACTTGATTTATGCTACATGCTAAATGTGCATGCTAAATATGTCTGATCAGATATTAGCAAACGTATTTTCCCGACCAGAAATCAAATTACCAAAACAAAATGGATTGACTATCAGACAAGTCAAGGGTTTTTAGTCGGGATATAGCCTAGGCTACTACACGAGTGAAGAGCAAAATAATCCACCTGTTATACTAGGCTAGCGTAGGCTACATAACATGCTAGCAAAATGTTTTGATAACACTGTTAGAAGAGAAAACTAGACAATAAATTATTTTCAAGAACACTCACCTCAATTTCGTGAACATTTTCCAAGCCTAATTGTAACCAAATATCAAAACGGAGATTCCGTGAAAACAAAAATCTGACATTGATTTATTTATCGAGACAAGTCCCCACGCTTGTCTCAAAGCAGTGCGATAACGCTGTCCCAATCATAACAGTGCTGAAATTCTAGTTGACCACACATGGCTATTGCTTTAAAGTATTTAAAACGGTTGGATGACTTTGGGAGTTTCAGTAAGCAACAATATGATAAATACCTTCAATGGCATTAGCCTATTATTCCAATATGTTTGTAATTCAGTAATATTCATTCCCACAGTCATTATTGATTGATCCCCCCCCAGTTGTGGTTAAGAAAGCCTGCATGCATAGTGGTGGGCTTTGCCAAGTAATGGGACATGCCTCACAAAGTTTATAATTGCCAAATCTGAACCAATCATAGACATCTACAGTGGGGGAAAAAAGTATTTAGTCAGCCACCAATTGTGCAAGTTCTCTCACTTAAAAAGATGAGAGAGGCCTGTAATTTTCATCATAGGTACACTTCAACTATGACAGACAAAATGAGGAAAAAAAATCCAGAAAATCACATTGTAGGATTTTTAATGAATTTATTTGCAAATTATGGTGGAAAATAAGTATTTGGTCACATACAAACAAGCAAGATTTCTGGCTCTCACAGACCTGTAACTTCTTCTTTAAGAGGCTCCTCTGTCCTCCACTCATTACCTGTATTAATGGCACCTGTTTGAACTTATCAGTATAAAAGACACCTGTCCACAACCTCAAACAGTCACACTCCAAACTCCACTATGGCCAAGACCAAAGAGCTGTCAAAGGACACCAGAAACAAAATTGTAGACCTGCACCAGGTTGGGAAGACTGAATCTGCAATAGGTAAGCAGCTTGGTTTGAAGAAATCAACTGTGGGAGCAATTATTAGGAAATGGAAGACATACAAGACCACTGATGATCTTCCTCGATCTGGAGCTCCACGCAAGATCTCACCCCGTGGGGTCAAAATGATCACAAGAACGGTGAGCAAAATCCCAGAACCACACAGGGGACCTAGTGAATGACCTGCAGAGAGCTGGGACCAAAGTAACAAAGCCTACCATCAGTAACACACTACGCCGCCAGGGACTCAAATCCTGCAGTGCCAGACGTGTCCCCCTGCCAGTACATGTTCAGGCCCGTCTAAAGTTTGCTAGAGAGCATTTGGATGATCCAGATGAGGATTGGGAGAATGTCAGATGAAACCAAAATAGAACTTTTTGGTAAAAACTCAACTCGTCGTGTTTGGAGGACAAAGAATGCTGAGTTGCATCCAAAGAACACCATACCTACTGTGAAGCATGGGGTGGAAACATCATGCTTTGGGGCTGTTTTTCTGCAAAGGGACCAGGACGACTGATCCGTGTAAAGGAAAGAATAAATGGGGCCATGTATCGTGAGATTTTGAGTGAAAACCTCCTTCCATCAGCAAGGGCATTGAAGATGAAACGTGGCTGGGTCTTTCAGCATGACAATGATCCCAAACACACCGCCCGCAACGAAGGAGTGGCTTCAGAAGAAGCATTTCAAGGTCCTGGAGTGGCCTAGCCAGTCTCCAGATCTCAACCCCATAGAAAATCTTTGAAAGTCCGTGTTGCCCAGCGACAGCCCCAAAACATCACTGCTCTAGAGGAGATCTGCATGGAGGAATGGGCCAAAATACCAGCAACAGTGTGTGAAAACCTTGTGAAGACTTACAGAAAACGTTTGACCTCTGTCATTGCCAACAAAGGATATATAACAAAGTATTGAGATAAACTTTTGTTATTGACCAAATACTTATTTTCCACCATAATTTGCAAATAAATTCATTAAAAATCCTACAATGTGATTTTCTGGATTTTTTTTCCTCATTTTGTCTGTCATAGTTGAAGTGTACCTATGATGAAAATTACAGGCCTCTCATCTTTTTAAGTGAGAGAACTTGCACAATTGGTGGCTGACTAAATACTTTTTTTCCCCACTGTATGTTTCACAAGTTTGGACAGCACAGTATATTACAGTAGAGTACAGTACAGAAAAGTAGAGTATAGTTTAGTACAGTGCATTACAGTAGAGTAGAGCACAGTAGAGTACAGTAAAGAAAAGTAGAGTAAAGAAAAGTTCAGTACAGTACATTACATTACATACAGTACAGTTAGACCACAGTAGAGTACAGTACAATAAAGAAAAGTAGAGTTCGTTTATTTAACCTTTTATTTAACTACGCAAGTCAGTTAAGAACATATTATTTACCGGGAAACAGTGGGTTAACTGCCTTGTTCAGGGGCAGAATGAAAGATTTTTACCTTGTCAGCTCAGGGATACGATCCAGCAACCTTTCAATTACTGGCCCAAATGTCACGACTTCCGCCGAAGTCGGTCCCTCTCCTTGTTCAGGAGGCATTCGGCGGCGACGTCACCGGTCTTCTAGCCATCGTCGATCCACTTCTCATGTTCCATTTGTTTTGTCTTGTTTTACACACCTGGTTTCAATTCCCCAATTATATGTTCATTATTTAACCCTCTTTCCCCATGGTTTTGTGCGTGATTTTGTGTTTTTCGATCCGTATTGTGGGCTTATTCTTGTTGTAATGAGTACGTTTTTTGAGTAAAATTACTTGTGGTTCTCTTCTCTGCTGTCCTGCGCCTGACTCAGCTACCAGCTACACCCAGACCATTCACACCAATGCTCTAACCACTAGGCTACCTGCTGCCCCATTAAGTCATTGTGTAGAATAATACCCAAATACGCAAAGGAGGATATTGCATATTTCTACCTTTGTCTACCTATTTAGGATACATCACCTTGAAGAGAATGACATTCAGAGGAAGGCCCTAAAAATTCAAAATTGTAAAAGACTCCAGCCACTCTAGTCATAGACTGTTCTCTCTGCTACCGCACGGCAACGATACCGGAGCGCCAAATCTGGGTCCAAGAGGCTCATAAATAGCTTCTACCCCCAAGCCATAAGACTAATCAAATGGCTACCCAGACTATTTGCATTGCCCCCCTTGCCCCACCCCCCCTCTGGAATGCTGCAGCTACTCTCTGTTATTATCTATGCATAGTCACTTAAATAAATATTACCTCAACATTGGTGCCCCCACACTGACTCTGTACCGGTACTGTCACGATCTCCTGAAGGGACAGACCAAGACGCAGCGATGCTTCCAGTATACATTTTTATTACGACGAACGTAACTGGGGAAAAATAACAAAATATAAAATGAAGATCGTGACGCTGACCACAACTAAACATACAACAAGCTATGACCAAACAATAACCCACAAAAACCTATACGAAAACCCCAAACATATATATGGTTCCCAATTAGAGACAACGACACACAGCTGCCTCTAATTGGGAACCATTACCCCAACATAGAAATATAACACCTAGAACATAAAAACCCCTACACCAAAAACAAAACTAACCACACCAGCCTGTCTTCTCAGGCCTGGACGTGACAGTACCCCCCCTCCCCAAAGGCGCGGACTCCGAACGCGCCACAAGTCCATGGGGCGGGTCTTCGGGTGGGTTTTTTAGTCCCAGGTGGCGGCTCCAGTGCCGGCCGTGCTGGTCCGAGGTCACGCACCGGAGGCCCTGGGCCATTTGCAGGACTGGGGATCCTCTCTGGCGGCCCCGGACTGGGGACCCTCTCTGGAGGTCCCGGACTGGGGACGCGCACTGGCCCTCTGGTGCGGGGAGCAGGAACGAGCCGTTCTGTGCTCGAGACGCACACTGGCACTCTGGTGCGGGGAGCAGGAACCGGCCGTACTGGGCTCACTAAGCGCACTGGCACTCTGGTGCGGGGAGCAGGAACCGGCCGTACTGGGTTCACTAAGCACACTGGCACTCTGGTGCGGGGAGCAGGAACCGGCCGTACTGGGCTCACTAAGCGCACTGGCACGGGGAGCAGGAACAGGACGTGCTGGGTCCACGACGGGCACAGGGATCCTGGAGCGTGGAGCAGGGACAGGACGTGCTGGACTCTCTAAGCGCACAGGGGGCCTGGTGCGCGGAGCCGGAACCATGTGCCCCCCCCCATTTTTTGGGGGGGCTGCTGTGGCCACGAACCCCCCAGAAGCTCCCGCCAAGGAAAGGCCTCCCAATCCGCCTTGATCTCCGCCATGGTCAAGAACCCCTTCTCCTTCTTGCCACGCTGCTTGGTCTCTTGGTGGTGGGTTATTCTGTCACGATCTCCTGAAGGGACAGACCAAGACGCAGTGATGCTTCCAGTATACATTTTTTTACAACGAACATAACTGGGAAAAATAACAAAATATAAACAAAGATTGTGCCGCTGCCCACAACTAAACATACAACAAGCTATGACCAAACAATAACCCACGAAACCTATATGGAAAACCCCAAACATATATATGGTTCCCAATTAGGGACAACGACACACAGCTGCCTCTAATTGGGAACCATTACCCCAACATAGAAATATAACACCTAGAACATAAAAAAACCCTACACCAAAAACAAAACTAACCACACCAGCCTGTCTTCTCAGGCCTGGACGTGACAGGTACCCCCTGTATATAGCCCCGCTATTGTTATTTACTGCTGCTCTTTAATCATTTGTTATTCTTATTTCTTACATATAGTTTTTGTATATTCTTAAAACTGCATTGTTGGGTAAGGGCTTGTAAGTAAGCATTTCACTGTAAGGTCTACACCTGTTGTATTCGGCGCATTTGACAAATACAATTTGATTTGATTTGACCTTCAAATCCATATCCACCCGGTAACGCAATTCTGTTATCAGGTGTAAATCCACTGTAGTTCAATAACCAAAATATTTTTTTTTTTAACTCAAGGTGTCATTATAAGGGCACATGGTGAGACCCAAATGCAGACACAGGAGGCAGATGGTTGAGCTCCGATATTAATTATAACAAAAGGGGTAGGCAAAAGGCAGGTCGGGACAGGCGAGAGTTCATATACCGGGTCAGAGTCCAAACAGTACCAGGCGATAGGCAGGCTCGAGTTCAGGACAGGCAGAGGTTCAGTGATCAGATCAGAGTCCAAACAATACATGGGGATAGGCAGGCTCGAGGTCAGAACAGGCAGAGTGGTCAGGCAGGCGGGTTCGGCGTCAGGACAGGCAAGGGTCAAAACCCGGAGGGCTAGGAAACAACAGAGACTGGGAAAAAAGGAGTTAGGAAAAATGCTGGTTGACTTGGCAAAACAAGACAAACTGGCACAGAGAGACAGGGATAAATACACCGGGGATAATAAGCGACACCTGGAGGGGTGTGGAGACAAGCACAAGGACAGGTGAAAGACCAGGGGCGTGACAGTCATGTCATAGCTAATACCCCATTCTTTCTGCAGACATATTTGAATCTTAATTCGGAGCAGATATGAAACAGAGTTTTTGGATCTGCACAGTTTCCATCCAACACAATACTGTGTCTGTGATATGTGAAGGTGAAAAAAATGTAGATTTGAAAACTGAAATGTTGGTTTGTAACTTAAAACCTGACAGAAACTTCTACGCTTGTAAATAGTTAATTCTAGACCTCAAACAACCAAGTCAATTCAGATATCAACCCAGAAAGATACAGATACAACCCTAGTTGTTTTTTGCAATTTTGGCTACTTTTTACACAAGCCACTCCCTCTGACATTAGCCCCCCTCAAGAAAACAGGAAATGTCTTAAAATCCAAGAGGTACAGTAGGCTTCTTGGGTTGTAAAATCGAAAATGCTTATTTGACTTGGTAAATACCTGGTAAATAGCATCTGAAATAGGGTTGTAAAATTAAGTGCTATGGAACATTTATCAAACTGATCCATGTTTAGATCAGCAGAAATGACTTGTAGGCTACCATTGTAATATAATAGCCAATTGATACGCTAGATAAAACGGCATTAACCAAGAGAGTCGTTAACGATTTTATCCAACCTTTATGCACTATCTTGATTATTAACCTGATGATTACAGTGCAGTGTTCTCCTCCAAGCATTGTTCTTGGTCTGAAATTATAATTTTTCATCTATCTATTGGCACCCCCATCCACTTATCTTGATGCAAGAGAGCAGCTCTCTCTCTCTCACAGCGGATTTGTCTTTGGAGAGATAGTGTACACAGCAATGTGGTGGTAGCCGGCACTCTGCTCAGGCTTTTAGTGTTTACATTGGGGGATGATACTGTATTATGTTGGTGGTCTAGAGTTTTTTTCATCCTCAGTGTTGTGACTATAGACACAATGCGTGGTGTTTGATGGAGTCGTGGACCACACAAGCTCAGCAGTTGAAGAGTTAAATGTTAAAATATGTATTGTGGTTGCTCTGCACAGAGACTTTAACAAGAAGTGTTAACATGCTCACAACGGTGTCAAAACTGTAATCTCACAATGGGTGTGACAGGCACTCATGTTACGTGAGTTGGTGTGAGAAGCACTTCTATCTTAAGAGGGAAGATGAACATTCATGTTGTGTCCCATCTTGATCGACAATGACTTTGTTTTTAAATGTTTGCCATGTGAACCTACACTTGACGTTTGGGTGTGTTCTACAAATGGCAGACAAGCCAACGCTTATGTGGGTTAGACAAAGAAGGTAAAGAAGCTGAAATGAGTGGCATTGTACTTTCCCTTACTGGCAGTCAGGAAAAGTGAAGAGCTTATATCGAGGAACCAAAACACACACCTCCAATTAACTTCATTGGCACATGTAGTTGTCATCTCAGTATTTAAAGAGTAGAGCCAATTCCATGACAAGTACAATGCTTAAAGATACAGTATCAATGACATGCCTGGGTATGCACTTCCTTCTAAAGACATAGGCTTGTCTTCACAAAATCCTCTTGCAAACTCAACAGTTCATCAGTTTTGCTGCAGTTGAGACAACTGGTACTAGCAATGAATGACTCAAGAGCTGAAAAAGTGTGATTCATTGAGGTCCATGATACGGCTAATCTCATGGGGCTCCTGAGTGGCGCTGCCGTCTAAGGCACTGCATCTCAGTGCTAGAGGCATCACCACAGACCCTGGTTAGACTCCAGACTGTATCACAACCGGCTGTGATTGGGAGTCCCATAGGGCGGCGAACAATTGGCCCAGCGTTGTCCGGGTTAGTGTTTGGCCATCATTGTAAATAAGAATTTGTTCTTAACTTAACTGGTTAAATAAAGGTTAGATAAAATGTATGTTTTACATTTTAAATCACTCAATGCAGGTGAACAGAGTGAGAGAGTGGGAAAAGGAATTGTGGGAAGTGGGAAAGTCTGAATGGTTGTACATTTATTAAATAAACCTTAGCTAGCTTACACTAGCTATTGTAAACACTGTCTTTACCAATCTATTTGGCCTATATTTGTCTATTAATGATCTTGTAAGGATGTCCTCTGTAAGAACACATTTTGTATGAAAAGAGACACACCAATAACAAGTGCAGACAGATTATATGGTGTCAACCTTTCGCAAAAGTCATTGGCTACTGATGTGTTGTACAATGTTGTCTTACAGTGCCTTCAGAAAGTATTCTTACCCCTTGACTTATTCCACGTTTTGTTGTGTTACAGCCGGAATAAAACATGGATTCAGTATTTCTTTCTCTCTCACCCATCTACGCACAATATAGCCTGAATTACAAAGTGAAAAAAAATTGCATTTATTGAATATTAGGTACAGAGATATATTATTTACATAAGTATTCACACCCCTGAGTCAATACATGTTAGAATCACCTTAGCAAGCTATTACAACTGAGTCTTTCTGGGTAAGTCTCTAAGAGCCTTGCACACCTGGATTGTACAATATTTGCACATTATTCAAGATCTATCAAGTTTGTTGTTCATCATTGCTAGAAAGGGTTAGTCTTGCCAAGGATTTTGTAACCTGATTAAGTCAAACTGTAAATAGGCCACTTCTGCTGAAATGTGAATTTGTCTCCTATTGTCAGTTTTAAAGCAGACAGAACCATGCTTTTCTCTAGGATTTTGTCTATGCTTAGATCTTTTCCGTATCTTAAAAAAAATATATACACTCCCTAGTCCTTGCCAATAACAAGCATACCTGTAATATGATACAGCCACCACCATGTTTGAAAATATGAAGAGGGTCTTCCAAATGGACAATGACCCCAAGCATACTTCCAAAGTTGTGGCAAAATTCACCCAACTTATTGTGGAAAACTTGTGGAAGGCTACCTGAAACATTTGACCCAAGTTAAACAATTTAAAGGCAATGCTACCAAATACTAATTGAGTGTATGTAAACTTCTGACCCCACTGGGAATGTGATGAAAGAAATAAAAGCTGAAAAAATCATTCTCTCTACTATTATTCTGACATTTCACATTCTTAAAATAAAGTGGTGATCCTAACTGACCTAAGTGGAAAAACTGAGTTTAAATCTATTTGGCTAATGTAAACTTCCGACTTCAACTGTATGTCAAATATATATATATACTGTATATATATATAAATATGTGTAGCAAAAAAGCTGTAAAAAAAACTACGATTTAAAAATATTTTAACTGTATTGAGATCAAATGTTTCTTCAACTTGTCTGCCCAAATACATCTCGCTCCATCTTCTCCCACTGCCAGACACTGGGCTTCCTCTCACATCCATATTTGGTAGTGAACGAAAACGCCAACCAGATGCTTCACAGACTTGCTTGCTGTTTTGGGTTTTAGGCTGGGTTTCTGTACAGCACTTTGTGACATCTGCTGATGTAAAGGCTTTATCAATACATTTGATTGACCTTATGTCTGGTTTTAGACATTTAAGTTTTCACATTGAAAACATTTTTTTCAATTAGATTTTTTTAGAGTGGCCCGCTACTGCTAGATGAATATAGGGGAAACTGCAATGCCCAATATGAATATAATGTTATACCGTTTCAGGTTCATATTATATACTATATGTATTTGGTTGATCATTTTATTTCAGTTACCATATGGTAATTATTTCTGGCGTCATTCAGGGTTTGCAATAATCTTCAATATATGAAACCACTTAAGACATGGGTTGAAAGCTTCTACACTACATCAATATTGAAATTTCACTATTAATTATGTTACTAGTATGCAAATCAAATCAGACACCATGCAGCAAGGAATTAAACATCAAGGTAGGTATTCAGGTAAGAAGTGTCTGACCCCTGCTACATTGGCATCTATACCTTATATTAGCCCACCTAAAGCTTTGCTAGGTCTCATAAACAACCCTTTCATTAAAAACAGAGATGGTATTACATTTTCTTGGTTCAACAAAGGAATTAAAACATTTGGTAATCTCTACAGAGAAGGTGAACTACTATCCTTTCAACAACTGGCATCATGTTCAGTTACCTCAAACTCATTTCTTCCAAGTACCTACAGGTTAGGCACTATATTGCCACTCAGCAGGGAGGTAGGATTCAGCCCATGAGTAATTCTAAAACGGATAAACTGTGGCTGGAAGGGAAAGGGGTAAAAGGTTTCATTTCCTACATGTACTCTGGTCTTCAAGCTCTGTAGGGAAGGATGAACCTCTGAAAGTGTGCATGAAGTGGCATGATGACCTTGGTCTCATTTTTGAGGATCAGAAATGGGGAAAGCTCTTTTTAGATGCTCAGCGTCTTTCATTTAACACAAGGCATAAGTTGATGCAATTCAATATTTTACATAGGGTCTACTTTACACCAGAGAGACAAGATCAATTCTAAATACTCAACATTTTGCCCAAGGTGTAAAACGGGAGTGGGCACACTTATGCATATGTTTTTGTCCTGCCCTGAACTAAGCAATTATTGGAAAGACATTATTCAGATCTTATCACAGGTCACTAATATGACGGCACCACTAGATCCTTCCCTTATTCTTCTTGGAGATGATTCTGTTCTACCAGTTAATATTTGTAGCAAAACCAGATTCATTAAATTGGCAGTCATTGCAGCCAATAAATGCACAGCTATTACATGGAAGAGTGTCACTCCACCAAGCAAGCAGATGTGGCTAATATAACTATCTTCCTATATTCCATCTGAAAAAATAACATACAATTTATGTAATAAACCCTTTGAATTTACTGATGTCTGGGTTGACTTTCAGCAGTTTCTAGAGACATTACCTTAACTGCATCATTCATACTTTCTTCATCAATGTATTATTATTTGTTTTTGTGTTGAATAACTTATTTTCTAGCATGGAATGTGTCATTCTGTTTTTTTTGTTGTTAATCAGTGAAGCTAATACCGGGGGAGGGAGGGGGGTGTTCCTGTGTTGGGGAGGGAAGGGTTTTGCACGATGTGCCCCCATGTAGCATGATGTCTTGTATAGATAGAAGGAATAACGGGGCGATATCTGTGTCATATTTTGGTGATTGTTAAATTGTTAAAAAAAGAAATGCCAATAAATATATTGTACAAAAAACATTACTGTGACTGCAATTATTCATACCAGTAACCACATTTCCTTTAAGTAAGTAAAGTCATACCGTCAAAAAATAAATCATGACAGCGGTGATGGAAATGGGAAGTTTCGGTACAATTTTATAAAAATGACGACATAATTTATTCGTTTGTGGCGGGATCTTTTTCTGTCTATAAAATTAATTATGCGAAAAATGGTGGTGAAATGCTTTATTAGCCAATATTGATATAATAGCCATCATATCGAAGTAAACTTGGAGTCATTCGATGATATGGTGTGTTGTCCTCCCACCACGACTCAGGAAACTATGCAGTTAATTAGACTACAGAAGAAAAACGTTTTTAATTATTAACTTCACAGGGTGGTGAAAGTGCATGGTGATGATCTTGATGCTTTCCCAGACATTTACCAAGAAAGACTCTTTGGAAAGTATTCATACCCATTGTCTTATTCCACATTTTGTTGTGTTACAGCCTGAATTCAAAATTGATTAAATAAATACAAAATCTCACCCATCTACACACAATACCCCATTACAACAAAGTGAAAACATGTTTCCTTAAATTGTGGCACATTTTTTAAAAATGAAATACAAAAAGATGTAATTTATATAAGTACAGTATTCATACACCTGAGTCAAAACTTTGTAGAAGCATCTTTGGCAGCGATTACAGCTGTGAGTCTTTTCTGGATAAGTCTCTAAGAGCTTTCCACACCTGGATTGTGCAACATTTGTCCATTATTCTTTTCAAAATGCTTCAAGCTCAAATTGTTTGTTGACAACCATTTTCAGGTATTGCCATAGATTTTTAAGTAGATTTATGTAAAAACTAACTTGGCTACTCAGGAACATTCACTGTCTTCTTGGTAAGCAACTCCAGTGTAGATTTGGCCTTGTGTTTTAGGTTATTGTTCTGCTGAAAGGTGAATTAATCTCAGAGTGTCTGGTGGAAAGCAGACTGAAGCATGTTTTCCTCTAGGATTTTACCTGTGCTTAGCACAACTCTGTTTCCTTTTTATCCTGAAAAACTCCCCAGTCCTTAACGATTACAAGCATAACCGAAACATGATGCAGCCACCACTATGCTTGAAAATATGGAGAGTGGTACTCAATAATGTGTTGTATTGGATTTACCCCAAACATAACACTTTGTATTCAGGACACAACGTTAATTGCTTTGCCACATTTTTTGCAGTATTACTTTAGTGCCAGGATGCATGTTTGGAATATTTGTATTCTGTACAGGCTTCCTTCTTTTCACTCTGTCAATTTGGTTAGTATTGTGGAGTAATCCTAATTTTTATTTTATCACAGCCATTAACCTCAAACTGTTTTAAAGTCACCATTGACCTCATGGTGAAATCCCTGAGCGGTTTCCTTCCTCTCCAGCAACTGAGTTAGGAAGGACGCCTGTATCATTGTAGTGACTGGGTGTATTGATACACCATCCAAAGTGTAATTAATAACTTCACCATATTCAAAGGGATATTCAATGTCAGCCTTTTTTGGTTTTACCCATCTACCAATAGGTGTCCTTCTTTGCGAGGCATCGGACAACCTTCCTGGTTGTTGTAGTTGAATCTGTGTTTGAAATTCACTTCTCGACTGAGGGACATTACAGATAATTGTACTGCATATGTGGGGTCCCGAGATGAGTTAGTCATTTAAAAATCTGTAATGAGTGAGTCCATGCAATTTATTTTTACATATTAAGCACATTTTTACTCCTAAAATGACTTAGGCTTGCCATAACAAAAGAGATGAATACTTATTGACTCAAGACTTTCCATTTGTAATTCATTTGTAAAAATGTAAAAAAGATTCCCCTGGATGCGGATGAACGGTAAAAACGTCAGCACAACATTTTTTATGAAACTGCACTCCCCCAGTCTACACCGGTAAAGGACATCAGATTAGGCTCTCCGAATTCATACAGTCCCATTTTTACCACATTCTTGCCGGGATAAGCTTTTTATACACGGAATATACAAAACATTAGGAACACCTGCTCTTTCCATGACAGACTGACCAGGTGATTCCAAGTGAAAGCAATGATCCCTTATTGATGTTACCTGTTAAATCCAATTCAATCAGTGGTGATAACAGGGGGTATAAAGAAGGATCTTTAAGCCTTGAGACAATTTAAACATGGATTGTGTATGTGTGCCATCCATATGATGAATGGGCAAGACAAAAGATTGAAGTGCCTTTGAACGGGGTATGGTAGTAGGTGCCAGGCATACCGGTTTGAGTATGTCAAGAACTGCAACGCTGCTGGGTTTTTCACACAACAGTTTCCTGTGTGTATCAAGAATTGTCCACCACCCAAAAGACATCCAGCCAACTTGACACAACTATGGGAAGCATTGGAGTCAACATGGGCCAGCATCCCTGTGGAACACTTTTGACACACACATTGTAGAGTCCATGCCATGAGGAATTGAAGCTGTTCTGAGGGCAAACGGGATGCAACTCAATATTAGGAAGGTGTTCCTAATCTTTCCCATGCACATTGATATTGCTTCAAATGTTTTTGTGGAAATGGAGTTGGTGGAATCGCCCTTTAATTGATGGCCACTCGCGCAGATTCCAATAATCTTTTAGTATTATACATTTCATACTAAACCGTAGGCAGAACTTTACCGCAATCAAGACTAGGTCGGTTGGCGGAAATAAAAGTAGAGGCTTTGTCGCCGGCAATGCCTTTCATATAAAGAAAAGACAGCAAAAAGTTTCACAGGTGTATAAGTGTTATTCAGAAAACCGGTATGCACATGCATTGACTTATCATGAATAACTGCACTAATCATGGTAAGACGATCTACTGTATATAAGAAGATCTGTTCATCCTCCAGGACCCCTCTTCATTAATGGAGGCTCCTCAGAGGAGGAAGGGGAGGACCATCCTCCTTGGTGAATTTCATAATGTACATTTTAAAACATTTAAGAAGTTATCCCTTTTAGATGAAACTATGCTAAATAAAATCACGTCACCAAATACTTGATTAAAACACACTATTTTGAAAAGAAGGTCAACGGTAGCCTCAACAGCACTCTGTAGGGTAGCACCATGGTGTAGCCGGAGGAAAGCTAACTTCCGTCCTCCTCTGGGTACATTGAATTCAATACAAAACTTAGGAGGCTCATGGTTCTCACCCCCTTCCATAGAATTATGACAACTTCCTGGGGACGTCCTCCAGCCTATCAGAGCTTTTGCAGCATGAACTGACATGTTGCCCACCCAATCAAAGGATCAGACAATGAATCTAGTACTGAAATCAAATCAAATGTATTTATAAAGCCCTTCTTACATCAGCTGATGTCACAGAGTGCTGTACAGAAACCCAGCCTAAATCCCCAAACAGCAAGCAATGCAGGTGTAGAAGCACGGTGTCTAGGAAAAACTCCCTAGAAATGCCAGAACCTAGGAAGAAACCTAGAGAGGAACCAGGCTATGAGGGGTGGCCAGTCCTCCTCTGGCTGTGCCGGGTGGAGATAACAGAACATGGCCAAGAATTTTAAATTTGCATAGATGACCAGCAGGGTCAAATAATAATAATCACAGTGGTTGTCGAGGGTGCAACAGGTCAGCACCTCAGGAGTAAATGTCAGTTGGCTTTTCATAGCCGATCATTCAGAGTATCTCTACTGCTCCTGCGGTCTCTAGAGAGTTGAAAACAGCAGGTCTGGGACGTCTTGTGAACAGGTCAGGGTTCCATAGCCGCAGGCAGAACAGTTGAAACTGGAGCAGCAGCACGGCCAGGTGGACTGGGAACAGCAAGGAGTCATGAGGCCAGGTAGTCCTGAGGAATGGTCCTAAGGCTCAGGTCCTCTGAGAGAAAGAAAGAAAGAAAGAGAGAAAAAGAGAGAGAGAATTAGAGAGAGCATACTTAAATTCACACAGGAGACCAGATAAGAAAGGAGAAATACTCCGGATATAACAGACTGACTGAAAGGATAAGCTACAGCTAACTAGCACTGCAGAGTATAAAATGTGGTGAGTAGTTGACTCAAAGTGAGAGAAAGACAACAGCTGTACAGTTTTGAGGTGAAGCAAGAGTCATTTTTTTTCACTTTTAGTTTCACTAATTTACAGTTGAAGTCAGAAGTTTACATACACCTTAGCCAAATACATTTAAACTCCGTTTTTCACAATTCCTGACATTTAGTCCTAGTAAATATTCCCTGTCTTAGGTCAGTTATGATCACCACTTCATTTTAAGAATGTGAAATGTCAGAATAATAGTAGAGAGAATGATTTCTTTCATCACGTTCCCAGTGGGTCAGAAGTTTACATACACTCAATTAGTATTTGGTAGCATTGCCTTTAAATTGTTTAACTTGGGTCAAACGCTTCAGGTAGCCTTCCACAAGCTTCTCACAATAAGATGGGTGAATTTTGGCCCATTCCTCCTGACAGAGCTGGTGTAACTGAGTCAGGTTTGTAGGCCTCCTTGCTCGCACACGCTTTTTCAGTTCTTTCCACAAACGTTATATAGGATTGAGGTCAGGGCTTTGTGATGGCCACTCCAATACCTTTTCTTTGTTGTCCTTAAGCCATTTTGCCCAAACTAGCTTGGGGTAATTGTCCATTTGGATACCCATTGGCGACCAAGCTTCAACTTCCTGACTGATGTCTTGAGATGTTGCTTCAATATATCCACATAATTTTCTTCCTCATGATGTAATCTATTTTGTGAAGTGCACCAGTCCCTCCTGTAACAAAGCACCCCCACAACATGATGCTGCCACCCCCGTGCTTCACGGTTGGGATGGTGTTGTTCAGCTTGCAAGCCTCCCCCTTTTTCCTCCAAACATAACGATGGTCATTATGGCCAAACAGTTCTATTTTTGTTTCACCAGACCAGAGGACATTTCTCCAAAAAGTACAATCTTTGTCCCCATGTGCAGTTGCAAACCGTAGTCTGGCTTTTTTATGGCGGTTTTGGAGCAGTGGCTTCTTCCTTGCTGAGCGGCCTTTCAGGTTATGTCAATATAGGACTCGTTTTACTGTGGATATAGATTATTTTGTAACTGTTTCCTCCAGCATCTTCACAAGGTCCTTTGCTGTTGTTCTGGGATTGAGTTGCACTTTTCGCACCAAAATACGTTCATCTCTAGGAGACAGAACATGTCTCCTTCCTGAGCGGTATGACGGCTGCATGGTCCCATGGTGTTTGTACAGATGAGCGTGGTACCTTCAGGCGTTTGGAAATTGCTCCCAAGGAAGAACCAGACTTGTGGAGGTCTACAAATTATTTTTCTGAGGTCTTGGCTGATTTCTTTTGATTTTCCCATGATGTCAAGCAAAGAGGCACAGAGTTTGAAGGTAGGCCTTGAAATACATCCACAGGTCCACCTCCAATTGACTCAAATGATGTCAATTAGCCTATCAGAAGCTTCTATAGCCATGACATAATTTTCTGGCATTTTCCAAGCTGTTTAAAAGGCACAGTCAGCATAGTGACCCACTGGAATTGTGATACAGTGAATTATAAGTGAAATAATCTGTCTGTAAACAATTGTTGGAAAAATAACTTGTGTCATACACAAAGTAGATGACCTAACCGACTTGCCAAAACTATAGTTTGTTAACAAGAAATCTGTGAAGTGGTTGAAAAACGGGTTTAAATGACTCCAACCTAAGTGTATGTAAACTTCCGACTTGAACTGTAGCTAGCAAGTTCAGCCTACTGAAACACCCTGATCAAACAGAGGAATGCTATGTTAGCTAGCTGGCTATGACTTTACAACACAACACTGGAACTTTTCCAAGTCAAGGTAAGCTTTTGATATTACTCATTTATTGCCACCGGGGCCCGCCGGTGTAACTGCTTACTGACTGTACACTAACGTTACTGCATGAATGAAGTGGATTTACTAAACTAGTTATATTAGCTAAGCTGACGATGACATTACTTTAGCTAATATGGTGACAATGATGTAGGCTGTGTGTAGCGGTTTGGCTTGGAACGCAATTTTTTCGCCTGGTCACATACAGCTGATGTGTTGTGCATTGAAGTCCACAAGCGAAGGGAAGAGAAGGAATACAACGTGGCTGTTTTGAGTTTTTGCGTGATGAGGTGTGTATTCATTCCAACGATTCTATTTAAAAAGTTTCTCAAATGGAAGCAAACAGAACAAAACATGGATAAACATACCTGAATTTGTCCAATAGAAACTTGTTTGCAACTGTTGGACTAATTATTACACCCTATATCAGCTAGATGCAGGCAAGAGTGTTCAAGGTGGTATTGAATGTCACTGTCTGTCACCTCAAATTTGTCTCTCAACAAATGTGTGCACCTACGTTGTAAATTTTTATTCATAGCCTAGGATGTAGCAACCTTATGATGGGTATAGGGAACATTTGAGCATCATGTAGTAGCCTAAACCTATCGCTGCAACATTGAACTGGGTGAATGGAATATGAATGAGAGTCATCCAATATGTTGTAATAGAAAAAATGATCATTCCACATCTTAAAACGGCACTGACTGCCACTGCTCTTCATTGGCCGGCTGCAGCGGGGAAGGAGGAATGTGTCCAGGCCTTACTGCAGCTAGCAGTAGAGCCTGGGCCTAGGGATAACAATAAGAACACACCTCTCACATATGCAATGTACTGTGGCCACACTGCCAGCATCAATCGCTGCTGACAACAGGTTGGTTAACACTGCATTTTGTGTGTGTGTATGTGTAGTTACTATTAATTTAAAGTGGAAATGGCCATGCAATAATTCTGTGTGCATTCGGACATGTTGATTATTTGTCGATTAGTAAAGCCAAAAATAATTGCATATTGCATATGTGAAAATGCTTGCCATCTGTCTTAAACCATTGAGCTGTGAATAAGACTACATGGTCGCATTGATTGAGTCTCCACAGATCTGATTCAGTCAGACAGCTGCCTTCCCAGGGGAGTGACCAGTCCCAGGAGGGCAAGTTCTGCATGCTCAACCAGATCTTCTCCTGCAAGAGGAATAAAGCACCATGCCACCGGCCACAGAGAGCTGGGCCAAAGTCAGAAAACGGCCTTTGGTGGAAACGGGGCAGAAAATCAAACCATTAGAAATATGGATGCAAAGTCTTCCGCCCATCACTCTGGGCACATCTTTGTTGGTCAGCTCCCAAAGTGCTGTTCAGCAGAGTCAAGCCATAGGGCCGATGGTCAACCACTTTGTCCACCGCTCTCAGAAAAGCAAGAGCAAGCATGACTTGTTTGACAGTAGGCCGAAGGGACAATCGTTGGTCAGTCAGTCATTTCTGCACAGCACTTTGTGACATCAGCTGATGTAAGAAGGGTTTTATAAATACATTTGATTGATTGATTGATCATGCCTAGAAGATAGCGTCCAATCAGTCCATTTTGTCCCACAAATCCTGGATTTCACCACCTACAGAAAGGCTATTACACAATGGATGTCCTCTGCCCACACCAAGCCCCATACATACAGAAGAATGAACAAGGTAGGATGTCATTTTACATCTTAAACATATAAACTTGTGGGGCATTCATATGATGTATCAAGTGATCTAACAGTCCTTTCACCAGAGCTAAGCACCAGGTACCGATTAAGCCACATCCTGCTAAGATGACATACTGTAGATAGGTACACTTGAGTTCACAATTCACACCTTGAGTCCGCTTCAATTCAAAACCAGTAGGCCTAAAAAACATTATTTTGCAAGGGAGTGCTGCAAGAGAAAATGTGTGAACTTCTATGCAGTTTAGTTAACAAGGGAACATAACATCCGATTTTTCAGTTAAAAATGTATGCCAAACAAAAAACATTGATTTCAAAGTCAAACAAACATACAACTCTATGCACAAGGATTACTTAAAAAATGGCCACAGAAAATGTTACAATACTAAGGAACAGTGCAGATGTAAAGTTTCATAACAGAATGGCAGTAAAATCTCCCTCAGTTCATGTGACCAAGTTTTTCAAAAAATATCTAGTCTGAATTGAGGCCTCACGAGTGGTGCAGCGGTCTAAGGCACTGCATCGCAGTGTTGAGGTGTCACTACAGCCTGGGGTTCGATCCCAGGCTGTTTCACAGCCGGCCTTGACCGCAAGTCCGTGCTCAATTTGCCCAGCATCATCCGGGTTAGGGAAGGGTTTGGCCGGGGGCTTTCTTTGGCTGATTGCACTCTAGCGACTCCTTGTGGTGGGCCGGACGCCTGCAAGTTGACGTCAGTTGAACATTGTTTCCTCCGCCACACTGGTGAGGCTGGCATCCGGGTTAAGCGAGCAGATGTTAAGAAGCAGCGCAAGCCCAAATCCAGGTGGTGAGTCACATATGTGGTGGAGTGGACCTGATTGGGACTTGGCTGGGTTAGCTAGCAGCAGGCTATTTTTGGTGGAATCTTGTCAGGTCTTAATGACATTTGGCAAATGTAAGTGTAAAGAAAATATAAAAATAGGCTCTGAGTGTAAAAAAAATGATTATGACTCGGTGCGTATTGGAAATAAAATGTACACTAATTACCAAAAGTATGTGGACACATGCTCGTCGAACATCTCATTCCAAAATAATAGGCATTCATATGGAGTTGGTCCCCCCTTTGCTGCTATAACAGCCTCCACTCTTCTGGGAAGGCTTTCCACTAGATGCTGGACCATTGCTGCAGGGACTTGCTTCAATTCAGCCACATAGGCATTAGTGAGGTCGGGCACTGATGTTGGGCGATTAGGCCTGGCTCGCAGCCAGTGTTCCAATTCATCCCAAAGGTGTTCAATGGGGTTGAGTTCTTCCACGCTGATCTTGACAAACCATTTATGTATGGACCTCGGTTTTGTGCGCGGGGGCATTGTCATGCTAAAACAGGAAAAGGCCTTCCCCAAAAGTTGGAAGCACAGAATCGTCTAGAATGTCAATGTATACTGTAGCATTAAGATTTTCCTTCACTGGAACTAAGGGGCCTAGCCCAAACCATGAAAAACTGCTGTTCCTCCTCAACCAAACTGTACAGTTGGGACTATGCATTGGGGCAGGTAACGTTCTCCTGGCATCCGCGAAACCCAGAATTGTCCGGCGGACTATCAGATGGTGAAGCACTATTCATCACTCCATAGAACGCGTTTCCACTCCTCCAGAGTCCAATGGCGGTGAGCTTTATACCACTCCAGCTGAGGCTTGGCATTGTGCATGGTGATCTTAGGCTTGTATGCGTCTGTTCGGCCATTGAAACCTATTTCATGAAGCTCCCGACGAACAATTATTGTGCTGACGTTGCTTCAAGAGGCAGTTTGGAACTCAGTAGTGAGTGTTGCAACTGAGGACAGATGACTTTTTACGCGCTTCAGCACTTAACGGTCCCATTCTGTGAGCTTGTGTGGTCTTCCACTTCACGGCTGAGCCGCTGTCGCTCCAAAATGTTTCCACTTCAAAATTACAGTTGACCATGGCAGCTCTAGCAGGGCAGAAATTTAACGAACTGACTTGTTGGAAAGGTGTCATCCTATGACGGTGCCACGTTGAAAGTCACTGAGCTCTTCACTAAGGCCATTCTACTGACAATGTTTGTCTATGGAGATTGCGTGGCTGTGTGCACAATTTTATACACCTGTCAGTAACGGGTGAGGCTGAAATAGCTGAATTCACTCATTTGAAGAGGTGTCCACATACTTTTGTATATATAGTATATATTAGCTGTTAGACAATCGCTCCAGACTTTGCAAACATTTGCTAATAAACAGCATCTTATTTGTACACATTGATATTGTACTTGGTGGTGGACACTACAATTCAAGGCATGCACTGTGTACTGTTTGATTTTCATGCACTTTGAAATTGAGACTGTCATGTGACTGTTTTGCAAAAATGAATAAAATATGAAATGTATATTCTTTTGGGATGCAATCTGATATTTTTCAGTCATGTCATGTCAGGGAGAGGAACCAGAAGTTTGTCTATGCTTGATCAACTTAATTATCCTCAACATTATTACTATTCAGACTGCACCCCTTCATTTATCTTTTCTCAAAGACATCCAGGCAGAGAGCATTTTTTTGTACAAATAAAAGCAAGCATGTTCATGGTGCTAGTGTGACATTGGTGACCAGTGTGATATACTTACTAGAATCGGGTAACTGTCATTACCTGAGACCTGAATACTTGTGTTAGCTCCCCCCAAGCAAGCTCATACCCAAAGTCTTTAACTCAGTGGGCTGCTTCAGTCTTGTGGTTGGAAACCCGACTACACTGTAGCCGGTCACATTTACAGTCATCACCTCAACACGCAGGGCATTTGTTCACACATGAAGGAGAGACACGGTAGCACTGTCCTGCAATTAACCCACTTCATTTATACCATTTCCATAGCTTACTGTGTTTTTGGTTGGGATATTTCTTAAACAAAGCATCAAACAGTGCTTGTTGTTGAGCTCGTTGCGTCAGGTACATAATGATTCAGCAGCAGACTAAACAGCCAAACCAGGTTCCGTCATTGCCTGGCACACATTGGAGCTTTTCTGGCAAGTGGGTGGAGATTTACTGGAAAACAGTAATGCGAAGATATAATTAGCGTCTTGGTTGGTTAGTAGTTGTGTGACAGACAATTATCCTGGCAAATCAAAAGAGCAGCAATCATGCGCAGATCTCTAAACAAGTCGTTGACAAACTAGACCGATACTTAGCTACAAACATAACGATTTATCTAACTTATATCTGTATTATTTGCACTGCAAGACAAAGTATTGAAACTCGTGGTTATACAATATACTGGAATTGGGAAAGAGAAGACAGACCCAGACGTGCAATCTTCTAGTTTAAGCTAAGTGATGGGAAATCTACATAGCTAACGTTAACCAACAAGTAAAGACATGAAAGGTGAGTTTTTTTGTTAAGGGATGTCGGGCCCTGTTTAACAGGTTGTTACGGACGTATTTTCGTTGAATATAGTAGAATAAACACTTCTGCAAATACTACACAGGGGTTCTGCAAATACGACATTCCCGTGTTGTTTGTTTCCCGGAATTAGAAATTGATCCATCGAAAAAAAAAAAAATCCTTCTCCAAAAATGTCCGTGCTAGCTAACATTACAGTAGCTAGCTATTTAAAATGATAAAGTAATATTCTTATTTTATAGCTCTTTATCACCCTGGTGGAGGTAACGTTATATAGCAAGTGTCAGACAGCGAGATAAGATTGTCTTTCCTTTTGAAGTAGCTAGTCATATTTAGTTGGTTTTTATTGGGATTCTCAATACTATATGGCAATAGCCGGCGCCAACAGCTAGTCTTAGGCTGGACACATGCCATTTATTCTGCTGAAAAGTAGTTCATTGCTTCAGCATGGAGCCCAGTTAAATCATATTACCTTATGTTCCAGCTGCTTGCCGTACTTTTCAAATGATCGCGAAATAACAGGCCTTATTTTAGGGTGGTGCCAACTCCTACTAGTTATATTGAGTATGGTGGCACGAACTAACTTTCCGATGGTTACATTTCCAGGAATGTTGGCAATGAGACCAGCCCGCGTTAAACTTGTAGGTTTACCTCGGGTAACTTACTATTAACACGGTTACGGCTTCTTTACGAGCTCACTGTTCGCCTGGGTACACGCATTGCTAGCGATGGGGTGGGGTATGCCCATCAGACGCTAAACATTTTCTGGTCATTGTTAACCAGATTTTTCTACAGAAAAAGGGGTAAAACCTAAACAAAACGCATGTTCCTGTCCTCTTTTTCAAGATGTGGCAGATTTTTTTTATTAAGAAATAACCTATTTTTACGATTTGTTGTTTGTAATTACTGCTGGGTAATTTAATATGCGTCAATCTAAATTCGAAATGAGCGAATACTGCGCTGGTTCACTGAGTTGCAAACGAAATAAATAGGTCTAGCTCATTGATTTGTAGATCTTGGCGCATTTGCTACCTCAGATTATGAGCCTGGCAAGCGAATGAGGTATGTAAGTACACACAAGGCCACAGGGAGGAGCAAGAGAGCTATAAACCCATACAATTATTTTGCATTAAAAACTATAAACCTAACAGTCAATCAAATTGATTTATCAAGCCCTTTTTACATCAGCAGATGTCACAAAGTGCTATACAGAAACTTGAACCCTACGTACTTGAACCCCCACCTTCCTTATCATACCTAATTTGCACTCTTTGTATATAGATTTGTTTTTTTCTACTGTATTATTGACTATGTTTGTTTTACTCCATGTGTAACTCTGTGTTGTTGTATGTGTCGAACTGCTTTGCTTTATCTTGGCCAGGTCGCAGTTGTAAATGAGAACTTGTTCTCAACTTGCCTACCTGGTTAAATAAAGGTGAAATAAATAAAGAGTATAACCTATAATCCCGAACCCGAGCCCTAGTTCTAGGGTAGGGTAGCCTAGAATACTTTTAGAAACTATTTTAGTAATAATATTATGATAGTAAATACCATATAGTACTAAATAGAATTTGGATTATTTTGTTAATCAAAACCTGTCTAAGCATTTTGCTTTTTTTTGTTATTTTATTATATTTATTTTTGCAAGGCAGAACACTTGATAAACAAACCACATTTATGTTTTATTTTTTCAAATTTTTCAAGTTTGAACTGGGTGACCTAGTAACCTCTGAAAGTCCAGGAATTGGTGTGGGGCAGGTTTGAGACTGATCTAAGGAATTAACAAGAAAAATACACTGTTTCTCAGCTGCCTCACCAATGTCTTTATGTGAATTAATAACTTTTAATTGATAAATATTTCCCATAGACTGCAGCATAAGACCACAAAGCATCAGTTATAGGCTACAAGCAGCACTATGATTCATATAAAATAGCATGCATATTTTTCTAAAATTGTCACTCATTACTTTACAGTTAGCTATATATCGTGTATTAGGCCTGTGTTGCTTTTGGAAGAGCAAGAAAATAGTGACCATAGCAGGTATTGAACCCCGGCCACATATTCAGTAGTCAGATACGCTAACCTTAACAGAAGTACACATGCATTATTTAAAAAAATCATCTTTATCTCCTTATGAGAGTAAACAGCCTCAGAATAGAGAAGACAAGTGCATCTTTAAGCCTGCCAATAAATTATATCCATGCAACCCTCGCGAGAAGGCAGTGCTCGCTGACTTCACAAGCTTTTTGTCGGGGCTTGTTGAGTTGGCTACTTGTGCGAGAAGGCAGAGCAGGTCGATGCTGGTTGATGAATTTGAAAATAAGTTTTTGTCGACCAGAGGTGACTGAATTAATGTTCAGGTTTATTGATAATAGTTATAGTAATGAAGTATAATATCAAAACATGAGCATAAAAACAGTTAATAATAAACATGAATCATCATTATATTACTTCACAGTAATCTGGGACAGAAGAAAGTGCGCATGGGAGTGGTGAATTCAGGAAGAAGAAGAAGTTTTATTTATATAGCGCCTTTCAATAGCTCAAGGTCGCTTTACATTGCACATTACAATACATTCAGAACACACACACATACATCGCAGTCACATAGGATACACACTACCCAAAATGCATGTCAAACAGATATGTCTTCAACTGGATCTTGAATGCACCCACGGATGAGGTATTGCATAGTGTAAGAGGTAGTGAATTCCATAATTTAGGAGCATTAACACCAAATGACCTCCCACCTACAGTGGACAACCGGAAACGAGGGACGGTCAACAAACCAAGTTCAGCTGATCTAAGGGACCGAGCAGGGCGGTAAGGATAGAGTAAGTCAGAGAGATATTGGGGAGCAAGACCATTTAATGCTTTAAAAGTTAGAAGCAATACCTTAAAGTGGATACGTGATGCCACAGGTAGCCAGTGAAGGTCATGAAGCAGAGGAGTGATGTGAGCAGACTTCCAAGAGAAGTAATCTTCAGAAATTTCATTTGTGGTCTCATGCTGTTTGAATTATTTAGCAACTGCAGTAGTTCTGAATAAAGTGTATATCCTTACTAAAGTAGTAATTACTCAGAATTGCAAAATATAACATGTTCTAGTTCATTTTATCACAACCATAAAATAACAATTTATAGCACAATGAAACTGACATAAACCAAAAACGCCTACATTTAGTTAATTATAAAAAATATTTATTTATTTAGAAGGGTGACATTATCTGCCAAAGTAACACCCCCTTAACTTCTTACGGAGTGGTGGGGCACTCCCGACACTACCTGGTGAAATGCAAGGCGCCAAATTCAAAATCCAAAAGTTGAATTATTAAACATGCATCAATATACAAGTGTTTCATAGTCATCAAAAGCTCTGCTTCTTGGCAATATCACAGCGTTGCCAGATTTCAAAAAGGCTTTACGGCCAAAGCACCACATTTAATTGTTTGAGGGTTGCACCTAACATATTTTTTCCATTACCATGAATTCATAAGCTATCACGGTTCACACAACACATTTCACAGCGAAAACAAATCAATTAACTTTTGAAGAACTTCTGCTGAGGGCTTCCCAAGTGTCCAACGAAGACAATCCATGGTTCTTTTGTTAGAAAAAGTAATGTATTATATCCATAAATCTCAGTTTGGTTGGCGCGTTATAATCAGAAAAAACTGTGTCGACTCCTCCATTGAAACGTGAAGAGAACTCGTTCAACTTATACCTATAAACTTGTCCAAGAACAATCAAACATAATTTTAAATGTATCCTTAGGAACATATTTATGTATAAATAGTATAATATTTCAACCGGAATATAAACGGGGCGATAAGAAAGGAAAAAACCACAGAGCGTGCCAGCCGTGAACGCGCATTTACTTGTATTGACATCTGCGTGGACACTTCCTTATTCGTCTTCTTCTCTGCTCTAAAAGCATCTAATAAGAATCAGAACAGTTTCTCGAGACTGTTGACATCCAGAGGAAGCAATAGGTACTGCATTCATATGCCCTTATATGGGCATTTTCATAAGGGAGGGGTTCCAAATGAGGCAATCTGTCAAAACCACTTTCTCCAGGACTGAAATTCCTCGGGGTTTCGCCTGCCATATCCGTTCTCCTGTACTTCTGAACCCAAATCAGTCACATTAACAACAGACGTACATTTATTGAGATCCACTACAAGACCTGGGTCTTTCGTGAAGTTGGTCTCTACCGACTGGATTAGTGAACAGGAAAAATCGTGTCCATAATCATCAGCGTAAGCCCAATACTTTCATTCCGTATCTATTTCTGGGACTCTTTGGAGGGTTACTACTACATCTACTCTACAGTCATTAATATCCAAACTTTGTTCACTTTTTGTTCACATACCCCGGTCCCCAAGTATGCTTAATTACCTAGGCCAGGAACAAGATGAAGTGGGTCCCAAACAGAAATATAAAGGTATCACAAAGTCCTGAATAATCTTATATAATTTATTATGTACCCATATTCCTGCTCTATTAGGGAAATGTTCAATATTTACCTTAAATCTCACATCATCACCTATTTGGACTCCTTTTTTATATCCTTATTCATGAGGGGTCGGGTATTATATAACTTGTCTTTTACTTCTTAAACCTGTCAATGACATCACATCATTTATACTGGAGGTGTTGAATCAGGATGTATAAAAAGATCATCAGAACTATGATGCAGCTCAAGGTCCCCCATATTCCCAAAAACCACCAACCCTCTCCTGCCCTTAGCCAGTCTGCTAGGTACCACCCCATACTCACACCTCTAGGGAACACATTACAGTGATGAGAGGTCGGGGTAGGAAATCTTCGTTAACAGAGGTGACCCCCAGACCCTATCGGTCCAGTTCTGCTCTCTAACTCTGCGTGTGTTCCACGGTGTTTGTATGTGTTCCTACCTTTTTGCAGTGGGTAACGTGGACCCTGGTTGCTCTTTCTGCTATTCTAATGGCAAACGCTGTGACCAACAACCTGGTGGTCGACCTTCCCAACGGGGCTGCTTCCAGTCCTTTTTCTTCAGAGACTGGACCCACACCCAGTCACCTGTCTGGATCGTATGGCTCACCTCCTTCTTCTGTTGGGAATAAAATCTCTGACATACGGGTGTGGTTAGCAAACAACTTCTCATGTGATCTGCTACTGTATCTTCCTAACTCTCATTCTAAAAGGTCTACCAAATACTTTCTCAAATGGAGATAATCCCTCCTTGTCTGGAGTTATCCGAATAATCATTAATACTATTGGTAGACATTTTACGCAATTTCATCCTGTACTCAGGTGTGTCTATCTTAACCTACTTTTAATCATAGAATTCATGCGTTCTATAATATAATAATTAAACACTGTTTCTTTCCTTTGCTCCTGGTGAGCTCTATAAAATCCATTTCCAACAATTTTTATTTAAAGTAATTTGTGTTGTCTAACAATCTCTACCATATCTAACAATCATCTCTATAATATCTAACAATCATCTCTACCATTAATCTCGACCATATCCCTCCTTTTGATACAAGGCTCTGCCCCTGTATCAAACTACTGCATCTCTAAAACAACAAAAAAAACACTGGCTTTACTTGGGCAAAATTGGTAAATTACCTTTATGCCAAATTTCTTCCTTACTAGCTGCTCCCACTTATTTAATCTGAAACTGGTGCCCTATCTTGGCTATCTTTTAGCAGAGTAGAATCTTTGTTCACTTCCTCTTTCAAGTGTGAGTCTGTATAGCAATGTTGTAAGACTAGCCGTCTTCGCTTCCTCATCTGCCTTCCTGTCTCCATTGCAGATATTTTGTCTGGAAGGAGAACTGCTTCTAATAAATTTAGAATTAGCTGTACATATATCATAGGTTTACCCCAAGCAGTTACCATCCCCCTATTTCTCCATCGAGCTGCGAAAGCGCTTATGCGTTCAATGCAGTTGAATCCCTTTACCCAACGTACATGCCCTTATAAGGGCCTCTGTTAGGGTTCGTTCCTTGTGTCCTTATCAATCATTGGCTCGTTGGTGAAATTAGCATTATGACAATATCTTTAATTAAATCATTCAAAAACCTTTATTAATGCAATTGCAATATACAATTAATATATATTGTTAATCTGTAGTCTAGGAACCTATCTTATAACCCCTCCCCTTCTATTAATATAACATAAGCATAATCAATTATTATTATCATACATCAAACATTTAGTACAGCCTTATCATGACCCCTAGGTGATCTTCTAACACCTCAATTACTGCCTGCTGCACAGAGCAGTCTGATTTCTACCTTGAAGACCCATCTATAAGTAATTTCTCAATGGCAAATCTGTAAAATCAGGCCTATGCAACACAACTTTCTCCATCTCAGTTACAAACGGATGGTCATATCTAGGGAATGCTAAAACCATATCTGATACCACCAGCTGTTTAATCTTAACAAATTGCCCTTCAACCTCAAAGGTCCATTCAATTTTATCTTTGGCTGCCATAGCCCTATCATCGATCAGATCACTCAATTTACCAGTATATAAAGCAGCATGTGGAACCCACGCCCTGCACCCAAGAAACTCATCATTTGTTTCTGAGTCAAAGGTTTTGGCGCCTCCAGGATGGCCTGCTTCCTTGTTAAATTTAGGGTGCGGCCTTCCTGAGTGAGGGTTTATCCTAGATAGATAACTTCAGATTGCCATAACTGTTACAATTTCCTTTTACTTACTTTATGGCCCTGCTCTATATATGTCAATAACTGACACACACAGTGTTATATGGTTGGTCTCTCACTGCCATAATCATGTACAAATACTCTTATCGTTAATAGACCAATTTCCAATCAGCACATTTGATAGCTATTATACTGTAGATTATTTATGTTAACCATTACTAAATATAATACTTTTTTCCTGTCACAATTGTAGTACATTTTTCAGATTAAGGAATTTATGATATCTGCTTTTAGGTTTCTAATACATGGTCATCTATGTCTCCCTTAATAACATACATACTGTACTTGCTTGACTTCCATTTTTCCTGAAAGCAAGCACTATATTCAAACCTCATCATATAATATAGTGTTCCATTAAGTGGAATTGACCTTATTTTAAACTACCCAATCCCAGAGCCCCTTTCCAGTAATCCTATCAGTTTAACCTTTGCATTAGTTTAGTGAAATGCAAAACTATTATTTAACAAATGTTGGACCTTCAAAAAGTTGGGGCTGCCTTATCAGCTTGATTTAAGATTAAAGTTGTCTTCCATCACAATTCAACTCCACCTCCTCTTTTTGCTAACGTTTGTTACCAGGTACATTTTTAAAATATAGTTGAAACAAACCTATTTCAACATTGAACCTCAAATCTAAACTTTTAGCGATGGTTTGAATGTGGTGAAATACAACGTTAGACTCCGTAAAACATGACTTAGTCATTAATGTTTACCTAATATCCACATTTCCTGTTTCTGACAAAGATAATTCAACCGCAAAATCCACTAATAAACAGAGTGGATTCTAACTTTCTAAATCATAATTCCTATTATTTTTCCACACGGCAGTCAAACCCCTAAGCTAATCGTGACTAACTCATTTAACTAACGTTATTTCCAGATACAAGAAAATACATCTTCAATCTACTCACCTCGCAAAGCTAGTTGGGCTCTTTACTTGCTATTTAAACACGCTGGTGACTAACTATGCTGCTTGCAATAATTCTAATTGTTATTTCCCTTAAATTTACTTACACCAACAATATTCAAACCAAAGAGCATTCGTGAACTCTATAATTATTCTGCGCTCTGGTATATCCAGTCTAGTGCTTTCGAACTCCAACCAAAATAACCTTAACGACATTACTAAACATCCAGTTTTACGCTATCCATTCTCAAAACAGTCCTATGAGTGTAATAACACTAATAGAAGCGCTAAATTCAATACACTTACTGAGCTTCTTATTCTGGTTCTATGTTCTTGTTCCAATTCATAATTACCTCCCTGAATTCTTTATTTAATTTGAATTCTCCTGTTAATAGGGTAACTTTGCCTTACCATATCTAGTTTACTCTTTCATCTTCGAGACGAATTGGTAGAATTTACGTGCATTTCTTTTAGCAACTCCATGGTTTTACAATAACCATTTCCAAACTTCTACCTATCTTCCTGTGATATTCATAATCATTCCTTGCTTCTTAGTTTGAACTATATTATTTCCTATTTTTTCCTTTTGTAGTTCTATCTGTTTTAATCTCAAACTTTCTCCTATCCTATCTCCACATACCTTGTGGATCTATTTTATTATAGATTCTAGCTTTTCCACATCTAGATGTCCATCAAATCCATACTTCTTTCTCCATTTTGGACCAAAATAAATGTTTCTTTAATCTTTTAACTCCATATAGCGCTCATCTCCCGTAAGTTCGGGAACGTCTTTTGAAAACCTTTCTATGTGTAAGTCACTACCCCCTATGTGTGTGCTAGGCTGACCCTCTATGTTCCCAATATATGTGTATCTATATTAGGTTTCCATGATCTATGTGTGTGGTTCCTAATGTTATAAAACTACTATGGTTATGCCCTATGTGTTTTACCATGTGTGTGTGTGTGTCTCCTTTTTGGAAAGTTTATCTATAGAGTTGACTTTCAATCGGACATTAGATCTCACCCGTATACAACTATAAGCTGTTTTCCAGGGGTCGTAAAGCCCTAGTTAATGCGTCAAATAGTGTTTTTGTCAATTAGTCTTATATGACGTGTATATTTTTTGACACGGAAAGACCCAAACAACGTTCCATAGTATGTTGTGAAGCTAATAGCAGTGTAACTCCGGTAGGGCAACATCTGAAAAATTGCGCACTTGGTAGTGTGTACCGGTGCTCGACCAGTTGCGAAAGCCAACATTACCCACGACCGAGAACGGCTGACTGTCAAGGGCAATGAGTTCCATTATCTTGGCGTTAATGGATTTCACCTTTTGAGTTAAGGTCGCTGAAATGTTCTTACTCTTTCAAATGACTGCTCGACTTGTCTGCTCAATGCACACAGCAGACATTGTGGGCTAGGTTGGGAATGCTGTGTTGCACGTGTAGTGCAAACATTTTACGTGGCGTCATTACGCCATGTGCCTACGTTATATAGGTATGCCCATTAGCTTTGACATCGGTTTTCCACATCTGCGTTAAAATAGACATCGGGCCGATACCGACGCTGGCATTTTTAGATAATATCGTTAGATTCCGATATATCGTGCATCCCAAACTGTAGCAGCTATGGTGTTATGACAGGGTTCCTCCAAAGCTTTATTTATTGTGGTTTGAAAATAAGTTTCATAATAATATTCTGTTGTGATATGATTAGCTTTGCTGACACGTAGCTACAAAAAAGCCTTATACTCAAGAGGCCTGGCCTTGAGGAAATGAGCTGTTCTGTGGTGGTTAATTTCTTTACTATCAAATGAGGAGAGACAAACTTATCACACAAGTCAGAGTTATACTTAAAATACATATTTAATAGTAAGAGCTTTGCAATAGCAATGGCTTGTCAACGAATTCACCACAGTCTCTGATGGTCCGTTGAGAGCCGCGACACCCCCTAGTCTACATAACAAACCAGATGTTTGGAACAGGTCACAAGGTAAGAGTTTCTAAATGAGAAAGGAGCATCCCCCAGCCAGATAGCATTCGCTATAAATTATGTTCAGTTTGGCCCCTAAGACGAGGTTCAGATCTCGTTCCTGGTACTTCATAGCACAGAAACACCAACTCAACCAATGGCATAAATCAATTGTCAACTCCAGATACTCCCATCTCAAGTAAAACCCCTTCTTGACCACACACCTGGACAAGCTCACTAAGGGGAGTGAGCCTCTAGCTCATACACTATCCCAAGATAAGTGCAACATCAGAGATGACATACAATAGTTCCAGACACTACCACACACATCCCCCAAAGTAAAAGGAGGGAGTGACTGGCACAAAGACATTGTGGAGACAAGTAATTGGTTCCCCATTAATCACGCCATCCCTTCACATGGTTTAAGAATGGGTAAAGACACATTCACATATGAAGACAATGTTCCCTCCTGTCCTCTTCCCTTTCTGATATTCTGCATAGCACCAGGGTCATGTGAAAGACAAGCCTGACCTCTCCCCTCTCTGGGCCCCAGGTGACTGAGCCCCAGCTGAGGAAAGAAGTGCAACTGCCAACACCAGAGTCCAAAGGGATACATTCTAATAACAAGTATATCACATAAGCATATTATGCAGATAAGACATCTTAATTATCTATGTTACTCAACTAATTCTGATTATTCCACCACAGTACACAAACTTTTGTAGCTACAGTCAGTCTGCAATTAAGTGTTGGGGAAGCTGCTCTGAAAGTTACCAATTACTTCACACTGGAAGAAGTTAAGCTACACCTAAAGCTACTCTTAAGAAAAATATAATTTACTTGAAGCTGCAATATGTAACTTTTTGGGCGACACGAACAAATTCACATAGAAATGTGTGTTATAGATCTGTCATTCTCATTGAAAGCAAGCCTAAGAAGCGGTGGACTGTTCTATGTGCGCTATTTCTAAACTTCCGGTTCTTAAGTTTTGTTTTTGCGTCTTACTTTTGGTTTTGTACACTAGCTTCAAACAGCTGACAATGTTTTGGGTTATTGAAAGTATATTTCGGTGGTACAGTGATTCTCTACATTATACGTGCTTGTTTTGTCACAAACTGAAATTCAGCGAACTATTTTAATTTTAACACACAGGAAATGGCGGCGCGATTTTGGCATAGTGCATCTTTTATAGTAGTTCACTACATCCAAACTACTTTGTGATACATTATGGAGTCTAAATCTGAAATGTCATAGACCACAAATTGAAAGACTGATCACTCTGGAGTCAGATGTTAACAGAATGTGTAATTTTGTCTATAATCCCCAAAACTATGTTTCAAGTCAGAATTCTACAGGTCTGATGCCTACTTCACCCATATTTTCTGTTCTATTTGTAAAAGAAAGTACTGTGTATTTCCAGTACTTAGCTACACCGTTTCCTGGCAAAAAGGTCATTACCTTATGAAAACACTACAAATATTATTTAGTTTAAAGGGATACTGAGGGATTTTGGCAACAAGTCCCTTTACTTCCCCAGAGTCAGATGAACTCTTGGATAAAATGTTTGTCTATGCTTGCGGTTTTAAGGAAGTTGCTAATTAGCGCTAATGAAATGACTGGAAGTCTATGGGTATATGCTAGCAGATACCCATAGACTTTCAGTCATTATGCTAACCCTGGTTAGCATTGGCTCGTGAAACTACCTCTAACTTTCTGCATACTGGACACAGAGACATAAATTTATATCTCTTTAACTAACACCACGCTACTGCAAAATGTAGTTAACTACATGTAGTTCCACTAGTAATTGAACTGCTCCCCAACACTAGCAATTAATTGGGGGGAAATGATTTGCGATAAAATGTAGGCTAGGCTTGGTGAGCCTGAATTTCTGAATCTTCCCTCAGGCATCATGGACAAGTCATCATACCGTTTGCTGCAGCTTCTGTCCTTGGCATGGCTGGCCTGTAGGCCCACCTGTAGTAAGTGTACCACTACATTTCAATAACACATTTTGTCATTAAGTACTGCTTAGCAGGCGCTTTTTTTCCACAGCGACATAGTCTGTTAAGCTTGATTTAACCTCTGCTGCACATAAACCCTAGAATGAGCCGTCTTCTTCCTTTAAGTTGCTGTGCTTGAATGATAGTGAGCTTTGTACTGACCCTAGTGATATGTTTCCAAATAACCATGAAAACAACCACAGATGGCCTTTTCCCTCTGTGTAAAATTGACCCGTGCATTTCCTAGTAGCATTGACTTGATTCATGGGTTTTCTCTAGGTTCTATCGCCACCTATGGAACAATAATCCCACAATCTCCATTGGTGGAAATTGGGAAGGAATTCACCGCCACATGTGTACTCTACAAAGCTGCTAAAGCCACAGCGGAGGACATCTTCTGGATGTTGAAAAACGTCACCGTGCCCAAAGAGCAGTACACCAAGATAAATGACTCGGCTGTTAGCGTGACCATCCCCATCACCAATGAAACGGCAAACTGGTTATTTTGTAAGAAGAAAGGGTCTCCCTCATCCTTAAACCTAATTCAAGTAATCCATGGGATTATATTGACCAAAGGGTGTAAGTATGCCTCCAATGATTTCACATCAAAATAGAACAAAATGTCCACGCAAGTATTTTCCTCTATCTCTATTTCAATCTCATTTCTGAGTAATTAATTTGGATACAAGTGCAAAAATTCATACAGAAATAGTGAAGATGTATCCAAAGGACATGCCTTTGTACTGATATTCAAGAAAATGTAATGTACACATTTCTAGTTTTTATTTTAATGTGCACTAGTACAGTGAAATGCCTTGCTTGCCCTTTTCCAACAATGCAGTAGTACTATTAGAAAGTAAAGTAGAACAAAAGACACGAGTAATAGAAATAAGAATAACAATAAAGTAAGGAAGCTATATAAAGGGTCAGTGCCAATACCATATTTTCTAGGGGACATGGCCATACTTGTATTCGTTATTGTATCTGTAAATTGACAGTTGACAATCGGATCAGATGATACTCGTGATTGGAAAAAACGGAAGTATTTTAGTATTACTATTACTATATAAGTATATGTTTGCAAAATACCTCCCTTGGGCCAAGCTTCCTGCCATCCAGGACCTCTATACCAGGCGGTGTCAGAGGAAGACCCTAAAAATTGTCAGACTCCAGCCACCCTAGTCATGCTACCACTGCTACCGCGTGGTACCGGAGCGCCAAGTCTAGGTCCAAAAGGCTTCTCAACAGCTTCTACCCCAAAGCCAGAAGAATCCTGAACAGCTAATCAAATGGCTACCCAGACTATTTGCATTGCCCCTCATTGTTGCTACTCTCTTTATTATCTATGCGTAGTCACTTTAACTCTACATGTTCATATTACCTCGACTAACCAGTTCCCCCGCCGCACATTGTCTCTGTATCCGGTACCCCGCTGTTGTTATTTTACTGCTGCACTTTAATAATTTGTTTGTTTCGATTTTTTTACTTAACACTTATTTTTCTGAACTGCATTGTTGGTTAAGGGCTTGTAAGTACTCATTTCACTGTTAGGTCTATACCTGTGCATGTGACAAATACAATTTGATTTGATTTGCATGTTCTCACTGAAAAAAAGCTGCAGGGGCAGCCAAGTTTGTGGTCACTCAGTCAGAATGTGCATTACCATTTCAGATTTTTTTCCCTACTCTTGTCTCACTTGTTAGATATTATGCACATTGACAGCTTGATAGCAAACGTCCTGGCCATGTGATTTATCATAGTAGCAGGCAGCAGCAATCTAAATGATCGGACTGAAAACATGCGAGGAAAAGGGATCAGGGGAAATTATGAAGCGAGTGGATGGAGGAATACGGTTTCAGTCTATCCAATCAGAGCAGCAGGATCAACGCACAGCTTGCCTTTCTCTTTACAGACAGGCAAGCTAGCCAGTTGAGTTATTTAGACCACGTAGCACCTCACTTGACTGACTGACAGACATGGGAAGGATGCAAACATTTACAAAGAATACTCTGTTCAAAATCATATCCATTAAATTGCCCATATACTGATTTTGGCAGACTACTTGGCACACCCCTAATATTTACAATGTGCAGGGATACTGGAGTGGTAGGATTAGATATGTATAGGGGTTATGTGACTAGGCATCAGGACATACGATAGACAGAGTAGCAGCAGTGTAAATTATGATTGTGTGTGTAGAGTCAGTATGAATGTGTGTGTGTGTGAGCAAATGAAGAATGTTTGTGTGCAGTAGGCTTGGGTGGTATACCGTATCCCGGTATGTGTGATTTTCCAATTTTGTCTATCATTTACAAAAATAAATACATTTGAATGTTAGTACTTTTTAAATAAATACCTGCAGTCAACATGTGCACTAGGTAATAGATAAAGCAGATTGCGTTTATAATTTTGCCTGTTAGATTATTTTTCATTATGAAGCTTACCAGTACTAGTTTCCCAAAACAGCTGTTTTAATCAGTTGTGTGTTTGTTTACAAAGAAGCACAACAAGCAAATTGGGAGCTTCTTGAGGTGAGTCACTCCTGCAGCGCAACTTAAGAGAGGTGATGAAGTTAGACTTTTTGCCAGCTATATATCTTATAACTATTAAGTTAACTAAATATTTTTATTTAACCAGGTAAGTTGACTGAGAACTCATTCTCATTTGCAGCAGCAACCTGGGGAATAGTTACAGGAGGGGGGATGAATGAGCCAATTGGAAGCTGGGGATGATTATGTGGCCATGATGGTATGAGGGCCAGATGGGGAATTTAGCCAGGACACCAGGGTAACACCCCTACTCTTACGATACGTGCCATGGGATCTTTAGTGACTACAGAGCATCAGGACACCCATTTAACATCCCATCCGAAAGATTGCACCCTGCACAGGGCAATGGCCAAAATCACTGCCCTGGGATCTCTTTTTAAAATTTTTGACCAGAGGAAAGAGTGCTTCCTACTAGCCCTCCAAGACCACTTCTAGCAGCATCTGTTTTCCCATCCATGGACCGACCCTGCTTAGCTTCAGTGGCAAGCCAGCAGTGGGATGCAGGGTGGTATGCCGCTGGTTCTAAGATGTGACAAATAAATTCTCTCTAGCTGGGTTTTACTAACTAAATGGCTAATGTTAGCTTGCAAGATCAAGCGTCTTGCTAAGAACAGCAGAGACAATGGATTAAGATCCCTGCTGTCTAATGTTTGTTTTGTGTGTGCTGCAAACTGCTTTTTGAGATACTTGCGTAACTTTCTGAGCTGGGTTGTCTTAGTAGTAAATGTCTGCATGTGCTCGTTTAGCATTTACCTAGCATCCGCTATGGAGTGAGGCCTAGCCTGCCGGTGAGGGGGGGTGTCATTCATTTTGGGAAATTATTTGGCTGGAGGGAATGTCGTGCCAAATACTGTTGTTTGTAAGGAACCCAGAGTAGAGGAACCTGAAGTTGTATCAGAAAAGTACCCTAGAGTGTTCCCAGCGTGTGCCGTAACACGTATGTCTAAGAAAGTCACAAGGAGCAAGTCTAGTGTTGAGGAGGATGTCAGCAATCCCACCATAGTTGATCTGTCTGAGATGTTTATGGGTGATCCTGATTTTGGTAAAACTTAGTTTACCTATCCTTTGAAAACCCCAAAGGTGAGTGAGTTTGTAGGGCCGCTGAAGGAAAAGCGGTTCCTACAGTTGACACTTTAATGTCTAGGAAGCAGATGATGACTGAACAGTAAAGATGTTCCCTCTCCCCTCTTTTGTGAGATACGTCCATAGGAGGAATTTGATGAAGTTTGTGTGGGTTACTTTGACAGAGATGGCATTCTCGCTCCACTTCTGGGCAAGACTATTGGCCCAGTGTATCTCAAATTGTCATTCCAGTTACACTTCGACAAGAGATACTGAGGTTGGCTCACGATGGTAGTATAGCAGGCCATCTAGGGGTCAACAAGGTGTATGACTGTAGTTTGCGTAACTTCTTCTGGCCTTGTCTGAAACAGGATGTTGTGGCTTACTGTAAATCCTGTCGCGTTTGGCAGCGGAGGGGTAAACCGAACCAAGCTATGCCGGTTGCATTTTTGCAGCGTATTCCTGATTTTAACAAACCTTTCAACAGAGTTCTGGTGGGTTGTGTTGGTATTTCTTTCAAACTCAGAGTTTTTCTTAACCATCATGTGCACAGCCCATTTCTCTGAGGCCATTTCACTGAGGAAAATCACAGCTCCCAGTATTGTTAACTACTTAGGGAGTGGTGGGGCGCCCCACTCCCGACACTACCCGGTGAAATGCAAGGCACCAAATTCAAAATCCAAAAGTTGAATTATTAAACATTCATCAATATACAAGTGTTGCATAGTCATCAAAAGCTCTGCTTCTTGGCAATATCACAGCGTTGTCAGATTTCAAAAAGGCTTTACCCGCGAAAGCACAACATTTGATTGTTTGAGGGTAGCACCTCCAATATTTTTCACATTAGCATAAATTCATAAACCATCACGGTTCACACAAAACACATTTCACAGGGAAAACAAATCAATTACCTTTTGAAGAACTTCTGCTGAGGGCTTCCCAAGTGTCCAACGAAGACAATCCATGGTTCTTTTGTTAGAAAAAGTCATTTATTATATCCATCAATCTGTTTGGTTGGTGCGTTATGATGAGAAAATACAGCGTCCACTCGCCCATTGAACCGTGAAGAGAACGGGTTCTAATATACCTATAAACGTTTCCTAAACAAATCAAATACCAGTTAAAATGCATCCTTAGCTATCCTTTTATGAATATGAGCGATAGCGCCCCACCACTCCCTAAGTAGTGAAAAGAAATTGGCCACATATCAACAAAAACTACTTGATTATCGAGGAAGAGATGCTCACTTTGGAACTGGCAATTCAGCACTTCGATCATAACCCTTGTTTGCTGGAGTCTCATATTGCGGGAGTTTCCCCTTGAAATCAGACATGGCCGTGCTAAGGACAACTTGCTTGCTGGTTGTCTTTCAAGGGTGGGGGAGTCTTAAGTTTTGTTTAGCCATTGTGTAGCCCTGGCTCACAATTTATTTTCACTGCACCTTTTGCAGTTTTGGAGATGAGGTTTGGCTCATTCCAAGGGAATGAGAGTTATAGGAACATATAGAAATGTTATCTATTTCTCAAAAATGTAAGCGATTTTAGGTAACAAAATAATAATAATAAAAAAAACTACATGGCAAAAAGTATGTGGATTCAGCTATTTCAATTGGAATGCCAACTGCGAGCCAGGCCTAATCGCCCATCATCAGTGCACGACCTCACTAATGCGCTTGTGGCTGAATGGAAGCAAGTCCCTGCAACAATGTTGAATGCCTTCACAGAAGAGTGGAAGCTCTTATAGCAGCAAAGGGGGGACCGACTCCATATTAATGCCCGTGATTTTGGAAGGAGATGTTCGACGAGCAGGTGTGTGTGTGTGTGTGTACAGAGTACCAGTCAAATGTTTGTACACACCTACTCATTCCAGTGTTTTCTTTTCTTTTTTTAAATTTTCTATGTTGTAGAATAATAGTGAAGACTTAAACTATGAAATAACACATATGGAATCCTGTAGTAACCAAAAAAGTGTAAAAAAAAATCTAAATATATTTGAGATTCTTCAAAGTAGCCACCCTTTACCTTTGACAGCTTTGCACACTTGACATTCTCTCAACCAGCTTTTGAGGTAGTCAACTGGAATGCATTTCAGTTAACAGGTGTAACTTTTTAAAAGTTAATTTGTGGAATTTCTTTCCTTCTTAATGTGTTTGAGCCAATCAGTTTTGTGTTGTGACAAGGTAAGGGTGGTATACAGAAGATAGCCCTATTTGGTAAAATACCATATGGCCAGAACTGCTCAAATAGGCAAAGAGAAATGACAGTCCATCATTACTTTATAACATGAAGGTGCAGTTGAAAAAAACCATCAAGTGCTATGATGAAACTGGCTCTCATGAGGACCCAGACAGGAAAGGAAGGCTGAGTTATCTCTGCTGCAGAGGGTACGTTCATCAGATTTACCAGCCTAGCAGCCCAAATAAATGCTTCATAGAGTTCAAGTAACAGACACATCTCAACATGAACTGTTCAGAGGAGACTGTGTGAATCAGGCCTTCATGGTCAAATTGCTATAAAGAAACCACTACTAAAGGACACCAATAAGAAGAAGAGACTTGCTTGGACCAATAAACACGAGCAATGAACATTAGATCGGTCGAAATCTGTCCTTTGGTCTGATGAGTCCAAATTTGAGATTGTTGGTTCCAACCGACATGTCTTTGTGAGACGCAGAGTAGGTGAACGGATGATCTCCGCATGTGTTGTTCCCACAGTGAACGTGATGTTGTGGGGGTACTTTGCTGGTGACACTGTCTGGGATTTATTTAGAATTCAAGTCACACTTAACCAGCATGGCTACCAAAGCATTCTGCAACGATACGCCATCCCATCTGGTTTGCGCTTAGTGGGGCTATCATTTGTTTTTCAACAAGACAATGACCCAAAACCCACCTCCAAGCTGTGGAAGTGCTATTTGACCAAGAAGGAGAGTGATGGAGTGCTGCATCAGATGACCTGGCCTCCACAGTCACCCAACCTCAACCGAATTTAGATGGTTTGGGATGAGTTGGACCGCAGAGTGAAGGAAAAGCAGCCAACAAGTGCTCAGCATATGTAGGAACTCCTTCAAGCTGTCATCAAGGCAGAAGGTGCCTACTTTGAAGAAACTCAAATCTCAAATATATTTTTATTTAACACTTTTTTGTTACTACGTGATTCCATAGGTGTTATTTCATAGTTTTGAAGTCTTCACTATTATTCTACAATGTAGAAAATAGTAAAAATGAAGAAAAGCCCACATTTTTGACTGGTACTATATATTATTTAGTATATGTTCTGTAAATACGAGATTAAATCAAGAATGTTCTGATAGGCTAATTTTGTCACCCATCACTTGAATGATGCCCAGCATAAGGCCAGACACAATGCATACCATTTTTTTTTTGTGACTTTTTCAAATCATAGTCGCACACCTCATGTAGCCTAGCCCATAGGCCTACATGTTTTGATAAGGGTTATAAAGCAACTAAAGTGGCCAAATAATTTTCTTAAAATGAAGCACGTTAATCCGCTTTCCAATGGGTGTAGAGCGTAACTGGCATTCCATACGCAGCCTGTGAGTTTAAAGTTTGGGGAAGATAATTTTTTTAATAATAAAAGCATTACATGCATTATCGCATTTGCGGCCACTTTTGATATTTGTGTTTTCCCGCTAATGGAACATTCGCGCTTATAGGCTACTGCCGTGTGCGCATTGCTGCGCTTATAATGTGAATAAATAGCCTAATAGTTGATCAACATTTTAAGCTAAATGTTCTGTTGCATCAGCCTAATTTCTTAAAACAGGTGTTTTGATGCTAGTGGTTGTATTAATTTGGGATCTATCGCATCCCACAACTGTCCCAGACGACTATTTTAGGAATATTACTTTGCATAGAATAGGTCAACTTTTGTACTATGGGGGATAGTAGATTGACATAGGCTAGTGCTTTTGCTGTTTGTTAGGCCTACTCATCTTGTTGGCTGACAAATTAAATGTGGACAGTTCTTCCAGTATCTTCAATATGCACCTCGGAATTGGATAAGGATGCGCGCAGTTGTGTCCCCGGTGTCTGTCTTCACTTGTAGCCTGTGAGAAAGACCCGATCACGTGACTGATAGCCATGTGTGTGAGGGGTGCTTCGGAGCATGCAGCATTTTGGGATGGATTTCTGTAGAGGCATTACAGCCACACAAAGGGGATACCGCTGGGAAATTTGAGGCATTATCAAGTGCTTGTCAAATTGTGAATGAGAAACCGATGAAGTGTGTACAGTCTGTGCAAAAACTAATCTGAGCTCATGCCTTTCATGCAACTTTTTTCAAATCATCATTAGTCTCATCATGCAGCCATAGACTAATTAAAATAAAAAAATAGAGCTCAACATATGTATCACAGCTAAAGTTACATAAATAATTCTAAATTAAGCATATAGGAGTACTTTTTTTTTTTTTTTAACCACTTTCAATTTTTGTCAGCTATGTTCAATTGTATTCTTCATACTATTAAATAATGCCACGGAGTTCTAAGCAAATCTTGTCTGCTAAGTGAACTAATGTAGCCCACAGCCATATGGACCTAACATAAGGACAACCCAGAGTATGCTATTCTATTCTTCTGAAATAAACTAGATTTTCTTCATATCATGGTTCTTTAGACCTGTCTAAAATAAATTATGGATTTTTTGTGAAGGTGTAAACAATATTACATGAATTTATTAGACTTAAAATATAGATGTTCCGCATCAGTGGCTTGTGTGCTATGTGTGAAAGCCAGGAGATGCTAAATGTGTTTGTTAATTAATGGTCCATTTCTAGAGCTGGTCATGGGTGCACCTCAGCCATGCTCAAGGTCCTAAACGACATCATAACCACCATCTATAAGAGACATTACTGCGCAGCCGTATTCATTGATCTGGCCAAGGCTTTCGACTCTGTCAATCACCACATCCTTATCGGCAGACTCGACAGCCTTGGTTTCTCAAATGATTGCCTCGCATGGTTCACCAACTACTTCTCCGATAGAGTTCAGTGTGTCAAATCGGAGGGCCTGTTGTCCGGGCCTCTGGCAGTCTATGGGGGTGCCACAGGGTTCAATTCTTGGGCCGACTCTCTTCTCTGTATACATCAATGATGTCGCTCTTACTGCTGGTGAGTCTCTGATCCACCTCTACGCAGACGACACCATTCTGTATACTTCTGGCCTCTCTTTGGACACTGTGTTAACTACCCTCCAGACGAGCTTAAATGCCATACAACTCTCCTTCTGTGGCCTCCAACTGCTCTTAAACGCAAGTAAAACCAAATGCATGCTCTTCAACAGATCGCTGCCCGCACCTGTCCGCCCGTCCAGCATCACTACTCTGGACGGTTCTGTCTTAGATTATGTGGACAACTACAAATATCTAGGTGTCTGGTTAGACTGTAAACTCTCCTTCCAAACTCACATCAAACATCCAAAATATTTCGCAACAAAGCATCCTTCACTCATGCTGCCAAACATACCCTTGTAAAACTGACCATCCTACCGATCCTTGACTTCAGTGATGCCATTTACAAAATAGCCTCCAATACTCTTCTCAACAAATTGGATGCAGTCAAAGCCCCATATACCACCCACCACTGCGACCTGTACGCTCTCGTTGGCTGGCCCTCGCTTTACACTCGTCGCCATACCCACTGGCTCCAGGTCTACTACAAGTCCCTGCTAGGTAAAGCCCCGCCTTATCTCATTTCGCTGGTCACCATAGCAGCACTAACCCGTAGCACGCGCTCCAGCAGGTATATCTCACTGGTCACCCCCAAAGCCAATTCCTCCTTTGGCCGACTTTCCTTCCAGTTCTCTGCTGCCAATGACTGGAACAAACTACAAACATTTCTGAAACTGGAGACACTCATCTCCATCACCAGCTTTAAGCACCAGCTGTCAGAGCAGTTCACAGACCCCTGCACCTGTGTATATAGCCCATCTGTAAATAGCCCAACCAACTACCTCTTCCCCTACCGTATTTATTTATTTATCTTGTTCCTTTGCACCCCAGTTTTTCTACATTGCACATTCATCTACTGCACATCTACCATTCCATTGTTTAAATGCTATATTGTAATTACTTGCCACCATGGCCTATTTATTGCCTTACCTTCCTTATCTTACCTCATTTGCACTCTGTATATAGATTCGTTTTTTTCTACTGTATTATTGACTGTATGTTTGTTTACTCCATGTGTAACTCTGTTGTATGTGTCGAACTGCTTTGCTTTATCTTGGCCAGGTCGCAGTTGTAAATGAGAACTTGTTCTCAACTTGCCTACCTGGTTAAATAAAGGTGAAATGAAATAAAAATAAACCGTGAGGCCGGCAGTTATTTGCAATCACCAGCTGACAATTTAGTGAGCTACCTATTGCACCCTCTACAACCACTGTGCTTATTATGTGACCCTGCTTGTTATCTATGAACATTTGAACATCTTGAAGAACAATCTGGCCTTAATGGCCATGCACTCTTATAATCTCCACCCGGCACAGCCAGAAGAGGACCGGCCCGGTTTCTTCCTAGGTTCCTGCCTTTCTAGTGAGTTTTTCCTAGCCATCGTGCTTCTGCATTGCTTGCTGTTTGTGGTTTTTATGCTCGGTTTCTATATTGCACTTTGACATCTGCTGATGTAAAAAAGGCTTTATAAATACATTTGATTTGATGCTCCGGTACCACTTGCCATGTGGAAGCAGAGAGAAGTCTGTGGCTAGAGTCTAACAATTTTCCGGTCTTTCATGTTCACACTGAATGACCCTAACGCTTTCTCAGTGTCAGGTTTGGGTTCAATTCAGTTTTCAATTGAGGAAGTGAATTTCAATTGACTTCCTGAATCGAAATGAATTTTTGACCCCATCCTGCTCAGTGCAGTAGGTACATAGCTGTTGGTCTGTTTCTCTGACATGAAATAATGCCTGCTGTTTTGTTTCTTGGTCAGATCCCCCTGAGAAGCCTATGAACCTGTCCTGCATGGCTGTCCAGTCTGGCCGAAAGATTTCCTCCAATGTGATGTGCACATGGCAGCCTGGGACAAGAGACGAGAGGCTGAACACCACTTATACCTTGTTTGGCAGTCTAATGTGAGTGTCATACATAAGGTTAAATACATGGTGGATACCAACATTATTTTTCAAATCAGTGAATGGAAAACCTGGCTTCAGTTCTGAGAACCCCTAAATATCAAGGTTCTTAGATAGTGTATGTGATTTGTTAATTACTGATTTCTGATTGTTTAACAATGTAGGTTATTGTTGTTTATTCAGTGTCTCAAATACGAGCAGAAAAGCTCACAGAAGCAGTGGATACATCGACTTCGGCACCTTTCCAAGCTTCATGGAACTTGCTATGTGGGTAGAAGTTGAAAACAAGTTGGGGAAGGTTCGATCTGACATTCTGGATATTTATGCTGCTGATTTGGGTAGGTGGAGTGAAAATGTATTTTCTGATTGCCCTTGAGGTTACAATGATTATCACCTCCCCCATATAGTTTAATGGTGTGTCCTGTTTTGCAGTGAAAACGAATCCCCCGTCAGATGTCAATATTATTTCAGAGAATAACTTTTCCAGGACTATCTTAGTGAGTTGGAAGCACCCTATCCATGTAACCTATGTCACACTGAAATACAACATCAGGTTCTGCACTGTGGGCTCTGGAGACTGGACTGAGGTAAATAGCCACAATCGCAATACACGTTAAAAGGATATTCTTTTGACGTCAGAAGTAGACTAATGTTGATATAAATCCCATGCCATTTGTTGTAACCTTAATCCCAAAATGAAAGGATAAGCATCATGTAATTTCCTGGTAAAGGGATATAGTACGATCTACACAACCAATGGCATGGGGTGTGTATGGCATGGGCTTGACGTTAGACTTGTTATAAGCTGTGTAAACGTTGGAGTGAAATCTCTCTTTAATGTTAAAAGCCATCTATCCTATCCTGATAGGTGTTATCAACAGTGACTCAAACATTCTACTCGTATTGTTGGTGTTGCAAATTAACTGTAATATGGTACATTGTTGCCATTTTGACTCCATTTGTCATTGTATCCATGTAATTGTCTTTCTTTTAGGTACCCCCAAATGACACTGAAAGCTACAAGGAGTCTTTCCGTCTTCAGTACCTCAAGCCGGACACAGAGTATGTAGTGCAGGTGCGATGCATGCATCATAGGGGCAATGGCTACTGGAGTGACTGGAGCGCTAACACTACCGCCAGGACCCCAGAGGACAGTGAGTAGCCATGACAACAAACCTATATCATTCTATTATGTTTCATTTAGCATTGTGGCCAACCATGTTAAGCTGTAGAGCTCATATGTGAAGTCCGTGTATGAGTGATTTTAGTTCAACAATAGTGAGTGTGATCCAGGTAGGTAGTCTATGGACTGCTCAGTTTGTCATATCTCAGATGGCTGAGTTGTATCGATTTTGTCTCTGTTCTTTGTCCAGAGCCTACAAGTAAGCCAGACCTATGGAGAGTCGTCATTCCCAGCCAGGTCAAAAGTAAGCGGAGAGTGCAAGTGATGTGTAAGGTAATGAAGGCCATACTGAAAATAGAGTGCCACAGTGATGTCGTCATAATACCCATAAAACCTAGTGGTCAAACACGGAAATGTTTGCAATAGTTTTTTCACCATAATTTTTCCCACGTAGGGAATTTTTCAAATACTTCAAAGTTGTGTAGGGTTACATTTTGATAACCATGTAAATCTCTCGGACATGGTGACTTACAGGCTTTGATTTTGGTTTTGAGGTTGGTTCTGTTTAGGTGTTGACGTACGCTGATTGGAATCATCCTCGTTGGGCAGGACGTGTTGCACTGGTCGCCTCGTTAGTCAGTCATTAGATTCACCTGTGCTGGCACAGGTGTTATTTAAAGAGTGCCTGCCCTGAAAAAACAACTAATCCCTTTGAAAACAGCCTATGTGGCATCGATATGAGTCAAACATTTATTGTAGTGTCACAATTTACTACAAAGTGTAAATAGGATAATTTGTCATAACGCCAGTCTCGTCTAAAACAGAGTTTGGAGCCCGAGTGCGTCACAACGAGTACATTTTAATGTTGGGTTTGGAATACAATTGTCAACAATTCATGCCCCTTTTTGTAAAGCTCCACGTGCAAATCGCCCCTCAGCCCACTTCACTTCCCTTGATTTAATGGGGCTCCATTGTTTCATCGCCCCCAACGTGTTCAAAGGCTCACGGACGTTTTGAGACGGATTGATCATGGCTCTGGTTCGACATTGCATGCTTCCAGCAGGATGCACAGCCAACTATGGATTCCATGCTCTGCCAAATACCCTACCATGCAGAATAGGTGGTTGGATTTCGTTGGACCCCAGTGATGGCGAGTATACCGGTAGCTAGACCATAGACTGCTGGTTACATATCTGGTTATCGATCTGGTTATGTATATTTTGATAGTCATTATCACCGCTAGCAGAGCTACAGTTTACATACCCTTTAGCCAACTACATTTAATCCCATAAAAAATTCCCTGTCTTAGTTCAGTTAGGATCACCACTTTATTTTAAGAATGTGAAATGTCAGAATAATAGTAGTGATTTATTTCAGCTTTTATTTCTTTCATCACATTCCCACTGGGAATGTGAAGAATGCTGTTCATCGTTTACATACATACACTCAACTAGTATTTGGTAGCATTGCCTTTATTGTTTAACTTGGGTCAAACATTTTGGGTAGCCTTTCACAAGCTTCCCACAATATGTTGGGTGAATTTTGGCCCATTCCTCCTGACAGAGCTGGTGTAACTGAGTCAGGTTTGTAGGCCTTCTTGCTCGCACATGCTTTTTCACGTCTGCCCACAAATTTTCTATAGAATTGAGGTCAGGACTTTGTGATGGCTACTCCAATACCTTGACTTTGTTGTCCTTAAGCCATTTTTCCACAACTTTGGAAGTATGCTTAGGGTCATTGTCCATTTGGAAGACCCATTTGCGACCAAGCTTTAACTTCCTGACTGATGTCTTGAGATGTTGCTTCAATATATTCGCATACTTTTCCTCCCTCTTGATGCCATCTATTTTGTGAAGTGCACTAGTCCCTCTGCAGCAAAACACCCCCACAACATGATGCTGCCACCCCCATGCTTCACGATTGGGATTGTTCTTCGTCTTGCAAGCGTCCCCCTTTTTCCTCCAAACATAACGATGGTCATTATGGCCAAACAGTTCTATTTTTGTTTCATCTGACCAGAGGACTTTTCTTCAAAAAGTACGATCTTAGCCCTTGCAAGGCTACCGGCCCAGACGGCATCCCTAGCCGTGTCTTCAGAGCATGCGCAGACCAGCTGTCTGGTGTGTTTACGGACATATTCAATCAATCCCTATACCAGTCTGCTGTTCCCACATGCTTCAAGAGGGCCACCATTGTTCATGTTCCAAGAAAGCTAAGGTAACTGAGCTAAATGACTATCGCCCCGTAGCACTCACATCCGTCATCATGAAGTGCTTAGAGAGACTAGTCAAGGATCACATCACCTCCACCCTACCTGACACCGTAGACCCACTCCAATTTGCTTACCACCCCAATAGGTCCACAGACGACGCAAACACACTGCACACTGCCCTAACCCATCTGGACAAGAGGAATACCTATGTAAGAATGCTGTTCATCGACTACAGCTCAGCATTTAACACCATTGTACCCTCCAAACTCGTCATTAAGCTCGAGACCCTGGGTCTCGACCACGCCCTGTGCAACTGGGTCCTGGACTTTCTTTTCGGGCCGGCCCCAGGTGGCGAGGGTAGGAAACATCTCCACCCCGTTGATCCTCAACACTGGGGCCCCACAAGGGTGCGTTCTCAGCCCTCTCCTGTACTCCCTGTTCACCCTTGACTGCGTGGTCATGCACGCCTGCAACTCAATCATCAAGTTTGCAGACGACACTACAGTGGTAGGCTTGATTACCAACAACGACGAGACGGCCTACAGGGAGGAGGTGAAGGCCCTCGGAGTGTGGTGTCAGGAAAATAACCTCACACTCAACATCAACAAAACAAAGGAGATGATCGTGGACTTCAGAAAACATCAGAGGGAGCAGCCCCCTATCCACATTGACGGGACAGTAGTGGAGAAGGACAGACAGCATGGTGAAGAAGGCGCAACAGCTCCTCTTCGACGTCAGGAGGCTGAAGAAATTTGGCTTGTCACCAAAAACACTCAAACTTTTACAGATGCACAATCAATAGCATCCTGTCGGGCTGTATCACCGCCTGGTACGGCAACTGCTCCGCCCACAACCCTAAGGCTCTCCAGAGGGTAGTGAGGTCTGCACAACGCATCACCAGGGGCAAACTACCTGTCTTCCAGGACACCTACACCACCCGATGTAACAGGAAGGCCAAAAAGATCATCAAGGACAACAACCACCCGAGCCACTGCCTGTTCACCCCACCTGTACTGACCTCGCTATCATCCAGAAGGCGAGGTCAGTACAGGTGCATCAAAGCTGGGACCGAGAGACTGAAAACCGCTTCTATCTCAAGGCCATCAGACTGTTAAACAGCCATCACTAACATTGAGTGGCTGCTGCCAACGTACTGACTCAAATCTCTAGCCACTTTAATAATAAAAAATTAGATGTGATAAATGTATCAGGGAGAAACGGCGCGCCTTACATTTCACCGGGTAGTGTCGGCTAGCGCGCTGCTACTCCCTAAGTAGTTAAACAGTTATGTGAAAGATGGATTATTCTGTGTAACTGTTACACTTGAAAGTTATCAAAACAATTTGTTTTGTCACGAACCGGATCAAAGTTCGTAACAAAAAGGGAGACAACGTGGAATATCAAAATATATTTATTAACTGTGTAGTCAGTAATCAGTAGTGTAAGTGAGTGGTTGCGTGCATAATAAATGTGATAATGAGGTGTTGAAAGGTGCCAACGCAAACAAACAAAACAGCCACAACCAAAATCTGTCAATGACCGCATGGAGAGAGTCTCCTCAATGAATGGGGAAGAGGTGCATTTATCCTGGGACACACCCAAACCCAGGTGTCTCCCATTTCGCTGACGACCCTCCCGGCTCAGCCCACAGACATCCTATTAAGGAAAACGAGCAAAGAGAAAGAATTCAGCAGACAGAGTGGTAGGGGCGTCACAGTTTAGAATATCTACTTAAGTTCAGCAATTGCATTCTTATATTACTTTGTAGGCTACTCTGTATGAGTAGGGCCAACCTCCTGCATCTCACATCTGCCTGTAGTTATTGAACTCTGCCTGCTGGACCCATGAGGTGAACGGTCATACCCAGGATGGAGTGTCATGCACTCCACATTTGCTGCCACCTGACTGCACATGTCCATAACCTGTAATACATTACATAGATGGAAGGGACCATCTCCCACTGAAGAGTAGAAGACAACTTCACCCAGAGAGTTAAACAGCCACATCCTTAGATTTGGGAAAATAAGACCCCACGACATGCCATTCTGGTTAGACAGCTGAAGTTGTACTCCAAACACAACTGATTTTGATTAGTTAGGTAAAGTGTAGGCAAAGTCTTTTATAAGCACAATATATTTAGAGCAGAACATGTTTTGTATTTGTAACATGAACATGTCCAGTTCTTTATTTTTTTAGGTGATGTATTTACACTCAAGCTGGGTGACGTTTGTGCAATGTCCACTTGTAGCCCACACCTGTAGGCATATTAGTTTTGGGATTTTGTCTCCCAGGAAAGATAAACAGCGAACATAAGGACAGACGAGACAAAACTAGCCAGTTTTAGAATTGTGTTGTAGGACAGCTGAGCTGATTTAAACTAGCAGTAGTTGATATTGTTTCCACAGTAACATGTATTTATATTTTGGTATCTGGTATTTTTTTTTAGGATCCCCATTAGCCCCAGGAAGAGAAGCTACTCTTCCTGGGTTCCACATGAAACATGACATAATACAGAACATTAATAGACGTATGTATTTTTTTAACAAAAGTCACACGTAGCCTACAATATCAATACATACACACAAGCTATGTCAAATAGGGGAGAGGCATGGTGCCATGAGGTGTTGCTTTATCTGTTTTTTTTAAACCAGGTTTGCTGTTCACTTGAGCAATATGAGATGGAATGGAGTTCCATGCAATAATGGCTCTATAAAACTGTACGCTTTATTGAATTTGTTCTGCATTTGGGGACTGTGAAAAGACCCCTGGTGGCATGTCTGGTGGGGTAAGTGTGTCAGAGCTGTGTAAGTTTACTATGCAAATAATTTGGGACTTTCAACACAATGTTTCTTATAAAAGAAGTGATGCAGTCACTCTCCTCAACTCTTAACCAAGAGAGACTTGCATGTATAGTATATATATCAGCCCCCCTGATTACAATGAAGAGCAAGACGTGCCGCTCTGTTTTGGGCCCGCTGCAGCTTAACTAGGTCTCCTTGCAGCACTCTACTACACTGGACAATAATCAAGATAAGACAACTAGAGCCTGCAGGACTTGCTTTTTGGAGTGTGGTGTCAAAAAAGCAGAGCATCTCTTTATTACAGACAGACCTCTCCCCATCTTTACAACCATTGAATCTATATGATTTGATCATGACAGTTCACAATCTAAGGTAACTCCAAATAATTGAGTCCCCTCAACAGCTACACCCTTCATTACCAGATTCAGCTGAGGTCTAGGACTTAGGCAATGATTTCTACCAAATACAATGCTCTTTGTTTTAGAGATGTTCAGGGACAGTTTTTTTACTTGCCACCCATTCCAAAACAGACTGCAACTCTTTAAGAGTTTCAGTGACTTCATTAGCTGTGGTTGCGGATGCGTATATGGTGGAATCATCAGCATACATGGACACACATGCTTTGTTTTAGTGCCAGTGGCAGGGCATTGGTAAAAATAGAAAAGAGGGCCTAGAGAGCTGCCCTGTGGTACACTACACTTTACATGTTTGACATTAGAGAAGCTTCCATTAAAGAGAACTCTGAGTTCTATTTTGATAGATTGCCATATTGTGGATTCCGAGCTGAGGTTGAAAAGCCATAACACATATACATTTTTCAACACCACATTATGGTCAATAATATCAAAGGCTGCACAAAAATCTAACAGTACAGCTCCCACTCTTCTTATTATCAATTTCTTTCAAACAATCATCAGTCGTGTGTCAGTGCAGTACATGTTGAGTGCCCTTCTCTATAAGCATGCTGAAATTTGTTTACAGAGAAATAGAACAATTTTGTGCACAAATTTTTCCCAGAGCTGGCAGCAAGCTGATAGGTCGGCTGTCAGAACCAGTAAAGGCCGCTTTACCGCTCCTGGGTAGCAGAATGACTTTGCCTTCCCTCCAGGCCTGAGGACAAAGACTTTCCTCTAGGCTCAGATTAACCTCTTGGGGATAATTAAGGAGCGTTGGGGCGCTAGCACCCCAGTCACGACAACATCCGGAAAAATGTAGGGCGCCAAATTCTAAATCCAAAAGTAGAATTATAAAACATTCATGAAAATACAAGTGTTACACACTTCAAAAGCTTAGACTCTTGGCAATGTCACAGCATTGTCAGATTTCAAAAAGGTTTTATGGCGAAAGTACAACATTTGATTGTCTGAGGACAGCACCCCATGTACTTCCACCATTAGCATAATAATAAAACCAGCGCGGGTGTCACAAAACAAATAAAAATGACTAAAATAAATTGCTTACCTTTTTGATTTTCTGCTGAGGGCAATCCGAAGTGTCCAAGCAAGACATCCAATGTTCCTTTTGTTAAAAAGATCCTTGTTCATATCCATAAATCTCAGTTTGGTTGGCGTGTTCTGTTCAGAAAATCAACTGTCCACTCGCCCATTGTACAGGGAAGAGAAAGCGTTCAAAATATACCTATCAACTTTGTCCAAACAAATCAAACATTGTTTATAATGTATCCTTAGGTACAATTTGATGTATATTAACTATAATATTTCACATGGATAATATCCTGAGCGATAGAAAAGTGAAATCCCGCGGCGCGCACTCAGTCTCGCGCGCAAAACAAAAAAGGCACTTCCTCCCTTCACTTACATAATCTTCTTCTATCCGGTTGTTTTTCAAGGTAAACTCATCAAACCTTGTCTAACCTTGCCTACTCAAACCTTGCCTACTACTTCCGGCGCCGACAGAGATGGCAGCCTCGCTTCACGTTCTCAGGAAACCATGCAGTATTTTTGTTTTTTATGTATTACTTACATTGTTACCCCGAAAATATTAAGTTTTATTACATACAACCGGGAGGAACTATTGGATATAAGAGCAACGTCAACTTACCAACATTACGACCAGGAATACGACTTTCCCAAAGAGGATTCTCCTTTCGTTAACCCAAACACAACAACAGACTGGATAGCACGTGGCTACTCAAAACAACGGCGGCGCCGAGAAGAGGAAACGCGCCCGGTCTTTTGGTCAAGCCTACGCCGACGGCGATCGTGCACCTCTCCCAGTATTTTAATCGCCAATGTACAGTCTCTTGACAACAAAGTAGACGAAATCCGATCGAGGGTTATGCCTTTCAGAGAGACATTGAGACTGCAACGTTCTTTGCTTCACGGAAACATGGCTCACCCAGGACACGTATCAGAGTCGGTACAGCCACCTGGTTTCTCCACGCATCAGCTTGACAGAAACAAACATCTCTCTGGTAAGAAGAAGGGCGTGTGTGTCTTATGATTAACGAGGACGTGGTGTGATCATAACAACATACAGGAACTCAAGTCCTTTGTTCACCTGACATAGAATTCTACAATCAAATGCAGACCGCATTATCTACCAAGAGAATTCTCTTCGATTATAATCACAGCCGTGTACATCCCCTCAAGCTGATACATCGACGGCACTGAAAGAAATTCATCGACTCTATGTAAACTGGAAACCACATATCCTGAGGCTGCATTTATTGTGGCTGGGGATTTAATAAGGCTAATTTAAGAACAAGGCTCCCGAAATTTTACCAGCATATCGAATGTGTACCGGGCTGGTAAAATCCTGGACCACTGTTATTCCAACTTCCGTGATGCATACAAGGCTATTCTCCGCCCTCCTTTCGCAAGTCTGACCATGACTCCATTTTGTTGCTCCCAGCCTACAAACAGAAACTAAAACAGGAAACGCCCGTTCTCAGGTCTGTTCAACGCTGGTCCGACCAATCTGATTCCATGCTGCAAGATTGCTTCGAGCACGTGGACTGGGATATGTTCCGGATAGCATCTGACAACAACATTGATGTATACGCTGATTCGTGAGCGAGTTTATTAGCAAATGCATTGGTGATGTTGTACCCATAGCAAATATCAAAACCTTCCCCAACCAGAAACCATGGATTGATGGCAGCATTCACGCAAAACTGAAAGCGCGAAACCACTGCTTTTAACCAGGTAAAGGCTACCGAAACATGACTGAATACAAACAGTGCAGCTACTCCTCCGCAAGGCAATCAAACAAGCTAAGCGTCAATATAGAGACAAAGTAGAGTCACAATTCAATGGCTCAGACACAAGAGGAATGTGGCAGGGTCTACAGTCAATCACGGACTACAAAGAAAACCAGCCGTCGCGGACCATGACGCCCTGCTCCCAGACAAACTAAACAACTTCTTTGCTCGCTGGAGGACAATACAGTGCCACCGACACGGCCCGCTACCAAAACCTGCGGGCTCACCTTCACCGCAGCCAATGTGAGAAAAACATTTAAATGTGTTAACTCGCAAGGCTGCCGGCCCAGATGGCATCCCTGGCCATGTCCTCAGAGCATGCGCAGACCAGCTGGCTGGTGTGTTTGACGGACATATTCAATCAGTCCCCATCCCAGTCTGCTGTTCCCACATGCTTCAAGAGGCCACCATTGTTCCTGTTCCCAAGAAAGCTAAGGTGACTGAGCTAAATGACTATCGCCCGTAGCACCTACTCCGCCATCATGAAGTGCTTTGAGAGATTAGTCAAGGATCATATCACCTCCATCCTGCCAGACACCTGGACCCACTCCAATTTGCTTACCGTCCCAATAGGTCCACAGACGCACTAATCGCAATCACACTGCATACTGCCCTAACCCATCTGGACAAGAGGAATACTTATGTAAGAATGCTGTTCATCGACTACAGCTCAGCATTTAACACCATAGTTCCCTCCAAGCTCGGCTATTAAGCTCGAGACCCTGGGTCTCACTCCAGCCCTAATGCAACTGGGTCCTGACTTCCTGGACGGGCCGGTCCCAGGTGGTGAGGGTAGAACAACATCTCCACCCCGCTGATCCTCAACACTGGGCCCCACAAGGGTGCGTTCTCAGCTCCTCTCCTGTACTCCTGTTTACCCATGACTGCGCGGGCCAAGCACGATCCAACTCAATCATCAAGTTTGCTGACGACACTACAGTGGTAGGCTTGATTACCAACAACGACGCAGACGGCCTACAGAGAGGAGGTGAGGGCCCTCGGAGTGTGGTGTCAGGAAAATAACCTCTCACTCAATGTCAACAAAACAAAGGAGATGATCGTGGACTTCAGGAAACAGGAGAGGAGCACCCTATCCACATCGAGGGGACAGTAGTGGAGAAGGTGGAAAGTTTTAAGTTCCTCGGCGTACACATCACGGACAAACTGAATTGGTCCACCCACACAGACAGCGTGGTAAAGAAAGCAAGCGCCTCTTCAACCTCAGGAGGCTGAAGAAATTTGGCTTGTCACCAAAATCACTCACAAACTTTACAGATGCACAATCGAGAGCATCCTGTCGGGCTGTATCACCGCCTGGTATGGCAACTGCTCCGCCCACAACCGTAAGTGCTCTCCAGAGGGTAGTGAGGACTGCACAACGCATCACCGGGTTAAACTACCTGCCCTCCAGGACACCTACACCACCCGATGTCACAGAAAGGCCAAAGATCATCAAGGACAACAACCACCCGAGCCACTGCCTGTTCACCCCGCTATCATCCAGAAGGCGAGGTCAGTACAGGTGCATCAAAGCTGGGACCGAGAGACTGAAACAGCTTCTACCTCAAGGCCATCAGACTGTTAAACAGCCATCACTAACATTGAGTGGCTGCTGCCAACATACTGACTTAAATCTCTAGCCACTTTATACATAGGAATTGGATGTAACAAATGTATCACTAGCCACTTTAAACAATTTTGTATATAATGTTTACGTATCCGACATACTCATATCAAATGTATACACTGTACTCTAAACCATCTACTGTATCTTTGCTCTATGCTGCTCGTCATCGACCCAAATCTCTAGCCACTTTAATAATTATAATTGATGAAATAATGTATCACTAGCCACTTTAAACAATGCCATTTATATAATGTTTATATCCTACATTACTCATCTCATATATATGTGTATATACTGTACTCCATACCATCTACTGCATCTTGCCTATGCCGTCAGCCATCGCTCATCCATATATTTATATGTACATACTCGTATTCATTCCTTTACTCTTGTGTGTATAAGGTAGTTGTTGTGAATTTGTTAGATTACTTGTTAGATACTACTGCATGGTCGGAACTAGAAGCACAAGCATTTCGCTACACTCGCATTAACATCTGCTAACCATGTGTATGTGACAAATAAAATTTGATTTGATTTGACTTGACATCTAGTGGAAGTCATAGGTACTGCAACCTGGGTCCTGGATTAAAGCAGATCCTATAGACAATCATTGAAAAAGAAGGCCTGTCACAACAACAAAAAAAATCTGGACAGAAATTCCTCGAGTTTTCACCTGCCATATCAGTTTTGTTATACCTACTGACATTATTTTAACACTTTTAGAAACTTCAGAGTTTTCTATCCAATAGTACTAATTATGTGCATTTCCTAGTTTCTGGGCCTGAGTGGCAGGCATTTTACTTTGGGCACGACAGACTCTCCAAAACTCCCACCACTGCTGCCGCTCCCTAAGAAAGATCTGACAGATAGGAGTGGCCATAGATGCAGCTACCATCATCAGTAAATTTCCATCTAAGTTGTCAATGCCAGGAGGATTGTCGTTATTGATCGTTAACATTAATTTTTCCACTCTCTCAAACTTGCAATGCTTTTCTTTCATTGTTTTTTTTTTTTATGCATGAATACGATGGCTCACTGTTCATTGTTGGCATTTTCTCCCTAAGTTTGCCCACTTTGCCAATGAAGTAATCATTTAAAATAATTGGCATCATCAAATGGTTTTGTGATAAATAAATCTGATTCAATGAAAAATGGAGTTGAATTTGTCTTTCTGCCCATAATAGAATTTTAAGTGCTCAAGTTTTTTTGATCTTGGCTTCATAATACAGTTTCTTCTTCTTTTTGTTGAGTTTAGACATGTAATTTCTCAATTTGTAATAAGTCAGGCAGTCGGCTGTGCAGCCAGACTTATTTGTTAATAATTGGAAGAAGTAATTTCATAAATTAATCAAGTGCAGCACCTGGATGCTCTTTATTAATCACATCAGACCAACAAATATTTTTTACATCGTCCACACAAGTCACAGCAAAATCTTTGTACGATCTCTTATACACCATTTTAGGCCCAGTTTTTGGAACTTTGACATTCCTGGAGATTGTTGTGGAAATTTGAATCAAGTGAGAGAGACTTTGATTGTTTGTTTGAAGAAATTACAATCTTTTTTATCGATTTAAGATCTGCAAAAATGGAGCTGGTCAACAAACCACCAGTAGGTGATTCGTTGAGAGCCCAGCCTTACAGAGGATTCATTGGTCTTTCATAGCTAACACTAAAAATGCTCAGTCATGGCTCGTTCCACCCCTCCCCGGCAGATCAGTGCATCATATCTTCGCAGCTGTGACCTTGAAAGATGATGAAAATAATAGGATGGACTGAAGAACTGTGGTCACTCTGAGGCTCTTTGTCTATGTGCCACGTGACCAAGTTACTCAGACACAAGATGATGTTGTAACAATACAGGTCTATTTTTGTTCCTTTTTTTATCTCTATCCCAAGCCCCATGTCCTTGACTGTATGGCTAAATGTGCTGCAGGGAGCTAGAGTGGAACCATACCTTTACAGAAACACAGCAGTAGTGGAACAGAAATGTCTTACTATTGTTAACTTCACAAGCACCAGCAGCAGAGGTGACTGTTTTGGAGAGCCTGGCGTGCCCAAAGTTAAATGCCTCCCATTTAGGCCCAGAAAATGGGATATGCATATAGTATAGTACCATTGGATAGGAAACACTCTGAATTTTCCAAAACTGTTAACCATTTGTCTGTGAGTCAATCAGAACGCATATAGCAGGCAAAACCCTGAGGAATCTCTGTCCTGGAAAAAGTCATTTTGACACATTGCTCATTTTGGAACCCCTCCCTATTGAAAATGACCATATATAGGCATATGAATGCAGTGCACGTCGCTTCCTTATGATGTCATCAACCACGAGACGGTGTTTTACTCCATCTTGGATGAATTTAGACCATTGAACAACAGCATGGCATGGGGACACCACGTTCTGAAAACTCGTCACATTGCGCGCGCACGAGAAGTCACGCCGTGTCTTATTTATCGTCTTTAGCGTTCAGTTTATATTCCGGCTGATTTATAATAGTAAATATACGTAAAAGTGTTCCTAAGGATACATTTAAAACTGTTTGATTGTTTTTGGACAAGTTTATAGGTATAATTTGAATGAGTTGGCGCCGCGTTTCAATTTATAACTTTTCTGATTATAACGCGCGAACCAAATGGAGGATTTATGGATAAAAGACGTCACTTTTTCTAACAAAAGAACCATGGATTGTCTTCGTTGGACACTTAGGATGACCTCAGCAGAAGTTCTTCAACAGGTAATTGATTTGTTTTCGCTGTGAAATGTGTTATGTGTGTGCCATGATGGCTAATCGATACATGGCTATTGGAAAATATGTGAGGTGCTAGCCTGAAACAAATGAATGTGCTGCTTTCGCCGTAAAGCCTTTTTGAAATCTGACAACGCTGTGATATTGCCAAGAAACAGAGCTTTTGATGAGTATGGAACACTTGTATATTGCTGGATGTTTAATAATTCAACTTTCGGATTTTGAATTTGGCGCTTTAGTTTTTCCCTGGTAGTGTCGGGATGAGCCCGCTAGCGACCCACTGGTACTTGACTCGTTAACTTGTTAGGGCTAGGGTCCCATTTTCATAATTTTCAACCTGTCTGACGTGCCCAAAGTAAAATGCTTGCCACTCAGGCCCAGAAACTAGGATATGCACATAATTAGTACTATTGGATAGGAAACACTCTGGAGTTTTGAAAACCGTTAACTACTTAGGGAGTGGTGGGGCGCCAAATTCAAAATCCCAAAGTTTAATTATTAAACATTCATCAATATACAAGTGTTGCATAGTCATCAAAAGCTCTGCTTCTTGGCAATATCACAGCGTTGTCAGATTTCAAAAAGGCTTTACAGCGAAAGCACTACATTTGATTGTTTGAGGGTAGTACCTCCAATATTTTCCCATTTAACATAAATTCATAAACCATCACGGTTCACACAAAACACATTTCACAGCGAAAACAAATCTCTTACCTTTTGAAGAACTAATGCTGAGGGCTTCCTAAGTTTCCAACGAAGACAACCCATGGTTCTTTTGTTAGAAAAGGTCACTTATTATATCCATAAATCTCCGTTTGGTTGGTGCGTTATGTTCAGAAAATCTTAATGAGGTGACTACCTCATGAAGCTGGTTGAGAGAATGCCAAGAGTGTGCAAAGCTGTCATCAAGGCAAGGGGTGGCTACTTTGAAGAATCTCAAATAAAAAAAATATATTTTGAAACACTTTACTCAAAACAAAACACTTTACTACATGATTTCGTAGTTTTGATGTCTTCACTGTTATTATACAGTGTATGAAATAGTAAAAAATAAAGCATAACACTTGAATGAGTAGATGTGCTCTAACTTTTGACTGGTACTGTATATCTCACAATAATATTTTACATGTCACTAGGAGCACAACATTGAATCCACATCGAAAGTATCTATACAGTTTATAGGAAATGGTGAGTTTTGACCCAAAATGCATATTGTTTTCCCCACCTTCCTCTTACAGCCACTTAGGTGGCAAGATTCCTATGTCATACAGAATACTGTTCAAAGTAAGGCACTATGTAGGGAATAGAGTGCTATTTGGGATTTTTGGTTTATTTTTGTACCTTTTTATTTAACTAGGCAGGTCAGTTAAGAACAAATTCTTATTTTCAATGACGGCCTAGGAACAGTATGTTTACTGCCTTGTTCAGGGGCAGAACAACAGATTTTTTACCTTGTCAGCTCGGGGATTTGATCTTGCAACCTTTCGGTTTCTAGTCCAATGCTCTAACCACTAGGCTTCCTGCCGCCCCATTAGTTGCATTAGTTTCAGTTTTCACTGCCTCTTTTTGTTAAGGAAATGAGACAAGACGAATGGGAGAGTGATAATTGTACTTCTGAAAAAACGTTATGCTCTTTTAAGAGCCTGCCGATGCTTTCAAAGCTAAATTATATTACTGCGATCTAAAAGCACAGTTTGTGAGACTGTCTCGGACAGATTAGAATTGGATCCCCGGGATACAGGTATGTAAATCAAAATGCTAAATGTTAGCTCTCTGGGGAACCTGCAGTCAAATCATGTTATTGTGTGTGTCCACTGTTCAAAGCAAATTAAACAACAGTCACATCAGTGGATAATTGGATCGTCATCCATCGTAAAGCTCAATATACTTACATTACTGACACAATTTTTTTTGTTTTGGCTCTATAATCAAATTAAATTTTATTTGTCACATACACATGGTTAGCAGATGTGAATGCGAGTGTAGCGAAATGCTTGTGCTTCTAGTTCTGACCATGCAGTAGTATCTAACAAATTCACAACAACTACCTTATACATACAAGAGTAAAGGTATAAATATTTGGATGAGCGATGGCTGACCGGCATAGGCAAGATGCAGTAGATGGTATGAAGTACAGTATATACATATGAGATGAGTAATGTAGGACATGTAAACATTATATAAATGGCATCGTTTGGCATCGTTGGCTAGTGATACATTTATTTCAACCAATTTATAATTATTAAAGTGGCTAGAGATTTGAGTCGATGGCCGAACGGCATAGGCAAGATTCAATAGATGGTATGGAGTACAGTATATACATATGAGATGAGTATGTCGGATATGTACACATTATATACAAAATTGTTTTTAAAGTGGCTAGTGATACATTTGTTACATCCAATTCCTATTTTTAAAGTGGCTAGAGATTTAAGTCAGTATGTTGGCAGCAGCCACTCAATGTTAGTGATGGCTGTTTTACAGTGATGGCCTTGAGATAGAAGCTGTTTTTCAGTCCCAGCTTTGATGCACCTGTACTGACCTCGCCTTCTGGATGATAGCGGGGTGAACAGGCAGTGGCTCGGGTGGTTGTTGTCCTTGATGATCTTTTTGGCCTTCCTGTTACATCGGGTGGTGTAGGTGTCCTGAAGGGCAGGTAGTTTACCCCCGGTGATGCGTTGTGCAGTCCTCATTACCCTCTGGGGAGCCTTACAGTTGTGGGCGGAGCAGTTGCCGTACCAGGCGGTGATACAGCCCGACAGGATGCTCTCGATTGTGCATCTGTAAAAGTTTGAGTGATTTTGGTGACAAGCCGAATTTCTTCAGCCTCCTGAGGTTGAAGAGGCGCTGTTGCGCCTTCTTCACCACGCTGTCTGTGTGGGTGGACCAATTCAGTTTGTCCGTGATGTGTACACCGAGGAACTTAAAACTTTCCACCCTCTCCACTACTGCCCCCTCGATGTGGATAGGGTGCTCCTCTCCTGTTTCCTGAAGTCCACGATCATCTCCTTTGTTTTGCTGACATTGAGTGAGAGGTTATTTTCCTGACACCACACTCCGAGGGCCCTCACCTCCTCTCTGTAGGTCGTCTCGTCGTTGTTGGTAATCAAGCCTACCACTGTAGTGTCGTCAGCAAACTTGATGATTGAGTTGGATGCGTGCTTGGCCACGCAGTCATGGGTAAACAGGGAGTACAGGAGAGGGCTGAGAACGCACCCTTGTGGGGCCCCAGTGTTGAGGATCAGCGGGGTGGAGATGTTTCCTACCCTCACCACCTGGGGCCAGCCCGTCAGGACGTCCAGAACCCAGTTGCACAGGGCTGGGTCGAGACCTAGGGTCTCGAGTTTAATGACGATCTTGGAGGGAACTATGGTGTTAAATGCTGAACTGTAGTCGAGGAACAGCATTTTTACATAAGTATTTCTCTGGTCCAGATGGGTTATGGCAGTATACAGTGTGATTGCGATTGCGTCGTCTGTGGACCTGTTGGGACGGTAAGCAAATTGGAGTGGGTCCAGGGTGTCTGGCAGGATGGAGGTGATATGATCCTTGACTAGTCTCTCAAAGCACTTTATTATGACGGAAGTGAGTGCTACGGGGCGATAGTCATTTAGCTCAGTTACCTTAGCTTTCTTGGGAACAGGAACAATGGTGTCCCTCTTGAAGCATGTGGGAACAGCAGATGGGGACTGATTTAAATATGTCCGTAAACACACCAGCCAGCTGGTCTGCGCATGCTCTGAGGACACGGCCAGGGATGCCATCTGGGCCAGCAGCCTTGCGAGGGTTAACACATTTAAATGTTTTCCTCACGTTGGCTGCGGTGAAGGAGATCCTGCAGGTTTTGATAGCGGGCCATGTCGGTGGCACTGTATTGTCCTCAAAGCGAGCAAAGAAGTTGTTTAGTTTGTCTGGGAGCAGGACATTGTGGTCCGCGACGGGGTCTGTAGTCTGTGATTGACTGTAGACCCTGCCACATTCCTCTCGTGTCTGAGACGTTGAATTGTGACTACTTTGTCTCTATATTGACGCTTAGCTTGTTTGATTGCCTTGCGGAGGGAATAGCTACACTGTTTGTATTCAGTCATGTTTCCGGTAGCCTTACCCTGGTTAAAAGCAGTGGTTCGCGCTTTCAGTTTTGCGCGAATGCTGCCATCAATTCACGGTTTCTGGTTGGGGAAGGTTTTAATAGTTGCTATGGGTACAACATCACCAATGCAGTTGCTAATAAAGTCGCTCACCGACTCAGCGTCTACATCAATGTTGTTGTCCGACGCTATGTGGAACATATCCCAGTCCACGTGCTCGAAGCAATCTTGCAGCGTGGAATCAGATTGGTCGGACCAGCGTTGAACAGACCTGAGAACGGGCGTTTCCTGTTTTAGTTTCTGTTTGTAGGCTGGGAGCAACAAAATGGAGTCATGGTCAGACTTGCCGAAATGAGGGCGGAGAATGGCCTTGTATGCATCACGGAAGTTAGAATAACAATTATCAAGGATTTTACCAGCCCGGGTGGCACATTCGATATGCTGATAAAATTTTGTTAGCCTTATTAAAATCCCCAGCCACAATAAATGCAGCCTCAGGATATGTGGTTTCCAATAAATTTATTTCAGTGCCATCGATGTGTCAGCTTGAGGGGGGGATGTACACGGCTGTGATTTTCTGTATGTTGTTATGATCACACCACGTCTCGTTAATCATAAGGCATACACCCCTGCCTTTCTTCTTACCAGATAATGTTTGTTTCTGTCGGCGTGATGCGTGGAGAAACCAGGTGGCTGTACCGACTCTGATAACGTGTCCTTAGTGAGCCTTGTTTCCGTGAAGCAAAGAACGTTGCCGTCTCAGATGTCTCTCTGGAAGGCAACCCTTGCTATGATTGAGTCCACTTTGTTGTCCAGAGACTGGACATTGGCAAACTGAATACTCGGGAGAGGTGCACAATGCACCCATCTACGTAGCTTCACCAGGAGACCGCCGCGTTTCCCCCTTCTCCTGCGCCGCCGTAGTTTTTGAGTCGCCGGCTGGGATCCGGTCTATTGTCCTAGTTTGTGGACCAAACAGAGAATCTGCTTCGGAAAAGTCGTATTCCTGGTCGTAATGTTGGTAAGTTGACGTTGCTCTTATATCCAATAGTTCCTCCCGGTTGTATGTAATAAAACGTAATATTTCCCGGGGTAACAATGTAAGAAGTAATACACAAAAAAACTATATACTGCATAGTTTCCTGAGAACGTGAAGCGAGGCAGCCATCTCTGTCGGCGCCCGGAAGGGTTATTCTCCAGCACTCCACAACCATTGTTGACAGGTGTATAACATCAAGCACACAGCCATGCAATCCCCATAGACAAACATTGGCAGTAGAATGGCCTTACTGAAGAGCTCAGTGACTTTCAATGTGGCACTGTTATAGGATTACATCTTTCCAACAAGTTAGTTATTCGAATTTCTGCCCTGCTAGAGCTGCCCTGGTCAACTATATGTGCTATTATTGTGAAGTGGAAACGTCTAGGACCAACAACTGCTCAGCCGCAAAGTGGTAGGCCACACAAGCTCACAGAACGGGACTACCAATTGCTGAATCGGCTGTCCTCGGTTGCAACACTAACTACGAGTTCCAAACAGTTACAAGCTACTTTTGTAGCAAAGTGTCTTATGAAACACATTCCAGACACTGGCTCTTGCTATCTTGCCATAAATGTATATCAGCTAGATATGATAGCTATGCTAGCTATTTGCTGTCATCTTGGCTAAGCTTTAGCCTACACAGCTTTAGCCTACACTTGGAACTGGATTAGCTGACCATATTGAGATGGCAAGTCAGTCAGGAGGGGAGAAGTCCTTAACTTAATGTCATTCCCTCCATAGCAATGCTATCTTTGCCTAACAAGCTGTACTCACTGCTGCACTTGTTTGTTGTGATTGAGGCCCAATAACTGAACGGGCCCGTGTCCTAGGAGGTTGGGGGGACCCCCAGATAGCATATAATAGCAAAATGTGTAGAATTTCAGGAAATTAGCTTTAAAACTGCAAAATGTTCCCTCCGACATATAGCAAAATGTGAAAAAAAGCATGAGATGAGCTATAAAATGGCCGATTTATTTTCTCTACCCCATGGCAAAAAGTGTAGTATTGCAGTAAATTAGCTTATTTTACCAGATTCCATTCTTCAGCCAGTAGAGGTCTAATATTTAATCACTCACAATTTCTGCCTACTATATGAATGAGGTAAAATCTACTTCAATTCATAGTGTCAGAATGTACTGCTGTATTAAAGCAATTCAGAAGTAACTTGTTGACATGTTCTGTTGCAGATTCAAAGCCAGAAACTTAATGCAGAATGTATCCATAATCATGAATAAGCATATTTATTTGACAAGAATGCACCTAGTCACCCATCAATCACGTCAAACACATTAACTCCAACAATTGCATAAATTTTTTAAAGAATTGAAAATAGTAAATAATGCCTACATATGCCTTTTATACATAACACCTGACTTGAAGTAAAGATTAAATAATTTATTCATCAATGCCACAAACCTGGGACATTGAAAAACAACCATAATTACTATGTGAGAGCGCACAGATTTTTCTGCTTTTCCATTATACGAATTGGACCAGCACAATGACACAATGTAAAACAGCATATTGTGATTTTTGGTGGGTGAGTTACAAAGGAGTGACCCAGACATAAAAGGACTGTTTTCACAAAATGTAATCCTTAGAAGAAAGTCCTTTTGGAGGAAGGATTGTTGACGTATACTGAACAAAAAGCCCTAATATATGGATTTCACATGACTGGGAATAAAGATATGCATATGTTGGTCACAGATACCATTTAAAAAGTAGCGGTGTGGATCAGAAAACCAGTCAACATTTGGTGTGACCACCATTTTCCTCATGCAGCGCGGCACTTCTCCTTCGTATAGAGTTGATCAGGCTCTTGATTGTAGCTTGTGGAATGTTGTCCCACTCCTCTTCAAAGGCTGTGTGAAGTTGCTGGATATTGGTTGGAACTGGAACATACTGTCGTACACGTCGATCTAGAGCATACCAAACATGCTCAATGGGTGACATGTATGGTGAGTATGCAAGCCATGGAAGAACTGGGACATTTTCAGCTTCCGGGAATCATTTACAGATCCTTGGGACATGGGGCCGTGCATTATTATGCTGAAACATGAGGTGATGGCGGCAGATGAATGGCACGACAATGGGCCTCAGTATCTCATCACGGTATCTCTGTGCATTCAAATTGCTATCGATAAAAATGGAATTGTGTTTGTTGTCCGTAGCTTACGCCTGTCCATACCATAACCCACCGCCACCATGGGGCACTCTGTTCATAACGTTGACATCAGCAAACCGCTTGCCCACACAGCGCCATACACGTGGTCTGCAGTTGAGTCTTTCTCTAAAATGACGTTGGAGGCAGCTCATGGTAGAGAAATTAACATTCAATTATCTTGCAACAGCTCTGCTGGATATTCCTGCAGTCAGCATGCCAATTGCACTCTCCCTCAACTTGAGGCGTCTGTGGCATTGTGTTGTGTGACAATTGCACATTTTAGAGTGGCCTTTTAATGTCCCCAGCACAAGGTGCACCAGTGTAATAATCATGCTGTTTAATCAGCTTATTGATATGCCACACTTGTCAGGTGGATGGATTGTCTTGATAAAGGAGATATGCTCACTTGCTTTTGTGCACAAAATCTGAGAGAAATAACCTTTTTTTTTTTTTTTTTTGTTCAGCTCAATGAACATGGGACCAACACTTTACATGTTGCATTTTTATATTTTTTTTCAGTGTATATTTGACATTTTGTTTCTAAAAGTTGGCATATTTATTACATTTTGGCCTTACCCAGCACTTTTTTAAGACTCCATTGTGTTTCATCTGTAGGTGCTGCAAAGCAAACATTGGTGTCATACGTAGCTTTGTCGCTTGCTCTATAATATGAGTAGTATTTTGGTTTCAACAACTTTTTTTGTACATTTAATTTATGAATATAAAAAATAAACATGAATATTGAATAATATTTGTAAAACTAGTAGAGATCCCACTCTGAAACTTTGATATGCCCATGAAGTATATTATATTCAACAATGTATTGAAAAATTTGCCAAATCAAAAACGTCATTACATTTTTTTTAGGCCATATACAGGCGAATATATTCATAAAAGTTACCATGTCTGAGAGAGATTTACATGGTCCTCAAAATGTTATGCTGGGGTAACCCTACACGTTCTAAAATCCCAAATGTGAAAAGTGTATGGTGAAAAAATTATTGGAACCATTTCCGTGGTTGACCGATAAGTTTTATGGGTATTACTGTATGACTCACACTGTGGTACTCTATACTACTGATTTATTTTCAGCTCTATAGCTTGAATAATAAAAGGTGATTGATTGTTGCCTTCTTCTTTTCCCTACTACAGGATCCAGTGGAGTCCAATGGAAGGATACGGGGCTACAGCATCAGGATCCAAGATGGAAACTGGGAGACGGTGGCGGTCAATGACTCTGACCTGGATTCTAGGTCGCAAGAGAGGAAAATTATCCCCCTTTACCAGATTCCCTGGTCTGACAAGAGAAGAGGCCTCATTGAATTGAAGGCCTGGAATTCTGTTGGCGAGTCTCCCCAAGCGTCTTTGGTCATCCCAAAATTGACACAAGGTATGTTGACCTTGTCAGCTATACACTATGATGTTACACATACTTCCTTTTCAATCTTACCAATGATAATGAACAATGTTGGGTAATAATATACTGAACAAAAATATAAATGCAACATGCAACAATTTCAAAGATTACAGTTACAGTTCATATAAGGAAATCAGTCAATTGAAATAAATGTATTAGGCCCTAATCTATGTATTTCACATGACTGGGAATACAGATATGCATCTGTTGGTATGGGCATGGATAAAAAAAAAACTGTCAGTATCTGGTGTGACCACCATTTGCCTCATGCAGCGCAACACATCTCCTTTGCATAGATTTGATCAGGCTGTTGATTGTGGACTGTGGAATGTCCAATTGCTGTGCGATGTTGCTGGATAATGGCGGGAACTGGAACACGCTGTCGTACACGTCGATCCAGAGCATCCCAAACATGCTCAATGGGTGACATGTCTGAGTGTGGAAGAATTGGGACATTTTTAGCTTCCAGGAATTGTGTACAGATCCTTGTGACATTCGAGGGCCGTGCATTATTAAAAACTTTATTTAATGACTTTATTTATCCAGGTAGGCCAGTTGAGAACAAGTTCTCATTTACAACTGCGACCTGGCCAAGATGGAGCAAAGTAGTGCGACACAAACAACACAGAGGTACACATGGGATAAACAAACGTACAGTCAATAACACTAATGCTCCTTTGCACCCCAGTAACTCTACTTGCACATTCATCTTCTGCACATCTCACTCCAGTGTTAATGCTAAATTGTAATTATTTCGCCCCTATGGCCTATTTATTGCCTTACCTCCCTAATATTACTACATTTGCACACACTGTATTTCGCCATAGAGGCGAAATAATTACAATTTAGCAATTAAACACTGGAGTGATAGATGTGCAGAAGATGAATGTGCAAGTATAGATACTGGGGTGCAAAGTAGCAAAAGAATGTATAACAGTATGGGGATGAGGTAGTTGGGTGGGCTATTTGCAGATGGGCTATGTACAGGTGCAATGATCGGTAAGCTGCTCTGAAGCTGCTTAAAGTTAGTGAGGGAGATATAAATCTCCAGCTTCAGTGATTTTTGCAATTAGTTCCAGTCATTGGCAGCGGAGGACTGGAAGGAAAGGCGGCCAATTTAGGAGTTGGCTTTGGGGGTGACCAGTGAAATCTACCTGCTGGAGCGCGTGCTACGGGTGGGTGCTGCTATGGTGACCAGTGAGCTGAGATAAGGTGGGGTTTTACCTAGCAAAGACTTATAGATGACCTGGAGCCAGTGGGTTTGGCAACGAATATGAAGCGAGGGCCAGCCAACTAGAGCACAGGTTGCAGTGGTGGGTAGTATATGGGGCTTTGGTGACAAAACGGATGGAACTGTGATAGATTGCATCCAATTTGCTGAGTAGAGTGTTGGAGGCTATTTTGTAAATGCCGAAGTCAAGGACCGGTAGGATAGTCAATTTTATGAGGGTATGTTTGGCAACATGAGTGAAGGATGCTTTGTTGCAAAATAGGATGCAGATTCTAGATTTAATGCTGAAACATGAGGTGATGGCGGCGGATGAATGGCACGACAATGGGCCTCAGGATCTCGTCACGTTATATCTGTGCATCAAATTGCTATCGGTAAAATGCGATTGTGTTCGTTGTCCATAGCTTGTACCTGCCCATCCCATGTCTGCCCATGGGCTCTCGAGTGGCGCAGCAGTCTAAGGCACTGCATCTCAGTGCAAGAGGCGACACTACAGTCATCCTGGATTCGAACCAGGGAATCACATCCGACCGTGATTGGGTGTCCCGTAGGGCAGCGCACAATTGACCCGTCATCTTCCGGGTTTGGCTGGATTTGTTCTTAACTTCTTTGGGAGCAGCGCACAAGGTGACCATTTTGGAGAGCATGGCGTGCCCAAAGTAAAATGCCTCCCATTCAGGCCCAGAAAATAGGATATGCACATTTAGTACCATTGGATAGGTAACACTCTGCATTTTCTAAAAGTGTTAACATTTTGTCTGTGAGTAAAACAGAACAGATATGGCAGGCGAAACCCCGAGGAATTTCTGTCCTGGAAAAAGTGGTTTTGACACATTGCCTCATTTAGAGCCCCTCCCTTATTAAAATGCCCTTATAAGGGCATATGAATGCAGTACCTATCGCTTCCTCTAGATGTCAACAGTCTCGAGAAAGTGTTCTGATTCTTTTTAGATGCTTTTAGAGCAGAGAGGAAGAGGAATAAGGAACTGTCCACGCAGACGTCCTTACAAGTAAATGCGCGTTCACGGCTTGCGCGTTCTTTGTTTTTTTACTTTCTTATCGCCCAGTTTATATTCCGGTTGAAATATTATTATACAACATGTACATTAAAGTGTTCCTAAGGATACATTATCAATTATGTTTGATTGTTCTTGGACAAGTTTATAGGTATAAGTTGAACGAGTTCTCTTCACGTTTCAATGGAGGAGTCGACACTGTTTTTTCTGATTATAACGAGCCAACCAAACTGAGATTTATGGATATAATACATTACTTTTTCTAACAAAAGAACCATGGATTGTCTTCGTTGGACACTTGGGAAGCCCTCAGCAGAAGTTCTTCAGAAGGTAATTGATTTGTTTTCGCTGTGAAATGTGTTTTCTGTGATCCGTGGAGGCTTATGAAATTATGGTAATGGCAAAAATATGTTAGGCGCTACCCTCAAACAATCAAATGTTGTGCTTTCGCCGTAAAGCCTTTTTGAAATCTGACAACGCTGTGATACTGCCAAGAAGCAGAGCTTTTGATGACTATGAAGCACTTGTATTTTGATGCATGTTTAATAATTCAACTTTGGGATTTTGAATTTGGCGCCTTGGATTTCACCTGGTAGTGTCTAGCGCCCCACCGCTCCCTAAGAAGTTAACTGACTTCCCTGGTTAAATAAATAAAATAAAAATAACCCTACTGGATTATCTTGGCAAAGGAAAAATGCTCACTAACAGGGATGTAAACAAATTTGTGCACAACATTTGAGAGAAGTAAGCTTTATATATGTATATGGAACATTTCTAGGATCTTTTATTTCAGCTCATGAAACATGGGATCAACACTTTACATGTTGCGTTTATAAGTTTGTTCAGTGTATATCGTCGCTCTCTGATGGGCAGTCACTACCATCATGGGACTTTTATTATCTGTTTTATTCTGTGTTTCAGCTTTCAACCCACATAATGCATAGTGCATTTTTAATGTTGAAAAAAAAGTATAGAATTGAAAATCGTGGTGATTTTAAAAAAATTATCTAACTGAAACCAAACCGACCTCAAAAAGCACTAATCACTCAGCACTAGTACAGTATGAAGATAAGCAGAAACTGCTTCTCCAATAGAAATCCCCAATCACGCTTGTAGGCTATTTCATGGAGACGTTAGCTAGCTATCCTCATGCACAGAAACAAGTCATCAAGTCTAACGGTTATGTTGCGCCGAACTGCACATGTAAAGGCCAAATCAAAGGCACTTTAAATCAAATTGTATTTGTCACATACACATGGTTAGCAGATGTGAGTGTAGCGAAATGCTTGTGCTTCTAGTTCCAACCATGCAGTAGTATCTAACAAGTAATCTAACAATTTCACAACAACTACCTTATACAGACAAGTGTAAAGGAATGAATACGAGTATGTACATATAAATATATGGATGAGCGATGTCCGAACGGCATAGGCAAGATGCAGTAGATGGTATAGAGTACAGTATATACATATGAGATGAGTAATGTAGGATATGTAAACATTATATAAAGTGGCATCGTATAAAGTGGCTAGTGATACATTTATTACATCAAATGTTTTATTATTAAAGTGGCTAGAGATCTGAGTCGATGGCCGAACGGCATAGGCAAGATGCAGTAGATGGTATAGAGGACAGTGTATATACATATGAGATGAGTAATGTCGGATATGTAAACATTATATAAAGCATTGAAAAGCACTTCTTTGATATATAAAATTGTTTTTGATCAATATGAAAATGTGTCAGCTTGTCACTTTCACAAGGTTGTAGTAATGACAGTTTTGGCTACTTAAAACATTGTCTCGAATATCAAATCAAACTTTATTTGTCACATACACCGAATACAACAGGTGTAGACGTTACCGTGAAATGCTTACTTACAATGCCCTTAACCAACAATGCAGTTCAAAAAAAGTTAAAGAAAATATTTACCAAATAAACTAAAGTAAAAAATTATATAAATTAACGCAATAAAATAACAATAACGATAATATATACAGAGGGTACCGGTACCGAGTCAATGTGCGGGATCTAGGTTTTCCATTTAGATTTAAAGAAAATGTACAACTAAAGGACAAATTTTTTACTTCTCCCATTGACTTGCCAAACTCCAAACCCTGGTCTTATCTGCCGTGTCTGCTTCACAAGCATTCCCAGAAATCTTGCAATTGTGCGCTTCTTGGGTTTAGGAACTGTGATATTATATTCATCTTGTGCAATCTAGCTAGCTTGGTTTAGCTCTGTTCATATATTTATACGAATGTCTGTCAGGAGAGACTACAGTATATTGATGTAAATGGTTCACTAATGTCATGTGTTCTGCTTATTTGTGTTCTTAAAGCGATGTAGTTTGACTTTGTGATGCTCATGTCATGGTGTTACGTTGTATTTGTGTGTGCTGTGTATTTCAGAGCCCCCTTCGGTGGAATCGCTCAGCTGGTTTACCCAGGAGGGGAGGCTGTGGGTGAAATGGCAGCCCCCCAATGTGATGGCCACGGAGGTGACGGAGTACGTACTGGAGTGTGTGTCTGTCAGCGATGGCGCTATGGACTGGCAGAGAGAACATAGGCACACTAGGACGGCAGCCATTAAAGGTAAGAAGGAGACACACATGTCATGTTTTTACTGAGTATTGTCTTGTAGTTTGGCTGTAAACTCTTTGGTTGTCTTTCTGCTCTTTTTGATGTCTTACAGTGGGGGAAAAAAGTATTTAGTCAGCCACCAATTGTGCAAGTTCTCTCACTTAAAAAGATGAGAGAGGCCTGTAATTTGCATCATAGGTACACTTCAACTATGACAGACAAAATGAAGAAAAAAAATCCAGAAAATCACATTGTAGGATTTTTTATGAATTTATTTGCAAATTATGGTGGAAAATAAGTATTTGGTCAATAACAAAGTTTATCTCAATACTTTGTTATATACCCTTTGTTGGCAATGACAGAGGTCAAATGTTTTCTGTAAGTCTTCACAAGGTTTTCACACTGTTGCTGGTATTTTGGCCCATTCCTCCATGCAGATCTTCTCTAGAGCAGTGATGTTTTGGGGCTGTCGCTGGGCAACACGGACTTTCAACTCCTCCAAAGATTTTCTATGGGGTTGAGATCTGGAGACTGGCTAGGCCACTCCAGGACCTTGAAATGCTTCTTCTGAAGCCACTCCTTCGTTGCCCGGGCGGTGTGTTTGGGATCATTGTCATGCTGAAAGACCCAGCCACGTTTCATCTTCAATGCCCTTGCTGATGGAAGAAGGTTTTCACTCAGAATCTCACGATACATGGCCCCATTCATTCTTTCCTTTACACGGATCAGTCGTCCTGGTCCCTTTGCAGAAAAACAGCCCCCAAAGCATGATGTTTCCACCCCCATGCTTCACAGTAGGTATGGTGTTCTTTGGATGCAACTCAGCATTCTTTGTCCTCCAAACACGACGAGTTGAGTTTTTACCAAAAAGTTCTATTTTGGTTTCATCTGACATTCTCCCAATCCTCATCTGGATCATCCAAATGCTCTCTAGCAAACTTTAGACGGGCCTGAACATGTACTGGCTTAAGCAGGTGGACACGTCTGGCACTGCAGGATTTGAGTCCCTGGCGGCGTAGTGTGTTACTGATGGTAGGCTTTGTTACTTTGGTCCCAGCTCTCTGCAGGTCATTCACTAGGTCCCCCCGTGTGTTTCTGGGATTTTTGCTCACCGTTCTTGTGATCATTTTGACCCCACGGGGTGAGATCTTGCGTGGAGCCCCAGATCGAGGAAGATTATCAGTGGTCTTGTATGTCTTCCATTTCCTAATAATTGCTCCCACAGTTGATTTCTTCAAACCAAGCTGCTTACCTATTGCAGATTCAGTCTTCCCAACCTGGTGCAGGTCTACAATTTTGTTTCTGGTGTCCTTTGACAGCTCTTTGGTCTTGGCCATAGTGGAGTTTGGAGTGTGACTGTTTGAGGTTGTGGACAGGTGTCTTTTATACTGATAACAAGTTCAAACAGGTGCCATTAATACAGGTAACGAGTGGAGGACAGAGGAGCCTCTTAAAGAAGAAGTTACAGGTCCGTGAGAGCCAGAGAGCCAGAAGAGAGCCGTGAGAGCCAGAAATCTTGCTTGTTTGTATGTGACCAAATACTTATTTTCCACCATAATTTGCAAATAAATTCATAAAAAATCCTACAATGTGATTTTCTGGATTTCTTTTCCTCATTTTGTCTGTCATAGTTGAAGTGTACCTATGATGAAAATTACAGGCCTCTCTCATCTTTTTAAGTGAGAGAACTTGCACAATTGGTGGCTGACTAAATACTTTTTTTCCCCACTGTATGTTGACTAGGGATGAGTTTAATTAAAATACAATGTAAGTGACACCCATCAACTGATTTGATTCTGGAAAAACTTGTGTGGAACTCATCCCTAATGTTGACTGTATTGGTAAACGGGTCACAGGGATCAAATACATCCAAACGTTATTGTACTCTCTTATGTCTAATTTTCCCAATCAAGGTAACCTTCAGAAGTTCAATCGCTACAATATATCTGTGTATCCCATGTACTCTGGGTGGACTGGGAAGCCATTGACCATAGCAGCCTTTCTGGAACAAGGAGGTAAGAAATAGTGTACTAGTCACTAAACTACTGTAAAGTATACACAATATTTTCTGTGTAATATACCTATAGTGGCGGTTTCCCGGACACAGCTTAAGACTATTCCTCGACCTAAAAACATGCTCAATAGACAATCTACACTGAAATAGCTTTTTATTCCAGGACTAGGCTTAATCTGTGTCTGTGAAACCACCCAATGAAGTTCAGACATTGGTTTATCAAAATCATGATATTTGCTACAGTAGCTGGTAAAGAAATAATGTTAATAACATATTTTTTCACCACCTGTTCTGGTTGATGAAGCTCCATTGGAGGGTCCCTCTGTGAAAGTGAGGCGGACAGGGAAAAATGACGCTGAGCTGGAGTGGATGGAGATTCCACTGGACAAACAGCGAGGCTTCATCACCAACTACACAATCTTCTTCATTACAGGGGGCAAGGAACATTGTAAGGAACCACACCTTGTAGACATTACTACTCAATCATACCTCTTTATGGATGTGTTGCTTTGGCTATAGTTGGACCTTTACTGGTATTTGAACATTTTAGTAAGTATTTGTAAGTACTGGTATTTATGAGCGGAGTACCTTTATGTACTGATATTTGTAAGTATGTTGGTTTTTGTCCAACCTAAGCATTTACAGCTGCAAAAAAAGAATAGATTTGCACTAATTTCTTTGTTTTTTTCAGCAATAGTTGTCTCTACCGACACCTACTCTTACACTGTGAAGCGCATGGCCAGCAACAGCAAGTATGTGGTGCGGGTCATGGCATCTACAGTACAAGGCTCTACAAACAGCTCGGACCTGTCATTCAATACTCTGATGTATAGTGAGTGAAGCATTGTTAACTGGACACTTCATGATCTAAGGTATACAGTGCATTCTGAAAGTATTCAGACCCCTTGAATTTTTTCCACATTTTGTTACATTAGACTTATTCTAAAATTGATTACATTTATTTTTTCCCTCATCAATCTACACACATCCCCATAATGACATAGCAAAAACAGAAATTTGTGCAAGTTTATTACAAATAAAACCTATTACATTTACATAAGTATTCAGACCCTTTACTCAGTACTTTATTGAAGCACCTTTGGCAGTAATTACAACCTCAAGTGTTCTTGGGTATGATGTACAAGCTTGGCACGCCTGTATTTGGGGAGTTTCTTCCATTATTTTCTGCAGATCCTCTTAAGCTCTGTCGTGTTGGATGGGGAGCGTCGATGCACAGCTATTTTCAGGTCTCCAGAGATGTTAGATTGCGTTAAAATCCAGGATCTGGCTGGGTCACTCAAGGACATTCAGAGACTTGTTCCGAAGCCACTCCTGTGTTTTGGCTGTGTGCTTAGGGACGTTGTCATGTTGGAAGGTGATCCTTCGCCCCAGTCTGAGGTCCTGAGTGCTCTGGAGCAGGTTTTCATCAAGGATCTCTCTGTACTTTGCTCCGTTCATCTTTCCCTCGATCCTGCCTAGTCTCCCTGCCTCTGGAAAAACATCCCCACAGCATGATGCTGCCACCACCATGCTTCACCGTAGGGATGGTGCCAGGTTTCCTCCTGACGTGACACTTGGCATTCAGGCCAAAGAGTTAAATCTTGGTTTCTCATGGTCTGAGAGTCTTTAGGTGCCTTTTTGTCAAATTCCAAGTGGGCTACCTTTTACTGAGGACCTGTGCCTCGACACAATCCTGTCTCAGAGCTCTATGGACAATTCCTTTGACCTCATGACTTGGTTTTTGCTCTGACATGCACTGTCAACTGTGGGACCTTATATAGACAGGTTTTTTTATTTTGTATTATTTTTTTATTTCACCTTTATTTAACTTCACAAGCTCCAGCAGCAAAGGTGACTGTTTTGGAGAGCCTGGCGTGCCCAAAGTAAAATGCCTCCCATTTAGGCCCAGAAAATGGGATATGCATATATTTAGTACCATTGGATAGGAAACACTCTGAATTTTCCAAAACTGTTAACCATTTGTCTGTGGGTCAATCAGAACGCATTTGGCAGGCAAAACCCTGAGGAATCTCTGTCCTGAAAAAAAGTCATTTTGACACATTGCTCATTTTTGAGCCCCTCCCTATCCAAAATGACCATATATAGGCATGTTAACGCAGTGCACGTCGCTTCCTTATGATGTCATCAACCACGAGACGGTGTTTTACTCCATCTTGGGGAATTTCGGCCATTGATAAACAGCTTGGGAACGAGACCACGTTATGAAAACTCTTCAGAGTGCGGCGTGCATGAGCACGCGCTGTGCCTTATTTATCGCTTTTAGCGTTCAGTTTATATTCCGGCTGATTTATAATTGTACATATACGTAAAAAGGGTTCCTAAGGATACATTTAAAACTATGTTTGATTGTTTTTGGACAAGTTTATAGGTAACATTTGAACGAGTTGGCGCCGGCGTTTCAAAAGAGTAATGGAGGCTGTCGCTTTTGCATGAACCAAATGGAGGATTTATGGATAAAAGACGCGTTACTTTTTCTAACAAAAGAACCATGGATTGTCTTCAGTGGACACTTAAGAAGACCTCAGCAGAAGTTCTTCAACAGGTAATTACTTTGTTTTCGCTGTGAAATGTGTTATGTGTGTGCCATGATTGCTAATCGATACATGGCTATTGGAAAATATGTGAGGTGCTACCCTCAAACAAATGAATGTGCTGCTTTCGCCGTAAAGCCTTTTTGAAATCTGACAACGCTGTGATATTGCCTAGAAACAGAGCTTTTGATGAGTATGGAACACTTGTATTACCTGGATGTTTAATAATTCAATTTTCGGATTTTAAATCTGGCGCTACAGGTTTTAGCTGGTAGTGTCGGGATGATCCCGCTAGCGACCCACTGGTATTTGAGTCGTTAACCAGGTAGGCAAGTTGAGAACAAGTTCTCATTTACAACTGCAACCTGGCCAAGATAAAGCAAAGCAGTTCAACACATACAACAACACATAGTTACACATTGGAGTAAACAAACACTCAGTCAATAATACAGTAGGGAAAAAAACAAATCAATATACAATGTGTGCAAATGAGGTAGGATAAGGAACATGAGGCAATAAATAGGCCATGGTGGCAAAGTAACTACAGTATAGCAATTTAACATTGGAATGGTAAATGTGCAGTAGATGAATGTGCAAAGTAGCAAGATAAATAAATGACTATGGTAGGGGATGAGGTAGTTGGTTGGGCTATGTACAGGTGCAGTGATCTGTGAGCTTCTCTGACATCTGGTGCTTAAAACTAGTGAGGGAGATAAGTGTCTCCAGTTTCAACGATTTTTGTAGTTCATTCCAGTCATTGGCAGCAGAGAACTGGAAGGAAAGGCGGCCAAAAGAGGAATTGGCTTTGGGGGTGACAAGTGAGATGTACCTGCTGGAGCGAGGGCTACGGGTGGGTGCTGCTATGGTTACTAGCGAGCTGAGATAAGGCGGGGCTTTACTTAGCAGGGACTTGTAGATGACCTGGAGCATGTAGCGAGGGCCAGCCGACTAGAGCATACAGGTCGCAGTGGTGGGTGGTATAAGGGGCTTTGGTGACAAAGCGGATGGCACTGTGATAGACTGCATCCAGTTTGCTGAGTAGAGTATTGGAAGCTGTTTTGTAGATGACGTCGCCCGAAGTCAAGGATCGGTAGGATAGTCAGTTTTACTAGTGCAAGTTTGGCAGCATGAGTGAAGGAGGCTTTGTTGCGAAATAGAAAGCCAATTCTAGATCTAATTTTGGATTGGAGATGTTTAATGTGAGTCTGGAAGGAGAGTTTACAGTCTAGCCAGACACCTAGGTATTTGTAGTTGTCCACATATTCTAGGTCAGAGCCGTCCAGGGTAGTGATGCAAGTCGGGCGGGGCGGGTGCAGGCAGCGAACGGTTGAAAAGCATGTATTTGGTTTTACTAGCGTTTAAGAGCAGTTGGAGGCCACGGAAGGAGTGTTGTATGGCATTGAAGCTCGTTTGGAGGTTAGTTAACACAGTGTCCAAAGAAGGGCCAGAAGTATACAGAATGGTGTCGTCTGCATAGAGGTGGATCAGAGAATCACCAGCAGCAAGAGCAACATCATTAATGTATACAGAGAAGAGAGTCGGCCCAAGAATTGAACCCTGTGGCACCCCATAGAGACTGCCAGAGTCCCGGACAACAGGCCCTCCGATTTAACACACTGAACTCTGTCGGCAAAGTAGTTGGTGAACCAGGCGAGGCAATCATTAGAGAAACCAAGGCTGTTGAGTCTGCCGATAAGGATGTGGTGATTGACAGAGTCGAAAGCCTTGGCCAGGTCAATGATTACGGCTGCACAGTAATGTCTCTTATCGATGGCGGTTATGATATCGTTTAGTACCTTGAGCGTGGCTGAGGTGCACCCGTGACCAGCTCGGAAACCGGATTGCACAGCGGAGAAGGTACGGTGGGATTCGAAGTGGTTAATGATCTGTTTATTAACTAGGCTTTCAAAGACTTTAGAGAGACAGGGCAGGATTGATATAGGTCTATAGCAATTTGGGTCTAGGGTGTCACCCCCTTTGAAGAGAGTGATGACCGCAGCAGCTTTCCAATCTTTTGGGATCTCGGACGACACCAAAGAGAGGTTGATCAGACTGGTAATAGGAGTTGCAACAATGGCAGCAGATATTTTTAAAAAGAGAGGGTCCATCTTATCTAGTCCAGCTGATTTTTTTACGGGTCCAGATTTTGCAGCTCTTTCAGAACATCTGCTATCTGAAGGTGAAGCTGTGAAGGCTTGGACAAGTAGCTGCGGGGCCGGGCGGAGCTGTTGGCCGGGGTTGGGGTAGCCAGGAGGAAAGCATGGCCAGCCGTAGAGAAATGCTTGTTGAAATTTTCGATTATCGTGGATTTGTTGGTGGTGACCGTGTTACCTAGCCTCAGTGCAGTGGGCAGCTGAGAGGAGGTGATATTGTTCTCCATGGACTTGACAGTGTCCCAAAACTTTTTGGAGTTAGAGCTACAGGATGCAAATTTCTGTTTGAAAAAGCTAGCCTTTGCTTTCCTGACTGATTGCGTGTATTGGTTCCTGACTTCCCTGAACAGTTGCATATCGCGGGGACTATTCGATGCAATAGCAGTCCGCCACAGGATGTGCTTGTGCTGGTCAAGGGCAGTCAGGTCTGGAGTGAACCAAGGGCTGTATCTGTTCTTAGTCCTACATCTTTTGAAAGGGGCATGCTTATTTAAGAAGGAGAGGAAGTTGCTTTTAAAGAACGACCAGGCATCCTCGACTGACGGAATGAGGTCAATATTCTGCCAGGATACCCGGGCCAGGTCGATTAGAAAGGCCTGTTCGCAGAAGTGTTTTAGTGAACGTTTGACAGTGATAAGGGGTGGTCGTTTGACCGTGGGCCCATAGCGGATGCAGGCGATGAGGCAGTGGTCGCTGAGATCCTGATTGAAAACAGCAGAGGTGTATTTGGAGGGCAAGTTGGTCAGGATAATGTCTGAGGGTGCCCATGTTTACAGATTTAGGATTGTACCTGGTGGGTTCCTTGATATTTGTGTGAGATTGAGGGCATCTAGCATAGATTGTAGGACTGCCGGGGTGTTAAGCATATCCCAGTTTAGGTCACCTTACAGAACGAACTCTGAAGATAGATGGGGGGCAATCAATTCACATATGGTGTCCAGGGCACAGCTGGGAGCTGAGGGGGGTCTACAGCAGGCGGCAACAGTGAGAGACTTATTTCTAGAATTAGAAGTTCTGTTTGGGCATAGATCTGGAAAGTATGACAGAAATTTGCAGGCTCTGCAATAGATTGCAACTCCTCGCCCTTTGGCAGTTCTATCTTGGCGGAAAATGTTGTAGTTGGGTATGGAAATCTCAGAATTTTTGGTGGCCTTCCTAAGCCAGGATTCAGACACGGCCAGGACATCAGGGTTGGCGGAGTGTGCTAAAGCAGTGCGTAAAACAAACTTAGGGAGGAGGCTTCTGATGTTAACATGCATGAAACCGAGGCTTTTACGGTTACAGAATTCAACAAAAGAGAGTGCCTGGGGCCTGGGAATAGGTGTGGTGCTGGGGGCTACAGGGCCTGGGTTTACCTCCACATCACCCGAGGAACAGAGGAGAAGCAGGATGAGGGTACGGCTAAAGGCTATCAGAACAGGACGTCTAGTGCGTTGGGAACAGAGAATAAAAGGAGCAGATTTCTGGGCGTGGTAGAATAGATTCAGGGTATAATGTGCAGACGGGTATGGCGGAGAGTGGTTGCTGATAAGAGTGGTTGCATCTCTGGAGGTGCTTGTAATACTGGGTGAAGTCACCGCATGTGTAGGAGGTGGGACAAAGGAGGAATCTGAGGCATGTAGAGTGGGCCTAGGGGCTCCACTGTAAACTAAAACAATGATAACTATCCTAAACAACAGTAAACAGGGCATATTGACACTTGAGAGAGACATAAAGCAAGGCATAAAGCAAACACAGGTGTTGGTTGGGAGAGCTAGCTAGGACAACAACGGTTAAGACCGCAAAGGCTAGTCAGCTAAGACAACAACAGGTAAAACTGGCGATGAATGGGCAGAGGGTTGGTTAGCAACACACAGGGTCTGAGTACGCGGCTGGGGCCGACAGATAAATAAAAATAAACAGAATGGAGTACCGTGATTAATGAACAGTCCTGCAGGCATCAGCTATGTAGCCGAGTGATCATAGGGTCCAGTGAACAATAGATGGGGCAGGGAAGCCGCGAGGTAGTCGTTACTACGCAGGAGAAGTTAAGAGTTAGCAGGCCGGGGTTGGTAGAACCGTCTGCTCCGACGTCCGACGGAGGCCGGTTGCAGGCAGAGCGGATGGCGTAATCTTCGGCAGACCAGTCGAGGTGGTACGACGGGGCGTCGTGTCGAGAGGGATCCGAGCCAGATGGCGAGAGAGGTATTGTTGTTGCTAGCCAGGAGATGCACCTGTCTCGCGGCTAGCTGGAGCTAGCTCCGGGGCAGGGGCGTTAGCCACTAGAGCCACTCGGTCACTTAGTGGCAGCTAGCTAGCTGTGGAGGTCAGGTGTAGTGGTCCAGGGTTTACGGGAGGGATCCGGCGTTGTGGTGGAGAAACAGTCCGATGGTGGTAGGCTGGCAAGTATTATCCGGGCTAAAAAAGGCTGGTGTCTGTGCAGTAGGTTAAAGGCCGCTAGCGGTGGCTAACAGTGACTGAATAGCTAGTAGCTGGTTAGCTCGCTAGCTCCCAATGGAATTCAGTCTAAAAAAGTCAAAAAGAATAGCGGTTAGGTAACACAATGGGTGAGGCAGGTTACTGGAAGGTATATTTAATATAAAAACGGAAAAGAGAGTGAAAATAAATTTGAAAAATACAAAGTACACGAGGGGACGAACAAAAACACGTCTGCACTGCTACGCCATCTTGGAAATAATCATGTCCAACCAATTGAATTTACCAGATGGACTCCAATCAAATCTCATTGGAAAGGGTCTGAATACTTTTGTAAATAACATTTCTAAAAACCTGTTTTCACTTTGTCATTATGGGGTATTGTGTGTAGATTTATGAGCAAAATAATTATGTAATTCATATTAGAAAAAGGCTGTAACGTAACAAAATGTGGAAAAAGTCAAGGAGTCTGAATACTTTCCGAATGCGCTGTGTGTATACAGTACCAGTCAAACGTTTGGACGCACCCACTCATTCAAGGGATTAACACATGGAATAATGTACACTGCTCAAAAAAATAAAGGGAACACTAAAATAACACATCCTAGATCTGAATGAATGAAATAATCTTATTAAATACTTTTTTTCTTTACATAGTTGAATGTGCTGACAACAAAATCACACAAAAATGATCAATGGAAATCAAATTTATCAACCCATGGAGGTCTGGATTTGGAGTCACACTCAAAATTAAAGTGGAAAACCACACTACAGGCTGATCCAACTTTGATGTAATGTCCTTAAAACAAGTCAAAATGAGGCTCAGTAGTGTGTGTGGCCTCCACGTGCCTGAATGACCTCCCTACAACGCCTGGGCATGCTCCTGATGAGGTGGCGGATGGTCTCCTGAGGGATCTCCTCCCAGACCTGGACTAAAGCATCCGCCAACTCCTGGACAGTCTGTGGTGCAACGTGGCGTTGGTGGATGGAGCGAGAAATGATGTCCCAGATGTGCTCAATTGGATTCAGGTCTGGGGAACGGGCGGGCCAGTCCTTAGCATCAATGCCTTCCTCTTGCAGGAACTGCTGACACACTCCAGCCACATGAGGTCTAGCATTGTCTTGCATTAGGAGGAACCCAGGGCCAACCGCACCAGCATATGGTCTCACAAGGGGTCTGAGGATCTCATCTCGGTACCTAATGGCAGTCAGGCTACCTCTGGCGAGCACATGGAGGGCTGTGCGGCCCCCCCAAAGAAATGCCACCCCACACCATGACTGACCCACCGCCAAACCGGTCATGCTGGAGGATGTTGCAGGCAGCAGAACATTCTCCACGGCGTCTCCAGACTCTGTCACGTCTGTCACGTGCTCAGTGTGAACCTGCTTTCATCTGTGAAAGTGGCGAATTTGCCAATCTTGGTGTTTTCTGGCAAATGCCAAACGTCCTGCACGGTGATGGGCTGTAAGCACAACCCCCACCTGTGGACGTTGGCCCTCATACCACCCTCATGGAGTCTGTTTCTGACCGTTTGAGCAGACACATGGTCATTTTGCAGGGCTCTGGCAGTGCTCCTCCTTGCACAAAGGCGGAGCTAGTGGTCCTGCTGCTGGGTTGTTGCCCTCCTACGGCCTCCTCCACGTCTCCTGATGTACTGGCCTGTCTCCTGGTAGCGCCTCCATGCTCTGGACACTACGCTGACAGACACAGCAAACCTTCTTGCCACAGCTCGCATTGATGTGCCATCCTGGATGAGCTGCACTACCTGAGCCACTTGTGTGGGTTGTAGACTCCGTCTCATGCTACCACTAGAGTGAAAGCACCGCCAGCATTCAAAAGTGACCAAAACATCAGCCAGGAAGCATAGGAACTGAGAAGTGGTCTGTGGTCACCACCTTCAGAACCACTCCTTTATTGGGGGTGTCTTGCTAATTGCCTATAATTTCCACCTGTTGTCTATTCCATTTGCACAACAGCATGTGAAATGTATTGTCAATCAGTGTTGCTTCCTAAGTGGACAGTTTGATTTCACAGAAGTGTGATTGACTTGGAGTTACATTGTGTTGTTTAAGTGTTCACTTTATTTTTTTGAGCAGTGTAGTAACCAAAAAAGTGTTAAACAAATCAAAATATGTTATTTTAGATTCTTCAAAGTAGCCACTCTTTGCCTTGATGACAGCTTTGCACACTCTTGGCATTCTCTCATCCAGCTTCACCTTGAATGCTTTTCCAACGGTCTTTAAGTAGTTCCCACATGCTGAGCACTTGTTGGCTGCTTTTCCTTCACTCTACAGTCCAACTCATCCCAAATCATCTCAATTGGGTTGAGGTCGGGTGATTAAGGAAGCCAGGTCATCTGAAGCAGCACTCCATCACTCTCCTTCTTGGTCAAATAGCAATTACACAGCCTGGAAGTGTGTTGGGTCATTGCTGCAGAATGCTGTGGTAGCCACGCTGATTAATTGTGCCTTGAATTCTAAATAAATCACAGACAGTGTCACCAGCAAAGCACCATCACACCTCCTTCATGCTTCACTGTGAGCCACATGTGGAGATCATCACTTCACCTACTCTGCGTCTCACAAAGACACGGTGGTAGGAATCAAAAATCTCCAATTTGGACTCATCACACCAAAGGACAGATTTCCACTGCTCGTGTTTCTTGCACCAAGCCTCTTCTTCCTAATGGTGTCCTTTAGTAGTGGTTTCTTTGCAGCAATTCAACCATGAAGGCTTGATTCACACAGTCTCCTATGAACAGTTGATGTTGAGATGTGTCTGTTACTTGAACTCTGAAGCGTTTATTTGGGCTGCAATTTCTGAGGCTAGTAATTCTAATGAACTTTTCCTCTGCAGCAGAGGAAACTCTGGATCTTCCTTTCCTGTGGCAGTCCTCATGAGCCAGTTTCATCATAGCGCTTGATGGTTTTTTGCGACTGCAAAAAGTTCTTGAAATGTTCCACAATGACACACCTTAAAGTAGTGATGGACTGTTGTTTCTCTTTGCTTATTTGAGCTGTCCTTGCCATAGTATGGGGCTGTCTTCTGTATACCACCCCTACCTTGTCACAACACAACTGATTGTTTCAGATGCATTAAGAACGAAATAAATTCCACAAATTAACTTTTAAAAAGGCACACCTGTTAATTGAAATACTTTACAGTTGACTACCTCATGAAACTGGTTGAGAGAATGCCAAGAGTGTGCAAAGCTGTCATCAAGGCAAAGTGTGGCTACTTTGAAGAATCTCAAATATAAAATATATTTTGATGTGTTTACAATATTTTTGCTTACTACATGATTCCATATATGTCATTTCATAGTGTTGATGTCTTCACTATTATTCTACAATGTAGAAAATTGTAAAAATAAAGAAAAGCCTTTGAATGAGTAGTTGTGTCCAAACTTTTGACTGGTACTATATATACAGTCATGGCCAAGAGTTTTGAGAATGACACAAATATACATTTCCACAAAGTTTGCTGCTTCAGTGTCTTTAGATATTTTTTAACTTTTTTAAAACCTTTTTACTATGGAATACTGAAGTATAATTACAAGCATTTCATAAGTGTCAGGCTTTTATTGACAATTGCATGAAGTTGATGCAAAGAGTCTTTTTCAAGACTTCTGCAATCCACCCTGGTATGCTGTCAATTAACTTCTGGGCCACTTCCTGACTGATGGCAGCCTTGGAGTTTGTCAGAATTTGTGGGTTTTTGTTTGTCTAGCCGCCTCCTTGAGGATTGACCACAAGTTCTCAATGGGATTAAGGTCTGGTTAGTTTCCTGGCCATGGACCCAAAATATCGATGTTTTGTTCCCCGAGCCACTTAGTTATCATTTTTGCCTTATGGCAAGGTGCTCCATCATGCTGGAAAAGGCATTGTTCGTCACCAAACTGTTCCTGGATGGTTGGGAGAAGTTGCTCTCGGAGGATGTGTTGGTACCATTCTTTATTCATGGCTGTGTTCTTAGGCAAAATTGTGAGTGAGCCCACTCCCTTGGCTGAGAAGCAACCCCACACATGAATGGTCTCAGGATGCTTTACTGTTGGCATGACACAGGACTGATGGTAGCGCTCACCTTGTCTTCTCCGGACAAGCTTTTTTCCGGATGCCCCAAACAATCGGAAAGGGGATTCATCAGAGAAAATGACTTTACCCCAGTCCTCAGCAGTCCAATCCCTGTACCTTTTGCAGAATATCAGTCTGTCCCTGATGTTTTTCATGGAGAGAAGTGGCTTCTTTGCTGCCCTTCTTGACACCAGGCTATCATCCAAAAGTCTTCGCCTCACTGTGTGTGCAGATGCACTCACACTTGCCTGCTGCCATTCCTGAGCAAGCTTTGTACTAGTGGTGCCCCGATCCCGCAGCTGAATCAACTTTAGGAGACGGTCCTGGTGCTTGCTGGACTTTCTTGGGCGCCTTGAAGCCTTCTTCACAACAATTGATCCGCTCTAATTGAAGTTCTTGATGATCCGATAAATGGTGGATTTAAGTGCAATCTTAATGGCAGCAATATCCTTGCCTGTGAAGCCCTTTTTTGTGCAAAGCAATGACGACGGCACGTGTTTCATTTTAGGTAACCATGGTTGACAGAGGAAGAACAATGATTCCAAGCACCACCCTCCTTTTGAAGCTTCCAGTCTGTTATTTGAACTCAAATCAGCATGACAGAGTGATCTCCAACCTTGTCCTCGTCAACACTCACACCTGTGTTAACGAGAGAATCACTGACATGATGTCAGCTGGTCCTTTTGTGGCAGGGCTGAAATGCAGTGGAAATGTTTTTGGGGGTTTAGTTAATTTGCATGGCAAAGAGGGACTTTGCAATTAATTGCAATTCATCTGATCACTCTTCATGACATTCTGGAGTATATGCAAATTTGCCGTCATACAAACTGAGGCAGCAGACTTTGTGAAAATTAATATTTGTCATTCTCAAAACTTCTGGCCACGACTGTACAGAATGTTCCATCCTAGAACTTTTCAATATATTTCCATATTTTGTATTCCAGTAATATATTTTGTAACGTGTCCCAGTAAAGCTTTTTCAAAGTAGCAGTCCTGAACACCCAATTCTCCAGATACATTTTGTAGTCGCTACTATTCAATGTGCCCTTCTGTCATTTCTCCTTTTTGTTGTAGTCCATTTTCGCTGCAGTAGTTGTACTGTTACTGTATCTCCAACCTGTGTTTGTCCACAGTTTCTAGAAGGAAAGTTTTCCTAACCAACATGGTCGATTTTAAGGCATGTTGCTAGCATCCCAATGTCCATTCTAGTTCTGTGTGTCTCCCTCAGCTCCTGGGCAGATAGAAGTCATTGTGGTGTCTGTGTGCATCATCTTCCTGTTTTCCGTAGTGCTGACAGTGCTCTGCACTTACAAAATGGACTCGTAAGTCTCATCTACACTCTTGAATTGTATGAAGTAGAATGTCTACATTTTAGATTTGGATGTTTACAATGGCTGCAGTGTGATGTTTAATCATAAGAGCGTTTACTCAGCTTTGAGTAACACAAAGTAATTGTTATTAAATCCAGACTTTTTCTCAGTGTTTTTTACTCTTTCCACGATGAGTCAAAAACGCATTTAATATTTTTTCACAATCGCACTTTTGACTATAGTTACTCAGCAAAACAATGTTTATCGAAGGACATTAAAAATAAACTCTAGCAGATTAGTTCAAACATGCTCTCTCGCTGATGCGTTACTGCTGGGGAGTATGCTTCCTATCACACATCAGCTGGTCTCTGTCTAAACAAGGATATAGTAACGTTAGTACTAGTAGCTATTTTGAGACGGAAAAATAGTTAAGTTAAACTTTTTGTAATGTTCGTAAGTATGGCCCCACTTAGTTCACCAAGGAAAAACTTAGGAATGTGTATGAAGAGACTCTTATCCCTGTGCCCTTGTCAATTGGACAACAGCCATCACTATTGTGAATACAAGGTAAGGCTAGTGTATGACAGTAAAGCCTTGTCGCAAATGGCACCCTATTCCCTTTACAGTACACTACTTTTGACCAGGGCCCATAGGGAATAGGGTGCCATTTGGGATGCATCCTATTCAGTGGTGTCTGAAATTGACACCCTTGATAAAGATTATCAAAGATGACAACATTGTAAATACTGAGCTATATTGTATGCTCAAAACATTTTGGGAAATTATATTATTTTATACTGATACAAGAGAAATATATTTTGTGTACCCGTATACAGGTTGAAAATGTCAGATTTGTGCACTGATAAGAGCCTTAATTGGAACGCACTGGCTGTACAGTAACATGCTATAAATGTCAGGGGTCAGGTTGACTGACAGCTGTTCTGAACTTGAGCACCGCACACAACAAGTTGCCCCCATCCCGCCCACTGATTGGGACATTTTTGCATATGTTTTGTTGTCTGAGTGAGGGAAATGCTTTAAATTAAGAGGACTTTATTTTGAAAGATGAGATGTTGAGGATTGTAATAAATACCACTTTGATGTCATGCAAGCAAGCCAAACACCTGTCCAAATGTGAGCTTCACGTTTCCATATCATAAAACAAATTCATATACAGTGTCAACGTTTATGATCACTATGTTTGATGTAGAGTTACAAGTATGGCTGGGAATTGCCAGGGATCTTGCGTTACGACACTATCTCGATACTTAGGTGCCGATACGATATGTATTGCGATTCAATACTGTGATTTTACTTTGATTCCAATGGGCCAAACATACTTTTGTGTGTATATATAGTGTATGTGGACACCCCTTCAAATTAGTGGATTTGGCTATTTAAGCCACACCCATTGCTGACAGGTGTATACAATCGAGCACACAGCCATGCAATCTCCATACACAAACATTGGCAGTAGAATGGCCTAACTGAAGAGTTGTTTTGAGAAAAACAAAATTGTATTAGTATAAAAGACTATAATTTACCAAAACTTGACGACACAATATTGCTCAGTATTTGAATTATTTATTGTATACAGTCATTTTTGCTCATCTTTATCAAGGATGTCAATAATTTTGGACCCCACTGTTGTTTTCTATGTAGGATAAAGAAGAAGATCTGGCCACCGGTTCCAGACCCCTCCAACAGCACTATCGCTAAATGGTCTCCTGATTTCCCATCCAAAGTAAGTTTAAGTGCCTCCTGTGCTAGTCAAAGAGGATGTTTACGTAAGATAAGATTGTGCTTTATTTTAAAACTTTATAGTACAACTCACTGGCTGAGCCACTTGTCAGTTAAGTTTATCTGTGTTGCTGAACTCTTAAAACATTTACGGAATCCTATCTGATCTCCACTAACCGTAACATCCACATGGGTCGTTCCACCACAAAAAGCACAAAAACGAGTGACACCTACCATCTCAGATTGTTCTAAAATCGTTTTGGTTGTTAGAAACAGAAGGTTATTTTGTTGAAATATAATTTGATCTCTGAGAAATTAAGCTAATTGATTGCATCCAAATTGGCCATTTATATTTATAGAATTCATATAATATTCAATAAATATAGTATCTATCATCTAATTTGGACCAAGTTGTTTTCTAACTATGAGTAAGACAAGTAGTATGGAGCTGCGTCTCGGAGTATTGTTTATTCATCCTATCCTTCAGACTATTGTTTATTTTACACCTTGTAGAGGTAAACATTGGAGTATAGTGCTTGTATGGATGTTAATCCAAACACATGTTCATGTCATCGTTACCAATTAACCGCATTACAGTTAAAAACGACTTTGACTAACACCACCGATTTCTGTATGCTAGCTATGCTTACCAGTTTATACGAACGGGAGTTAGCATTTAGTAGTCACTTCTTCTGAACCGGGATAACATCTACCTGTTATGCAGCGAAAACAGTCAAATATATCCAAATCGGACTGTCAGACCATGAGACATTCTGAAAATCAGTCTTCTCACAAAAGCGGCTGTAGCATCTGAACCGTGGGCTACAAACTAATTTGATTTGGCAGCTTCATTAAACAGTACCTGCAAAACACCAGTCTCAACATCAACAGTGAAGAGGCGACTCCGGGATGCTGGCCTTCTAGGCAGAGTTGCAAAGAAAAAGCCATATCTCAGACTGGCCAATAAAAAGAAAAGATGGGCAAAAGAACACAGACACTGGACAGAGGAACTCAGTTGTGCACCGGGCCCTCCCACTCCTTTTTCTATTCTGGTTAGAGCCAGTTTGCACTGTTCTGTGAAGGGAGTAGTATACAGCGTTGTACGAGATCTTCAGTTTCTTGGCAATGTATCGTATGGACTAGCCTTCATTTCTCAGAACAAGAATAGACTGACGAGTTTCAGAAGAAAGGTCTTTGTTTCTGGCCATTTTGAGCCTGTAATCGAACCCACAAATGCTGATGCTCCAGATACTCAACTAGTCTAAAGAAGGCCAGTTTTATTCCTTCTTTAATCAGGACACCAGTTTTCTGCGGTGCTAACATAATTGCAAAAGGGTTTTCTAATGATCAATTAGCCTTTTAAAATGATACGCTGTGTTAGCTAATCCAAGTTTGTCATTGGAACACAGGAGTGATGGTTGCTGATAATGGGCCTCTGTACGCCTATGTAGATATTCCATAAGAAAATATGCCGTTTCCAGCTAAAATAGTCATTTACGATAATAACAATGCCTACACTGCATTTCTGATCAATTTGATGTTATTTTAATGGACAAATTGTCTTGCTTTTCTTTCAAAAACAAGGACATTTCTAAGTGACCCCAAACTTTTCAACGGTTGTGTGTATATATATTTCCTGAGCTTTCTTATATCTCCTAAATATAGGACCGATATATTCAACTTCTCAAATGCAGTCTGTTTCAGTTTTCAAATTCAGTTCTCTAAATTCAGATTATAAAAACCAGAGACAACGTCCTGGTTCTTTGCCAGCCAGGAAAGGTAGAAGAGAACAGATAGAATCAAACGCTCACTGTGGTAAACAGAAGGGTCCACTCATGGGGTTGGCATGATAAGCTTGGATCATCTGGTCACTCAATGTAGCGGGGATGAAGACACGGTAATAGGTGCTGTGTGTTCCATCTCCTCTTGGATTTTTTTCGATACACTTTCTCCTGAATTATGCTGAACTTCTCATTTAACCTGTTACGGATCCAATTCCGTGAACGGGTTTGATTTTGACAACATCCGGTGAAATGCAGAGCGCCAAATTCAAATGACAAAAATACTAATTTCAAACATTCATGAAAATACAAATGCTGCACACCCTTCAAAAAGCTCTTGTTAATCAAACAGCATTGTCAGAATTCAAAAAGGCTTTATGGCGAAAGCAGAACATTTGATCATCTCAAATTCAATTAGCATAATAACATAACCAGCAGAGCTGTCACAAAACTCAAAAATAGCATAAAATAAATCACTTACCTTTTGATGATCTTCCTCTGATGGCATACCCAAGCGTCCAGGTTACACAATAAAAAGTCCTTTTGTTCGATAAAGTTCCTCTTTATATCCATATAGCTCCGTTTGGTTGGCGCGTTTTGTTCAGTAATCCACCTGCCTAAAGGCGTTCATCCATGCAGACAAACGATATCCCAAAAGTACCTATAAAGTTTTTCAAATGTCAAACAGCATTTGTAATCAATACTCCGATACCCTAAAATGAATATAAACTATAATATTTCAGATGGAATATAACCTGCTGAATAGAAGAGAAAAAGAACTGAGCGTGCATTCCCTGTTACGCGCAAAATCCAAAACAGGACACTTGACGTGAACTCAGGAACAAGTGGTCTTACTCCCTTGATTTTCATGATTAAAGCTTGAAACCTTTTTCTAAAGACTGTTGACATCTAGTGGAAGCCATAGGATCTGCAATCTGGGGGTTGAACTATGAGGCTTTGAATAGCTGGCCTATTGAAAAAAGTGTGACATGACTGATTCAAACATCCCGAATGGATTTTGCTCGGGTTTTTGCCTGCCATATCAGTTCTGTTATACACACAGACATTATTTTAACAGTTTTAGAAGTGTTTTCTATCCAAAGCTACTAATTATATGCATATCCTAGCTTCTGGGCCTGAGTAACAGGCAGTTCACTTTGGGCACGTTTTTCATCTGAACTTCAAAATATTGCCCCCTAGCCATAAGAAGTTAAGCGACTCTTCGAGTCTTCAGACAGACTCTTGTGGATTGCCATAATGGCGGCATCATTCTGCTGTGCTCTCCACACACTCATCATCCAGACACTTAGCGGTAGTGTAAGTGCTGCACAATGCAGGACAAACATTGACAGTCTCTGTAATCCGAGAAAAGGCATCTGGTACAACATTCAGTTTTCCTTTGTGATACTCAATGATGAAGTCAAATCTACGAAGTCTGATAGACCAGTGAATAAGATGGCTGTTGGTCTTGCCTGATGCCAGAACCCACTGCAGAGCAGCGTGGTCTGTGACAATAGTGAAGACCTTTGCCTCCAAGTAGTAGCTCCATTTCTCCAAAGCCCAGACCACAGCAAAGCACTCCCTATCAGTCGTTGAATAATTCCGCTGAATTAAGGGTGTGACTTGCATAGGCAAGAACTTATTCTGTTCCTGTTTGTTGAGCCAAGACTGCTCCAAGTCCTGTTTACTTGCATCCGTTTACACGATGAAGTGAGCATTCAGGTTATGATGTCCAGTGGAGGAGTGTTTGAGTGCTTCAAATGCGCTTTGGCATGCAGGGGTCCATTGGAATTTCAGCCCCTTCTTAAGGTGGTTGAGTGGTTCAGCAACCTTTGAAAAGTTAAGCACAAACCTGTGGTACCATCCAGCCATACCCAGGAAGCGCTGAACAGACATGAGGGATGTGGGAATTGGGAACTCCTGCACTGCTGAAACTTTGGCTGAATCTGCATGGATACCCAGCATTAGCTACATGACCATGGAACTAGAGTTCTGGCTGCATGGTCAAACCTGCAGCCTTTAGTCTGTCGAAGACAGACTGTATGTTTTGCAGATGAGAGGCAGAGTAGATTATGTCACCCAGATACACAAGACAATTATCAGGGTGATAGCAGGGTTCTCTGGCTTCACTGGTAGAACTTGTTTTTGTCTTTCTCTTCTTTGTATTTTCTCTGTCTGTGATTGTCTTCCACTTGACCTAGCCAGGACTCTGAATAAGGTAGCTGGAATGGTCCAGGCCAAGGACTACAGCAAATGCAAGGCTCGGATTTGCAAGAAAATCCACAGGAGGTTAATAATCTCATGCAGCTTTATTTTCATATCAATCCAGCCCAAAGGAGTGGTAGGTTCTCCATTGGCCAAGTAGAATGGTCCTTCCTCCCAGGTTCTCCTCGTGAGGTAATGCCATATTTCGCCACAGGGGCTCCTGTATCAGTGTGTAAGTTGCTCCTGTGTCGATTATGGCCTTCATAACAGTCAGAGGAACCAATAGTTGTTTGCGGAATTGGAGTAAGACCGCTGGTTGTGCTGTCTGAAGGCTTCATGGTGGGCATTGAGACCGACCCTTCGGTGATAGCCGGGTTCGCTGGCCATAGAGGGGGCAAGAACCTGGAGGATGTTGAACGTTACACCTCCAGCACATCACTGGACTTTTGTCTTGGATCTTGGGCACAAACGGCTAAGACAGTTTAGCCCCAGTAGAGTTGTTGGGATACCGGGATGAGGGAACAGGGTTTTGAGTTTGGTGGTGCTTCCAGTCCTTCTCAAACTGAGTCCCAAGACACACCAGATCATCCACATTCTGTTGACTGACAAGGCGGGGTACCATGTTCTTAAGAATGAGTAGGACCATCTCCTGCTCACAAATGTCAGCCTTCAATCTCCTACATATAACTCGATAGGAGAAGGCCAAGTCCCGTATTGGCTCTGCTTCACCCTGGACTCCGCCAGTTCATCCTCATAGTCCTCTGAGAGGAAGGCTGAGAGAAATCGTTTCTGAAACTCCTCCCAGATTGACACATGTTCACGGGCTATCTCCCACCAGTCTCTTGCTGTACCATGGAGAACAATGCGGAGGGTGGCAAGAACCTCCAAGTCAGTAAGGGGCCGGATAGAAAGTAAATCATTACACTTAGATAGGAAAAACAGTGGATCAACATCATCTTCTGGGCTGCCAAAAGTGGGGAAAAGTAGTTTGATAGAGGGAGCTCTCTAGAGGCATGACAGTGGCAAGTGGTCTTGGTGAAACAGAGTTCTGTTGTTTAACAATATTTTCAGAGTGGTTTTTGTAGTACTACCTGTTCCTATTCCCTTAATGGCAAAGGTAAACCCTGAGGGAGGTGCAGAGGATTTGTCCAGAAGGGAAGTGCACTGCATTACCTCCTGTTGCAGCTCCTCCAGTTGAAGGTCTGTGGCCTTCTGTGCTTTTTCCATCTCATTACAGGTCTCCTTTTGAGTCTTTTCAATCAACAATCATAGTTCCCCTGTGAGAGTTCTTCATGACCTTTTTCAGATAAGAACACACTCCCTTCACAACAGAAGCTGACTCCTCTGCTCTCTGTTTTTGTTTCTCCTCAAGATAGGTTCTGACTAGATGGTTAGTTTCTATGACTGTTTTGAAACTTTGCATTTTCCATTGAACATCCTGCTTCAGAGAATCTTGCAAATATTTCTGTCTCTGAGCAGTTTGTTGTTGTTTTTCCTCCATTTGACGGGGGGGTGAGCCAACCTCAGCTGCACATCTTTCTGATCAGCATCCACACTTTCACTGAGTTTGTGAATGGAATTCCCCTGCATTGTCAAACTATGGTTGGTGTGTGTCCATTGTTGTTCCACTTGTCCAGTGAGTACAGAGACACCTTTCCCAGTCTGTCTGGGCAGGGTAACAGGAAGAGGTTGAGTGGAGGGTAATGGTGGAGAAGTTAAAGGTGAGCCTGAAGCCTGGTGATAAGGGCCAATGCTCTCCAACTCCATTACACAATCGATTTCTTCCACAATGAAAGAATCCCGGTCATAATTTTCAATAGGTGTGTCCACATTGACACAGTATGGCGTTCCAACAAAATACATGATTCAGCTTTGTGTGGGTGGTGTCATGGGTGCTTTTCTCTTCAAGCCCCTGTTCATGCTCCAATTCTGTAGCGGTATTGTTAGAGAGGGATTTTGTTCGGGTGCCAGGCAGGTATTAACCCTGTCGAAAGGAGAAGAGTAGGATAGATAGAGTACCACTACTAGACACACACACATCAGCAGAAGAGACTGCCTAGAGTGTAGCCTGTTGGCCAGTGGAGAGAAAAGATAAGACACACCATATAAAAACACACATCACAGCACAGGGGTAACCCCACCAATAATACCTCATACAATAATAATGACAGAGCAATTTAACGGCAACTTCATAGGGGTGGCGCACAATTGGCCCAGTGTCGTCCGGGTTAGGGGAGGGTTTGGCAGGCAGGGATGTCCTTGTACCACTGTGTACCTGTGACTCCTGTGGCGGGCCGCCGCACGCAGTGCACGCTGTCACGGTCGCCAGGTGCATGGTGTTTCCTCTGACACATTGGAGCTTCCAGGTTAAGTGGGTATTGTGTCAAGAAGCAGTGCGGCTTGGTTGGGTTGTGTTTCTGAGGATGCACGGCTCACAACTTTCACCTCTCCCGAGTCCGTACGGGATTTGCAGCAACGAGACAAGACTTTAACTACCAATTGGATACCACGAAATTGTGAGAAAATTGGGTAAAAGTAAAAAATAAATAAAAATGTTGCTTCTACTACATGTGATGGTGCTGTGATCTCTAAGAGGTCAAAGAGGGGTGAAATGTAACCGAGGTGGTTCGACGAACCAGGCTCTTTTGATGAGTAACCTTGCTGGAGAAGTGAAGACTTGTATTAGCTTCCAGAACTCATCCCTTTGGGCTTTAGCTAAGTGGGCTAACACAGTCTTGTGACATGCAGGAGACCTACAGTTGAAGTCGGAAGTTTACATACACTTAGGTTGGAGTCATTAAAACTTGTTTTTCAACCACTCTGCAAATTTTTTGTTAACAAACTAGAGTTGTCGGCATGTCGGTTAGGACAACTATTTTCTGCATGACACAAGTCATTTTTCCAACAATTGTTTACAGAGAGATTATTTCACTTATAATTCACTGTGTCACAATTCCAGTGGGTCAGAAGTATACATACACTAAGTTGACTGTGCCTTTACTTAGGGAGCAGTGTGGCGCTAGCTAGATTTCAAAAAGGCTTTACGGCGAAAGCACAACATTTGATTGTTTGAGGATAGCCCCTCTCATATTTTATGCATTAGCATAAATCCATAACCAACGCGGGTCTCACAAAACGCATAAAATCGCTAATATAAAATCCCTTACCTTTCGAATAACTTCTGCTGAGGGCTTCCCAAGTGTCCAACGAAGACATCCAATGGTTCTTTTGTTAGAAAAAGTCATTTATTATATCCGTAAATCTATGTTTGGTTGGCGTGTTATGATCATAAAATTCACCGTTGAGTCGCCCAGTGAACCGTGAAGAGAACACGTTCAAATTATACCTATACACTTTCTACAAACAAATCAAACATCATTTTTAATGTATCCTTTTGTGTATATTTGCTGTAATATTTCAACCGGACGAAAATAAAGTGGTGTGTTCACAATCTCGTGTGCGTCAAACCTTGTTTACAAAAGTGGTCCTCTGACTACTTCCTCTTCCTATCTGTTTTGCTTACTCCTAGAATTCCCAGGCTTTGTATAGACTGTTGACATCTAGTGGAAGCCATAGGTAGTGCAGTCTCAGTCCTACATAACGTTGTATGCAATAGGCACAATGGAGAAGATGCTCATTTACAAAAAAAACTGCAAATCCGAATGGATTTTCATTGGGTTTTCGCCTGCTATATCAGTTCTGTTATACTCACATTATTTTAACACTCTTAGAAACTTCAGAGTGTTTCCTATCCAATAGTACTAATTATGTGCATATCCTAGTTTCTGGGCCTGAGTGGCAGGCATTTTACTTTGGGCACGCCAGACTCTCCAAAACCGTCACCAATGCAGCCTCTCCCTAAGAAGTTAGTGCCCCACTCCCGACACTGCCAGGTGAAATGCAAGGCAAAATCCAAAAGTTGAATTATTAAACATGCACCAATATACAAGTGTTTCATACTCATCAAAAGCTCTGCTTCTTGGCAATATCACATCGTTGTCGGATTTCAAAAAGGCTTTACGGCGAAAGCACTACATTTGATTGTTTAAGGGTAGCACCTTCAATATTTTACATAACCATGAAATCTTTAGCCAGCGCGGTCGATAGAAAATGCATTTCACAGGGAAAACCTGTGCCTTACCTTTTGTATAACTTCTGCAGAGGGCTTCCTAAGTGTCCAACGAAGACAATCCATGGGTATTTGGTTAGAAAAAGTAATTTATTATATCCATAAATCTCCGTTTGGTTGGCGCCTTGTGTTCAGAAAATCCAACGTGAAGAGAAGGCGTTCAACTAAACCTATAAACTTTCCCTCAACAAAACAAAAACCAATTAAAATGCATCCTTAGCTTATCTTTTATGAATAAAAGTGATAATCTTTCACTTGGATGGTCACCTAAACGTTATATAAGTCAAATAAAGTGGACCGCTCAGCCAAACGTGCGCCCAAAAACGTGCAACTGAAAAAGAGATCCCCCTCACCAAAACCCCTACCTATTGAACACATTGGTTCCGATTGCCATGAAACTTTACCTATACACTGCTGACATCCAGTGGAAGCAATAGGTACTACATTCAGTGTCCTGGTGTAAAGACTTTTCAATAGGCAGTCTCTCTAAGTGAGCCATAAGCCACCAGAATGACATTTCCGGATGGAATTTTCTGTGGTTTTTTGCCTGCCAAATGAGTTCTGTTACACTCACAGACAAAATGTTAACACTTTTGGAAACCTCAGTGTTTCCTATCCAATAGTACTAATTATGTGCATATCCTATTTTCTGAGCCTGAGTGGCAGGCATTTTACTTTAGGCACTCCAGACTCTCCAAAACCGACCCCTCAGCTGCTCATCCCCAACAAGTTTAACAATTTAAAGGCAATGCTGCCAAATACTAATTGACTGTATGTAAACTTCTGACCCACTAGGAATGTGATGAAAGAACTAAAATATGTAATAAATCATTCTCTCCTATTATTCTGACATTTCACATTCTTAAAATAAAGTGGTGATACTAACTGACCTAAGACAGGGAATTTTTACTAGGATTAAATTTCAGGAATTGTGAAAAAACAGAGTTTAAATGTATTTGGCTAAGGTGTATGTAAACTTCTGACTTCAACTGTAGTTTGACAGAGCAAGATGAAATAGGGAGTGGAACGTCTATCCTAGGTCTATGACGGGGCTAATCAACTGTATTCTTATGGTGGCCAATTTCTTGAATGGGGTTATAATAGTTTATAGCCGAAACACTTAAGAATAGAGCCAAATTCATAGAAAGAAAATAAATTCTACATCCCACATAAATTCTACATACCACAGTGAGCATTTAATTGTATCCGGTTCTTCTCTACTTTTCCTGGCTGGCAAAGTCCCAGCATGTTGTCTTTGGTTTTGAATCTGAATTTAGAGAAATGAATTTGAAAATTGAATCAGAATGCATTAGAGAAATTAAATATATGAATCTTTGATCCACTTGAAATTATAGTTTGTAAGCTTGATACACAGATAAAGAATGTAATATTTACCATATTGAAATGGATTATATAAATATTGGATTTGAATATTCAATAAAATTTAAATACATTTGCAATATTCACTTAATTCAGTTTCAAATCATGAAATACAAGTTCAGTGTGTTAATTCAATGATTCAATTTGTGCATTACAAATTCGAAAATATTACATTCAAATTCAGTATCCTAATACAAATGAAAAATTATGGAATACAAATTGCACTGAAATTGCTCTAAAACTGTTCTATGTGCGCTATTTCTAAGTTTTGTGTCTTTCGGTTTTCTACACCAGTTGAAAATGCAATATTTTGGGTTATTGAAAATATATTTCACAGTGGTTTAGATGGTACAATGATTTTCTACATAAACTGAAATTAGGCAAACTATTAGAATTTTAGCAGATATGTCCATTTCAGTCATTTTACCATTTCACTCTTTTTTCAGCGTATTGTAGCATAGATGTGAAATGCACTTTAAAGAGAACTTGACTTAACCCTCCCTTTTTGTTCCAGGCTGACACTCCTAAGGAGAGCGCGCTGGGTAACGTGAGCATTGCAGAGGTGGACGTGTTCGACAGGAAGTCTCTGTGTGAGGAGGACAAGGCAGGCCTGCCGCTCAAGAAGGACAAGTACCTGTCGGAGGAGCATAGCAGCGGCATCGGCGGCTCTTCCTGCCTGTCGTCACCTCACCAGAGCGTCTCAGACAGCGATGAGGGCGGCGACGAGGGCCAGACTACAGCCAGCACCGTCCAGTACTCGTCGGTGGTGGCATCCTGCGGCTACAAGGGCCAGACCCCCTGCCCTCTCCCCCAGTCTGGCTCCTCCCAGATGCCCAGCTTCGCCCGCTCCGAGTCCACCCAACCCCTGCTGGACAGCGAGGAGCACCCAGAGGGCCCTGGGTCGCACCAGCGCTACCTGCGGAACCCCTACTTCGGGCGCTTGCCTGCTAGGAACAACAGCGACAGCGGAGTTCTGGAGGACTTGAACCAGATGAAGCAGGGGTTGGCCTCGTGCCAGTTCTGCCCCCTGGCGGAGGACTTTCAGCAGACCACACCCACAGAGGAGTGTCAGTCACCTGACGGACAGCCAGGCTCTGTCCCTAGCTACATGCCTCAGCTCAGTGGCTACAGGCCTCAGTGTTAGGTGGACGTATGGTGACTTAGTTCGAGGTTGTCACACTTCATGCACAGTGACTTTTCCTCTGCGCCTTTGTTAATTTCACTTTTGTTTCAAGTTCTTAAATTATGAATTATGTCAGCCTATTGTTTTTGCATTTACCCAAATGGCAATCATGAACTTCAAGTGGGCATCGTGACTTGCCTTGTTAAATCTCTTTTAAGTGGATGATATAGTTAAGTGGATGCCTGTATGTCGAGGTTTTATTGTTTTAACATCCTAAAAAGCAAAAAGATGCCTACGTGCAGACCTGTTTACATTCAGTTAATTACTGACCTAGGTAGTTGCCGTCCGAAGAAAAGTCCATAGCCTAGATGTGGACCCCTATTCTCTACAAGCTGGCCAAGTTTCACTGTGAATGGACAAAGTGTGATGACGCATCATTCCAAGAAAGAGGACTTGAAGGAAGCGAAAAGGTGATGCTAGCCAATACAACAGGACCCTCTTGAAATGCAGTACCATCAGAAAGTATTCATACCCCTTGACTTATTCCACATTTTGTTACATTCTAAATGGATTCAATATAAAAATGATCACCGATCTACACACAATAATGACAAAGTGGAAACGTGTTTTTTTTTATTTTAGCAAATGTATTGAAAATGAAAAACAGATACGATTTACATAAGTATTCACACCCCTGACTCAGTACACGTTAGAATCATCTTAGACTCACAGCTGTAATTGCTGTCAATCTGGGTAAGTCTCCAAGAGCTTTGGATTGTACAAGTTAGTTGTTCATCATTGCTCGACAGCCATTTTCAAGTCTTGCCATAGATTTTCAAGCTAATTTAAGTAAAAACTGTAACTAGGCTACACGGGAACATTCCATGTCATCTTGGTAAACAACTCCAGTGTATTTTGGGACTTTTGTTTTAGGTTATTGTCCTGCTGTATTTGTGTCCCAGTGTCTGTTGGAAAGCATACTGAACCAGGTTTTCCTCTGATTTTGCCTGTGCTTAGCTCTATTCCATGTATTATTATTTTTTCCAAAAAAAAACTCTAGTCCTTGCAAGCATACCCATAACATGATGCAGGCACCACCATGCTTGAAAATATGAAGTGGTGCCCCAAACATAGCGCTTTGTATTCAGGACATAAAGTATATTTCTTTTACACATATTTTGCAGTTTTACTTTAGTGCCTTATTGCAAACAGGATACATGTTTTGGAATATTTGTATTCTGTACAGGCTTCCTTCTTTTCACTATGTCATGTAGGTTCGCATTTTGGAGTAACTACAATGTTATTGATCCATCCTCAGTTTTCTCCTATCACAGCCATTAAACTCTGGTAGGAAGGACGCCTTTAACTTTGTAGTGACTGGGTGTATAGATACACCATCCAAAGTGTAATTTAATATTCTTTTACCCATCTACCAATAGGTGCCCTTCTTTGTGAGGCATTGGAAAACCTCCCTGGTCTTTGTGGTTGAATCTATGTTTGAAATGCAATGCTCAAATGAGGGACCTTACAATTACTTGTATGTGTGGGGTACAGAGATGAGGTAGTCATTCAAAAATCTGGTTAAATACTTATGGCACACAGTGAGTGCATGCAACTTGTGACTTGTTAAGCAAAGTTTTACTCCTGAACTTTAGGCTTGCCATAAAAGGGGATGAATACGTGACTCAACATGTCAGCTTTTCATTTTTTATTAACTTGTAAAAATGTCAAAAAACATCATTCCTCTTTGAAATTATGGACTATTGTGTATAGGCCAATGAGATAAGATCTCAATTTAATACATTTTAAATTCAGAAAGGAACACAAAATGTGGAAAAAGTCAAAGGGTGTGAATACTTTGAAAGCACTGTATGCTACACTAGTAGGTGTATGGTTAGTGACATATGTTTCCAGATAGAAAAACTGTTTGATAAATGTACATTTTGCCATTTTACAATGCCTTATTTCTTTTTTTCAAAGTCTAGTTGACTTTACATCATAAATGAAGTGAAGAAATGCTATGCAAGTTCCCTGCCCATTTAAAACATCTTGTTCAATTTCAGATTGAGATATTAGTGTTGCATTATTATATATACTGAAAAGGAAGTTTGTTTCTGGGAAATCTTTTTCATGTTGTGATGAATTTTCTGAAGACTAAAAAGTGCAGTATATTTTCTTCATTTGTTTAAGATTCTTTGTTTTGGAACATGCGTACAGATCTCAACAGGACCAACTCCCAGATTTGTTCCTACAGAGACTATGCTCAGAAAGGGATTTTACATGTACATGACTATTTAAATATTGCTACTTTGAGGGTTATGAAAAATAACACTACTTTTCCACATATATGGGAAACATAGCCTAGTACTTCACTGCATGCCACCAGAATACATGTGCCTTTTTTTGAGCATGGTTTGTGAATGTGTGACATTATACAGCATAAAATAAACCAAAAGTGTTATCCATGTGAACTAATGATTTATTACACTTCTAAGTCAGCATATCTTTATAGAGCTTTATTTTCAGTGAGACCTTCAACATTAATAGACAGAATAAATTAGTCCATCGTACAGGGAGGAAGTAGGAGATCAGAAATGCTCAGAATTGTATGCTCAGAATGGTATGCTCAGAAAATAAAATGTCCTCCTACCTTACCAAGTCGGTCCATTTATTTAGGGTCAAGAGTTTTAATATTGCAGATTGTGAATTCCATCAGTTGTATCATTTCCAAACCCCCATGTATTTTTTTGTAAATGTATACAATTTATATTTAATACATTTTCCTTTATTTTCCCCTGAAAAGATCTGTTAGTTTTACATAATATATCCCATACTTAAACTGTAGATCCCCAGGCTTTGTTTATTACAGCCACGGAAATTCTTATTTTGTGCCGCTCACAGTCCTAACAGGCAGACAATAGACTTGGACTGATGAGTTTGTGTTCAATGACTCTCTGAATTATATTTTTCTAAAGAACAGCATAGGGTCAAAACAAGGATGAGCTTCATGTTTCTCTAATCATTGGTTGTGTCCCAAAATGGCAGCCTATGCTTTATATAGTAAACTACTTCTGACCTGAGCCCTACAAAAGTAGTGCACTGTAAATGGAATACAGTGCCATTTGGGCTGCAGCCAGTGACTCAGAGACACTATTGTGCAAAATACTGAAGTAGTTAAATTTTTCAGTAATAACACGCTTGCTTTCTGTTTTCCGGAAGGGGTGTTTCAACACCCCAAACAAAACTGCATACTGGTAATGGGCGGAAAGGGGAATCTTCTTGTTATACCAAGAATTGTCCTTCACATTGAGAAGAAACAAACATTTGAGGAGGAATATTCTACCACATACATACAGTATAAGGATACATGTTTGAGTTTATATAAATAGATGAATGTGAAAAAGTTGAAAGAATCATCTTAATGCCAAACTGATATCCATCCAGTTTTACAATGTACAAATATATACTCAGCAAAAAAAGAAACATCCCTTTTTCAGGACCCTGTCTTTCAAAAACAGATGTGGCCATTTACTTTACGCTGATGAAGACAGCTTGCCTGTCAACGTTGGACATTTTTCCATCTACATTTTTGCATCTGAGATCCTAGAGTTTGCGGCTCTCCTTTATTTTCACATTTACTTTTCATCACCTGCCCGCTTGTGTCCAAACATACTGTATATGTGTTCATTCTATGCTGACCTTACCTCACCCCAACCCTAATAACAAGATGGCGCCGGAGAAGAAGGCTGAAGTTTTACGTATTCCTAACCAATTGTGTATTTTGTTTGTTTCTTTGCGTTGTTTGTAACTTATTTTTTACATAATGTTGCTGCTACCATCTCTTATGACCGAAAATAACTACTCACCACAGACTGGCAGAATCCTTTTCTTCCTTTAACGAGTCCAACGAGCCCGACGTGAACGATATACTGCTTTCGCGGAAACAGGCCCAGATCCCCATCATTTGCGGGAAGAGAAGGCTCAATGAGCTGTATTCCGCCATAAGCAGGAAAATGCTCAACCAATGCGGCGCTCCTAGTGGCCGGGGACTTTAATGCAAGGAAACTTAAATCCGTCTTACCACATTTCTATCAGCATGTTAAATGTGCAACCAGAGGGGAAAAAACTCTGTACCACCTTTACTCACACACAGAGATGCGTACAAAGCTCTCCCTCACCCTCCATTTGGCAAATCTGCCCATAACTCTATCCTCCTGATTCCTGCTTACAAACAAAAAATAAAGCCGGAAGCACCAGTGACTCGATCTATAAAAAAGTGGTCAGATGAAGCAGATGCTAAGCTACAGGCCTGTTTTGCTAGCACAGACAGGAATATGTTCCGGGATTCCTCCGATGGCATTGAGGAGTACACCACATCAGTCATTGGCTTCATCAATAAGTGCATCGATGACATTGTCCCCACAGTGACCGTATGTACATACCTCAACCAGAAGCCATGGATTACAGGCAACATCCGCATTGAGCTAAAGGCTAGAGCTGACGCTTTCAAGGAGTGGGACTCTAACCCAGAATCTTATAAGAAATCCCGCTATGGCCTCCGATGAAAGTGTGGTTGGTGTGAAGTGTGGTGTGAAGTTATTAAATATATAGTTTTTTTCTCTTTCCTTTTCAAGTCAATATGTTTTTAGGTTTTGTGGAACATAAGGGTGTTCATTTTTCCAGATGAGGGACTGATATATATTGACTAATTGATTTGAGAATGTTTTAGTATGTTTATAACTGTAGAAATGCATTAGGAGTAGTGACTAGTGTGTTTTGGGTTAGATGGAATGATATATGTGCAAATGTATCTGTAGCAGGAGGCGAGTTAAGGGCTGTTAAGTGGGATGGAATCTTTCCCAATTTCTGACAGCCGGAAAACACTTGACAGGCTATAGTCATGGGCCATGTTGGTAGTAGCAGAGGTTACTTTAGTAGCATTGTAGGGATATCAGTTTATGAGGACTCATACCACATGGCTTGGTAACTGGGAGACTAGATTCCACTGTAGACATGCAGTTGGGTTGGGTCATGGAGCAACTTTAAACATCATAGTTGGGTTGGGTTAGCTGTTTTATTGGTTAATCCATTATATGAAAGAGGATAGATGTTGGGGTAATTGTACTCAACATTTTGAAGGCATAGATGTGAAAGCATATACAGTGCTGAGTTACCTCAAGAGGATGTAGCGTTAATTAGGGATTTGCACTTGCCTATCAGGTGGCAATAGAGGAGATGGGGAACAAAGTATTAATGACATGGCTTGGGAACAGCTCTATGAACCTGGGGCCGGAAAGAGGAAGACTGGGCGAAAGCATGAGGAGGCTATTTAAGGCTTTCATCTTTGTGGAATCCAGCAGAAACGTATCCTGAAGGCATAGAGTCAGGTGAAGAGTGAGTGGGAATTGTCATAGTCTCAGACTTAGGTTTTAATGCATATATAATTATGAATATCTTATCACATTGTTAATACTGTTATGTTTTGTGTTTCTCGTTGCTTTGCAAGTCTTATGCTATCACTCTCTTAGGAACCAGAAGGAGAAAGTGGAGAAACTAAAAGCAGCTCAGCTTAAGTGAATTCAATCTTAGCCCTGTATTTACGCTTTGCCTGTTTGATGGTTCGTCGCAGGGCATAGCAGGATTTCTTGTAAGCTTCCGGGTTAGAGTCCCGCACCTTGAAAGCGGCAGCTCTACCCTCAGTGCGAATGTTTCCTGTAATCCATGGCTCTGAAAGGCTGGTGGAATGTTTGCCGTAGTGCATACACATGTCCAATCCTCTCGGATCTCCACAAGTGTCTAGTGGTAGGGGTTGCTTCTGGACAGTACTCCACAAACCTCCTGGAGTATGGTGGACCTACAGCACGACTCGAAGCATCGGTTGGATGTTTAATTCCATTGCTGTACACACATAGATTTGCACAGGTGTAAGCTGGACACACCCACGTCACCATATCAGGGTGGTCAGACAGTTCCCAGTAGCAGAAGACCTGCTGTAAACAGTGAAAGGATATTTTTACATGTCTACTATTCACACCCTTGCTTCATTCCAGCTAGTTAGATATGGAACCACTGACTAACTATAGACAGGGGATATCTCTAGTCTAGCAATAGATACTGTTGTTTTGGATGTATGGCATAATTTAATAAGATTACTAATGGTTAGTTCGGTAGCTAGGATATATCAGTCAGCTAACCATTTACAGTAACACCAGTTCAATAATAAGTCAAATGAGAAATCATACTTATCTTGGCACTGTGGCACAGTATGGGCAACTATGGGTGCACGTATGGGCGCACGTGACAAATAAACTTTGATTTGATTTGAGGGTAAGGTAGAGCTCTCATCATGTCACCATCCATCAATAACCTCTTGGATCTCCACACGTGTCACGGGTTGTTTCTGGACAGGCCATGGGTATTAAGGTTACGCATTCAGTCAGTCTGGCACTGTCTAAAAATGTTAAAGGGGCAGTTCAGTTAGAAACTGTTTATGGCCTCCCGAGTGGAGCTGTGGTCTAAGGCACTCAATTAGTATTTGGTAGCATTGCTTTTAAATTGTTTAACTTGGGTCAAACATGTCAGGTAGCCTTCCACAAGCTTCCCACAATAAGTTGGGTGAATTTTGGCCAATTTGTCCTGACAGAGCTGGTGTAACTGAGTCAGGTTTGTAGGCCTCCTTGCGCACACACGCTTTTTCAGTTCTACCAACAAATGTCCTATAGGATTGAGGTCAGGGCTTTGTTGTCCTTAAGCCATTTTGCCACAACTTTGGAAGTATACTTACATTATCTATTTGGAAGACCCATTTGCGACCAAGCTTTAACTTCCTGACTGATGTCTTGAGATGTTGCTTCAATATATCCACATAATTGTCCTCCCTCAAGATGCCATCTATTTTGTGAAGTGCACCAGTCCTTCCTGCAGCAAAGCACCCCCACAACATGATGCTGCCACCCCCGTGCTTCACGGTTGGGATGGTGTTCTTCGGCTTGCAAGCCTCCCCCTTTTTCCTCCAAACATAACGATGGTCATTATGGCCAAACAGTTATATTGTTGTTTCATCAGACCAGAGGACTTTTCTCCAAAAAGTACAATCTTTGTCCACATGTGCAGTTGCAAACTGTTGTCTGGCTTTTTTTATGTCGGTTTTGGAGCAGTGGCTTCTTCCTTGCTGAGTGGCCTTTCAGGTTATGTTGATATAAGACTCATTTTACTGTGGATATAGATACTTTTGTATCCGTTTCCTCCAGCATCTTCACAAGGTCCTTTGCTGTTGTTCTGGGATTGATTTGCACTTTTTGCACCAAAGTACGTTCATCTTTAGGAGACAGAGCGGTATGATGGCTGCGTGGTCCCATGGTGTTTATACTTGCGTACTATTTTTTGTACAGATGAGCGTGGTACCTTCAGGCGTTTGGAAATTGCTCCCAAGGATGAACCAGACTTGTGGAGGTCTCACATTTTTTTTCTGAGGTCTTGGCTGATTTTCCCATGATGTCAAGCAAAGACGCACTGAGTTTGAAGGTAGGCCTTGAAATACTCTAGAGGCTAAAGAAACACACACCTATTTAGGCGAGGTGCTGGCTAGCTGAGTGGAACATAAAAACAAATAAAGGAGAGTCGCACACTAGGAGCTCAGATGCAAAAATATTTATGTCCAACGTTTTACAGACAAGCTGTCTTCATCAGGGTATAATGACAAACACTGCGGGATGACTCATTTATATAGTGTCGAAAGACACGCACAGGTGTCTGTAATCATGGCCGGGTGTGGCCTGATATCATTGGTTAATTCTTGTATTAAAATAGCATACAAAAAAACACAAATGACGTACGATCATAGATACAATAAGGCTAAATAAGCCTACAAACATTTACAATAGAAAAATCAGAATAATCACAAGAATGGCTTCAAATCAAAGTCTATGTAGAGAACGTAGGGAGCAAGGGTCTTTAAATGAAAGATCCAGGCAGCCTCTCGTTTTAACAATAAATTGTTGAGGTCACCCCCTCTTCTAGGGAGGTTGACATGTTCGATACCAATATAACGTAGAGACGAAATCGAGTGGTTTTCTTCCAAAAAGTGGGCCGCAACTGGGTAAGTTGAGTTTTTGCACCTAATGCTAGGATGCTTTTATAAGATAAATAACTGCCTTAGTGGAGCAGGTGATAACACATTTGATTGGGATCTGTTTCCCTGTTTGGGGGTGTTTGAAGGATCTACATTTATAAGTGCCATTGCATTGAGCACACCCATTACATTTGTAGTTTCCATCCAGTAGGGGCGCAAATACACGATGTGCAGGGATATCTGGGGGTGGTAAATCAGAGTTTACCAATACTTTGTACATGTTTCCTCCAGCATCTTCACAAGGTCCTTTGCTGTTGTTCTGGGATTGATTTGCACTTCTCGCACCAAAGTACATTAATCTCTAGGAGACAGAACGCGTCACTTTCCTGAGCGGTATGACGGCTGCGTGGTCCCATGGTGTTTATACTTGCGTACTATTGTTTGTACAGATGAACGTGACACCTTCAGGCGTTTGGAAATTGCTCCCAACGATGAACCTGAGGTCTTGGCTGATTTCCTTTGATTTTCCCTTGATGTCAAGCAAAGAGGCACTGAGTTTGAAGGTAGGCCTTGAAATACATCCACAGGTGCACCTCCAATTGACTCAAATTATGTCAATTAGCCTATCAGAAGCTTCTAAAGCCATGACATCATTTTCTGGAATTTTCCAAGCTGTTTAAAGGCACAGTCAACTTAGTTTATATAAACTTCTGACCCACTGGAATTGTGATACAGTAAATTATAATCTGTCTGTAAACAATTGTTGGAAAAATTACTTGTGTCATGCACAAAGTAGATGTCCTAACCGACTTGCCAAAACTATAGTTTGTTAACAAGAAATTTGTGGTTGAAAGTGGTTGAAAAAAACGAGTTATAATGACTCCAATCTAAGTGTATGTAAACTTCTGACTTCAACTGTAAGGGAAAACCCCCAGGAAATTGACAAAAATAAATGGCAACTTATTGGCATTGAACGAAACATATACACAATCGCAAATACCACTCAAATGGACGGCAGTTCATTCAAAGCTTATGGCAAGTGGCATACGGCAAATGCCAAGTGTCATACAGCAAAAATCCCATAGATGGCGAGCGCGCTCCACTTTAAATTTTAATATTGCACATTTATTTCACCTTTATTCTTTTTTTAATTTTTTATTTTTTTATTTTTTGACATAAAGTCAAGACCCAAGGGTCAAATTTTGAAAATGTAAATTAATTTTAAAAAATACAACTCCCTCTAAACATATAACAACCATATGAACATACATTTGTCTTATTTTATTGAGTTTGTCCATAAGGCCTATGTTTTGTCCATTTGCAATATATAATCGTAGGAAGTCAAAAGTCCGTGAACCATGTCCAAATGGCATACATAAGTATTGAAAGTACCAAATTAGGATGTTATGTCCATTTGCCATATATGATCATAGGAAGTCTGTTTCCGAACCCAAAAGTCAGTGAACCATGTCCAAATGGCATAAGAAATGTCCAAATGGCATTTATACTGACCAAATGAAATATATCACTAAGTAGATGTCCTAACTGACTTGCCAAAACTATAGTTTGTTAACTTCTTAGGGAGCGGCTGCATAGGTGACGGTTTTGGAGAGTCTGGCGTGCCCAAAGTAAAATGCATGCCACTCAGGCCCAGGAAATAGGATATGCACATAATTAGTACTATTGGATAGGAAACACTCTGAAGTTTCTAAGAGTGTTAAAATCATGTATGTGAGTAAGTAGTTAGTTAGCTAGTAAATAATTAACCAAATTTGTGTAGTATTGAATCATAAGTAAGGCTTGGGTTTTTGCAGATGCAAGGGGGTTACAACTGTTTAGAATGGTGAAATGATACGAGGTTAAGATTAATAAATTGACTGTTTATAGATGTGATAGGTAAAGACCTTTAGAGTTTAATTCAGGAGATGGTAACTCTTTAATGAACCACTCTTGTGGTTCCCCAGATCCTAATGAGTTAGTTGTTACATTATTAATTCATCGGGTAACAATTAAACATAGTTAGTTAATTGGATAAATAACAGTCTTCAGATTAATGTTAAAGTCAAGTCACGACAATGCCCTTTTGGTGTAAGAGCTATTTGAAAAACAAATCTGGAATGTCAGCCTATTCATATGGGTTTGAACTTTTGTCCCACATCATGAACTCACAATGTGCTCTGATTACAGTATAATAGACCAATGACTGTATATTGTATTATATTATTATATCAACTATTATAGAGATACTGTTGTTCATCTTTCATTCTTCAGGAATGTTTAGCATGGCTATAAATGATAGAGAAGTTGACTAAAGCACAAAAAGACCTGACAACTTGACATAACAAGGAAACGTGGTGTAAATGTTTCTTGTGACACTTTGAATAACATGTAGATGTTTTGTTGTTGCATGCCACTCAGGCCCAGAAAATAGGATATGCACAAAATTAGTACTATTGGATAGGAAACACTCTGTGGTTTCTAAAAGTGTTAACATAATGTCTGTGAGTATAACAGAACTCATTTAGCAGGCGAAAACCCGAGAAAAATCTATCCAGAAATCAGTTTCTGGTGACCTATTGCTCTGTTTGACACACTCCCCATTGAATCCATTTGTAACCAGGACTGAGACTGCAGTACCTATGGCTTCCACTAGATGTCAACAGTCTATATACAAAGACTCAGAGAGATTGGAGTAAACACAACAAATAGGTACAGGAAATGGTCAAGATAGCTCAGATGTCAACAAGTTTTCTCGGGCGTGAGTCTGGCTGGCGCGCCCCACCTTAGTTATATAAGGTATAGGTGACCATCCGAGTGAAATATTATCGCTAATATTCATAAAAGGATAGCTAAGGATGCATTTTAAATGGTATTTGATTTGTTTAGGAAAAGTTTATAGGTATATTTGAACGCGTTCTCTTCACGTTTCAATGGGCGATTCGACGTTGGATTTTCTGAACATAACGAGCCAACCAAACGGAGATTTATGGATATAATAAATTACTTTTCCAACAAAAGAATCATTGGATGTCTTCGTTGGACACTTGGGAAGCCCTCAGCAGAAGTTCTTCAAAAGGTAAGGGATTTGTTTTCGCTGTGAAATGGGTTTTGTGTGAACCGTGATGGTTTATGAATTTATGCTAATGCAGAAATATTGGAGGTGCTACCCTCAAACAATCAAATGTTGTGCTTTCGCCGTAAAGCCTTTTTGAAATCTGACAATGCTGTGATATTGCCAAGAAGCAGAGCTTTTGATGACTATGCAACACTTGTATATTGATGAATGTGTCGGTAGCGCCCCACCACTCCGTAAGTAGTTAAGTACTGCAGTGCATCTCCTCCTCATGGACTGCACTAGATTTGCCAGTTATTGCTGTGAGATGTCAAAGTCAAAGTCACCATTATTAGTCAGTTGTACAACCAAATGCCTTCAACCGAAATGTGTCTTCCGCATTTAACCCAACCCCTCTGAATCAGAGAGGTGCGGGGGGCTGCCTTAATCGACATCCACGTCTTCGGCGCCCGGGGAACAGTGGGTTAACTGCCTTGTTCAGGGGCAGAACGACAGATTTTTTCCTTGTCAGCTCGGGGACTCAAACTTGCAACCCTCCGGTTACAAGTCCAACGCTCTAACCACTAGGCTACCTGCCGCCCCAACCCTCCGGTTACAAGTCCAAAGCTCTAACCACTAGGCTACCTGCCGCCCCAAGATGTTACCCCACTCTTCCACCAAGGCACCTGCAAGTTCCTGGACATTTCTGGGGGGAATGGCCCTAGCTCTCACCCTCCGATCCAACAGTTCCCAGACATGCTCAATGGAATTGAGATCCGGGCTCTTCGCTGGCCATGGCAGAACACTGACATTCCTGTCTTGCAGGAAATCACGCACAGAACGAGCAGTATGGCTGGTACCGCTGTCATGCTGGAGGGTCATGTCAGGATGAGCCTGCAGGAAGTGTACCACACAGCGTTGAGATTGCCTGAAATGACAACAAGCTCAGTCCGATGATGCTGTGACTCATCGGCCTAGACCATGACGGACCCTCCACCTCCAAATCTATACCTCTCCAGAATACAGGCCTCGGTGTAACGCTCATTCCTTTGACGATAAATGCGAATCTGACCATGACCCCTGGTGGGACAAAACCGCGACTCGTCATTGAAGAGCACTTTTTACCAGTCCTGTCTGGTCCAGCGACGGTGGGTTTTTGCCCATCGGCGACGTTGTTGCCAGTGAAGTCTGGTGAGGACCTGCCTTACAACAGGCCTACAAGCCCTCAGTCCAGCCTCTCTCAGCCTATTGCGGACAGTCTGAGCACTGATGGAGGGATTGTGTGTAACTCAGGCAGTTGTTGTTGCCATCCTGTACCTGTCCCGCAGGTGTGATGTTCAGATGTACCGATCCTGTGCAGGTGCTGTTACACGTGGTCTGCCACTGTGAGGACGATCAGCTGTCCGTCTTGTCTCCCTGTAGCACTGTCGTAGGTGTCTCACAGTACGGGCATTGCAATTTGTTGCCCTGGTCACATTTGCAGTCCTCATGCCTCCTTGCAGCATGCCTAAGGCACTTTAACACAGATAAGCAGGGACCCTGGGCATCTTTCTTTTGGTGTTTTTCAGAGTCAGTAGAAAGTCCTCTTTAGTGTCCTAAGTTGACCTTAATTGCCTACCGTCTGTAAGCTGTTAGTGTCTTGAGGACAGTTCCATAGGTGCATGTTCATTAATTGTTTATGGTTCATTGAACAAGCATGGGAAACAGTGTTTAAACCCTTTGCAATGAAGATCTGTGAAGTTGTTTGGAATTTTTACGAAATATCTTTGAAAGACAGGGTCCTGAAAAAGGGACGTTTCTTTTTTTGCTCAGTTTAGAAAGACCCGTATGTACTATTGATATTTGTTAATCGACCAATGAAATAATGCCACTAGGGCATGATTACAGACACCTATGTGTGTCCTTTGAAACCCTGGTGACCTGTAATGTTTGTCATCATTCCCTGATGAAGACAGCTTGGCTGTCGAAACATTGGAAATAAATGATTGTATCTGAACTCCAAGAGTGAGTGGCTTTCCTTTTCTTTTTAATATATTTTTTGAAAACCATCACAAAAACACAAAACAAGTATTGTGAATGTTACAAAGAGATTTGGCTGGTATCTAATGTCCTTATCATCTGAATATATGCATGTTGATGTTCAGCTTTGTGTAGAAGTGGAATAGCATCCACTTCATCGGCAGTAACTAAGGTGAATGCTCACAACCGTTCACAAGTTCTAGGCAGAGTTCCGCTGTCCAATGTCTTTGTTCTGTTGCTCATCTTAATCTTTTATTTTTATTGGCCAGTCTGACATATGGCTTTTTCTTTGCAACTCTGCCTAGAAGGCCAGCATCATAGAGTCGCCTCTTCACTGTTGACATTGAGACTGGTGGTTTGTGGGTACTATTTAATGAAGCTGGCAGTTGAATACTTGTGAGGCATCTGTTTCTCAAACTAGACACTCTAATGTACTTGTCTTCTTGCTCAATTGTGCACCGGGGCCTCCCACACCTCTTTCTATTCTGGTTAGTGGCAGTTTGTGCTGTTCTGTGAATGGAGTGGTACACAGCGTTGTACAGGATTTTCAGTTTCTTGACAATTTCTCGCATGGAATAGCCTTAATTTCTCAGAACAAGAATAGACTGACGAGTTTCAGAAGAAAGTGCTTTGTTTCTGGCCATTTTGTGCCTGTAATCAAACCCAAAAATGCTGATGCTCCCGATACTCAACTAGTCTAAAGAAGGCCAGTTTTATTACAACAGTTTTATTACAACAGTTTTCAGCTGTGCAAACATAATTGCAAAACTGTTTTATGATGATCAATTAGCCTTTTAAAATTATGAACTTGGATTAGCTAACACAACGTGCCATTGGAACACAGGAGTGATGGTTGCTGATAATGGGCCTCTGTACACCTATGTAGATATTCCATAAAAAATGAGCCATTTCCAGCTACAATAGTAATTTACAACAATAACAATGTCTACACTGTATTTCTGATCAATTTGATGTTATTGTAATAGACAGAAAATTTGCTTTTCTTTCAAAAACAAGAACATTTCTAAGTGACCCCAAACCTTTGAACGATAGTGCATGTCTGCCCATGAAGCGTTTCCTGGAAACAGCAGAAGTTGCTGTCGGTGCATATGTACCTCATCCCGACTTTACTCGTCGACTTCCATCTAAAGTCAGCTATTTTCGGCTTACCACTCAAACATGCTGGCTCTCTTTCCATTTCCCTTGACAACCGGAACATCCGATTGTTGGAGACTCGGCATATGCGACTAGCTAGCTAATATTTTTACATCCCCCTTTTGTTTGTTATCCCATATAGGTCATAAACTATTATTGACTAAGTATGGGGTTTATGCAAAACGTATTAGCTTTTTTGATAACATACGACTCATCAGAAAACCTAGATACAAACTCATATAGCTACACTTAAACCTGTCAAGTTGTAGCTATAGCTAACGTTAGCTATATTTCAAGCCTGTGAAATATAACCTAGCTAGTTTTCAGTAGGGTGCTAACATTTTGCACAGACCCATGTTAACTAACGTTAGCCATCGTATAATAGAAACTTCAAGACTGTATTGTGTTTTAGCAGATATTTTGTTGGTTGTGTAACATTATTCCCTTTTGGGATGACTGTAATGATGATGCGCACTCATCAGTACCCAGCCCTTAAGGACTGACTACCAGTATATTACTTATTTTTTCATGATCAAAGTACTAAACAAAATACTGCAGTTAAATATTAATGAGCTGGCTTGTATGTAATCTAATTCAATTTATTGTTGTTAGAACAACATTGGGAATACAACAAGGCCATATTGTTTGTCTGACACAAGTTAGTGACAAGACAAGACTGCCCTGTCATATGATACAATGGTATTTTTGTCACGTTCAGGCCTGATATTAGGCTGGCGTGTTTAGTTTAGGTGTAGGTTTTTTTTGTTCTAGGTGTTGTGTTTCTATGTTGGGGTAATGGTTCCCAATTAGAGACAGCTGAGTGTCGTTACCTCTAATTGGGAACCATATATATGTTTGTAGTTTTCAGAGGGGTTTTGTGGGTTATTGTTTGAGCATAGCTTTGTTGGTGTTTATATGTTATGTTTCATGTTACGATCTTTGTTAGTTTTTTGTTATTTTTCCCAGTTACAGTGGGGGAAAAAAGTATTTAGTCAGCCACCAATTGTGCAAGTTCTCTCACTTAAAAAGATGAGAGAGGCCTGTAATTTTCATCATAGGTACACTTCAACTATGACAGACAAAATGAGGAAAAGAAATCCAGAAAATCACATTGTAGGATTTTTTATGAATTTATTTGCAAATTATGGTGGAAAATAAGTATTTGGTCACATACAAACAAGCAAGATTTCTGGCTCTCACAGACCTGTAACTTCTTCTTTAAGAGGCTCCTCTGTCCTCCACTCATTACCTGTATTAATCGCACCTGTTTGAACTTGTTATCAGTATAAAAGACACCTGTCCACAACCTCAAACAGTCACACTCCAAACTCCACTATGGCCAAGACCAAAGAGCTGTCAAAGGACACCAGAAACAAAATTGTAGACCTGCACCAGGTTGGGAAGACTGAATCTGCAATAGGTAAGCAGCTTGGTTTGAAGAAATCAACTGTGGGAGCAATTATTAGGAAATGGAAGACATACAAGACCACTGATAATCTTCCTCGATCTGGGGCTCCACGCAAGATCTCACCCGTGGGGTCAAAATGATCACAAGAACGGTGAGCAAAAATCCCAGAACCACACGGGGGACCTAGTGAATGACCTGCAGAGAGCTGGGACCAAAGTAACAAAGCCCACCATCAGTAACACACTACGCCGCCAGGGACTCAAATCCTGCAGTGCCAGACGTGTCCCCCTGCTTAAGCCAGTACATGTTCAGGCCTGTCTAAAGTTTGCTAGAGAGCATTTGGATGATCCAGATGAGGATTGGGAGAATGTCAGATGAAACCAAAATATAACTTTTTGGTAAAAACTCGTTGTGTTTGGAGGACAAAGAATGCTGAGTTGCATCCAAAGAACACCATACCTACTGTGAAGCATGGGGGTGGAAACATCATGCTTTGGGGCTGTTTTTCTGCAAAGGGACCAGGACGACTAATCCGTGTAAAGGAAAGAATGGGGCCATGTATGGTGAGATTTTGAGTGAAAACCTCCTTCCATCAGCACGGGCATTGAAGATGAAACGTGGCTGGGTCTTTCAGCATGACAATGATCCCAAACACACCGCCTGGCAACTAAGGAGTGGCTTCAGTAAGAAGCATTTCAAGGTCCTGGAGTGGCCTAGCCAGTCTCCAGATCTCAACCCCATAGAAAATCTTTGGAGGGAGTTGAAAGTCCGTGTTGCCCAGCGACATCCCCAAAACATCACTGCTCTAGAGGAGATCTGCATGGAGGAATGGGCCAAAATACCAGCAACAGTGTGTGAAAACCTTGTGAAGACTTACAGAAAACATTTGACCTCTGTCATTGCCAACAAAGGGTATATAACAAAGTATTGAGATAAACTTTTGTTATTGACCAAATACTTATTTTCCACCATAATTTGCAAATAAATTCATAAAAAATCCTACAATGTGATTTTCTGGATTTCTTTTTCTCATTTCGTCTGTCATAGTTGAAGTGAACCTATGATGAAAATTACAGGCCTCTCTCATCTTTTTAAGTGAGAGAACTTGCACAATTGGTGGCTGACTAAATACTTTTTTTCCCCACTGTACGTTATCTAATAAAGAATGTATACTGGATACCTCGCTGCGCCTTGGTCTGTCCCTTGGTCTGTCCCTTCAGGAGATCGTGACAGAATAACCCACCATAAAAAAGACCAAGCAGCGAGAGATCCGGGAGTTCTGGACTTGGGAGAAGATATTGGCTGGTAAGGGACCTTGGGAGAAGACGGCGGAGCATCGTCACCCCAGGGAGAAAAGTGGAGCAGTGACACTTGAATAAGTGTCACTGCTCAGCCGAGTAGGTGCGTCTCCCATTAAAATGAAAGGTAATCGAAATGTGAACCATTTGTGCGTGTAACGGACCATTCCATTTTTTGGGCAAGTAACTTTGGCCTTAGGGCAAGTAAAACAAACTGTACATGCACTATTGGCAAGTGGCTTTGAGAGCTTAATGTCAACCCCTGCCTTCCTAGGAACATAAGCTATGAACACAAGACAGAGCTGTGAACTAACTCTTTCTTCCTGGAATGAAGTGGCATATGTTCTGTATCTTAGACTACAATAGTATACGTAGTGGTATACATGCTCTCAAGCAGTTTCATGACAGCTATCTTCCCATTGAATTATGTTACCCTCTAAGAAATTATTTGATATATGACTTTCTTCCATGTAAATAGTAACCTATAACAGTAAATGACAAATTAGCCTTTTTGCTGAACCAGATGATCCCTCCAAACCTTTACACATTCTTCAAAAATAAGTTTGGGTTAACGTCGAACATTTAACACACTCACATGGATAGCAACAAAGCTTTTCCTTGAGAATGCTCTCTTTAAGCTACATTTGCAGTATGCCCTATTTGTCCACAGCAAACAATGTAAAGAAATCTGTGCTATTGCTGATCACACCGTAGATAAGTTAATTGATTTGGTTTGTATTTTGACACACATATCCTAATTTCATTAGCAGGTCAATATGATGTGGATTGGTCTATGATGGTGATACAGTGCATTCGGAAAGTGTCTAGACCCCTTGACTTTTTCCACATTTTGTTACCCTACAGCCTTATTCTAAAATTGATTAAATTGTTGTTTTCCCTCTTCAATCTACACACAATACCTCCTAATGACAAAGCAAAAACTGGTTTTTAGATTATTTATTAAACTGAAATATCACATGTACATAAGTATTGTTGATGATAAAGTTACTAGAAGAGTGAGACCAAGTTGAGACGCTGGACCAGGTGGATAAGGTATGATATTAAGGCAGTTTATTAAGGTAAAGATATCTGACAAAGCGTGCACGGTCCCGTTCATTTAGCTCAGAGGGAACTAGCAGAAGAAGAGACCCGAAACATGATGTGCACTACATTATATACACATTAATGACGTAGGTAGATTCTGGCAGTCGTTCTCCTCACTGGTTGGTGTGGGATGAGGGCGGTCCTGTTCGGATCTGGTGTCGAGGTAACATTGACCCCTAGGGTTGTTCTTTGTCTTCGAGCCCCAACCTAGTGAGGGGTGTGTTTGGGAGTCACGAGGTGGCCTTATCGGAACTAACAGTGTGTGCCTGCGTGGGACGCTTCAGTCAGTTATCTGTTTCTGGGTGCGTGTGTGTGTGTCTAGTATCAGGAGGGAACAGAGTATGTCTGTGTGCAAATGCAAGAGGCAGCCATTTCAGGTGTCAACAGTTATATCTAGTAATAGCAATATTTATTACAGTATTCAGTGTGCAGCTAAACATTGTATGCTGGAAAACACTTGGTTTGTTATTTTTGATTTAAACAAAACCGATATTAATTAAATACGAAGACAGAACTTGTTTTGTGTGGATTCCGCAATGCGGTTAGCTTTTACAGTTTTTCTCAGTCACTTTGGTGCATTTCTCACATCACTATTTACATTTGCACAACAGTTAATGCAGTTCTCAAAACAATTAGTACAAACTGCTAAACCTAGTTGATAACCTGCAAAAGCGTGTCACTTGCTCAAAATGGATAGCTTATTCCTCAAAAGCAAGTATTCATGTCAATGAAAGTGTCAGTGTCATCAAGATGAAAAGTCCTGACACCATTGTTTATGAACAAGATAGTCAAATGGCTTTGTCATGTTTTCATTATGACAGTTTACTCTGTAAATGTTTTCCAATGCAAAAAAGTCAGATCTTGGTGACACTACCTGAAAATGCTCAAGACAGCACTATATACTATTTGCACAGCCATTTGAAAAATACAGTAAAGTTACACATTACTGTATTTAGTGAGGTAACTGAGTACAAGACACTGAATATGTATGTTTCACATTTTACTGCATATGCTCTTTGCAATTCTAATTTGTTCACAGCATTGTGCAAAAGAAAAAATACACCCTTATTTACAACAAACATAAACTCCCTTTGGGTAGAGCTGTGCACAACTGTAAACAATATTGCAGTACATATTGGAACTGAACATACAACATACATAGTACTGTAATCATTCATGCACATCCAGACGTTCCTCTCTGTCTGGCCACATAATTTCATCTACATCACAGCGAATATCATCTCTTGCAATGCAGCGAGGAAGGTATCTCCTCGAGTGGCGAATCCACCCTCTGCAGGACTCTGCTGTGATGTCATCACATGCTGCATCCATGGCCGCTAGCAGGGCCATTTGGGTATGTGGATGCCGGTCATATACCTTCCACCTCCAGGAAGAGAAAAACTCCTCTATTGGATTTAGGAATGGTGAGTAGGGAGGGAGATATTCCAGCAGCATCCTATCATGTGCTGCAAACCACTGTCTGACGACATCTGATTGGTGAAAACGCACATTATCCAAAACAACAACATGCTTGCTCAGATGGTCTCCAGTTAGACCCCTCTCATTCTCAGGGATTATGTCCCTGTAAAGAGTGTCTAAAAAAGTCAGCAGATGTTGTGTGTTGTATGGACCAAGACGGGGGATATGGGTGAGGACGCCGTTTTCTGAGATGGCTGCACACATAGTAATATTCCCTCCTCGTTGGCCTGGGACATCAATGGTTGCTCTCTGTCCAATGCGATTCCTTCCACGTCTTTTACCTTTTGCCAGATTGAAACCCGCCTCATCAAGGTATATGAATGTGTGCAGCGGTTCCCTGGCCTCCAGCTCCAGTACATGCTTTATTACAGAAGAAAAACTATAACTTTTCCTGTGTAACATAATGCATTTTGGACAACATATTGTACAGTATGCACTGTGAATACACACACACAGAACTGTCATGTAAGTGTAGTGCATGACACTACACAAAGTAAACAGTTTACAGCACTGAACATTAGAATATGCATAGAACACATACATGTTTTACCTGTACATACTGGTGACGGATCTCCTTCACTCTGTCGCTGTTCCGTTCAAATGGCACATTGTACAATTGTTTCATGCGCATTTCATTCCTCCTGAGCACTCTGTCAATTGTAGCGACTGAAACAGATTCAATATTCCCAAAGATGTTGTCATCCTCTATAACAGCACTTTGTATCTCTCTCAACCTTATGGCATTGTTTGCAATCACCATTGCACAAATGGCTTCCTCTTGTTGCTTGGAGTAAAGGGCCCTCTTCCACCTCTGCAAGGTTGTCTTGCAATCCTGTGTGGTGCAGAGTAAAATTACAGTAAATATGGCAAATCTTTACTGTAACACTACAATACACTAAATGTGTGATGCAGTAAAGCTGTACGTCTAAATGTAAAATGTACAGTGACAAGTTATTGTCCCACTGCAAGCTTCATGTATGACGCAATGACAGTAGCGCAGTGCAGATTGTTTAGTGCTGAATTACTGTCCATTTATACACACCTGTTCTCGTGACGAAATGTTTGAATAATTGAATTTACAGTGGTTCTCCCAACATTTGGCTGCACCCTTCGACCAGCCTCAGCCATTGTGAGGCCGTGATTGACAACATGATCCACAATTGTAGCCCTGATTTCATCAGGGATCCGCCTATGTACTTGGCCTCTTCTTCCTCTTCCCCTGTTTTGTCCCCTTCCCCTTCCTCCCCGCACCCTCACCCCTCTTCCACGAGGCTGACCTTCCATTTCTGTGTCACAGTATTGTAGAAATGGTACACACTATGTCCTGCTTGGTTCATATATGCTTGTAAAGTGGGGGTTTATGGGATTCAGCTCTGACAGTGATTGTAGAAAAGTGGCTTATCATTGGTTGCAACTAATGCTTCACACACCCCTTCTCATCAGTGAAAGTTGAGATTCACCTGAGAGAAATTGTTCAATTTAGGAGACATTTTCATGAAAAAAAATATTTTAAAAAAATGTGTAAAATTTGCTTGACAGATTTTGACAACTAGTTCAACATTTTTGTATGTAATGACTCAAGCAATGAAATGAGGACTATTAGTTTTATATGGAATGACTATTCAGCATTCACAAGTATAGTTAATTTTGACTGACATGACATAAGCAAATGATAATGTTGTAAAACAGCAGAGAGTTGTATGAAAGCAATTGATGCATGTCCAAAAGCATTTGCAATTTGTTGGAAGGAATGAGAACCTGCTACTATGATGTGCACAAATGACTAAATGTTGTGGAGGTTGAACTAACTGTTGTGCAAATGTAAATAGTGATGTGAGAAATGCACCAAAGCGACTGAGAAAAACTGTAAAAGCAAGGACCGCTATGTCCTGTCCTGGAATCCCGCTTAAGACAGGTTTAAGCCTGCTTCACAGAGACACTAAGCTGCTAGCCATCAAGCTAAGGAAGTTGGTACATGTGGCCATGCACGCCTCCAACTCAATCATCAAGTTTGCAGATGACACTACAGTGGTAGGCTTGATTACCAACAACGATGAGACGGCCTACAGGGAGGAGGTGAGGGCCCTCGGAGTGTGGTGTCAGGAAAATAACCTCACACTGTGGACTTCAGGAAACAGCAGAGGGAGCAGCCCCCTATCCACATCGACAGGACAGTAGTGGAGAAGGTGGAAAGTTTTAAGTTCCTCGGAGTACACATCACGGACAAACTGAAATGGTCCACCCACACAGACAGCGTGGTGAAGAAGGTGCAACAGCGCCTCTTCAACCTCAAGAGGCAGAAGAAATTTGGCTTGTCACCAAAAACACTCACACACTTTTACAGATACACAACCGAGAGCGTCCTGTCGGGCTGTATCATCGCTTGGTACGGCAAATGCTCCGCCCACAACTGTAAGGCTCTCCAGAGGGTAGTGAGGTATGCACAACGCATCACTGGGGGCAAACTTCCTGCCCTCCAGGACAGCTACACCACCCGATGTCACAGGAAGGCCAAAAAGATCATCAAGGACAACAACCACCCGAGCCATTGCCTGTTCACCCCTCTATCATCCAGAAGGCGCAGTCAGTACAGGTGCATCAAAGCTGGGACCGAGAGACTGAAAACAGCTTCTACCTCAAGGCCATCAGACTGTTAATGTAACGCCCAGTCCTGGGTTTTCAGGCTGGAGCGTTTTGGGTTCATTTTGGTTTAGGGGTTTTCACAGTTCTATGGTGTCTAGTTCTATGTTGGGTTAATGGCTCCCAATTAGAGGCAGCTGAGTCTCGTTGTCTCTAATTGGGAACCATTTATATGTTTGGGAATTGCACCTTAGTTTCGTGGGTTATTGTATGTTCATGTCATGATTATGTTAGGTTCATCAGGTTCTTGTCTAGTTAGGTTTCTCCGTTCGAGGTTTAGTTAGGTTTCTTCCGTCGTGGTTAGGTTTAGTTCTCTTTGTGTTAGTTTAGCATTTAGCGTTAGGGCTCTCGTCTTGTTCATCGTTTTCTTGTTTTGTTCCGTCTCGTCTCGTCTGTGAATAAATCATGTATTCTGGCTACATCGCTGCGTCTTGGTCTGTCCGTTCAGTAGAGAATCGTGACAGAATAACCCACCAAACTAAGGTGCAATTCCCAAACATATAAATGGTTCCCAATTAGAGACAACGAGACTCAGCTGCCTCTAATTGGGAGCCATTAACCCAACATAGAACTAGACACCATAGAACTGTGAAAACCCCTAAACCAAAATGAACCCAAAACGCTCCAGCCTGAAAACCCAGGACTGGGCGTTACAGTTAAACAGCCATCACTAACATTGAGTGGCTGGTGCCAACATGCTGACTCAAATCTCTGGCCACTTTAAAAATAAAAAATTGGATGTAATAAATGTATCACTAGTCACTTTAAACAATGCCACCTTATATAATGTTTACATTCCCTACATTACTCATCTCATATGTAAAGTTGAAGTCGGAAGTTTACATAGATGGCATCATGAGGTAGGAAAATTATGTGGATATATTGAAGCAACATCTCAAGACATCAGTCAGGAAGTTAAAACTTTGTCGCAAATGGGTCTTCCAAATGGACAATGACCCCAAGCATACTTCCAAAGTTTTGGCAAAATTGCATAAGGACAACAAAGTCAAGGTATTGGAGTGGCCATCACAAAGCCCTGACCTCAGTCCCATAGAAAATAAATAATTTAAACGTTTAAGATTAAATGTCAGGAATTGTGAAAAACTGAATTTAAATTTATTTGGCTAAGGTGTATGTAAACTTCCGACTTCAACCGTATATACTGTATTCTATACCATCTACTGCCTATGCCGTTCGGCCATTGCTCATCCATATATTTATATGTACGTATTCTTATTAATTCCTTTACACTTGTGTGTGTGTATAAGGTAGTTGTTGTGAAATTGTTAGATTACTTGTTAAATATTACTGAATGGTCGGAACTAGAAGCACAAGCATTTTGCTACACTCGCATTAACATCTGCTAACCATGTGTATGTGACCAATAACATTTGATTTGATTTGAGATTAGTTTTGCAATGGAGCCCTCTTTGTCTGGGGAAATAAATGAACTGTTCCAGAGCTGTATCTATTATGCACTGTTTCGGGACAAACCGGACCACTCGGAGTTCAATTATTTACTTGCCGAGGACTATATTCTGGAGGTTGCTTCATTGATCACGCAGGTCGCCAGCCTACATAAGAACCTGGGGAAAACGCAGAGTGGAATGTTTACATTTTCTACGCCGGTGGCTGGACGGCATTCGCGCTTGTGGGATGCATTTCCGTCTTGTCGTTTGTCGTTATCTGACTGGCCGGTGTTGCCTGGAGCTCCCCCATCTGATAGCGTAGTCGAAGGAGCACAGCAAGACAATCAACGATGGTCGCATGTCACGAGCTGTGGAAGCCGAAGACAGCGACTTCCAGCAAAGCAGTCTACACTCCCAACGAGAGGCCCGGAGAGGATACAAACAAGAAATAGTTTTGCGGTCCTAGAGCCTGATCTTCCTGTGGGGGGGGTGCCTGTGTCTGCGGCCGCAGTGCCTACAACTACAAATTTGAAGTCGATGTCGACAACCTTCCGTCCCGGTTCTGGATCGAGCAGGGCCTCTATCTGTCGGAGGCCTGTCACAGGCGCCGGAGCAACGGGCTCAAGTTATCCTGCCTCTCGCTCGTCCATAAAGAGTTCTCAGAATCCTAAAAAGCGTGGGAGTGGGTGGATTTCCTCATCCTTCTCGCTAGCGGTGATTCTGGGAAGCTCCATGGTAAGAAATGTGACCGTTCCTGGTGCAAAAACAATGTCTTATCCCAGAGCGTGAGTAAATTACATTACTAAGCTGCTCCCGAATCTACTACGCCAGGACATGGAAATCGATTCTATCGTAGTCCATGTGGGTTTTAATGACATTATGAAGGGCAGTCCTGAAAATTTTAAACTGGATTTTAAAGAGCTAAACACTAACAAAATACCCATCATACCTGGCCCTGTCATCTCTGAATCGAGGCATTGAATTGTTTAGCAGGATTCTTTCTCTTCACAACTGGCTACTTGATAATTGCAGCTCAATGGGTGTAACTTTTGTTGACAAATTTGATACCTTTTGGAAACAAAACATGTTTTATAAGGATGATGGGATCCACCGAAATCATTTGGGATCCTGGATCCTTTCACAGCACTATAAGGCTGCATTGAGACAATGACTTATCAATAACTCATGCCCAGCTCAGCTAATCCCTACCATTGTGACGCAGAGTTGTCATAATGCTTCAGCAAATCAAATCAAATCAAATGTATTTATAAAGCCCCCCTTACATCAGCTGATGTCACAGAGTGCTGTACAGAAACCCAGCCTAAAACCCCAAACAGCAAGCAATGCAAGTGTAAAAGCACGGTGGCTAGGAAAAACTCCCTAGAAGGCCAAAACCTAGGAAGAAACCTAGAGAGGAACCAGGCTGTGAGGGGTGGCCAGTCCTCTTCTGGCTGTGCCGGGTGCAGATTATAACAGAACATGGACAAGATTTTAAAATGTTCATAAAACAGGCAGAACAGTTGAAACTGGAGAAGCAGCACGGCCAGGTGGACTCGGGACATCCAGGTAGGCCTTGAGGAATGGTCCTAATGCTCAGGTCCTCCGAGAGAGAGAGAGAGAGAGAGAGAGAGAGAGAGAGAGAGAGAGAGAGAGAGAGAAGAAGAAAAAAGAAAGAAAGAGAGATAATTAGAGAGAGCATACTTAAATTCGCACAGGACACCAGATAAGAGAAGAAATACTCCAGATATAACAGACGGACCCTAGCCCCCCGACACATAAACTACTGCAGCATAAATACTGGGGCTGAGACAGGAGGGGTCGGGAGACACTGTGGCCCGTCCGACAAAACCCCGGACAGGGCCAAACAGGCAGGATATAACCCCACCCACTCTGCCGAGCACAGCCCCACACCACTAGAGGGATATCTTCAACCACCAACTTACCATCCTGAGACAAGGCCGAGTATAGCCCACAAGATCTCCGCCACGGCACCAGAAGCCAGTGACTCAGCCCCTGTAATAGGGTTAGAGGAAGAGAATCCCAGTGGAGGGGAACCGGCCAGGCAAAGACAGCAAGGGTGGTTCGTTGCTCCAGTGCCTTTCCGTTCACCTTCACACTCCTGGGCCAGACTACACTCAGTCATAGGACCTACTGAAGAGATGAGTCTTCAATAAAGACTTAAAGGTTGAGACCGAGTCTGCGTCTCTCACATGGATAGGCAGACTATTCCATAAAAATGGAGCTCTATAGGAGCATTTTTGGACAGAAAGTTTCTGATTTTTACAATGTTACGTAAATGGAAAAAAGCTGTCCTTGAAACAGTCTTGATATGTTCGTCAAAAGAGAGATCAGGGTCCAGAGTAACGCTGAGGTCCTTCACAGTTTTATTTGAGACGACTGTACAACCATCAAGATTAATTGTCAGATTCAACAGAAGATCTCTTTGTTTCTTGGGACCTAGGACTAGCATCTCTGACTAGCATCTCTGTTTTGAGTTTAAAAGTAGAACATTTTCCGCCATCCACTTCCTTATGTCTGAAACACAGGCTTCCAGGGAGGGCAATTTTGGGGCTTCACCATGTTTCATCGAAATGTACAGCTGTGTGTCATCCGCATAGCAGTGAAAGTTAACATTATGTTTCCGAATGACATCACCAAGTGGTAAAATATATAGTGAAAACAATATTGGTCCCCAAACAGAGCCTTGAGGAACATCGAAATCTACAGTTGATTTGTCAGAGGACAAACCATCCACAGAGACAAACTGATATCTTTCCGACAGATAAGATCTAAACCAGGCCAGAACTTGTCCATGTAGACCAATTTGGGTTTCCAATCTCTCCAAAAGAATGTGGTGATCGATGGTATCAAAAGCAGCACTAAGGTCTAGGAGCATGAGTACAGTTGCGGAGCCTCGGTCTGACGCCATTAAAAGGTCATTTACCACCTTCACAAGTGCAGTCTCAGTGCTATGATGGGGTCTAAAACCAGACTGAAGCGTTACGTATACATTGTTTGTCTTCAGGAAGGCAGTAAGTTGCTGCGCAACAGCTTTTTCTAAAATTTTTGAGAGGAATGGAAGATTCGATATAGGCCGATAGTTTTTATATTTTCTGGGTCAAGGTTTGGCTTTTTAAGAGAGGCTTTATTACTGCCACTTTTAGTGAGTTTGGTACACATCCGGTAGATAGAGAGCTGTTTATTATGTTCAACATAGGAGGGCCAAGCACAGGAAGCAGCTCTTTCAGTAGTTTAGTTGGAATAGGGTCCAGTATGCAGCTTGAAGGTTTAGAGGCCATGATTATTTTCATCAATGTGTCAAGAGATATGGTACTAAAAAACTTGAGTGTCTCTCTTGATTTTATGTCCTGGCAAAGTTGTGTGGACTCAGGACAACTGAGCTTTGGAGGAATACGCAGATTTAAAGAGGAGTCCGTAATTTGCTTTCTAATGATCATGATCTTTTCCTCTAAGAAGTTCATGAATGAATCACTGCTAAAGTGAAAGCCATCCTCTCTTGGGGAATGCTGCTTTTTAGTTAGCTTTGTGACAGTATCAAAAAGAAACTTTGGATTATTCTTATTTTCCTCAATTAACTTGGAAAAATAGGATGATCGAGCAGCAGTGAGGGCTCTTCGATACTGCACGGTACTGTCTTTCCAAGCTAGTCGGAAGACTTCCAGTTTGGTGTGGCGCCATTTCCATTCCAATTTTCTGGAAGCTTGCTTCAGAGCTCGGGTATTTTCTGTATACCAGGGAGCTAGTTTTTTTTTGGCAAATGTTTTTTGTTTTTAGGGGTGCAACTGCATCTAGGGTATTGCGCAAGGTTACATTGAGTTCCTCAGTTAGGTGGTTAACTGATTTTTGTACTCTGACGTCCTTGGGTAGGTGGAAGGATTCCGGAAGGGCATCTAGGAATCTTTGGGATGTCTGAGAATTTATAGCACGACTTTTGATGATCCTTGCTTGGGGTCTGAGCAGATTATCTGTTGCGATTTCAAACGTAATAAAATGGTGGTCCGATAGTCCAGGATTATGAGGAAAAACATTAAGATCCACAACATTTATTCCACGGGACAAAACTAGGTCCAGAGTATGACTGTGGCAGTGAGTAGGTCCGGAGACATGTTGGGCAAAACCGACAGAGTCGATGATGGCTCCAAAAGCCTTTTGGAGTGGGTCTGTGGACTTTTCCATGTGAATATTAAAGTCACCAAAAATTAGAATATTGTCTGCCATGACTACAAGGTCCGATGGGAACTCAGTGAGGAATGTTGTATATGGCCCAGGAGGCCTGTAAACAGTAGCTATAAAAAGTGATTGAGTAGGCTGCATAGATTTCATGACTAGAAGCTCAAAAGACGAAAACGTTGTTTTTTTGGTTTTTGTAAATAGAAATTTGCTATTGTAAACGTTAGCAACAGCAATTGTAGGGGCTTCAGTAGACACAATATAACTGATCTAATGTATGTCCCTTTAACTGCCCTGAATGCCTCTACGGATCCTACAGCTATTGTATGCAGTAATCATGTGCCTATGAACCAGATGTATACTGTAAGCACTAAGCCAGTGGGTTCTAGGAAGAAGTCCACTGTGAGCAGCTAAAGTTGAATTATTAAACATTAACTTCTTAGGGATGGGCGCATGAGGTGACCGTTTTGGAGAGCCTGGCATGCCCAAAGTTAAATGCCTCCCATTCAGGCCCAGAAAATAGGATATGCACATGTTTGGTACCATTGGATAGGAAACACTCAGAATTTTCTAAAACTGTTAACCATTTGTCTGTGAGTAAAACAGAACGGAAAAAGTGGTTTTGACAGAGTGCCTCATTTGGAACCCCTCCCTTATGAAAATGCCCATATAAGGGCATATGAATGCAGTACCGATCGCTTCCTCTGGATGTCAACAGTCTCGAGACAGTGCTCATTTTGGTTTTGGATGCATTAGAGCAGAGAATAAGAGGAAACCAGGAAGTGTCCCATTTATGTCAACAGTAGGCAGCGCGCGCTCCCGACAAAGCGCGCTTTGTGTTTTTTACCGTCTTTATCGATCAGTTTATATTCCGGTTGATTTATAATAGTAAATATACGTAAAAGTGTTCCTAAGGATACATTTAAAACTGTTTGATTGTTCTTGGACAAGTTTATAGGTATAAGATGAACGAGTTCTCGTCACGTTTCAATGGAGTAGTGGAAGCTGTCGTTTCTGATTATAACGCTCGAACCAAATGGAGATTTATGGATAAAATACATTACTTTTTCTAACAAAAGAACCATGGATTGTCTTCGTTGGACACTTAGGAAGACCTCAGCAGAAGTTCTTCAACAGGTAATTGATTTGATTTCGCTGTGAAATGTGTTGTGTGTGCCATGATGGCTAATCGATACTTGGCTATTGGAAAAATATGTGAGGTGCTAGCCTCAAACAATTAAATGTGCTGCTTTCGCCGTAAAGCCTTTTTGAAATCTGACAACGCTGTGATATTACCAAGAAACAGAGCTTTTGATGAGTATGGAACACTTGTATATTGGTGGATGTTTAATAATTCAACTTTTGGATTTTGAATTTGGCGCCTTGCATTTCACCTGGTAGTGTTGGGATTGGGGCGCTAGCGCCCCAGCAATCCCCAATATTAAATCAATATACAAGTGTTGCATAGTCATCAAAAGCTCTGCTTCTTGGCAATATCACAGCGTTGTCAGATTTCAAAAAAAGTTTACGGCGAAAGCACAACATTTGATTGTTTGAGGATAGCACCTATAATATTTATCTATTAGCATAAATTCATAAACCAGCGCGGTTCACACAAAACCCATGTCACAGCAAAAACAAATCCCTTACCTTTTGAAGAACTTCTGCTGAGGGCTTCCCAAGTGTCCAACGAAGACCTCCAATGGTTCTTTTGTTAGAAAAAGTCATATATTATATCCATAAATCTCTGTTTGGTTGGCGCGTTATGTTCAGAAAATCCAACGTCGAATCGCCCATTGAAACGTGAAGAGAACGCGTTCAAATATACCTATAAACTTTTCCTAAACAAATCAAATACCAGTTATAATGCATCGTTAGCTATCCTTTTATGAATATTAGTGATAATATTTCACTCGGATGGTCACCTAAACGATAGGAAAGGAAAATACAGTGGGGGCGCGCATTCAGTCTCACGCCCGAGAAAACTTGTTGACATTTCAGGTCCCCTGACCATTTCCTGTTCCTATCCGTTCGTCTTACTCCATTCACTCCCAGTCTTTGTATATAGACTGTTGACATCTAGTGGAAGCCATAGGTACTGCAATCCAGGAGATGGATTGCCTTGAAGTCAATGGGGAGAGTGTCAAACAGAGCAAAGGTCACCAAAAACTGCATTTCCGGATGGATTTTCCTCTGGGTTTCGCCTGCTACAGTGAGGGGAAAAAAGTATTTGATCCCCTGCTGATTTTGTACGTTTGCCCACTGACAAAGAAATTATCAGTTTATAATTTTGATGGTAGGTTTATTTGAACAGTGAGAGACAGAATAACAACAAAAAAATCCATAAAAACGCATGTGAAAAATGTTACAAATAGATTTAGATTTTAATGAGGGAAATAAGTATTTGACCCCTCAGCAAAACATAACTTACTACTTGGTGGCAAAACCCTTGTTGGGGGGGGCGGCAGGTAGCCTAGTGGTTAGAGCGTTGGACTTGTAAGATTTTGGTCTCATCATCTGACCACAACACTTTCACCCAGTCCTCTGAATCATTCAGATGTTCATTGGCAAACTTCAGACGGGCATGTATATCTGCTTTCTTGAGCAGGGGGACCTTGCGGGCGCTGCAGGATTTCAGTCCTTCACGGCGTAGTGTGTTACCAATTGTTTTCTTGGTGACCATGGTCCCAGCTGCCTTGAGATCATTGACAAGATCCTCCCGTCTAGTTCTGGGTTGATTCCTCACCGTTCTCATGATCATTGCAACTCCACGAGGTAAGATCTTGCATGGAGCCCCAGGCCAAGGGAGATTGACAGCTCTTTTGTGTTTCTTCCATTTGCAAATAATCGCACCAACTGTTGTCGCCTTCTCACCAAGCTGCTTGGCGATGGTATTGTAGCCCATTCCAGCCTTGTGAAGGTCTACAATCTTGTCCCTGACATCCTTGGAGAGCTCTTTGGTCTTGGCCATGGTGGAGAGTTTGGAATCTGATTGATTGATTACTTTTGTGGACAGGTGTCTTTTATACAGGTAACAAACTGAGATTAGGAGCACTCCCTTTAAGAGTGTGCTCCTATTCTCAGCTCGTTACCTGTATAAAAGACACCTGGGAGCCAGAAATCTTTCTGATTGAGAGGGGGTCAAATACTTATTTCCCTCATTAAAATGCAAATCAATTTATAACATTTTTCACAATGCGTTTTTATGGATTTCTTTGTTGTTATTCTGTCTCTCACTGTTCAAATAAACCTACCATTAAAATTATAGACTGACCATTTCTTTGTCAGTGGGCAAACGTACAAAATCAGCAGGGGATCAAATACTTTTTTCCCTCACTGTATATCAGTTCTGTTATACTCACAGACATTATTTTAACACTTTTAGAAACTTCAGAGTGTTTCCTATCCAATAGTACTAATTATGTGCATATCCTATTTTCTGAGCCTGAGTGGCAGGCATTTTACTTTGGGCACGCCAGACTCTCCAAAACCGTCACCTCTGCTGCCCGCTCCCTAAGAAATTAAAGTCACCCAGTAAAATACTTCTGTAGTAAAAGTCTAAAAGTATTTAGTTTTAAATATACTTAAGTATCAAAAGTAAATGTAATTACTAAAATATACTTAAGAATCTAAAGTAAAAGCATAAATCATTTAAAATGTCTTATATTAAGCGAACAAGATGGCAACATTGTTTTATTTACAGATATCCACGGGCACACCCCAACACTCAGACATCATTTACAAATTAAGCATGTGTGCTTAGTGAGTGTCATGGAAGTTCTAAAGAATCAGGAGAGACTTGGATAATTCTTCAAGCAATCATACTTTAATATTGATGAATTATTGCAATAATGGAGCTGGTCAACGACCACCCATATGAGAGTCCGACAATACAGGAAATGCTGAGGTCTTATACAGTGGACCTAAAAATGATTAGTCATGTCTGGTTCCACTCCTCCCCGACAGATCAGGACATCATAAGCTACCTTGTTTCCTTCTTGTGGCCATGTGTATCGGGTCATAGCGCACAAACAACTGATAACGTTAGTTCCGTTACTCCTCTCTGTGCAAGCCAGCCTCTGTTCTCTTCATATCTCCACACAGCTGTGCCCATGGAAGATAGTAAAGGATGGACTGAAAAACTGTGGTAACTCTCAAAGGCTCTTTGTCTTGACCGTGTGACTAAGTTGAACAGAGGTAGAGTGAAAAAAATGCCAGCTCCTTCTTACAAGATCTTCAAACAGACAGTGGACATTTACAGGTTTACAGTGGCTTGCAAAAGTATTCAACCCCTTTTGCATTTTTCCTATTTTGTTGCCGTACAACCTGGAATTAAAATAGATTTTTTGGGGGGTTTGTAACATTTGATTTACACAACATGCCTATCACTTTGAAGATGCAAAATATTTTTTATTGTGAAACAAGCAAGACAGAAAACTTGTGTGTGCATAACTATTCACCCCCAAAGGAAATACTTTGCAGAGCCACCTTTTGCAGCAATTACAGCTGCAAATCTCTTGGGGTTTGTCTCTATAAGTTTGGCACATCTAGCCACTTGGATTTTTGCCCATTGTTCAAGGCAAAACTGCTCCAGCTCTTTCAAGTTGGATGGGTTCCGCTGGTGTACAGAAGTCTTTAAGTCAGACCACAGAATCTCAGTCTCAAATCTCTGGAAGACAAACAGGTTTCCCTCAAGAATTTCCCTGTATTTAGCGCATTCCTTCAATTCTGACCAGTTTCTCAGTCCCTGCCGATGACAAACATCCCCACAGCATTATACTGCCACCACCATGCTTCACTGTGGGGATGGTGTTCTCGGGGGGGTGATAAGAGGTTTTGGGTTTGCGCCAGACATAGTGTTTTCCTTGATGGCCAAAAAGCTCAATTTTAGTCTCATCTGACCAGAGTACCTTCTTCCATATGTTTGGGGAGTCTCCCACATGCCTTTTAGCAAACACCAAATGTGGTTGCTTATTTTTTTCTTTTAGCAATGGCTTTTTTCTGGCCACTCTTCTGTAAAGCCCAGCTCTGTGGAGTGTACGGCTTACGGTGGTCCTATGGACAGATACTCCAAGGCCTGGTTTAGCAGGCCGGTGTTTAGTTTGTCTTTTGTTTAAGAGGCATTTTGTGTTCTAGGTTTTGTATTTCTATGTTGGGGAAATGGTTCCCAATTAGAGGCAGCTGATTGTCGTTACCTCTAATTGGGAACCATACATATGTTTGTGTTTTTCACTGGGGTTTTGTGGGTCTGGTGCCTGTTCCTGCTCCCCGCACCAGAGTCCCAGTGCGCATCGTGAGCCCAGTACGGCCTGTTCCTGCTCCCCGCACCAGAGTCCCAGTGCGCATCGCGAGCCCAACACAGCCTGTTCCTGCTCCCCGCACCAGAACCCCTGTGTGCATCGCGAGCCCAGCACAGCCTGTTCCTGCTTCATGCACCAGGTCCCCTGTGCGCATCGCGAGTCCAGCACAGCCTGTTCCTGCATCACTCACCAGAACCACCGTGTGTATCGTGAGCTCAGCACAGCCTGTTCCTGCTTCACGCACCAGGTCCCCTGTGCGCATCGCGAGTCCTGCACAGCCTGTTCTTTGTACTAGGGTTCTAGGGTGTCATACCAGCCTGGTACGAACTGTTCCGGCTTCTAGCCCCGGGCCTCCGGTGCGTGATCTCGGGCCAGCACGGCCAGGACCGGAGCCACCACCTAGGACAAAGAGACCCACCCGAAGACCCCCCCATGGACTTTTTGGCGCGGTCGGAGTCCGCGCCTTTGGGGGGGGGTAATGTCACATCCAGGCCTGGTTTAGCAGGCTGGTGTTTAGTTTGTCTTTTGTTTAGGAGGGTTTTGTGTTCTAGGTTTTGTATTTCTATGTTGGGGAAATGGTTCCCAATTAGAGGCAGCTGATTGTCGTTACCTCTAATTGGGAACCATATTTATGTTTTTCACCAAAGTTTTGTGGGTCATTGTTTATACTGATGTTTGTAGTATTATGCTTAGTGGTGTGTGCATATTTAGCCACACCGGAGTTACGATCTTTATTTGTTTGTTTTGCCAGTTACGTTACGTGTAAAATAAAGTATGTATACTGGATACCTCGCTGCATCTTGGTCCGTCCCTCAAGAAGATCGTGACAATATGCACGCACTACTTTTCAATTATCCTTTTTATTAAATTTTTCGAAACAAGTAATGTTTTTCATTTCACTTCACCAATTTTGACTGTTTTGTGTGTGTCCATTACATGAAATCCAAATAAAAATCAATTTAAATTGCAGGTTGTAATGCAGCAAAATAGGACAAACGCCAAGCGGGATGAATACTTTTGCAAGGTACTGTAAGGCTCATACAGCGCATGTGCATAAGAAAGTTTAGCATTAAGAATAATCAAAGTAATTCTTCATTACATTGTCTCTGCTATCCAAGCTTAAAGCGGTTATACAGGATTTTTCCCTCACATGAGTCAGCCTGATCATAGGCAGAAAGGATGACCAGGAATATTTTCTCAATAAAAAAAAAAAATCTGTCGTTCTGCCCCTTAACAAGGCAGTTAACTCACTGTTCCCCAGTAGGCTGTCATTGTAAATAAGAATTTGTTCTTAACTGACTTGCCTAGTTAAATAAAGGTTACATTAAAAAAAATGTAATGAGTACTTTTGGGTGTCAGGGAAAACGTGTGGAGTGAAAAGTACATACGTTTCTTTAGGAATGTAGTGAATTAAAAGTTGTACAAAAATATAAATACTAAAGTAAAGTACAGATACCCTCCAAAAATACTTAAGTAAAAATACTTAAAAAATACTTTAAAGTACTGCTCAAGTACTTTAAACCACTGGTTTTGGAAAATATTTAGGACGGAGAAAGGTTTTGAGGTGGTGGCCCTCAAACACAAAACATTAGTTTAATATTTTTATTTTAAAAAAGTACTTAAGATTTTCATGGCGTTCACATAAATTGAAAGCAATTCATCAAGGGGTATGTCAAGATGTGATTGACTGGAGATTTTGTTCTGGTTTCTAGTCACACAGCCAATCATCAGTGTGTATGTACACTCAAAGTACTTGTGCATTTTTTATTTGAATTTATTTATGTTGAATAACATAGCGGTATCAATGCTTAAAGGCAAACAGACGTTTAACCCCATATTGAAGACAACATATATAATGGGGACAGAGAAACACAATGGTTCCAAAATAGAAAGGTTCCACACTTTTCAAATATATACCAACCAAATATATAAAACACTGATTAAAATCTGGAATCTGTAATTAAAAGATAACATAAGGACAACTAAATAAATAAACCATAAATAAATAATATAAATAAATATTTCAGATTGGGCTATCATCATTACAAACGTATAACTTAAGGGGGAAAAAGCTTTCATACCATAGTGTCATGCTAATGCTGGCGACAAGCAGATTGAAGACTGTAGATTGTTAAGAGGAAATTACCATTTGGAAACACTGAATCTTTACGGTTTGGTTATGAAGCCCCAAAAGTGATCATGTTATAAAGATAACTTGTATAGTTACCTATTCATTATATTGATCAATTATTGGTGACAGGCAGGCCATGAATACTCATTCAACCCATATCTCATGTGGTTCCTGTCTAGCACGACTCCTAAATGTATCCTTGGGATATAACATAAATATTATATAACAAATAGGTTAATGTCGATATTACACAGAGATAACACAAAGTCGGACAGTTGAAAACAAATATGTACTGTATAAACACAAAAGAACAGTTTGGATAATGTAACATCCAAAATATTACATTATCCAAAATGTTTAGAAGGACAAAAATGCAGGAATTGACTAGCATACTAAAACACAATTGAAACAAATGAAAAAGCTTTCTCTATCTACCTTATTTCAAATTGGTGCTTTACCTTTGATCCCCAGAATGCACTACCCACAGATTTTGTTGTGTTGTTGAAAGACTGACCAAGTGAGTCATATATTCAATCATTCATTCAGTGCATATCTCTACAATTTGGACTTGCAAGTCATGAGATGTGGCCATAGTGAGTGCAAGAATCGTAAAAGAGTAATCTTAAAGAGTTGCTTAACCAGAGATGATTAAGTACGTTCATTACTTATCATCAGACCATCTGGCATTTGAAAATAATGTAAAAATAATTGGATCTATTATATAGAACGCAATACACTGAATAATGGCAAGGATATATATATAGTGCATTTAGTAAATGTCTCAAGATACTAACCTTTACCCAATTATTTTTATTTTATTTTATTCTTCTAAACTCAGCAAAAAAAGAAACGTCCCTTTTTCAGGACCCTGTCTTTCAAAGCTAATTTCGTAAAAATCCAAACAACTTCACAGATTGTAAAGGGTTTAAACACTGTTTCCCATGCTTGTTCAATGAACCATAAACAATTAATGAACATGCACCTGTGGACGGTTAAGACACTAACAGCTTACAGACGGTAGGTAATTAAGGTCAGTTATAAAAACACTAAAGAGGTCTTTCTATTGACTCTGAAAAACACCAAAAGAAAGATGCCCAGGGTCCCTGCTCCTCTGCATGAATGTGCCTTAGGCATGCTGCAAGGAGGCATGAGGACTGCAGATGTGGCCAGGGCAATAAATTGCTATTCCGTACTGTGAGACGCCTAAGACAGCGCTACAGGGAGACAGGACGGACAGCTGATCGTCCTCGCAGTGGCAGACCACGTGCAACAAAACCTGCACAGGATCGGTACATCCGAACATCACACCTGCGGGACAGGTACAGGATGGCAACAACAACTGCCCGAGTTACACCAGGAACGCACAATACCTCCATCAGTGCTCAGACCGTCCGCAATAGGCTGAGAGAGGCTGGACTGAGGGCTCGTAGGCCTGTTGTAGGGCAGGTCCTCACCAGACATCACCAGCAACAACGTTGCCTATGGGCACAAACCCACCGTCGCTGGACCAGACAGGACTGGCAAAAAGTCTTCTTCACTGATGAGTCAAGGTTTTGTCTCACCAGGGTTGATGGTCAGATTCACGTTTATCGTTGAAGGAATGAGTGTTACACCGAGGCCTGTACACTGGAGCGGGGTCGATTTGGAGGTGCAGGGTCCATCATGGTCTTGGGCGGTGTGTCACAGCATCATCGGACTGAGCTTGTTGTCATTGCAGGCAATCTCAACGCTGTGCGTTACAGGGAAGACATCCTCCTCCCTCATGTGGTACCCTTCCTACGCATCCTGACATGACCCTCCAGCATGACAATGCCACCAGCCATACTGCTCGTTCTGTGAGTGATTTCCTGCGAGACAGGAATGTCAGTGTTCTGCCATGGCCAGTGAAAGGCCCTGATCTCAATCCCATTGAGCACGTCTGGGACCTGTTGGATCGGAGGGTGAGGGCTAGGGTCATTCCCCCCAGAAATGTCTGGGAACTTGCAGGTGCCTTGGTGGAAGAGTGGGGTAACATCTCACAGCAAGAAGTGGCAAATCTGGTGCAGTCCATGAGGAGGAGATGCACTGCAGTATTTAATGCAGCTAGTGGCCACACCAGATACTGACTGTTCCTTTTGATTTTGACCCCCTCTTTGTTCAGGGACACATTATTCCATTTCTGTTAGTCACACGTCTGTGAACTTGTTTATGTCTCAGTTGTTGAATCTTGTTATGTTCATACAAATATTTACACGTTAAGTTTGCTGAAAATAAATGTGACAGGTGACAGTGAGGACGTTTCTTTTTTTGCTGAATTTTGTATCAACGGATTGATACATGTTTATCAGATTACACATTCAACATTCTTCCTAGGTGATTGACTTGGTAATTAATGTACTATTAGCTAACGGGCCAAGAAAAGCATTAAACAATTCTAATCAAATGTTATTTTACCATTTGAGTCAACCAAAAGTGAATGGGAAAATTTTGAAATCCTGTATAATATTTTGGTGTGTTAGGTAAACACTTAATACTTTGTTGTATGCACCTCTGTTAGTAGGCTATGAGTGAATTACTGTAAATGAGGAGAAAATGACATGCTCTTGAACACATAAGCAACACCACAGGTTTAGTAGAATACCATTGTATGGAGCTTACAGTGAGTAGTTAATACAGGTCATTATAGCTAATGCATAGTGCTGGTGGATTCTTTTGTTTTAAGGGTCAGGTAGAAATGCCAAATGCAAGATGAAAGTTATGAATATATGGACCAGAGTCGTGATGCAGTTCCCTTAAGCACACGAAATGGAAATGAAAGGCACCATTGATATTTTTTTCTCCATTGAAATACTGTGATCCATTGGTATATAGTAGTGTATGGCACTTTCTTTCATGACATGAGAATGTTTGTACACATTTCTATTTATTTATAAAATACTTTATTCACTACTTCGCTAAAATAAACATTTTCTTTCTTTCTTTTTTTTGCAAATATTTAATTTATAGAAAATAAAGGTTTAGTAGTGACTTATTTATTTTTGAATCTGACATATTCATTTTTCTAAGCGATATTTTCATTTTTGACATTATACAGCAATTGGATCTTGGTTGGCGATGATGCTGGATAACCTGGCTTGCAGGTCATCCTGTGGGGAGAGTCGGAGTGCTGGGTAACTCCTCCTACTGTCTGTGAGTGGCTCCACACCTGCAGCCATGGGGTCCTGTAAGCTCAGGAAGGGCGTGTCCTCTTCCACGCGATAGTCCTCCTCCGTATCGCTCTCCGAGCTGGTCCGAGCTGTACTGCTGACTCGGTTGTTGGACTCCGTTTCGTGGCCCTCCATGTGGCCGTTGGGCTTTGTGCTTTTGGCACGGCGGCCATTGTTGCTGTTAGTGAGTTTTTTAGGGAGGCTTTGCGGGGGAACAGTTGGTACCACAACTGTGTTGGCGACCGCCTTGTACTCCTGCGTGATCTCGTAGTTGTCGTTCTCGACAATCCTCAGCGGGCTGGGTGGCGGGCTGTGGGCCTTGTGGCCATAGTTGTAGTGGGCAGAGTTCCTTTTGGACTGGCTGTGGTGGTGGTCGGGGCGTGGCGGCTTGTCACGTGGCCACGGCTCGGTGGTGAACAGCAGGGGGTGCTCCTCTTCACCAGAGGGGCTGACTGCCACCGAGGGGACTGAGTTGGCCAGGTTGGACAGTGGGGCCGAGATCTCCGAAGGAGGGCAGCCCGAGGTCACGGGAGAGAGCAACTCCACAGGAGACAGGCGGGTTGGGGTGGTCATTGCTGATACATACCTGACAGACAGAACCAAAAGAGAAGCCACTAACGATTAGGAACATAAAAGTGAGAAAACACCACTAGAGTCCTTATTAGGGACACATACTGTTAACACATGCTTTTTAGCTAAATTAAATAAATCCATAGCATTGCATTTTGTTCCCTATAGGTACAGTCAAATCCTCAGGTGCACTTCCGATGAGCGTAGGCTCCTTTAGAGTGCAATGCAATTCACCAGCCTCCACTCAAATACTTTATTTTTTACATTCCTCTGCTCTTGTTCAGGATACACATTCATTCCCGATCCATTTCATCAATCAGGTGTAGGACTGTATAGGCCTTTCTCTTAGTATGTGTGGGGAGGACAGAGACACTGATGTGAAGAACACTGGAGCATTTGTCTCTGTCTGCCCCAGCAATAATATATAAAATGAATGTTATTCCCCAAAAATTATTATCAAGTATAATCTCTAAAATATACATTATTCTTAAATGGATATCTCTATTTAACTCAGGTCATTAAGAAGTGGCAGACACTATCATTAATCACAAACCCTCAATGAGGTGTATGGGCTGAAGGGAGGTTATGGTGTGTAAAGCAGCACGTAGCACCATTAGCTACATTAGGGCATCTTTCTACTACCTGTCTCTGTACGGCGAGTCCCTGGAGGAGTCTGGCGTGTCTCGAGTGTTCTTTAGGTAGACACTCAGGTCTCTGGTGCCGCCCGTGGCATTCAGACGACCCCGGTGGATGGGCGTGGCGTGCCGGCTGTTCGAGAAGGCACTCTCACTGCGGCAATTGCTCCAGCTGAGGGAAGACAGAGGAGAATAAAGAGGGTAGACAAAAGAGGGAAATTAACTGCTTCTCTTAAATGATGACTGCTTCAGACACTGACGTAAACTGTAAACACGTTAAATAATGTCTATTGCAAACCTGGGTTCAAATACTTTTAGAAATAATTTTAAATACTTCAGCTGGGCTTGATTGAGCTTTCCTGTCTTAATGGACCAATAGAATAGTCCCAAATCTACTAAACCCGCCTGTCTTACACTCCAGGCAGGCTAGAACAAAACCACAAAGTATTTAAAGGATTAAAATGGCACTTGTACCCAGGTTGCTCTACATGTTCTCCCTGAGCCGCTTTCCTTGTTTAATCCAGCGTCAATCATTCAGTGAGCGAGGTGATTCGAAGGAAATCGTGTAACAGGACGGGTTATCATTCTATCAACCACCAGCTGACAGAGACTAATCACAACAGGGTGATTCAGACGTAGGAAATGTATGCCTTTCCTACACACGCCTTTCCTGGTGGTTTGTATTCATTCATTCAACCCATGGTAATGTTGGAAGATTAGTGTACATAGAATTATAATAGGGAGAATAGTGTTCAATAGTAGGCTATACCCTTGTCTATTGCTTGCACCAACCATGGAACTGTGTGATGACACGGCCAAGTATTGTGCAATGCGGCGGGTTCAAACTTTTCCAAAACTGCTCCATAACAATTTCATTAGCCAACATGTCTTTTTTTATATTATCAGCTGTAACTAATGATCCTCAGCAACAACCACATGGCCGTGACAGCGTTTACAGAGGAAACAAATTAATGTAAAAGAAACAATGTAATTAAATGGAATGATAATGTAGGCTATACAGTACCAACTGAAGGGAACTAACAATAGTTGTGTGGTTATTAGGCCTACTGATGGTAGATATTGATAGTCATACAGGGATCCACGAGTGGGCTAAAGGTGGCTTAGCCCCCTCAGTTCCAACTTGTGCCCCCTCAGTTTTAGTTTTATGTCCCTATATAAAAATAGCAAAGCACTTCAAATGATTGAGTGACAGGTTGGCGCTAAAAAAATCTCCATTTACACATTATTTATTACAAGATTTAGTTGAGGTTTAGGGTTTAGTGAGTGTTTAGTTCTAAATACAATGCTTTTAGTTGTAGAAATATTTAGGGCTAACTTATTCCTTGCCACCCACTCTGAAACTAACTGCAGCTCTTTGTTGAGTGTTGCAGTCATTTCAGTCGCTGTAGTAGCTGACGTGTATAATGTTGAGTCATCTGTATACATAGAAACTCTGGCTTTGCTCAAAGTCAGTGGCATGTCATTAGTAAAAATTAAAAAAGCAAGGGTCCTAAACAGCTACCCTGGGGAATTCCGGATTCTAACTTGATTATATTTGATAGGCTTCCATTAAAGAACACCCTCTGTGTTCTGTTAGACAAGTAACTCTTTGTCCACATTATAGCAGGGGGTGTAAAGCCATAACACATACGTTTTTCCAGCAGCAGACTATGATCCATAATGTCAAAAGCTGCACTGAAGTCTAACAAGACAGCCCCCACAATCATTGTATCATCAATTCCTCTCAGCCAATCATCAGTCATTTGTGTAAGTGATTGTTGAGTGTCCTTCCCTATAAGCGTGCTGAAAGTCTTTGTCAATTTGTTTACTGTGAAATAGCATTGTATCTGGTCAAACACAATTATTTTCCAGAAGTTTACTAAGGGTTGGTAACAGTCTGATTGGTTGGCTATTTGATCCAGTAAAGGGGTTTTTACTATTCTTGGGTAGCGGAATAACTTTAGCTTCCCTCCAGGCCTGAGGGCACACATTTTCAAGTAGGCTTAAATTGAAGATGCGGCAAATAGGAGTGGCAATATCATCTGCTATTATCCTCAGTAATTTTCCATCTAGATTGTCAGACCCTGGTGGCTTGTCATTGTTTATAGACACAATTTTTTCACCTTTTCCACACTCACTTTACGGAATTCAAAAGTACAATTCTTGTCTTTCATAATTTGGTCCGATATACTTGGATGTGTAGTGTCAGCGTTTGTTGCTGACATGTCATCCCTAAGTTTGCTGATCTTGCCAATGAAGAAGTCATTAGTAGTTTGCAATATCAGTGGGCGTTGAGATGAATGAGCCATCTGATTCAATAAATGAAGGAGCAGAGTTGGCTTTTTCCCAAAAAATTTCATTTAAGGTGCCCCAAAGCTTTTTACTATCATTCTGTATATTGTTTCATAGTGTTGTTTAATTTTATTTAGTTTAGTCACATGATTTCTTAATTTGCAATACGTTTGCCAATCAGTTGGGCTCCAATCTTATTTGCCATACCTTTTGCCCTATCCCTCTCAACCATACAATTTTTCAATTCCTCATCAATCCAAGGGGATTTAATAGTTTTTACAGTAATTTTCTTATTCGGTACGTGATTATTAGTAACTGGAATAAGTAGTTTCATAAATGCGTCAAGTGCAGTGTCTGGTTTCTCCTCATTACACACCACAGACCAGCAAATATTCTTTACATCATCAACATATGAATCACTACAAAACTTATTGTATGACCTCCTATATACTATATTAGGCCCAGCCTTTGGAACTTCTTAGACATGGCTATTATATTGTGATCATTACATCCTATGGATTTGGATACTGCTTCAAAGCAAATATCTGCAGCTTTAGTAAAAATGTGATCGATACATGTTGATGATTTAATTCCTGTGCTGTTTGTAACTACCCTGGTATGTTGACTGACAACTTAAACCAGGTTGCAGGCACCGGTTACAGTTTTTAAAAAAAATCCTGAGTGGGCAGCTTGATGATAGCCAGTCAATATTTAAATCACCCAGAAAATATACTTCTCTGTTGATATCACATACATTATCAAGCATTTCACACATATTATCCAGATACTGACTGTTAGCACTTGGTGGTCTATAGCAGCTTCCCACAAGAATGGGCTTTAGGTGAGCAGATGAACCTGTAGTCATATTACTTCAACAGTATTTAACATTAGATAGTCTCTAAGCTTTACAGGAATGTGGTTCTGAATATAGACCGCAACACCACCTCTGTTGGCATTTCTATCTTTTCGGTAGATGTTATAACCATGTTTTGCTACCACTGTACCATCAGAGGTATTATCTAAGTGAGTTTCATAGATAGTCAGAATATGAATGTCATCTGTTACAAGCAAGTCATTGACTTCATGGACCTTGTTTCTTAGGCTACATAAGTTAAAAGGCTGTACAGTTTAAATTCTGCATAATGGATGTGGGAAATTGATATGTTGATATGCTTTATTGCCATATTACTGGTTTCACTTTTGTCTCCAGCAATTTATAAGGTAAAATAAATCTAAAACAAGTGTAATTTAAATATACAATTCCCTTATCGAAACGGATTGCTAATTTACCTAGCTCTTATCAATAGCTCTTATCAAGTTGTAAATTACAGTGCATGGAGAATGGTGTTATTTCTATCGGAAAGCATAAAGTAGATGCTATTTCCACTTGGAACTGGTTGATTCACTAGATTTTATTCATGGTTTCCTCACGTGTAAATGTGGTGGATCTATAAGGGCATTAATTGAAGGTCCGAATACGGCATATCTGTAGACACACTTCCTTTATTCGATCTCCACCCCAAACAGATAGCAGGTGAAAAACACTCTATACTCAAGTTCAAGGTCAGAATACGCTTTTAGAGAAAAGATAATAAAAAGAGAATTACGTTCAATTTACGTGCCTTAACTGGGTTCGGAATTCCCCCAAATGTGAATTCATTGCTTTTCAAACCCCTGACCAAAACGGAGGGGAAAGAGGAAAGGAGGAAAAGTGGGGGTGGTTGGGGTGAAATGAGAAGGACTTCGATTAACATCGCGTAGAGAGTCTGTAATGCATGCTGTCAGCTATGACAGATTGAAGGAGATGAAAAGAACATTATATAATAGGACTTTATCTTAGACACATTATTACAGTATCTTCTTAGAACAAGCGCTATAGCTCATCTCTTTCTAAAAGCAGACAACTTTTACAGATGGGAGGAGAGGAAGGAAAGGAAAAGGGAAAGCTGTCGAGTAGGATTGTATAGGGTTACCTTTGACTGGAGGTGTGGGTGACTGTTGTGGATTGATGCACTGATGATGTGTACTGGCTCTTGGAGAAAGACGTTTCCTTCACGAGTAGATGCTGTGCGGGCAATGCTTTTTTAGACTCAAATTGCTATAAGAAGGGAAACGGGAAACAATCAAAAGAAGCGTCAATAATAAGGCCATGAAATCACATTCACATTATGAAGTATGCAGATACTGTAGCTCTATGTACTCTGAAACAAGTCAAATTATATACAGTGCCTTAAGAAAGTATTCACACCACTTTACTTTTTCCACATTTTGATGTTAGTTGTTTATAGCCTGAATTTAAAATGGATTAAATTGAGATTGTCACTGGCCTACACACACACACAATAGCCCATAATGTCAACGTGGAATAATGTTTTTAGAAAGGAAGGAAACCACACAGGGATTTCACCAGGAGGTCAATGGTGACTTTAAAACAGCCACAGAGTTTAATGGCTGTGATAGGAGAAAACTGAAGATGGATCAACAACATTGTAGTTACTCCACAATAATAACCTAAATGACAGGATGAAAAGGAAGCCTGTACAGAATAAAACTATTCCAAAACATGCATCCTGTTTGCAATAAGGCACTAAAGTAAAACTGCCAAAAATGTGGCATAGAAATTAGCTTCATGTCCTGAATACAAAGCGTTATGTTTAGGGCAAATCCAACACAAAACATCACTGAGTACCACTGCATCATGTTATGGGTATGCTTGTCATCGGCAAGGACTAGGTCGTTTTTAAGGATAAAAAGAAACTGAATAGGGCTAAGCACAGGCAAAATTCTAGTGGAAAACCTGGTTCAGTCTGCTTTCCAACAGACACTGGGAGACAAATTCACCTTTCAGCAGGACAATAACCTAAAACACAGGGCCAAATGTTCACTGGAGTTGCTTACCAAGATGACATTGAATGTTCCTGAGTGGCCTAGTTACAATTTTGACTTAAATCTATATCAAGACTAGACATAATCAACAACCAACTTGACAGGGCTTGAATAATTAAGAAAATAATAATGTGCAAATATTGTACAATCTAGGTGTGCAAAGCTCCCCGGAAAGTCTCAAAGCTGTAATTGCATCCAACGGTGTTTCTAACATGTATTGACTCAGGGGGTTGAATACTTATGTAATCAAGATATATTAGTGTTTAAATGTTATAATTTTTCTTAGACTTTGACAGAGTATTTTGTGTAGCTCATTGACAAAAAAAGACAATTAAACCCATTTTAATCCCACCTTGTAACACAACAAAATGTGGAAAAAGTCAAGGGCTGGGAATACTTTCTGAAGGCAATGTATATTGGAAAGTTAGCATGCGAGTTGCTTAGTCACCATTATAAGATGTAAGCTAGCTACGTGAGTAACTTACATTGACAAACTGAATGTTTTCAAAGGAAGGGTTAGAAATCGGAGGTCCATTAGCCATACTAGCCATGGTGTTTCTCTCATTTCGTAGGCTCTGCCTCAGAAGATCGTGGAGATTTTTTCTCTGCTTTCTGTGCACGTAAAGACAAACTACATTGTGAGACTGACCAGCCATTTAGCCAATCCAAAAATCAGAGGGATGACAGATTTTGTCAAAGGTTAACATCAGAGGTTGTGATCGACATTTTTTTTCTTCAAATGTTCAAATGTGCAGGCTATTAAGTCAGAGAAAACTACAAATTACATAATAAGGATACTAGTAAATAATGATTTTGAGTTTAGCATAAAAATGTGACGTGAATTACTTTGTTTTGCAGTAGGCAACCACACACATGATTCCAACCACTAGGAGTGCAATGCAGATTCCTGTTATTGTTAATACACGTTTCTGATACAGCTCCTCAGCTTCTGGAAAAGAGGACAATGCATTCTTAAAACTCTACAACATGCAGGCCTAACTGTTACACAAACCAAACTCTACGCACAACGTTTTAGAGGAATCACGTTGGCTTTATTCATGGAATTTCTTTCTGCAATGTTCAACAATGTTTGGCTACTGAACGTGGCCCAGATATAACATTGTATTAGTGGGTGTTGGCTGTTGACCAAGACAGAGGAAATCGAATACATTGATCTGAGGAGGCAGTTCTGCTAAATCCAGTCAAAGTCACCATTATTAGTCAGTTGCCTTCAACCGAAATGTGTCTTCCGCATTTAACCCAACCCCTCTGAATCAGAGAGGTGCGGGGGGCTGCCTTAATCAACATCCACATCTTCAGCGCCCGGGGAACAGTGGGTTAACTGCCTTGTTCAGGGGCAGAACGACAGATGTTTACCTTGTCAGCTCGGGGATTCGAACTTGCAACCCTCCGGTTACAAGTCCAACACTCTAACCACTAGGCTACCTGCCGTTTCACTTGGGAAGCGAGGAAGTGTTAGTTCAAGGTCGGGCTCAGTAATCATGACTAGGCAAACCACAGAAAATGCATTTTCCACAATGCATTCTAATCAGCCCAGGTGTTACTAATACAACAGATGCATACTGTATATAAGATATTGTTATTCATCAAGACAATTAAAATCACTCCTTTGTGTAATGTTAAATATTCTAATACTGCAAAAAGTGCAACATTGTTTGTTCACAAGACCCAGCACTTGGAATTATGGAATATTTGTGTTTCAAAATTGTTATAGGTTACAAGGGGGATAAAGTGAAATGTATAATTATAGAACTGTTCAGATATCGCACCTAGTTTGTACTCCGTTTAAAAAAGAATTGGTCGGTTTACCTCAGTATTACGTGTCTTGTGAACAAATGATGCTAGAAACAATCACTTTTTTAAATGAAGAACAATTCTTAATTCTTAATTCTTCTAAATTGTTCAGAGTTAACATCAACATCCCTTAAAAGACCTACAGCAAAAACTGACATCACTGATTAGACAAGGGCAGGAAGCATGAGATGACAGAAAAACAAAGGGGATACTGTTGGGGGATGGACACATACATACAGTACATCCACACGGTACAGTGGGAAATAGGAAGACAGGAAAGAAGGAGATGAAAGGAATGGGTAGCAAGGGAGGACGCTGTCAGCATTATTGTCATGACATGCTAAATATTGGTTGGAACAGAAGAGGGATCAGGGGAGATGCAAAGAAAAGGCAAAAGCAAGAGCTGAAGGGATCTGAACATACAGCATAAACACACTGCAGTCTCTCTGGGCACCTACACTATCTAATGTGTGTCTGACTCAACAACAAGAGATAGTCTACTGTAGCTCAAATGTTTGAATGAGTCTAATGTGAGTTTATGGTGGACATTTAAGAACCTAATGTGTGTGGTGGTATTTTGAGGACCTACTCGTCGTTTGTTTGTATGTGTGCAGGTTAATTTGCCTTTACGCTAACACATTAAGGTTTTCCAAAAATGTATAATTGAAGGTGTCATTACCAAGCATTTTAGATGCTGGCTACACCATGCGGCTTCGAACTTGAGTGGAACAATATGACGTTAATCACATTGCCATTTTTGGGCATGCTGCTAGAATAACAGCATAAAGGCTTGATAGATGGGCAGCATATTTGAGCTACATATATAGCGTGTATGTTTATTATTCTATAACAAATATGGTATGTTATGCCTGTATGATCCCTTCATTGGCACAAGGACACTGGCTGTAGTGGAGGGGGGGCAGGCTCAAGCTTCTAATCCTACGTCTGCAAACTAAGAGAAAGGAACTATCCATACCCATGAATTCAATCCCAAGATGTTCTGCCAATGCAGAAAGGTGACAAAAAGAAAAGAGGTATTTTTCAGATGAGGTGTTATTCAGAACTACATTGCTCAAAAAATGTTTATACAGAGAATGGAATGATGCATTATAACTGACTATTTCACCTTATTATTCTAGAAGAGGGTTCCCCAAACTTGGTCCTGGGGCCTCCCATAAGTACATGTTTTGTTGTTTGCCCTAGCACTACACAGCTGAACAAAACATGCACCCATGGGAGGCCCCAGGACCAAGTTTGAGAAACCCTGTTATAGAATATCTACTCTATTACAGTCTAACAGCTAACTAAGTAACTAAGATGATGTTACCACAATTCGGAAAAGTGATCAAACACCTAAACCCATCGAATACATGAGTTATTCAAAAATGCATTAAAATGTATCCATCTACTAATCGCTACCGTGAGGGGAACTTTCTCAGTGCAGTGGCATGCGCATGCAAACATCACTTTGCTTGCATTACCAATGGTAATGTCACTACACGGGCAATCAGGCAGGTTTACGGCCACTAGTTAGGGCATTAGTCGTTCAATGTTAAACACTACGGCATCTCCCACGCCTCTCATGATGTGTGATGATCATGTGCTATTTCTATTTCCAACACACACTAATGCAGATCTACAAAGTCAGTTTTGTCGTCATACCAAATTCTCATTTGTCATTACTTCGATCAACAGCCATGCCTGTTAAATATTTTTTGAGGAATACAAACAGTATATATACAGTCAATATGTACAGTCCATTCAGAAAGTATGCAGACCCCTTCACTTTTTATATATTTTGTTACCTTAAAGCCTTATTCTAAAATGGATACAATTCCAATGCCACTGTTACGTACTGTGATGTACTTCCTATTCTTTCTTTGACAATAGGCTACAATTATCATACTGTTATTTTGGTTAATAGCTGTGTTATCGAAGGAGCTGTGATGTGAATATAAAGTTGTGTATAAACTGACGCAATGAGGTGGTATAGGAACGAACAGAAGGCATATTTTTCCTTGAGTAAATCTGACCAATATTCAAATGTCTTGTTGGACCTTAAAAACGATGCAAAACATAAACACATGGCTGTTCTGCACTTGCGAACCCTCAGCTTAGAAGCTCCAAGGCAACTTTCATATGACTGCGCCAGTAACACTGCTCTGAAAAATGTATAGACATTCAGTACTTTATAAATGGGATTAGAGTTAGTCCCATTATGCCAATGTGAACCAAAAATGTTTTTGTAACCTATGCATGTTCTCTATTCAAAATATCGTTAGTGACAACAATACCAATCACTCTGTTCTTGGTCAAATTCTATGACTCATCTCATTGTTAACAAATATCAAAGTCTTGCATTCACTGTGTGTCATATGACCCCTGACTGAGTTTCAAAGGGTTTGCAACTTTCCCTATATGGTCACAGGCAACTGTCACGCCTCAGGAGAGTAATTACTTTGCCACCATGGCCTATTTATTGCCTTACCTTCCTTATCTTACCTAATTTGCACTCTTTGTATATAGATTAGTTTTTTCTACTGTATTATTGACTGTATGTTTTACTCCAAGTGTAACTCTGTGTTGTTGTATGTGTCGAACTGCTTTGCTTTATCTTGGCCAGGTCTCAGTTGTAAATGAGAACTTGTTCTCAACTTGCCTACATGGTTAAATAAAGGTGAAATAAAAAAAGTATTTAAAAAAACTACTCTCGCTGGGTCAATCAAGGACAAGTCAAATCAGAAGCAACGGACTCTTTCCTGAAAACTACTCTGAACAGACCCTAACAAATACCTCCATTTTGAGTGGCGTACCCTCGACCCACAGCAGCTCTTGTCAGGAGGTCCATTTGTCAGCGAGGGGTAAATGATTGTGCTCTCAGCTCTTCTGAACTGCTGTCGGAGCCGTTTTCACGTCTGTCCTCTCCGACCTCAGCTGCGTTCCCACAGCAAACGTGAAAATGCATGACTATTTTGGCAACAGCCATTGGCTGTCCCTCCTTTGGATGATATTTCCTGATCGTCAAGGATAGGGCTGCGTCCATCCTTTCTTGGCCTATACTACGCACACACAGCATCCGTAGCTCCTCCTCATCTACAGCATCCCTCCTCCTCCGTAGCAGTGAGTGTCTCTTGTTGCATTGCTGGCAGCGTGCCATCCTTGCAGCTCCAGCGGTTCAAGGACAGGGCATTTTTTCCTGGCTAGATAAAGACCACCGACTGGCATAGCCACGGGAAGATGTTTGGGGGTGGGGTGTGCTGAGAATTTTTGGCCGCTAATAAAGTAAAGTCTCAGTGCACTACTTTTGTGTCAATTTTTGTATTATTTTATATTTTTTGCGGTTCAGATTTTTCATGGGGTGCTGCATCACCCTCAGCATCCCTACTACCCACGGCTATGCCGACTGGGAGGAGAAGTAGTGTGCCACGATGATTAGAGGAACAGATTCATTTGTATTCCTTTGATTAGCTCCTCCAATACACTTGCTGTTATCTCAGGGAGACGCAAAATACAACTCCCTCTGTTCCTTCCTCCACACTCCGATTACATATAAAAAAAATTGTTCCACCTTGTAGACGAACGCATGGTTGTTTGCTGCTGTTTTGCCAGGCAGTGGCGTGTATTCATGGATGCTCAATAAACATTTGAATTGATCAAATAATGTATCTTCCATCTCTCTCTGTGTTTTCATAATCAATTCGCAAGTGTCTGAATTTCACCAGAGAAATCATCTGAGCGAGGGAAACAGCGCCTCTCTGTCTCAGTATGGACAAGAGGAATACCTATATAAGAATGCTGTTCGTTGACTTTAGCTCAGCCTTCTAGTACCCCTCCAAGGGCATCATTAAACTCGGAGCCCTGGGTCTGAACCCCGCCCTGTGCAACTGTGTCCTGGACTTCCTTATGTTGCCGCCACCAGGTGGTGAAAATAGGAAACTGAACTTCCACTACACTGATCCTCAACACAGGGGCCCCAAATGGCTACCCAGACTATTTGCATTGCCCCACCCCCCATATTTTACACTGTTGCTACTCTCTGTTATTATCTATGCATAGTCACTTTAATAACTCTACCTACATCTACATATTATCTCAATTACCTCGTCTAACCGGTGCCCCTGCACATTGACTCTGTACCGGTGCCCCCTGCATATAGCCTTGCTATTGTTATTTTACTGCTGCTCATGAATTATTTTTTACTATTATTTTTTAAACTGCGTTTTTGGTTAGGGCTTGTAAGTAAGCCCTAGACTGTAAGGTCTACACCTGTTGTGTTCGGGGCATGTGACAAATAAAATGTGATTTGATTTGACTGCCTGTCTTCCAGAGCACCTACATCACGGCCTGTTCACCCCACTATCATCTGAAAGGCGAGATCAGTACAGGTGCATCAAAGCTGTTTCTATCTCAAGGCCATCAGAATGTTATATAGCCATCGCTAGCCGGCTACCACCCGGTTACTCAACCCGGCACCTTAGAGGCTGCTGCCCTACTGTATGGACATTGACATGGAATCACTGGTCACTTTGATAATGGAAAACTAGTGTGGACAGTTCCATAATGTTTACATAATGTTTTACTCATTTCATATGTACAGTTGAAGTCGGAAGTTTACATATATCTTAGCCAAATACATTTAAACTCAGTTTTTCACAATTCCTGACATTTAATCCTAGTAAAAATTCCCTGTCTTAGGTCAGGTAGGATCACCACTTTATTTTAAGAATGTGAAATGACAGAATAATGGTAGAGAGAATTATTTATTTCACCTTTTATTTCTTTCATCACATTCCCAGAGGGTCAGAAGTTTAGATGCACTCAGTTAGTATTTGGTAGCATTGCCTTTAAATTGTATAACTTGGGTCAAAGCGTTTGGGTAGCCTTCCACAAGCTTCCCACAATAGTTGGGTGAATTTTGTCTCATTCCTCCTGACAGAGCTGGTGTAACTGGAGTCAGGTTTGTAGGCCTCCTTGCTCGCACATGCTTTTTCAGTTCTGCCAACAGATTTTCTATAGGATTGAGGTCAGGGCTTTGTGATGGCCACTTCAATACCTTGACTTTGTCCTTAAGCCATTTTGCCACAACTTTGGAAGTATGCTTTGGGTCATTGTCCATTTGGAAGACCCATTTGCGACCAAGCTTTAACTTCCTGACTGATGTCTTGAGATGTTGCTTCAATATATCCACATAATTTCCCTTCCTCATGATACCTTCTATTTTGTGCACCAGTCCCTCCTGCAGCAAAGCACCCCCACAACATGATGCTGCCACCCCCGTGCTTCACAGTGTGGATGGTGTTCTTCGGCTTGCAAGACTCCGCCTTTTTCCTCCAAACATAACGATGGTCATTATGGCTAAACAGTTCCATTTTTGTATCATCAGACCAGTGGACATTTCTCCAAAAAGTCTGATCTTTGTCCCCATGTTTTGTTGCAAACCGTAGTCTGGCTTTTTATGGTGGTTTCGAGCAGTGGCTTCTTCCTTGCTGAGCGGCCTTTCAGTTTATGTCTAAATAGGACTTGTTTTTACTGTGGATGTAGATACTTTTGTACCTGTGTCCTCCAGCATCTTCACAAGGTCATTTGCTGTTGTTCTGGGCTTGATTTGCACATTTTCAGACCAAAGCACGTTCATCTCTAGGAGACAGAACGCGTATTCTTCCTGAGCGGTATGACAGCTGCGTGGTCCCATGGTGTTTATACTTCATGCATCATTGTTTGTACAGATTAACGTGGTACCTTCAGGCATTTGGAAATTGTTTCCAAGGATTAACCAGACTTGTGGAGGTCTACAATTGTTTTTCTGAGGTCTTGGCTGATTTCTTTTGATTTTCCCATGATGTCAAGCAAAGAGGCACTGAGTTTGAATGTACACCTTGAAATACATCCACAGGTACACCTCCAATTGACTCAAATTATATCAATTAGCCTATCAGAAGCTTCTAAAGCCATGAGATAATTTTCTGGAATTTTCCAAGCTTTTTAAAGGCACAGTCAACTTAAATTTATGTAAACTTCTGACCCACTGGAATTGTGAAATTATCTGTTTGTAAACAATTGTTGGAAAAATGACTTGTGTCATGCACAAAGTACATGTCCTAACCGACTTGCCAATACTATAGTTTGTTAACAAGACATTTGTGGAGTGGTTGAAAAACGAGTTTTAATGACTCCAACCTAATCTTCCGACTTCAACTGTATATACTGTATTCTAATGTATTTTAGTCAATGGCACTCTGACATTGTTCATCTTAATTTTTTTAATCCATTCTTTTACATAATGTTTTACTCATTTCATATGTACAGTTGAAGTCGGAAGTTTACATATATCTTAGCCAAATACATTTAAACTCAGTTTTTCACAATTCCTGACATTTAATCCTAGTAAAAATTCCCTGTCTTAGGTCAGGTAGGATCACCACTTTATTTTAAGAATGTGAAATGACAGAATAATGGTAGAGAGAATTATTTATTTCACCTTTTATTTCTTTCATCACATTCCCAGAGGGTCAGAAGTTTAGATGCACTCAGTTAGTATTTGGTAGCATTGCCTTTAAATTGTATAACTTGGGTCAAACGTTTCGGGTAGCCTTCCACAAGCTTCCCACAATAGTTGGGTGAATTTTGTCTCATTCCTCCTGACAGAGCTGGTGTAACTGAGTCAGGTTTGTAGGCCTCCTTGCTCGCACATGCTTTTTCAGTTCTGCCAACAGATTTTCTATAGGATTGAGGTCAGGGCTTTGTGATGGCCACTTCAATACCTTGACTTTGTCCTTAAGCCATTTTGCCACAACTTTGGAAGTATGCTTTGGGTCATTGTCCATTTGGAAGACCCATTTGCGACCAAGCTTTAACTTCCTGACTGATGTCTTGAGATGTTGCTTCAATATATCCACATAATTTCCCTTCCTCATGATACCTTCTATTTTGTGCACCAGTCCCTCCTGCAGCAAAGCACCCCCACAACATGATGCTGCCACCCCCGTGCTTCACAGTGTGGATGGTGTTCTTCGGCTTGCAAGACTCCGCCTTTTTCCTCCAAACATAACGATGGTCATTATGGCTAAACAGTTCCATTTTTGTATCATCAGACCAGTGGACATTTCTCCAAAAAGTCTGATCTTTGTCCCCATGTTTTGTTGCAAACCGTAGTCTGGCTTTTTATGGTGGTTTCGGAGCAGTGGCTTCTTCCTTGCTGAGCGGCCTTTCAGTTTATGTCTAAATAGGACTTGTTTTTACTGTGGATGTAGATACTTTTGTACCTGTGTCCTCCAGCATCTTCACAAGGTCATTTGCTGTTGTTCTGGGCTTGATTTGCACATTTCGCACCAAAGTACGTTCATCTCTAGGAGACAGAACGCGTATTCTTCCTGAGCGGTATGACAGCTGCGTGGTCCCATGGTGTTTATACTTGCGTACTATTGTTTGTACAGATTAACGTGGTACCTTCAGGCATTTGGAAATTGTTTCCAAGGATTAACCAGACTTGTGGAGGTCTACAATTGTTTTTCTGAGGTCTTGGCTGATTTCTTTTGATTTTCCCATGATGTCAAGCAAAGAGGCACTGAGTTTGAATGTACACCTTGAAATACATCCACAGGTACACCTCCAATTGACTCAAATTATATCAATTAGCCTATCAGAAGCTTCTAAAGCCATGAGATAATTTTCTGGAATTTTCCAAGCTTTTTAAAGGCACAGTCAACTTAAATTTATGTAAACTTCTGACCCACTGGAATTGTGAAATTATCTGTTTGTAAACAATTGTTGGAAAAATGACTTGTGTCATGCACAAAGTACATGTCCTAACCGACTTGCCAATACTATAGTTTGTTAACAAGACATTTGTGGAGTGGTTGAAAAACGAGTTTTAATGACTCCAACCTAATCTTCCGACTTCAACTGTATATACTGTATTCTAATGTATTTTAGTCAATGGCACTCTGACATTGTTCATCTTAATTTTTTTAATCCATTCTTTTACTTTTAGATTTGTGTGTATTGTTGTTTATTGTTAGATACTACTGCACTGTTGGAGCTAGGAACACAAGCATTTCGCTACACCTGCAATAATATCTGCTAAATATGTGTATGTAACCAGTAAAATGTGATTTGATTTGTAGCCAATGTATCTGATGCTGTCTGTAAGAAAAGAGCATAACATTTGATTGATTGATGCCAGCAAGCACTTGGCCAGTCAGCGTTGAGCTAAGCTCAAATGTGGGTTGTCCTGGTGCAGCAAAATGTCCCCCAAGGGTGGCTTCACACCAGTCAAATCACTTCCTAAGGAAAAAAATAAAAAAATGAAAAACATGTTTCTAGTCTACTTGTGTTGATGTCCTGCAGTAGCTAGCTTGCTAAATCAGCCCTTTCCTAAACCATGGATGGAGATGGGGATTTGTACTTCTGGTTTTGAGTTAATTCTCTATGCAGGCCAATGATTATGATGGCGATTCTGATCTTACAATAAATGTATATGTTGTGCCATTGGCTTGAGATGATTGAAGTTCAATATGTAGCCTAGATGTAGCCTAGTAGGCTCACGTTAACTAGGTATCTAACTTAGATTGTTCATTGTTGCCCATGCGAGGAAATTAGGCTAGCAAGCATTTTAGCTACAGTAGGTAGCCTATGACAACAAAAACTACAAGTGTACTGTATGACAGAGCCATAGACCGTTTTGCCAACATGAAAGAGAGGGCGATGCATTGTCGTTCAACTAGTCTATAAGTAGGGTGAGTGTTTTTTGTTTTACTTGTGCACGCACACACACACGGAAATCAGTGTGATGGGCAGTCACATGATATTTAGCAACATTGATTGGACTGCTCGGCTATGAAAAGCCAACTGACATTTACTCCTGAGGTACTGACCTGTTGCACCCTCTACAACCACTGATTATTATTTGACCCTGCTGGTCATCTATGAACGTTTTAACATCTTGAAGAACAATCTGGCCTTAAATGGCCATGTACTCTTATAATCTCCACTCGGCACAGCCAGAAGAGGACTGGCCACCCCTCAGAGCCTAGGTTTCTTCCTAAGTTTCTGCCTTTCTAGGGAGTTTTTCCTAGCCACCGTGCTTCTACATCTGCATTGCATACTGTTTGGGGTTTTAGGCGGGGTTTCTGTATAGCACTTTTTGACATCTGCTGATGTAAAAAGGGCTTTATAAATACATTTAAATGATTGACTAAATAGTTTTTGGTGTTTTTAAGTTTGTTTTCAGTGTTTTAAACTAAGCATATATAGCCTTGTTTATATGATGTTTAAATGTTTAAGTTGAAATGGAGCTGGAATAGTGGAGGCAGTGCTCCTGTTGTCTTTGTGCTGACTTACGGTAACTCTGTGGTTCTAAATCAGTAGTTGTTTAGTAAACTGTTGAAAACACTAACTTTCTTGACCATGCTGCAGGTGACATAACTGTTTGTTAAACACAATATTTGCTTTGTGGACTACACCGGACAGATGTTGCTCTTCGGTTTTGTGATGAAACAAACATATGTGTAGTTGAATTTATTCCCCCACTGTGTGACTAGGGCTGTGGCGGTCATGAAATTTCGTCAGCCGGTGATTGTCAAGCAAATACATTCTGGTCTCACAGTAATTGAACGTCGATTAAGGCAGCCCCCCGCACCTCTCTGATTCAGAGGGGTTGGGTTAAATGCGGAAGACACATTTCGGTTGAAGGCATTTGGTTGTACAACTGACTAATAATGGTGACTTTGACTTTGACTTTGACTTAATGTGCTTAATTTTATGAAGTAATTTTGGCCACAGTTGTGATACAAACCTTATCAAACTACATGAGGTGTGCGACTATGATTAGAAAAAAGGCATTGTTTGTCTTATATTGGGCATCATTCAGTGATAATAAGTGATAATATATAATTCACAAATGATAGGCTAATATTGTCACCCATCAGATTATTCTTGATTTAATCTTGTCTTTACATATACTAAATAATGTATGTGTGAAATTTGTTTTGATTTAGAACGGACCGTTATCATGCACCTGTCTCGAAACAGGGGCAGGGGTTAAAATGAATGTCAACTAAGCACTTAAATAGCGAATGGAGGAGGCTTTTCCTGTGGTTCATTTTCATGCCAGCCAAGTAGGCTATACTCCTGTTGTAAAGAGAAGCAATGTGCTTAATATTATGAAAGTTGGGAAATAAATGTAGTAACTTAAACCTATAGAAAGCTGATGGGATCTTTCTCTTTTTAATAGTGGCATTCACTCTGTTTTCTCACGCAATTGCACAGCTTATAGAAATGTTGCGCAACATGAACTCATGGGCTGTCATGAAGTGTTTGATTCGATTTTCAATTACATTTGCATTGATGTCAGAGTGGTTAGAGGGACAATAGAGTGCTGAGTATCAGACAGTTAGCAAGTTTGGTAGGCTACTAATGACCATCAGCAGCATCAGTGCTTGGAGAATCCTAATTTCCGTGACTAAACGGTCACATGGAATTTGCTTGCCTTCATGACCACCGGTGTGGCGGTAATACGGTCCCCGTAACAGGCCTATGTGTGACTGTCTTTTTGTTGTCACAGCATTATTGTATATCATGGTGGTGTATGAACGAATGGGTTACAGCTGGTTAATACTTTGTCTATCGACATGTCTGTAGACAATTAGAATGCGACAAGTGTCGCTGGTCAAAATGATATTTCATTTATACTCCGGTGGAATGTCTGTAGACCGTCGCTGCGACTGTCCGTTTCCTTGATGCAGACCCTGTCGCTTGATGCAGACCCTGTTGACCCTGTCGCTGCGTCCGTTGTCATGGTTATCCTCCTGTAGAATGCACTGCTTTTATTTCATCACACAACTGTAAGCTTTAATTTACTCACCATTAACTTATATTTTTGTACATTTTGTGAGTTTATTTTCCTGTAATAATGAATAAAAATGAGCTTAAGTTAAGATGTTGTCAGCTATGATATGGTCATTATTTGAACTGGCTAGCCAGCTAACGTTAGCTAGCTAACAAGCTATAAGCAAACCAAAACATTGTTTAGAAAGTTGCTTTTAACTAACTGGTTTGCTAGATTGCCTTATACTACATTAATTTTTAAATGGATGGGTTTATTGTTGTTAAAATACAACAGTTAAGGTATTTTGGACCGTTTTTGTATTCATACCTTTTCATAACGTCAACGACAAGTTTGATGTCGGACGACAATAGAATGTTCATGATGTCACTGCGACAACTGTCTACAGACATGGCGATAGACTAAGTATAAACCACCCTTTATAGAGCAAACAACTAAATTATCAAAACACAGGTTGTAATATGGCTTTTTAACTAGCTTGGCTTGGCTTCCTCAGTGATTTTACCCACGCACCGCAACTGTTGCCAGGTAACCTATGGTAATTGGACTGTAAGGTGAGTGGGTAAATCATAGTGATAAATTGCACTGGGGCCCGTTGCCTGGGCAGCTGCCTCTCTCCCTCTCTTGTCTTTCCATGACATCAAAGCGGTCTCTTTAACAGGGTCTGTTCAGGTTTTTACAGTGCCTCCATGATCCACAATGACCCCCACCCACCTCCCATAAGTGTTATTGCTCTTCAGATTATAAAATACATTGCTGGTTTAGGTTGTTTCCTTTCAAAAGCGGTAAGTAGCGATATAGAGCTTTTTTAGTACTGCAAACTACACTGTCCCCTGTCTCCTATTTGAAGGTTCAAGTTTGGAAAGTTAAATATACATAAGTTTGAGTGTTCATTTCCCATTCTTTCTTCTATTATTGTTCCATTCAAATCATGACATAACTAACACAATATCAGTAAACTATAATGAACTGCTTTAAATTTCATCCAACTCAACAAAACAAGGCAAAACAATGTACATGCGAGAAACAGGTAACGGTGACTAACCCCGATCCGTACACATTTGCACAACTGCAGCATTCAAACAAGGCTGCAATGTAAACTAATGGGACTGTAGCAACTGTGTTGGCATCAAAATCCGGGGTGTGAACTAAGTCTCGATTCAGCGTCGGTTGACATGGTAATGGGCCCATAGTATTGGAGAAAAGTTGAAGAAACTGAGCCCGCTGATGCTGTACTTTAAAGTGTGACGTGTCACAACTTAACGTACTGCACGCATTATTCAACTCCTTCTGTGCCGTACAGCCTCTTTCCACCATGGTGAGTGTAATGGTAAGTGTAAAGTGAATTACTTGTGAGTTCATCTATAGTTAATCAATCAATTATAACTTTTTTGCGTAATCACTGCGAGCCATCATGACTCTCAAAAACCGTGACAGCCACAGTTTAAATGTGAAGATAAATTTAGAGCCGCCTTACAAACCATACTCAAAATCGACACAACCTTTAAATAGGTACAGTGAGGGAAACAAGTATTTGATCCCCTGCTGATTTTGTACGTTTGCCCACTGACAAATAAATGATCAGTCTATAATTTTAATGGTAGGTTTATTTGAACAGTGAGAGACAGAATAACAACAAACAAATCCAGAAAAACGCATGTGAAAAATGTTATAAATTGATTTGCATTTTAATGAGGGAAATAAGTATTTGAACCCCTCTCAATCAGAAAGAGTTCTGGCTCCCAGGTGTCTTTTATACAGGTAACGAGCTGAGATTAGGAGCACACTCTTAAAGGGAGTGCTCCTAATCTCCGTTTGTTACCTGTATAAAAGACACCTGTCCACAGAAGCAATCAATCAATCAGATTCCAAACTCTCCACCATGGCCAAGACCAAAGAGCTCTCCAAGGATGTCAGGGACAAGATTGTAGACCTACACAAGGCTGGAATGGGCTACAAGACCAACACCAAGCAGCTTGGTGAGAAGGTGACAACAGTTGGTGCGATTATTCGCAAATGGAAGAAACACAAAAGAACTGTCAATCTCCCTCGGCCTGGGGCTCCATGCAAGATCTCACCTCGTGGAGTTGCAATGATCATGAGAACGGTGAGGAATCAGCCCAGAACTACACGGGAGGATCTTGTCAATGATTTCAAGGCAGCTGGGACCATAGTCACCAAGAAAACAATTGGTAACACACTACGCCGTGAAGGACTGAAATCCTGCAGCACCCGCAAGGTCCCCCTGCTCAAGAAAGCAGATATACATGCCCGTCTGAAGTTTGCCAATGAACATCTGAATGATTCAGAGGACATCTGGGTGAAAGTGTTGTGGTCAGATGAGACCAAAACGGAGCTCTTTGGCATCAACTCAACTCGCCGTGTTTGGAGGAGGAGGAATGCTGCCTATGACCCCAAGAACACCATCCCCACCGTCAAACATGGAGGTGGAAACATTATGCTTTGGGGGTGTTTTTCTGCTAAGGGGACAGGACAACTTCACCGCATCAAAGGGACGATGGACGGGGCCATGTACTGTCAAATCTTGGGTGAGAACCTCCTTCCCTCAGCCAGGGCATTGAAAATGGGTCGTGGATGGGTATTCCAGAATGACAATGACCCAAAACACACGGCCAAGTTAACAAAGGAGTGGCTCAAGAAGAAGCACATTAAGGTCCTGGAGTGGCCAAGCCAGTCTCCAGACCTTAATCCCATAGAAAATCTGTGGAGGGAGCTGAAGGTTCGAGTTGCCGAACGTCAGTCTCGAAACCTTAATGACTTGGAGAAAATCTGCAAAGAGGAGTGGGATAAAATCCCTCCTGAGATGTGTGCAAACCTGGTGGCCAACTGCAAGAAACATCTGACCTCTGTGATTGCCAACAAGGGTTCTGCCACCAAGTACTAAGTCATGTTTTGCAGAGGGGTCAAATACTTATTTCCCTCATTAAAATGCAAATCAAATTATAACATTTTTCACATGCGTTTTTCTGGATTTTTTTGTTGTTATTCTGTCACTCACTGATCAAATAAACCTGTCATTAAAATTATAAACTGATAATTTCTTTGTCAGTGGGCAAACGTACAAAATCTGCAGTCGATCAAGTACTTTTTTCCCTCACTGTATGTAATGAGACATTATATAAACTCTTTACAGTGTTATATTTACATTTTAGAGGTGAAATGTTGGACAAATCGGGTGAAAAATGCAGTTTCCCCACAAGACATATTTCCCCCTTTCACTATGACGCAATAGCTTTCGCTTCCCCACCCACCATTTTTAAAAAGACGATCATGATGAAGGTCTCGTCATTGATTTTGCTGGAAAGGGGGGAAATTGTGCTTTACAATGGTATTCATATTACAGTTGACCTGGAAGTACTACGTTTTTGGGGCGTTAAATGAAGGTCAAATGTATGAAACAGCGCAATGTACAAAAGTGCGTTAGCTACCGTTATGGGATAGATACAACATTAAAAAAAAACAAAGCAACAGGAAGTAGCGCTGATTGAGCATGCTCCAATCACAAGCACAGACAGGAAGAGGAAATAGACGTACTGTAGAAGCTGGCCATTACGTAGTTTTGACAGCGATCACCAGTAAATTCATTTGGACACCTGAGAGGGAAACAAAAAAGTCACAAACAGAAGAGAAGGAAGAAGAGAAGATGAGTTTACACCAGATCTACAGAAGACCCACGTGCATCGCTGGTGTTGTCAAGGAGACTGATATGTCTTGCAACTGTCGCCAGTTCTGTTTGTGAAAACATATGTACTTGAGAGAAAAGTCTCAATCAATGTCTTCTACAACAGGCCTCGAATTTCAGCAAATGTTTGGCTCATGCATTCTGATTACTGGGAGATTTAATTAATTAGAATTAGCTGTGGACACCATGCCCGAATAATTGTCTGATTATTGTCTGGTATGAAACACCAGAGAGGACACGTATGGCTGGGTTCACTTGAATGCACATATGTTTTGGGTTTATGACTCTCACAGGCACAGATGCTTGACATCGCTTCCCAGTGTATTCCGCTAAGCACCTGGGGGGGCAGAGAGGGAGTGAGACACAAAACACAGCACTGACACAGTACACAGATGTAACACAAATCAAGCACGCACGCACACACAAAAACACGGTCACACAAATGCATGGAATCACGGTGATCAACAGTTCTTGTCCAGCACTTCCATTGACTTACTGTACCTCTTCATATTTTGTCTACTTTTGCCTATAGAGTGCATTTGTTGCAAAACCTAGTAGCCATAGTACTTCTGATTTACCCTTTGTAATTACCTCAATGGTGTTAGTCTTTCAACCTAAGACACCAATGAATTACAAGAGAGCAGAGGTATCAATAAGACATGAGTGGCACCACACTGTGCCTGATGTAACTTCTACCAGTCTACCAAGTAGCGGCACATTAACAAATTAAAATCGAAATGACTAGAGGCTAATTAAAAAAGGGCATATCTGCCTTTTTCAACGTTTCTTTATTTGTAAGTTGTTTGTGTACTGAAGTGGGAATTAACGTGTGGGTTAGGCGCGAAGACTGGTGTCTGATGACAGAGCAGGAGGCTGAGTAAAGCCCTGCTAAGGAAGAGAGTGTGGAGTGAGATGCAGAGAAGGAATCCAACAAGCCAGTCCAGCTGTGCTTCAGTTCTGACAGGGTCTGCTGGGCAAGCCCATTCTCTCAGAGGCAGAGAAAGAAAAGGGGGGTAGAGAGAGGGGAACGTCAGAGTGGGATGGAAAATAGCAGGAAACTGATAGGTGCAGGTGTTACTGGTATGTATGCTGGTTTAACCAGAGGTCAGTGACCATTTTCAGGTACAGTACAGTAGGACATTATTCGAATGTACTGCCGTTTCAAATAACCGCATGGGTAACGAAAGACATTCATATTGGCTATGAATAGTTAAATAAATATGAAATAAAATAAATAAATAAAATAAAACATATAATTTTAGGAGGGGGTCAGGTTATAAAACGTTGCTTCCATGATGTTGTGACCCTTCCACATTGTGTGCCTGTTAGAGAATCCGTGCTCTGACTGTTCAGGCTTCAGTGAATTGGGCTCCACAGGGACCCCTGGCAGACAGGTTCTTTTCGTAGATAGAGTTATTTCTGAGGAAGACCGACAGGTTATTTTTCTCCCCTCCCTCCCCTCCAATGAAGGCATGCTGCATCATTTACTGAAAGGAAACAAACAGCAGCATTTTTGTGCTTAGTCACTGAAGTATTTAATACGAAAATCAATCTGTCGGTGGACGGTAAGAATGTGTCTTATGTATGTATTGGAGGGCCCAGACCCAAAGTATATCCTTGGCAATGTCAAGCCTTGTCAGGCACAAAGAGGGAGGAGCTGCAGTGATCTTTCTTGTCACACATTTGCTGCTGCAATGGAAGCAATAATACCATGAGGCATCTCCACATCACCATGTCTTTTGAAAACTACTGGTTGTTCTAACCACAGATGTAAATATGTAATATACAAATTGGGAGATGCTGTAGATAATTAGGCAGAGTTTACAACTTCTGAATGTTTCTAAAAGGTCAATCCACTTTGCTATACAGACAACAATGACTTAGTGGTCAATTGGTCTGGATAAGACATGATTTTACCTCAGATAGATTTTATATGAATGACAGTAATGGAGAATGTGGACAAGACCGCAGAGAGGTGCTTCTCTTGTCAAATACAGATGTCAGCGATGTATGCTGTTGCTTCTCATACGAAGCGTGTAAAATGCATGCCAGCTTGTTTGCTGCTCGGGATGATTCGCTACTCATGTGCCTTGAGCGGAGTACTCAAACTCTCAGAGACTGAAAGTCACACAGGCTCAAGCCACAGGGGGCACTGGGAAAGCACATCAAGCCCCGTCCTGCCTCAGTCTCTCATCGGCTCTGTCGCTTGGATCAGGTCTGAACACTCTTGACAACAAGAGTGCGATGCTGGATAAGAAATCAATGTCCTGCTGTAAGAACACGGCTGATCCTGACACCAGCACAATGTCAGCACAGAGTCATGTTCAGTAGGGCATGGGACGGAAAACTGAAATAGCAGCTATAAGCCATCAGGAATTGTATTAAACATCAAGTCAAACATAGTCTGCATAGTATCCAGTGTGTGGTGTGGATGGTGTTGTGTTTCATCATGTCCTACCTGCAGAGGAACTTGGACCTGCCAGGGGTGATGTCCAGGGTGAAGCACTCCCCTCCGTTTACGCAGTAGTTTTTCTGGCTGTCACTACAGCGCGTCATGTGGCTGGAGGTCTTCACCACAGCGGTGGTGCTGGTGGCAGCTGCAGGGAGATACCAGGGATTAGCAGGAGAGGAAATGGATCCAGTCATCCCAGTAGACCCCCGGGGGGTGTTCAGCTGAACGCTAGTGCTTAGCACAAAGCTACTGTGGCCTCTGTGTGCTCAGTGTACATCCATGATTTATACCCGTGCCCTTTGTTAAGGCGGAACACAAAATGAATGGGAAGAAATGGCAAGAGATATAGTAAACCAAACCAACAAAGCAAGGATTTGCTTATTGATTACAGCTATCCTTAACAGTAAATATATTAGTAAAATGCTTTATCGCACATACGCCTTTACAACATTAAGTTGTACATATATCTTTACAATAAATAAAAAAGACACCTCTTGCAGTAGAGCGATCATTTCAACAACTCAAATATGAATGTCCTATTCCAGAGCTCAATTGTGTGAGAGAAGTCCTGAAGCAAAGACATTAAATCCTACTAGTCTACACTTGCTTTACATTTGAAAAATGCTACTATAAAACAGCACCGAGAGACATTAAGAGCAGTGATATAACTCAAACATGAATAAAACATTTACAACTACTTGCTGTCTAAATAATTACTTCAAACCTAAAATCAATTCAGAATGGTTATCTTATCTTCAATGAACCAGCATTGGAGCAGTGATGTTTCTGAAAAGTCTAAAGACGCATTTCCTCTTTTCTTCCCATTGGAGCAGCTCAGGCCAGTGTCGTCCAGTGAACCAATAGGCTGGAACTCTAAGCACTCTGTCTGCTGGAGGTCTCTACAGCCTCTCCCAACAGCCTGTCCTCCCCAGTCTGCACTGTGTGAAAGCCCATAAACATTTTAACATCCCCCCCCAACCCTCTAAATTTTATTTGATTGGATTTCATCCGGACGTCACTTCTGGCATCAGAAGTCTTTGCGCATCGGAAATACAATGGATGCAACTGCCGACCGAAAAGACGTCAGAGCTCGATGACTAGGGGGTTGAATGAGTTATCTTGCAAAACAAATATGCAACGATTAATCAAGACACCTGCCAGAGCGAGATTGTGTTTGTATCAAACAGGCATACTTCCTGGCATGGATGAACGCTCTAGTCAGTTTGACAGTGATTAGGGCAAAAAAACATCCCGTCTTGGGCCGTGAACCACCCACCGGGCAGTCTCAGGCTCAGAGCACCACAAGGGAAGGAGGAATATACTTTCACATACAACTTTTTGGCTTAAAGACCACATTTCTTTCCTGGCTAATTCCAGCCGGACGAGATGAGCATTGCTGCATCTTTTCCTCATTTTTAAAAACCTATCCCATCCACCCTGATGTCTTTTAGTCCCTCATTCCCCATTTGCAATGATAAGAGGATCGTAACCCGGATGCCAATTTGACTGGTTTAGGCCTTATTGACAATTTTGTTTGATTCCGAAGTAGTGCCGTGCCTGTGTCTCCTTCCTGACAGACAATCGAGTTAACTCATAGATTATTGTTGAGATGACGCAATGATTCCATAGGTCACAGACACCATCAGGTTACATTTTGTACTGAGACATTACCTTTTGACTAAATGCAATTCAATCTCTAGGGGCCAGACTGTTGTTTCCCAGTAAACAGCCAACACTGGTTGAGTAATTGACAATGCAAAAGATTGCTTATCTCTCCCAAATCGAATTACTTTCTATGCCACCATTAAATCAATCAAAAGTCTGCATCCTACTCTTCATTCTAAAACACAAATGTATGCTCCCTCCTGCATACAGATAGACTGTAGCTAATATATGGGAAATAATCTCTCCTCACAGACACCAATGCAAGTACATTAGGGCTTAAATAAGCGACACGTTTAAGTAATGACACACTCAACTAATCATGAATACCAACCATTTCAACGATATGACCCTCAGACAGCCTTCTTCACTTTTTCAAATCCACCAACTTTCATTTGCTAAATTGTAGGGCGGTTTATCTATTAGAAATGTTGAGCCTTTTCAGCACAAGACTGGCAACTGGCCTACCTAAGATTGCTCTGTTAGATAAGGGTAATTGCCCAGTGAGGAAAACATAAATACATCTGATTGCCATTACCTTTCTTTTCAGCTTTTATTTGAGACCTTTCAAAATGTCAACCAGCTATTGATACAAACCCCATTACTGACATTGATTCAATCAGAAAAAGTCAGCATTGTTATCTGAAATTCATCAGCAGATACTGTATGCATTAAAACTGGTAATCGATCAGTACCAAATCAGTCACTACACACAGTCTAGTTCTTAATCCAGTATCAAAACAGGGAGAAATATGGTTTGAAATATTGTTAGTTTTGCAGCAGAAGCTTAATGAGAGAAGAGAGAGAGGGTCATGAGGGCTTTATTTAACAATGCTGCAGAGCTTAAGCTGCACATTTTTAACCCACCGTGTTTGATAGAATCATGCAGTGGAAGAGATAGATACAGTTCAATCAACAATCAAAAAGGTGGGTGGTGAATAAGAAACCCAAAACTGGGGAGCAGAGACACTGCATAATGGAGTGTCTCGTCCTTCTCCTGCACCGGTCCCTTGGGCCAAAGGCGGGCTGGTGGTCTGCCGACCCAGCAGCCCATTGCAGCTTACCGTATGCTTCCCAGTCAAAACAGTTCATGCTTATACACTATATGTACGTATATACTATATAAAGTATGTGGACACCCCTTAAAATTAGTGTATTTGGCTATTTCAGCCACATCCGTTGCTGACAGGTGTTTAAAGTCGAGCACACAGCCATGCTATCTCCATAGACAAACATTGGCGGTAGAATGGCCTTACTGAAGAGCTCAGTGACTTCCACATGGCACCATCAAAGGATACCACCTTTCCAACAAGTCCGTTTGTTAAATTTCTGCCCTGCTAGAGCGGCCCCGGTCAACTGTAAGTGTTGTTATTGTGAAATGTAAACGTCTAGGGGCAACAACGGCTCAGTTGCAGGCCACACAAGCTTACAGAATGGGACCACCGAGTGCTGAAGCGCATCGCGCTCGTCTGTCCTCGGTTACAACACTCACTACCAAGTTCCAAACTGCCTCTGGATGCAATGCACAAGAACTGTTCATTGGGAGCTTCATGAAATGAGTTTCCATGGCTGAGCAGTCTCACACAAGCCTAAGATCACCATGCGCAATGGTAGCGTTGGCTGAAGTGGTGGAGGACTCTGGACTCTGGAGGAGTGGAAACACGTTCTCTGGAGTGACAAATCACGCTTCACCATCTGGAAGAATCTGGGTTTGGCAGATGCCAGGAGAATGCTATCTGCCCAAATGCATAGTCCCAAGTGTAGAGTTTGGTGGAGGAGGAATAATTGTCTGGGGCCGTTTTTTCATGGTTCGGGCATACAATGACATTCTAGACGATTCTGTGCTTCCAACTTTGTGGCAACAGTTTGGGGAAGGCCCTTTCCTGTTCCAGCATAACAATTCTCCCGTGTACAAATCGAGGTCCATACAGAAATGGTTTGTCAAGATTGGTGTGGAAGAACTTGACTGCCCTGACCTCAACCCCATCGAACGCCTTTGGGATGAATTAGAATGGCGAATGCGAGCCAGGCCTAATCGGCCAACATCAGTGCCCGACCTCACTAATGCTCGTGGCTGAATGGAAGCAAGTCCCTGCAGCAATGTTCCAACACCTAGTGGAAAGCCTTCCCAGAAGAGTGGAGACTGTATTAGCAGAAAAGGGGGACTAAGTTCATATTAAAGCCCATGATTTTGGAATGAGATGTTCGACAGATTGTTTTTCAGCTCTTCGTGCACACAAAATGTTTTCTTGAGGCAAGTCGAAGTTCAGTAGTCAAAGTCTACGTCCTTTCGTTGGTGATTGGTCAACAGTACTACTCCTAGTTGGAGTGGGAACTATGGCCGGGATCCTTCAATGAAGTGAGATGAGTAGTTTTCAAGCTAATCTTTTCACTTAAATGCTGCACCAAACAGCTTAGCTGCACAACTAAGACCTAGGCAAAACGTCAACAGTTATTACATATTTCTTGATTTATCTTAGATTAATTTGGACTATTTTGAGAAAGTGTTGTTGCTACAGCGTCTCAAGAGGGACAAACAGTTTTATTGCAGCTTTAAAAAAGTAAGAACCTAGTCTGCAGGAGACGCAAGTGTGGTCAAGGGCAAACCATAATGCACTGCGCCAGTGGACTGACTCCATCACCACAGGGGTGCCACCAGAGGTTAAAACTCCTCAGAGTCCATTGAAATCAGTCGCTGAGACATATGCAGAGAACATAATACAACATGGTCCATGGACACCTTATGGGACATTTACTGTTGCCTACTATACTGTGACTGAGCTGAACATGGGCTATAACATTAAGCAATACTGTGGGTGAAAATTCATGACCACTAATTAAAAGGTGGATGTAAAATGTATCACTAGCCACTTTAAACGATGCCATTTATATAATGTTTACATTACATCCTACATTACTCATCTCATATGTACAGTGAGGGAAAAAAGTATTTGATCCCCTGCTGATTTTGTACGTGTGTCCACTGACAAAGAAATTATCAGTCTATAATTTTAATGGTTGGTTTATTTGAACAGTGAGAGACAGAATAACAACACAAAAATCCAGAAAAACGCATGTAAAAATTTTTATAAATGGAATTGCATTTTAATGAGGGAAATAAGTCTTTGACCCCTCTGCAAAACATGACTTAGTACTTGGTGGCAAAAAGCATTGTTGGCAATCACAGAGGTCAGACGTTTCTTGCAGTTGGCCACCAGGTTTGCACACATCTCAGGGGGGATTTTGTCCCACTCCTCTTTGCAGATCTTCTCCAAGTCATTAAGGTTTCGAGGCTGACGTTTGGCTACTCGAAACTTCAGCTACCTCCACAGATTTTCTATGGGATTAAGGTCTGGAGACTGGCTAGGCCACTCCAGGACCTTAATGTGCTTCTTTTTTAGCCACTCCTTTGTTGCCTTGGCCGTGTGTTTTGGGTCATTGTCATGCTGGAATACCCATCCACAACCCATTTTCAATGCCCTGGCTGAGGGAAGGAGGTTCTCACCCAAGATTTGACGGTACATGGCCCCGTCCATCGTCCCTTTGATGCGGTGAAGTTGTCCAGTCCCCATAGCAGAAAAACACCCTCAAAGCATAATGTTTCCACCTCCATGTTTGACGGTGGGCATGGTGTTCTTCGGGTCATAGGCAGCATTCCTCCTCCTCTAAGTTGAGTTGAGTTGATGCCAAAGAGCTCCGTTTTGGTCTCATCTGACCACAACACTTTCACCCAGATGTCCTCTGAATCATTCAGATGTTCATTGGCAAACTTCAGACGGGCATGTATATCTGCTTTCTTGAGCAGGGGGACCTTGCAGGTGCTGCAGGATTTCAGTCCTTCACGGCGTAGTGTGTTACCAATTGTTTTCTTGGTGACTATGGTCCCAGCTGCCTTGAGATCATTGACAAGATCCTCCCGTGTAGTTCTGGGCTGATTCCTCACCGTTCTCATGATCATTGCAACTCCACGAGGTGAGATCTTGCATGGAGCCCCAGGCCGAGGGAGATTGACAGTTCTTTTGTGTTTCTTCCATTTGCGAATAATCGCACCAACTGTTGTCACCTTCTCACCAAGCTGCTTGGCGATGGTCTTGTAGCCCATTCCAGCCTTGTGTAGGTCTACAATCTTGTCCCTGACATCCTTGGAGAGCTCTTTGGTCTTGGCCTTGGTGGAGAGTTTGGAATCTGATTGATTGATTGCTTCTGTGGACAGGTGTCTTTTATACAGGCAACAAACTGAGATTAGGAGCACTCCCTTTAAGAGTGTGCTCCTAATCTCATCTTGTTACCTGTCTAAAAGACACCTGGGAGCCAGAAATCTTTCTGATTGAGAGGGGGTCAAATACTTATTTCCCTCATTAAAATGCAATTCCATTTATAACATTTTTCACATGCGTTTTTCTGGATTTTTTTGTTGTTATTCTGTCTCTCACTGTTCAAATAAACCTACCATTAAAATTATAGACTGATCATTTCTTTGTCAGTGGGCAAACGTACAAAATCAGCAGGGGATCCCTCACTGTATATACTGTACTCTATACCATCTACTGCATCTTGCCTATGCCGGTCAGCCATCGCTCATCCATATATTTATATGTACATACTCGTATTCATTCCTTTACACTTGTGTGTATAAGGTAGTTGTTGTGAAATTGTTAGATTACTTGTTAGATACTACTGCATGGTCGTAACTAAAAGCACAAGCATTTCGCTACACTCACATTAACATCTGCTAACCATGTGTATGTGACAAATACAATTTGATTTGATTTGATTTTCCAGTATCTAGACTGTTCTCCCAGAAGTATTGAGACAGAAAACATAGGGTTAATTAATAGACATGTGTAAGCAGAATAAAGGCTGAGCTCAGGTGGGTGTACAGACTGGGTCAACATGGAGTTAATCACTAGACATGCAAAAACAGAACGTAAGCAGAAAATGTATGTATGCCTGTGCTGTTGTAGGCCTGAGGTAAGTCATTACCTGGTCCTGTGACTAGCATTGAGACATGCAATTGCATTATGTGTGTATGCCTGTGCTGTTGTAGGCCTGAGGGAAGTCATTGCCTGGTCCTATGACTAGCGTTAAGGCATGTGATTGTATTGTATATGTATGTCTGTGCCATTACAGGCTTGGGGAGAGCCATTGTGTAGTCTTATGAGTATCATGGGACAGACACCTGCATTTGTGTATGGATACGCCACCAATAGAATCGGTAAACAAGCAAGAATTGAGACAGAAAGATAATGGTGGCAAGAGGCCAAGGGGTGTTAATGATCTACATAGAGGGGAGTGACCATGTGTGTTATCTGAAAGTGGAAACCTATAAAGCCTGAGGTCTGTGGCAAGAGAATTTAGTCATTCCATGGAATTAGTCGGCTCTGTTACTTTTCTGTATCTGTGAAATATTTTGATTCAATATTTCCACAACAATACTTAACATGAGCTGTACCATTTGTAACAAATGTCTTATTTGGTAAATAGAAGTATGGTGGCAGTGCAGAGTACCACTGCAAATTGCTGTTAAACTACAACGATGCAGGAACATGTAGTATATAGTTCAAATCAAGGCTGGGTTTTGGACATTAAGAAACCCCAAAACCTTAAGACCAATACTTAATGAAAATAACTTATTTTACCTAGAAGGCTGAAAAAGCTAAATATTAAAGCAACACAATCTTGTTTCCACATGAATGGCATTACAATATTCTATTCCTTTTTCCTCATATCAAGGATGCTGCTTCCTGCATACATTGATCATAATTTGTCTGCTCCGAGTCAGACTGCAAAATTATTACCATCAACTGACACAGGTGCCAAAATAAAGGAAACAAACACTTCAGTAAATGATGGATACAAAGTATATTGAAAGCATATGTTTACACACGTGTGGTTCCTGAGTTAATTAAGCAATTAACTTCCCATTTAGGTTATGGTCATTAATAAATATTCCCAGTTGCCTATTATTTTGGCTACCATGGCTAGAAGAAGACATCTCAGTGACTTTGACAGAGGGGTCTCAAAGTATTAGAATGTGTTTAAAGGATGTGTATGTGTTTGTGTGTCAAAGTCACCAGATCTCAACCCAATTGAACACTTATGGGAGACTGGAGCGGCACCCGAGAAAGCGCTTTCCAACACCATCAACAAAACAACAAATTATGGAATTTCTTGTGGAAGAATGGCGTCGCATCCCTCCAATAGAGTTCCAGGTACTTGTAGAATCTATGCCAAGGCACATTGAAGCTGTTCTGGTAGCGTATGGTGGCCCAACGCCCTATTACAGCATTTCCCAAACTAGGTCCTCGGGACCCCAAAGGTTGAACGTTTTGTTTTTTTCCGTAGCACACAGCTGATTAAAATGATAAAAGCTTGATGATTAGCTGATTATTTAAATCAGCTGTGTAGTGCTAGGGCAAAAACCAAAATTTGCAACCCTTGGGGTCCTGAGGGCCGTGTTTGGGAAACCATGCTCTATAGACACTATGTTCGTGTTTCCTTTATTTTGGCAGTTACCTGTATATTGATTGCTATTTTACACAACCACCCTCACTGATATCTATGAACATATTTGTTATCACAATCTAATAAATGTTGGGTTATCACAAGACTATTAAAGTAACAGCCCAGTGAAAATCTAACTTAAAGTATTATTCTGATAACTCATATCCAAATAATGTTGTTGACTCGTCCTATACTCCTTTTTATTTTTTTATTTAACCTTTATTCAACTAGGCAAGTCAGTAAAGAACAAATTCTAATTAACAATGACAGCCTACTGGGGAACAGTGGTTTTACCTTGTCAGCTTGGGGATTTGATCCAGAAACCTTTCGGTTACTGGCCCAATGCTCTAACCACTAGGCTACCTGCCGCCCTCCTAATTGGCACCAAAGCATAAGTTGGACAAACAAAATTGTGAAAAACCCCACCAAACACGTTACAAAAATGCTTGCAAATTTTCCTCATAGCACATGATGTCATCTCCCTGACGAGGATGAGATGGGCAATCAGCAGTCTAGAGGAGGACGAGCTGGCCAATCAGTGCTCAACTTACATTAATACTTTTAATGATCATTTGCACCCACACCATTCTGTTGTTGTGGTACGGTCACATCCTTATAACACAGAAAAACTTAATTAAACATTTTTGGAAGGGAAACAATTTCACTCATATTGTAAGTAATTCTAAAAAAGAATGGCGAGTGAGATGGTTGCCGTTTCACGGGCTCCTAACCAAATGTGCTATTTTGTGTGTATTTTCGCATTATTTGTAAATTATTTTGTAAATAATGTTTCTGCCACTGTCTTCTATGACCGAAAAGAGCATCTGGATATCAGGACAGTGATTACTCGCCTCGTACTGGACAAAGATTTTTTCTTTAATGAGTCAGACGCGAAGGATTTACTTCAGACACCCGACAAGCCCCAAATCCTGTAATTTGCATGAGAAAGAGACAGAGACATCGGGGACGTAGGTCGGGGAGCCTTGTAAGGATCCGACGGTGAGTGGGTAATCTGCCTCTACCATCAGTCCTACTAGCCAACGTACAATCATTGGGTAACAAAATAGACGAGCTACAATCACGAATATCCTACCAACGGGACATTAAAAACGGTAATATCTTATTTTCACGGAGTCATGGCTAAACGACAACATGGATAACATACAGATGGCGGGGTTTAAGCTTCATCGGCAAAATAGAACAGCTGCCTCCGGTAAGACCAGGGGTGACGGTCTGTGTATATTTGTAAACAGCAGCTGGTGCACAACATCTATTATCAAGGTTTTGCTCGCCTGAGGTAGAGTATCGCATGATAAGCTGCAGAACACACTATTTACCAGGATAGTTTTCATCTATATTTTTCATAGCTGTCTATTTATCACCACAAACCGATGGTGTCACTAAGACCGCACTCAATGAGCTGTGTAAGGCCATAAGCAAAGAGGAAAACGCTCATCCAGAGGTCGGCGCTCCTAGTGGCCTGGGACTTTAATGCAGGGAAACTTAAATCCGTTCTATCTCATTTCTACTAGCATGTTAAATGTGCAACCAGAGGGAAAAAAACTCTAAACAACCTTTACTCCACACACAGAGACGCGTATAAATCTTTCCCTCGCACTCCTATCTGACCGTAATTCTATCCCCCTGATTCTGATTTCCCGGACGCTTATAAGAAATTACGCTATGCCCTCTGACGAACCATCAAACAGGCAAAGCGTCAATACAGGACTAAGACTGAATCGTATAACACCGGCTCAGATGCTCATCGGATGTGGAAGGCCTTGCAAACTTTTACAGACTACAAAGGGAAGCACAGCCGCGAGCTGCCCAGTGACACGAGCCTACCAGACGAGCTAAATTACATCTATGCTCGCTTCGAGGCAAGCAACACTGAAGCATGCAAGAGAGCTGTTCTAGACAACTGTGTGATCACAATATCCGTAGCCGATGTGAGTAAGACCTTTAAACAGGTTAACATTCACAAGGCCGCAGGGCCAGACGGATTACCAGTACGTGTACTCCGAGCATGTGCTGACCAACTGGCAAGCGTCTTCTCTGATATTTTCAACCTGTCACTGACTGAGTCTGTAATACCAACATGTTTCAAGCAGACCACCATAGTCCCTGTGCCCAAGAACACTAAGGTAACCTGCCTAAATGACTACCGACCCGTAGCACTCACGTCTGTAGCCATGAAATGCTTTGAAAGGCTGGTCAAGGCTCACATCAATACCAATGTCCCAGAAACCCTAGACCCAGTCCAATTTGCATACCGCCCCAACAGATCTACAGATGATGCAATCTCTATTGCACTCCACACTACCCTTTCCCACCTGGACAAATGGAACACCTATGTGAGAATGCTATTCATTGACTACAGCTCAGTGTTCAACACCATAGTGCCCTCAAAGCTCATCACTAAGCTAATGACCGTGGGACTAAACACCTCCCTCTGCAACTAGATCCTGGACATCCTTACGGGCCGCCCCCAGGTGGTAAGGGTAGGTAACAACACATCACCCACGCTGATCCTCAACACTGGGACCCCTCAGGGGTGCTTGCTCAGTTTGTACTCCCTGTTCACTCATGACTGCAAGCCCAGGCATGACTCCAACACCATCATTAAGTTTGTGGAAGACACAACAGTGGTAGGCCTGATCACCGACAACGATGAGACAGCCTGTAGGGAGGAGGTCAAAGACCTGGGTGTGTGGTACTAGGATAAAAACCTCTCCCTCAACGTGATCAAGACAAAGGAGATGATTGTGGACTACAGGAAAAGAAGGACCGAGCCTGCCCCCATTCTTATCAACGGGGCTGTAGTGGAGCAGGTTGAGAGCTTCAAGTTCCTTGGTGTCACCAACAAACTGTCATGGTCCAAACACACCAAGACAGTCGTGAAGAGGGCACGACAAAGCCTATTCCCCTCAGGAGACTGAAAAGATTTGGCATAGGTCCTCAGATCCTCAAAAAGTTTTACAGCTACACCATCGAGCGCATCACTGCCTGGTATGGCAACTACTCGGCCTCCGACCGCAAGGCACTACAGAGGGTAGTGTGCACGGCCCAGTACATCACTCGGCCCAAGCTTCCTGCCATCGAAGACCTCTATACCAGGTGGTGTCAGAAGAAGGCCCTAAAATTGTCGAAGACTCCAGCCACCCCAGTCATAGCCTGTTCTTTCTGCTACTACATGGCAAGCAGTACCGGAGCTTCAAGTCTACGTCCAAAAGGCTTCTTAACAGCTTCTACCCTCAAGCCGTAAGACTCCTGAACAGCTAATCAAATGGCTAAACAGACTGTTTGCACTGCCCCCCCTTTACACTGCTGCTACTCTCTGTTCATTATTTATGCATAGTCACTTTAACTGTTTAAAAAAAAATATATATATATATATATATTTCACCTTTATTTAACCAGGTAGGCTAGTTGACAACAAGATCTCATTTACAACTGCGACCTGGCCAAGATAAAGCAAAGCAGTGTGACACAAACAACAACACAGAGTTACACATGTAATAAACAAGCGTACAGTCAATAACGCAATAGAAAAAAAGAAAGTCTATATACAGTGTGTGCAAATGGCGTGAGGAGGTAAGGCAATAAATAGGCCATGGTAGCTAAGTAATTACAATTTAGCAAATGAACACTGGAGTATTAGATGTGCAGATGATGATGTGCAAGTAGAAATACTGGTGTGCAAAAGAGCAGAAAAGTAAATAAAAACAATATGGGGATGAGGTAGGTAGATTGGATGGGATATTTACAGATGGGCTATGTACAGCTGCAGCAATCGGTAAGCTGCTCAGATAGCTAATATTTAAATTTAATGAGGGAAATATAAGTCTCCAGCTTCAGCGATTTTTGCAATTTGTTACAGTCATTGGCAGCAGAGAACTGGAAAGAAAGGCGGCCAAAAGAGAGGTTGGCTTTGGGGATGACCAGTGAGATATACCTGCTGGAGTGCGTGCTATGGGTGTTGTTTTCGTGACCAGTGAGCTGAGATAAGGCTGAGCTTTACCTAACAAAGACAAATAGATGACCTGGAGCCAGTGGGTCTGGTGACGAATATGTAACAAGGGCCAGCCGACTAGAGCATACAGGTCACAATGGTGGGTGGTATGACCTCTTCAAAGGGAGTGACACTCTAGACCCAAACTTCTACAGCCCCATATCTATCCTACCCTGCCGTTCAAAAGTCTTTGAAAGCCAAATTAACAACCAGATTACCGACCATTTCGAATCCCACCGTACCTTCTCCGCTATGCAATCTGGTTTCAGAGCTGGTCATGGGTGCACCGAAAGCCAGCAATAAGAGACATTACTGTGCAGCCGTATTCATTGACGTGGCCAAGGCTTTCGACTCTGTCAATCACCACATTCTTATTGGCAGACTCAACAGCCTTGGTTTCTCAAATGATCGCCTGGTTCACCAACTACTTCTCTGATAGAGTTCAGTGTGTCAAATTGGAGGGCCTGTTGTCCGGACCTCTGGCAGTCTCTATGGGGGTGCCTCAGGATTCAATTCTCGGGCTGACTCTCTTCTCTGTATACATCAATGATGTCGCTCTTGCTGCCCGTGATTCTCTGATCCACCTCTACGCAGACAACACCATTCTGTACACTTCTGTCCCTTATTTGGACACTGTGTTAACTAACCTCCAAACGAGCTTCAATGTCAGACAACACTCCTCCCATGGCCTCCAACTGCTCTTAAATGCAAGTAAAACTAAGTGCATGCTTTTCAACCGATCACTGCCCGCACCTGCCCGCCCGTGCAGCATCACTACTCTGGATGGCTCTGACTTAGAATATGTGGACAACTACAAATACCTAGGTGTCTGACTAGACTGTAAACTCTCCTTCCAGACTCACATAAAATATCTCCAATCCAAAATTAAATCCGGCTTCCTATCCTTCACTCATGCTGCCAAACATACCCTCGTAAAACTGACCATCCTGACGATCCTTGACTTCGGCGATGTCATTTATAAAATAGCCTCCAACACTCTACTCAACAAATTGGATGCAGTCTATCACAGTGCCATCTGTTTTGTCACCAAATCCCCAAATACTACCCACCACTGCGACCTGTACGCTCGCGTTGGCTGGCCCTCGCTTCATACTCGTCGCCAATCCCACTGGCTCCAGGTCACCTACAAGTCTCTGATGGGTAAAGCCCCGCCTTGTCTCAGCTCACTGGTCACCATAGCAGCACCCACCCGCAGCACGCGCTCCAGCCGGTATATCTCACTGGTCACCCCAAAAGCCAATTCCTCCTTTGGCCGCCTTTCCTTCCAGTTCTCTGCTGCCAATGACTGGAACGAACTACAGAAATCACTGAAGCTAGAGACTCATATCTCCCTCACTAGCTTTAAGCACCAGCTATCAATGCAGCTCACAGATCTCTGCACCTGCACATAGCCCATCTGTAAACAGCCCATCCTACTACCTCATCCCCATCCTGTATTTATTTATTAATCTTGCTCCGTTGCACCCCAGTAACTTGCACATTTATCTTCTGCACATCTACCATCCCAGTGTTTAATTGCCATATTGTAATTACCTCGCCACCATGGGTTAGGGTTAGTTGCCCTACCTCCCTTATCTTACCTCATTTGCACTGTATATAGACTTATTCTTTATTTTATTTTATTTTTTAAATGTTCTACTGTATTATTGGCTGTATGTCTGTGTATTCCATGTGTAACTCTTTGTTGCTGTATGTATCAAACTGCTGTGCTTTATCTTGGCCAGGTCGCAGTTGTAAATGAAAACTTGTTCTCAACTAGCCTCCCTGGTTAAATAAAGGTGAAATAAATAAAATAAGGGGCTTTGGTGACAAAACGGATGGCACTGTGATAGACTGCATCCAGTTTGCTGAGTAGAGTGTTGGAGACTATATTTTGACATCGCTGAAGTCGAGGGTCGGTAGGATAGTCAGATTTGATTTGATTTTTACGAGGGTATGTTTGGCGGCGTGAGCGAAGGAGTCTTTGTTGCGAAATAGGAAGCCGATTCTAGATTTATTTTGGAATGGATATGTTTAATTTGAGTCTGGAAGAAGAGTTCAGTGTAGCCAGACACCTAGGTATTTGTAGTTGTCCACATATTCTAAGTCAGAACCGTCCAGAGTAGTGATGCTAGTCGGGCAGGCGGGTAGCGAACAGTTGAAAAGCATGCATTTAGTTTTACTTGCGTTTAAGAGCAGTTGGAGGCCACGGAAGGAGTGTTGTATGGCATTGAAGCTCGTTTGGAGGTTTGTTAACACAGTGTCCAAAGAAGGGCCAGATGTATACAGAATGGTGTCATCTGCGTAGAGGTGGATCAGAGAATCACCCGCAGCAAGAGCAATATCTTTGATATATACAGATAAAAAAGTCGGCCCGAGAATTGAACCCTGTGGTACCCCCTGCCAGAGGTCCGGACAACAGGCCTCCGATTTGACACACTGAACTCTGTCTGAGAAGTAGTTGGTGAACCAGAGGCAGTCATTTGAGAATCCAAGGCTGTTGAGTCTGCCGATAAGAATGTGGTGATTGACTGAGTCAAAAGCCTTGGCCAGGTTGATGAAGACGGCTGCACAGTACTGTCTATTATCGATGGCGGTTATGATATCGTTTAGTACCTTGAGCGTGGCTGAGGTGCACCCGTGACCAGCTCGGAAACCGGATTGCACAGCGGAGAAGGTACGGTGGGATTCAAAATGGTCAGTGATCTGTTTATTAACTTGGCTTTCAAAGACTTTAGAAAGGCAGGGCAGGATGGATATAGGTCTATAACAGTTTGGGTCTAGAGTGTCTTCCCCTTTGAAGAGGGGGATAACCGCGACATCTTTCCACTCTTTAGGGATCTCGGACGACACGAAAGAGAGGTTGAACAGACTGGTAATGGGGGTTGCAACAATGGCGGCGGATAATTTTAGAAAGAGAGGGTCCAGATTGTCTAGACCAGCTGATGTGTACGGGTCTAGGTTTTGCAGCTCTTTCAGAACATCTCTATCTGGATTTGGGTGAAGGAGAAGCTGCGGAGGCTTGGGAAAGTAGCTGCGGGGAGTGCAGAGCTGTTGGCCGGGTTTGGGGTAGCCAGGAGGAAATCATGGCCAGCCGTAGAGAAATGCTTATTGAAATTCTCGATTATCGTGGATTTATCGGTGGTGACTATGTTAGCTAGTCTCAGTGCAGTGGGCAGCTGCGAGGAGGTGCTTTTATTCTCCATGGACTTTACAGTGTCCCAAAACCTCTTGGAGTTAGAGCTACGGGATGCAAATTTCTGTTTGAAAAAGCTAGCCTTTGCTTTCCTATCTGACTGCGTGTATTGGTTCCTGACTTCCCTGAAAATGTGCATATCGCGGGGACTATTCGATGCTAGTGCAGTCCGCCACAGGATGTTTTTGTGCTGGTCAAGGTCAGTCAGGTCTGGAGTGAACCAAGGGCTCTACCTACATGTACATATTACCTCGACTAAGTTGTGCTCCCTGTATATAGCCTTTTTACTGTTATAGCCTTGCTACTGCTGCTTACTTTCTTACTTTTCTATTTTTTACTTAACACTTGTGAAAGGTGATTTGATATGATTTGATATAGGTCATACTTCATAGAAATCTGGAAACACTGGGCAGTTACTTTAATGACGTGAATGAATTAGATATCTTCTCTGCAACTTTTGTTAGGACATACATATTTAACATAGTGCCAGACTCTCCCTCCCAATGCTAGACAGACGTTTCAACAAATGGCTAGCAGAGAGTTTTCATTAGTTTTGGGCAAACAACCAGGATCATTAATCAAGCAGAGTAAGAGGTGGTTACAATATCTGAGACCCAAACAGCACACTAATACCTACATAATCTACCACTTTTTACCACAGCTTTGGTCAAAAGTGGTTCACTATATTAAAGAATAGGGTGCCATTCGGGACACAATTAATAAATTATGTGACATTAATAATAGTGTGACTGGCCAATATGGAAACAGAGTGCACAAAACTAGTCAAACTTTTAGTGAGGCACCACCAACGCTTTGTTGAGTGTCCTGTATAAAATGGCCTCGAAAGTCACTGCCTGAATCATCGGCACTCACGACAATCATCACTGATTAATTACGGTTTGTTTCAAGGGAGTCCTTTGGGTGTAACATATGCACAAATACACACAACCCTGTCTCAGTTTGGGCAGCAAGGTCACTCTCTCCTCTCCCCTGGTAGGCCAGTCCCCTGTGCTACTGTAGGGCTGTGTGTTTGGCAGTGTGTTCCTTCTGATGAGGATGGATGGCCAGCAGGCCAAGTGTGCCTCTGTGTGTGCGTATGCGTGTGTGTGTGCGTGTATGTGTAGCCTGGGCTGTCAGATTATTCATATCCCCATGGCTAGGCCGTGAAACAAACCACCGCAGTCGAGACCAATGCAGGCAAGTGACACGCAGAGAGAGACGCCTCTGACAGTGGACTTGCGAGATGCCAGACATAAGGACATTTTTCGTAGCAGGTTAGTAGAACTTATTCCGCAAGTTTGGATAATTAATATAGCAGGTTAGGAGACTGAGATTAAGGTTAAGAAAATGCTCCCCTAAACTGCTATGAAAATCACTTTGTATATGTCCCCTCAATCCACCGATGTAGGCCTTCCGCATCTATATGTCAGACCAGAAGACATCTCGAAAATCAGTCTTCTCACAAGAACGTCTGTAGTGTCAGAACGGTTTGGTCTACAAACGAATAGCACACTTCTCACGAATACAATATTCTTCTCCGTTTTGCTCTACAACACCCACAAGCGTCACGGGACTCATCTGAAGTCGGAACCGCCGATCTGTCAAAATCAAATCAAATCAAATTTTATTTGTCACATACACACATGGTTAGCAGATGTTAACGCGAGTGTAGCGAAATGCTTGTGCTTCTAGTTTCCATCCATGCAGTAGTATCTAACAAGTAATCTAACAAATTCACAACAACTACCTTATACACACAAGAGTAAAGGAATGAATACGAGTATGTACATATAAATATATGGATGAGCAATGGCTGACCGGCATAGGCAAGATGCAGTAGATGGTATGGAGTACAGTATATACACATATATATGAGATGAGTAATGTAGGATATGTAAACATGATATAAATGGCATTGTTTAAAGTGGCTAGTGATACATTATTTCATCCAATTATAATTATTAAAGTGGCTATTTGGGTCGATGGCCGAACGGCATAGGCAAGATACAGTAGATGGTTTAGAGTACAGTGTATACATTTGATATGAGTATGTCGGATACGTAAACATTATATACAAAATTGTTTAAAGTGGCTAGTGATACATTTGTTACATCCAATTCCTATGTTTAAAGTGGCTAGAGATTTAAGTCAGTATGTTGGCAGCAGCCACTCAATGTTAGTGATGGCTGTTTAACAGTCTGATGGTCTTGTGGTAGAAGCTGTTTTTTAGTCTCTCGGTCCCAGCTTTGATGCACCTGTACTGACCTCGCCTTCTGGATGATAAAGGGGTGAACAGGCAGTGGCTCGGGTGGTTGTTGTCCTTGATGATCTTTTTGGCCTTTCTGTGACATCGGGTGGTGTAGGTGTCCTGGAGGGCAGGTAGTTTACCCCCGGTGATGCGCTGTGCAGTCCTCACTACCCTCTGGAGAGCCTTATGGTTGTGGGCGGAGCAGTTGCCGTACCAGGCGGTGATACAGCCCGACAGGATGCTCTCGATTGTGCATCTGTAAAAGTTTGTGAGTGATTTTGGTGACAAGCCGAATTTCTTCAGCCTCCTGAGGTTGAAGAGGCGCTGTTGCGCCTTCTTCACCACGCTGTCTGTGTGGGTGGACCAATTCAGTTTGTCCGTGATGTGTACGCCGAGGAACTTAAAACTTTCCACCTTCTCCACTACTGTCCCCTCGATGTGGATAGGGGGGTGCTCCCTCTCCTGTTTCCTGAAGTCCACGATCATCTCCTTTGTTTTGCTGACATTGAGTGAGAGGTTATTTTCCTGACACCACACTCCGAGGGCCCTCACCTCCTCTCTGTAGGCCGTCTTGTCGTTGTTGGTAATCAAGCCTACCACTGTAGTGTCGTCAGCAAACTTGATGATTGAGTTGGATGCGTGCTTGGCCACGCAGTCATGGGTAAACAGGGAGTACAGGAGAGGGCTGAGAACGCACCCTTGTGGGGCCCCAGTGTTGAGGATCAGCGGGGTGGAGATGTTGTTTCCTACCCTCACCACCTGGGACCGGCCCGTCAGGAAGTCCAGGACCCAGTTGCACAGGGCTGGGTCGAGACCCAGGGTCTCGAGCTTAATGACGAGCTTGGAGGGAACTATGGTGTTAAATGCTGAGCTGTAGTCGATGAACAGCATTCTTACATAAGTATTCCTCTTGTCCAGATGGGTTAGGGCAGTATGCAGTGTGATTGCGATTGCGTCGTCTGTGGACCTATTGGGACGGTAAGCAAATTGGAGTGGGTCCAGGGTGTCTGGCAGGATGGAGGTGATATGATCCTTGACTAATCTCTCAAAGCACTTCATGATGACGGAAGTGAGCGCTACGGGGCGATAGTCATTTAGCTCAGTCACCTTAGCTTTCTTGGGACAGGAACAATGGTGGCCCTTATGAAGCATGTGGGAACAGCAGACTGGGATAGGGACTGATTGAATATGTCCGTAAACACACCAACCTCTGTCTGTAGTGTCCGAACAGTTTGGGCTACACTAATATGACCCCACGAACAGAAAGTGAGACTCTCATGAGCACGGCCATGTCAGTTTTTTTGCCCTATGACGCCCTCTTGCCTCGTCTGAAGGTAGCCCGGTACCAGTTTTAAAAAATGAATGGAGTGTACAAAACATTAAGGACACCAGCTCTTTCAATGACATAGACTGACCAGGTGAATCCAGGTGAAAGCTAAGATCCCTTATTGGTGTCACTTGTTAAATCCACTTCAATCAGAAGATGGAAGGGAGAAGACAGGTATGTGTGCCATTCGGAGGGTGAATGGGCAAGACAAAAGATTGCTGGGTTTTTCATGCTCAACAGTTTCACCATAGTCATTTACTTCAGTATGCATCGTGGAAGTTAGAGTAGCAGTGGTCGAGAGTATTAGCCCTGCAATCAATATGCTGAGGTAGCCTTGTTCTCAAATTTTCTTTGTTAAAATCCCCAGCTACAATAAATGCAGCCTCCGGATATATAGTTTCCAGTTTACATAGAGTCCAGTGAAGTTCCTTGAGGGCCGTCTTTGTGTTCGCTTTGAGGGGGAATGTACACAGCTGTGACTATAACTGACGAGAATTCTCTTGGTAGGTAAAATGGTCAGCATTTGATTGTAAGGAATTCTAGGTCGGGTGAGCAGAAGGACTTGAGTTCCTGTATGTTGTTATGATTACACCATGAGCCGTTAATCATAAAGCATACACACCCGCCCCTTCCACTTCCCAGAGAGGTGTTTATCTATGTCGGCACGATGCATGGAGAAGCCCGGTGGCTGAACTGATTCCGACAACATATCCCGAGAGAGCCATGTTTCCGTGAAACAGAACGTTACAATCTCTATTGTCTCTCTGGAAGGCAAGCCTTGCTCGAATTTTGTCTACCTTGTTGTCAAGAGACTGGACATTGGCGAGTAGTATACTCGGGAGAGGTGAGCGATGTGCACGTCTACGGAGCCTGACCAGAAGCTCCGTCTGCCCCTTTTGCGGCACCGTTGTTTTAGGTCGGTTTCTGGGATCAGATCCATTGTCCTGGGTGGTGGTCCGAACAGAGGATCTGCTTCGGGAAAGTCGTATTCCTGGTGGTAATGTTGGTACGTTGACGTTGCTCTTATATCCAACCCAGAGGGCTCTCTATGGTGATTTAGGTCAGGACGTGAATAGGGGGGTTTTGTTTCTAGGTGTTTCATTTCTATGTTGGTTTTGTGTATGGTTCCCAATTAGAGGCAGCTGTTTGTCGTTGCCTCTAATTGGGGATCATACTTAAGTGTTCTGTTTCCCACCTATGTTTGTGGGATATTGGGTTTTGTTAGTGCGTGTGAGCGGTACGTATGTTACGATCAGTTGTGTTTTTTCGTTATCATTGTATGTTCCACTAATATTAAATATGTGGAACTCCATGTACGCTGCACCTTGGTCCAGTTATTATAACGATCGTGACACCAATAGTTCTACCCAGCTGTATGTAATAAGACTTAAGATTTTCCTGAGGTAACAATGAAATAAATAATATATATATAAAATAGTTTCCTATTTCAGCGCCATTTTACAAATACTGGCAACTATGATTTTTGTGTTCCAATTGCTAATATCAAGACCATAAAGAATATGACATTGCTATCTGCAGATTGGTATGCCGATTGTAACTAATTTATTTGCCTTTAGTTATGCCTTTAGTTACCATTGAGAATACAGGAACACTGATACAAATCTCCCAATTTATCATAAAAGAAGTACGAGAATGAACACCAACAGCCACATGATAGACATCTCTTGGAATGCGTCAGACTTTCCACATGGTCATTTTTTTTCAACTCTCTAGTCTAGCTAATGAAGATAACAACCTTATCTCAGGTCTATAAACCCTGCATGTGCTGCAAATGTGCTGGTTGAGTGAGAGAAGGATGGATTAAATCAAATAAAATTGTATTTGTCACATGCTGGGTACTCTATTTGGGGCTTTTGTATTCACTGTTGCGTCTTCGCTCAGCAATGGCTAGAAATTGACGAAAGGCTGTGAAGGATGACAAACATTTTCCCAAAGTTCCAAGTTTTTTCTGAAATCCCGGTTGGACGATTCACAGAATCATTAAGGAATAAGCAGGAAGGGCATTATTCAACTGGGAAAGTTTCCAGAATTGTGCCACCCTAGATGGGATGGGAGTGACCATTCTCAGATCCAACCTGAAACTGTCAAAGATGAAGTGAATAGCGGAGAGCTTTGCTCTCTCGTGTATCCTTAAAACAATGCATGTGTTGTCACTTCCAAATCCCTGAGAGAGCGAGGGACACTTTGAAGATACGTTTATTAATAATTAGGGACTAGCTGAGCCTTGAAGAGGCAAAGGATTGGAGGGGTATCAATTTTACTTTAAATATTCATGTCACTGGCCAACTTTGCAGTAGGGATAAATCAACCCTGGCTCAAAAGTAAAAACTGCCTATTTCAGGAAGATCTTTAATGACCCATAAATGGTCATCCATATTTTCACTGTGCAACCATGTCTCAGGGCTGAAGGGAAATCATACAATATGGCTGGGGCATCTCGCTGCCCAATTACATCTTTAATCTCTCTGCTTGTAGGTAGAAAATGAGAGGATTCAGTTCAACTCAAAATAATGTATTGGTTTCGAAGACCATGTTAAGCTTGCTTTTGGGTTTTCTGTGGGACTGTTTGAATAAATCCCTGTGAATCATGCACTGGCTAAAGAGGTTGTCCAGTTACCCCTTGCTGCATAACGATGAAGCATCAGAACTCTAGCCTCTCCCACTCCAAGCTTTGCATTGACATGCACATCTTCAACAATGGGGGATTTTGAGAACACATGCTGTGGATATGGGAACCTTGGAAGCCTCATCGTTCTTCACCATACCTGGATTAGGTTTAAATCCCGCCTGATCTACGGGCCTGGCTAAACTGGATTTGTTCTCTTTCAGGAGCCTCTCATCCACAGTCTGACTGACACCTACTGTCCCTCTCTTCCATCCCTTCAAGGCTGAGGAGGCACTAGCATATGGTCATATGGTATCAGGGGCACTCTCATTATATTCTCCAAATGTAGGGTCACTGTTAAATAGCTAAGATGATTTCTACTTGTAATTCACTAAGAATCCAGAGTAATAGGATTTCACGGAAATTACTGGTCTATGGTCGTTGACCTAGCTCTTCATCATTATAATCATTATTATCTACTCTTATTTGACCAAGTAAGCTGATTGAGAACACATTATCATTTATAGCAATGACCTGGGTAAGATTTCCATTGGGGTTGGGGGGGGGGACTGAGGGGCTGAATTGGCCAATCGGAAGTCAAGGATGGATGCACTAATAAGTTCATCAAAGTGTAAAAGAAATATATAAACTATAACTATTGTTTCAAGGAGCTTTGACTTTAATGAACTTTTCAAGTACTTACTCTCACTTGAAAAACACAAGGGGTAATCGAGGCAGAACCATGAGGGGATTGCGGAAATGGAGTGACGGGATTTCATTTAAGAGGCAATGTTTGATGAAAGCGATTCAGACAGTCGCAATGTACTTCTTTGTGTGTGGGTCCCTGGACACCTACAGATTTGATCAAGTAAGTGATGCGCAAGGGGGAAACTGGAGGGAGAACATGAATAATAATATATTTGTATAACATCTATTAAAAATAAATGTGCATATAGTTCAGATTAAACCCTGTAAGAAAGTAAGACAAAACCGTAGATAAAAATTGTTGTCATTCCTTGAATAGGTGCACCTAGATTATAACTTTTTCAGGACTAATTGACCATGTAGCAATAAAACTAAGCATGCAAGGTATCCACTTAAAATCCCAAACCCTAATAAAACAACCAAGAACTTGAGGGTTCTCAAAGGGTACATATTTTAATACCATAAAACTGAAGAAAACTAAACGCAATATCCATACTTTCATTTCTGGTGATCAAGTTAAAGGTTACTCTTGTTACCTTTGTACAGTTCGTTTACCCATTCTTAATAGCAAATGAATGACAAGATGGCGCAAACAGACATGGCAGCTCTGCTTCTAGCTCCTAAGCAACTTTGCAGTATATATTTTTCTGTGTGTTATTTCTTACATTGCTAGCCCAGAATGTTTTTTTCTTATTACATACAGTCGGAAAGAACTTTTGGATATCAGAGCGGCGGTAATTCACCAGCATTTGTATTTATTATGGATCCCCATTAGCTGCTGCCAAGGCAGCAGCTACTCTTCCTGGGGCCCGGCAAAATTAAGACAGTTATACAAGTTTAAAAACATTACAATACATTCATTACAGAATTCACAACACACTAAGTGTGTGCCCTCAGGCCCATAATCCACTACCATATATCTACAACACAAAACCCATATGTACGTGTGTGTATAATGCGTATGTTATCATGTGTCTGTGCCTATGTTTGTGTTACTTCACAGTCCCGGCTGTTCCATAGGGTGTATTATTTACCTGCACTTCAGGAAACAGCCGAGGGAGCACACCCCTATCCACATCGACAGGACCGCAGTGGAGAAGGTGAAAAGCTGCAAGTTCCTCTGCATACACATCACTGACAATCTGAAAGGGTCCACCCACATAGACAGTGTTGTGAAGAAGGCGCAACAGTGACTCTTCAACCTCAGGAGGCTGAAGAAATTCAGCTTGGCCCCTAAGACCCTCACAAACTTTTACAGATGCACAATTAAGAGCATCCTGTCATGTTGTATCACTGCCTGGTACGGCAACTGCACAGCCCGCAACCGCAGAGCTCTCCAGAGGGTGTGCCCCCAATGCATCACTGGGGGCACACTGCCTGCACTCCAGGACACCTAAGGCACCCGATGTCACAGGAAGGCCAAAAAATAGATCATTAAGGACATCAACCACACAAGCCACGGCCTGTTCACCCCCCTACAATCCAGAAGGCGAGATCAGTACAGGTGCATCAAAGCTGGGGCCGAGAGACTGAAAAACAGCTTCTATCTCAAGGCCATCAGACTGTTAAATAGCCATCACTAGACGGCTACCACCCGATTACTCAACTTTGCACCTTAGAGGCTGCTGCCCTAAATACATAGATATGGATTCGCTGGTCACTTTAACAATGGAACACTAGTCACTTTAGTAATGTTTACATACTGCTTTACTCATTTCACATGTATATACTGTATTCTATTCTACTGTATTTTAGTCAATGCCACTCTGACATTGCTCATCCTAATATTTATATATTTTTTAATTCCAGTCTTTTACTTTTAGATTGTGTGTATTGTTGTGAATTGTTAGATATTACTGTTGTGAATTGTTAGATACTACTGCACTCTTTTCGCTACACCCGCAATAACATCTGCTAAATATGTGACCAATAAAATTCAATATTATTTGATTTGAATAAAGTATATGGATAAAGTGTAAAAACACAACCATACTAATTTAATAAGTGCTCTTGTTATTTCCTCATTATTTCCTCATATTCCAGTCAGCACCCTGTTTTAATGACTTGGTTAAAGGGATAGTTCACCCAAATTACAAAACCCTGTAAGCAGTCTATGGACAAGGCATGACAGAAATCCATGCTTTGCATGCAGAGATCCACTTCTTTCAGCAAAAAACTGTAATTGCAGTGGGCTAAGGAACGAAAACACTGGACACTGGAGGATTGGTAAAACATTGCCTGGTCTGATGAATCCCGATTCCTGCTGTTTCACGCTGATGGGTATGGAGAAAACCACATGAGTACATGCATCCATAATGTCGCTTGTCAACATTGCAGGCTGGTTGTGGTGGTGTGATGATGTGGGGTGTGTTTACATGGCACACACTGGGCCCCTTGATAAAGTATACTCATCTGCAAATAGATTTTTCCAACAGGATAATGCCCTATGCCACAAGGCTAGGATTGTCCAGGAATGGTTCCACGAGCATGACAGTAAACTCAGTTTACTGCAGTGGCCTGCCTAGTCACCAGATCTCAATCAAATTGAGCATCTGTGCAATGAGATGGAACGAGCTAGTCGGAATAAAGATCCACTACCAGCCAACTTGACAAAACTGTGGGAAGCATTGGACTACATGGGCCAGCATCCCCATGGAACACTTTGGACACCTTGGAGTCTTTCCCCCAGATGAATTGAGGCTGTTCTGAGGGCAAAGGGGGTTGCAACTGAATATTAGTTTTGTACACTCAGTGTAAATGGCATCCACACTCTAAAACAAGGACTTTAAGGAGCTTTGAAGAGTTAAGAAGAAACGTGCGCCTGTTTTATTTTTAATTTATTTTACCAGGTAAGTTGACTGAGAACACATTCTCATTTCCAGTAACGACCTGGGGAATAGTTACAGGGGAGAGGAGGGGGATGAATGAGCCAACTGGAAGCCTGTAAACAAAGACAATAGAGAGAGTCCTCCAGAGGAGTGTTCAGATGGTTACCATTGGCATCGGGGAGACTTTTAATTGCAGTGTCTTCTCCACAGGTGTTGTGAGCACAGCGGCGACTCGTATGGGGAATTAGCGAGGAGCTAATCAACAAGGTGGGAAAGAGCAAAATAGAAGTGGGAAGACTGGGCGTCACACACAATATTAACCTTGATTGTTTGTCCTGCTCTGTCTACACAGCTATCCTGCAATGACAAATAAGAGGACACGCCAACCATTATGGTGAGCAGGGGGCTATTACACAGAAAGGGCCTGTCATTGAATGCCACTTACAGGTGTGTCAGAATTTGCCGGAGAAACGTCACTTCTCAACAGGTTTCCATTTTATCTCAATTATAGACCTTGAAGCAGACGGAGTGATTCAGGCTCGCGAGTGGCGCTGCATCTCAGTGCAAGAGGCGTCACTACAGTCCCTGGTTCAAATCCAGTCTGTATCACATCCGGATGTGATTGGGAGTCCCATAGGGCAGCGCACAATTGGCCCAGTGTCGTCAAGGTTTGGCCAGGATAGGCTGTCATTGTAAATAAGAATTTGTTCTTAACTGACTTGCCTAGTTAAATAAAAGCTTAATAATAATAATAATTCTGTCACGATCTTCGTAAGTGACAGACCAAGGCGCAGCGAAGCATCCAGTATACATGTTATGTTTATTAACATAAACGAAACTCACGTAACTGGGCAAAACAACAAACAGAACAAAACGAAGATCGTAACATATAACATAGACTGACAACACGAACAAAGCTATGTCTAAACAATAACCCACAAACCCCAAGTGAAAACTACAAACATATATATGGTTCCCAATTAGAGACAACAACACTCAGCTGCCTCTAATTGGGAACCATTACCCCAACATAGAAATATATAACCTAGAACAGAAAAAACCCTATACCAAAAACAAAACAAAAAACACTCCAGCCTGTCTCTCAGGCCTGGACGTGACAGTACCCCCAAAGGTGTGGACTCCGACCGCGCCAAAAAGTCCATTGGGGGTCTTCGGACTGGGGACCCTCACTGGCCGGACTGGGGACCCTCACTGGCGGCTCCGAACTGGGGACCCTCACTGGCGGCTCCGAACTGGGGACCCTCACTGGCGGACCTGGACAGGGGAAGCACACTGGCCCTCTGGTGCGGGGAGCAGGAACCGGCCGTATAGGACTCATAACGCGCACTCTGGTACGGGGAGCAGGAACAGGACGTGCTGGGTTCCCGACGGCCACAGGAATCCTGGAGCGTGGAGCAGGGACAGGACGTGCTGAGTCCACGCCGGGTGCAGGGATCCTGGAGCGTGGAACAGGGACAGGACGTGCTGAGTTCACAACGGGCACAGGGATCCTGGAGCGTGGAGCAGGGACAGGACGTACTGGGCTGTGGATGCGAACCGGAGATACAGTGCGTAGAGCTGGCGCAGGATATCCTGGTCCAAGGAGGCGCACCAGAGACCAGGAGCGCTGAGCCGGCACCACTCTACCAGGCTGCACACTCACCGTAGCCTGACAGATGAGTGGCGCTGGAATCTCTCGCACCGGGCTGTGAACGTGCACTGGGGACACCGTCGCAAAACTGCATAGCACGGCGTCTTACCAGTGCGACGCTCTCCAACGCTCTCTCCACAAAGCACGAGGAGTTGGCTCAGGAGTCCCTCCTGAACCGGCCAACCTCCTCGTGTGCCCCCCCCCCAAAGTTTTTTGGGGCTGCCTTTTGGGCTTCCGTGCCAGGCGAGTTCCAATGAACTTTTCTCTCTCCCTGGAGCGACGATAATCCTCCGGCTGAGACCATGGTCCTTTTCCCTCCAAAATCTCATCCCATGTCCAAGATCCCTTGCCATCCAAAATCTCCTCCCAAGTCCAATGTTCCCGAGTCTCTCGCTGCTTGGTCTTCTTATGGTGGGTTATTCTGTCACGATCTTCGTAAGTGACAGACCAAGGCGCAGCGAGGCATCCAGTATACATGTTATGTTTATTAACATAAACGAAACTCACGTAACTGGGCAAAACAACAAACAGAACGAAACGAAGATCGTAACATAGACTGACAACACGAACTAAGCTATGTCTAAACAATAACCCACAAACCCCAAGTGAAAACTACAAACATATATATGGTTCCCAATTAGAGACAACGACACTCAGCTGCCTCTAATTGGGAACCATTACCCCAACATAGAAATATATAACCTAGAAAAGAAAAAACCCTACACCAAAAACAAAACAAAAACACTCCAGCCTGTCTCTCAGGCCTGGACGTGACAAATTCACCCACTCAGCTTCTCTGACAGGGGGAGAGAAGGGGGGAGAGAGAGAGGAGGAAGCATGTAAAATATGTGTGTTTGAGAGAGAGGTTTTAATTGATGGAGTTTCCATAATCGACTACCCTAGTGGTTTTACCTGTCTCACTATAATCACTGATAATGTTACTCCTCATGGCCGACCACATTTATTGGCATTTTAATGTCTTATTCTTTATTGTGGCACTGCAGCGGATGCAAAAAAGACAATACTGTACTATTCATCGACCTGGCCAAGGCTTTCGATTCTGTCAATCACCGCATTCCTATTGGTAGACTCAACAGCCTTGGTTTCTCAAATGACTGCCTCGCCTGGTTCACCAACTACTTCTCAGATGGAGTTCAGTGTGTCAAATCGGAGGGCCTGTTGTCCGGACCTCTGGCAGTCTCTATGGGGGTGCCACAGGGTTCAATTCTCAGGCTGACTCTTTTCTCTGTATATATCAATGATGTCGCTCTTGCTGCTGGTGATTCTCTGATCCACCTCTACGCAGACTACACCATTCTGTATACTTCTGGCCCTTCTTTGGACACTGTGTTAACAAACCTCCAGACGAGCTTCAATGCCATACAATTCTCCTTCCGTGGCCTCCAACTGCTCTTAAATGCAAGTAAAACTAAATGCATGCACTTCAACCGATCGCTGCCCGCACCTGCCCGCCCATCTAGCATCACTACTCTGGACGGTTCTGACTTAGAATATGTGGACAACTACAAATACCTAGGTGTCTGGTTAGACTGTAAACTTTCCTTCCAGACTCACATTAAGCATGGCTCCAGGTCGTCTATAAGTCTTTGCTAGATAAAGCCCCGCCTTATCTCAGCTCGCTGGTCACCATAGCAGCACCCACCCGTAGTACGCGCTCCAGCAGGTATATTTCACTGGTTACCCTCAAAGCCAACTCCTCCTTTGCCCACCTTTTCTTCCAGTTCTCTGCTGCCAATGACTGAAACTGGAGACTCATATCTCCCTCACTAACTTTAAGCATCAGCTGTCAGAGCAGCTTACAGATCATTGCACCTGTACATAGCCCATCTGTAAATAGCCCACCCTACTACCTCATCCCCATTTTGTTATTTATTTTTTGGCTCCTTTGCACCCCAGTATCTCTACTTGCACATTCATCTTCTGCACATCTATCACTCCAGTGTTTAATTGCTAAATTGTAATTAATTTGCCAGCATGGCCTATTTATTGCCTTACCTTCCTAATCTTACTTCATTTGCACACACTGTATATAGACTTTCTATTGTGTTATTGACTGTACGTTTGTTTATGTGTAACTCTGTGTTGTTGTGTCGCACTGCTTTGCTTTATCTTGGCCAGGTCACAGTTGTAAATGAGAACTTGTTCTCAATTTTTTTTTTACAAAAAAGTATATAATCGGATGTTTTATTTACTTCAAAATCTTGATCTAACAATTGGTAGGCCTGTGCTTTTTGCTATTTTCTTTAATAAAAGGTAGTCCTATGGAATGCCCTCTCATACCCGTTAAATTCGAGTCCTGGTTTTAACTTAACAGCCATTCACTAACACGGAGGTGGGCTATTAAAAGAGTGGTGGGTGGAGGAGTTGGCAAACAAATCTATAGATATAGCAGCCTATAGCCTAATTGCATCTGTCAAACAGGTAGGCCTACCTCTTATTTCTTAAATAGGAAGAAATAGGCTCAAACAAAAAGTGTTAGCATTAGTAAAGTATAATTAAAGGAATACGGTTGAAATGAATTATGCCCACTCAAATTGGCCTTTTTCAGCACCATGAGCTGTCAATTCTTTGATTGATTGCTTCAAGGTTCAGCACCACAATGTAAATTACCTAAATCTGAATTATTGTGAGGTCAATAACTCTGATAAATACATCATGGGCAAGAAACATATTGTTTTATTAAAATCAATTATAGTAGTAGAAAGCTATCAAAGTTGACCTCTGTCCTCCTCATCGTCACGCTCTCCTCTTCAAGCTGAACAGAACATAGGCTATAGACTAGTCGGTGCGCAAGATATTGTATTTTTTTGGAGTAGTCTTAATAATTATTTGACTCTCCTCCTGAACTGCCTCTGTAGGCCTACACAGTATTGGTTAGGAAGCACAAAAAAGGGTTTTGATCAGCGAGAGCAGAGCTGGGTTGGAATATCCATTGCAGTGTGTGTATATATATATTTTTTTAAACTGCACTGTCAGTTAGGGGCTCGAAAGTAAGCATTTCCCTGTAAGGTTATACCTGTTGTATTCGGCGCATGTGACTAATCAATTTTGATTTGATTTTATGTAATGCAGCCCAGTTTTATTTACACCATCCCAGCAGCGCAAAAGACTACAAAGTACATTTTCGTAGAAATATGACTTGTGCTTCTCCGAGCATGCACTTTGTAGCCTCTAGCCTATAGGCTATGGATCATTTGATTGAGACCACACTAAATAGCCTATAGGCACAGTTGATATTGTGTGCCCTGCAGAGAATCAGAGATGAGGGGCGGCATCCGGGCACACATCGATATATAGCCCAATAAGCAACTAATTCTAAAACACTGAGAAATATTGACATTTCATCAATTACAAATTACATGACACTCTCCTGGACTACATAAAAAAATACTAAACCCTCCCTTTGACTGAAATTGAAAAACATGACCCTCCAGGTACCATTTCTGTCAATTTCAATCCATCCCTTATGGTGGCACTCCACAACTGAGCCATTGTCTCTTACTGGCAACACTGAAGGTGGAAATACACGTACTGTAGTCTGAATCAAAGGTTATGAAAAGTTATGACAAAGGTACAGTGATGTAGGTTTTCCATTTCCTTTTTGTTGAGTAGCTGATAAGAGCCTATATCTTCTGGCCAGGGCTTTGGTGATAACAAACATATCAGGACCATGTTCCACTCTGTGACAATCGAAATTCCTTCAGAAGCTATGACATTGAGTACATTGGAAGACAATTGATTTTGGATGCCCATCCAAGCCCTTGTTTTACCATTGGTTCATCTGATGATTGATAGTTGAGATAAGTAGTAAGGATTGGCTAAGGACCTCAAATTCTTACCCATTTAATTAGCTTTAACAGCTTCTTTATCATGAACAGAGAGAAACAAGGGTTTGGTGAAAGCCCAGAATCTAATCTTTACAGTTACATGAAAGGTGAACCCTAAAAATATCCAGGGGAGAACTTTGAACAGATCTGTCCTAAATACAATCTCTTCCTGCCAGACACAGTTGGTTTTAAACCCTCTTCTAGCTGTCCTCTGTATTATTTATTTAGGGGAGACACCGCATGTTTTTCAAAACTGAGATTCTGACAACACATCAGAGCAGAGTCGAGAAAGCCTTTTCTATCTGTGAGCTAAAAAGGCACTCAGGGATGAGGATAGGTATTTATGGGGTTACCTAGGGTTCAGCGCTGGGGCCAACCTGATGGCTCATCGTTAGGTAATGGATCTTGTTTGATAAACAGCACAATGGATGCACTTTCGTCAGCAATTAAGTGTATTAATCGCCAAAGGAACCAATGTTTTAAGTGGATCATTCTCAAATTATGCGCTGTACTCTGGCTTCTGTTGACATTTGAATGATCTTAAATAGGTTGGGTAAAAAATAATCTACACATTTTCTGAAGTAGAATTCTGTAATTCAGAAATGGGAGTGCTCATTTGTACCATCGTCAGCCAAACCTGAAGGTTTCTAAATGTCCAGACACAAGGACTTGGAAGACATACTGTTTTTTAATGTGCTGAGTCACTAAATGGGGACAAAGGAACGCACACAGAGCCATACAGTAGTCCATTTTGAATGGAAAAACAGAATGGCGGCGGTACCTTCATCGATGGCAAAACATTTTAGCTTAATTAAATTGTGTGTCCTCAGCTGGCCTTTCGCCTTAACAATAATGAACCCCTTCGCCCCATTCAAATGCTCGTTATCGCTAACTGGTTGAAGTGTAAACATTATGGTCCTTGTTTCATTCAAATAAGACTTTCTTAATTGATTTCCAAATTAAATGATGGCCTACTGTCTCGGAACGTTTGTCAAAATCAACCACTGGACTATCAAACACAATAGATAATTGAGTCAAAGCAAAGCAGTGGTCTTAATCCACTTGTTGGCTATTATCGCAAGTTGCATAGTCAAAGGGATGACTTTGTATTGGTTGCGAGGCTATTCGTCAGGGGGGGTGAAAGCACACTTAAGACATGGGAGGGTTTATCACACCTTCAGCCTGTGATGTCAGGGATTGTGTCAGTGGCTGCATGCATTTTTTTCTAATGCATTCCATGGCATCCCACAAGACATTATACATCCTGGCCATATAATCTAATTATACTGACAAAAATATAAATGCAACATGTTAAGTGTTGGTCCCATGTTTCATGAGCTGAAATAAAAGATACCAGAAAAGTTCCATAGGCACAAAAAACGTATTTCTCTCATGTTTTGTGCACACATTTGTTTACATCCCTGTTAGTGAGCAATTCTCCTTTGCCAAGATAATTCATCCACCTGACAGGTGTAGCATATCAAGAACCTGATTAAACAGCATGATTATTACACAGGTGCACCTCGTGCTGGGGGCAATTAAAGGCCACTCTAAAATGTGCAGTTTGGTCACACAACACAATGACACAGATTTCTCATGTTTTGAGGAAGCGCACAATTGGCATGCTGACTGCAAGAATGTCCACCAGAGCTGTTGCCAGAGAATTGACCTCCTCCCTATAGACTGTCTCGTCATTGTTGGTGATCAGGCCTACCACTGTTGTGTCATCGGTGTCATCGTGCATTCATGAGTGAACAGGGAGTACAGGAGGGGACTGAGCCTGCACCCCTGAGGGGACCCGTGTTGGGTGCAGCCCGTCAGGAAGTCCAGTGTCCAGTTGCAGAGGGAGGTGTTTGGGCCCAGGGTCCTTAGCTTAGTGATGAGCTTTGAGGGCACTACGGTGGTGAACACTGAGCTGTAGTCAATGAATAGCATTCTCACATAGTTGTCAAGTTGTGAAAGGGCAGTGTGCAGTGCAATAGAGATTGCATCATCTGTGGATCTGTTGGGGCGGTATGCAAATTGGAGTGGGTCTAGGGTTTCTGTAATAATGGTGTTGATGTGAGCCATGACCAGCATTTCAAAGCAAGTGCTACGGGTCAGTAGTCATTTAGGCAGGTTCCGTTAGTGTTCTTGGGCACAGGGACTATGGTGGTCTGCTTGAAACATGTTGGTATTACAGACTCAGACAAGGAGAGATTGATAATGTCAGTGAAGACACTTGCCAGTTGGTCAGCACATGCTCGGCGTACACGTCCTGGTAATCCGTCTGGCCCTGCGGCCTTGTGAATGTTGACCTGTTTAAAAGTCTTACTCACATCGGCTGCGGAGAGCGTGATCACACAGTCGTCCGGAACAGCTGATGCTCTCATGCATGTTTCAGTGTTACTTGCCTCGAAGCGAGCATAGAAGTTATTTAGCTCGTCTGGTAGGCTCGTGTCACTGTGCAGCTTTCGGGTGTGCTTCCCTTTGTTGTCTGTAATAGTTTGCAAGGCATGCCACAGCCGACGAGCGTCGGAGCCATTGTAGCAATGTAGTACGATTCGATCTTTGTCCTGTGTTGACGCTTTGCCTGTTTGATGGTTCGTCGGAGGGCAAAGCGGGATTTCTTATAAGCTTCCAGTTAAAGTCCCGCTTCTTGAAAGCAGCAGCTCTACCCTTTGGCTCAGTGCGGATGTTGCCTGTAATCCATGGCTTCTGGTTGGGGTATGTACAGTGGGGCAAAAAAGTATTTAGTCAGCCACCAATTGTGCAAGTTCTCCAACTTAAAAAGATGAGAGAGGCCTGTAATTTTCATCATAGGTACACTTCAACTATGACAGACGAAATGAGAAAAAGAAATCCAGAAAATCACATTGTAGGATTTTTAATTTATTTATTTGCAAATTATGGTGGAAAATAAGTATTTGGTCAATAACAAAAGTTTATCTCAATACTTTGTTATATACCCTTTGTTGGCAATGACAGACGTCAAACGTTTTCTGTAAGTCTTCACAAGGTTTTCTACACACTGTTGCTGGTATTTTGGCCCATTCCTCCATGCAGATCTCCTCTAGAGCAGTGATGTTTTGGGGCTGTCGCTGGGCAACACGGACTTTCAACTCCCTCCAAAGATTTTCTATGGGGTTGAGATCTGGAGACTGGCTAGGCCACTCCAGGACCTTGAAATGCTTCTTAAGAAGCCACTCCTTCGTTGCCCGGGCGGTGTGTTTGGGATCATTGTCATGCTGAAAGACCCAGCCACGTTTCATCTTCAATGCCCTTGCTGATGGAAGAAGGTTTTCACTCAAAATCTCACGATACATGGCCCCATTGATTCTTTCCTTTACACGGATCAGTCGTCCTGGTCCCTTTGCAGAAAAACAGCCCCAAAGCATGATGTTTCCACCCCCATGCTTCACAGTAGGTATGGTGTTCTTTGGATGCAACTCAGCATTCTTTGTCCTCCAAACACGACGAGTTGAGTTTTTACCAAAAGGTTCTATTTTGGTTTCATCTGACCATATGACATTCTCCCAATCCTCATCTGGATCATCCAAATGCTCTCTAGCAAACTTCAGACGGGCCTGAACATGTACTGGCTTAAGCAGGGGGACACGTCTGGCACTGCAGGATTTGAGTCCCTGGCGGCGTAGTGTGTTACTGATGGTAGGCTTTGTTACTTTGGTCCCAGCTCTCTGCAGGTCATTCACTAGGTCCCCGTGTGGTTCTGGGATTTTTGCTCACCGTTCTTGTGATCATTTTGACCCCACGGGGTGAGATCTTGCGTGGAGTCCCAGATCGAGGAAGATTATCAGTGGTCTTGTATGTCTTCCATTTCCTAATAATTGCTCCCACAGTTGATTTCTTCAAACCAAGCTGCTTACCTATTGCAGATTCAGTCTTCCCAACCTGGTGCAGGTCTACAATTTTGTTTCTGGTGTCCTTTGACAGCTCTTTGGTCTTGGCCATAGTGGCGTTTGGAGTGTGACTGTTTGAGGTTGTGGACAGGTGTCTTATATACTGATAACAAGTTCAAACAGGTGCCATTAATACAGGTAACGAGTGGAGGACAGAGGAGCCTCTTAAAGAAGAAGTTCCACCATAATTTGCAAATAAATTCATTAAAAATCCTACAATGTGATTTTCTGGATTTTTTTTCCTCATTTTGTCCGTCATAGTTACCTATGATGAAAATTACAGGCCTCTCTCATCTTTTTAAGTGAGAGAACTTGCACAATTGGTGGCTGACTAAATACTTTTTTCCCCACTGTACGTACAGTCATTGCGGGGACGACGTCATCATTCAAATTAAATCAAAGTTTATTTGTCACGTGCACCGAATACAACAGGTGTAGACCTTACAGTGAAATGCTTACTTACAGGCTCTAACCAATAGTGCAAAAAAAGGGGTGTGTGTGCGTGTGTGCGTGTGGGTAAGTAAAAACACATAATAGCACAATTGGTTGGGCGCCCGAAAAACTGCTGCCATTTCTTCCGGCGCAATCTTCATCTTCAATGCACTTATTGATGAAGCCAGTGACTGATGTGGTGTACTCCTCAATGCCATCTGAAGAATGCCGGAAAATATTCCTGTCTGTCCTAGCAAAACAGTCCTGTAGATTAGCATCTGCTTCATCTGACCACTTTTTTATTGACCGAGTCAAGGTTGCTTCCTGCTTTACTTTTTGCTTGTAAGCAGGAATCAGGAGGATAGAATTATGGTCCGATTTGCCAAATGGAGGGAAAGGGAGAGCTTTGTACGCATATCTGCGCGTGAAGTTTTTTCCCCTTTGGTTGCACATTCAACATGCTGATAGAAATGAGGAAAAACAGATTTCAGTTTCCCTGCATTAAAGTCCATGGCCACTAGGAGCACCACCTCTGGATGTGTGTTTTCCTGTTTGCTTATGGCCGTATACAGCTCATTGAGTGCGGTCTTATTGCCAGCATCAGTTTGTGGTGGTAAATAGAGAGCTACGAAGAATACAGCTAAACTCTCTAGGTAGATAGTGTGGTCTACAGCTTATCATGAGATACTCTACCTCAGGCGAGCAAAACCTAGAGACTTAGATATCGTGCACCAGCTGTTGTTTACAAATATACACAGACCGCCACCCCTTGCCTTACCAGAGGCTGCTGTTCTATCCTGCCAATACAGTGTATAACTTACCAGCTGTATGTTATTCATGTCGTTGTTCAGCCACGACTCTGTGAAACATACAATATTACAGTTTTTAATGTCCCTTTGGTAGGATATATGTGTTTGTAGTTTATTATCGAGCGATTATACGTTAGCCAATAGTACCGATGGCATAGGCAGATTAGCCACTTGTCGCTGGATCCTCACAAGGCACCCCGATCTCCTTCCGTGAAACCTCCGTCTCTTTCTCCTGCGAATGACGGGGATGGGGGCCTGTTCGGGTGTCTGGGGTAAATCCCTCTCGTCCAACTCATAAAAAAATTATAGTCATCCAATTCCAGGTGAGTAATCGCTGTTCTGCTGTCCAGAAGCTATTTTCTGTCATAAGAGATGGTAGCAGCAACATTATGTACAAAATGAGTTACAAACAATGTGAAAAAACAAACAAAATTGGTTCAGAGCCCATAAAACGGCAGCCATCCCCTGCGGCGCCATCATCATACGCCTGTTAGGGCAAAAACCAAAACGTGTATCCCTTGGAGTCTCAAGGACCGAATATGGGAAACGCTGCATTATTTGGTGAAGCTGTATTCTTACGCAAAATGAAACCACGAAGGCAAACATGTGTGTACTGATTTATGGTGCTGTCAGGTGTTATCTACGTCACCTTGACTGGTTTATTATCGATCTTTACAAGACAATGTGAGAGAAAATATTCAACTAAGTCAAGGTGAAGGTACAATTATATCACAGCCCAGATTAAGGAAGAATACTACCAATTCAAGTCAAACAATCATATGTCAGGGTAATAGAGAACACAACGACAGAAATACTGAAGATCAATGTTGGCAGGATGCCAGCACCCACAATTATTTTACATTTGAAATCGAGAGAAACTTGATCTAGGTCAAATTTCCAATGCAGTCAAAATAATTAGTACAGTACATAATAATTTTTACATAATAAGTACAGTTATGAAGCTTATTTCTTGTTATAGAGCTAGGCTTATGCCAACTTATGAACTAGCTCAGTTGAAACAAACTAATGCCCTGGTGCATTGTCAAGAATAGTTCACTGAAGGAAAATAAATCCAATGTCACAGTTGTCATTTTATTAGACCCACTTCTTCTCAGCCTTTCCTCTTCCAGTTCTTTCACTTCAGCAACTATTGCTTCTTGTCATTACAATATGCTATATTATTAATGTTAATGTAACCATGCCTTTTAGCATCAGTGGGATACAACAACCCAAAGGACAGCGTGTATATAAAACTGCCCAGCAATCATGACCCCATTGGCACAATGTGAGTATTCTGTGGGCAAGGTGGGCAGGGGCTAGCCCACATCAAGCCCACGCCAGCCCAACACGGGCTAGCCCAGCACAGGCTAGCCCACACCAAGCCCACATCAGCCCAACACGGGCTAGCCTACAACAACCCAACACAGGCAAGCCCACACCAATCCCACATTAGCAAAACACAGGCTAGCCTACACCAGCCCAATACGGGCTAGCCCACATCAACCCAACACGGGCTAGCCCACATCAAGCCCACATCAACCCAACACGGGTGTCACGATCGTCAGGAAAAACGGACCAAGGCGCAGCGTGCATGGACTTCCACATATTTTAATTATACTGGAACATACAATGATTACGAAAAAACAACAGATCGTAATAATAAGTGTGTAGCGCACACAGGCACTAACAAAAAACAATAACCCACAAAACAGGTGGGAAAAGGAACGACCTAAGTATGATCCCCAATTAGAGGCAATGACAATCAGCTGCCTCTAAATGGGAACCATACAAAACCCTAAACATAGAAATACAAAACATAGAAAACCAAATAAACCCCCTAGTCACGTCCTAACCAAAACCACCATAGAAAACCCAGAGAGCTATCTATGGCCAGGACGTGATAGTATCCCCCCAAAGGTGCGGACTCCGGACGCAAAACCTGAACATGATGGGGAGGGTTCGGGTGGGTGACCAGCGTCGGTGGCGGCTCCAGTGCGGGACATAGCATCCACTCAGCCCACGGATCCGGCCAAATAGCCGGGCTGAACGCCGTGCCCGGCTTGGACCTCGCTGCAGAGGAAGGCTCCAACCCTGGCACCGGGCTAGGAAGGCGCACTGAAAGCCTGTTGCGTGGAGCCGGCACAGGTCTCACCGGGCTGGGAAGGCGCACTGGAAGCCTGGTGTGTGTAGCCGGCACAGTTCGCACCGGACTGGTGACACGCACTTCATGGCGAGTGCGGGGAGCCGGCACAGGACGTACCTGGCTGGGAAGGCGCACTGGAAGCCTGGTGCGTGGAGCCGGCACAGGTTTCACCGGACTGATGACACACTCTTCATGGCGAGTGCGGAGAGCTGGCACAGGACGTACCTGGCTGGGAAGGCGCACTGGAAGCCTGGTGCGTGGAGCCGGAACAGGTTTCACCCGGACTGATGACACGCACTTCAGGGCGAGTGCGGGGAGCCAGCACAGGACGTACCTGGCTGGGAAGGCGCACTGGAAGCCTGGTGCATGGAGCCGGCACAGGTTTCACCGGACTGATGACACGCTCTTCAGGGCGAGTGCGGAGAGCTGACGTAGGACCTACTGGGCTGGACAGACGCTCCTCTAGGCGCCTGCGCTGCTCATTCCTTACCACAACTTCTCTCCTGTATCCTTCCCTAAGCTCCTCTATATTCCTCCATTCGGGCTCTGGCTCTCGCCTCGGCCATTCCCCCCATGTGCCCACCCCCAAAAAAAATCTTGGGACTTTCCTTGGGCTCCTCTTTGCCGCGCACCCCGGCGTCGTCGCTGTCCCTCTTCTCTCCTCGGCGACTCCCACCAAGGAAGGGTCTCACAACCCCCCAGAATCTCTTCCCAGGTCCAACTCATCTTCACCTTGGCATGCCGCTTGGTCCTTTGGTGGTGGGTTATTCTGTCATGATCGTCAGGAGAAACAGACCAAGGCGCAGCGTGCATGGAGTTCCACATATTTTAATATACTGGAACATACAATGATTACGAAATTAGAGGCAACAACAATCAGCTGCCTCTAATTGGGAATCACCCGCATAGCGGATATTTTGGCAGTGTCGGAGGTGGAACTAAGGTGAGCAGCATTGTCATGAAGCTCCACGGGTGTTATAAGTTCAAAACGAGAAAGTGTAGGCTAAATATAAATAATTACGCTCAAAATGAAAAATAATTCAACTAAATAATGAGGATTTCTATAATCCTAATTGAGGTGTAGATTGCATCTCACATTCCAGTGTTCAAACAAGGCTGTGTGAAATTTCTGTTAATGCGACTCTATGCAGCCAATGGCAATGTCTGCTTTATGCTGGGAGCCTCTTGTGGATTTGACAGCTCTAACACAGTTCCAAACGACGACTACTCGGATGTTGGCTAAAACAGATCTGATTGAATCGAGCCCTAAGTGTTCTGTTGTGTGATGCCAATTCTTTTGAATCTTGTACACTGCCAATGAGGAAGTCTTAAACAAGTGCACGTGACATATAAAAAACTTAACAGTTTATTTTATAAAAATATATTGTATGTATGATAACTTGGTTGTCTTTCTGATACAACATAACACATTCACTGAGTGTCTTTCAAGCTTAAAACGATACAATTTATGCATTGTAATGAAAAAAAAAATGAAAAATCTGCGGAAAGGTGCATTGGCCCAATGTGGGCAGCCTACATGGGGCCAATATTTTAGCCCGCATTGGGTCCACATCCTTCCAATGTGGGCATGTTTGCTGGGTGAACACTGTAGAAGCCTGTTAATCTCTAAGCATTGTGATCATGGAGGGGCACATTGTGCTATATCAGGTATTTTCTATGAGCCACATGGATTAATATGTGTAAATGGGAACAGAAAATGCTTACCGCAAATGTCCATATTTGGCTCTATCACAACAAGATGGCTTCCTATACCTACTGCCTTTATTGAGTTCCGGCCTTTATGGGGAATAACTCATTAGCTTGGCTTTAAATTTATTTTCTGCTGCTGTAAATGGGCTGTTTCCTGAAGAGAATGTGTTGAGAAGATAGCTGAAGGGGTTATTTACCCAAGTAATGGCTTTATAAACAGAACAGGGAAAGACAATTGGGTGTGTATGTGTGTTATCTGTCAAACTGAGGCAGAGGCCTCTCTGTTCTGTGAATACACTCCAAAGCCCATTTTGCTGAGACAAGGTAATATTTAACAGGAATATTGAACTCTAAATTATACAGAGCTCGAGTGAAGAAGTGAATTCAACTTAATGCGGCTACCCACGGGAAAAAATGCTATAGTATACTATGGTGATACTACGGTATCTTTGACATAGAAGTGGAGGCTTTCTCTTTCAGGAAACCTACTGGAGAAATACTAAAAGAGCGCATTTTCCATAACCTGTAGGTACTGTAGGACTGGGGTCTAATTTTATATACACCATGAATGAAAGATAAAAAGACATTGTACATTTTCCCCCTTTTTGTCCCCCTTCGACCTCCTTTCTCCCATCCCCCCCCCTCATAATGCCTCCAAACACATTTAAAAAGGGAAAGTCATTGAGTTACATGTCAGAAAACCAAAACAAAAGTATACAACCATGCTACTTCAATACAAGCCAAAATGTAATAGCCTAACAATTTCAGAAGATTAGGTGATCTTATAGGCCTATATAGCAGTAACCTCAAGCGGTGGGGGTGGGGCCAAGAGTACTAATCTGGAGGAGCTGTTCAAAATAGGATATCATCGGGTCCCAGGTGTAATACAATTCGTTGGTTGACCCTTGAATGGTTTACTTAATTTTTTCTAAATTTAGGAACAGCATCAGATCTTTGAGCCAAAGAGAGGCAAAGGGAGGATTGATAGATTTCCAATCCTTTAAAATCCTTCTGTGGGCTAACAGGGAGGCAAAGGTCAGAGAAGGATTGTTTTTTGGTACTCCAAAAATAGCAATTTCTGCTCTATGCTGCAACTTTAAATCAAATGCAGTGAACCAATAGTCTGCTAGACAAGGAAAGGACCAGAACATGTGGGTCAAGTCCGCCAAGGAGTTTTTACACCTGTCACATGTACCATAAATATTACCTTAAACTGTATAAGGCTGAGCCGGGCACAAGAGGAGCTTCCATTTAAACTAAGTAAGGCACTATTCCAAACTTCACCACTAATCTCTCCACCAAGTTCCTTTTCCCACTCAGATCGGATTTTAACAGAATTATTTACAACGCCAGTTTTAAATAATTTGAACTCAAATATTAACAGTGCCACTCAATAGTCGATCAGTTACATCCTCCATTGGCTTTAACAAATGCAAATAGGCAAATAAAATGCTTCTGTTGGTCAAGACTTCGGGCCCATGGGTTGTGTTAGGGGCGCGTTCCATGCCATGCTCCCACAGCCACACCACGCAACTGTGTCCACGACCACCGCGAGTAAAAATGATACTCAGGCACAGCGCAACCACAAAGACTACAGCAGGGAACGCACCCCACAAACACGAAGGCCAAAATATTTCAACGTCAGTGAGTCTCGGTTGAGGTGAAAGCTAAATATATCCAAACACCCACTCAATCAAACAAATGCATTACAGTCACATGAAAGCAAATGCAAACAAGAAATGAACCCGAGTCAAACCCTGAGATAAATACACCGCCACATTCAAATAACCCAGTCAGTGCTTGAGCACTCCAGTTTTTGTTGTGCATAGCTAGCCATGCTAGCAAGTCAGCCAAATGTCCCTGTTGTCTGAAATCTTCTCAGCCAAGTATAGACGTAATAAAGATTTCTCTGTGTGCTCCTGGAGTTAAGCAATCATCTTGTCACATTGTAAAAATACATTTCAATATAAATGTGACATTAGCTAGACAGACAGATCCCGCTAGCCAGCCAATTTGATTGTGATGTATTATAGCTAACGTTGCCACTAATCTCAGTCAAATAAGACAAATCGGTTTCTCCCAGAACAAGAAAAATAAACATTGTTTTCATGTGAAAAGTAATATCAAAGTGGATTTCATGAAAATCAGTCCATCCCTCCATGATGCCAATGATCCAGATGTTTTCCCTTCTGGCATAATTCTCCAACAAATCTACCTTGGAAAGTAGAGCTCTGTTGGCCGTTTTCATATGAGAGACAGCTGCCTCTAGCTCAGCAATCTGCTCGGTGTTGTCAGTGGAGAAACCTTCTAGTGTAGTGAGGCGTCGCCCAAACGTGTTGACCGTTTCTCGAAAGTCGTCAATGGAAGTTTGGTGCCAGTGAGGTGCTGAGGAGACAAGCCATATCCTTTTTTAGGCTACTTCTTTGTTTAGCTAGCTCAGCTACAAGTGTGGTCATAGTAAAGGCCTCCATCAGGGCTGGCCGCGGCAGCGATTTTCGGATTTCGAGTAGTTGGTTCGGCCTTCAACGATATGTTGGTTGTAGCAGTTCTCTTCGAGTTTGTCTTGCTCATGGTACCATAAAAAGTGATTAAAAGAAATTATCCAACTGATACATCTACATAAAAACTAACATCAGCATGTAGAAATGTTAAAATTAAAGCTTAAATGGGGACCTCTCTCAAACATGTCTTCTCACATCGACCGACCGGAAGTCTCACAGTATACTACAGTCTATTACAGAATTGTATAGTAAGTACTGTAATATTCTATAGCAAACTGTAGTATTTCTTCATATGGGTAAACCAAATTGCCAAGGGAATTTCTCAGTTAAACCCAAACTGTAATGAAATGCAAAGTTGATCATTATTAGGGAAAAGGAAGCGCATTAGAACATGTAATAAAGAGGGTGCACCAATTGTATTATTGTAATATTACAGTCGACCAGCCGAGCATGCCATGTACTTGCAGCATTGAGTTATTGTTGATGAAAAATATAAATAAATTGCAGAACAATTACAGGTGTGTTGTAGGTGGCCGACAACACCAACTGTCTCATACACACATGCATTCATAGGAATGTCTGACACAACTTTGATACACCTCTACACAGATTGACATGGCATCCATATTGTCTTATTCGTTAGCTTCCTTCCCATTTTCTAATTTGCTCAATGTGTCAAAGAATGCAACAAATCACTATCATGTTCACTGTGCTTCCTGGTTGGACAGCTGACCTGCTCTTTGGGTATTGATTTGGTCTGGGATTACCAAAGCAGCAGATCGCATTTCCAATTTAAATCACAAACATTGATCATGCAGCTTTAAAAAGGGGCGAGTATCTTGCCTCACAGCAGCCCTCGATTTGACTAATGAATGCATACGAAGCAGACACACCACCTTTGTCTTTCAATTTCTAAAATGTGCCTCTGCTGTGGTGGAACAAGCCAATAAATTATAAAATGTCATCAATGCATGAGTTACGAAAAACTTCAATCGATGTGAGGCATTCATAGTTTCTGAGCGAAGCTGCAAATACAGTACTAAACTTTCATCAGTGCTGATGATTGGCAGATTTCAATGCCAATGCTTTTGTTTCATCAGGGGTGTGTCAAAAACACAAGGAAACCTTCCCATCACTCTGCTCACTAAACCAAGCACACACGTCAGCTATCGGAGCGTATTAACCAAATATCCTGCCTTTCGAACAGATGTAGATCTATAATCTACTCATCACATCTCCAACAGGCAAATTTCAAGTGTGAATTACTTACTCTGAAAGTCTGAGGAAATGCATCAAGGGCAGGCAGCCACAAAAAAACCCAGCTACACCACAAGAGTCAGATAAGGATGTAGGATTTTAATTTGATCACTCTTTTGTTTCTGAGAACATTATGGACTAAAAGTTCAAATCCTGTTGCAGCAAGATTATTTTGCTGAGACAATACTAGTCAAATTAAGATGAGGACAGGTGAGAAAAACATATACGAAATCTTTTGGGGAATGGGGAATAAAGCTGCAAGAGGACAAAAGTGCTGGTAGAATCAGCAGCTTCCCAGCAGTTATAACTCTGACGGCTCTCAAAGTCATGGTAGATAGCATTACTGGGATTGTATTTCTCTGTGGCTCAGAGGTGGAGGGGGAATCAATTAGCCTCCAGCAGGCTCTGACATTGAAATGGAGCTTCGGCCAGGCAGGAGGAAGTCTCTCCAGCACCACAGCATTTCATTTTAGGAAGTCGTGCATCATCAGCTAATGAGTTTTCATATGAATGGAAATAATGCACGGCTAGCATTGGGGGCCCTTGTGCTTATTTCAAATATGCAGATGAGAACATGTTTTGGTGACATGCTGAGTGAAATTGACATAACAGCATGGTATTAACATACTTGTGATTAACTGTATCGAATGCGGTATGTGGGACAGTAAGGGGCATGTTTATGCAGTAGTAGCTAGTTGTTTAGTTTATAGTTGGTTGTTTAGTAGTAACAGCCTGTGGTGGTTTCGAAAGGGATTTTGTTTCTTGCGCACACCCAGGTAGGTTGGTAATTATTCTGAGGCTTAGTCATGCCACTTGCGCTACACTGCAAGTCACAGCATGTCTGCTTTCAGACAGAGCGCTCAGCAACAGGCATTATCATTCTCAGCATATAGTTGCATAATAGGAAAAAATCAAGATGTAAAAGCTAAAAAAACACATAGAAGTAATGGCCTTTTTAGGCTGCGTATTGCACACTGGAGGATTGTATACAAACTATTTCCCTGAACAGTATCACATGGAGATCTCCTTTCTGTCTGTACCCAGTATGCTGATGTTTTGATTTCAACATCAACTGACAGTAGATTTCCTTCATCTGACTACAATATCTGGTTCCCTTAAAAGAAACATACTTACCCTAGTGAATATTTGTGAGTTTGTCTTTATCCGACATTAAACTTCAGAATCCTTTCTTGTCTAAAATTCCAAAGCTAATATAACTGAACATATTTACTCAAGATGAGAGTGAACTAAAATTGAGAGCAAATGAAAATACCACATGGTTTCATTGGAAATACAAAGTGTGGCGTACTTACAGAATTTAGGGAGAATAATGTCATTAGATTCCACAGTAGTTTGGGTGTAGGGGGTTGGTGTTCCCTTGTTCACTGGTTTTTGGGTGTTAGGAGGTCCAGGTTGCGTGGGTGGGTCTGTGCGGTACGTCAATGCAGAGGTAGGGTTGTACTGAGTCACTCTGGGGGACTGGGGTACAAAGGGTCCTCCGGTGGGTTTCCCCTCTACTATGACCTCAGGTTGTCCTGTGGTGGTGGTCGTCGGCATGGGGACAGGGGAGGGGTAGGGAAATGACACTGGCAGATCCCGTGTGGGGTCAGCAATGACGATAAAGGGGTTTTGTTCCATGCGATCAGGGTCCAGGTGGGTGGGCGGCTCGTACTCAAAGATTTTGTCCACAAAGACCCACTTGAGGCCGGCAGTGCAGAGGGCCAGGCTGAGCAGGCAGGCCAGGATGGGGAGGATGCAGATCTTCTCCGAGCGCAGGCAACTGCGCACCTGTTCCATCTCTATGCACACACAGCAGGTCCCTGCCAAGCCCAATAATCCCATGGGCCTGGCTCGACCTCCATCGCAATCGTCACCGCCTCCCTCGCTGCCCTCCTCCCCGCCCTCTCCGCCTGCCGCAGCCCCCTCCTGCGTCTCCTTGGGGGCTCGTCCAGGATCGGTGCAGGAGTGGGTAAGGGATGCTGATCCGGGAGGGACAACCAGCCCGGCGGAGGAGTCCTCCGCCTCCACACCCTCCATCATCCTCCCTCTCTCTCTCTCAGATAGAAGGATCTCTGGACTCAACTCAAAGCACACAGCAGCTGGCTGCGGCGGGTACTGTGAAGTGTGTTGCCCATTATCCGATCGCCATGATGGGGGTTGAGTGGGAGATGAAGAAGGAGGATGCTTTTCAGAGCCGTGTGGGGTAACCTTGTTAACGTCTGGTAAATAAACCGATAAGACTTGCGTGACAGGGAGAAAGAGTTCTTCACAGGTTCACTCTCGCAGCATTCTCATGGGAGATGTGTTCACAAAACAAGTCCCGAAATAGAAGCATCAGATTCAGCTCAAATGTAGCCCAGAAGACATGATCCAGTTGAGTTCAGTCCAGTTCGCTGGGTGGAATCAGTAGTGCGCTCACTCAACTGAGGACTTGAAGAGTGGAGCCAGCTGCTGTGTAAACGCTATGGGCAGGATGCGGCTCTAGCGACTGGGACAGAGCAAGCAGGCACTGCGGTGGCAGGAGTGACATGCTGTCTATCTGTGGTGTTCAAGCAGCAGCTGAGAGGTGATGAATAATCGGGGAGCAGCAGGTGCCCTCTCAGCAGGTCCAGAGAAACAGATCATTAGTGGAGAGAGAGAGAGACGCGCTCGCACAATGCGGAAGGATGGCCAAGTCAGGATACTCCCCTTTTCTTCCTCTCCACACCCCTCCTCTCCCCTTTAGCCTCTCTCTCCCTTTTTCTCTCTCTCTCTGTTTGGTATGTCCACGCACTCTTCCCAGGCTGCTCCCAGTCTGAACACAAAGCATACAGCTAAACAAGTTCACACTTGATCCAATTATGAGGAATGGCAACGAATCACAGGCAAGCAGACGGCTCTGGCCTCTCTCTCTTCCTCGCTCTCTCTCTCAACCTCTCAGACTAGACCATTGATTATGCTAATACAAAAATGGGTATGTTTTTTTGTCAAGGGGTGGGAGCCATTGAAATAGACATTAGATCCGTCCCAAGGGGATTGAGCTATTGTTTTATGGCTCTTCTCAGATATCCTCCATCATTTGGAGTGAATGACAATAAAAGGAAAAATCTGTGAAGTAATATTTCCATTAAAATAACCCAATAGGGAGTCGTGGTGCCATCACTATCACTCACTATCAAAACACAATACAATTTTGTCATAGTTTAACATGGTTAATTGTTCATACTAAAGAGGCAGATTTCAGAGCTAGCAAGATGTTCTTCTTTTCTCAAAATTCCATATGACACATATGCATGTTTTGGGCATTTCAGTCAAAACAAAAAAGGGATTGGGACATAAATTAGCTAAATCTGGAGTCTTAAATTCTAAATTTATTAGCACTAAAAGAGTCTCCATTCACAGGGACTCCTTACCTTCAGATGGATAAAACTAATTTCCATAAGACGATTCTTTAGGAAACTACTTTACTTCATACATGTATTACTACACCAAGTTATTCAAAGGCCATATCTTCATACACATTGCTTTAAGTTATATATACACCTTACTTTAAGTTAAGAAACAGTATTGGACGGGCTGAATAGTAATAGCGAGTACAATATCTTGCTAATCCATGGGACACAGAACCAGCTCAACTTCTCATCATTCAGAAGCACAGCTCAGAAATGCACAGCACAATGAATACTCCATTTACCACAGGAGGTTGGTGGCACTTTAATTGGGAGGACGGGCTCATGGTAATAGATAGCAGAATCAGTGAAATGGTATCAAATGGTTTCCATGTGTTTGATGCCATTCCATTCGCTCCGTTCCAGCCATTATTATGAGCCGTCCTCCCCTCAGTAGCCTCCACTGCTATTTACTACACCTCTGCAGAAAATCCCTGTCTTGTTTGTCACACGGCCCATGCGTATTTGCTTTGGCCCTCAAATCACATCTGCCACAATGCAAGAGGAGCCGGGATTATTACTGGTCACAAAATCCACACTTTTCATGGCTGGCTTTAAGCACAATATCCTAACGATCCTGAGCAGCACTACAAAGACATACCCCTGGTGAGCTGTTAAGCTCTTCCCCCCGGTGCTAATAGGCTGGGAGGACAATCCAAAGACTGCTGTCTAAAAGAGCAAGCGAGGGGGGAGTTTAACCAGGACCACGGTCAGAAAGGTCCAGTCAACGCCACACTTCCCGTTGACACACAAATTACTCTTTTCAATCATCAAGAGGAATTAATACCGGTAATCGTATGTTTGGGTCAGTACAGTGGCCTCCTGTCAAGTGGCTACTCTCATCCTCGGGATCTGGGTGTCTGTATGTTGATATACTTTACAGTACATTTACGCCATTTAAAAGAGAGGTTTGATCAAAAGAGGTATATTTTATTTGACAGCATACCTAGAACCAAACACATGACGTAAAGTCCCAGTGATTTGAATTATGCATGATGAGTCACAGCAAGTAATGGAGAGATATTTGGCATGGAGACAGCTCTGCAAACCAATGGATGTCTATGGAATCATATCATAGGTGCTATTATGAAATACATTTAATTTGGCAGGCAGGGATACCTCATCATCTAATCCCACAAATTGTCTAGGGGCTCAATAGCTTTCAAGATGATACAGATCATGCGATAGAGGAAGGAAGGGGGAAGCTAATGTGTGTGACACTGAACAAGCATTAAAGCGTGCACGATGACATCAAACAAGTATAATTTAAAGGGTAGTAGTGAATTGTAGTCACATAAATTGAGGACATGGTAAAACTTCAGGAATATCTAAAGAGACGAAAATTCCAGGAAATTACTTAGACATACTGAATCCTAAGAACAGACTGGCAGCAGTTGCAGTAAGGTTAAAACAATTAATTGGATGGAGTCACGTTACCCTAAACCTAGTCAAGGTCTAATGGTTAAGCCAAACGGGTGTTGCCAAATGTGCTTGGATTGCCAGATACTACACTTAAGGTACAACGAATGATGTACAGTATATGCTATAAACCCTGGATTGCTGATGCTATGTATTGGCAAATGAGAGGCTTTGAAGCCTCTGGTCGGCCATATTGGCACTCCTCAGAAAGCAGTCCTCCATAGGAATGAATAGAATTCTACAATATTTCATTTAAATGTTTCAAGGACTCAATTACATGTATTTAGTTGTTGTAGAGGGAGCTAATATTAGTACTTTCCAAAAATGCTACTTTAAGGAAAATGTTTGTTTAGTTTACATAATTTTAAAGTATGCATTAAGGTGTCTGTAATAGAATAAACGTGGCAAAAACAAATGCATTTTTATAGCTTCCAAAATATGTTTTTTTACAATGGTGGAGGAGTGCCAAGATGGAGGCGTGGTGGCTTCAAAACAGCGCCCCCTGTCAGTCATCTAGGGTATATATAAATTATTATTATAATTACTGGGCACAACAACGTTTGGTCATGGTTGACGTTATCCAACAATGTTGCGGACAACTGATGTATTAATAATCCACTGTTGATCAGAAAGTGATAAACATTAAAATGTTGTTTCTGAACTTGATCAAAGGCCAAAATTACACTGAACAAAAACTTAAACGCAACATGTAAAGTGTGAGCTGAAATAAAATATTTTTCGATATGCACAAAAAGCGTATTTCTCTCAAATTTTGTGCACAAAGTTGTTCACATCCCTGCTAGTGAGCATTTATCCTTTACCAAGATAATCCACCTGACAGGTGTGTCATATCAAGAAACTGATTAAACAGCATGATCATTACGCAGGTGCTCTTGTGCTGGGGATAAAAGGCCACTAAAATGTGCAGTTTTGTCACACAACATAATGCCACAGATGTCTCAAGTTTTGAGGGAATGTGCAATTGGCATGCTGACTGCATGAATGTCCACCAGAGCTGTTGCCAGAGAATTTAATGTTAATTTCTCTACCATAAGCCGCCTCCAACATTGTTTTAGATAATTTGATAGTATGTCTAAGTACGTCTAACCGGCCTCACAACAGCAGACCGCATGTGACCACGCCAGCCCAGGACCTCCACAGGATTGCAGGATTGTCTGAGACCAGCCACCTGGACAGCTGATGAAACTGTGGATTTGCACAACTCTAGAATGTCTGTCTGAAAACATCTCAAGGAAGCTCATCATCCTCACCAGGGTCTTTAACTGACTGCAGTTCGGAGTCGTAACCGACTTCAGTGGGCAAATGCTCACCTTTGATGGCCACTGGCATGCTGGAGAAGTGTGCTCTTCAAGGATGAATCTCGGTTTCAACTGTACCAGGCAGATGGCAGACAGTGTGTATGGCGTCTTGTGGGCGAGTGGTTTGCTGATGTCAACGTTGTGAACAGAGTGCCCCAAGGTGCCAGTGGGGTTATGGTATGGGCAGGCATAATCTGAATGCAGAGAGATACCGTGATGAGATCCTGAGGCCCATTGTCGTGCCATTCATCTGCCGCCATCACCTCATGTTTCAGCATGAAAGTGCACAGCCCCATGTTGCAAAGATCTGTACACAAGTCCTGGAAGCTGAAAATGTCCCAGTTCTTCAATGGACAGCATACTCAGACAACTCTATGTGAAGGAGATGTGTCACGCTGCACAAGGCAAATGGTGGTCACACCAGATGCTGACTGGTTTTCTGAACCACTCCCCTACATTTTTTTAAGGTATAGTATCTGTGACCAACATATGCATATCTGTATTCCCAGTCATGTAAAATCCATAGATTAGGGCCTAGTTTATTCATTTCAATTGACTGATTTCCGGATATATGAACTGTAACTTACTAAAATCTTTGAAATTGTTGCATGTTGCATTTATATTTTTGTTCAAGTTATATTTATAACATCCTGTGGAATCTTTCATCACCAAACTTTCAAGTATCCTAGTTAATAATGTTTTTTCTAATGCTTGGATCCAAAATTCTCATCCAAGAAGTAATTGTGTCTGCTACAACTATCAAGAGATGTTCATTCTGAAAATCGGCAATGTGCCTCGGTAATATAAGATGAAAAAGGACACCCTCGCTTGTGGTAATTATTCCTCCAGCTAAATGGGAACACATTTATTTCCTTTTACATGCAGTCGTTTACAGGAAGTTCAATCCATTATTTATGGTAGAGGATAGGAGACAGATGGACCTGACCTACAAAAATCCCACCGTAGATTTTAAAGTGAGCCAGATTATCTGCCTATTGGCAGGAAGAAGGTTACGAGTGCATTAGGAGATGATAAGGCGCTTTCTTGGCAAAAACAGCAAAGCATAACTTTTATTAACAAATACTGGACAAGGTCTAAGAGGAGGCAGGCTAGAAGTCAATAATGCGCCCATCTCTGCTGATGCTCCAACAATAGGCTGGTTTCAACTGACCTAGGTTTATTTGGCACGGACCTTGGCGATACGTTGGCACATGAGAATTATTAGAATATGGCAAATATTAGTCAATTATTGCATTCTATCCATGCTGGCTTTCACGGGCTACAGTGCATAAAAATTTAGGTGGGAGGGCGTACAGGTTGTCACCAATTTATTAATGTGCAATTTGTTAAATGTTTTTATTATAGGTGTGACGTCATTACGTCCACCTGTTTTTAATCGACACAAGATAGTTACATGGAAACGCGTCCTAGCAGGCAATTGTTGCATAATTTTCTATGTGAACCTTCTAAATGTCGACAAAAAAATCACTGGGCAAGTTAATGAAAACAGAGCTAGTGAGGTTTAAAGAAATAGAGGCCCATTTTAATCCTGCCAGAGCGCGGTATCATTGGCACGGACGAGACAGCACTTAGGGCATGCTGTAGCTAAGCTCCCTGTCGAGTCATTAAGGTTGCAATATATGGAGGGGGCTTAAAAATGTAAAGAATGACCACTGGATAGTCCCAGCCCCGGCTCCTTGCCCTGGCTTTGATGTGACATAAAAGGGGCAGTTGAGTCATTTACAGGGGAAAGAATTAAGGAGAGGTTGGGTGTGCGTTAGTGCCGTGGCTCTCTGTCCTCGCCTCCCCCTGTCCACCAGCCTGGTGCCTGTGGTAAAGGCTCATTTGTTTCCCAGTTAAAAGACCTCTGTGTGCGACCGCCTGACACATGCACACACTCCGCCCCATCCCACTAGTGCCTGTAATGGAGCTATGGGCAGGAAGTCAGTCATTCTATGGAGGAGAGGGAGAAGGAAGGAGCTCCATTATCATTAGTGCTACGTGCATGACATATCATTATTTACTGTGGTCCTTAAGGACTGGGAGAGTACATTGAGAGCAACAACTGAAGCAAACAAAGAGATAGAAACTAGAAAGCCACAAAGGTTTTTTCTCTCGCTTACACAGTTTCTTGATCCTCATACATCAGAATTCAAATGAACTACAGTGGTGACAGAAGAAACACTGTCATCTAAATTATACATAATATACAAAAGACAACCCAAAGTCAACGCTTCAAATTAAATTGGAATTTTTCTGGAATAAGAATGCTAATAACGATCTCTACTCCCAGAAAAACAAACTAGGAATTACTTTTCATTATACAGTTCGAGAGGAAATAATTTTGTTTAAAATGTTTGCCATTTTCACAAATGTCACCTTTCTGCGAAATGAGATAACTAGAGAGATGTGTGCAGACGAGAACTGCAGGACTGAAGCAGCAGTATTTCATTCATTATGCAGTGTTGGGAGGTACAGTAAAGTCATTCTCGTTCAGAGCCCCTTTCCCAAATTGAGTGGAAGATACTTGAGGAGTTGATGTGACTGAGACTGCAGCAAGCAGTGCTCCAATAGTATAGGACAGTAATAGCCCATGCAGATGCTGGGTGATTATGCCTGCTCTAAAGCCACGGTTGGTGACAGCAGGGCCAACAGTGCTGATACTGTTAATCTCTGTGGCTTTGTCATTTTGTCACATTCTCGAAATGGGTCTGTGTTCGGTCATCTTGGTCTGTCAAATGGGAGTAGGTCAACAGCCAAATAGAGGAAAACAAATGCTAAAGCAGTGATGTGTAGGCCTACTCTGTTCACCCTGACAGTTGTGACTGCTTAGTATGTGTAGGTCATCCTTTCTAACGCAGCTTTTTTGAAAGATATAACGAATAACTGCAAAAGTGTTGCTCTCCCCTTTCTGGAGGACAGAGTTTTGAAATGAGTGGAATGCCCAGTGGAAGCAGAGTATGATAGCTAAGGAAACAGAGAAAATTCTGGTGTTTTGATTACAAATACGCGGAGGGTGTCGAAAAGAGAACACACAAAAGGCTGTTGTATAAAACACCTGTTTGCGAATTACAACTTCAAACTAAGGGCAAACATGGCATCCGTGATAGAGTGGGAGAAGCGTTCATCATTGTATAAGAGAGTCTGGCTAGCTACATTTTCAGATATTATACGTTTCCATCAAGTTAAAGTGTACTGTTAACTAGCTAGCTAATGTTAGCTGGCTGGCTTGCTAGCTAACGTTACATGTATGATCTGTGTAGTAATATTATTTGCATCTCAGAGCCATTTGCATTTATAGTTATAGCCTGAATCTAGTTGGTTAGCTACCTGCAGATTCATGCATAGTAGTAACGTTATGAGTTGGAATTATGGTTCATTGTTTGAGCTTATGCCGCGACCGTTAGTGGTAGATGGTGGCACTCTGTCATAGCACCACACTATCACAAGGGGGAGTTAGAATGCTGATCTATCGGTAGTCTAAACTGTGGCACAAATTGACTATCTGTTTGTAAAATTTACAGCTGCGCCGTATAGACTGCAAAATAGTTGGGAAGAGATTTTCGATGTACCGATTCCATGGCACATGGTTCCTGAATTGACACACAATTTATGTTCCTCCTGAAAGCCATAATATTAAAAACAATCAAATGCATTCTCTCCGTCACTAACACACACTTTAAACATTTAGATAATAAAGCATTTAAAGCATATTGGGTGCACCTCAGCCACGCTCAAGGTCCTAAATGACATCATAACCGCCATCGATAAGAGACATTACTGTGCAGCCGTTTTCATTGATCTGGCCAAGGCTTTCGACTCTGTCAATCACCTCATCCTTATCGGCAGACTCGACAGCCTTGGTTTCTCAAATGACTGCCTCACAAGGTTCACCAATTACTTCTCCGATAGAGTTCAGTGTGTCAAATCAGAGGGCCTGTTGTCCGGGCCTCTGGCAGTCTCCATGGGGGTGCCACAGGGTTCAATTCTTGGGCCGACTCTCTTCTCTGTATACATCAATGATGTCGCTCTTGCTGCAGGTGAGTCTCTGATTCACCTCTATGCAGACGACACCATTCTGTATACTTCCGGCCCCTCTTTGGACACTGTGTTAACTACCCTCCAGACGAGCTTCAATGCCATACAACTCTCCTTCCGTGGCCTACAACTGCTCTTAAACGCAAGTAAAACTAAATGCATGCTCTTCAACCGATCGCTGCCAGCACCTGTCCCCCCGTCCAGCATCACTACTCTGGACGGTTCTGTCTTAGAATATGTGGAAAACTACAAATACCTAGGTGTCTGGTTAGACTGTAAACTCTCCTTCCAGACTCACATCAAACATCTCCAATCTAAAATTAAATCTAGAATTGGCTTCCTATTTCGCAACAAAGCTTCCTTCACTCATGCTGCCAAACATACCCTCGTAAAACTGACCATCCTACCGATCCTCGACTTCGGTGATGTAATTTACAAAATAGCCTCCAATACTCTACTCAACAAATTGGATGCAGTCTATCACAGTGCCATCCGTTTTGTTACCAAAGCCCCATATACCACCCACCACTGCGACCTGTACGCCTCGTGAGGCTGGCCTTCGCTATACACTCGCCGCCATATCCACTGGCTCCTGGTCATCTACAAGTCCCTGCTAGGTAAAGTCCCGCCTTATCTCAGCTCGCTGGTCACCTTAGCAGCACCAACCCGTAGCACGCGCTCCAGCAGGTATATCTCACTGGTCACCCTCAAAGCCAATTCCTCCTTTGGCCGACTCTCCTTCCAGTTCTCTGCTGCCAATGACTGGAACGAACTTCTAAAATCTCTGAAACTGGAGACACTTATCTCCCTCAACAGCTTTAAGCACCAGCTGTCAGAGCAGCTCACAGACCACTGTACCTGTTTATAGCCCATCTGTAAATAGCCCAACCAACTACCTCATCCCCTACCGTATTTATTTAATTTATCTTGTTCCTTTGCACCCCAGTTTTTCTACATTGCACATTCATCTACTGCACATTTTTTTTACCATTCCAGTGTTTAAATGCTATATTGTAATTACTCTGCCACCATGGCCTATTTATTGTCTTACCTTCCTTATCCTACCTCATTTGCACTCTTTGTATATAGATTTGTATTTTTTTCTACTGTATTATTGACTGTATGTTTGTTTTACTCTATGTGTAACTCTGTGTTGTTGTATGTGTCGAACTGCTTTGCTTTATCTTGGCTAGGTCGCAGTTGTAAATGAGAACTTGTTCTCAACTTGCCTACCTGGTTAAATAAAGGTGAAATAAATAAAATAAATAAATAAATAAATATTGAAGATAAGAGCTGCCTCTTAATGAGTTCCGAGAGCTGATCTGTTATCCAACTGTGACGTGTGCTCCCTCACTGGCCAGGCTACTCGTTATGGCGCACACCTGTCACCATCGTTACGCGCTCCTGCGCGTTGTCAGACTCACCTGGACTCCATCACTCCCCTGATTACCTTCCCTATATATGCCACTCCCTTTGGTTCCTTCCCCAGGCGTTTCTGTTTCAGTTTCATGTCTGTGCGTTATTCGTGTTTCATTTATTGATTAAATCTTACTCCCTAAACTTGCTTCCCGACTCTCAGCGCACATCGTTACAGAATGACCCCTCACCTAAGGGAAGCATCAGGGAGTGTTTTTTTTGTTTTCGGTGGGAATGACGTCGGGTCCGGGAGCTATTACAGGCTCTCAAGCCACAGACAGATTGCCAGGCTTCTCTGCCTCCGCCGGTTCGCCAGGCTCTCATGCTTCAGACAGATTGCCAGGCTACCCTGCTACAGCCGGCTCGTCGTGCTTTCATGCCTTCACCGGATCGCCAGGCTCCCCTGCTTCCACTGGCTCGTCAGGCTCTCATGAATCAGCCATATCGCCAATCTCCCCTGCCTCACCCGGCGACAGGTTCCCGCGCATCAGCAGGGGTGACCGGTCCGCTCCTGATCCCCAGGATCGTCCCTTTGGTTGGCGTCCTGCGGCTGGAGCCAAACGCGCCTGGGAGGGGGTACTGTCACGTGTGCTCTCTCTGGCATTCTAGGTCGCCAGGTCGCCATGTTCAGCCGGACTGACAGGTTTCCCGAGCCTCAGCAGAGGTGACCGGTCCGCTCCTGATCCCCGGGATCGTCATTTTGGTCGGCGTCCTGCGGCTGGAGCTGTGCGTCTGGGAGGGGGTACTGTCACGTGTGCTCTCTCTCCGGGCTCTAGGTCACCAGGTTACTTGTTATGCCGCACACGTGTCACCATCGTTACGTGCACCTGCGCATCGTCAGACTCACCTGGACTCCATCACTTCCCTGATTACCTTCCCTACATACTGTATGTCAATCCCTTTGGTTCCTTCCCCAGGCGTCATTGCGTCTGTTTCAGTTTCATTTCTGTGCGTTGTTCGTGTTTCATTTACTGATTTAAAAGCCCCTTAAAAATTCTCACAGACCAGAAATAAATCCTATTCATAATGAATGATCAGATACGTGTTGCAAGCTTGATTTTTTTTTAAACTTTATATTACAAATTGGATCACAAAAAAAATACAACTTTTACATTACCATGTAGTTTACAAAATGGATTGATGGGGATGTGGACATACTCAGTATGCATATCCCGAAAGAAAGAAATTATCGCACTCCAGAATACTAGTAGAGAAAATGATTTATTTCAGCTTTTATTTCTTTCATCAAATTCCCAGAGGGTCAGAAGTGTAAGTTGGGTGAATTTTGGCCTATTCCTCCTGAGTCAGGTTTGTAGGCCTCCTTGCTCGCACACGCTTTTTCAGTTCTGCCAACAAATATTCTATAGGATTGAGGTTAGGGCTTTGTGATGGCCACTCCAATACCTTGACTTTGTTGTCCTTAAGCCATTTTGCCACAACTTTGGAAGTATGCTTGGGGTCATTGTTCATTTGGAAGACCCATTTGCGACCAAGCTTTAACTTCCTGACTGATGTCTTGAGATGTTGCTTCAATATATCCACATAATTTTCCTACCTCATGATGCCATCTATTTTGTGAAGTGCACCTGTCCCATCTGCAGCAAAGCACCCCCACAACATGATGCTGCTACCCACATGCTTCACTGTTGGGATTGTGTTCTCGGCTTGCAAGCCTCCCCCTTTTCCTCCAAACATAACGATGATCATTGAGAAAAGTCCCAGAATCACAAGACTAGGTGCATGGAAACCGCCTCGTCCCATAGAGACAGAACCTAACGTTTCTGTCCGTTAGCTCATTCAGGGACCCTGTAGCAACGCCCGGAAAAAGTGAATTTTCAGCACTAATTAAGGTTGCTGCTCAAGCTCCCGAATGACCTATCGAGCCGAAACTCGGGATTCGGGGTCGCCTAAGCTAGGCCTAAACATAATGTCAGAACTGGATCTGCAGCTAGAACGTAACTACGTGTTTTAAGTTTTTGTTATGGTTTAAACAGAAGGCTCTGTGAATTTTGGGCCTGCTCTGAAATATGTGATAGTTGGCTTCTAAACGTGTTGGACAAAGTGGGTTTGGTGTCAGAATGTATCAGTTTGGTGTCAGAATGATATCTTATTGACTGATGGACGCTGACTTGATGGTTGACTTTGTCCGTTTGCAATAAGTTTAAACAGTGATCATCACCAAATCGACAGGCTGAAATCAACACCGAGCAATGGAGAGGAACTATTATCACTGCCCAACCATCCCGAGCCCCTGGTCATTTTGGATGTTTAAAAAAAAAAAATGACACTTCTCTCTCATTGCACCAAATTCTTACTTCCTATGACTTCCTATGATCAAATATGACAAATAGACCTTTTAGGTTTATTCGGGGCTTAACTTGGTTAAAGCGAGGCCCCTGAACTCTCGTGTATTTGGGCAGATATGGGCAGCGACCATGTAACGCTTTTACAATATACAGAAGTGCGCTGGTTATCAAGGGGCAAAGTATTGACACGTTTTTTTTTTATTGAGAGACGAGCTAAACTACTAAGGGAGCAGTGGGGCGCTAGCGGTGAAATGCAAGGCGCCAAATTCAAAATCCAAAAGTTGAATTATTAAACATTCATCAATATACAATTGTTGCATAGTCATCAAAAGCTCTGATTCTTGGCAATATCACAGCGTTGTCAGATTTCAAAAAGGCTTTACGGCGAAAGCACAACATTTGATTGTTTGAGGGTAGCACCTCTAATATTTACGCATTAGCATAAATCCATAACCCAACACGGGTCTCAAAAACGCATAAAATCGCTAATATAAAATCCCTTACCTTTCGAAGAACTTCTGCTGAGGGCTTCCCAAGTGTCCAACGAAGACCTCCAATGGTTCTTTTGTTAGAAAAAGTCATTTATTATATCCATAAATCTCCGTTTGGTTGGCATGTTATGATCATAAAATCCACCGTTAAGTCGACCATTGAACCGTGAAGAGAACACGTTCAAATTATACCTACAGTGAGGGAAAAAAGTATTTGATCCCCTGCTGATTTTGTACGTTTGCCCACTGACAAAGAAATGATCAGTCTATAATTTTAATGGTAGGTTTATTTGAACAGTGAGAGACAGAATAACAACAAAAAAATCCAGAAAAAGATTTGCATTTTAATGAGGGAAATAAGTATTTGACCCCTCTGCAAAACATGACTTAGTACTTGGTGGCAAAACCCTTGTTGGCAATCACAGAGGTCAGACTTTTCTTGTAGTTGGCCACGAGGTTAGCACACATCTCAGGAGGGATTTTGTCCCACTCCTCTTTGCAGATCTTCTCCAAGTCATTAAGGTTTCGAGGCTGACGTTTGGCAACTCGAACCTTCAGCTCCCTCCACAGATTTTCTATGGGATTAAGGTCTGGAGACTGGCTAGGCCACTCCAGGACCTTAATGTGCTTCTTCTTGAGCCACTCCTTTGTTGCCTTGGCCGTGTGTTTCGGGTCATTGTCATGCTGGAATACCCATCCACGACTCATTTTCAATGCCCTGGCTGAGGGAAGGAGGTTCTCACCCAAGATTTGACGGTACATGGCCCCGTCCATCGTCCCTTTGATGCGGTGAAGTTGTCCTGTCCCCTCAGCAGAAAAACACCCCCTAAGCATAATGTTTCCACCTCCATGTTTGTCGGTGGGGATGGTGTTCTTGGGATCATAGGCAGCATTCCTCCTCCTCCAAACACAGCGAGTTGAGTTGATGCCAAAGAGCTCCATTTTGGTCTCATCTGACCACAACACTTTCACCCAGTTGTCCTCTGAATCATTCAGATGTTCATTGGCAAACTTCAGACGGGCATGTATATGTGCTTTCTTGTTCAGGGGGACCTTGCGGGCGCTGCAGGATTTCAGTCCTTCACGGCTTATTGTGTTACCAATTGTTTTCTTGGTAACTATGGTCCCAGCTGCCTTGAGATCATTGACTAGATCCTCCCATGTAGTTCTGGGCTGATTCCTCACCGTTCTCATGATCATTGCAACTCCACAAGGTGAGGTCTTGCATGGAGCCCCAGGCCGAGGGAGATTGACAGTTCTTTTGTGTTTCTTCCATTTGCGAATAATCGCACCAACTGTTGTCACCTTCTCACCAAGCTGCTTGGCGTTGGTCTTGTAGCCCATTCCAGCCTTGTGTAGGTCTACAATCTTGTCCCTGACATCCTTGGAGAGCTCTTTGGTCTTGGCCATGGTGGAGAGTTTGGAATCTGATTGACTGATTGCTTCTGTGGACAGGTGTCTTTTATACAGGTAACAAACTGAGATTAGGAGCACTCCCTTTAAAAGTGTGCTCCTAATCTCAGCTTGTTACCTGTATAAAAGACACCTGGGAGCCAGAAATCTTTCTGATTGAGAGGGGATCAAATACTTTTTTCCCTCATTAAAATGCAAATCAATTTATAGCGTTTTTCTGGATTTTTTTTGTTGTTATTCTGTCTCTCACTGTTCAAATAAACCTACCATTAAAATTATAGACTGATCATTTCTTTGTCAGTGGGCAAACGTACAAAATCAGCAGGGGATCAAATACTTTTTTCCCCTCACTGTATACACTTTCTACAAACAAATCAAACAATTAATGTATCCTTAGGTATCCTTTTGTGTATATTTGCTGTAATATTTCAACCGGACGATAACATGAACGATAGGAAAGAAAAATAAAGTGGTGCGCGTTCACAATCTCACGCGCATCAAACCTTGTTTACAAAAGTGGTCCCCTGACTTCTTCCTGTTCCTATCCGTTCTGGTTACTCCTAGAATTCCCAGTCTTTGTATAGAGACTGTTGACATCTAGTGGAAGCCATAGGTACTGCAGTCTCAGTCCTACATAACATTGTATGCAATAGGCACAATGGAGAAGATGGTCATTTACAAAAAAAAACTGCAAATCCAGATGGATTTTCCTCTGGTTTTCGCCTGCTATATCAGTTCTGTTATGCTCACATACCTTATTTTAACACTCTTAGAAACTTCAGAGTGTTTCCTTTCCAAAAGTACTAATTATGTGCATATCCTATTTTCTGGGCCTGAGTGGCAGGCATTTTACTTTGGGCATGCCAGACTCTCCAAAACCGTCACCTCGGGAGCTGCTCATTAAGAAGTTAATAGGGAGCAGTGGGGCGCTATCGGTGAAATGCAAGACGCCAAATTCAAAATACAAAAGTTGAATTTTTAAACATTCATCAATATCAATAGGGGCGGCAGGTAGCCTAGTGGTTAGAGCGTTGGACTTGTAACCGGAGGGTTGCAAGTTTGCATCCCCGAGCTGACAAGGAAAAAGTCTGTCGTTCTGCCCCTGAACAAGGCAGTTAACCCACTGTTCCCTGGGCGCCGAAGACGTGGATGTCGATTAAGGCAGCCCCCCGCACCTCTCTGATTCAGAGGGGTTTGGTTAAATGCGGAAGAAACATTTCGGTTGAAGGCATTCGGTTGTACAACTGACTAATAATGGTGACTTTGATATACAATTGTTGCATAGTCATCAAAAGCTCTGCTTCTTGGCAATATCACAGAGTTGTCAGATTTCAAAAAGGCTTCACGGTGAAAGCACAACATTTGATTGTTTGAGGGTGGCACCTCCAATATTTCTGCATTAGCATAAGTTCATAAACCATCACGGTTCACACAAAACACATTTCACAGCAAAAAAAATCCCTTACCTTTGAAGAACTTCTGCTGAGGGCTTCCTAAGTGTCCAACAAAGACATCCAATGGTTCTTTTGTTAGAAAAAGTCATTTATTGTATCCATAAATCTCAGTTTGGTTGGTGCGTTATGTTCAGAAAATCCAACGTCGAATCGGCCATTGAAATGTGAAGAGAACGCGTTCAAATATACCTATAAACCTTTCCTAAACAAATCAAATACCAGTTAAAATGCATCCTTAGCTATCCTTTCATGAATATTAGCGATAATATTTCACTCGGATGGTCACCTATACCTTATATAAGTAAAATAAAGTGGGGCGCTCCAGCCAGACTCGCGCCCGAGAAAACGTGTTGACATTTCAGGTTCCCATGCCATTTCCTGTACCTATTTGTTGTGTTTACTCCAATCTCTCTGAGTCTTTGTATATAGACTGCTGACATCTAGTGGAAGCCATAGGTACTGCAGTCTCAGTCCTGGTAACAATTGGATTCAATCGGGAGTGTGTCTAACAGAGCCAAAGGTCACCAGAAACTGATTTCCGGATAGTTTTTTCTCTGGTTATTGCCTGCTAAATGAGTTCTGTTATACTCAGACATTATGTTAACTCTTTTAGAAACTTCAGAGTGTTTCCTATCCAATAGTACTAATTATGTGCATATCCTATTTTCTGAGCCTGAGTGGCAGGCATTTTGCTTTGGGCACGCCGGACTCTCCAAAACCCTAAGAAGGGCCGCTCCCTAAGAAGTTAACCATTTTCACTGTAGTGTCCAATACATCTTTCAAGCTGTCAGGCATTCCTTTGGCAGCAAGAGCCTCTCGTGGATGCTGCAGTGTACCCAAGTGGAGTCGGGAGCAACTGCTTGCACGAGCGTTACCACTCCACTATGTCTCCCTTGTCATGGCTTTTGCACCGTCAGTACAGATACCAACACATCTTGACCACCAAAGTCCATTTGATGTCACAAAGCTGTCCAGTACTTTAGAAATATCCTTTCCTGTTGTCCTGGTTTCCAATCGTTTGCAGAAGAGGATCTCTTCCTTAATTGACCCCCGATAAATGTACGAAAATATACCAGGAGCTGTGCCAGACCCGCCACGTCTATTGACTCATGCAGCTGTAACGCATAGAACTCACTGGCTTGTATGCAATGCAGTATTTGTTTCAAAACATCTCCTGCCATGTCACCGAAGCGTTGTGAAACAGTGCTGTTTGAAGAAGGCATTGTCTGTGTAGTTTTTTTGGCCTTTTCCCCCAGCATTGTCCCAGCCATATCCACGGCAGCAGAAAGAATGAAGTCCTCCACAATAGTTTGGGGCTTGCCTGTCCTAGCCACTTGGTAGCTCACCATATAAGACGCTTCAAGTCCCTTCTTATTAATGAAAGTCGTCTTAATTCTCACCCAAAAAACTCTTGTGGCTTATTTTTCAAATTGGCATGTTTTGTTTCTAAATGTCTGCCCAAGAGAGAAGGGTTTCATCGAGTTTTGAGATAGTACTTTTGCAAATATAACACACTGTGGCTGTGGAAAGGCACTACTCCCAATGTAAGTGAACCTCAAATCAATGTAGTTCTCATCATATTTGCGCCCCAGTCGATGGTCCAACGTCCTTGTCTGTTGTTCGGTGCTTTCCCGGGTAAGGCGGCAGTAGCTCTTCGGTTGCATCAGATTCACAACTGTCAGTGTCCATGCTAGCTGGGCTAACAACAAATGTAGAATTACTGATGCTAGCATTGGATGTGCTTGTGGAAGCAGAACAACTTGTGTCGTTGACAGGTGCAGGTGTAGTACTGCTGGTAGTAGCAGTACTGCCAGTAGAGCTGGTATGTGTCTCTATGGACGTGGGCCTTACCTTTTTTAACCATTCATCAATTTTCGAGCAAACGGAATAAGAAGCAGCTACGTTTGGCTACATATGGACCATTAGTGGAATTCCCACGAGAGAGTAACAGATCATGTGATTGGATGTTAATTATTTGACTAGGCTACCAGTATTTGACATTGTGTTATTCTGCTGAACAGTAGATGGTTTTATTTTATTTTTGGCAGTGAAATGAGGCTACTCAGGTGAGAGAAAACAACTCACCCAAATGCATAGCCCCCGTTGGAAAATATAAATCGACTGTTTGAAAATGTGAAACAAAATGTGATTCACATATCTTTTTGGTGTACCCCTGATGGCATTGCGCGTACCCCTGGGGCAACACGTACCCCTGTTTGGGAATACCTGTAGACAAAGAAGAGCTCTCCAGTACGTGTACCATAACAGGGGGCCATTTTCTCAAAAGTGTGGTAACAAGTTTATCAACTTTCAGAGCAGAATTACTTTCCCATTGTTCCTCAACTGTAATGTATGATATACCATTTTCAAGCTCTGTGTCTCTACTTTTAAAACACAATTTCAAATTTTGGTACATAAAACCGAATTGAGCCGGTCGGTCACAGTTAGTTCACCATACTGAATTGTCACGGAGCAAGCATTCTGTAACGCCCAGGCCTGAGATGACAGGCTGGAGCGTTTTGGTTTCGTATCGGTGTAGGGTTTGTGTGTTCTAGGGTGTCTATTTCTATGTTGGGATAATGGTTCCCAATTAGAGGCAGCTGAGTCTCGTTACCTCTAATTGGAAACCATATATATGTTTGGGGGTTGCACTTTAGTTTCGTGGGTTATTGTTTATGTCATGCTTATCATGTTCAGTCAGGTTCTTGTCTAGTTAGGTTCTGCCCTTCGTGTTTAGTCAGGTTTCGCTAGTCATGTGTAGGTTTAGATCTCTGTGTTCAATTTAGGATTTAGCGGTAGGGTTCACGTATTGTTCATCGTTTATTGTTTTGTTCCGTCTCGTCCCGTCATGGTTAATAAACATGTATTCTGGTTACATCGCTGCGCCTTGGTCATTCCCGAGAGAGGATAAACGTGACACATTCCTTATCTTGTTTGAGCTAGGGGGCAGTATTTTGAAGTTCGGATGGAAAATGTGCCCAAAGTAAACTGCCTGTTACTCAGGCCCAGAAGCTAGGATATGCATATAATTAGTAGCTTTGGATAGAAAACACTGTTAAGTTTCTAAAACTGTTAAATTTCACTGGATGTTGTCGATGTGGGACATGACTGTCCCACCTAGCGCAGAGAGGTTAAAAAAGTGTCTGCCTTTGCTTTCGTCATGCACTTTCTCTCTGTGTCTATACGTATATATCTTACAAAGGAAGCAAAGCAACAATCACCTCAACAGATAAGAAATGAGTGGCCCAACACAGATTGTGTAATTCTTGATGAAAGATTCTACATTCTGTCATGAAGGCGGTTCAGTGTGGCAAAGAAAGACCTTCCCATCTGCGAAAAAACAAACCCCATCACAGTTTAATTTCAGTCTTCGTGTACATTTAACAAAGACTGCTGATTCAGTGAGAAATGCAGAGAAAGAGAACTTACTTTGACCTACTTTGACTACGCAATTGTGCGTGAATGGGAGAAAAGGGTCCGTCGTCATGTTAAAAGTGAGAAAGAGGAATTAAAATGAAAGATAAGCCGGAAGAAAAGCAGCTACACATAACCCTTCAGAACAAATTAACATAGGATGAGATGCAGAGGAGTGCTAGTGGGATTGTAAAGCTTCAAAGCCTTCTTACCCATGGTGAATACGCAGGCACTGATGAAGAAAATAGATCAAAGCAAGAACGTAAAACCCTCTTCAGCTCCCATGCTGCACAACCGAGCACCAGCAGAGAGACATAACCTTCCCAAGAGCAAACAAACCCCACTGACAACACTGAACAGGGACTTGGCACAAGCAAAGAACACAAGACTAATAGTGTGCTTATGTAGAGATCCCACTAGAGCCTCCTTTCCTTGACCAAGTTAACCTCTGCTAATTTGGGCTTATTCAAACCATACTATGACATTAGTTTTCTCTGTTAAGTGTAATCGAATGGATTACAAATGAGATTAACCTCATACAGTTGTAGTCGGAAGTTTACATACAATTAGGTTGGAGTCATTAAAACTCGTTTTTCAACCACTCCACAAATTTCTTGTTAACAAACTATAGCTTTGGCAAGTCGGTTAGGACATCTACTTTGTGCAGGACACAAGTAATCTTTCCAACAATTGAGTTTGAGTTTATTTTTATTTTTACAGGGACAGTGCACATTAATCAACGTTTCAGTAAAAGTTCCGGTTTTAGCCAGCCGGCTAATTTTCAACCGCAGTCCATGGGCAGGTTATTAATTGTTGACAGACAAAGTATTTCACCTATAATTCACTGTATCACAATTCCAGTGGGTCAGAAGTTTACATACACTAAGTTGACTGTGCCTTTACACAGCTTGGAAAATGCCAGAAAATGATGTCATGGCTTTAGAAGCGTCTGATAGGCTAATTGACATCATTTGAGTCAATTGTAAGTGTACCTGTGGCTGCATTTCAAGGCCTACCTTCAAACTCAATGCCTCTTTGCTTGACATCATGGGAAAAAGCCAAGACCTCAGAAAACAAATTGTAGACCTCCACAAGTCTGGTTCATCCTTGGGAGCAATTTCCAAATGACTGAAGGTACCACATTGATCTGTACAAACAATAGTACACAAGTATAAACACCATGGGACCACGCAGCCGTCATACCGCTCAGGAAGGAGATGCGTTCCGTCTCCTAGAGATGAACGTACTTTGGTGCGAAAAGTGCAAATAAATCCCAGAAAAACAGCAAAGGACCTTGTGAAGATGCTGGAGGAAACTGGTACAAAAGTACACTGCTCAAAAAAATAAAGGGAACACTTAAACAACACAATGTAACTCCAAGTCAATCACACTTCTGTGAAATCAAACTGTCCACTTAGGAAGCAACACTGATTGACAATAAATTTCACATGCTGTTGTGCAAATGGAATAGACAACAGGTGGAAATTATAGGCAATTAGCAAGACACCCCCAATAAAGGAGTGGTTCTGAAGGTGGTGACCACAGACCACTTCTCAGTTCCTATGCTTCCTGGCTGATGTTTTGATCACTTTTGAATGCTGGCGGTGCTTTCACTCTAGTGGTAGCATGAGACGGAGTCTACAACCCACACAAGTGGCTCAGGTAGTGCAGCTCATCCAGGATGGCACATCAATGCGAGCTGTGGCAAGAAGGTTTGCTGTGTCTGTCAGCGTAGTGTCCAGAGCATGGAGGCGCTACCAGGAGACAGGCCAGTACATCAGGAGACGTGGAGGAGGCCGTAGGAGGGCAACAACCCAGCAGCAGGACCACTACCTCCGCCTTTGTGCAAGGAGGAGCACTTCCAGAGCCCTGCAAAATGACCTCCAGCAGGCCACAAATGTGCATGTGTCTGCTCAAACGGTCAGAAACAGACTCCATGAGGGTGGTATGAGGGCCCAACGTCCACAGGTGGGGGTTGTGCTTACAGCCCAACACCGTGCAGGACGTTTGGCATTTGCCAGAGAACACCAAGATTGGCAAATTCGCCACTGGCGCCCTGTGCTCTTCACAGATGAAAGCAGGTTCACACTGAGCACGTGACAGACGTGACAGAGTCTGGAGACGCCGTGGAGAACGTTCTGCTGCCTGCAACATCCTCCAGCATGACCGGTTTGGCAGTGGGTCAGTCATGGTGTGGGGTGGCATTTCTTTGGGGGGCCGCACAGCCCTCCATGTGCTCGCCAGAGGTAGCCTGACTGCCATTAGGTACCGAGATGAGATCCTCAGACCCCTTGTGAGACCATATGCTGGTGCGGTTGGCCCTGGGTTCCTCCTAATGCAAGACAATGCTAGACCTCATGTGGCTGGAGTGTGTCAGCAGTTCCTGCAAGAGGAAGGCATTGATGCTAAGGACTGGCCCGCCCGTTCCCCAGACCTGAATCCAATTGAGCACATCTGGGACATCATGTCTCGCTCCATCCACCAACGCCACGTTGCACCACAGACTGTCCAGGAGTTGGCGGATGCTTTAGTCCAGGTCTGGGAGGAGATCCCTCAGGAGACCATCCGCCACCTCATCAGGAGCATGCCCAGGCGTTGTAGGGAGGTCATTCAGGCACGTGGAGGCCACACACACTACTGAGCCTCATTTTGACTTGTTTTAAGGACATTACATCAAAGTTGGATCAGCCTGTAGTGTGGTTTTCCACTTTAATTTTGAGTGTGACTCCAAATCCAGACCTCCATGGGTTGATAAATTTGATTTCCATTGATAATTTGTGTGATTTTGTTGTCAGCACATTCAACTATGTAAAGAAAAAAGTATTGAATAAGATTATTTCATTCATTCAGATCTATGATGTGTTATTTTAGTGTTCCCTTTATTTTTTGAGCAGTGTATATACATCCACAATAAAACAAGTCCTATATCGACATAACCTGAAAGGCCGCTCAGCAAGGAAGAAGCAACTGCTCCAAAACCACCATAAAAAAAGCCAGACTACGGTTTGTAACTGCACATGGGGACAATGATTGTGGAGAAATGTCCCCTGGTCTGATGAAACAAAAATAGAATTGTTTGGTCGTAATGCACATCATTATGTTTGGAGGAAAAAGGGGGAGGCTTGCAAGCCGAAGAACACCATCCCAACCGTGAATCACGAGGGTGGCAGCATCATGTTGTGGGGATGCTTTGCTGCTGGAGGGACTGGTGCACTTCACAAAATAGATGGCATCATGAGGGAGGAAAAGTATGTGGATATATTGAAGCAACATCTCAAGACATCAGTCAGGAAGTTAAAGCTTGGTCGCAAATGGGTCTTCCAAATGGACATTAATCCCAAGCATAGATCCAAAATTGTTGCAAAATGACTTAAGGACAACAAAGTCAAGGTATTGGAGTGGCCATCACAAAGCCCTGACCTCATTCCTATAGAAAATGTGTGGGCAGAATTGAAAAAGCATGTGTGAGCAAGGAGGCCTACAAACCTGACTCAGTTACACCAGCTCTGTCAGGAGTAATTGGCCAAAATTAACCCAACTTATTGTGGGAAGCTTGTGGAAGGCTACCCGAAACGTTTGACCCAAGTTAAACAATTTAAAAGACAATGCTACCAAATACTAATTGAGTGTATGTAAACTTCTGACCCATTGGGAATGTGATGAAAGAAATAAAAGCTGAAATAAATCATTCTCTCTACTATTATTCTGACATTTCACATTCTTAAAATAAAGTGGTGATCCTACCTGACCTGAGAAAGGGAATTTTGCTACGATTAAATGTCAGGAATTGCGAAAAACTGAGTTTAAATGTATTTGGATAAGGTGTATGCAAACTTCCGACTTCAACTGTATATCCTGTCAAATGTAATACACCAAGGAATATTTACAATGGTCCTAGGAAAGCAGAATTACAGGAAATTAATTATGTCACCAGGAAGTTCCCCTGACCACAACCGGCCAATGGGATGAACCTAATATCCACCAGCCAACAGTCATAGATGTCTAGATGTTTTTAGCAGCTTATGAAAACATGACATGTCTATGGTTTTTTCGTTAATGGAGTAATGTCTAAATGCCATTGATATGACATTGTCTGTTTGCTTTGCAGAAAGGCCTTTTCCTGGGGTGACTGATGTGGATTTATTTGTGACCGACCGCCCTGATCGGTCTTATTTAGCAACATTTTAAATAGCGTTTTTTACATTGGATAAAAACAGAGACGTAGAATTACAAATTGTGACCCGATTCAGGAAACTAGGCGTAAGTCGCAAGTCACTACTTCACAAGAGAGCTGTTTGAAATGCGTTTTTTGGAAGAAATGCCTTCTCGAACATGTGAACTTTCATGTGCCTTAATAATAAACTTTTATGCCATCTGTAAATACGGAAAAAGTTGTTAAATTAAGAGCCTAGTTGGTTTAGCCAAAGAAAAAGAAAGGAACTTTTCCACTAGCCATGATTAGTTGAGATAATGAGTGGGCTGGATATGCCGAGAGATGAGTTTCAGATAGTTCTGCGGTGTAGCATCTTGTGTCTATAAAATGAGCTGCTCTTTATGCGTAGATAGTCCTTTCTACAGATATAGCGTTAGCCATGGAGAACTGCAAATATGTTGCAACTGCCCTTAATAACATTGCTGCCCTGAATTTATCAGGCGTTATCGACAAAGGTCAGTGGAAAAAAGTTGGAATGGATTGCTTTCTGGAGGACGATCGTGCCATGCTGACTCTCTCTGAAAATGAATCAGACGATGGGAATGGTAAAAACATTTTCATTGAAGGAGACAAGGTAGAGTCGTCTGATGACGGTGATGGGGAAGAAATGGCGATCACAGAAGAAGTTCACAGAGTTTTGAAATCAGCTAGCTAACGTTATCGTGACATGTCTAAACAAAATACCCCAAGTTAAAGCTTGCTGTTAGCCAGCTAACGTTAACTGAGGTTAGATAGCTGGCTTGCTAGCTAACATTAATTTGCATGTATGAATTGTGCTTAATGTTAGTGCTTAATGTTAGTGATGTTTTCTCAGAATACCATTTCCCATTGCTAACACTGAACCTATTTGGTTAACTTTAGGTAGCTATGAAAATTGGTTGTATTGCTAGTTAAGGATTGATGTTAGCTAGCCAGCTGATGTTAGATATTTTTATTTTATTTTTTATTTAACCTTTATTTAACCAGGTAGGCAAGTTGTGTCACGATCTTCTATAGTAGCGGACCAAGACGCAGCGATGCTTCCAGTATACATATTTTATTTAACGTAACTGGGAAAAATAATAAACAAACGAAGATCGTAACTACGGTGAACATATACACTCAAACCAACAATCAAACAATAACCCACAAAACCCCAGTGAAAACCACAAACATATATATGGTTCATAATTAGAGGTAACGACAATCAGCTGCCTCTAATTGGGAACCATAAACCCAACGTAGAAATATAACACCTAGAACCAAAAAACCCTACTAAACAAACCAAACTAAACACGCCAGGGCTGGACGTGACAAGTTGAGAACAAGTTCTCATTTACAACTGCGACCTGGCCAAGATAAAGCAAAGCAGTTCGACACATACAACAACACAGAGTTACACACGGAGTAAAACAAACATACAGTCAATAATACAGTAGAAAAAAACAAATCTATATGCAAAGAGTGCAAATGAGGTAAGATAAGGAAGGTAATGCAATAAAAAGGCCATGGTGGCAAAGTAATTACAATATAGCATTTAAACACTGGAATGGTAGATGTGCAGTAGATGAATGTGCAATGTAGAAAAACTTGGGTGCAAAGGAACAAGATAAATAAATAAATACGGTAGGGGATGAGGTTGTTGGTTGGGCTATTTACAGATGGGCTATATACATGCGCAGGGGTCTGTGAGCTGCTCTGACAGCTGGTGCTTAAAGCTGGTGAGGGAGATAAGTGTCTCCAGTTTCAGAGATTTTTTCAGCTCGTTCCAGTCATTGGCAGCAGAGAACTGGAAGGAAAGTCGGCCAAAGGAGGAATTGGCTTTGGGGGTGACCAGTGAGATATACCTGCTGGAGCGCGTGCTACGAGTTGGTGCTGCTATGGTGACCAGCGAGCTGAGATAAGGCGGGACTTTACCTAGCAGGGACTTGTAGATGACCTGGAGCCAGTGGGTTTGGCGACGAGTGTAAAGCGAGGGCCAGCCAACGAGAGCGTACAGGTCGCAGTGGTGGGTGGTATATGGGGCTTTGGTGACAAAACGGATGGCACTGTGATAGACTGCATCCAATTTGTTGAGTAGAGTATTGGAGGCTATTTTGTAAATGACATTACCGAAGTCGAGGATCGATAGGATGATCAGTTTTACGAGGGTATGTTTGGCAGCATGAGTGAAGGATGCTTGGTTGCGAAATAGGAACCAATTCTAGATGTAATTTTGGATGTGAGTCTGGAAGGAGAGTTTACAGTCTAACCAGACACCTAGATGTTTGTAGTTGTCCACATAATCTAAGACAGAACCGTCCAGAGTAGTGATGCTGGACGGGCGGGTAGGTGTGGGCAGCGTTCGGTTGAAGAGCATGCATTTCGTTTTACTTGCATTTAAGAGCAGTTGGAGGCCAAGGGAAGGAGTGTTGTATGGCATTGAAGCTTGTCTGGAGGTTTGTTAACACAGTGCCCAAAGAAGGGCCAGAAGTATACAGAATGGTGTTGTCTGAAAAGAGGTGGATCAGAGACTCACCTGCAGCAAGAGCGACATCATTGATGTATACAGAGAAGAGAGTCGGCCCAAGAATTGAACCTTGTGGCACCCCCATAGAGACTGCCAGAGGCCTGGACAACAGGCCCTCCGATTTGACACACTGAACTCTATCGGAGAAGTAGTTGGTGAACCATGCGAGGCAATCATTTGAGAAACCAAGGCTGCCAAGTCTGCCGATACGGATGTGGTGATTGACAGAGTCGAAAGCCTTGGCCAGATCAATGAATACGGCTGCACAGTAATGTCTCTTATCGATGGCGGTTATGATGTCGTTTAGGACCTTGAGCGTGGCTGAGGTGCACCCATGACCAGCTCTGAAACCAGATTGCATAGCGGAGAAGGTACGGTGGGATTCGAAATGGTCGGTAATCAGTTTGTTAACTTGGCTTTCGAAGACCTTACAGATGCAGGGTAGGATATATGTAGGTCTGTAGCAGTTTGGGTCAAGAGTGTCTCCCCCTTTGAAGAGGGGGATGACCGCAGCTGCTTTCCAGTCTTTGGGAATCTCAGATGACACGAAAGAGAGGTTGAACAGGCTAGTAATAGGGGTTGCAACAATTTCGGCAGATAATTTTAGAAAGAGAGGGTCCAGATTGTCTAGCCCGGCTGATTTGTAGGGGTCCAGATTTTGCAGCTCTTTCAGAACATCAGCTAACTGGATTTGGGAGAAGGAGAAATGGGGGAGGCTTGGGTGAGTTACTGAGGGGGGTGCAGGGCTGTTGACCGGGGTAGGGGTAGCCAGGAGGAAAGCAAGGCCAGCCGTAAGAAAAATGCTTCTTGAAATTCTCAATTATTGTGGGTTTGTCGGTGGTGACAGCGTTTCCTATCCTCAGTGCAGTGGGCAGCTGGGAGGAGGTGCTCTTATTCTCCATGAACTTTACAGTGTCCCAGAACCTTTTTGAGTTTGTGTTACAAGAAGCAAATTTCTGCTTGAAAAAGCTAGCCTTGGCTTTCCTAACTGCCAGTGTATATTGGTTCCTGACTTCCCTGAAAAGTTGCATATCACGGGAGCTGTTCGATGCTAATGCAGAACGCCACAGGATGTTTTTGTGCTGGTCAAGGGAAGTCAGGTCTGGAGAGAACCAAGGGCTATATCTGTTCCTGGCTCAAAATTTCTTGATTGGGGCTTGCTTATTTAAGATGGTGAGGAAGTCACTTTAAAAAAATAACCAGGCATCCTCTACTGACGGGATGAGATCAATATCCTTCCAGGATACCCGGGCCAGGTCGATTAGAAAGGCCTGCTTGCTGAAATGTTTTAGGGAACGTTTGACAGCAATGAGGGGAGGTTGTTTGACCGCAAACCCATTACGGATGCAGGCAATGAGGCAGTGATCGCTGAGATCTTGGTTGAAAACAGCAGGGGTGTATTTGGAGGGCAAGTTAGTTAGGATGACATCTATGAGGGTGCCCGTGTTTACGGCTTTGGGGTTGTACCTAGTAGATTCATTGATGATTTGTGTGAGGTTTAGGGCATCAACGTTAGATTGTAGGATGGCCGGGGTGTTAAGCATGTCCCAGTTTAGGTCACCTAGCAGCACGAACTCTGAAGATTGATGGGGGGCAATCAGTTCACATATGGTGTCCAGAGCACAGCTGGGGGCAGAGGGTGGTCTATAGCAAGCGGTAACAGTGAGAGACTTGTTTCTAGAAAGGTGGATTTTTAAAAGTACAAGTTCAAATTGTTTGGGTACAGACCTGGATAGTACGACAGAACTCTGCAGGCTATCTCTGCAGTAAATTGCAACACCGCCCCCTTTGGCCGTTGTATCTTGTCTGAAAATGTTGTAGTTAGGGATGGAGATTTCAGCGTTTTTGGTGGTCTTCCTAAGCCAGGATTCAGACACGGCTAGGACATCCGGGTTGGCAGAGTGTGTTAAAGCAGTGAATAAAACAAACTTAGGGAGGAGGCTTCTAATGTTAACTTCTTAGGTAGCGGCAGCAGAGGTGTCGGTTTTGGAGAGTCTGGTGTGCCCAAAGTAAAAGGCCTGCCACTCAGGCCCAGAAACTAGGATATGCACATAATTAGTACTATTTGATAGGAAACACTCTGAAGTTTCTAAGAGTGTTAAAATATTGTCTGTGAGTATAACAGAACTTATATAGCAGGCGAAAACCCGAGGAATTTCTGTCCTGGAAAAAGTGTTTTTGACACATTGCCTCATTTTGAACCCCTCTCTATTGAAAACAGCTATATATGGGAGTAAGATTGCAGTACCTATTGCTTGCACTGGAAGTCAAGTCTCTAGACAGTGTGTGGTGATGTTAGGTTGCTCTGGATGGTAATAGAAGAAGAATTTCGAACTAGTCACCAGATGTAAACAGAAGAGGATGCGCGTTCACGGACTCGTGCGCGCTGTGTTTTTTTCCTTTCCTATCGTCCAGTTTATAATCCGGTTGAAATATTATAGTACATGTACATAAAAGTTTGCGTTTGAGTTTGAGTTTATTTTTATTTTTACAGGGACAGTGCACATTAATCAACGTTTCAGTAAAAGTGCCAGTTTTAGCCATCCGGAAAATTTTCAACCGCAGTCCCTGGGCAGGTTATTAAAAACAATTACAATACAGACAATCAATGAGCACACGCAGAGCAACATAGGACAAGCAAGACATAGCATGCAGACAGCAACATAGCACAAAAAGCAAAAAGACAAAATCCATAAAAGCAAGTGTTTCCACACCTCACAAGCTACAGACAACAGACAACATGGAAAGCGGCAATACACAGCTAGGGAATATGTTCACAAATCTGATTGACCTTTAGCCATGTCTTAATATTTTTTGTGAAGTGTGATAGGCAGTGCAGTTATGTGTGTCTGATGGCAGTGCATTCCAGACATGGGAAACTCTCACAGAGAAAGCAGATTGACTAAAGGTGCTTTTCCTTAAGGGAACTATACAGTCACCTCTCATGGCAGACCTTGTGGATCTGCTGCCATATGTTTGGGTTTTCTGTTTAACAAAAGTACTAAGTGGAGGGGGAGCCAGGCCATTTAGGATCTTGAATACAAGACATGCGTCAGTGTAATGCACAAGATTTTCCCAACTCAGGAGCTCATGGTTTCTGAGGATGTAACAGTGATGATGGCTATTGGGCTTCCTATCAAGCACTTTGAGAGCCTGTTTGTAGACAGACTGAATAGGTTTTAATGTTGTACAGCAAGCTTGGGCCCAACTAGTCAAGCAGTACGTTAAGTGGGGGAGTATTATAGATTCGAAGTACAGTTTTGTTACCTCTGTAGTCAAACAATTTCTTATAAATCGGAAATTAGCTAGGTTGAATTTGGTTATTTGAATTATCTTTTTCACCTGCTTTTTAAAAGAGAGGTTGGAATCAAGTATGATGCCAAGGTACTTGAAATCAGATACCACCTGGAGCTTTTCCCCTGACACATAGACATCTGGCTCAGTAGCATCTGTTGTCCTCTTTGTGTTCCTAAGGATACTATGCAACACTTGTATATTGATGAATGTTTAATAATAATTCAACTTTTGGATTTTGAATTTGGCACCTTACATTTCACCGGGTAGTGTCGCCCCACCACTCCCTAAGTAGTTAACATGCATGAAACCAAGGCTTTTACGGTTGCAGAAGTCAACAAATGATAGCGCCTGGGGAATAGGAGTGGAGCTAGGTACTGCAGGGCCTGGATTAACCTCTATATCACCAGAGGAACAGAGGAGGAGTAGGATAAGGGTACGGCTAAAGGCTATAATGTCTGATCGTCTAGGACGTCCTGAACAGAGAGTAAAAAGAGCAGGTTTCAGGAATAATGTACAGACAAAGGTATGGTAGGACGTAAATACAGTGGAGGTAAACCTAGGCATTGAGTGGTGATGAAAGAGATATTGTCTCTAGAAACATTTAAACCAGGTGATGTCATCGCATGCGTGGGTGGTGGAACTGAAGGGTTGGATAAGGTATATTGAGCAGGGCTAGAGGCTCTACAGTGAAATAAGACAATACACACTAACCAGAACAACAATGGACAAGGCATATTGACATTGAGGAGAGGCATGCTTAACCGATTGATCATAAGGGTCCAGTGAGTAGTGAGGCTGGTTGGGGACACGGCGATTCAGACAGCTAGCCGGGGATAGCAAGCTAGCAAAGGCTAGCAGGCCGGGCTAACAAAGACGGAGGAAGTCTGTTTATAGCCTCCTCGTGCGTTTCCGTCGGTAGACCAGTCGTGATGGGTTAGTGGGTTTCCGTGTGGTGAAGGGGACCAGGCCAATTGGCAAAATAGGTAATAGTGGCCCAAGAAATTGTCAGACGGACCTGTTTAGCTAGCAGCCGATATGCTCTAGACAGTAAACGTTAGCAGGCCGCAGTTAGCTGATGGTCGTTCAGGTGACGTCGCGACGGAGGGCCGGTTAAATAACCCCCTCGGGCAGATAACGTCGGTAGTCCAGTCGTGAAGGCCCGGTGGGGCTCCGCACCAGCAGTAAAAAACGGGTCCGGATAGGTGTTGTAGCCCAGGAGTGGCTGATGGGATTCTTCAGCTAGCCGGCTGGCTAGCTATACATGTGTAGGAAGTGTGTGTAGTGATGCTATCTCAGAATTCCATTTTGCATGTATTGTATAATAATGCTAACATATTTGTATCTGGAATTTGACTTTCAGCATCATTAGAACACGCCTGACTCTCCTCGGCCAGTCATACAAGGAGAATAGTCTAATGCCACCCATCAAAAAGAGAGCAGGCCCAAGCAAGCAAAGGCAGCAGTGCAGTAATTAACTACATGCACCATTTCTTCATCAACTACGAAGTTGGGAAAACACTTGTGGACCTGAATTGTGAAAACTGCAGTGGTCAAAACAAGAACAAGTTTGTGCTCTGGTATTGTGCCTGGCAGACCATGCGCAAGCTCCACCATAGTCTGGACCTTCACTTCCTGATCACAGGCCACACCAAGTTTGCCCCCAACTGGTGCTTCGACCTCATCAAGCAGCGCTTCAGAAAGACCAGAGTGAACACTTTGTCTGAGATTGCATCCCACAGATGGTTGGACTGGAGGATGGTACGGTGCTGGTGGAAAGCTATGGCTGGCAACAACACCTGACTCTGTAATTCAGGCCGCTGCCACAGATCAAGCAGTACCAGCACTTCAGGTGAAAATATTTTTCATTGCATTGCATGAGGTTATTCTACTTATGTAATGCCTTCAGATTTTTTGTTGTTGTTATTCCCTGTTTTACAGCTTCGATGCTCTGGAGCCTGGTGTTGTTGTCGCCAAGGAGCGTTCGGAATGTCGGGACCAGGTTTCAGCTGCTGCGCAACGCTGACATCCTTCATCCCATAGATGGTCTGCCTGTACAAGCACCACCTGGACTGGGCACAGCTAGACAAACTTATATTTTGAGAAGATCAGGGAGGTCAGGTTTTGGATCAGGATCAGGTTTTGCTATGAAGAGGCTATGGACATCACATGCCCTGCACCAAAGTCAAGGGCAGGACAGAAACAGGCTATCTGAATATAGATTCCCCTGTTCATGCGTGGTTCGGACGGACCAGTCATCAGCATTATCTGCAGTGCCTCTATTCAAATGACTCTCTCCTAACACTTTGCTGCTAATATTTTTATTTTATCCTGCTGCTCAGCCACTTTACCCCTGAGTGTATGCATTTAACTACCTCATCTATCACTGATATTCTTTTTGATATTGTTCTTGTACATACTGTATATTATTTAATTTTTGATATTGGTACTATGCGAGTAACCATTTGGCTGTACTGTTTACACCTTCTGTAGAGACCCATCACTTAGCACGACTTAGCAAAATATGAATATATAAAACGTTTTTTTTTTTGATTTTGTGACATACCACAACAATATCATGTGACCATATCAAGTGTCCACCACATAAATATATGGCGCATGCATCTGTTTATGTACTGTACATGTGCACCTCACTCAGGTTTCAACTCAGGTTGCATGGCCTTAACTTATGTATGGAATACTATGTGATAAGTGCGTGTGTAACAGTATATACAGTATGCTAATGTTCTGTTGTGAAGGCATTTGGGCTGTGGTCAAAAGTACTTAAGTAAAAATACTTTAAAATACCACTTAAGTAATTTTGGGGGGTATCTGTACATTATTTTACAATTTATATTTTTGGCAACTTTTACTTTTACTTCACTACATTCCGAAAGAAAATAATGTACTTTTTACTCTACTGTATACATTTCCCCTGCAAGCAAAAGTAAATTTTGACAGGAAAATTGTCCAATTCACACACAGAACATCCCTACTGCATCTGATCAGGCAGACTCACTAAACACAAATGCTTTGTTTGTAAATTATGTCTTGAGTGTTGGAGTGTGTCCCTGGCTATCCGTCAACAACAAAAAAATATAAATAAATTGTACGGTCTGGTTAATATAAGGAATTTGAAATGATTCATACTTTTACTGAAGTATGACAATTAAGTACGTTTTCCACCACTGGATGTGGCTGGGGGTTAATAAAGCATTTATTTCACATGACCCATCACATGATCCATTAGACCAGTGTGTCTGGGTAAGCGTCATCTAATATTTCTAAAATATTTTTATCTGGACACTTACTGTTTACCTGGAATTGTTCCTTATTGTAGCCTTCTACCACAAGTGTACGTTCAAATGGCTCACCTGTGGGGACGCTGTTGGAAGCCAAGGATGGAGAACGCGTTTCCCTATCGCTAGTTAGTGATCAAATTTATATATTTAACCTTGCAAAATGTTATCTATTGCTGGTTGGCCAGGCGTCTGAAGAGACCCCTGAAACAATTCAGATCAAGTTTGAGAAATGTAAGTTTGTAATGTCGTCTACCCGGCCAAAAATGGATTCTGCAAGAGCAGGCAGCAGCAAGCCCGTGCCCGCTCCTGATTCACCCCCGCCACCGGATGCTGCTAATGCCGGCCCCACAAACACTGACTGTGGAGATGCTACAATCCGTGATAGGCACCCTCAATACCGATATTTTAAGCAAAATTGACTCTCTCTCTCTTCCAATCTCAGGTCAGAGATATCAATGGTCAAAGACAAGCTTAAAAAAATCTATTGAGAGTATGCAGAAAAAGCTCGACGCACACGGAGTGGCCTTATCGGAGCTGGAGCGAGGTGCTACAGACCACAGCACTCGCATTAGCGAGCTAGATGCTAATGTTGGCTCATTAAAACTACTTAGGGAGCAGTGGGGCGCTAGCCATAAACCTCCGTTTGGTTGGCGCATTATGTTCATAAAATACAGCGTCCACTCGCCCATTGAACCGTGAAGAGAACTCGTTCAACCTATACACTTGTCCAAGAACAATCAAACATCATTGATAATGTATCCTTAGGAACACTTTTATGTATATTTACTATAATATTTCAACCGGATTATAAACTGGACGATAGGAAAGGAAAAAACCACAGCGCGCGCAAGCCCGTGAACGCGCATCCTCTTCTGTTTACATCCGATGACCACTTCTAAATTCTTCTTCTATTACCATCCAGAGCAACTAAACATCATCAAACACTGTCTAGAGACTGTTGACATCCAGTGGAAGCAACAGGTACTGCAATCTTACTCCTATATATGTCTGTTTTCAATAGGGAGGGGTTCAAAATGAGGCAATGTGTCAAAAACACTTTTTCCAGGACAGAAATTCCTCGGGTTTTTGCCTGTTATATCAGTTCTGTTATACTCCCAGGCAATATTTTAACACTCTTAGAAACTTCAGAGTGTTTCCTATCCAATAATTATGTGCATATCCTATTTTCTGGGCCTGAGTGGGAGGCATTTTACTTTGGGCACGCCAGATTCTCCAAAACTGTCACCTCAGGAGCCGCTCCCTAAGTTAACAACTAAGGTGGCATACCTCGACAATAGATGCGAAGATATGGAAAGTAGAATGCGGAGGAACAACATTCGTCTACTGGGAATACCGGAGGGAGTGGAGGGCCCAAGACCCACGGAGTTCATGGCCCAGCTGCTTCAGGAGCTGCTCGGTCTGGAGGAAAAGCCACTGCTAGACCGGGCCCACTGCACTCTGCATAGCCGACCCCGGGATGAAGATCCTCCGTGACCATTTGTCATCAGGGTGCATTTCTTTCATGTCCGCAATGACTTACTGAGGAGATCCGGAGATCCAGCTGTGGCTAAGAAGTGGGATAGCTTAGGAGCTGTGAAGCGCCAGCTACACCCCTGCCCGGGCGTGAAGTTCGGCCTCATCTACCCTGCTGTTCTGAGACTGACTTTTCCGGACGACTCCACGCACAGATTCGAGGACCCGGCGTTAGCGGCAGATTTCATCAACAAGAACGTGAAAGCGGCTGTTGTACCGCATGGTGTGGAACAAATGGTTGGTTAGCTGGTCTTCTTAGCAGGCTTGTTAGCAGGCCGAATGGTTGGCTAGCGACCAATCTATGTATGTTTGGCTTACTCTAGTTAAATGGTCACAAATCTCAGGTAGCACAGAGTAAGAGTTATCATGCTTTGCACTAAACTTCTTTTGTATTTAGTGTTTTGCTTGCATCTCATTTGGGGAGATGCTTCGGCAAGGGAGGTTGTGAGGGAAGGGGTTTTTCCCTCTTTATTTGTATATTGTTTTTATATGTTTTTTGTGCCTCGTCGATTGTCTTTGTTTTTTAAATTTGCACTTTTAGGTTCAACTAAGATCTTCAGTTTACATTGTACCTTGTCCTTTACACGTCCTCTCTCTCTTAAGACATGACTCAGCCTAGTGTAGCTCATCCTGCTGGAGGGAATAGATTTAATTTTCTTACTTGGAACTGCAGGGGCATAAATAACCCAGTTAAACGCAATAAGGTGCTACACCACCTTCATCAATTGAAAGCTCACAATCTTTCTCCAAGAAACTCATCTGAAGGTATCACAACACTCAAGTCTTAGGTGCAGATGGGTGGGTCAGGTGTTCCATTCCTCATTTCAGAGTAGGGCATAAGGGGTGACTATTTTGCTTCACAGATCGGTACCTTTTACATGTTCTAATGTGATCGCTGATCCCCATGGTAGATACATGATTGTCAGTGGTAGGCTGCTCAATACAAAGGTACTTCTTGTTAATATTTATGCTCCTAATTGGGACAATGGAAATCTTTTCAAATCGGTTTTCTCTACACTCCTAGATATGTCTTCCCATATGTTGATCTTAGGTGGTGACATTAACCTTTGGTTAGACCCACATTTGGATCGATCCTCCACTAAACCTTCCACCTTATCAACCTCAGCTAGAGTTGTCCGAACCTTTGTCTGAATTCGCAGTCTCAGATCCTTGGAGAATGTTTAATCCAGCTGGAAAAGCATACTTTCCTCATCGGTTCACCACACTTTTACAAGCATAGACTACTTCCTTGTAGATGACAGGATCCTCCATTCCATATCTTCATGTTCATATAATCCAATTGTTGTATCTGACCATGCCTCTGTTACTATGGAAGAAACCTTTCAAAATGTTGACAATCTGCGACCACCTTGGCGGCTAAATACTCAACTGCTCAGTGATGAACACTGTCAATTTAGTTGAGAGTCAACTCTACTTTTTCATGATTACAAATAGAACCCCAAACATCTCTGCATCTACTCTCTGGGAAACTTTGAAAGCTTATATCAGAGGTTAAATTATTTCCTACACCGCACATGAGAACAAACTGAAAAGGGATAGGCTATCTATGTTAACACGCTGTATCACCCAATTAGATGACATTTATGCCGTTTCACCATCCCCGGATATTTATATAAGGAACGTTTAACTTTGCAACCAGAATTTGACACATTATTAACAGACCAGGTTACTGAACTGCTTGTCAAGTCTAGGAGCACTTACTATGAACAAGGAGATAAAGCCAGTAAATTATTAGCTCACAAGTTACATCAACTATCATCATCATTTCAGATTCCTAAAATATTAAAAATAGACACTCATTCTTCAATCTTCGACGATTATTTAATATTTGATATTATATATAATCCTTCTGTCGTCTATAACTCTGAAGCCATTATATCCCTGGATGCGGAGAAAGTGTTTCATTGGGTGGAAAGGAAATACCTTTTTTACACTCTACATAAATTAGTCTTTGGATCCAAATTCATGACTTGGATAAGACTTCTGTACTCATCCCCTCAAGCCTCTGTCGGGTCTAATAACACTCAATCAGGGTGCTTCCCTTTGCAACGATCGACACGGCAGGGTTGCCCTTTAAGTCCCTTACTGTTTGCCCTCGCCATAGAACCACTTGCAACAGCACTTCGATCCAACCCACTCAAAGGTATAGTCAGATACGGACACGAACACAAACTGTCTTTATATGCAGATTATTTATTATTATGCACATCCTACCTTTCTGTCTCTGTTCCTGCTGCCCTTGCCACTTTCGCATTCTTCGGTCACTTATCAGGGTATAAACTGAATCTCAGTAAAAGCTAATTGATGCTGCTTAAAAATTCCCCTTTACATAACTTGCCATTTAAAATTGCTCACAGTAGTTTTATTTATCTCGGGGTACATGTCGCAATCAGATTTGAAAACCTTTTTCAAGCCAACTTTGCTCCTCTTTTAACCCGTACTAAGGACGATTTGGAACTCTGGTCTTTGCTATACCTCTCCTTAGTCGCAAGAATGAATTCTGTTAAAATGAATACTCTCCCTAAATTCTTATCTCTCTCTCAGTGCCTTTCGATTTTTCTTCCCAATACATTTTTCAAAAAGATTGACGGCCTAATACTACCCTTTATATGGGACAAAAAGCCCCCCAGGATGCAAAAACAGCTTTTGCAGAGGCCCAAACAAGACGGCGGTCTAGCTCTACTGGATTTCAGATTCTATTACTGGGCCGCTAATCTTAGGATCGTTCAGTACTGGTTGCAGAGCAGAGAGATATTACCACCCCCAATTTGGCTGGAGATGGAGGCAGCCTCGTCTATTCCGGCATCATTGTCTTCCCTCGCTCACTCCTCCGTTACAAGCCCTTACTCCTCCTTCACCAAAAATATATGTGTCAAAACAACATTGAAGATCTGGAATCAATTTAGGCGCCACTTTGGGTTTCAAACAACCTCTTCTCTGGCTCCGGTAGCCTCGAACCCAGCTTTTACCCCATCTATTGATAGTGCTTTCTCAACATGGTTGATGGTGCTTTCTCAACATGGTCTAGTCTCAGTATTAAAAGATTCAGAGGTCTGTATATTAACATTACATTTAGTACGTTTGAACAATTATCAGCTAAATTTGGTCTCCCCAAGAAAGCGAAGGTAACTGAACTAAATGACTATCGACCTATAGCGCTCACTTCTGTCATCATGAAGTACTTTGAGGATCATATCACCTCCACCTTACCCGACACCCGAGACCCACTGCAATTTTCCTACCGCCCCGATAGATCCACAGATGACGCAATCGCCATTGCACTGCACACTTCCCTATCCCATCTGGACAAGATGAATACCTATGTAAGAATGCTGTTCATTGACTAAAGCTCAGCCTTCAACACCATAACCTCCAAGCTCATTATTTAGCTTGGGGCCCTGGGCCTGAACCCTGCCCTCTGCAACTGGGCCCCGGACTTCCTCACAGGCCGCCCCCCCAGGTGGTGAAGGTAGACATTGACACCTCCACTACACTGATCCTCAACACAGGGGCCCCACAAGGGTGCATGCTCAGCCTTGTCCTGTACTACCTGTTCACCCATGACAGCATGGCCACGCACACCTCCAACTCAATCATCAAGATTGCAGACGACACAACAGTGGTAGGCTTGATTACCAACAATGACGAGACAGCCTACTGGGAGGAGGTGAAGGCCCTGGCGGAGGGGTGCGAGGAAAAAAACGCCCCCCATCCACATCAAAGGGGAGAAAGTGAAAAGCATCAAGTTCCACGCCGTACACATTACTGACAATCTGAAATGCTTCACCCACACAGACAGTGTGGTGAAGGCGGCGCAACAACGTCTCTTCAAACAGAAATTTGTCTTGGCCCCTAAGACGCTCACAAACGTTTACAGATGCACTGTTGAGAGCATCCTGTCGGCTGTATAACGCCTGGTACGGCAACTGCACCGTCCGCAGCTGCAGGGCTCTCTAGAGTGTGATGCCGTCTGCCCAACGCATCACCAGGGGCACACCGCCTGCCTTCCAGGACATCTACAGCACCCGGTGTCACAGGAAGGCCAAGAAGATCATCAAGGACCTCTTCACCCCACTATCATCCAGTAGGTCAGTGCAGGTTCATCAAAGCTGGGAATGAAAGACTGAAAAAAGCTTATATATCTGAAGGCCATCAGACTGTTAACTTGTTAGGGAGTGGCAGCTGAGGGGTCGGTTTTGGAGAGCCGGGTGTGCCCAAAGTAAAATGCCTCCCATTCAGGCCCAGAAAATAGGATATGCGCATATTTGGTACCATTGGATAGGAAACACTCAGAATTTTCCAAAACTGTTAACCATTTGTCTGTGAGTAAAACAGAACGCATATAGCAGGCGAAACCCCGAGGAATTTCTGTCCTGGAAAAAGTGATGACACATTGCTCATTTGGGAACCCCTCCCTCATGAAAATGACCATATAAGGGCATATGAATGCAGTACCCATCGCTTCCTTTAGATGTCAACAGTCTCGAGACAGTGTAAACTTTCATTTTGGATGAATTAGACCAGAGAAGAAGAGCAAACCAGGAAGTGTCTCTTTTATGTCAACAGTACCCAGTGCTGCGTCCGAGAAGGCGCAGTGTCTTTACCGTCTTTATCGATCAGTTTATATTCCGGTTGATTTATAATAGTAAATATACGTAAAAGTGTTCCTAAGGATACATTTAAAACTATGTTTGATTGTTCTTGGACAAGTTTATAGGTATAAGATGAACGAGTTTGCGTCACGCTTCAATGGAGTAGTGGAGGCTGTCGCTTTCTGATTATAACGCTTGAACCAAATGGAGGATTTATGGATAAAATACATTACTTTTTCTAACAAAAGAACCATGGATTGTCTTCGTTGGACACTTAGGATGACCTCAGCAGAAGTTCTTCAACAGGTAATTGATTTGTTTTCGCTGTGAAATGTGTTATGTGTGTGCCATGATGGCTAATCGATTCATGGCTATGGGAAAAATATGTGAGGTGCTACCCTCAAACAATCAAATGTGCTGCTTTCGCCGTAAAGCCTTTTTGAAATCTGACAACGCTGTGATATTGCCAAGAAACAGAGCTTTTGATGAGTATGGAACACTTGTATATTGGTGGATGTTTAATAATTCAACTTTGGGATTTTGAATTTGGCGCTTTACATTTCACCTGGTAGTGTCGGGAGCAGCCCGCTAGCGCCCCAGTGATCCCTGAGAGGTTAAATAGCCATCATTAGCTGGTCTCCACCCGGTTACTCAACTCTGCACCTTAGAGGCTGCTTCCCTATGTACATAGTGGAAAACTGGTAAATTTAATAATGTTTACATACTGTTTTACCCATTTCATATTTATACACACACACACACACACACACACATATACACAGTACCCGACACACCTACTCATTCAAGTTTTTTTTTTCTTTAGTTTGACTATTTTCTACATTGTATAATAAAAGTGAAGACATCAAAACTATGAAATAACACATATGGAATCATGTAGTAAACAAAAACATGTTTTGGATTATTCAAAGTAGCCACCCTTTGCCTTGATGACAGCTTTGCACACTCTTGGCATTCTCTCAACCAGCTTCATGAGGTAGTCCCCTGGAATGTATTTCAATTAACAGGTGTGCCTTCTTAAAGGTTTCCTTCTTCTTCTTCTTCTTCCTCTTCTTAATTCCTTGTTAATGAGTTTGAGCCAATCAGTTGTGTTGTGACAAGGTAGGGGTGTTATTCAGAAAATAGGGCTATTTGGTAAAAGACCAAGTCCATATTATGGCAAGTACAGCTCAAATAAGCAAAGAGAAAAGTCAGTCCATCATTACTTTAACACATGGAAGTCAGTCAATATGGAAAATGTCAAGAACTTTGAAAGCTTTAGCTTAGAATACAGATGATTCTCGAATGATACAACCTAAGCTTATGAAATGTTTTGGTGAACATGACAGATTTGATTAAAATGTCTAAACGATTTGAGGAAATGACCAACATGCATTGTACATACTGTGTGGCCTTCCAATACTATGCCGACATCTATAATCAAGCCTGATCAATTCCTAGCTACAATTGGCTAATGCAGGTCATTATGTCGCAGGAAATACTGAGAAATGACTTCCTTTCAGGGTGAACAAATGAAAAGCCCTGGCTAACGCAGAAGAGGGTCTGCATGGATGGGCTAATGATGGCCTGTGGTTTCAAGTTCCAAGTAAAGGGCTACTTAAATGGAAAACCTTGAGGGGAAACTACTCAGACATAAGTACCACAAATCAATGGAGTGTCGAATCAAGGCCTGCATATTCATTATGAAGTAATAGAGGAGAAAATATGACGATGTTTATTCATTGAAGGGAGATGATGACACTGAAAGAACAAAATGACAGCTCTAGCTGATCCAATCCATGGAGTGTCTAGTTGACTGCATAATTTGGTTCCTTAAGACATCAGCGGACATTTGTTCTTGGCATTATTGTACCCTTGTAATAATGGTAACCGTCTTACCACACCACACACACAAATCAAATCAAATTTTATTGGTCACATACACATGGTTAGCAGATGTTAATGCGAGTGTAGCGAAGTGCTTGTGCTTCTAGTTACGACCATGCAGTAGTATCTAACAAGTAATCAAACAATTTCACAACAACTACCTTATACACACAAGAGTAAAGGAATGAATATGAGTATGTACATATAAATATATGGATGAGCGATGTCCGAACGGCATACATATGAGATGAGTAATGTAGGATATGTAAACATGATATAAAGTGGCATCGTTTAAAGTGGCTAGTGATACATTTATTACATCCAATTTTTAATTATTAAAGTGGCTAGAAATTTGAGTCGATGGCCGAACGGCATAGGCAAGATGCAGTAGATGGTATAGAGTACAGTATGAGATGAGTAATGTCGGATATGTGAACATTATGTAAAGCATTGTTTAAAGTGGTAGTGATACATTTGCACAGTATGGAGATCACCACTCATGGTGCAAATGGAGGTATTCAGGTAATAATACGGTGAAGGTGAGCTTAGAATAATAGAGTTATGAAATAGTCTATGCAAAAAAAAACATGTACTGTACTTAGAGAGTTTCCTGATGCAACGTGATGGATCATTCCCTTTGGCTTGCTAATTTAGAACAGTGTACTCTTCCTATCTGTACATCTTCTTTCTCATTATGTACATGAATATGGCGCTGCAGTGGATACCAGCCGTTTTATGGGCTCCTGACCAATTCTGCTATTTTTTCTACACTGATCATAATGTCTCCGCCATAATTTCTTATGATAGAAAACAGTTTCTGGACATGAGGACAGCACTCACTAACCTTGATTTTGATTAACATTTTTGCTTCAACGAGTCGACAGCTCAGGACATTCTGCTTACTCCGGACCAGGCCCTAATCCCCAGGACTCGAAAGAGGAAACGGCGAAAGCGAGGCAGGCAAGGCACCATCCTGACGAGACTACATCGGCAAGAAATTAGAACTTCATTGAAATTCTGTAATATCTTCTGTTTCTCAGAGTCGTGGCTGAACGAAGACATGGATATACACTGAGGGGCGGTTTCCCAGACAGAGTTTAAAATAAATGAGGACTAGGCTAATTCTACTTAAATTAATACGGACTGAAAAAATGGCTTTCCGAGACATTGCTTTATTTGAGATTAAGTAGTACCCGACTAGGGAGTTGCAGACTAAGGTTAATAAAGACTAACTAGCTACTCTCTGTGAAGCCCGATTAGAGTAATGTTGTGCACTTGGTGCAGACCTGAGGTTGCTTCAAAAACCAGGGCTGGACCCTTAAGAAACATTAACATTGTGTGTGTGGAACTGGAGTAAATCACCCAACCAAACAATGGACAAAGGTAAAAGACAACGTTCAAAGAATTTCAGTGACTTTGAAAGGACCCTTTTGAAGCAAATTGTGTCAAACCACCCAATTATTGAGAACAAACAGCATGATTCAGCAACAGAAAACAAGAAAAAGAATGCTTGGACTTCAATTTGCAATGAATTTAACTCAAATGAAAAAGTAAGCAACAGAACACTTCAACAACTTCAGGTAAGCTACTGTATTATTGTTGGTCTACTTTTACATGTCAGTCACTTTGAAATGTTGCTTCATTTTGATCCAAGTACATTACAAACAGCATCATACAGATTTTTTTTTTTTTATATTGTCTCATCTTTCTAAGATCCTGTGGAAAAACATGAAAATAAACTTAAAGAAGACAAATGCTGTTGCACGTAGGGGAGCGTTCAAGACTGGTGGTGGACCCCCAGAAAGACCGGAGACCGATGACCTAGGACACTTGTTGACTTCGATCATTGATAGCCAGCAGCCCCTGGAAGGTATGCCTGATGATGATCATTTGGACAGTTCAGATGGGGCCCGTCCAATCCTCATTTGGTAGGCCACATTAATTCAATATGTGCCATCCTTAAACTGCAGAGAATATGTATTATTGTCAGTCATTTCTTGCAGTCATATAACCTTAAATATTTCATGAACTGAACTTCTGAATACATATTGTTCACTAATGCTGCAATATAATACTTTTCAGATGATCACCAGAGCTTGGAGGTCCTGAGACAGGATGAAAGTCAGCCCACTACAGCTGCAGCAGCCTGGAGGGAAGATGGTGTCACTAATTCTGGCCAGATGAGAAGGACCAAGAGGCTGACCATGCACGAGAAACTGGCCATGGAATTCCATGAGCACAAATTAAAGTATTTACAAGATGAACATGAAATGAAGATGAAAATACTTAATGTTGAGTTAGCCATGAGGGAGGAAGAGAGAAACATGAAGCAGCAGCAGTACCAATGTTCTACTGAAACCAGCACCAGTTCAGGGTCCCGATATCTCCATTTGTGAAATTAAACTTTTGTTCATCATCAATCTGTGGCAATTGTTGTCTTCAATCATCTGAGGTAACTTTATTGTGAGAAGTGCCGCCAAGCAAAAGAATCTCTGCACGCCAGTCCATACTTGTCATTGTCTGGCTCAACCATGGGAAGATCTGGTTCATCCCTATGTTCCATTTGAGGATCTGGGCAGCCATGCTGTTTGAGGTAATTGTGAAGCACTGCTGTTGCAATTATGACAATACAGCATCTTCTTGGTTCAAAGCGCAATGTGTTTCTGAGACACTGGAAACGACACTTCCATACACCAAACATGCGCTCCACTGTACCTCTGGTACGGATATGAGCTTGGTTGTACCGCTGCTGCTCAGGTGTGACTGCATGAAGGTAAGGAGTGAACAAGAAGTTGGTCTGTGCATACCCACTGTCACCAAGTATGATTCGACTATGTTGACCACCTTCAAACTGAGCGTACAGACAGGAGTTCTGGAAAATTCTTGAGTCATGAGTTGCACCTTTCCAACGTGCAACAATGTTGGAGAACTGCATAGTGGGAGTGCACACACTTTGTACATTTATTGAGAACCAGTTTTTACGATTTCTGTACTCCTCAGAATCTGCAGTAGAGGGACACTTTATTGGAATATGACATCCATCAATACAGCCAATGACTCCAGGGAAGTTTCCATATTCAAAGAACTCCACCTTGTAGTTATTTGGCCAGCAGCATCAGGAAACTTGATGTAGTCGTCCTTCAGTTCACATATAGCTTTGCACACTTTGTGGACTATTTTGCACACAGTTGGTTCACTTACGCCACACAAATCGCCTGATTCACGATGGAAGGTTCCACATGCCAAAAACCTTAAGGTGATCAGTACTTGTAGCGAAGGAGGGATAGGCATTCCCTAAAAGAATCAGATGAAAGCCTTGTCTCAAGCAGACTAATTATGTCTGCTGCAGTTGCTTTGTACATGCGAAAACGGTCACGAAAGTTGATTTCATCAAAATCATTCAGTGGGTTGCTCCTGTCCATAACCACCCTTCTGTCTGGTCTAAATGGAGCTCTTTCATCATCATTAAAATAGTCCAGGTAATCCATTTTCCTCTATTGCTAAGGTCAATCTGGAGGCCAACATCAATTAATCTGAAGTTAAACCTGCCTCTGGCCAGGTTTAGTTTAAGCCTTTACTTAAATCTAGACTAGTTCTAATCAGACTTCTGGAAATCAGACTTTGTAATTCAGGACTAGGGAAAGTCTGAGACTATTTTAAACCATGTCTGAGAAATTCTATTTCAGTTAGTCCAGCTTAAATCTCCAATTTAGTGTGTGATTAGTCTTAATCAGTGTCTGGGAAACCGCCCCTGAGTGTTCAAAACATTAGCAACAAAGCATTTCCATGACATATACTGACCAGGTGAAAGATCCTTTATGGATGTCACCTGTTAAAATCTACTTCAGGAGATGAACAATAGGAGAAAGGTTAAAGTAGGATTTTTAAACCTTGAGACAACAGACATGGATTGTGAATGTGTGCCATTCAGAGGGCGAATGGACAAGACAAAATATTTAAGTACCTTTGAACGGGGTATGGTAGTAGGTACCAGTAGCACCGGTTTGAGTGTGTCAAGAACTGCAACACTGCTGAGTATTTCACGCTAAGCTGTTTCCCGTATCAAGAATTGTCCACCACCCAAAGGACATCCAGCCAACTTGACACAACTGTGTGAAGCATTGGAGTCAACATGGGCCAGCATCCCTGTGGAACGCGTTTGACACCTTGTAGAGTCCATGCCCTGAAGAATTGAGGCTGTACTGAGATGAAAATGGGGTGCAACTCAATATTAGGAAGGTGTTCCTAATGTTTTGTATACTCAGTGTACATCTTGCTGGTTTTTCTAATCACCGCCAAGACCGGATGGCAGACTTGTGTAAGAGGAAAGGAGGAGGGGTGTGTTTCTTTGTTAACAACAGCTGGTGCGCAATCTCTAATGTCAAAGATGTCTAGAGTTTTTGCTCGCCTGTGTTAGAATACCTCATGACAAGCTGGAGACTATTCTATTTACCAAGAGAGCTTTCATTTATATTTTATATAGCTGTCTATTTACCACCACACACCGATGCTGGCACTAAAACTGCACTCAACAAGCTGTATAGGGCCATAGGCAAACAAGAAAATGTACATTCAGAGGCAGCGTTTCTTGTGGCTGGTGATTTTTATGCAGGAAATCTGAAACATGTTTTATCTCATTTTTACCCGCATGTCACCTGTGCAACTATGGTGACAAAACTCTAGATAACCTTTACTCCACACACAAAATGCAAATAAGGTCATCCCATTTCGCAAATCATACCATAACTCTATCCTCCTGCTTCAAATAGGAAATACCAGTGATTCGCTCAATACGGAAGTGTTCCCGTGAAGGGGATGCTAACTACAGGACTGTTTCACTAGCACAGACTGGAATATGTTTCCGCAATTCAGCCGGTAACATTGAGGAGTTTACCACATCAGTCAACGGCTTAATAAATAAGTGCATCGACGACGTCATCCCCACAGTGACCGTACGTACAGTACATACCCCAACCAGAAGCCATGGATTACAGGCATCATCCACACTGAGCTAAAAGCTAGAGTTGCTGCTTTCAAGGAGCGGGACACTAATCCAGATGCTTATAAGAAATCCTGCTCTGACAAGCAATCAAAACAGGCAAAGCTTCAATACTTGACTAAGATCGAATCCTACTATGCCGGCTCTGACGCTCGGTTGTCCTGAGTCTGCACAACTCTGCCAGGACCTAGGATCAAGGGAGACACTCAAGTTTTTTAGTACTATATCTCTTGACACATTGATGAAAATAATCATGACCTCTAAATCTTCAAGCTGCATACTGGACCCTATTCCAACTAAAGTACTGAAAGAGCTGCTTCCTGTGCTTGGCCCTCCTATGTTGAACATAATGAACGGCTCTCTATCCACCGGATGTGTACCAAACTCACTTAGACCCCATCATACATCATAGCACTGAGACTGCACTTGTGAAGGTTGTCAATTACCTTTTAATGGCATCAGACCGAGGCTCTGCATCTGTCCTTGTGCTCCTAGACCTTAGTGCTGCTTTTGATACCATCAATCACCACGTTATTTTGGAGAGATTGGAAACCCAAATTGGTCTACAAGTTCTGGCCTGGTTTAGATCTTATCTGTCGGAAAGATATCAGTTTGTCTCTGTGGATGGTTTGTCCTCAACTGTAAATTTCTGTGTTCCTCAAGGCTCTGTTTTAGGACCACTATTGTTTTCACTATATATTTTACCTCTTGGTGATGTCATTTGGAAACATAATGTTAACTTTCACTGCTATGCGGATGACACACAGCTTTACATTTTGATGAAACATGGTGAAGCCCCAAAATTGCCCTCCCTGGAAGCCTGTCTTTCAGACATAAGGAAGTTGATGGCAGCAAATGTTCTACTTTTAAACTCAGACAAAACAGAGATGCTTGTTCTAGGTCCCAAGAAACAAAGAGATCTTCTGTTGAATCTGACAATTATCATATTACTCCAGTACTAGCCTCTCTACACTGGCTTCCTGTTAAGGCTAGGGCTGATTTCAAGGTTTTACTGCTAACCTACAAAGCATTACATGGGCTTGCTCCTACCTAACTTTCCGCTTTGGTTCTGCCGTACATACCTACATGTACGCTACAGTCACAAGACGCAGGCCTCCTTACTGTCCCTAGAATTTCTAAGCAAACAGATGGATGCAGGGCTTTCTCCTGTAGAGATCCATTTTTATGGAATGGTCTGCCTATTCATGTGAGAGACGCAGACTCGGTCTCAACCTTTAAGTCTTTATTGAAGACTCATCTCTTCAGTAGGTCCTATGATTGAGTGTAGTCTGGCCCAGGAGTGTGAAGCTGAACGGTAAGGCACTGGAGCAACGAACCGCCCTTTCTATCGCTGCCTGGCCGGTTCCCCTCTTCACTGGGATTCTCTGCCTCTAACCCTATTACAGGGGCTGAGTCACTGGCTTACTGGTGCTCTTCCATGCCGTCCCTGGGGGGGGGGGGGTCGCTTGAGTGGGTTGAGTCACTGACGTGATCTTCCTGTCCGGGTTGGCGCCCCCACTTGGGTTGTGCCATGGCTGAGATCTTTGTGGGCTATACTCGGCCTTGTCTCAGGTGGTTGGAGATATCCCTCTAGTGGTGTGGGGGCTGTGCTTTGGTAGAGTGGGTGGGGTTATATCTTGCCTGTTTGGCCCTGTCTGGGGGTATCGTCGGACGGGGCCACAGTGTCTCCCGATCCCTCCTGTCTCAGCCTCCAGTATTTATGCTGCAGTATTTTATATGTCGGGGCTAGGGTCAGTCTGCTATATCTGGAGTATTTCTCCTCTCTTATCCGGTGTCCTGTGTGAATTCAAGTATGCTCTCTCTAATTGCCTCTCTTTTTCTCTCTTTCTTTCTTTCTCTCTCTCTGAGGACCTGAGCCTTAGGACCATTCCTCAGGACTACCTGGCCTGATGACTCCTTGCTGTCCTCAGTCCACCTGGCCGTGCTGCTACTCCAGTTTCAACTGTTCTGCCTGTGGCTATGGAACCCTGACCTGTTCACCAGACATGCTACCTGTCTCAGACCTGCTGTTTTCAACTGTCTAGAGTCGGCTATGAAAAGCCAACTGACATTTACTCCTGAGGTGCTGACCTGTTGCACCATCGATAACCACTGTGATTATTATTATTTGACCCTGCTGGTCATCTATGAACTTTTTAAAATCTGTCCATGTTCTGTTATAATCTTCACCAGGCACAGCCAGAAGAGGACTGGCCACCCCTCACAGCCAAGGTTCCTCTCCAGGTTTCTTCCTACGTTTTGGCCTTTCTAGGGAGTTTTTCCTAACCACCGTGCTTTTACATCTGCATTGCTTGCTGTTTGGGGTTTTAGGCTGGGTTTCTGTACAGCACTCTGTTACATCAGCTGATGTAAGAAGGGCTTTATAAATAAATTTGATTGATTGATTGACAGATTTTCAATACCAACTTGGTTTAAGCAAACCACCATAGTCCCCATGCCCAAGAATGCCAAGGTAACCTGCCTAAATGACTATTGCCCATCAAGGTCAGCAAGACAACGGAGGTAATCATGGACTACAGGAAATGGAGGGGCGAGCACACCCCCATCCACATCGATGGGGCTGTAGTGGAGTGGGTCGAGAGCTTCCTCAGTGTTCACATTACTAAGGAATTAACATGGTCCACACACACCCACACAGTTGTGAAGGGTAAGACAGTGCCTCTTCCCCAGGAGCCTGAAAAGATTTGGCATGAGCCCTCAGATCCTCAAAAAGTTTTACAGCTGCACCAATGGGAGCATCTTGACTGGCGGCATCACCGCCTGGCACGGCGCCCGACCGCAATGCGGTGACTACGGCCCAGTACATTACTAGGCCTGAGCTCCCTGCCATCCAGGACTTCTATACCAGGCAGTGTCAGAGGAAGGCCCCAAAAATGGTCAAATGCTCCAGCCACCCAAGCCATAGAACAGTCTCTCTGTTACTGCACGGCAAGTGGTACCAATGCACCAAGTCTGGCACCAACAGGGCCCTGAACAGCTTCTACCCCCAAGCCATAAGACTGCTAAACAGGACTGCTAAATAGCTAATCAAATGGCTACCCGCATTGACACAAACTCTCTTGCAGTGACTATACATACACACTGGACTCTACCCATATACTCACACATACTTACACTGACACCCCAACACACACATACACCCACACATACATAACATGCGCACACATGAATACTAACGGCACACACCACACACACACACGCTGCTGCTATGATCTATTATCTATCCTGTTACCTAATCACTTTACCACTATCTATATGTGCTGAACATAGCTATTTCATTACCTTGTACCCCTGCACATCGACTCGGTACTGGTGCTCCCTGTATACAGCCTCGTTATGTTTGTGTATTGTGCATTTATTCCTCTTGTCACAATTTCTTTTAAATTGTATTTATTATCTTGATCTTTAACTCTACATTGTTGGAAAAGGACCCGTAAGTAAGCATTTCCCTGTTAGTCTACACTTGTAGAGCAGTCTACAAGTAACTGGCAATGAGATCCATTTAGCCATTGACAAGTATCACATTTTTTGAGGTAACAGCCTGATAGTATCCAAGTGGAAAAGCCTGAGACCAACTAACACAACCTTGCAAAGCTTAGAAGAACCATCTGTGAACATGCTATAAATGCCAAGATATTACCCACTGAACTTAAAGAGAAATCCTCTCCATTACAGTAGAGGTCAATCACACATTTTGCCCTGAGAATAAAATAACACTGCAAATTCATGTTTGCAATATCAAGCTGCTCAAAGGCAAACGTTAGCCCCCAAAACGTAATTAGCATTAACATGAGCTAGCTGCCAGCAACCAGCTAATCACCGTAAATAGATGCCAAGGGTGGAGTAGCAGGCTCATCTGATTTAATGCACTTTAGGAAAGGGCTGCCCTTTTTAGTGATACGACCCTCAAAAATACTCTTACGGGAGAGTTTTAAATACATGTATGCCCCATACATTTTTCATAGGGAGTCTGTAGAGTTCACTACAGTATGAAATCTGACACACCTGAAGCTGATTAGGTTAAAATCATACCCTATAAAACTGAGTAATTGTCTTAATGAAGCTGCCAGTTGAGAACTTGTGAGGCGTCTGTTCCTCATACTAGACACTAATGTACTTGTCCTCTTGCTCAGTTGTGCACCGGGGCCTCCCACTCCTCTCTCTATTCTGGCTAGAGCCAGTTTGCACTGTTCTGTGAACGGAGTAGTACACAGCGTTGTATGAAATCTTCAGTTTCTTGACAATTTCTCACATGGAATAGCTTGCATTTCTCAGGACAAGACTGACGAGATTCAGAAGATCTTTGTCTTTGTTTCTGGACATTTTGAGCCTGTCATCGAACTCACAAATGCTGATGCTCCAGATAGTCAACTAGTCTAAAGAAGGCCAGTTGTATTTCTTCTTTAATCAGCACAAAAGTTTTCAGCTGTGCTAACATAATTGCAAAAGGGTTATCAAATGATCAATTAGCCTTTTTAAAGTGATAAACTTGGATTAGCTAACACAACGTGCCATTGGAACACAGGAGTGATGGTTGCTTATAATGGACATCTGTAGATATCCAAATAAATCTGCCGTTTCCAGCTACAAAGGTCATTTACAACATTAGCTTCTTAGGGAGTGGCAGCAGTGGTGGGAGTTTTGGAGAGTCTGTCGTGCACAAAGTAAAATGCCTGCCACTCAGGCCCAGAAACTAGGATTTATTTATTTATTTTTATTTAACCTTTATTTAACCAGGAAGGGCTCATTGAGATTTGAAATCTCTTTTTCAAGAGCTACCTGGCCAAGATAGGCAGCACCAAGTCATTACAAAATTACAGACAAACAACGTAAAAAAACTACAAGTAATCTAGTGAAAACCAAAGCATTCACAAGAGTATAACATAATCATAAAACAGCAATTTTAAAACATTGACAGGTCAGGGAATCAGTCTCAAGATCCTTCATCAGTGATTTAAAAATACCAATCTGGACAAGTTCTTCCAGTTTAAAAGTTTTTTGTAAGGTGTTCCAAGACAATGGCGTAGAGTACATAAAAGCCCTTTTACCAAATTCAGTTTGAACATTTGGAACAGTTAGCAGGATAGAGTCCAGCGAACGAAGAGAGTACCCACCACATTTCTGAACAATAAAAATGCCCAAATATAAAAAGGTAGTAAACCCAAAATAGCTTTGTAAATAAAAGTATACCAGTGACTGAGCCTACGAGTGACTAGAGAAGGCCAGCCAACCCTGGTATACAAAGTGCAATGGTGCGTAAGGGTTTTACAGTTTAAAATAAATCTCAAAGCGCCATTCTAAAGGGTGTCTATTGATCTCAAACACTGAGCGGAAGCATTCATATATAAAATAGCTGATACTAGCCTCCTTCTGGCTTCAAAAGAAAAACAGGCCTTATTCCTAAAATAAAATCCCAATTTCAGATTTAACTTTTTTTGTAAGTTGTTGAACATGCAATTTGAAAGAGAGGCCGTCATCAATTAAAATTCCAAGATATTTATATGAGGTTACAGTGTCAATCTCATTACCCTGACAGGTAACAATAGGTGAAAGGTTCAGAGGTCTATTTCTTGCTTTAGAAAACTCCATTAGTTTAGTTTTGTCAGTATTGAGGATAAGCTTCAATTGACACAAGGTATGTTGAACAGTATAAATAGCAGTTTGCAAGATCTGGAAAGCTTTTGTAAGAGACGAGGCACAACAGAAAGTAACAGTATCATCAGCATAAAAATGAAGTTGTGCATTTTAGACATTTTTGTCTAAATTATTTATATAAATAGTGAATAAGAGAGGACCAAGTACAGAGCCTTAGGGCACACCATTACAGACAGACAATTTAACAGACATGAGCCCATCCAATTGAGTGCATTGAGTTCAATCAGACAGATAGTTAGCAAACCATGCAACTGCATGCTCCGAAAGACCTACACTCGACAATCTCTGCCTTAGTATAGCATGATCAACTGTATCAAAAGCCTTAGAGAGATCAATAGAAAATGAGACAGTGCAGTTTTTTGTCAAGGGCTTCAGTGATATCATTTAAAAGCTTCATAGCTGCTGTAATTGTGCTATGCTTCTTCCTGAAGCCTGATTGGTGCATTGATAAAATAGAGTTAGTAAATAAAACTTTTTTAGCTGTTCATTCGCAAGGGTTTCGACTATTTTCACCAAGGGTGACAGCTTTGAGATTGGCCTATATATAGAGTTGGATCTCCCACTTTTAACTACTTACGGAGTGGTGGGGCACTAGTGTGACATGCCTTCTTTTCCAATTGTTGTCTATGGGATCTGCTGTAATCCAGGACCCAGATTGCAGTACCTATGGCTTCCACTAGATGTCAACAGTCTTTAGACAAGGTTTGATGAGTTTACCTTGAAAAACAACCGTATAGAAGAAGATTATGTAAGTGGGGGGAGGAAGTGCATTTTGTGTTTTGTGCGCCTTGGGATTTCACTTTTCTATCGCTCAGGATATTATCCGTGTGAATTATTATAGTTAATGTACATAAAAGTGTACCTAAGGATACATTATAAACAATTTTTGATTTGTTCGGACAAAGTTGATAGGTATAATTTGAACGCTTTCTCTTCCCTGTACAATGGGCGAGTGGACGGTGGATTTTCTGAACAGAATGCATCAACCAAACTGAGATTTATGGATATAAACAAGGACTTTTTCTAACAAAAGGAACATTTAATGTCTTGCTTGGACACTTCGGATTGCCCTCAGCAGAAGATCATCAAATGTAAGCAATTTATTTTAGCTATTTTTATGTGTTTTGTGACACCCGTGCTGGTTATGAAATTATGCTAATGCAGAAAATATGCGAGGCGCTGTCCTCAGACAATCAAATGTTCTGCTTTCGCCGTCAAGCCTTTTTGAAATCTGACAGCGCTGTGAGATTGCCAAGAGTCTAAGCTTTTGAACAGTGTGAAACACTTGTATTTTGATGAATGTTTTATAATTCTACTTTTGGATTTTGAATTTGACGCCTTACATTTTTCCGGGTATTGTCATGACTGGGGCGCTAGCGCCCCAACGCTCCTTAATTATCCCCAAGGAGTTAACAATGTCTACATGGTATTTCTGATCAATTTGATGTTATTTTAATGGACAAAAAAGTTGCTTTTCTTTCAAAAACAAGGACATTTCTAAGTGACTCCAAACTTTTGAATGGTAGTGTACATACCCAAACCAGAAACCATGAATTACAGGCAACATTCACACTGAGCTAAAGGGTAGAGCTGCCACTTTCAAGGAGTGGGACGCTAACCGGGAAGCTTATAAGAAATCCCGCTATGCCCTCCGACGAACCATCAAACATGCAAAGCGTCAATACAGGATTAGGATGGAATTGTATTACACCGGCTCCGACGCTTGTCGGATGTGGCAGGGCTTGCAAACTATTACAGACTACAAAGGGAAGCACAGCCGAAAGCTGCATAGTGACACGAGCATACCAGATGAGCTAAATAACTTCTATGCTCACTTTGAGGCAAGTAACACTGAAACATGCATGAGAGCATCAGCTGTTCCGGACGACTGTGTGATCACGCTCTCCGCAGCCGATGTGAGTAAGAGCTTTAACAGGTCAACATTCACAAGGCCGCTGGGCCATACGGATTACCAGGACATGTACTGCGAGCATGCGCTGACCAACTGGCAAGTGTCTTCACTGACATGTTCAACCTCTCCCTGTCCGAGTCTGTACTACCAAACATGTTTCAAGCAGACCACCATAGTCCCACTAAGGTAACCTGCCTAAGTGACTACCGACCCGTAGCACTCACGTCTGTAGCCATGAAATGCTTTGAAAGGCTGGTCATGGCTCACATCAACACCATTATCCCAGAAACTCTAGAACCACTCCAATTTGCATACCGCACCAACAGATCCACAGATGATGCAATCTCTATTGCACTCCACACTGCCCTTTCCCTCCTGGACAAAAGGAACACCTATGAGAGAATGCTATTCAATGACTACAGTTCAGAGTTCAACACCATAGTGCCCTCAAAGCTAATCACTAAGCTAAGGACCCTGGGACTAAACACTTCTCTCTGCAACTGGATCCTGGACGCCAACAGGTGGTAAGGGTAGGTAACAACACATCCGCCACGCTGATCCTCAACACGGGGGCCCCTCAGGGGTGTGTGCTCAGTCCCCTCCTGTACTCCCTGTTCACTCATGACTGCACGGCCATTCACGACTCCAACACCATCCTTAAGTTTGCTGATGACACAACAGTGGTAGTCCTGATCACCGACAACGATGAGACAGCCTATAGGGAGGAGGTCAGAGACCTGACAGTGTGGTGCAAGGAAAACAACCTCTCCCTGAACGTGATCCAGACAATGGAGATGATTGTGGACTACAGGAAAATAAGGACCGAGCATGCCCCTATTCTCATCGACGAGGCTGTAGTGGAGCAGGTTGAGAGCTTAAAGTTCCTTGGTGTCCACATAACCAAGACAGTCATGAAGAAGGCACGACAAAACCTATTCCCCCTCAGAAGACTGAAAAGATTTGGCTTGGGTCCTCAGATCCTCAAAAGGTTTTACAGCTGCACCATCGAGAGCATCCTGGCGAGTTGCATCACTGCCTGGTAGGGCTACTGCTTGCCCCCCTACAGCAAGGCGCTACAGAGGGTAGTGCGTACGGCCTAGTATGTCACCGGGGCCAAGCTTCCTGCCATCCAGGACCTCTATGCCAGGAGGTGCCAGAGGAAGGTCCTAAAAAATTTCAAAGACTCCAGCCACCCTAGTCATAGACTTTTCTCTCTGCTACCGCACCGCAAGCAGTACCGGAGCGCCAAGTCTAGGTCCAAGAGGCTTCTAAACAGCTTCTACCCCCAAGACATATGACTCTTGAACAGCTAATTAAATGGCTACCCAGATTTTTGCATTGCCCCCACCCCACACTGCTGCTACTCTCAGTTATTATCTATGTATAGCCACTTTAATAACTCTACCTACATGTTTATAATTACCTCAATTACCTCGACACTGGTGCCCCTGCACATTGACACACTGACTCTGTACCGGTACCCCCTGTATATAGCCAAGCTATTGTTATTTACTGCGGCTCTTTAATTATTTATTATTATCTCTTACATTTTTGTGGTATTTTTTTAAAACTGCATTGTTGGTTAAGGGCTTGTAAGTAAACATTTCACTTTATGGTCTACACCTGTTGTATTCGATGCTTCTGACCAATGAAATCTGATTTGATTTGGCACACTTTGTGAATGTCCATGGGGCCAGCGACAGACCGAACAGTAAGATGAGATATCCGTTGAGAGGTTGGTTGTTTTGAATTGGAACATTCTGAACCATCACCCTCGGCTCATGGGCCTGGATGTGATGGGAACTCTTTATTAGAGAGCTGAAGTGGGGGAACAGTGGTGCTGAATCATCCCAACAAGGTCTTGAGCTGGGGGGCTCTTGTGTAACCTGATGTAGGACTCCAGAGGAGACTGGTCGTCAAGGTCAGAGGAGCTCAGCCGGCTCCCAGAGCCGAGGTGTTCAGACATGGAGGCTCCACAGGAGGGGAGCTGGACTATCTCAATGACTCCATACCATAAATATCCAAGTGGGGCTAGCCAGTCACTGGAGATGGTATCTTATGTGGCTCTACCCAGGAAGACTCCACCAACAACACAGTCTGGGAAGGCTGGTATACGTTGTTGGACGTTTGTGGGATTATCCTGAGGGGTAGGATTCCCCACCACAAGTTTGGCAGATTTGTCTGTAAGATCCGCCCCCTGTGAATAATTTTGCCGGGAGCTCAAACGGGAAAGCCTGGGACTTTGTTGTTAACTAAATCTACCTCAAGCAAGAACGAAATGTAATGTATATCAAAATATAATTTTCTCTATGTAAATTGAGAAAAAGCCACGTATGTAAAATGTGTGTAGAATGTATGGGATGGGGGGTGATTGATGGTCCCCCCAAAAATATTATTAACAAAAATACAATAAAAGAGAATGAGGCCTGGGAAATACTTTCCATGTACCCTGTTTATGTTCGATGATAGTTGGAAGCCAGGTAATCAGAAACAGGAAGTTTTATTTACCAGGGGAGTGGGAAATAAGTGCTAAATACTTTCAGGGTAGTGAAAGTAGAGCTAACAGGGATGCTAGCTAATTAGCAGGCTATTATCACCAGAGTGACCATCCAAGCATGTGTTAATATGAAGTGCCAGCTCGGTGTGTAAACCAAGCCACTCGAGGTAAAAATGCACAGCTAGCTTTATCTTTTAGCACAATGGTTGCTAGCTAAAAAAACGTGTTCTGCTGCAGTTCAGCTTGCTAACTCTAAACGGTGGGGAACGAAGGAGAGCTAGAGACCACAAGCTGAACTAGCGAGTGTTAATACCAACTGATGACTGGTAAACAAAGCGATGACTCGTACCAAGTGATGACTCGTAAACGAAGCAGTGCGTAAATGAAGCAGCTTGAGGTAGAAAGCACAGTTAGGTTTAACTTTTACAGGGGAATATAAAGGATGGTGCTTCATGGTGGGGTAACACACTTGAAGAAACAGCACCGCTCGAGTTCAGCCAAGAAAACCAAGTGGGGGTAGGCCCATTGGTTGCTAGCCAGAACTGTGTGTGGCGCTGTGAGCCAACTAGCTAGCTAGTTAAGACACTCTGCAGTTCAGCAAGCTAACTCTGAATGGTGGGGAGCTAACTGAGGTAACTTCGCTCAGTAAAGTGAAGCATAAGTTAGCAGAATTTCTGTCAGTAGAAAAGAAGCAACTCAATGCCCCATGGTGGAGTGGTAACCCACCCCGAATGGAACAATTAAGTTGAGAGCTGTTAAAACAGTCTCATAAGCAAATACTACATTTGTGAAGAGGAGTTGAATGAGGAAACCAGAGCATTGCAGGTGCTATATAGATACGCAGGGCTCACGCCCACAAAGCTCTAAATGGCCTGTTAGGCATGATTGAAAGGGTTTCAGCGAATAGGACACGAGGGGGGGCATGTCCCATAGTGCGATGTCGAACCGAGTCGACTGAAAGAGAACTGTGGCACAGTAAAGAGCTTGGGTATTTACAACAAGGGACAATTGTCCACCAGAGAGGAAGCATGTATTAGCTCAGTGGTTCCCAAACTTTTTATAGTCCCGTACCCCTTCAAACGTTCAACCTCCAGCTGCGTACCCCCTCTAGCACCAGGGTCAGCGCACTCTCAAATGTTGTTTTTTGCCATCATTGTAAGCCTGCCACACACACACACACACACACACACACTATACGATACATTTATTAAACATAAGAATGAGTGTGAGTTTGTCACAACCTGGCTCGTGGGAAGTGACAAAGAGCTCTTATAGGATCAGGGCACAAATAATAATATTATAATAATCAATAATTTTGCTCTTTACTTAGCCATCTTACATATAAAACCTTATTTGTTCATCAAAAATTGTGAATAACTCACCACAGGTTAATGAGAAGGGTGTGCTTGAAAGGATGCACATAACTCTGCAATGTTGGGTTGTATTGGAGAGAGTCTCAGTCTTAAGTCATTTTCCACACACAGTTTGTATTTAGTTTTCATGCCAGTGAGGGCCGAGAATTCACTCTCACATAGGTAACTGGTTGCAAAGGGCATCAAAGTCTTAACAGTGCAATTTGCCAAGGCAGGAAACTGGCAGAGGCTTCTGATTAAATTACATTTTCACAGAACCGCTTGCTGCAATTTCGATGAGGCTCTCTTGTTCCGATATCGGTAAGTGGACTGAAGGCAGGGCATGAAAGGGATAACGAATCCAGTTGTTTGTGTCATCCGTTTCGGGAATGTACCTGCGTAATTGCGCACCCAACTCACTCAGGTGCTTCGCTATATCACATTTGACATTGTCCGTAAAGTTGAGTTCATTTGCACACAAAAAATAATACAATGATGGAAAGACCTGTGTGGTCCTTGTTAATGCAGACAGAGAAGAGCTCCAACTTTTTAATCATAGCCTCAATTTTGTCCTGCACATTGAATATAGTTGTGGAGAGTCCCTTTAATCCTAGATTCAGATAATTCAGGCGAGAGAAAACATCACCCAGATAGGCCAGTCGTGTGATAAACTCGTCATCATGCAAACGGTCAGACAAGTGAACATTTTGGTAAGTAAAGAAAACTTTAAGCTCGTCTCTCAATTTAAAAAAACGTGTCAATACTTTGCCCCTTGATAACCAGCACACTTCTGTATGTTGTAAAAGCGTTACCCGGTTGCTGCCCATATCATTGCATAGCGCAGAAAATATATAAAAGTTCAGGGGCCTTGCTTTAACAAAGTTAACCATTTTCACTGTAGTGTCCAGAACGTCTTTCAATCTGTCAGGCATTCCCTTGGCAGCAAGAGCCTTTCGGTGGATGCTGCAGTGTACCCAAGTGGCGTCGGGAGCAACTGCTTGCATGTGCATTACCACTCCACTATGTCTCCCTGTCATGGCTTATGCGCCATCAGTACAAGTAACAACGGATCTTGACCACCAAAGTCCATTTGATGTCACAAAGCTGCTCTTCCTTAATTGACCCCCCAGAAACGTAACGGACATATGCCAGGCCCACCATGTCTGTGGACTCATCCAGCTGTAATGCATAGAATTCACTGGCTTGTATGCAATGCAGTAATTGTTTCAAAACATTTCCTGCCATGACACTGATGCGTCGTGAAACAGTGTTGTTTGATAAGGGCATTGTCTGTATAGTTTTTTGGGCCTTTTTCCCAAGCATTGTCCCAGCCATATCCGTGGCAGCAGGAAGAATTAAGTCCTCCACAATCGTATGGGGCTTGCCTGTCAGTAGCTCACCATATAAGACGCTTCTAGCACCTTCTTATTAGTGGTATCAGTTGCTTTCATACATGTCTTACTACTCGAAAGTCATCCTAATTCTTGCTCAAAAAACTCCTGTTGCTCATTTTTCAAATTGGCATGTTTTGTTTCTAAATGTCTGCGCAAGAGTGAAGACTTCATCGAGTTGTGAGATAGCACTTTAGCACATTTACACACTGTGGCTGAGGAAAGGCACTACTCCCAATATAAGTGAACCCCAAATCAATGTAGTTCTCATCATATTTGCGTATCTTCAATGGTCCAATGTCCCTGTCTGTTATTCAGGGCTTTCTCGGGTAAGGGGGCAGTAGCTCTTCAGCTGCATCAGATTCACAACTGTCAGTGTCCATGCTAGCTGGGCTAACAACAAATGTAGAATTACTGATGCTAGCATTGGATGTGCTTGTGGAAGCAGAACAACTTGTGTCGTCGACAGGTGCAGGTGCAGTACTGCTGGTAGTAGCAGTACTGCCAGTAGAGCTGGTATGTGTCTCTATGGACGCGGGACTTATTTTTCTTTAACCATTTAAACATTTTCGAGCAAACGGAATGAGCAGCAGCTACGTTTGGCTCCATACAGACCATTAGTGGAATTCCTGCGAGAGAGTAACGGTTAATGTGACTGGATGTTCATTATTTGACTAGGCTACCTGTATTTGACATTGTGTTGCTATTTCGCTGAACACTAGATGGAATTTTATTTTTGGCAGTGAAACGAGGCTACTCAGATGAGAATCACATTTTTATTTGGCTTACCCCCGATGGCATTCCACGTACCCCCAGTACCCCAGTTTGGGAATACCTGTAATAGCTAATGATACGTGACACAGTATGTTCTCACTGATGTGCTCATGTGTTGCTAGCCCTTAGCCTGCCAGTCAAATCTGTGTGTGTCAGTAGGCCCAATGTGAGTAGAGAATGAGACGTCCCACCAAAACCTGACATGACAAGATACTTCAGTCCAGGGTAATTCAGTCTGCTAGCTGTCCACATTGAGCAGGGCTAGTCTAGCCGTGTTTAGGATCGGCTGCTTCCCGGGGATCCTGCCGCTTGTCCTTGCTGTGCTTATGCCTCAGACAAGAGGTGGATGAAATAGCTTTTTTCTCTCCCTTGGCAGCTGCTCAGAGAAGTACTACTGGCTAATTGAAAAAAGTGATTAAGTGGCAGCTTTAAACTGGCCCGCATACTGATCACTGTTGCAATGTTACAAAATTGCGGGAAGTAGAGAGGAGAGGATGTAGACTTGGAGCCAGCGTGGGCCCGAGCATTACCCGTCTGCAATATTAATGGCCCCAGGGTTTATCTCTATCAGACAGAAGATGATCAACGTCAGAGTTTTTTGGCGAGACCGGCGGAGCGAGAGAAGGCAGAGCACATAATGAATAAGTGCTCCAGGGCAGAACAAAAGATCAGACTGTACGTGCTTTTGGAAAGTTACATTGTTTGCACAGTCAGCGTTTATACCTGTATCCACAGCTTGTGATGACTTAAAATTGTATAAAATGCTGCAATATTTATTTGGACACAACAACTTTAAAACTTGTTGTAAAATCAAACTCTTGCATGTTCAGACTTACCTGTGGTAATGAAGCCATTAACAGCTTACAATAAAGGCCCTTTTATCTTGGATTGGTAAGGGATGTGCCATAGAAAGTGGTGTCTATTACCACTAAGCAGCAAAGTCAGGCTAGAAACTGTAAAACAATTGTCCACTATTGATTAAAAAAACACAAGGTGAAGAGCTCTTTCCCTCAGAGCAACCATAGCCTCGAAGTCATAGCCTTTTAATATGTGGCTCTATGAGGAGTGGACGAAGCCACTTAGAGGTCATTAACCCTAACCCCCACACACATCATTTCCACTCTGGTTCTGATGAGGGAGACCTCAATGCCACTAATTCAGTTACAAAGCCCCCATGACCACAACACATCCATTCTCACTACCTCTTCAGTTAGTTGTCATGACATTAAGGTTAAACATTGTATATGAATGGTCTTACCGTGGAGGACCGTCATGTTCCCGATGGTGCTGGTTTTTACCAAGTTATTGAAGGCTTTGCATGTGTAGGAGCCAGGGGGTGTATTGGTGGCTTTCCTGAAGTGGAGCTTGGAGACTTTCCCTCTGTAGGAGACAGACACATAGGGAATGAAACATTTGTCAATGAGCATGACCAGAGCCTTCCATCTACATACAGCACATAGAGGGACCAGAGCATGCCAATTCCATTATGTGCTCTATTAAAATAACTCAGATGATATGAAATCAGTTGAAATTTTAAACCATTCATGGGTTTAATTTGTTGATACTGGGGAACTATTGAATTATTTGCCAGTGTGAGCATTCAGTATTAACAGACAGACTTGTTTATTCCATATGCAAATGCAACATTTTTTTTTACAAACCCAGGAGCTATTGAATTGTGTTGCGAATACCATTAAGCTATGTGAGTGGTGAGCCAGACATAACCTAGGCCTATGGCACTAGGCTACCAGCCACGCAGCGAGAGTGGAGTAGAGAACTGTCAATTAGTATCCCTGACTGCTAGCTCATGCGAAATTGGGTAACTTAACAGGAGAAAGAAAGGTAATGATGGTGAAATACACCAACATAGAAACAGGTGCTGCGCGAGTGAAATACCCTGTTTCGAAGGATTTGGGAGTCAAAGAGGACAACAACCCGGTAGATGGACACACAGCCTGCAAAAGTGCAAACAGGTTGCATATTTGTTTACGACAATTCAGTTAATTATCAGTGAAACACTACATTATTTCAGGCTTCCGTTCATTTATATACAGGCCTTATAAAGTTTAAACCTGTGTGGCTGATAAAGTTTGAGTAGCCTATTGCCTACTAAATAAATGAAGGCTATTTTTGCATTCGATTCTGGAAATTGTTCATTTAAGTTTCAATTACATAATTTGATTATCTAAACAATATTGAATGTAAACATATTGTTTTGTCATGTCGGCTACAGGCATTCATTACGTAAGATGAAGGCTAATTAGAAGGCTCTTTTTCAAAGCGATTTGAGTTGTCACTAGGTAGGTGTCACGATCTCCGTGAGGGACAGACCAAGGCGCAGCGAGGTATCCAGTATACATACTTTATTAAAGCAACGTAACTGGCAAAACAATAGACACATTGACACATTGACACATTGACACATTGACACATTGACACATTGACACATTGACACATTGACACATTGACACATTGACACATTGACACATTGACACATTGACACATTGACACATTGACACATTGACACATTGACACATTGACACATTGACACATTGACACATTGACACATTGACACATTGACACATTGACTAACAAAGCTATGAACAAACAATAACCCACAAACCCCTAGTGAAAACTACGAACATATATATGGTTCCCAATTAGAGGTAACGACACTCAGCTGCCTCTAATTGGGAACCATTACCCCAACATAGAAATAGAGAACCTAGAACAGAAGAAAAAAAACTACACCAAAACAAAACACGCCAGCCCGTCTTCTCAGGCCTGGACGTGACAGTAGGTTTTCATTGACTCAGGTTTATTTGACAAAAGCAATGTCACAACAACAAAAAATCAGACATGGAACAGATAGGAGGGAGGGCATAGGCTACATGTATGTCACCAATTTATTAGGACTAATGCGCAATTTGCCTAAATGGGTAATGGAAACACTTCAGCCACTTCATTTTATTCGACACATTAGGTTTTTGCAAGAAAAAAACATGTTTTTGTTGGTGTGACATCATTACGTCCAGGTCTTTTTATCAACATGGGGCACGGAATTGATGTGGCCATCGCGGGGTGGGAGTGTAAAACTGACTGTTGCAGGACCCTACGGAAAGGTGAAGGGGCAGGTGTCCAGCCCCGATCAGATACCACTAGAGGTGTGTTGGAAATGTTTAGGTGGTTGTGGGGGTGGGTGTAAATAACATTCACGCCACCTCAGCGTGAACCAAAACAGTTGTGCAAGCTGCCAACTCATCATTCCTCCTTACAACAGTCAGCCAGAATCGAAATATGTCAAAGAGCTTGTAATCAGATAAAATTACAATTTTGAAGGACGGGATGAATCCTAAAAGTTCTTAAAAAGTTTATAATGGATTTAGGAGGAGGAACTTACTCTTTCCTTTTTTTTTTTTACTTGGTGTCTTGACACTGGCTATCTCGACACCTTCCTTGTACCACTTGAATTTAGGGGGTGGGTTACCTGCTCCAAGCTCGCACTTCAGGAATGTCTTCCTCCCCTCCACGACCTCTACACTCTTCATTTCCTTCAGCTTGGGCTCAGCTGTAACACACAGAACCAGGTCAACAGTCAGTCATACAGCAGATACAGTTGGTCAAAACTGGTTCACTTCATGCCTGAGTGTGGCTGGGTGGGTAGCACCGCCACAACACTAGTTCACATATGTTGTCCCACACCTGAGACCTCCCGGGTCCAGGCTCTCATTTCTTAATTGCCTCTCTCCCCTTTTTTATATCTGTCTCAATAAAATACATAAAGGGGAATGGGATTCCAACCTCCTTTAAAACACACACACACAAAAAACAAGTTCACTTCACTTCTAATGACACCGTAATATCAGTCGGGAAAAGTGGGCCGTGTACTAATACAGTGGGGAAAAAAAGTATTTAGTCAGCCACCAATTGTGCAAGTTCTCTCACTTAAAAAGATGAGAGAGGCCTGTAATTTTCATCATAGGTACACTTCAACTATGACAGACAAAATGAGGAAAGAAAATCCAGAAAATCACATTGTAGGATTTTTTATGAATTTATTTGCAAATTATGGTGGAAAATAAGTATTTGGTCACATACAAACAAGCAAGATTTCTGGCTCTCACAGACCTGTAACTTCTTCTTTAAGAGGCTTCTCTGTCCTCCACTCATTACCTGTATTAATGGCACCTGTTTGAACTTGTTATCAGTATAAAGACACCTGTCCACAACCTCAAACAGTCACACTCCAAACTCCACTATGGCCAAGACCAAAGAGCTGTCAAAGGACACCAGAAACAAAATTGTAGACCTGCACCAGGTTGGGAAGACTGAATCTGCAATAGGTAAGCAGCTTGGTTTGAAGAAATCAACTGTGGGAGCAATTATTAGGAAATGGAAGACATACAAGACCACTGATAATCTTCCTCAATCTGGGGCTCCACGCAAGATCTCACCCGTGGGGGTCAAAATGATCACAAGAACGGTGAGCAAAAATCCCAGAACCACACGGGGACCTAGTGAATGACCTGCAGAGAGCTGGGACCAAAGTAACAAAGCCTACCATCAGTAACACACTACGCCGCCAGGGACTCAAATCCTGCAGTGCCAGACGTGTCCCCCTGCTTAAGCCAGTACATGTTCAGGCCCGTCTAAAGTTTGCTAGAGAGCATTTGGATGATCCAGATGAGGATTGGGAGAATGTGCAAGGTCACAATGCCACCATCGAAATAGAGTTGATTCTTGAACATCGGACCTGTGTGCAGCTGTGTGTTATCAGTACATGGTCAAAATAAGAATTTTGATTTCACTTGTTATTGTCATTGGAGAGAGGGGGTGTAACCTCCCTGGGTGTGTTTGAGCCTTGGCCAGCTGACAGAGCTTTGAAATGTCCACTCCATGTCAAGGGGAAGCCATGACTGATCACGATTAGCCCCAGAGAGACAGAGTGTGCGTTCTAAATTGCACCCTATTCCCCACATCATGCACTACTTTTGACCAAAGCCCTATAGGCCCTGATGAAAAGTAGTGAACTATGTAGGGAATAGGATGCAATTTGGGACACAGACAGAGAGAGGTAGAGAAGCAGCTTTCCAACAAAGTCAAAGAGGTGTTCCCTGGGTGACAACAGATTTGACTGGCACCCCTTGCATTACTGCTACCTGTTGTGAAATTCATTATAGCCTACTCTACCGTCATTTTGACAAATTTGAGCCATTGCACAATCCCACGAGAACATGCCATACTTTGGCATTTCGTAAAGTGGAATCTTTTTTTTCACCGGTAGGCTTGGAATATAAGAGTTATTCACAGATAAGAAATGAACTATAAACTATTTACATTCATACTTTATGCACTGTTTCTTTCAGCAATCCATTGTGTTAGCTCTTTGAAGTGCTTGATCTTATTCTCAAATCAAATTTTATTTGTCACATACACACATGGTTAGCAGATGTTAATGCGAGTGTAGCGAAATGCTTGTGCTTCTAGTTCCGACCATGCAGTAGTATCTAACAAGTAATCTAACAAATTCACAACAACTACCTTATACACACAAGAGTAAAGGAATGAATACGAGTATGTACATATAAATATATGGATGAGCGATGGCTGACCGGCATAGGCAAGATGCAGTAGATGGTATGGAGTACAGTATATACACATATATATATATATATATATATATATATATATATATATATATATATATGAGATGAGTAATGTAGGATATGTAAACATTATATAAATGGCATTGTTTAAAGTGGCTAGTGATACATTATTTCATCCAATTATAATTATTAAAGTGGCTAGAGATTTGGGTCGATGGCCGAACGGCATAGGCAAGATACAGTACTTGCAATGCAAACAATTACCCCAATTACTATAGATTCAATTACTGTTCTTTTGCTACCATGGTGTTGTCATGTTGTGTTGCTACCATGCTGTGTTGACGTCTTAGGTTTCTCTTTATGTAGTGTTGTGGTGTCTCTCTTGTCGTGATGGGTGTTTTGTCCTATATTGTTTTATTTTATTTTTAAATCCCAGCCAACGTCCCCGCAGGAGGTCTTTTGGTATGCTGTTATTGTAAATAAGAATTTGTTCTTAATTGACCTGCCTAGTTAAATTAAAGTTAAATAAGTAAATAAAAATATATGCACTTTCTCACTTTGTAGTGCTATTATTTGGAATATGTTTTGCTTGTGGCAAGTTGAGCCAAGGCAGTTCCTGTAAGATGAGAAGAATTGTGTGACTTAAAGGGACACTTCGGGATTTTGGCAATGATGCCCTTTATTTACTTCCCCAGAGTCAAAAGGAACTAGTGGATACAATTTTAATGTCTCTTTGTCCAGTATGTAATAGTTTTGCAAACCATTGTATTGTATTACATTGTATTGCGTTGTATGTACACACTACTTCCTGCTGACCTCCTAGAAAAAGATGTTTCTAACCTCAAGTGTCTTTCCTGGTTAAATAAAGGTTAAATAAAATAAAAAACCTGAGTCATGGTTCGTCAATGCAGCTGTTGATGAGAGTAGTTAATAAGGAATTAGGCTAATTCAGGGAAAGACGCCTCGTAACCCACAGACTGGCAGTTAGTGTTTTTTCTGTCTCACAGAACATTTTTACTCTTGGGAATCCATTGGCAGTCAATGATGTGCGGTTGTGTGTGCATGTACGGGTTGGCCTTATCTTGTTCGAAGAAACCAGAAATCATCCCTGAAAGCCATGCCACAGCTTTGACATCACATCATCCAAATCTTTAAAAAAAAAGTACATACCATTGCTCGATGCCAGAGTGAATCTGTGAACCAACTGTTGAAAGTGACCCAAATCACATACTATCTGTTTTTTTATGGATACATATTTTTATTGATGATTTGTTGGCATTCACGCACTTACACCATTAACTATATTATGTGCACCATCATGTAATACATACGCAAACAAGAAACTCTGGCTCATATTCCTATCGAGCATGAATGAAGAGTTATTGGTTCAAACCTACACCACTAGTTTGCACTGAGACTATGTCAATATTTGAGCAGGTGTAAGGTATTTGATATTGTTAGGCAAGCAATTCTTTAGTCTTGAGATAACACTGCACACCTCAACGACATCTAATGCACACTAGAGTGATAATTAGACACTCGTAGCGAGTTGAAAACATTGTTAACTACTTAGGGAGAAACGGGGCGCTAGTGGACCGTTCCCGACACTACCCAGTGAAATGTAAGGGGCCAAATTCAAAATCCAAAAGTTTAATTATTAAACATTCATCAATATACAAGTGTTGCATAGTCATCAAAAGCTCTGATTCATGGCAATATCACAGCGTTGTCAGATTTCAAAAAGGCTTTACGGCGAAAGCACAACATTTGATTGTTTGAGGATAGCACCTCTAACATTTATGCATTAGCATGAATTCATAACCAGCGCGGGTCACACAAAACCCATATAAGAGCTAAAATAAATCACTTACGTTTCGAAGAACTTCTGCTGAGGGCATCCCAAGTGTCCAACGAAGACAGTCAATGGTTCTTTTGTTAGAAAAAGTCATTTATTATATCCATAAATCTCCGTTTGATTGGCGCGTTATGTTCAGAAAATCCACCGTTGAGTCGCCCATTGGACCGTGAAGAGAATGCGTTCAAATTGTACCTATCAACTTTGTCCAAACAAATCAAACATAATTTTTAATGTATCCTTAGGTATCCTTTTATGTATATTTACTATAATATTTCAACCGGATTATAGCCTGAACGATAGGAAAGGAAAAAATCACAGAGCGCTTGAGACCGTGAACACGCATGTCATTCTATTGAGTTCCGGGGTCCACGTCTAAATTCTTACTCTATTGGCTTCTAATTCAACCTAAGGTCATAAAACCCTGTCTAAAGACTGTTGACATCCAGTGGAAGCCATAGGTACTGCAGTCTAGGTCCTATATAACGTTGAATACAATAGGCAGGCAGGAGAAAAAGGTCATCTACAAAAAAATCTGCAAATACGGATGGATTTTCCTCTGGTTTTCGCTTGCTATATCAGTTCTGTTATACTCAGACATTATTTTAACGGTTTTAGAAACTTCAGAGTGTTTCATATCCAATAGTACTAATTATGTGCATATCCTAGTTTCTGGGCCTGAGTGGCAGGTATTTTACTTTGGGCACGCCAGACTCTCCAAAACCGACACCTCGGCTGATGATGCCTAAAGAGTTAACGTAAAACATTTTTGGGGTCTGCTGGTTGCTGAACAAATGCTCAGTGAGAGCTCCTGTGTTTAAATCTATGTGGATAGAGTGTATCGTCTCTGAGGCGATTCATTGTAAGTGATGTAGAAAAATCACTTATACAAATAGCTAACCTGCGCCTGCCGGAACAATCCCAGAAACGTTTTATCAACCAATCTCTTTAAACCAATTTGAAGAAGTCAGGGGGAGAGGCCTTAATAAAAAAGTTGCTCTTATATAGTTGAGGATGCTAATGTAGTTTACTATTAAAGAAACTTAGCTTTCCAGTATTTAATGGGGCTCAAGGGAATCACTGAAGGGTTTCCCACCTAAATCAGAGTGTGTTCGTGCGCACACGTGTGAGTGTGTGTGTTTTCATTCATGTCCTCCCTTTTGTTTGCTGTGGAAAACTCCCTTTGTCGGAGCAGCTATACTTTCACTATCTCTTTCATCAGAAGGCCAACCCAAACCACAACCTTTCCTTTAAAATAAAATATTGAAACTGATAAGAAATTTGCTGGTATTCATTCATCTTAAAGATCGGACCCTTTTTAAAATGTTCACCTAAAATGACATACCCAAATCTAACTGCCTGTACCTCAGAACCTGAAGCAAGGATATGCATATTCTTGATACCATTTGAAAGTTTATGGAAATGTGAAATGAAAGTAGGAGAATATAACACATTAGATCTGGTAAAAAACATGCGTTTAAACATATATTTTTTTAGCATCTTTGAAATGCATGAGAAAGGACATAATATAATTTGCAGTTTAGGCGCAATTTAGATTTTGGTTTCAAGTTTCATATTAATCCAGTGAAGCATTGTAATACTGCACAGTATGTTGCATCAAGTCTGCTTAAATGTGCCGAATTGGTCAATTGATAGATTTTCAAGTACATAACTATAGAGAACATACAAAAATTATATGGTAATACAAAATGTAAGTTAACACACTCCCAGGAATGTCATACATGATGGATCATTAGCATATACACTAACTTTCATACATTTCGATGGCCGGGTGGTGTGGGTGTGGAGCTAGAGACAGCAGTGGGGTCAAACTGTACAACCCAGTTACTAAATTTGAATATAAAAATTTATTTTATCAAACAAAATTATGCTACATTTTATCTCTGGGACCCCATGATAACAAACAGAGCAAGATTACTGAATGTAAGTACATTATTTACCTTCAGAGGTGAATGTATCAAACCAGTTGCCGTGATAAAAAGTGTTGTGTTGTTGTGCACTCTCCTCAAACAATAGCATGGTATGTTTTCACTGTAATAACTACTGTAAATTGGGCAGTGTAGTTAGATTAACAAGAATATGAGCTTTCAGCCCATATAAGACATGTATATGTCTTGGAAAGTTTGCTGTTACTTACAATGTCATTCTAGTATAGGGACACCGATCCCGTAGAGGTTTTTAAGTAATTGAGGAAAAGTAATGCAAGCCCTCTTACAAGACAAACATGAGCTCCTTTCATGTGTAGGTGTTGACAGTAACTTCTCAACATGCCCAATCGTTGAAAAACTCAAGACAAAAGCTCTGTTCTCACAGATAACCTAACAGCTAAAAACGTTTCAGCTTCACAACATTCTCATGACGTTACACCTGTGGGAATAGACAGTGTCTAAGGAGATACTTGGCATACAGCACATGACTTAAAGAAAATATGACCTCAGACAAAACAATACTGTTGCTTTGTAATTGCATATTTGAGTGCTTCTCGTTTCAGCCTAATCCTCTTAGTGGTGCTACTTGTAACCAACAGGGGAACAACACCGTGAGTCATGACTTTAATAGGAAAAACGGCCAGTGGGCTAATATTTTAGCCCAGTTTTTTCCACAAGCACATGGAATAGCCAGCCAAATAGAAAAAGTAGCCAGCCATGCTTCCTGGTTAGGAGATTTTTGCCGAACAAGCTCTATTTTGGTGGCCTCTGGTACATTCTAACGCTAGTTTGTATTTTCAACCAGCAACTATCAGGAAAAAACATTGATTGAAAAAATCACACTTTTACAGTGTTAGTTTCATCACCTGTTGTACAAAACGTGACTCACCACCTGGATTCGGTGTTATGTAGCAACATTTGAAATTGGGTTAAAAAAAAAAACTTGAGACAAGGAGCTGCATTTTTTAGGAACAATGGGAAAGTAATTCTGCAGTGAAAGTTGATGCACTTGTAAACTCACTTTTGAAAAAAAGGCCTATGACTGTTTTGGTACCTACTGGAGAGCTCTACTTTGTCTACATCGAGTCAGCATTGTTCACGCAGTCTTAAACCAGCCCCACCCATCTCTTTAAGGATTCACATGTGAGGTCATGCGCTAAACAGTGAGCAGTGTAGTAAAGATTAAGACTAAAAGTGGTAGTAGCCTACCATAAGGAAAAATTATAGGTAAACAGAAAGTGTCCAGATGTAATTATACCTTAATAGAAAATGGCTGAAGTAAAAGTCACCCAGTAAAAAAGGAAAAAATATGGCACCAAAACAAACCTGCCAAGAGAGGGCTGCCCACCAAAACTCACAGGCCAGGCAAGGAGGGCATTAATCAGAGAGGCAATGAAGAGACCAAAGCTAACCCTGAAGGAGCTGCAAAGCTCCACAGTGGAGATTGGAGTATCTATCCATAGGACCACTTTAAGCCGTACACTTCACAGAGCTGGGCATTAAAGAGTGGCCAGAAAAAATCCATTGCTTAACTTCTTTGGCAGCAGCGCACGAGTTGACCGTTTTGGAGATCCTGGCGTGCCCAAAGTAAAATGCCTCCCATTCAGGCCCAGAAAATAGGATATGCACATATTTAGTACCATTGGATAGGAAACACTCTGAATGTGTTTCGTCAAATTCAAAATCCAAAAGTTGAATTATTAAACATCCACCAATATACAAGTGTTTCATACTCATCAAAACCTCATGCGCTGCTCCCTAAGAAGTTAACTTCTTAGTCTGGCGTGCCCAAAGTAAAATGCCTGCCATTCAGGCCCAGAAAATAGGATATGCACATGATTAGTACTATTGAATAGGAAACACTCTGAAGTTTCTAAAGGTGTTAAAATAATGTATGTGAGTATAACAGAAGTGATATAGCAGGCGAAAACCAGAGGAAAATCCATACGGATTTGCTGTTTTTTTTGTAAATGACCTTTTTCTCCATTGTGCCTATTCATTTTTCTGTTATGTAGGACTGAGACTGCAGTACCTATGGCTTCCACAGGATGTCAACAGTCTTTAGACAAGGTTTCAAAACAATAGGGCTAAAGGGAACCATATAGAAGAAGATTTACTGAAGGAAGTGGAAATGAGAAATACTTTTTCCGTTCACGAGAACGAGAGCGCGCCTCACTTTTATTTTCCTTTCTTATCAGTCAGGCTACAATCCGGTTGAAATATTATAGTAAATACACATAAAATGAGACCTAAGGAAACATTAAAAATGATGTTTGATTTGTTTGGAGAAATATGATAGGTATAATTTGAACGCATTCTCTTCACGGTTCTATGGGCGACACAACAGGTACATTTTATGAACATAACGCGCCAACCAAACAAAGATTTAAGGACATAATAAATGACTTTTTCTAACAAAAGAAGCATGGATTGTCTTCGTTGGACACTTGGGAAGCCCTCAGCAGAAGTTTATCAAAGGTAAGCGATTTTATATTAGTTATTTTATGCGTTTTGTGAGACCCGCATTGGTTATGGATTTATGCTAATGCATTTGAGTCAGAATGTTGGCAGCAGCCACTCAATGTTAGTGATGGCTGTTTATCAGTCTCTCGGTCCCAGCTTTGATGGACCTGTACTGACCTCATCTTTTGGATGATAGCGGGGTGAACAGGCAGTGGCTCGGGTGGTTGTTGTCCTTGATGATCTTTTTGGCCTTCTTGTGACATCGGGTGATGTAGATGTCCTGGAGGGCAGGTAGTTTTCCCCCGATGATGTGTTGTGCAGACCTCACTACCCTCTGGAGAGCCTTACGGTTGTGGGCGGAGAAGTTGCCGTACCAGGCGGTGATACAGCCCGACAGGATGCTCTCGATTGTGCATCTGTAGAAGTTTGTGAGTGTTTTTGGTGACAAGCCAAATTTCTTTAGCCTCCTGAGGTTGAAGAGGCGTTGTTGCGCCTTCTTCACCACGCTGTCTGTGTGGGTGGACCATTTCAGTTTGTCCGTGATGTGTACGCTGAGGAACTTAAAACTTTCCACCTTCTCCACTACCGACTTCTCTGTTTCCTGGAGTCCACGATCATCTCCTTTGTTTTATTGACGTTGAGTGTGAGGTTATTTTTCTGACACCACACTCGGAGGGCCCTCACCTCCTCCCTGTAGGCCGTCTCGTCGTTGTTGGTAATCAAGCCTACCACTGTAGTGTCGTCTGCAAACTTGATGATTGAGTTGGAGGTGTGCATGGCCACGCAGTCATGGGTGAACAGGGAGTACAGGAGAGGGCTGAGAACGCACACCCTTGTGGGGCCCCAGTGTTGAAGATCAGCGGGGTGGAGATGTTGTTTCCTTCCCTCACCACCTGGGGGCGGCCAGTCAAAAAGTCCAGGACCCAGTTGCACAGGGCGGGGTTGAGACCCAGGGTCTCGAGCTTAATGACAAGTTTGGAGGGTACTATGGTGTTAAATGCTGAGCGGTAGTCGATGAAAAGCATTCTTACATAGGTATTCCTCTTGTCCAGATGGGTTAGGGCAGTGTGCAGTGTGCAGTGTGCCGTGTGATTGCGATTGCGTTGTCTGTGGACCTGTTGGGGTGGTAAGCAAATTGGAGTGGGTCTAGGGTGTCAGGTAGGGTGGAGGTGATATGATCCTTGACTAGTCTCTCAAAGCACTTCATGATGACGGAGGTGAGTGCTCCAGGGCGATAGTCGTTTAGCTCAGTTACCTTAGCTTCTTGGGAACAGGAACAATGGTGGTCCTCTTGAAGCATGTGGGAAAAGCAGACTGGGATAAGGATTGATTGAATATGTCTGTAAACACACCAGCCAGCTGGTCTGCGCATGCTCTGAGGACGCAACTAGGGATGCCATCTGGACCGGCAGCCTTGCGAGGGTTAACACATTTGAAATGCAATACTCACGTTGGCTGCGGTGAAGGAGAGCCCGCAAGTTTTGGTAGCGGGCCGTGTCGGTGGCACTGTATTGTCCTCAAAGCGAGCAAAGAAGTTGTTTAGTTTGTCTGGGAGCAGGACATAGTGGTCTGCGACGGGGCTGGTTTTCTTTTTGTAGTCCGTGATTGACTGTAGACCCTGCCACATACCTCTCGTGTCTGAGCCGTTGAATTGCGACTCTACTTTTGTCTCTATACTGACGCTTAGCTAGTTTAATTGCCTTGCGGAGGGAATAGCTACACTGTTTGTATTCGGTCATGTTTCCGGTCACCTTGCCCTGATTAAAAGAAATGGTTTGCGCTTTCAGTTTTGCGCGAATGCAGCCATCAATCCACGGTTCCTGGTTGGGGAAGGTTTAATAGTCGCTGTGGGTACAACATGCACTTACTCGCTCACCGAATCAGCGTATACATCAATGCTGTTGTCCGACGCTCTCCGGAAAATACAGTGAGGGAAAAAAGTATTTTATCCCCTGCTGATTTTGTACGTTTGCCCATTGACAAAGAAATGATCAGTCTATAATTTTAATGATAGGTTTATTTGAACAGTGAGATACAGAATAACAACACAAAAATCCAGAAAAACACGTGAAAAATGTTATAAATGGAATTGCATTTTAATGAGGGAAATAAGTATTTGATCCCCTCTCAATCAGAAAGATTTCTGGCTCCCAGGTGTCTTTTATACAGGTAACGAGCTGAGATTAGGAGCACACTCTTAAAGGGAGTGCTCCTAATCTCAGCTTGTTACCTGTATAAAAGACACCTGTCCACAGAAGCAATCAATCAATCAATCAGATTCCAAACTCTCCACCATGGCCAAGACCAAGAAACTCTCCAAGGATGTCAGGGACAAGATTGTAGACCTACACAAGGCTGGAATGGGCTACAAGACCATCGCCAAGCAGCTTGGTGAGAAGGTGACAACAGTTGGTGCGATTATTCGCAAATGAAAGAAACACAAAAGAACTGTCAATCACCCTTTGCCTGGGGCTCCATGCAAGATCTTACCTCGTGGAGTTGCAATGATCATGATAACGGTGAGGAATCAGCCCAGAACTACACGGGAGGATCTTGTCAATGATCTCAAGGCAGCTGGGACCATAGTCACCAAGAAAACAATTGGTAACACACTCCGCCGTGAAGGACTGAAATCCTGCAGCACCAAGGTCCCCCTGCTCAAGAAAGCACATATACATGCCCGTCTGAAGTTTGCCAATGAAGATCTGAATGATTCAGAGGACATCTGGGTGAAAGTTGTGGTCAGATAAGACCAAAATGGAGCTCTTTGGCATTAACTCAACTCGCCGTGTTTGGAGGAGGAGGAATGCTGCCTATGACCCCAAGAACACCATCCCCACCGTCAAACATGGAGGTGGAAATATTATGCTTTGGGGGTGTTTTTCTGCTGAGGGGACAGTACAACTTCACCGCATCAAAGGGACGATGGACGGGGCCATGTACCGTCAAATCTTGGGTGAGAACCTCCATCCCTCAGCCAGGGCATTGAAAATGGGTCGTGGATGGGTATTCCAGCATTACAATGACCCAAAACACATGGCCAAGGCAACAAAGGAGTGGCTCAAGAAGAAGCACATTAAGGTCCTGGAGTGGCCTAAGCCAGTCTCCAGACCTTAATCCCATAGAAAATCTGTGGAGGGAGCTGAAGGTTCGAGTTGCCAAACGTCAGCCTCGAAACCTTAATGACTTGGAGAAGATCTGCAAAGAGGAGTGGGACAAAATCCCTCCTGAGATGTGTGCTAACCTGGTTGCCAACTACAAGAAACGTCTGACCTCTGTGATTGCCAGCATGGGTTTTGCCACCAAGTACTAAGTCATGTTTTGCAGAGGGGTCAAATACTTATTTCCCTCATTAAAATGCAAATCTTTTTCTGGATTTTTTTGTTGTTATTCTGTCTCTCACTGTTCAAATAAACCTACCATTAAAATTATAGACTGATCATTTCTTTGTCAGTGGGCAAACGTACAAAATCAGCAGGGGATCAAATACTTTTTTCCCTCACTGAAACATATACTGTTTACAGGAAACTCACTCTACATCCTTAGATGAAGAGGCGTGGAAAAAGGAATGGGGTGGTGAAATTATTTTCTGTCATGGACAAAGGAACTCAAAAGGTGTGATGATATTAATTAACAAAAATGTTGATCTGAATGTGCAAATAGTCAGGAATGATTCACAAAGAAGGTGGATCCTTTTGAGAAAGAAAGAGGACGTAAAATAGATTTTGCTCATTAATCTATATGGTCCAAATCAGCATGATCCATACTTCTTTGAAAACATTTATACCAATTTATTGAACTTTCAGGCAACAAATGATCAAATCATTATGGTAGGAGACTATAACACAGTGGTAAGTACCTCAATGGACCGTAAAGGTAATCCCTCTACAAACTATCATCACCGTGCCCGTAAGGAAATCACAAATATTATGGACACATTAGAAATAGTGGATATTTGGAGACTAAAAAACCCAGACCTAGTGAGATATACATGGAGGAGACTTAATCAAGCTAGTCATCTTGACTACTTTCTTGTCTCTTTCTCTCTTGCATCAAAGGTTAAAAAAGTTTAATAGGAGACAGAATCTAATTGGTATTCACATAACTCATAGATTTTCCAAGTGGACAGGGATATTAGAAATTGTATCAAAGTTTACTGGAGGACAACTTATTTTTAAGTAAGACAAAATTATTTATAACTGAATTTTCCAGTATAATGTAGGTTCATCAAATCCCCTTATTGTTTGGGATACATTTAAATGTACCTTCGGAGGTCATTCAATTCAATATTCATCAATAATAAAAAAGCAGTTTCTGGCTGACGAGACAAGACTAACAAGGGAAATCCATGAACTAATAGTACAGGTAGATGGCAATAAAAACGATTCTACAGAGATACAAAATAAGTTAGAGGAAAAACAAAAAGAACTTGAGGAATTTACTCAAGAAGGATCTAATGTAATCTGTTATAAAAATAAAGCAAACTGGATGGAATATGGAGAAAAATTCTTCCTGAATCTCCAGTACAGGAATGCTAACAAAAATAATTTGGTTAGTTTTATAAAATCTTTTAATAAGAGTATTAGTATATTAGTAATTGACTGACCCGGTCTCTCCAGATCTCCTAACGGTACTATTTCTAGGGTCAATTTGGTAATCTATGATTCTCCAAATTATATTTTAAAAGAGCAAGCTAATTATTTTAGGCAGAAGTTCTCTTTTCTGTCTCATCCTCTCCCACTGAATGAAGATTACGAAAAGGAATTATTTTCAAATAATATAAAAAATGGAAAAATAACAAATGTACAGAAAGATCAGTGCGAAGTGCGTTATTCCTCCTTACAGAGGAATAACTTTTTGAGGCTATTAAATCCTTTCAGTCTGGAAAAACCCCAGGGCTTGATGACATATTTTTTTTATATACTAAAAGCTCCATTGTTCGATTGTTTCAACTACTCCTATAGAAATGGTAGTCTGTCAGGTACTCAGCAGGAAGGCCTGATTTCTCTATTATTAAAACAAGACCCAGATGGCAAATATAAAGACCCAGTCTATCTAAATAATTGGAGGCCCCTTACACTTCAATGGAAAAATAAAACTAAACAAAATAAATAAAAACAAAGGACATCAAGGACAACTAAAATCATAACAGCAATGCCAACTGTATATGTTTGTGTGCATGTCTGGCACTATTTCATGTATGTGTGTGTTCTTGTATGCATTTATTTGAATGAGAGTGTGTGTATATGCATGTGTACAAACACCTGCATGGCATCAGCCTCAGGCAAACCGGCATTAGTTGTAAAACACTGCCCCTCAGTGTCATTCAAACATAGGTTTTATTATGTTTTATTTTTACTTTTTTTTTAACTTTTATCTTTGACCGTCATTCTATCTCCGGCACAGCAAATCCACTCCCACTTGTCTCCAATTCCACATCCCTCAGCTTCCCTCAGCCCATCCCATCTATCTCTGCTGGCCACCCACTTCGGGTTTGTACGCAACACATACAGTGGGGAAAAAAAGTATTTAGTCAGCCACCAATTGTGCAAGTTCTCTCACTTAAAAAGATGAGAGAGGCCTGTAATATTCATCATAGGTACACTTCAACTATGACAGACAAAATGAGGAAAACAAATCCAGAAAATCACATTGTAGGATTTTTTATGAATTTATTGGCAAATTATGGTGGAAAATAAGTATTTGGTCACATACAAACAAGCAAGATTTCTGGCTCTCACCGACCTGTAACTTCTTCTTTAAGAGGCTCCTCTGTCCTCCACTCATTACCTGTATTAATGGCACCTGTTTGAACTTGTTATCAGTATAAAAGACACCTGTCCACAACCTCATACAGTCACACTCCAAACTCCACTATGGCCAAGACCAAAGAGCTGTCAAAGGACACCAGAAACAAAATTGTAGACCTGCACCAGGTTGGGAAGACTGAATCTGCAATAGGTAAGCAGCTTGGTTTGAAGAAATCAACTGTGGGAGCAATTATTAGGAAATGGAAGACATACAAGACCACTGATAATCTTCCTCGATCTGGGGCTCCACGCAAGATCTCACCCTGTGGGGTCAAAATGATCACAAGAACGGTGAGCAAAAATCCCTGAACCACACGGGGGGACCTAGTGAATGACCTGCAGAGAGCTGGGACCAAAGTAACAAAGCCTACCATCAGTAACACACTACGCCGCCAGGACTCAAATCCTGCAGTGCCAGACGTGTCCCCCTGCTTAAGCCAGTACATGTTCAGGCCCGTCTAAAGTTTGCTAGAGAGCATTTGGATGATCCAGATGAGGATTGGGAGAATGTCAGATGAAACCAAAATAGAACTTTTTGGTAAAAACTCAACTCGTCGTGTTTGGAGGACAAAGAATGCTGAGTTGCATCCAAAGAACACCATACCTACTGTGAAGCATGGGGGTGGAAACATCATGCTTTGGGGCTGTTTTTCTGCAAAGGGACCAGGACGACTGATCCGTGTAAAGGAAAGAATGAATGGGGCCATGTATCGTGAGATTTTGAGTGAAAACCTCCTTCCATCAGCAAGGGCATTGAAGATGAAACGTGGCTGGGTCTTTCAGCATGACAATGATCCCAAACACACCGCCCGGGCAACAAAGGAGTGGCTTCAGAAGAAGCATTTCAAGGTCCTGGAGTGGCCTAGCCAGTCTCCAGATCTCAACCCCATAGAAAATCTTTGCAGGAGTTGAAAGTCCATGTTGCCCAGCGACAGCCCCAAAACATCACTGCTCTAGGGGAGATCTGCATGGAGGAATGGGCCAAAATACCTGCAACAGTGTGTGAAAACCTTGTGAAGACTTACAGAAAACATTTGACTTCTGTCATTGCCAACAAAGGGTATATAACAAAGTATTGAGATAAACTTTTGTTATTGACCAAATACTTATTTTCCACCATAATTTGCAAATAAATTCATTAAAAATCCTACAATGTGATTTTCTGGATTTTTTTTCCTCATTTTGTCTGTCATAGTTGAAGTGTACCTATGATGAAAATTACAGGCCTCTCTCATCTTTTTAAGTGAGAGAACTTGCACAATTGGTGGCTGACTAAATACTTTTTTTCCCCACTGTATCTTTCAACTATGCTGTGATGTTTAACGTACAATTTCAATCCATCTAATCGAATAGAATCCACAGATTGCGAGTTGAAGATAAAAACTTTTACTAAATGTATTAGTAATTGACTGACCCGGTCTCTCCAGATCTCTTAACGGTACTATTTCTAGGGTCATTTTTAGATAAATGCTTGCGTTGTTTTATATATCAACTCATACACCCTGTGGAATCGGTACATCAAAAATCTCTATGGCACTGTTTCCTACATCCTGGTCCTCTAATGAAACTGGTATACTTTCCTATTTATGCTATTTTTATTCCTCAGACAGTTTTGATCCTGTGTATTGGGCAGACAGACCAGTTCCCAACCTCCTCCAGCTGACACCTGCTTCCTCCATTTTTGGGGTAATGCTGTAATCTATTGGTTGTACTCTTGGATTGAGCAGACCTTCCCGTACAATTCTGATAACTCCATAAAGGACATAACTCTACCATTCCAATTTCCCATAAATATAGGCATTTTATCAACCAGCACATTTGAGTTCAGCCATAATATTTGTTCTATCTTTTCAGGGGGGTGAAATTGAAATTGTAGCCAGCTCTGCAATTCTTGTTTGAAAAAGAGAGATACTTTCAAAAAGTATCATTTTCATTTAATTGAAAATTAGACATGGCAATCTGCACAAAGGCCAAAAGGCCATTTTTAAACAATGGATGAGCTTTTCTTTAATCTACTTGAGAACCATTTAGGGTTCAAGTAAAACTTTTGAATATGTTAAGCTTTTAGAGAGAGGTTTTGTGCTTTTGTATTTAATAATCTCAACCCTCCCAATTCATATATATGTATTTAGCATCTCAGATAAAGCAAAATATGTGTTGCTCATATGATTTAAAAAAATAATCATCAGGAGTAGGCAGCGCCATAAGTAAGTGAGTAAACTGAGATGTGACTATGAAGTTGATCAGGGCAATTTTTCCATAAATAGACAGGTATTTACCTCTCCATGGTTGCAGGATCTTGTCTATTTTTACAAGTTTTCTATTGAAATTCATTGTGGAGAGCTTATTTATATATTTTGTGATATGAATACCAAGTATGTCTACTTCGCTATCAGCCCATTTTATAGGTAAACTGCAGGGTAATGTAAAAGTTGTATTTTTTAAAGATCCAATACGTAATATTGTACACTTATCATAATTAGGTTTTAATCCAGAGAGTACAGAAAAGTTATCTAGATCTTCAATGAGACATTGCAGGGATCTAGCTTGCGGACTTAATATAAAACTTGAGTCATTGGCATACATGGACACCTTTGTTTTTAAGCCTTGGATTTCTAATCCTCTAATGTTGTTATTGGATCTGATTTTAATAGCTAGCATTTCAATGGCCATAACGAATAGATATAGATATGGTGACAGCGAACACACTTGTTTAACTCCTCTTGACAATTCAAAACTCTCTGAGAAGTAGCCGTTATTTACTATTTTACACCTGGGGTTGCTATATATTATTTGTACCCATTTTATAAGAGAATTACCGAAATTGAAAAAATCCAGACATTTATAAATACAATCCAGTCTTACTTTATCAAATGCCTTTTCAAAATCTGCTATAAATACCAGGCCTGGCTTCTTAGATGTTCCATGATGTTCTATTATTTCTAGGAGTTGTCGTATATTATCTGCAATGTATCGTCCACGTAAAAAAAAATATGTCATCAAGCCCTGGGGTTTTTTCCAGACTGAAAGGATTTAATAGCCTCAAAAAGTTATTCCTCTGTAATTTGGCCTTCGCACTGATCTTTCTGTACATTTGTTAATTTTCCATTTTTTATATTATTTGAAAATAATTCCTTATCATAATCTTCATTCAGTGGGAGAGGATGAGACGGAAAAGAGAACTTCTGCCTAAAATAATTAGCTTGTTCTTTTAAAATATAATTTGGAGAATCATAGATTACCAAATTGACCCTAGAAATAGTACCGTTAGGAGATCTGGAGAGACCGGGTCAGTCAATTACTAATATACTAATACTCTTATTAAAAGATTTTATAAAACTAACCAAATTATTTTTGTTAGCATTCCTGTACTGGAGATTCAGGAAGAATTTTTCTCCATATTCCATCCAGTTTGCTTTATTTTTATAACAGATTACATTAGATCCTTCTTGAGTAAATTCCTCAAGTTCTTTTTGTTTTTCCTTTAACTTATTTTGTATCTCTGTAGAATCGTTTTTATTGCCATCTACCTGTGCTATTAGTTCATGGATTTCCCTTGTTAGTCTTGTCTCTTTAGACAGAAACTGCTTTTTTATTATTGATGAATATTGAATTGAATGACCTCCGAAGGTACATTTAAAGGTATCCCAAACAATAAGGGGATTTGATGAACCTACATTATACTGGAAATAATTTTGTCTTAAAAATAAGTTGTCCTCCAGTAAACTTTGATACAATTTCCAATATCCCTGTCCACTTGGAAAATCTATAAGAATTATGTGAATACCAATTAAATTCTGTCTCCTATTAAACTTTTTTTACCTTTGATGCAAGAGAGAAAGAGACAAGAAAGTAGTCAAGATGACTAGCTTGATTAAGTCTCCTCCATGTATATCTCACTAGGTCTGGGTTTTTTAGTCTCCAAATATCCACTATTTCTAATGTGTCCATAATATTTGTGATTTCCTTACGGGCACGGTGATGATAGTTTGTAGAGTGATTACCTTTACGGTCCATTGAGGTACTTAACACTGTGTTATAGTCTCCTACCATAATGATTTGATCATTTGTTGCCTGAAAGTTCAATAAATTGGTATAAATGTTTTCGAAGAAGTATGGATCATGCTGATTTGGATCATATAGATTAATGAGCCAAATCAGTTTTTCGTCCACTTTCATAATCAAAAAGATCCACCTTCCTTGTGAATCATTCCTGACTATTTGCACATTCAGATCAACATTTTTGTTAATTAATATCATCACACCTTTTGAGTTACTTTGTCCATGACAGAAAATAATTTCACCACCCCATTCCTTTTTCCACGCTACTTCATCTAAGGATGTAGAGGGAGTTTCCTGTAAACAGTATATGTTATATTCCTTTTCTTTTAGCCATGTAAAGACTGATTTTTTTCATAATCTGCTAAACCGTTACAATTATAACTGGCTATATTATTATTTATTTATTTTTTCTGGCCACTCTTCCGTAAAGGCCAGCTCTGTTGTCACGACTTCAGCCGAAGTTGGTCCCTCTCCTTGTTCGGGCGACTTTCGGCGGTCAACGTCACCCGGTCTTCTAGCCGTCACCGATCCATTATTCATTTTCCGTTGGTTTTGTCTTCCTTTTTCACACACCTGGTTTTAATTTCCCATCATTACATGTTCCTTATTTAACCCTCTGTTTCCACCATGTTTTTGTGCGTGATTGTTTGTTGTAATATGTTCTGTGTTCGAGTGATTGTTTTTCCACCCGTTTGGTATATTTTGAGTAAAGTTGATGAACACTCATATTTGTTGTCCTGCGCCTGACTCTGCCTTACCGACATAACGGAGACCATTACATCTTTGGAGTGTACACCTTCAGGGTTATCTTTGGTCTCTTCATTGCCTCTCTGATTACAGTTTTTCTCATTTGCTAAGACACACTAAATGAAACTGAGATCCGCTTGATCTTCATCATCACATTTTTAGCACAGCAGAAGTCTTCTCTTGCAAATGTTTTAACACTTTTTCATTTGTTTCACACATTTTTCACACCCTTTGTCAAAACAGTTACATCTGATCTCATTGAAAGACCCCGAACTCTATTGGATTCACTGTGTTGAACAGTGAACAGATAGAAAGTACCTGCATAATTATAAATCTCTGTGTGAAACTCATTTGCACAACTCTTCAATCAGCAATCAGTCCTCATCCATCTATAAAAGATGCCACCTCTATGTTGCTATTTGCAAGCATGGATCAAAGAGGCCATAGGCACGGAAGGAGACCAAGAGGCCATGGCAGAGGGGCCAGAGGAAGATTAGTTTGTATGCGTGGTGGAGGAGCTGCAGTAGCAAGAGGACGAAATCGAGCTCAAGTTTCAAATGAAATTCGGGCAACAATTATTGACCATGTCATCAATCATGGCTTGTCCTTCAGAGAGGCTAGACAAAGGGTCCAGCCCATTCTGAGTCGGAGCACTGTGGCATCTATTGTCAGGCTTTTTCGGAATGAGAACAGGTAATTCACAGTGTTACTGTAATGTATACCACTGTGTATTTCAGCTTTACTGTATTGCCCTGTTAGCAGAACAAACTGTGTCTACAGTAATGCAGATGTTTTATCAATCCCATTTATTTGACTGTCATACAGTAATGTCAATTTTGACATGCTTTTTGCTTTTACTTTATAGAATCCACACATTACCACACACTGGTGGCAGAGGAAAGATATTTAGTATTGAACAGGAGTCTGCCATTGTAGATATGGTAGTGGCAAACAATGCAATCAGACTGCGTGACATCCAGGCAGCAGTAATTGCAGATCAGGGAGCATTTAGAAATATAAACAGTGTGAGTTTGGCAACTATAGATCGAGTCCTTAAACGAAACCATGTCAGAATGAAGCAGCTGTACAGAGTTCCATTTCAAAGAAACTCTGACATCGTAAAGGATGCACGATTCCAGTATGTGCAGGTACAGATTTTTTATTGTAATACCTTGTTTACCATAGTTACATGCGACTGGAATAATTTGCTTTATGAATTTGCTCTTTTTCTTAGAGAATAATGGAGCTTGAAGCTGAAGGGGCACATCACAAATTGATTTTTGTGGATGAAGCCGGCTTCAACCTCTGTAAAGTGAGGAGACGCGGGACATCATTGGGCAGAGGGCCACTGTCACAGTGCCAGGTCAGAGGGGTGCCAATATCACCATGTGTGCTGCCATCTCCAATGATGGGGTCCTTTGCCACATACCAACTATTGGCCCATACAATACAGAACGCCTCATCACATTTCTTGATGCATTGAAAGAAATACTGATCACCCGAAGAGAGAGGGCTGTTGAGGCCTGGCATGACTCTGTATGTCATAATTTGGGACAATGTGGCTTTCCACCACTCTCGCCTTGTGAATGAATGGTTTGCAGCACAGCCTCGTATTATGATGCAATTCCTCCCTGCATACTCGCCTTTTCTGAACCCAATCGAGGAGTTCTTCTCTGCTTGGAGGTGGAAGGTGTATGATCACCGGCCATATGAGCAGATGCCCCTCCTGGAGGCAATGAATGCTGGTTGCCTGGCAATAGGTGCAGAGGACTGCCAGGGATGGATACGCCATGCAAGGAGATATTTCCCTCGGTGCATTGCAAGGGAAAACATTCAATGCGATGTTGATGAGAACCTGATGAGAATTTGTATATAAAACAACAAACCGACTTTAGACAGTTCTGTTGCACGCTCTGATGACGTATATCCATGTCAGGGTTCGTGTGTAGCTGGTGCATGAAGAGTCAGGCGCAGGAGAACAGGACTGAGTGAGCAAAGCACTTTCTCAAAGAACCAAACAAACGCTAACCGCGTAATACAACACAACACTTTGCCAAACGCAAAACAAGCGAGGCAGAAAATATAACGCACCAGCCGGAACGAAAACGGCTGAACAATAAACAATCACACACAAAGACATGGGGGAAAACAGAGGGTTAAATACACAACAAATAATGATGGGGAATGCAAACCAGGTGTGTGAAAACAAGACAGTACAAATGGAAAATGAAAAGTGGAAGACCGGTGACGTCAACCGCCGAATGCCGCCTGAACGAAGAGGGGAAACGACTTCAGTAGAAGTCGTGACATTCCAGCTGACTGATGTTAGTGACAGAGGTTGATCCGCCTTGGACAAGTAATGTTACAGTGTTTCTCAATTGTTTACACACAAATACTGGTACTTGAGACACAATGACCACAACATGTAACTCATGCACAAACCCCCAAACCCCCTGAAACCACACACTTTTTTCAAAACACTACACACAATTCTTTGCATTTGGCACAATTTTCATGCAGAAAATTTCTTGTTTTCACAATGAACACACTGCCATTCAAATATGCACACTGACTCATCACATGGGCAAACACCCGTCACACAGTTTTACAATTAGCAATCAGAGCTTTAGCATAAAAGGGCAACAGGTGAGCTCTTCTGTTTTGGAGCAATGGATGCCAACATTGGAAACAGAGGCAGAGCCAGAGGAGTGAGAGTAAGAGGAGTAGGACGGGGAGGACAAGGGCGAGGACGAGGAAGGCCAAGGACCGTAATCTCTGATGAGATCCGAGCCACTTTGGTTGATCATGTGGTCAACCATGGTCTAACAATGAGGGAGGCTGGGCAAAGAGTACAGCAAAATTTGAGCAGGTACACTGTAGCATCCATCATCCGGACTTTCCGAAATGAGAATAGGTAAGAAATCTACTCTCACTAGAAAATTGCAGTACTGCATATCAATACAATACTCAATGAGTACAGTAGTACAGTATTGCCTGTGGACTGTTCTGTAGGACTGTAAAAATAAAGTATGTTTCAAGTATTTGGGAAATGTATTCCTACTTTGTATTTACAGTATTTTAATTTTTGTTTGGCAGAACTGAAAGATTACCAACACAAGGTGGTCGGGAACGTGTTCTGTCTCCTGAACAGGAAACTGAAATCATGAACATGGTCCTAGAAAATAACGGCATAACATTACGGCAAATACAAAGAAAAATAACAGATAACAATGAGATATTTCAAAATATTGATAGGGTAAGCTTATCAACACTGGACCGTGTCTTGCGCAGAAATAATCTCAGGATGAAGCAGGTCTACAGGGTGCCATTTGAACGCAATTCAGAAAGAGTCAAAGAATTGCGATATAACTATGTGCACGTGAGTCCTATACAAACCCACAATTGATGCATACTCTCAACACTGTATAAATTATACATATTTCAGTATTGTACTCATAATGATTGTGCTTCACAATAGTGACCACTCCATGTCTATTTCTGATATTGTCATGTGTGTTTCAGAGAGTCCTTGAGCTAGAGGTGGCTGCAGTGGAGCACCAGTTCATCTTCATTGATGAGGTTGGATTCAACCTCACAAAAAGACGAAAGAGGGGAAGGAATATCATCGGCCAGCGTGCCATTGTTCAAGTCCCTGGCCAGCGCGGAGGGAACATCACAATGTGTGCAGCGATTACCCACCACGGCGTCATCCATCACCATGCTACCCTTGGCCCCATCTGATCACATTCCTGGACACCCTTCACAACACACTCATTCCACCAGATCAGGTAGATGGCCCAGAGCAGCTCAGGTACGTTGTCATTTGGGACAACGTAAGTTTCCACAGGGCTGCTCTGGTTCGTAACTGGTTCACTGCCCACCCACGCTTTTTAGTTGTTTATCTCCCTCCATATTCTCCATTCCTCAATCCTATTGCGGAATTATTTTCTGCCTGGAGATGGAAAGTGTATGACCGAAGTCCACAAACGCGTATACCTCTTCTCCAAGCTATGGAAGACGCATGTGGAGATATAGCAGCTGATGATTTTCATGGCTGGAATCGCCATGCTAGGCGATATTTCCCCCGCTGCTTGTCCAGGGAAAACATTGCTTGTGATGTGGATGAGGTTCTGTGGCCAGACCACAACAGAAGAGAGGATGCAGCATAGTTTGTTTTTTTTACTGTAACTGTGTACATTAAATTCTTCTGTTTTGTATGTAGACCACTGTATGTGCAACTTTGTGTTGGTTGGGAATGGGATGTACACTGTGTACATTGTTTTTGTGGGAAAAATAAAATATATTTGTTACTGTGTATTTGTGTGTTCTGAGTATAAAAACAATATTCTCAAATATTTTACAACACACTTATGTATGTACTGTCTGTAGTAATGGCAACACTGAACCAAAAAAAGGCCTAAGTCATTATGATGAATGGAGAAGAAGTGTTTTCCATTTATCATAGTGTTTTACATTGAGCACATCAGTGTTCAACTGGTTCTTATAAATGTCTATTCATATGATGGTTTGTGTGTGTCATTTGAAAACAAAATACCATTTTGATAAGAAATAACATTGTTTTGAATGTAAAGTTTCATTTTGCTGGAGAATTGAGGGGTTTTGCCCATTGTGTGTGTGTTTTTTGATTTGTGTGTAGAGTTCTGAGAATATGAGGCATGCTTTCAGAAAATGTGTGTAAACAATCGAGAAAAACTGTAATATTAGCTAGCTAGCTAGAAAATGACCTAAAATCCCAATCCATTGAGTAACGTTAGCAAGCCAGCCATCTAACTCCAGCTGGCTAGCTAACAGCAAGCTTTAACTAGCAATGCAAACTGATTGTCATGGCTGGCTAAAGTTAACCAAACAGGTTCAATGTTAGCTAGCAAGCCAGTCATCTAAATCCACTAGCTAACAGCAAGCTTTAACTTGGGGTCTTTTGTTTAGACATTTAACGTTAACGTTAGCTAGCTAGCTAAAAAATGAACAAAAATCCCAATCCATAGAGTAACGTTAGCAAGCCAGCCATCGAACTCCAGCTGGCTAGCTAACAGCAAGATTTAACTAGCAATACAAACCGATTGTCATAGCTAGCTTAAGTTCAATGTTAGATTCTTACCCGTATACATGGATTAAAGCTTCACCGCAGACTGATTCATTTTCAGAATCAGAGAGATTCAGCATGGCACGATTGTCCTCCAGAAAGTAGTCCATCACAACAAACTCATCACTCGGCATGTACAGCCCACTCATTATCTCAGCCAATCATGGCTAGCGGGAAGGTTGCTGACTTTTTCTGTGGCTAAACAAACTAGGGTGGTAATTTAACATTTGTTATCGTATTTACCGATGGCATACAAGTTTGATATTAAAGGCACATGAAAGTTCATATGTTCGAGAAGGCATTTCTGCCAAAAAACGCATTTTGATAAAAACATTCAAGGACACTAAACCTCTAAATCTCTGACTGACCATCAGGGATCATCAACTAGTTTCAGCGGCGGGATGCTTTTGTTCTTGAGTGGATGGTCGTTGGCAGGCTTGAACATAATTACAAATAATTTATAGACTGCAAATAATTTATAGTGCGACAAGACCATGGATCCCCGACCGATCATCGCAAAATTTGAACACTACCAACAAGTTCAAATGGCTCTCCTGTGAAGTCGTGACTTGCGACATACGCCTAGTTTCCTGAATTGGGTCACATATGATTAAAAAAAATATGAAAAATATAATTTTGACTACACTGGCCTTTAAGGAACCCTGCATGAGTCTGCTGACTTCTACAGGCTTCAAGCTTCCTTTTAAGAGGCATTTTGTCAGCTATCTGCAAAACAGGTGTAAGGTTCTTCTTTTCTTTTCTTACTCAATCTTGTGTTCTTTTTCTTTGTGTTCTTGAACGTAGCCCTGTTTCTTTTTGTTCTGGAACGTAGCCCTGTCTTTCATTTTTGTTCATTGATTTCACCTGTATTCGTTTCTCACCTGGTCTCATCAGCTCCCTATTTAGTTCAGTTCTTTCTGTTTGTGTGGTTGTGAGGTATTGTTTGTTTTTGACTGCCTACCTGTGTTTTACCATTGCCTGCGACCACGATTCCTGCCTTCTGTGAAGGCTTAATAAACATCTGCTGAGCTCTGCGTGTGAACCTACACCTTTTTCTCCCCTGAGTATTCATTACAACAGGTAAGAATGAAGCAGGTGTTAAACATGGGCTTTGCTACACAGAAATCAGCAGTTGACTACTCCATTGTCAACACTTTGATTAAATCAGTATACCTACCGTATATCAATATCTTTGAAAATACCATATACTGTAAGTATCAATGGCTTTTAAAACAATTCAATAGGTTTTCTTGGACCAGAGTGAGATTTCTCCACTAGCCTACCTATTGTTCCTGCAGTTAGGAGGATTTACCATATTTGTCTAATAATTTCATAATTTATCTGGAGATAAATCGGCAACAAACCTACCAGTATGTAAATTAGGGAGCCAAGTTAACAGCTTTCTTACCGATGCGGTAGGCTACTGACGAGTCACTTACTTTAACGTCACTGTCTGGCAAGTCCTAATGGACTTCATATCGAAAGTACAAATGATATATTTCGTTTCATTGTCAGAATGCGATACTATGGACATATAACTACGTTGTATGATTATGAATGGCAAGGATATGAGATGGCCTTTATTCAGTCAGTTCGAAACCTTTTATAAACTAGTCAAACTTGCTGTTAAAAAATCAAAGCACAGTAAAATAACCTGTTCGCCACAAATCTGTGGCTGCATATAACTTAAGAATTTCTAATGGCCCGGATATGGTGTGTCGTATCAGGTTGGCATGTGTAGTATCTGTTCTTAAATCAAATCAAATGTTATTTGTCACATACACATGGTTAGCAGATGTTAATGCGAGTGTAGCGAAATGCTTGTGCTTCTAGTTCCGACCATGCAGTAGTATCTAACAAGTAATCTAACAAATTCACAACAACTACCTTATACACACAAGAATGTACATATAAATATATGGATGAGCGATGGCTGACCGGCGTAGGCAAGATGCAGTAGATGGTATGGAGTACAGTATATACATATGAGATGAGTAATGTAGGATACAGTGGGGAAAAAAAGGTGTCTTTTATACTGATAACAAGTTCAAACAGGTGCCATTAATACAGGTAATGAGTGGAGGACAGAGGAGCCTCTTAAAGAAGAAGTTACAGGTCTGTGAGAGCCAGAAATCTTGCTTGTTTGTATGTGACCAAATACTAATTTTCCACCATAATTTGCAAATAAATTCATAAAAAATCCACAATGTGATTTTCTGGATTTTTTATTCCTCATTTTGTCTGTCATAGTTGAAGTGTACCTATGATGAAAATTACAGGCCTCTCTCATCTTTTTAAGTGAGAACTTGCACAATTGGTGGCTGACTAAATACTTTTTTCCCCCACTGTATGTAAACATTATAAAAATGGCATCGTTTAAAGTGGCTAGTGATACATTTATTTCATCCAATTTTAATTATTAAAGTGGCTAGAGATTTGAGTCGATGGCAAAGCGGCATAGGCAAGATTCAGTAGATGGTTTAGAGTACAGTGTACACATTTGATATGAGTAATGTCGGATATGTAAACATTATATTCAAAATTGTTTGATACATTTGTTACAGCCAATCCTATTATTTAAAGTGGCTAGAGATTTAAGTCAGTATGTTGGCAGCAGCCACTCAATGTTAGTAGTGGCTGTTTAACAGTCTGATGGCCTTGAGATAGAAGCTGTTTTTCAGTCTCGGTCCCAGCTGATGAACCTGTACTGACCTCGCCTTCTGGATGATAGCGGGGTGAACAGGCAGTGGCTCGGGTGGTTGTTGTCCTTGATGATCTTTTTGGCCTTCCTGTGACATCGGGTGGTGTAGGTGTCCTGGAGGGTAGGTAGTTTACCCCCGATGATGCGTTGTGCGGACCTCTACCCACTGGAGAGCCTTGCGGTTGTGGGCGGAGCAGTTGCCGTACCAGGCGGTGATACAGCTCGACAGGATGCTCTCGATTGTGCATCTGTAGACATTTGATTGTTTGTGGTGACAAGCCGAATTTCTTCAGCCTCCTGAGGTTGAAGAGGCGCTGGTGCGCCTTCTTCACCACGCTGTCTGTGTGTGTGGACCATTTCAGAATGTCCGTGATGTGTACGCCGAGGAACTTAAAACTTTCCACCTTCTCCACTACTGTCCCCTCGATGTGGATAGGGGGGTGCTCCCTCTCCTGTTTCCTGAAGTCCACGATCATCTCCTTTGTTTTGTTGACATTGAGTGAGAGGTTATTTTCCTGACACCACACTCCGAGGGCCCACACCTCCTCCCTGTAGGCTGTCTCGTCGTTGTTGCCTACCACTGTAGTGTCTTATCAGTTTAAGCTGGGGACCATATATTATAGAGTGCTCCCGAGTGGCACAGCGGCCTCAGTGCAAGAGGTGTCATTGCAGTCCCTGGTTCGAACCCAGGCTGCATCACATACGACCGTGATTGAGAGTCCCATAGGGCAGCGCACAATTGGCCCAGCATCGTCCGGGTTTGGCCGGGGTAGGCAGTCATTGTAAATAAGAATTTGATCTTAACTGACTTGCCTAGTTAAATAAATAAAAAAGTATTTCTCTCAATATTCACCTATTAATAGGCAACATTTGGTTATGATATGTATTAAAATCTGTGTAATATAATATTAGAATTGTATTAATTACATTAATTTGTTTTCTAAAGTATGTCATTGTGAGACTATTTGAAAATAGGACGCTGCCCCTGTAAGACAAACGTTCCAAAAGAGATGGCTACAGTAGGCTAGCCAAGATGGCTGTAGTAGGCTAGCAAAGACACATTTTTGTAGCTTTCTTTTTGCAGACTTTCAACAGTAGCCAGCATATTTCTAGTATGTTCACTGTTTACTTTAGCATTTCATTTTGTACAGTCTGAATTCAACATGAATTAAATATATTTTCTCACCCATCTACACACAATAACCTATAATGACAAAGTGAAAATGTTTGACATTTTTGCAAATGTATTGAAAATGAAATACAGAAATCTCATTTAGGACTGTATTCGGTCCCGCTTTAAATGACGTGCAGCTTATAAAGGCTTCATAAACACTACATGAATGTGTTATAAATAACCACATGTCATGCTTTATAAAGAGTTCATAAATGTGGCATAACTCTGTGAAATAACCACCAATGTCAAATGTGACATAATCCACTATGTCAAATGGCATACAGTTAATTCTGAAAAGTATTCAGACCCCTTGAAATGTTCCACATTTTGTTACGTCACAACCTTATTCTAAATTTGATTAAATCGTTTTTTCCCCCTCATCAATCTACACACAATAGCCCATAGCCTTAGGTTAGCCGACGCTTCTTACTAGATGCAGGAACCAACGGGCTGCCATGGGGCCCGGGTCTGCGGGGTAGGCAGAAGTTAAAGACTTCAATTTCATTTTTGCCCATGTCACACTTATGCCGCATGGCAGTGACAATGGGCGCGAACAACTTCTTGGGTGTCACAGGGGCATCCAGGAGGTACACTTTCTCTTTGTCTGTTAAGCTGGATAAGCTCAGACAAAGTACCCTTCCTCCCACCACCGATAGGCTCATGGTAACACCACAGCCTTGGATGGCACTAGAACTACTAGAACGTAACCAGACTTCACTATATCATTAGGGGTGTAGTACACCAAATTTGGTGAGAACTGTGGTCTTTACTTGATTGACTGTAACTGTCAAATAAGCACCAATCGGGGTCAAACGAAGCTAGCTAGATAGCCAATGTGCTGGGCGACCTTGTGCGACAGCAAGCCTTTTTCTTTTGGACAAAAATTATAAGAATATGGAGAGTTATGAAAACTGGGTGTTTAGCAAAAGTTGAACTTATAATATGACTACTAATACTGTAAAAGCTAAATCAAGGTCCAAGTATACAGGTTTGACGATATTCTTGCAGAAAAAAATGTAATGTAAATGTCTCCTTCACGATTTGCCCAAATGTACCTGGGTGACTTCCCACTAAATGTCATGTAGTTTGCTCATACTTCAAGTTATCCGTCTGAAACTTTGCACATGCACTGCTGTCATCCTGTGGACACCATCGAAATTACAACCAGATGTGATGTAGATGTGGGACCTTTCTGTTGCATTTCAAAGATGATGGTAGAAAAAAAAACTAAAAAACATTTGGTTTTTTTCTTTGTATTTTCTTCTACCAGATCTATTGTTATATTCTCCTACATTCAATTCACTTTTCCACAAACGTCAGTGTTTCCTTTCAAATGGTACCAAGAATATGCAATTCCTTGCTTCAGGGCCTGAGCTACAGGCAGTTAGATTTGGGTATGTCATTTTAGCCCAAAATTTTAAAAGGGGCTATCCCTAAAGAAGATTTATCAAACGCATGAATAACTTGTAATGTTGTTTCTCTTCAAATGGGTATAGAATACAAGTTATTCATGTGTTCGATGAGATTCTCTCAGGGGACCCTATTAAGGTTTTTGGGGGTCCCGATGCCCAATTTGGGAACCACTGTACTACTAACCTCTCTCCCTGCTTGCTTCAACGCTTCCGGTCTCTGTGCATCTCCTTTGCCTCCATCATTACAGCCTGACACCACTGTCGGTCTCACTACTCTCTGTAAAGAAAAAGTATTTTGTTATGAGAACTTATAGTAGCCCATCTTTATATTATAGCTAGCTTAATTTCAGTCAACTGCTCCTGCTGAGGTCAGGCTCCGTTCAACGTTAGCTTCTAGCTTCATACTTCTAGCCAGCTAGTTATAGCTAGCTACCTGGCTAGCAGCCCTTGAGCTACCTAGCTGGCTAGACATCTTACTGAAATATCAGTGACTACTTACCAATGTCACAACTATGAAATAACATATATGGAATCATGTAGTAACCAAAAAAGTGTTAAACAAATCAAAATATATTTTATGAGATTCTTCAAATAGCCACCCTTTACCTTGATGACAGCTTTGCACGCTCTTGCCATTCTCTCAACCAGCTTCACATGAAATACTTTTCTTGAAGGAGTTCCTACATATGCTGAGCACTTGTTGGCTGCTTTTCCTTCACTCTGCAGTCTGACTCATCCCAGACCATTTCAATTTGGTTGAGGTTGTGGAAGCCAGGTCATCTGAGCCCCACATTTTTAGCGCCTTCTCAGGTTTTCAGCCAGGGGCAAACGTCAGCATGTCAGCCCTCCCTCTGGTCTCACTAACACACTTTTTTGTTGCCTGTTTTGCATGTTATTTTGGCATTAATACGTGTCACATATCAGTTTGCAAACAATGTAAAATATATATATATCATTGAGTTAATGAAGCTGCATACAAACATGGTCTCTCTCTTGCTTTCTTAAGGCAGCCCCAAAATGCAGATGCTGTCAATACTGCATGATTTCTGCCGCGCTCAAAACGGCTTAACTCGGAAATGGAAAATCTGACTTCAGTGAGTTCAAGACAATTGAGAGAGAACTAGCTCCGACTGGGAAAATACATTTTGAACCGTCATCCAACTCGGAATTGTAAGTTGGGAACTCGGGGCTCTTTCTAGGATTACGACCTGAAGATCACTGTCATCATGAGTCGACCTTGTCTTTTTCAGAGTTCCCAGTTGTTTTTAAAGCACCATAAATCCAGAGAATACCAGACGTCGATGACAGTCTGACAAAATTTGCCCACGAAGGACGCGCCACCTTCCTGTTCATGTGAGCACAGCACAACAATGTGAGTTAAAAATGTAATGTACGCTGCTGCATAAATTATATAATATGCCAGGGAGATGTACACTTAGTATTACTTTCTTACTTACAGTATATGTTGTGTAGTAAGCTGTTAGTAGCCCATGTGCCTCACCCTAATTTGGTCTATTTTCCCCTCTTAATTTTGCCTACTGTTCTGACTTGGTGGTGCACATGTAGCCTATAACCTGTTTTAGATAAATGTAATTACTGAATATTGTAAGAGCTTTCCTTTTCTGCTTATGCCCCCTTTATTTATCCTACGGTTCTGACTTGGTGTACAGGGAGAACACTGTAAGAATGGCCCATATTCTGTCGCTGTTCATTTCACAAGTGCTGAACAAAGTTATATTGACTATGTCCGTCTTAGCTCGCTCATTAATGTCTTAATCTAAATTACTGATTGCCTCGTATCCACTTGTCATCCCCTTATGCCATAGTTTGTACATCTCAATTGTCAGTAGAAACCACATTTGTTTAAGCAAGTCCTCCATATCAGATATGTTTTATTTAAAGGCAGTAAATGAGGCTGAATTAACTGTTTCACTGCCAGACAAGGCTCTGCTGATAGTCAGGTGTAGCAGTTGTAAGGACCAAAACTGGAGATGATAAGCAGGTACAGGGAGTCAACAGTTAATCAGGAACAAACAGGTAACAAGACAGGCACAGCATTGGCACACGGGTAAACAAGGACATACGACAGTCAATGCTGAAGCAGGGAACAGAGCGGGGAACAAGACATATATATATATATCACACACACACACACACATATATATATATATAGGGAATGTAATGACAGAGGTGATAGATTCCAGGTGAGTCCAATAATCGCTGATACGCGTGATGGGGGAAAGGCAGGTGTGCATAATGCTGGGGTGCCTGGCGCGCGAGGGGAGACGAAGGTGTTGGGACTCTGCTGTTGGGACAGTTTTTATTTTTATGTAGGTCCTAACAGTTTGTCACCGTTAAAGTGCAATTCATGTATTGTTTAGTGTTGTGTATGCTTTGCTGGCATGCCCCCATGAAATTGTCAGCCAGTTATTGTCATGCAAAAGCCTGCCGGTCTCACCATGAATTAACATAAATACATTTTACATCTCCAGGCCTCCGCATACAAGCCGCTGATGTGTGCCTTTGGAACATCTACATTTTATAAAGTTGAATAAATCAGTTGAATATACACCTTTGCAATAAATTCATTATTTATTTTAGGCAGGTCTAAAGAAACACAGTATGAAGAAAACGTGTTTCAGAAGAACAGAATCAGAGACCTGGGTGTGTGGTGCCAGGCCAACAATCTCTCCCTCAACATGATCAAGACAAAGGAGATGATTGTGGACTACAGGAAAAAGAGGACCGAGCATGCCCCCATTCTCATCGACGGATCTGCATTGGAGCAGGTTGAGAGCTTCAAGTTCCTTGGTGTCCACATCACCAACAAACTATCATGGTCCAAGCACACCAAGACAGTTGTGACGAGGGCACGACAAACCTATTCCCCCTCAGGAGACTGAAAAGATTTGGCATGGGCCCTCAGGTTCCACAGCTACACCATCGAGAGTATCCTGACTGGTTGGATCACTGCCTGGTATGGCAACTGCTCGGCCTCTGACCGCAAGGCACTACAGAGCGTGTCAGAGGAAGGCCCTAAAAATTGTCAATGACTCCAGCCACCCTAGTCATAGACTGTTCATAGAGCGCCAAGTCTAGGTCCAAGAGGCTTCTAAACAGCTTCCACCCCAAGCCATAAGACTCCTGGACACCTAATCAAATGGCTACCCAGACTATTTGCATTGCCCTTACACCGCTGCTACTCTGTTATCTATGCATAGTCACTTTAATAATTCTACCTACATGTACATATTACCTCAACTAACCGGTGCCCCAGCACGTTGACTCTGTACCGGTAGCCCCCTGTATATAGTCTTGCTATTGTTATTTTACTGCTGCTCTTTAATTACTTACTTTTATTTCTTATCAGTATTTTTTAACTGCATTGTTGGTTAGGGGCTCGTAAGTAAGTATTTCACTGTGAGGTTGTATTCGTCGCATGTGAGTAATACAATTTGATTTGAGGAAGTCGCATAAAATTACCACGTTTTATGCACTAAACTATGTAGAATATTGTCCTGTTGGAAACTACAACTCCCTACTACATCGCAAAGTTTCTTGCTAGATCTGATCTCTAGAGAAACTATAATGTGCGCATTGAGCTCACAGAAAAAAACTGAACGAAATGGAATTAAAATGTTTAAAAACTGAAGTTACCTACATTTCGGTTAATCGCACAGCACTACTTTACTAATATGTCAAATTCGTTTCGATTTAGAACGGCCCGTTATCAGATGGGATGTAATAGGAGCAGGATAAAAATGACGTGTCATCCATATACAGTACACTCAAATAGCGAATGGAGGCCGCTAAACCGCTGGTTTGTTTTTTTCAATCATGCCAGGTAGGCTCCTCTGGTTATTTCACTCAGTGGAGGCTCCTCCTCAGAGAAAGGGGAGGACCATCCAGTGAATTTCATAAAAATTTAAAAAGTGATCCTTTTTAGATAAAACTATACTAATTATAATAATGTCATCAAATGATTGACACTTTTGCAGTAGCCTTAGCAGCACTCTGTAGGGTAGCACCATGGTTTAGCTGGAGGTCAGATAGCTTCTGTCCTCCTCTGGGTAAATTGACTTCAATACAAAATCTAGTAGTCTCTTGGTTCTTACTCTTTTCCATAGACTTACACAGTAATTATGACAACTTCCGGAGGACGTGCTTAAATCAATCAGAGCTTCTGCAGCATAAACTGACATGTTGTCCACCCAATCAAAGGATAAGATAATTAATCTAGTACTTAAAGCACAAGTTACAGCTAGCTAGCACTGCAGTGCATAAAATGTGGTGTGTTCTTGACTCAGACTATAGTTGAACAGCGAGAGAGCTATATTTTGTGGGTTGTATTTTTTTGGGGTTACTTTTACTTAGCTAGCTGAATGCAGCTAGCTGGTTTAGCCTACTCAAACAGCGAGGGATGCTGTTAACTAGCTGGCTATGGCTATCCAACACTGGAACTCTTCCAAGTCAAGGTAAACTTCTGGTTTAATTAATTTATTGGCAATTTATTGTAGCTGCTAAACTGCTTTCTGACTGTACTGCATGATTGTAGTGGGTTTACTAACGCGTTAGTTCTAGTAGCTATGTTGACTATGAGGTGACAATGATGTAGGCTGTATGTAAAGGTTAGCAGACATGATATGAAGGTTTGGCTTAAAGTTTTCAACTAGACACAGACAGCTGATGTGTTGTGCACTGAAGTCCACAAGTGAAGTGAAAAGTTGAGAGGAGGAGAGTGCAAGGATAGTTGCGAGAAGCAATGTATACAAGGAGCAAAGTGATCATGCTGTTTTTATATGGCTTCTATAAAAGGGAATTGTGTTTGCATGTGATCAGGGGTGTATTTATTCCGCTGATTCTGTTGATAAATGGAAGCAAACAGAACCCAACAGGGATAACCTGAATTTGTCCAATGGAAACTGTCATTTGCAACTGTTGGACAAATGATAACACCCTAGATCAGCTACAATTGAAGTCGGAAGTTTACATACACTTAGGTTGGAGTCATCAACTCGTTTTTAAACCACTCCACAAATCGTTAACAAACTATAGTTTTGGCAAGTCGGTTAGGACATCTACTTTGTGCATGACAAGTAATTTTTCCAACAATTGTTTACAGACAGATTATTTCACTTAATTCACTGTATCACAATTCCAGTGTGTCAGAAGTGTACATACACTAAGTTGACTGCCTTTAAACAGCTTGGAAAATTCCATAGAATTATTTTTAGAAGCTTCTAATAGGCTAATTGACATAATTTGAGTCAATTGGAGGTGTACCTGTGGTTGTATTCCAAGGCCTACTTTAAAACTCAGTGCCTCTTTGCTTGACATCATGGGAAAATCAAAACAAAACAGCCAAGACCACAAAAACAATTGTAGACCTCCACACGTCTGGTTCATCCTTGGGAGCAATTTCCAAATTCCTGAAGGTACCACGTTCATCTGTACAAACAATAGTACACAAGTATAAACACCATGGGACCACGCAGCCGTTATACCACTCAGGAAGGAGACGCGTTCTTTGGTGCGAAAAGTGCAAATCAATCCCAGAACAACAGCAAAGGACCTTGTGAAGATGCTGGAGGAAACAGAATACAAAAGTATCTATATCCACAGTAAAACGAGTCCTATATCGACATAACCTGAAAGGCCGCTCAGCAAGGACGAAGCCACTGCTCCAAAACCGCCATAAAAAAGCCAGGCTACGGTTTGCAACTGCACATGGGGACAAAGATTGTACTTTTTGGAGAAATGTCCTCTGGTCTGATGAAACAAAAATAGAACTGTTTGGCCATAATGACCATCGTTATGTTGAACACCATCCCAACCGTGAAGCACGGAGGTGGCAGCATCATGTTGTGGGGGTGCTTTTCTGCAGGAGGGATTGGTGCACTTCACAAAAAAAGACTGAGAGCGAAATGACAAGATGACGTTATAATACTGTTATTGAATAGTTGTTTTATGCAACAGAATAGGGTTCTTAACTCTATTGTGTCTGTGTGAACTGAGAATAGCTTCTGAGATTTAAGTCTAGCAACTTGGGAAGATATTAACGTACATACTCACAAAATACATCATTGCATTTCTTCCCAAATGAGCGGCATTGTGGCTCTAACTGATGGTTGTATGTGGAACTTCTTTATGGCTCTATCACTTCCTAAGTGTCAAGGAAAATTAAACCAAAATCATAAACAAAAGATATAAACTTTAGTTACCACACCTTAATCATGTAATTGGACTGTATTCTATATTCGTCCAAGGTCTTGGCTAAATGACCCTATCATGGCATTGTGTCTGTCATGTCTAAGCTGTTCCTACGGATACTGCGCCGAAGCAGCACACCACTAAGTTGATAACTACATAAGTCTACAGCTGTAAAGCACCAGCTTCGGACAGTCTACAGGGATGACCTATGGACCCTCTGGGGAGAAACTGGTGAGTACTGTAGCTGTAGAGTGAAAGGCCTCAGGGTACATTTTCAACTTTACTAAGGCTGGTATTTTGCTCGTACGCTTAAGTGATCCTAACATAAATCCTCATTAAATGTTCCATTGTGCATGTGTTTATGCTTATGTAACAGTTGTTCAAGTACTTTGAATTTCACCAGGTTCATATAATATAGCATGTTGATTTATTATTATGCATGCCTGCATCCTGGGAATAGGGGAGTGTGCACTTACGTTTTGCCCTGTGTGCTCGTGCTCAAATTATTTTAATGCACTATGAGAGGTAGGCACACTTTTTCTGTCTTCAGAAAAGTTTGATTCCTTTAAGCACAAAGTCATACACATAGTGTTATGTTCATGAATAATGTTGTATATTTAGAGGTTCCTCATAAGTGGATGGTATTGTTAAGATGTAATTGTACTTTTTAGGATGATATTAACATTCTAAATTCAACATGTGGTTACTAGCTAGCTATTGAATGTGTGAACGATGGCTATCTCCTCGAATGATCCCAGTCCCTTGTATTGTGCATCTATTGTAGAAATAGGCGACGATTCGCAGAACATATGTGCTCTACAAATGTTTTGTCTTTTCTTTTGGATGCAGGTATGTGGTTTTATCTATGTAAAATATATGGTATGTGTTGATACATAATAAGGAGAGGCTGTACTCATTTTTGTATTCAAAAATAATTTTGATGCACTATGAGAGAGGCGATGATTTGCAGAACATGTGCTCTACAAATGTTTTGTCCTTTCTTTTGGATGCAGATGCAGAGAGTGAAATCTGATTCATTAACCTCTCAGGGATTGCTGGGGCGCTAGCGCCCCAATCCCGACACTACCAGGTGAAATGTAAGGCGCCAAATTCAAAATCCAAAAGTGGAATTATTAAACATCCACCAATATACAAGTGTTCCATACTCATCAAAAGCTCTGTTTCTTGGCAATATTACAGCGGTCAGATTTCAAAAAGGCTTTACGGCGAAAGCAGCACATTTGATTGTTTGAGGGTAGCACCTCACATTTTTCCCATAGCCATGAATCGATTAGCCATCATGGCACACACACAACACATTTCACAGCGAAAACAAATCAATTACCTGTTGAAGAACTTCTGCTGAGGTCATCCTAAGTGTCCAACGAAGACAATCCATGGTTCTTTTGTTGGAAAAGTAATGTATTTTATCCATAAATCCTCCATTTGGTTTGCGCGTTATAATCAGAAACGACAGCTTCCACTACTCCATTGAAACGTGACGCAAACTCGTTCATCTTATACCTATAAACTTGTCCAAGAACAATCAAACATAGTTTTAAATGTATCCTTAGGAACACTTTTACGTATATTTACTATTATAAATCAACCGGAATATAAACTGATCGATAAAGACGGTAAAAAAGACATTGCGCACCTTGTCGGGAACGCGCACTGGGTACTGTTTACATAAAAAGGTCACTTCCTGGTTTGCTCTTATTCTCTGGTCTAAAGCATCCAAAATGAAAATTTACACTGTCTCGAGACTGTTGACATCTAAAGGCAGCGATGGGTACTGCATTCATATGCCCTTATATGGCCATTTTCATGAGGGAGGGGTTCCAAATGAGCAATGTGTCAAAATCACTTTTTCCAGGACAGAAATTCCCCGGGGTTTCGCCTGCCATATGCGTTCTGTTTCACTCACAGACAAATGGTTAACAGTTTTGGAAAATTCAGAGTGTGTCCTATCCAATGGTACTAAATATGTGCATATCCTATTTTCTGGGCCTGAATGGGAGGCATTTTACTTTGGGCACGCCAGGCTCTCCAAAACCGACCCCTCAGCTGCCACTCCCTAACAAGTTAAAATAACCTGATCTCCAAAGTCCATGTCTATAGTCTCAATCAGCCACACACAACGCAGTTACAGCGGTGCAGTACAGCACCAGTTACATTGGTGCCGTGACACGGATTCATCGTTGATCGACGTCAGCCGTGGCAAAAAGCGGAACTGCAGTCTTTTCTTTCCTGTTTATTTGAAAACAATGTATTGAGAACGCTGTTTATGGTTAACTAACGTAGAAGTGTGTTCATCAACAGACATTTTAACAACCTTTGGTTTAGTGACATGGCATCTTATAATGGTGATGATGAACCCAAATTCACTGCTGGAAGGGGAGGTTTTTTCTCCTACTCAGATCAAACCACTGTAAAGCATGTAGCTGCATTAGGTTCCCCCCTTGTTTTGCTCCACCAAAGATTCTGATGAAAGCCCTTCATCTAGTGTTAATCCAAACGCCACTGTAGATCTAGCTGAGCTGGTCACTCAGCTGGCCCGGGAAATAGGGAGCTCCATTAGGGAAGCACTGCAGAGTGGCAGGTCCAGTACTTATGAGCCACCAGTAAGTTCAGAGAAGATACGTGATCATCACTGTCAGTAGGATATGTAGACCTCAGTAAAATGAAGTTCCTCATGCAATCAGACATGAAGGAACCTCCTACATATAGAGGAGATGGTTCAGACAAATGCTCCATTCATGAATGGGAGTTCATGAGAATATACTTGAGGGATGTCCTGTTGGGGAACAATCGGATGAGATGATTAGTCGATTATCTGGCAAAGCAAGAGACGTGGTAGAGATAAATGTGCGCAATGAGACAACTGTTGATCCTACAGAGTAACCGTACATCCCCAGACAACTCCGTTTGGAGGCGGGGCCAATGCTGGTGCGTGCAGTGACACTTCTCTCACATCAAGCGCCAAACAAGATGGGCAGAGTGCAAGTATCAAGAGGCTCATTCACTTTCCATGAATTTGGGGCACGACTTAAACTCTAAAGATATGCAGATATCTCTTATATCAAAAACAGTCAACCACATCAGTCTCATTCTGAATGTCGCATAATTCATGATCCGCAAGAACCCTTGCCCTTTTGAATATTCAGTACTACACAATTTGATTTAATAATTTACCTATTAACTAATTAAATAATAACAGAATACACATACACACTTACATGAGATAAAAGTCACTAGTGGACTGACATGATATGACGGCTTGTTATACAATGGAAAGGAGTTGGGAAAGAGAGACAAAGAGTCAACTTATCGTACATACATTTGGAAACCACGCTCACAGTAACTAGAATACTTAGCACCTTAAAACAAACTCATTCGGATTAGGAATATAATATATATATATTTACGCGTAGCTGTCTTTCTCTGTCGTCTCTCTGTTGAAACCAATTGATCCATCTATGGGTAGTTGCTCAATGTAAGGCTCTGGTTGTCCACCAGAGGTCAAAATGTACTTCTTAGTTGTAGAGATTCTCTGGTCTGGGAGTGTTTGTTAGAGTAGATATTTCAGACTTACCATTGATAGTCTGAGATGGGGTTTCTTCCTTCCAACCTTGTGTCTTTAGTCAAAGTTCTCAGACCACTTTTACATGCACAGCTGCAGACCATAAATGTTTCTGGTCTCCTAGGTGATCTTCAATCGTGTTGATGTAGAGAGCTTCAGAGTTTCTAACCATTTCAACGTGTAGACCACCGTCTCACGTCTTTTGGTATCAATGGTTGATTTTTCAGGGTTTAGCTCCTGACAACATTACACGCCAGCAGTAACCCGGCATGTTTTGGTCTGGTTTTCATATGTTCCATCCATTTCGTAACGTTCAGCTCACGCTGTCTGTCACGCTGGTCTGTAGAGTTTAAAGCATTTCGTGACATTCGGCTCACCGTCCATCTACTTGTTCTAGTATGTTAATTCCAAGTAATTTTATGTACTCTGGTCAAAGGGGGCATTCCATCACGCCGACTGTGTCTGTGCTCACTTGGGCGTGGTTACTGACTGGGCAAAAGATTATTTGAAAAACTATTTGAAAAACTATTAAGGCTAAAATCACCTTAATATCTTCACAAAAGTATCGTCACTTTTATTTATTTAACCTTAACTTAATCTTATTTTATACAACATTTAGATGCAAACCTGACAACTGGAATGTGTACACCATCCTTAATGACATCACAAAATAATAAACACATGATTATTCTTTAGATCCCCACCAACCATTCGGATGGCAGAAATACTGTTCCAATGTCCAATCTTTTGATGTATGTAAACTTCCGACTTCAACTGTACATACCATACGAAACACAACATATCATACAATTTAATGTTTTTTCGCAGGATTTGTGGGCTAATACAGTGCATTCGGAAAGTATTCAGACCCTTTTACTTTAACATTTTGTTACATTACAGCCTTATTCTAAACTGCATTAAATAAATATTTGTCCTCAATCTACTGTACACACAATGACAAAGCCAAAACAGGTTAACATTTTTGCAAATTTATACAAAATAAAATACAGAAATACCTTAGGTATTCAGACCCTTTGCTACAAGACTCGAAATTGAGCTCAGGTGCATCCTGTTTCTATTGATCATCCTTGAGATGTTTCTACAACTTGATTGAAATCAACCTGTGGTAAATTCAATTGATTTGATGTGATTTGGAAAGGCGCACACACCCGTCTATATATTGACAGTGCATGTTACAGCAAAAACCAAGCCATGAGGTTGAAGTAATTGTTTGTAGCACTCCAAGACAGGATTGTGTTGAGGCACAGGTCTGTGGAAGGGTAACAAAACATTTCCTGCAGCATTGAAGGTCCCCAAGAACACAGTGGAAGAAGTTTGGAACCACTAAGACTGTTCCTTGAGCTGGCCACCCAGCCAAACTGAGCAATCGAGGGGGAAGGGCCTTGGTCAGGGAGGTGACCAAGAACATTCCAGAAGGACAACCATCTCTGCAGCACTCCACCAATCAGGCCTATATGGTAGAGTGGCCAGACAGAAGCTCCTCAGTGAAAGGCACATGACAGCCCGCTTGGAGTTTGCCAAAAGGCACCTAAAGGACTCTCAGACTATGAGAAAAAAGATTCTCTGGTCTGATGAAACCAAGATTGAACTCTTTGGCCTGAATGCCAAGCGTCATGTCTGGAGGAAACCTGGCACCATCCCTACAGTGAACCATGTTGATGGCAGCATCCTGCTGTTGGGAATGTTTTTCACAGCAAGGACTGGGAGACTAGTCAGAATCGAGGGAATGATGAATGGAGAAAAGTAAAGAGATCATTGGGGTGGCAGGTTAGAGCGTTGGACTAGTAACCGAAAGGTTGCAAGATTGAATCCCCTGAGCTGACAAGGAACAACAATCTGTCGTTCTTCCCCTGAACAAGGCAGTTAACGCACTGTTCTTAGGCCATCATTGAAAATAAGAATTTGTTCTTAACTGACTTGCCTAGTTAAAATAAAAACAAATAAAATTATTGATGAAAACCCCCAGAAATGTCCGGGAACTTGCAGGTGCCTTGGTGGAAGAGAGAACATCTCACAGCAAGAACCAGCAAATCTGGTGCAGTCCGTGAGGAGGAGATGCACTGCAGTACTTAATGCAGCTGGTGGCCACACCAGATACTGACTGTTACTTTTGATTTTGACCCCCCCCCCCCTGTTCAGGGACACATTATTCCATTTCTGTTGGTCACATGTCTGTGGAACTTTTTCAGTTTGTCTAAGTTGTTGAATCTTGTTATGTTCATACAAATATTTACACATGTTAAGTTTGCTGAAAATAAACGCAGTTGACAGTGTGAGGACGTTCATTTTTTTGCTGAGTTTATATAGGGCAGGTAATCAAGGTGATGGAGTCCTGGTGAGTGTCATTATTCGCCTAACGCTGGTGACAGGTGTGCGCCATAAACAAGCATCCTGGTGACCTAGAGGCCGGAAAGGGAGCACATGTGACAATGCCAATCATTAGCACATAAAGAACCCCAATAAGATAAGGAAACTTTACTGCCAGGAGGCCATGGCTGCCGCACTGGTGGAGGAGAAGGAGAAAAGGAAGTCAGTTAGGCAGGCCACTCAGGCGTTTGGGGTCCCTCACTCTACCTTGGCAGATAGAGCCTCAGGCAAGATCAAACACGGCATGTCTAGCTAACATTTTGCTTTCTCCTAACATAAGGGACCACTGCCGCCTCCTTCTCCTCAACCACCCCAGTTGGACCAAAGACGTGTTCAGAATTTGAAGAAGTTAAGTCAGAAAGACTAGTCGCCAATGCATTTATCACGTGACTGTTAGAGGAAAACACATCTGAGAATTGTTTTTTCCCCGGACGACTCCCTCGACTATTGACAAAATAATTGGGTAACGTAGATCAGACTCACATTATCTTGTTAGGGAGCAGTGCATGAGGTGACCGTTTTGGAGAGCCTGGCGTGCCCAAAGTAAAATGCCTCCCATTCAGGCCCAGAAAATAGGATATGCATATATTTAGTACCATTGGATAGGAAAAACTCTGAATTTTCCAAAACTGTTAACCATTTGTCTGTGAGGGAAACAGAACGCATATAGCAGGCGAAACCCCCGAGGAATTTCTGTCCTGGAAAAAGTGATTTTGACACATTGCTCATTTGGGAACCCCTCCCTAATGAAAATGACCATATAAAGGCATATGAATGCAGTACACGTCGCTTCCTTATGATGTCAACAGCCTCGAGACAGTGTATTTCTTCCATTTTGGATGAATAACACCAGAGAAAAAGACCAAACAAGTGAGTCCCCCCTTGATGACAACAGTACCCAGCGCGCGCGCACGAGAAGTCACGCAGTGTCTTTTTTACCATCGTTATCGATCAGTTTATATTCCGGTTGATTTATAATAGTAAATATACGTAAAAGTGTTCCTAAGGATACATTTAAAACTGTGATTGTTCTTGGACAAGTTTATAGGTATAAGATGAACGAGTTCGCGTCACGTTTCAATGGAGTGGAAGCTGTCGTTTCTGATTATAACGCGCGCGAACCAAATGGAGGATTTATGGATAAAATACGTTACTTTTTCTAACAAAAGAACCATGGATTGTCTTCGTTGGACACTTAGGATGACCTCAGCATAAGTTCTTCAACAGGTAATTGATTTGTTTTCGCTGTGACATGTGTTGTGTGTGCCATGATGGCTAATCGATACATGGCTATGGGAAAAATGTGAGGTGCTACCCTCAAACAATCAAATGTGCTGCTTTCGCCGTAAAGCCTTTTTGAAATCTGACAACGCTGTGATATTGCCAAGAAACAGAGCTTTTGATGAGTATGGAACACTTGTATATTGGTGGATGTTTAATAATTCAACTTTTGGATTTTGAATTTGGCGCTTTACATTTCACCTGGTAGTGTCGGGAGGAGCCCGCTAGCGCCCCACTGGTCCCCAAGAAGATTTATACATACTTTGTTATAACCCAAATGGACATGTGAATCCATGTAATTTTGTTTTAACGGAAACTCATATATACACTGAACAAAAATATAAACGCAACATGCAACAATTTTAACAAATTACTGAGTTACAGTTCAGTCAAATCAGTCAATTGAAAATAATATTATTAGGCCATAATCTATGGATTTCACATGACTGGGAATAGATAAATGCATCTGTTTGTCAGAGATACCTTAAAGAATATTTAGGGGCGTGGAACAGAAAACCAGTTAGTATCTGGTGTGAACACCATTTGCATCATGCAGCGCGAAACATCTCCTTCGTATAGAGTTGATAAGGCTGTTGATTGTTGCCTGTGAAATGTTACCCCACTCCTCTTCAATGGCTGTGCGAAGTTGCTGATTATTGGCGGGAACTGGAACACACTGTCGTACACGTAGATCCTGAGCATCCCAAACATGCTCAATGGGTGACATTTCTGGTGAGTATGCAGGCCATGGAAGAACTGGGACATTTTTAGCTTCCAGGAATGATGAATGATGATGTGGTGGATGAATGGCACAACAATGGGCCTCAGGATCTCATCACTGTATCTCTGTGCATTCAAATTGCCATAGATAAAATGCAATTGTGTTCGTTGTCTGTAGCTTATGCCTGCTCATCTTCAGTTTTGCAAACCCACAGTTTCATCAGCTGTCCAGGTGGTGGATCTCAGACGATCCTGCAGGTGAAGAAGCCGGATGTGGAAGTCCTGGGCTGGCGTGGTTACACGTGGTCTGTGGTAGTGAGGCTGTTTGGACGTACTGCCAAATTCTCTAAAAGGACGTTGGTGTTTCTCTATAGTAATTGTTGTGGTATACAGTAGCAGAAGACTTTGCAGAGATGCAGCAGCCTATATAGAGGAAACCTTGGTTTTGTTCACGTCATTGTCGCTCATAGATGGGCAACACTGCCATCTAGAGTGCAACTACAGTTAATACAAGAGCTGAGATGAACTTACATGAGATGAAGCCAGGAACGCCTGTATCTTTCAAGACAGACTCAAACAACCCATTATCAGGCTATGTAAAAATACAGGGGTCAAAGTGCCATGACCCGATTTTACAGACAGTGGAGAGGAAATGCAAAACAACAATACATCATGTTGAGAGAGAGAGAGATATATATGGCCTTCTCTGATATATGCATGTTCAATCATCAACACTCAGGGTGGAGCGCAGTTCACAATGCATGTATCATCTCATCACCTGGTAACTTTTTGTTGTTGTGACAAGTACATTTGCTGCAGAACAGCCTATGCGACAGTAATATTAGGACTACTATCTGAAAGTACATCTAATTTACACATCTCCATCTGGCTATCGGGGTTCACTTCATGTTTTTATTGTGTGTGTGTGTATATATATATATATATGAGTGCCTTGCCTTGAGAAAGTATTCATCCCCCTTGGCGTTTTTCCTATTTTGTTGCATTACAGCTTGTAATTTAAATAGATTTTTACTTGGATTTCATGTAATGAACATACATGAAATAGTCCAAATTGGTGAAGTTAAGAAAAAAAAAAATGGAAAAGTGGTGCGTGCATATGTATTAACCCCTTTAAATAAGATCTGGTGCAACCAATGAATTTCAGAAGTCAAAGTCCACCTGTGTGCAATCTAAGTGTCACATGATCTCACACACACACACCTATTCTGAAAGGCCCCAGAGTCTGCAACACCACTAAGCAAGGGGGCACCACCAAGCAAGCGGCACCATGAAGACCAAGGAGCTCTCCAAACAGGTCAGAGACAAAGTTGTGGAGAAGTACAGATCAGGGTTGGGTTATAAAAAAAATATCAGAAACTTTGAACATCCCACAGAGCACCATTTTAAAATCATTATATGAAGAATATGGCACCACAACAAACCTGCCAAGAGAGGGCCGCCAACCAAAACTCATGGACCAGACAAGGAGGGCATTAACCAGAGAGGCAACAAAGAGACCAAAGATAACCCTGAAAGAGCTGCAATGCTCCACAGCGGAGATTAGAGTATCTGTCCATAAGACCACGTTCAGCCGTACACTCCACAGAGCTGGGCTATACGGAAGAGTGATCAGAAAAAAGCCATTGCTTAAAGAAAAAATAAGCAAACATGTTTTGTGTTTGCCAAAAGGCATGTGGGAGACTCCCCAAACATATGGAAGAAGGTACTCTGGTCAGATGAGACTAAAATTGAGCGTTTTGGCCATCAAGGAAAACACTATGTCTTGCGCAAACCCAACACCTCTCATCACCCCGATGACACCATCCCCACGGTGAAGCATGGTGGTGGCAGCATTATGCTGTGGGGATGTTTTTCCATCGGCAAGGACTGGGAAACTGGTCAGAATTGAAAGAATGATGGATGGTGCTAAATACAGGGAAACTCTTGAGGGAAACCTGTTAAGTCATCCAGAGATTTGAGACTGGGACGGAGGTTCACCTTCCAGCAGGACAATGACCCTAAACATTCTGCTAAAGCAACACTCGAGTGTTTTAAGGTGAAACATTTAAATGTCTTGGAATGGCCTAGTCAAAGCCCAGACCTCAATCCAATTGAGAATCTGTGTTATGACTTAAAGATTGCTGTACACCAGTGGAACCCATCCAACTTGAAGGATCTGGAGCAGTTTGCATTGAAGAATGGGCCAACATCCCAGGGGCTAGAGACATACCCCAAGAGACTTGCAGCTGTAATTGCTGCAAAAGGTGGCTCTACAATAGTTATACACGCTCAAGTTATTTCTTGTTTTTTTCCACAATAAAAAATATTGTGCATCTTCAAAGTGGTAGGCATGTTGTGTAAATCAAATGATACAAAACCCCCCAAGTAGTTAACCCCCTGGCTTCTGTCAGGACCCAGTTGTGAACTCAGGTCTCCGGTGTGAGAAAAAGTCACCTAACGAACTGAGCCATGGGTAGTCGGCAGAACCCAGAAGATGAGGCAGACACAGCCATAATAGAGATGGTCTTTTTAATAAAGACAAAAAATGAAAGTACTTCAGGCAAAAAGGTAATCCACAAAGACAGAAGGTAAATCCACAAGGAAAGAAGAAACAGCCAAATTAGTCCCAAAGAATAATACAAAAAATAAACATTACCCAAAACAAAGTTCCACAAGAGAGTCCAAACTGGAGCAACCAAAATATTCACAGCTTAACTGAGGCAAGGTGCTAACATACAAACACAGAGCAAAGAATTAAGGAAAACTAAGGGTTTAAATACATACAAGGGAAACGAGGCACAGGTGCAAATAATAACTGGAAACAAGGGAAAGAGGAAAAAAGGATCAGACAAAAAAAAGGACACTATGGGAGCCTCTAGTGGTCAAAAAACGGAAAACACCCGGCCAAATGTTGACAGGTCCACCACCCAAAGCACATCCAGACAACTTGAAACAACACTGGGAAGCATTGGAGACAACATAGGCCAGCATCCTTGTGGAACGCTTTCGACACCTATGCCCCGACGATTTGAGGTTGTTCTGAGGGCAAAAGGGGGTGCAACTCAATATTACGAAGGTTCCTAATGTTCAATACACTGAGGTCCTAGCCTACCCCTTTTAGGTAAAAAATTCAGTATAGTATTAGCCTTATATTGTAGCTAATTAATGATGGGTTAATATGCATAGAAGCTTCTAACTTACAGTGCCTTGCAAAAGTATTCAGACCACTTGGATTTATTCACATTTTGTGTTTACAAATTGGGCTAAAAAAATGTCTTTTTTTTTTTTATTAATAGAAAATAAATTACTCAAATATAGTTGTTATTAATCTCCCTGAGTCTACATATTAGAAATACCGTTGGCATCGATAGGTTGCCCATTATTCTTTTCAAAATTCTTCAAGCTCTGTCAAGATGTTGAGGATCAGAGATTTTCAAGCAGATTTAAGTCAAAGCTAACTTTCACTGTCTTCTTGGTAAGCAACTCCGGTGTAGAGTGAATTCTGAAAGTATTCAGACCCCTTCCCTTTTTCCACATTTTGTTACGTTACAGCCTTATTTAAAATAAAATCCATATCAATCTAAACACAATAGCCCATAATGGCAAAGTGATAGTTTTTTTAGATTTCCTTGCAAATTAAAAAAAATATATGTATTTACAGAAGTATTTATACCCTTTGCTATGAGACTCGATGTTGAGCTCAGGTGCGTCCTGTTTCCATTGATCATCCTTGAGAGGTTTCTACAACTTGATTTGAGTCCACCTGTGGTATTTTCAATTGTTTGGACATGATTTGCAAAGGCACACACTTGTCTATATAAAGGTCCCACAGTTGACAGTGCATGTCAGAGCAAAAACCAAGAGTTTGAAGGAATTGCCCATAGAGCTCCGAGACAGGATTGTGTTGATGCACAGGTCTGGGGAAGGGTACCAAAAGATTTCTGCAGCATTGAAGGTCCCCAAGAACACAGTGGCCTCCATCATTCTTAAATGGAAGAAGTTTGGAACCACCAAGACTCTTCCTAGAGCTGGCCACCCGGCCATACTGAGCAATTGGGGGAGAAGGGCCTTGGTCAGGGAGGTAACCAAGAGCCAGATGGTCACTCTGACAGAGCTCAAGAGTTCCTCTGTGGAGATGGGAGAACCTTCCAGAAGGACAACCATCTCTGCAGCACTCCACCAATCAGGCCTATATGGTAGAGTGGCCAGATGGAAGCATCTCCTCAGCAAAAGGCACATGAAAGCCACCACCATGACAGTTCTCCATTTGGCAAATCTGACCATAACTCTATCCTCCTGATTCCTGCTTACAAGCAAAAACTAAAGAAGGAAGCACCAGTGACTGGGCCTATAAAAAAAGTGATCAGATGAAGCAGATGCTAAACTACAGAACTGTTTTGCTAGCACAGACTGGAATATGTTCTGGGATTCTGCAGCACATCAATCACTGGCTTTATCAATAAGTGCATCGAGGACGTCGTCCCCACAGTGACTGTACGTATGTACGTACGTACAGTATATCACAAAAATGAGTACACCCCTCACATTTTTGTAAATATTTGAGTATGTCTTTTCATGTGACAACACTGAAGAAATGACACTTTGCTACAATGTAAAGTAGTGAGTGTACAGCTTGTATAACAGTGTAAATTTGCTGTCCTCTCAAAATAACTCAACACACAGCCATTAATGTCTAAACCGCTGGCAACAAAAGTGAGTACACCCCTAAGTGAAAATGTCCAAATTGGGCCCAAAGTGTCAATATTGTGTGGCCACCATCATTTTCCAGGACTGTCTTAACCCTCTTGGGCATGGAGTTCACCAGAGCTTCACAGGTTGCCACTGGAGTCCTCTTCCACTCCACCATGACAACATCACGGAGCTGGTGGATGTTAGAGACCTTGCACTCCTCTAGCTTCCGTTTGAGGATGCCCCACAGATGCTCAATAGGGTTTAGGTCTGGAAACATGCTTGGCCAGTCCATCACCTTTACCCTCAGCTTCTTTAGCAAGGCAGTGGTCGTCTTGGAGGTGTGTTTGGGGTTGGAATACTGCCCTGCGTCCCAGTCTCCGAAGGGAGGGGATCATGCTCTGCTTCAGTATGTCACAGTACATGTTGGCATTCATGGTTCCCTCAATGAACTGTAGCTCCCCAGTGCCGGCAGCACTCATGCAGCCCCAGACCATGACACTCCCACCACCATGCTTGACTGTAGGCAAGACACACTTGTCTTTGTACTCCTCACCTGGTTGCCGCCACACACGCTTGACACCATCTGAACCAAATCTTGGTCTCATCAGACCACAAGACATGGTTCCAGTAATCCATGTCCTTAGTCTGCTTGTCTTCAGCAAACTGTTTGCGGGCTTTCTTGTGCATCATCTTTAGAAGAGGCTTCCTTCTGGGACGACAGCCATGCAGACCAATTTGATGCAGTGTACGGCGTATGGTCTGAGCACTGACAGGCTGACCCCCCACCCCTTCAACCTCTGCAGCAATGCTGGCAGCACTCATACGTCTAATTCCCAAAGACAACCTCTGGATATGACGCTGAGCACGTGCACTCAACTTCTTTGGTCGACCATGGCGAGGCCTGTTCTGGAGTGGAACCTGTCCAGTTAAACCGCTGTATGGTCTTGGCCACCGTGCTGCAGCTCAGTTTCAGGGTCTTGGCAATCTTCTTATAGCCCAAGCCATCTTTATGTAGAGCAACAATTCTTTTTCAGATCCTCAGAGAGTTCTTTGCCATGAGGTGCCATGTTGAACTTCCAGTGACCAGTCAGTATGAGGAAGTGTGAGAGCGATGACACCAAATTTAACACACCTGCTCCCCATTCACACCTGAGACCTTGTAACACTAATGAGTCACATGACACCGGGAAGGGAAAATGGCTAATTGGGCCCAATTTGGACATTTTCACTTAGGGGTGTACTCACTTTTGTTGCCAGCGGTTTAGACATTAATGGCTGTGTGTTGAGTTATTTTGAGGGGACAGCAAATTTACACTGTTATACAGTACAAGCTGTACACTCACTACTTTACATTGTAGCAAAGTGTCATTTCTTCAGTGTTGTCACATGAAAAGATATACTCAAATATTTACAAAAATGTGAGGGGTGTACTCACTTTTGTGATATACTGTACATACCCCAACCAGAAGCAATAGATTACAGGCAACATTCGCACTGAGTTAAAGGGTAGAGCTGCCGCTTTCCTGGAGCGGGACTCTAACCTGGAAGCTTATAACAAATCACGCTATGCCCTCTGACGAACCATAAAACAGGCAAAGCATTAATACAGGACTAAGATCAAATCGTACTACAACGGCTCTGACGCTCGTCGGATGTGGCAGGGCTTGCAAACTATTAAAGACTACAAAGGGAAGCACAGCCGAAAGCTGCCCAGTGACACAAGCCTACCAGACGAGCTAAATAACTTATATGCTTGCGTCGAGGCAAGTAACTCTGAGGCATGCATGAGAGCATCAGCTCTCATTACCAGGACCTGTACTACGAGCATGCACTGACCAACTGGCAAGTGTCTTCACTGACATTTTCAACCTCTCCCTGTCCAAGTCTGTAATACCAACATGTTTTAAGCAGACCACCATAGTCCCTGTGCCCAAGAACACTAAGGTAACCTGCCTAAACGACTACCGACCCGTAGCACTCACATCTGTAGTCATGAAGAGCCTTGAAAGGCTGGTCATGGCTCACATCAACACCATCATCCCAGAAACTCTAGACCCACTCCAATTTGCATACCGCCCCAAAAGATCTACAGATGATGCAATCTCTATTGCACTCCACATCGCCCTTTCCCACCTGGACAAAAAGAACACCTATGTGAGAATGCTATTTATTGACTACAGCTCAGCGTTTAACACCATAGTGCCCTCAAAGTTCATCAATAAGCTAAAGACCCTGGGACTAAACACCTCCCTCTGCAACTGGATACTGGATTTCCTGACGGGCCGCCCCCAGGTGGTAAGGGTAGGTAGCAACACATCCGCCACACTGATCCTAAACACAGGGCCCCCTCGGGTGCGTGCTCAGTCCCCTCCTGTACTCCCTGTTCACTCATGACTGCATGGCCAGGCACGACTCCAACACCATCATTAAATTTGCCGATGACACAGCAGTGGTAGGCCTGATCACCGACAACGACGAGACAGCCTATAGGGAGGAGGTCAGAGACCTGGCCGTGTGGTGCCAGGACAACAACCTCTCCCTCAACGTGATCAAGACAAAGGAGATGATTGTGGACTTCAGGAAAAAGAGGACCGAGCACGCCCCCATTCTCATCGACGGGGCTGCAGTGGAGCAGGTTGAGAGCTTCAAGTTCCTTGGTGCCCACATCACCAACAAACTAACATGGTCCAAGCACACCAAGACAATCGTGAAGAGGGCACGACAAAACATATTCCCCCTCAGGAGACTGAAAAGATTTGGCATGGGTCCTAAGATCCTCAAAAGGTTCTACAGCTGCACCATCGAGAGCATCCTGACTGGTTGCACCACCGCCTGGTATGGCAAATGCTCGGCCTCTGACTGCAAGGCACTACAGAGTGTAGTGCGAACGCCCAGTACATCACTGGGGCCAAGCTTCCTGCCATCCAGGACCTCAATACCAGGCGGTGTCAGAGGAAGGCCCTAAAAAGTGTCAGACTCCAGCCACCCTAGTCATAGACTGTTCTCTCCGCTACTGCACTGCAAGTGGTACCGGAGCGCCACGTCTAGGTCCAAGAGTCTTCTAAACAGCTTCTACCCCCAAGCCATAAGTCTCCTGAACATCTAGTCAAATGGCTACCCAGACTATTTGCAGTGCCCTCGCCCCCTCTTTACACCACTGCTACTCTCTGTCATCTATGCATACTCACTTTAATAACTCTACCTACATGTACAGTGGGGAAAAAAAGTATTTAGTCAGCCACCAATTGTGCAAGTTCTCTCACTTAAAAAGATGAGAGAGGCCTGTAATTTTCATCATAGGTACACTTCAACTATGACAGACAAAATGAGGAAAAATAATCCAGAAAATCACATTGTAGGATTTTTTATGAATTTATTTGCAAATTATGGTGGAAAATAAGTATTTGGTCAATAACAAAAGTTTATCTCAATACTTTGTTATATACCCTTTGTTGGCAATGACAGAGGTCAAATGTTTTCTGTAAGTCTTCACAAGGTTTTCACACACTGTTGCTGGTATTTTGGCCCATTCCGCCATGCAGATCTCCTCTAGAGCAGTGATGTTTTGGGGCTGTCGCTGGGCAACACGGACTTTCAACTCCCTCCAAAGATTTTCTATGGGGTTGAGATCTGGAGACTGGCTAGGCCACTCCAGGACCTTGAAATGCTTCTTCTGAAGCCACTCCTTCGTTGCCAGGCGGTGTGTTTGGGATCATTGTCATGCTGAAAGACCCAGCCACGTTTCATCTTCAATGCCCTTGCTGATGGAAGGAGGTTTTCACTCAAAATCTCACGATACATGGCCCCATTCATTCTTTCCTTTACACGGATCAGTCGTCCTGGTCCCTTTGCAGAAAAACAGCCCCAAAGCATGATGTTTCCACCCCCATGCTTCACAGTAGGTATGGTGTTCTTTGGATGCAACTCAGCATTCGTTGTCCTCCAAACACGACGAGTTGAGTTTTTACCAAAAGTTCTATTTTGGTTTCATCTGACATTCTCCCAATCCTCATCTGGATCATCCAAATGCTCTCTAGCAAACTTTAGACGGGCCTGAACATGTACTGGCTTAAGCAGGGGGACACGTCTGGCACTGCAGGATTTGAGTCCCTGGCGGCGTAGTGTGTTACTGATGGTAGGCTTTGTTACTTTGGTCCCAGCTCTCTGCAGGTCATTCACTAGGTCCCCCCGTGTGGTCCTGGGATTTTTGCTCACCGTTCTTGTGATCATTTTGACCCCACGGGTGAGATCTTGCGTGGAGCCCCAGATCGAGGAAGATTATCAGTGGTCTTGTATGTCTTCCATTTCTTAATAATTGCTCCCACAGTTGATTTCTTCAAACCAAGCTGCTTACCTATTGCAGATTCAGTCTTCCCAACCTGGTGCAGGTCTACAATTTGGTTTCTGGTGTCCTTTGACGGCTCTTTGGTCTTGGCCATAGTGGAGTTTGGAGTGTGACTGTTTGAGGTTGTGGACAGGTGTCTTTTATACTGATAACAAGTTCAAACAGGTGCCATTAATACAGGTAATGAGTGGAGGACAGAGGAGCCTCTTAAAGAAGAAGTTACAGGTCTGTGAGAGCCAGAAATCTTGCTTGTTTGTATGTGACCAAATACTTATTTTCCACCATAATTTGCAAATAAATTCATTAAAAATCCTACAATGTGATTTTCTGGATTTTTTTCCTCATTTTGTCTGTCATAGTTGAAGTGTACCTGTGATGAAATTTACAGGCCTCTCTCATCTTTTTAAGTGAGAGAACTTGCACAATTGGTGGCTGACTAAATACTTTTTTTCCCCACTGTACATACTACCTCAACTAACCGGTGCCCCCGCACATTGACTCTGTATTGGTACCCCCCTGTATATAGTCCTGCTGTTACTTCACTGCTGCTCTTTAATTTCTTGTTGCGTTTATCTCTTATTCTTATCTGTATTTTTTGAAACTGCATTGTTGGTTAGGGGCTCGTAAGTATGCATTTCACTGTAAGGTCTACACCTGTTGTATTCGGGGCTTGTGACTAATACAAATTGATTCGATTTTTTTTATATACATTTGCAAAAAAAATCTAAAAACCTGTTTTTTTTTTGTCATTATAGGGTGTTGTGTGTAGATTAATGAAGAAAATGTGTAATGTTATCAATTTTAGAATAAGGCTGTAACATAACAAAAAGTCAGTGGGTCTGAGTACTTTCCGAATGCACTGTAAATTGAAACTGCTGAGGGAAAGCTAGCTGGCTAACTCCCACCATCATCACTGGAATGTAGCTAATGTTAGCTAGGTTTCTAGAAAATCTTAACTATACATTTGCTAGCTATATTTTAACCTATAAGAGACTAAGCCCTGTCTAAGCCGGGTGAGGGGGTTTCTACTAAGCAATAAGGAATTATTTTAAGAAGGTCATACCAAAGAGTATTTACCTATTTGATTTGGAATTTTAAGACCCCTAGATTCAAAATGTATTTGTGGCATTATTGCTTACTAAGCACACAGCCAGGACAAGGGAGGAGTGGCTTCGGGACAAGTCTCTGAATGTCCTTGAGTAGCCCAGCCAGAGCTCGGACTTGAACCAGTTCAAACATCTCTGGAGAGACCTGAAAATAGCTGTGCAGAGACACTCCCCATCCAACCTGGCAGAGCTTGAGAGGATCTGCAGAGAAGATTGGGAGATACTCCCCAAATACAGGTGTGCTAAGCTTGTAGAGTCATACCCAAGAAGACTTGAGGCTGCAATCACTGCCAAAGGTGCTTCAACAAAGAAGGGTAAAGGGTCTGAATACCTATGGAAATGAAATATTTCAATTTTTTATTTTATACATTTGATAAATTAAAACCTGGTTTTATTACCTGGGTATTGTGTGTAGATTGAGGGGGAAACACGATTTAATCAATTATAGAATAAGGCTGAAACGTAACAAAATGTGGAATAAGTCAAGGTATCTGAATACTTTCAAATGCACTGTGCCCCACCGGAGACCAGGGTTTACTTTCTGTTCCAGGCAATCATTTCTGTACTCTCTCTTCCTTACACTGTATCTCCATCTGTCTCAATAAAACTACAAATCCTACAAATATTTATAAAAGTGGACATTGGATGTATTATTTTCCTATTGCCGGGTTAGCTGACAACATCACGAAAACGATACGTTTCAATGGGGCAGAAGGCAATGTGTTGTTTTGATTCAGGATGGCCAGATAGCATTCTGGATGGCCAAAAGCTGCCTTGTGGGGAATCGTAGGTGGCTCGTTTCAGCTAGTTTTATCTTGTTCTTGATACAATGTCTTGTTTTTAGTTTTTTCGACTGTCACGTCTCTTCTAATACGGCAAAAAATCACTAGCTAGCTAACAAACAACTGTAACAATGCATTTGAGACAAATTCTCTGTGCAATTTTTTTGTTTTCAATAAACATTGAAGACAAAATATAGTTTACATGTGCAATCTAAGCCAGCCCTGTCTGTTTTGCGCACGTGTCGGTTTCTAAACAACCAACTCCTCTATACAATCAAAACATAGATATTTATATCATTACTATGATAAAAGTTGGGGCCCCATGAAGCTCCACGTCACACATTTACCAATATAATTGTTACAGTACATACACCAAGCGTGAAAAGCCCAGCAATGTTGCAGTTCTTGACACAAACTGGTGCGCCTAGCACCTACTACCATTCCCGTTTCAAAGGCACTTAAATCTTTTGTCTTGCCCATTCATCCTCTGAATGGCACAAATGCACAATCCATGTCTCAACACTTAAAAATCCTTCTTTCAACCTGTCTCCTTCCCTTCATCTACACTGATTGAAGTGGATTTAACAAGTGACATCAATAAGCGATCATAGCTTTCACCTGGATTCACTTGGTCAGCAGGTGTTCCTAATGGTTTGTACATTCAGTGTATATCACATTGTCTTTTATATTATCCGCATTTCTATGAATACAACTCCACTGATTACAATCTCTCTATATGTTATATATCTATCTCAACAGGTGATTTTGAATAGGTTTCGTGTTGGTATTGATTTTTCACAGTAGAGCAGTGGTACTCATTGCGCGGGCTGCAATTTGTGGATCGCAGTGATTTTCCTATTTCCATTCATAATACAAGACAATGATACAATTATAATTCAATGTGGCCCGAATCACTTCATTGAATATATCTATTGTTCCCTGGACGGCAGATAGATGGCAGTATAGCGCAGCTGTTGAACGGAAAGGCCAAAATAGAACTTTTGCCAAAATAGAACGAAACTGCTCAGCTACAGCGACCGACACATATCAGTTTGCTACTAGCTAATTTTGCAGTCTGGTAGACATGGATCAATTTATTGTAAAAAAAATAATTTAAATCTATTGACAATGAAAAAGAGGGAGAATAGCTGGAGAACAACGTGACAGCTATGAACGAACAACTACATGAGAACCAGGAAAGTCCGGAAGATGGCGGTGGGAAAATGCAGCTGGAAAATGTAGCTAACATGGCTAACTTGACTCCGGTGGCTAAGAGAAGGATACAGTAGATTCAAGAAGAACACAGTTCCAAGAGAAATAGACAGACAAGTATTTTTTTGTATTGCCAGAAGGCAGTCAATTGTTTTAAACAAGAAATTTTAGAGCGACATTTCCAGTCACACCATGCCCACTTTGACAAAACATATCAACCACAAAGCAACCTCAGAGCAACCTCAGAAACAACAAAATAGCGAAACTCAAAGGATAGCTCAAAGGACAACAACAAATGATGGACAGATCTCGCACTTTTGCAGAGAAAACGACAGAAGCAACATATGAGATTGCTTGAATAATCGCAAGATACAAGAAGGCCTTCACAGATGCGGAGAATGTCAAATAATGTTTTTTGGCCTCAACTGAAATATTGTATGCTGATTTCACAAACAAGGAAGCTATTTTAAAGAAAATTAAGACTGCAACTCTCAGACTCGACCATAACAAGACGCATAGAAGACATCGGCGAGGACATCGGTAAGCAACTGATTACTGACATATCCGTGGCGCCATGTTTTAGTATTGCGCTTGACGAAAGTGCTGATGTAAGTGACATGGCCCAATGATGTGTTTTGCATCCACTTCCCTCAAAACGAGTCGTTCAGAGAGGATCTTTTATGTTTACTGCCCCTTCAGGGACAAACACGAGGAGAGGATATTCTGAAAGCCGTTGTTAATTTTTTTGGTGATAATCATATAAACTGGTCAAATCTGGCATCTGTGTGCACTGACTGCACCCCCAAACATGCGAGGGAAGGAGAAGGGACTCAACAATGAACATTGTGAAACAAAAACAGAGAAACAGTGTCACGAGAATTATGTTCTCAATTGTTGACAAACCATCAATCAGACTTTGAATAATTCCCAGAGGTTGTAAGGCTCTAGTTAAAGAAGAATTAGACCAAGTCCCAAATCTGCAATAGGTCAGGTTGTTTATTCATGAGAATTCTGAACTCCAAGTGTGAACACAGTCTTTTTAAATTGTACAAGCTATACGTTGAAGACAAATGGTCTCCACCCCCCTCTCCAGGCAACAGTACTTTTCCACAGTATACATTCATGGCTTATCACTTTCTGCAACATAATTCAATCTGGACAGTTCCTATCCGTGCCTCCATTCCTGAGGACGAGAAGGCCTCTCTTCTTCACAAAGAATTCTTTGTTCTCCCAGATACCCCTTCTTACATTGCAAGATAGTACCACCATGATCTAGTCTCCACACATTTCTAGACACACACATTAACTGGATTATCACTGTTTTATAATCCTATCCCTATTGCATACATTTTCAGAGGGGAATATTCTTAGTCATTACTTAAACATACAAATTTCTCTATCAAACAGACTGACCAATACACACCTGGATTGCCTCACAAGGATAGCAACAACAGACTATACATTTAGAATGAATTCAGTCAAGGAGCGAAAGGGAGATTTTCGCTCATCCAGCTACTGAGGTAACCCTTAATATGTGTCTTATACATGTGATGTAGCCTATTTTATGTGTTTATGTATATATTTGTGATGTGCTGTACATCAAATCAATTGCATGTGCTCTACTGCTCTGAATTTGCTCTCAATTGATAATTGATAATATTGGAAGAAAAAGTACAACAAATTAAAGATCTGGGAATGATTGTCTCAACCCAAAGTGTCCCCCTTAACACTGCAGTAGAGCATGATTTTACTGATCTGGCAATATGGGTGCTGGCAATATGGGTCAGGGGATTCCTGTAAAGGCTCACCACTACTACTCTGCCGACAGCAGAAAATGTAAACTATAATTAGCAACTCTTATTAATGTACGGTCACGCCACTTCAATCTACAGACAGTCGACTGAGCATCCTTGCATATTACACTCAGGCCATACAAAGTTGATTTACTGTTTAATGGATTCCATGCTTCACATTTCATTTAAACTATTATTTTTTACAAAACTAACAATTCACTTCGCCATTGTAGTAGTTGGGATTCGGTTCAATTGCAGTGAATCAAAATAATAATTTGTGAATTGCAAACAGTAATATTAGGAAAAAAGATTAGCTGTAGCTTTCTATTTAGATGATGTGGCTACAAAACTTGTTTTGTAGATACTTCAAGTTGATTTGGGAAGTACATTTATGGGACATTGCACATCTATAGATGCTAGTCAGCCTGCAAAGTAAACACGTCTGAGGTGAGATAAATATCACTAAATTAGAAAAGGTACATTACTTAAAGAAAAGGCGTGCCTCTCCAGAATTTGAAGCTCATACTCTGAGATATCCAGGGACATTAGTCTCTTTGAAAGTCTGTGGGTTTACTGGCATCTTCCACGGGTACAGGAACCTTATAGAGGTCTATGTTGGAGTGATTCAGGTCCTCTTCTTCTCCAAGTGAGCCCTGATCCTGGAATTTTGTTCCATTGGTTGTGGCTGTTCTGTCTGGACTGAGGGTTGTTCTTCAACAGCAAATCTCTCAGAGCATTGAGGCTAATGAACAGGTCCTCGACTAGTGTGCAACACTACAATGACAAAAGACAGGAGAAGATCGCACATAAATTTGAGACTGGTTACATTTATGACCTTGTCTATACTGTGCTTACAAAACAGACATGAGTGAACAACAGTACCGTTTGTATACTGGACCTTTAGATGTAATTTACTGCTTCTGGTATGCCGCCAGCTAATTCCTAAATTTCATTGGCCATTTGAGACTTCTTGTCCTTAAGGCCAGACCGATAATTCACTCCTGCAATGGAGTACACACATATAGACATGTTTATTAAAGATTCCACTATTAATGAAGGAAACCAATACCACAACTGGGATTTGAGAAACAATACATGCACGACACGTCAAAAAAACCATAGTATGAATGATGCCTGTTAAACACATACACGACCCTCCACTCCTTCACTAAAACAATTTTTTTCAATGACACAATATTATACAGTATGTTTTTCCCACTCTCATAAGCAGATATGGCTACATATCCTTTCTGCTCCTCTGAAAGCTCAAAGGCATCCAAATTGCTGCAGCGCACATCCTTCTGTTTGAAAGGAGCTGATTGTGTACTATATGAAAGGGAGGGCCGAACAGACCCCCATTAACATCGATGGGGCTGAAGTGGAGCGGGTCGAGAGTTTCAAGACCGTGTCCACAACACACCAAGACAGTTGTGAAGAGGGCATTACAACACCTTTCCCTACTCAGGAGACTGAAAAAATTTGCCATGGATCCCCAGATACTCAAAAAGTTATAAAGCTGCACCATCGACAGCATCCTGACCGGTTGCATCACCGCCTGGTATGGCAACTGCCTGGCATCTAGAAATTGTCAAAGACTCCAGTCACCAAAGTCATAGACTGTTCTCTCTGCTACCGCACGGCAACAGTACCGGAGCGCCAGGTCTAGGATCAAAAGGCTCCTTATTAACAGCTTCTACCCCCAAGCCATAAGACTGCTGAACAATTCATCAAATGGCCACCTGGACTATTTACATTGATCCCCCCCACCACTTTGTTTTTACACCGCTGCTACTCATTGTTTATTATCTATGCGTACTTTACAAATTACCTTGACTAACCTGTACCCCCGCACATTGACTCGGTACCTTTAACCCCTGTATATAGCCTTCACATTGACTCAGTACCAGTACCCCCTGTAGATAGCCTCGTTATTGTTATGTCATTTCAGTTACTTTTAGATGTTTATTTATTTTTTACTTCAGTTTATTTAGTAATATTAATTTTTTTACTATTTCTTGAACTGCATTGTTGGTTAGGGCTTGTAAGTAAGCATTTCACGGTAAGGTCTACACCTGTTGTATTCGGTGCATGTGACAAATAACAGTTGATTTGATTTCAACAGCCTTATCTTGAACAGGTGCTTGACGAGCGTATCCAGACTCCACTCAAATTAAACGGAATTCTTGTCAGTGAGGAAATGTTACTGTTTGTAGCTTAATAGCAATCAAACTATCCTTCCTTTGATGCCCACGCCCACTTTTTGGATGGTCTCATCCTCCAGAGATATCTTCAAGCCAGTTAGAAATCCTGCAAGATGCCAGATATGCAATACAGAAAACCAGTGCAAAACAGGTCTAAACATGTGTTTCTGATGTGTCGCTACACTGACAATCTCTAGGAAGCAGCAACATATCAGACATTCTATGCATATCATTTTTTGTACAATGATAAGTACATTTTAATGGACATTTCCCCTGTGAACTTTATTTGACATGGAGGAGAGATGAAAAAGGCAACATTTCTCCATAGAAGCACACAGCTGAACCAAGGCAATTTTCTTCTTCTGGTCTTTGGTGAACGATGGAGGCCATTCTATGTCAAACCCCACAGTAGAGCCAGGTGAAAGACCTTAGAAGAAAAAAAAGAGAGGGATTGAGGTGTAAATGAGCTGCAAAACCAAGTAAAAAAACATAGTTATTGCCCACTATAATTAACATACAATGTGGTTGGTACTAGGGTTACACATTTTGGGGAATATTCAGAGGTGGAAACTTTCCGTGGGAATTAACAGGAATATATGGGAATTAACGGGAATTAACAGAAATATATGCAAATATTAATACCATTTAAATGTAGATGTTTTTTGCATTGGATATGTTCACCATATCATATGGAGACAGACATAAACCTTTTACCCTATGATAAGTAGACATAATTACAAATTATTAAATCCTTCCAATAGAAGTAAAAAAAATATTTAGTTATAAATTTACCCTAATGAGTTGACTCTTCACATGGGATGATTTCACTGAACAACAAAAGAAATGGAATATTGAATGATCCCCAATGATCCATCGCATCTCCCAAAAACGTTTTCAACATTCATCTGTAAAATGATAGTCTAGAAACTAAAGCTTGGTTGTCTTCCTCTCAGGCTTCCATGTCTTCTCCCTGGACCTCCTCAATGTCCACCTCTTGAACATCACACTCTGAGGCCTCATCTTCACTCTCACTTTCCAACCTTGTTGAGGATGGCTTATTGTCAGGCTCAAAAAGCCTCAAATTTGCCCGGACGGCCACCAATTTTTCAACCTTTGTATTGGTCAGCCTGTTGCGTGCTTTGGTGTGTGTATTCCCAAACAAGGACCAGATGCGCTCTGAGGCGGCTGATGTTGGTGGGATTTGGAGGATGATGGGAGGCAACAGGGGAATGAGCCTCAGATCCACAAAGTCCCTTCCACCAGGTGGCTGATGAGGTATGTTGGCACAACTGCCATATTGCATCTCCATCCCAAAGCCCTTGCTTGGAAGTGTACTTCCCAGACTGCCAAGGACCTTGCCCTCATCCAGGCCAAGGTGGCGAGACACGGTAGTGATGACACCATAGGCCTTGTTGATCTCTGCACCAGACAGGATGCTATTGCCAGCATACTTGGGGTCCAACACGTACTCTGCGGCGTGTATGGGCTTCAGGCAGAAGTCTTCACACGTTTTGATGTATTTCAAATCTGCAGTTTCCTCTGCTTGGAGCAACAGTGAAGTGGGCAGGGCAGTACAGATTTCTTCTCTTACATCTGCAAGCAGAGTCTGAACATCAGACAGGATGGCATTGTCTCTCTCAATCCGTGCAATGGCTACTGCTATAGGTTTCAAGAGTTTCAGGCTGCTTACCACTATCTCAAAATACATCATCCAGGAGGATTCTCTTGTTGGGGCTGTCCATATCGGCAGACTGTGATATGGCCTTTTTTTTAAAGAGACTCCTTCCCCTCAAGGAGACTGTCAGACATGATGACAACATCACCCCAACGTGTGTTGCTGGGCAGCTTCAATGTGGTCCTCTTATTCTTCTCACTTTGCTTGGTGAGGTAGACTGCTGCTATAACTTGATGACCCTTCACATACCTAACCATTTCCTTGGCTCTCTTGTAGAGTGTATCCATTGTTTTCAGTGCCATGATGTCCTTGTGGAGCAGATGTAATGTATGAGCAGCACAGCCAATGGGTGTGATGTGAGGGTAGGACTCCTCCACTTTAGACCAAGCAGCTTTCATGTTCGCAGCATTGTCTGTCACCAGTGCAAATACCTTCTGTGGTCCAAGGGAATTGATGACTGCCTTCAGCTCATCTGCAATGTAGAGGCCAGTGTGTCTGTTGTCCCTTGTGTCTGTGCTCTTGTAGAATACTGGTTGAGGGGTGGAGATGATGTGGTTAATTATTCCTTGCCCACGAACATTTGACCACCCATCAGAGATGATTGCAACACAGTCTGCTTTCTCTATGATTTGCTTGACCTTCAATTGAACTCTTTTGAACTCTGCATCCAGCAAATTAGTAGATAAAGCATATCTGGTTGGAGGGGTGTATGCTGGGCGAAGAACATTCGGAAATCTCTTCCAATACACATTGCCTGTGAGCATCAGAGATGAAGCAATTGCATACACAGCTCGAGCAAGACATTCACCAGCATTTCTCTGACAACGTTCCTCCATTGTGTCAAAACAACCTATGATTCCAGGAGGACCATGAGCTGTTGCTATCGATAAGGTGTCTGATTCATATTTTTCACCTCGAATAGAAGTAGAGCGACTTTTGTCAGAGGTTGCTTGTTGTGAGCGCTGAGGGAACTTTATGCACTTGGTCAGATGATTCTGCATCTTTGTTGCATTCTTCACATATTATTTGGCACAGTATTTGCAAATGTACACAGCCTTTCCTTCTACATTAGCTGCGGTGAAATGTCTCCACACATCAGATAGTGCCCGTAGCATTTTCCTGTAAAGATTAGGAGAAAATGAGAAAAAAAACGAATACAATTCCATGTACAGATAAATAGTTAACTTCACAAGTACCAGCAGCAGAGGTGCCTGTTTTGGAAAGCCTGGCGTGCCCAAAGTAAAATGCCTCCCATTTAGGCCCAGAAAATGGGATATGCATATATTTAGTACCATTGGATAGGAAACACTCTGAATTTTCCAAAACTGTTAACCATTTGTCTGTGGGTCAATCAGAACGCATATAGCAGGCAAAACCCTGAGGAATCTCTGTCCTGGAAAAAGTCATTTTGACACATTACTCATTTTGGAACCCCTCCCTATCGAAAATGACCATATATAGGCATATGAATGCAGTGCACGTCGCTTCCTTATGATGTCATCAACTACGAGACGGTGTTTTACTCCATCTTGGATGTATTTAGACCATTGATACACAGCATGGCATGGGGACACCACGTTCTGAAAACTCTTCAGATTGCGCGTGCACGAGAAGGCGCGCAGTGCCTTATTTATCGTCTTTAGCGTTCAGTTTATATTCCGGCTGATTTATAATAGTAAATATACGTAAAAGTGTTCCTAAGGATACATTTAAAACTATGTTTGATTGTTTTTGGACAAGTTTATAGGTATAATTTGAACGAGTTGGCGCCAGCGTTTCAAAGGAGGAGTGGAGGCTGTCGTTTCTGATTATAACAGCGAACCAAATGGAGGATTTATGGATAAAGACGTTACTTTTTCTAACAAAAGAACCATGGATTGTCTTCGTTGGACACTTAGGATGACCTCAGCAGAAGTTCTTCAACAGGTAATTGATTTGTTTTCGCTGTGAAATGTGTTATGTGTGTGCCATGATAGCTAATCGATACATGGCTATTGGAAAATATGTGAGGTGCACCTCTAATATTTACACATTAGCATAAATCCATAACGCAACACGGGTCTCACAAAACGCATAAAATCGCTAATATAAAATCGCTTACCTTTGATGAACTTCTGCTGAGGGCTTCCCAAGTGTCCAACGAAGACAATCTATGCTTCTTTGGTTAGAAAAAGTCATTTATTATATGCATAAATCTCCATTTGGTTGGCGCGTTATGATCATAAAATCCACCGTTGAGTCGCCCATTGAACCGTGAAGAGAACACGTTCACATTATACCTATACACTTTCTACAAACAAATCAAACATCATTTTTAATGTATCCTTAGGTATCCTTTTGGTTCTATTTGCTGTAATATTTCAACCGAACGATAACGTGAACGATAGGAAAGAAAAATAAAGTGGTGCGCGTTCACAATCTCGCGCCCGTCAAACCTTGTTTACAAAAGTGGTCGCCTGACAATTTCCTGTCCCTATCCGTTCTGATCACTGCTAGAATTCCCAGTCTTTGACTGTTGACTGTTGACATCTAGTGGAAGCCATAGGTACTGCAGTCTCAGTCCTACATAAAGTTGTATGCAATAGGCACAATGGAGAAGATGCTCATTTACAAAAAAAACTGCAAATCCGGATGGATTTTCCTCGGGTTTTCGCCTGCTATATCACTTCTGTTATACTCACATACATTATTTTAACACTCTTAGAACCTTCAGAGTGTTTCCTATCCAATAGTACTAATTATGTGCATATCCTATTTTCTGGGCCTGAGTGGCATGCATTTTACTTTGGGCACGCCAGACTCTCCAAAACCGTCACCTATGCAGCCGCTAGGCTACTATTTACTAGTTACCAAAAAAATTATGTATGTTATATAAAATATATTCACCCCACCCAGTATTGTAATCAAAACTTTCCAGAAAGCAGGAGAAAGTGTCTCCCGACCCCTCCTGTCTCAGCCTCCAGTATTTATGATGCAATTTATTATGTGTCGGGGGGCTGGTGTTGGTGTTCTGGTGTTCTGTGTTAATTTAAGTATGCTCTCTCTAATTCTCTCTTTCTCTCTCTCTCTCTCTTTCTTTCTTTCTTTCTTTCTTTCTAGGATCATGCCTCAGGACTACCTGGCCTGATGACTCCTTGTTGTCCCCAGTCCACCTGGCCATGCTGCTGCTCCAGTTTCAACTGTTTTGCTTGCGGCTATGGAACCCTGACCTGTTCACCGGACGTGCTACCTGTCCCAGACCTGCTGTTTTCAAATCTCTAGAGACAGCAGGAGCTGTAGAGATACTCTGAATGATCGGCTATGAAAAGCCAACTGACATTTAATCCTGAGGTGCTGACCTGTTGCACCCTCGACAACTACTGTGATTATTATTATTTGACCCTGCTGGTCATCTATGAACATTTGAACATCTTGGCCATGTTCTGTTATAATCTCCACACAGCACAGACAGAAGAGGACTGGCCACCCCTCATAGCCTGGTTCCTCTCTAGGGTTCTCTCTAGGTGCATTGTTTGCTGTTTGGGGTTTTAGGCTGGGTTTCTGTACAGCACTTTGTGACATCAGCTGATGTAAGAAGGGATTTATGAATTAATTTGATTTAATTTGATTAGTAGTATGGGCTCAATAGCATCTAATTAGTGAATCAGCTGTACGTGTGATGGAAGAGTGCACTGCACATGTTATGGAAGAATGCACTGTGCATGCAGAGGGTTGCAATTCCATTGAATTGTGGATAGTTGAAATATGCCACAATACCTAGAATTGCCTTATGTATATCCCACAAAAAGGTACACTATTTTAAGCTAACTTTGTTTATGAATTTATGCAAAATTCCCCAAATTCCCGGGCTTAACTTCCCATGGAAAATTTACCAGAAAGTTTCCGACCCTTTGCAACCCTAGTTGGTACACATTTGTTTGCCCCAAAAGTTGGATTCAGACATTTTTTTTACAGTGGCTAACAAGGTCTCACTAAGCAGACCAGTTGCCTCCCACATTAACACGGTTTACAATTCAGACAGTTCAAATTATAGATATGCCTTCAGTGACAGGAAATGTTATTTGAAACAGGTATGCTAGAGGGCTGGTAAATATATTGGGGGGCTACACACTAGTATAACTACTATTTTTATGTAAATAAAGGCATGCTAAACCCTTGTATCCACATGCTAGTCCTACCTGCTTACCACTGTACAAATGACTTGCAATGACTGACCACGTTATTCCATGTACATTGAATGTACAGTGAGGGAAAAAAGTATTTGATCCCCTGCTGATTTTTGGTACGTTTGCCCACTGACAAAGAAATGATCAGTCTATAATTTTAATGGTAGGTTTATTTGAACAGTGAGAGACAGAATAAAAATCCAGAAAAACGCATGTGAAAATGTTTATAAAAAGATGTCCATTTTAATGAGCGAAATAAGTATTTGACCCCTCTGCAAAACATGACTTAGTACTTGGTGGCAAAACCCTTGTTGGCAATCACAGAGGTCAGACGTTTCTTGTAGTTGGCCACCAGGTTAGCACACATCTCAGGAGGGGTTTTGTCCCACTCCTCTTTGCAGATCTTCTCCAAGTCATTAAGGTTTCGAGGCTGACGTTTGACAACTCGAACCTTCAGCTCCCTCCACAGATTTTCTATGGGATTAAGGTCTGGAGACTGGCTAGGCCACTCCAGGACCTTAATGTGCTTCTTCTTGAGCCACTCCTTCGTTGCCTTCGGTGTGAATTTGGGTCATTGTCATGCTGGAATACCCATTCACGACTCATTTTCAATACCCCGGCTGAGGGAAGGAGGTTCTCACCCAAGATTTGATGGTACATGGCCCCGTCCATCGTCCCTTTGATGCGGTGAAGTTATCCTGTCCCCTCAGCAGAAAAACACCCTCCTCCAAACACGGCGAGTTGAGTTGATGCCACAATGACCACAATACTTTCACCCAGATGTCCTCTGAATCATTCAGATGTTTATTGGCAAACTTCAGACGGGCATGTATATGTGCTTTCTTGTTCAGGGGGACCTTGCGTGCGCTGCAGGATTTCAGTCCTTCACTGCTTAGTGTGTTACCAATTGTTTTCTTGGTAACTATGGTCCCAGCTGCCTTGAGATCATTGACAAGATCCCCCCGTGTAGTTCTGGGCTGATTCCTCACCATTCTCATGATCATTGCAACTACACGAGGTGAGATCTTGCATGGAGCCCCAGGCCGAGGGAGATTGACAGTTATTTTGTGTTTCTTCCATTTGCGAATAATCGCACCAACTGTTGTCACCTCCTCACCAAGCTGCTTGGCGATGGTCTTGTAGCCCATTCCAGCCTTGTGTAGGTCTACAATCTTGTCCCTGACATCCTTGGAGAGCTCTTTGGTCTTGGCCATGGTGGAGAGTTTGGAATCTGATTGATTGATTTCTTCTGTGGACAGGTGTCTTTTATACAGGTAACAAACTGAGATTAGGAGCAGTCCCTTTAAGAGTGTGCTCCTAATCTCAGCTCGTTACCTGTATAAAAGACACCTGGGACCACGAAATCTTTCTGATTGAGAGGGGATCAAATACTTATTTCCCTCATTAAAATGCAAATCAATTTATAAAAAATTTCACATGCGTTTTTCTGGATTCTTTTGTTGTTATTCTGTCTCTCACTGTTCAAATAAACCTACCAATAAAATTATAGACGGATCATTTCTTTGTCAGTGGGCAAACGTACAAAGTCAGCAGGGGATCAAATACTTTTTTCCCTCACTGTACATACGTATAACCCCCATAGGTGGGTAGACTATATTACCTGCCATTTTCAACACATGGGAGAATGTTTCATTATCAGTCTTGTGGTTTTCCACAGAACTGGGCATAATCAGGTTCACTCTGTCGAAGGAAATATGCAAATATAATACCATTCACTATTGTCCGTCATTGTGCACCTGTTCCTGCTGCTTGTACATACATGTACATTTCCAGTACATACATCCCCTATGCAAATGATAGAAGAGTTACAGCCTGAACCATATGCAAGGACTCGTCTCATAAACATCTATACAGCAACACATGGTGTACCTATGAACCGCTTGAAATAAACTCAGATAGTATTGATAATATTACAAATACAACCAGTTAACAGTGGTGGTTAAAATGAATATTGCATGCACTGATAACACTGAATATTGAAATGGGTTGAGAGAAACAGTGTGATGGTTTTATTTAATTATGACCGTGCACAGCTCAGGTGGATAGGTAAACATAAGAACATTAGAGAGCCGCACTGAATTGAAAATTAACCACACCTTAACAGACAACTTCAGACAGCCATTGGAAAGCATTTGAAGGCCTGTAGACCTGCACTACTGGAGAAGTCGACATACTGTGTCTGTGATATTACCACCTGTTTTTAAAACAGATGTTTTTTGTTAACTATCTTGGACCATACATGTGAGTACTGTTTACTCTTCAATTACCTGTTTAAGTTAATATTTTTCAATAGTTTCTCTTCAACATTTGCTCAGGTGAATTCCTGTAAGTCATGTTTGAATTTGTCAGGGGGAAATAATTAGCTAAGAATCGTTCCAGCAGAAGAGAACACAGTGACATGAGTCCATAATCTTTTTTCCAACATGTTCTTCTTACAAATACAGCTTCAAACAGATTTTATTCCTTAGTAAGCTAAATTGTCCATTTTATCAGTTAAGAACAAGAAGGCCCGCACTCTGTTGAAGCTCCCAATTCCCTGCTTTATTGAGAAAGTTTCATGTTTTGGTACCTACTGGAGAGCTCTTCTTTGTCTACACCCATTCAGCATCGTTCACACCCTCTCAAGCTTTAGCCCCACCCATCTCTTTAAGGGTTGATCTGAGGGTTCTGTCCTAACAACAGCAACAGCAGTCAAGCACCTAAGCTAACTGGCTAACGTTGGCTAGCTTGCTAGCTACTTCCAGACACAAATGAGAGAACACCTCACTGACCATTTCACTCGCCCTAGCAGAGCTGGTTAGGCTGTTTTATATTATCCAGAGTGTTGGTGACTGCAACTGTCCTGCTGGCAACAATTAACGTTTTTTTGCCAATATTTACTGACACCAGCCATATTCAACGGGTGTTGAGCGTTCGTAAATTTGTCAGTTATTCTGTGTCTAGCTACGTCTATCAACAGTTGTCGCAGTGACATTCTATTGAAATGGTTACTTGCATAGTGGAGTCTTTTGTTAAGACATGTAGCTAGCTAGATAGCAAAACAATGAACCATAATCCCAACTCATGACGTTACTACCCTGCGTGAGTCTGCATGAATCTCCAGGAAGCTAACCAACCAGGTTCATTGTTAGCTAACATTAGGCTATAACTAGCCAAGGAAATGGCTCGGAGATACGAATGATAAGATCATACACGTAACGTTAGCTAGCGAGCCAGCCAGCTGACAGTAGCTAGCTAGTTTACAGTACACTTTAACTTTAAATGAAAATGACTTTCTGTCAAAATTAGAAACATGTAATATCTGAAAGTGTAGACTATCTTACCCTTATACATCATGGATGGGCTTTTCTCCCTGTCACGGATGCCTTGATTGCCCTTAGTTTGAAGATGTAATCCGGAGACAGGTGTTTTCTCCATTTCCTTAGCTATCGTACTCTAATTCCATTGATTTAAAAACTCAAACTTCCTGAAAGTGGAGAGCAACATTCTTGCAGTTCTACTACACAATATATTTTTTACAAGGCCGTGTTAGACAGGATTACCTACACATACTGACCAGCTCAAACAGACAGAAGCAAGCTATATGGCAGACCAATCCAAACTCTCAGTATATCCAGCCCACTCACTATCTCAGCCAATCATGGCTAGCAGGAAGATTGCTGGCTTTTTCTTTGGCTAAACCAACTACAGTAGGCTCGTAATTTAATAATTGTATTCGTATTTACAGATGGTATACAAGTTTGTTATTAAGACACATGAAAGTTCAAATGTTCCAGATGACATTTCTGTCCCCCCCCCCAATTTATTTTTAAGTTTACGTTCAAATGGCTCTCCTGTGACCCGCGACATACACCTACTTTCCTGAAACGAATCACATATCATACATTCACTCGGGACGATGGTACAATATTTTATTGTCTGTTCAAAACCTTGAAAACCGGGACATTTTGAAGCCGAGTAGACTGTTGCGTTATTGAATGCAGCGTGTTTTTTTTCCTCTAGCAGTGGGGAAAAAAACGTTGATTAAATCAATAGAATAATTTGTATATAGCGCACTAAAACAATATGACTATACTCCGAGTCGATATTCACATAATAATAAGGAATTTCCCTCGACCACGCCAACAAATTGGAGGGAAAAAAAGTTATTTCCAATTGACCCCCATTGTAAAAGAGCCAACTTCATCGTACATTTTTTGTTATACAGAAATTTAAAAAAACATGTTGAAAAGCTGGTGTGTATTCGGCATTGGGAAATGTGGGGACCCGGTCTCCGAGTAGGCTACACATAGCTATGTGTGTGGAACACATTTCATCACAGGTAAGAAATGTTACTTGTTTAGTATAGTCCGTTTGTAACTCCACTCATAACTTGTAGCCATATAGTTGTTGGTCTTGGGTAGCTTAAAGATATTTATTTTTTTTCTCACCCAAAACAAAATAATTATTCAGGACATCATTAATATGTGATAAGGCAATGAGACATTAACAGACCCTCAGAGACATGACTTCTAATAAATGTTCCAACTTTTTAAGTTTCACAAGTTTGAGGGATTTATAAAATTGGGTAGCTTAAAAAGATGCACTATGCAGAAATAAATCGCTCCGCCATTTCCTGGTTGCTACAATTATAATAGTTTGCCTAATTTCAGTTTCTGTGACAAAATAAGCAGTCATTGTGTAGAGAATCATTGTACCATCTAATCCACTGTGAATATATATTTTCCATAACCAAAAATGTAGTTTTTTCAGCTGTTTGAAGCTGGTGTACAAAACCAAATGTAAAAGAACTGGAAGCATAAAAATAGCGCACATAGAACAGACCTAGCACTTCTTAGACTTGCTTTCAATGATAATGAAAGATCTATAACTCACAAGTCAAGTCTATGTGAATTTGGTCGGGTTGCCCAAAAAATTACATATTGTAGCTTTAATGTTGTGGTATGGTGCTAGCTGACTAGCACTCTCTCATGTGGCTACTAGCACCATCATGAAGAGCGGCATGAAGGAAGCACTATTACGTTTTTCTAAGCAGTGAGAATGCTAGGGAGCAGGCAATGTTGAAAAGTAATCATTAAACATGTTGTACTTTTCTTAAATGTAGTTTTGTAATTGACTTAATCAAGCAGACAACAAGAAAATTACGTTTGAAAAAAGTTCACATTTTTGCTGTGAGCCAATGGTAACCACAATTTGGTTTCCCCACCTTTTATCAAATACCGACTGGGACTATACCGGTAGTCAGCGCACTGCTCTATATTTTGTCAATCAATTACTATGTGCCTTCCTCTAATGTATTAATGTTGAAATAATTGGTAGGTAAGCCTTTATATTTTCCTTGACAGCATATTTCTCCAGGCGACAACATTATTGCAGCTATCTACCTTATATGCAGTTCTTTGCAGTAAATTCGCTTGCTGTGTCAAATTAAACTGTACTGCTCAAACTAGGATTAGGTTGTCTCTTTAAACTGTGGGATTTCGCTGCTGGAAAGGGAAGGGGGAGAGAGTTGGATGGGTTGATTGGATTCATCAATCTACTTTGCAGTAAATTCGTTTCCTGTGTCAAATTAAACTGTACTGCTCAAACTAGGATTAGGTTGTCTCTTTAAACTGTGGGATTTCGCTGCTGGAAAGGGAAGGGGGAGAGAGTTGGATGGGTTCATGGGATTCATCAATCTACCGCTACCGAAGCAGGTCGTCACTAGTTAACAAAGCCACAACATCATAAACCCCGCCTATTTCTAAAATGTATCTTCTTAAAATGCGATTTTAATCCTTGACCACAATCAATAACCGTATGCCTAACCTTAAATTAAGACCCAAAATAAATTTGTTTTAATGATTTCTTTTTACGATAAAACCAATTTTGACTTTGTGGCTGTAGTAACTAGTGGAAACCACCGAAGCAGCGCCCTCTGAAGAGACTGTCCGGGAGAACTGTCAGATGCAAAAGAAGGGGGTCCTAGGTAACTTGTCTTCCCAAGGGTTATGATGAAAATGGCAACAAACGTTACTAACCCTTGACCTTTAAATCGGGACGCAGAAACTCGATCAGCTGAATACTCCAGTCAAGTAGCGGACATTTCAGGTCATTCCAGGTATCTTTCAGAATTTAGCCTACTATAGCAATAAACTGTCTGTCTAGCGAAACTAATAAGGTTACCTGAAAGACAGCATGTTGGCTGGTAATGTCAGGCAATTTGTCGTGTGCTTAGCTGTGTTGGAAACGATATAAATATGTCTGATACATCATATTCAAGAGGGATGGAAAGAGACAGAGGAAGGATTACATCAGATTCTATGGCGAGAGGCGCATATTCTCAACATTATGTTCACCCTGGAAGTCAGCAGCAGGGCATAGACATTCAGGAGCTTGCTTCTAAACGTGTCGACATCCAGAAGAAACGGTTTTATTTGGATGTAAAACAAAGTGCACGGGGCCGATTCCTAAAAATTGCTGAGGTTTGGATTGGAAGAGAACGCCAGGATAACATCAGAAAGAGCAAATTGACGCTGTCCATGTCAATGGCACCCGATCTACGTTATTGCCTGGGGGACTTCATCGATTATTACGCTCATATTGGGTTGAGAGGTGGCCTGGTACCACTGCCAGAAGAGCAGAGCAATGGCCAGGGCCGCCCGCACGATTCCCGCAGAAGACCGCAGGATCAGCACGCAGCATCAGTGTCTCCCACTGGCTCTGCGGTGTCGGAGGAACATACTCATCGCGTCCTGAAGAGTGAATTAATTGAGAGAGACAATAGAAAGTACTATCTGGACCTGAAAGAGAACCAGCGAGGCAGGTTCCTCCGCATCAGACAGACTGTCAGCAGAGGGCATGGGGCCATCGGTTACTACGGCCAGGGCATCGAGCAAACCATAGTGTTGCCGGCTCAAGGGCTAATCGAATTCAGAGATGCACTGTCGCAGCTGATTGAAGACTACGGCGATGATGATGCCACGGATGAGCTTGGAAGAGGTAATGGGAACCATGAAGAATCCACCGAGTTTCCAGAGGCAGCATCATTCCGAGTGGACAATAAGAGGTTTTATTTCGACGTTGGTTCTAATCGGTATGGTGTCTTTTTAAAGATTAGCGAGGTAAGACAGCCATACAGGAACACCATAACGGTTCCCATGAAAGCCTGGGCCAGATTTGGAGATAATTTCATTAGGTATGAGGAGGAAATGCAGCGAATTTTCACCTGTCACAAGGAGAAGAGGACAGAGACTCGCGAGGACATTGAAGAACAAGAGGATTGACAACGGCATTATATGGCTGTAAGAGGTTTCTAGTGATGTTGGGTTAAAACAGGGATGGAAAAAGCTAAACAGGGCAATATTCTAGAACATATGAAAAAGTCTTCTTAATGTACTTCTGTTAGGCCTATGTCTCCTGTCAACTAGCACTTTTGCTTTGTACATGGTCATTCCTGTTTCAATCATACATTTAGATTATGGCATCCGTTATGAAATTGGTGCAGCAGGACATGTTGCCTATTATAAAATGAAAACATATTCATAAGGCTAAATTATGATATAGGTAATTTGTGTGAATCAAATCTTTTTTTTTTTCATTGTGGTTGACTGAGTGTGTGAGTGAAAGTACGTGTGCGCATGAGATTGTCTGATTGAGGGGAAAAAAGTGAGCCATGAAAGTGTACACGTCCTGTATTCCACAGACATTGGTAGGGGGTTAATGTAATATATACTGCTGAATGCTAGACATGACATTGTTGTTTAAACAGCAACAATATTTTTGTCTTATTTGTGTAGGTAGCACTTCGTGATTTCAGGATTTCGTTTTGTAGAATAAGGGACAGTTTGGTTGAGGGTTCGCCGACCACCACGGACGAGCTCAATCTCCCTGCCTATGTCATTACACCATAATCAGAGCCGGCTGCAGACAATTATCAGCTAGGTGGAAATCCAATTTTCTAAATTTTGATGCTATATTTATAATTCTATAAAATATATGCAATGATTTTCCATGTGCCAAAGCACTACACACAACCAATAAGCAATTCATAACTGCAAACCGAATACCGACTTCGAGCACATCATCATGGTTTGCGTTTTCAACACCCCAATCAAATAGAGTATGTCAATCCGGACAAACAGGGAATACATCTCTCCCTACTCAGTATCGATGGCTTGGCTTGACAATCTCTGAATGTCATTTCACTTTTTGCTATTTTGTAACTGATATTTCTTTCCATTCATGGAATGGGCAATGCGCAATTTGGATGCTGGAATTGTATTAGTTAGTGGAGTGGATGAACGTGCGCAGGTAGCCTACAGGAGATTTTAGAAAGAGCCTAATCGGAGTAAAACATTGTGTCTGGTTGTGTTTATTGCACACATAAAAGGTAATACATTTACAAATTAAAATTACAAATATTTTGGCTATATTGAAGCGTTAGGTTCTAGGTCGAGGAATAGCCACTCGGATCAGAAAGGAAGCAGAACGCACAGTAAGCTTTCCTGAATAACTGGGCCTGCTAGGAGCACATGCCTATCTGGCTACACTATTTAAAACGACTCAGGAGAATGATGATCAGCAACAGACAGCGCATCAATATCAGAAATTAAAATACAGCCTGACTGTCCTGTACTGTGCCTTTCTTGACCTTAGAATCTGCAGAGAGTAGACCCACAGGTTATCCAAATGGGATGAAACGTTCAAATAACTGCTTTTCCGCAATTATTCAAATGACATTATCACTTGTACTTACTTGAAAATAATAATACAAATATTAATTGCATTGTGGTGTTGTAGGCTAGTCTAGGTAGGATCATTTTATTGTCCCTAAGGCCATACTCATGTAATTAACTGTATAACAGAGCCAGCAAATAAAAATAATAACATAATTGAAGGATAAAATAAAAGTTGTACCCCATGTAATAATACTAAACAACCTTTGTAGGCTACAACACCTAGCGACCTCACCACGATATTTGAGCCTTTTGGGATTGTAGTGAACAGTGGGGCAGGGAATAGAACTCAGATACCTGGCGTGATAGACAAACACCCTATGCATCGTGTTAATAGGGTTAACCCACTTGCTTGGAATTGTAACGTGGCACATATAGCAAGGTTTGCTACACTGCCCCCTCCTTACCTGAAGCCACATCCCTGTGCTTCGACTACTCAGCCCCCTAGCATGTCCGAGCCATCGCACAGCCGCCATCCCACTTTTGACACTAATGTAGCAGGACAAGGATGTAAAACCGGTGCTGTGTTCGAATACCAATGCTAACATACTGTATACTACATACTTAATGAGTATATACTATTAGTTCATTTTAGTATACTGTAAACGTACGGTATCCTTTCAGTTGAGCGTACTAGCGCTTTGCCGGTCTACTGGAAGTTGATGTTGTTGCTATGCAACCTCTTGCTAGCTTGTTAGCATAACACATGACTAGCTAGACATTTTATGATTTCGGGTGTGTTCGTAAATTCAATCTGGAGTGCCAGAGTGCGCTCTGGGCGTTTATAAATCCAGAGCATTGTCAAACTCGTTGAGCACACACGCTGGACACTCTGGCTGAGGAGTAGGGTTGATCTGAGCATTCAACAGCAGTCAAGCACCCAAGCTAACTGGCTAACGTTGGCTAGCTACTTCCAGACACAAATGAGAGAACACCTCACTCTGACCATTTTACTCGCCCTAGCCGGGCTGGTTAGGCTGTTTTCATGTTATCCAGAGCCTTGGTGACTGTAACTGTGCTGCTGGCAACAATTGAAGTACGCTTTTTTTTTGCCAGAGGTTTACTGACATTGGCCATATTCAACGGGTGTTGAGCGTTTGTAAATTCTATGACCAATAAGCATACCATATTCTCATTTCATGTCACAAATAGTACGGTTAGTGAGGTTAGTATGAGTATGAGTATTCGAACACAGCTATTGTCTTTTACAAGTTATTTAATGCATTTGACTGTGTCATTTATTAGCATAGTATTTGTGATGAGTGACTAACCGAAATTTTGGTTTTCAAATAACTAATTGATGTCAGTTCAGTTATTTGAATTACATGTTTTAATTATTTCTGTGAGCTCGATGTGCAGTTTCTGTTGAGATAAATCAGATCAAGCCTGAACTGTGCGATGTAGTAGGGAGTTGTAATTTCCAACTGGCCAATATTCTACATAGTTTAGAGCATGAAACATGGTAATTAACTACAATGACCATAATCCATTTGGCGCCCGCTTAAACTTGTCCTTCGGTGCAGAGTAAGACACAGAGATTGAGAGAAGAGAGAGCATGCGTTCAAGAGGTATAGAAAGCAGTTGCTTAGTGAGCCTGAAAATACATGATCTAAGTGATTGATAGTTGGTATTCAGCAGTAATAAAAGTATGCCATATTTACTTTGAAGAACTACTAAAGTAGTGATTTTGTCAGACATCATAGGCAGCAGCTCTATTTGAGATGACTTAGAATGAAATAAAAGTAATCAAATAATACTAATACTTTATTAAAGTAAAGTAATGTGATTAAATTATGGTTAATACGTGATAAGCAGTAATGGGCAGTCACTACCATCATGGGACTTTAAAAAAATATATATATATATTATTACAGCATTCAACCCACATCTTGCATAGTGCATTTAATGTCTAAAAAATTATCTAAATCGAAAACCATGATTCTTTTTTAATAGTCAAACTTGAAACCAAACCCACCTCAAAAAGCACTAATTGCTCAGCACTACATATTGACAAATTACTTTAAGGGAAACAATTTCTCCTCACATGGATTTTTGATTATCTGCCATACTATCATTTTAGTTTCAAGTCATGCTGACACTTGTGGTGTTATAGAAAGGAGCATCGCTCCTAACACAGATCATCTTTATTGATATAGGCTTTGTTGCCTACTTGTAATAGTCTCAACACATGTAGAGGCTGGTTTGACAGCAGACAGTTGAAAAATGTGCACTTGTCACATGCCCAAATGAGGTCTTTAAAAAAGACAGATGATATTTTAATACAAACTTCATCCACATCTAATGTTAGACCCCTGGAGCTTTATTAGACATGTTTTATCATTTAGGGGCTGTGTCCAGGAAACAGCACCATAAACGTATTGCCAGATAAGGCTATGGGGCTGATATGTTCAGTGACATAAAATGTCCTGTGCTGATGACCTAATCCATACACCTTATTAGTCTAAACATCTCTTCATATGTCTGAGTGCCAGACAAGCGATCTTGCAGTACTAGTAAGGGCTTAACATTTTGCTTAAACAGGGCTTCAATTCAAATTGTTTGTTCTAGTTTTAACCAACATTCTGTGCCAAAACTCCTATTTTACCTTTCCCTTGCATCTGGTGACAAAGGATGTATGAAATAGCCTGACAGAGCGTTCATATTTCTTAGTTCTTCTTTTGGCTACAACTCCCTAGCAACTATGCCCCTTGCGTTACAGGGTCTATAAAACAGCGGTTCTTCTTCAGAGCTGAAATTGACCAATTTAATTTGCTGTACATTTAGCTCGCCATATGTTTGTTCCGCATGGAAGATCCATTGAGGAGAGACTAACCAAATAGAACAGTCAGAATGCATCATGCTCACGCTACTTTCTGTGTTAAGACATATTGTAGTTTCCACAAGAATGCAGTTGACTGAATCTCAAGGGAAGAGGTACTGTGTATATGATGAAAAAAGGATGGGTCAATAACAAAAAAAGGCAAGGTTAAAAATCATTGCCTCTAAAACAAAACTTGATAATATGATTTTTGATATCTTAAAGACATATAGCAGTTTCCTCATGAATGCAGTTGACTGAATTTCGAATCTCAAGGGATGAGGTAGTGTGTATATAATGAAAAAAGAGTCAATGGCAAAAAAAAGGGAGAGGTTAAACTTGATTATGATTTTTTTATTCTATTTTTTTTCACCTTTATTTAACCAGGTAGGCCAGTTGAGAACAAGTTCTCATTTACAACTGCGACCTGGCCAAGATAAAGCAAAGCAGTGCGACAAAAACAACAACACAGAGTTACACATAAACAAACGTACAGTCAATAACACAAAAGAAAAGAAAAATAGAAAAATCTATGTACAGTGTGTGCAAATGTAGACGAGTAGGGAGGTAGGCAATAAATAGGCCCTAGAGGCGAAAATAATTCAAATGTAGCAATAATACTGGAGTGATAGATGTGCAGATGATGATGTGCAAATAAAGATACTGGGGTGCAAAAGAGCAAGAGGGTAAGTAATAATATGGGGATGAGGTAGTAGGGTGTGCTATTTACAGATTGGCTGTGTACAGATTGGCTGTGTACAGATACAGTGATCGGTAAGCTGCTCAGACAGCTGATGCTTAAAGTTAGAGAGGGAGATATAAGACTCCAGCTTCAGAGATTTTTGCAATTCGTTCCAGTCATTGGCAGCAGAGAACTGGAAGGAAAGGCGGCCAAAGGAAGTGTTGGCTTTGGGGATGACCAGTGCAATATACCTGCTGGAGAGCCTGCTACGGGTGGGTGTTGCTATGGTGACCAGTGAACTGAGATAAGGCGGGGCTTTACCTAGCAAAGACTTATAGATGACCTGGAGCCAGTGGGTTTGGTGACGGATATGTAGTGAGGGCCAGCCAACGAGAGCATACAGGTCGCAGTGGTGGGTAGTATATGGGGCTTTGGTTATAAAACAGATGGCACTGTGATAGACTACATCCCGTTTGCTAAGTAGAGTGTTGGGGGCTATTTTGTGAATTACATTGCCGAAGTCAAGTATCGGTTTTACGAGGTTGAGTTTGGCGGCATGGGTGAAGGAGGCTTTGTTGCGAAATAGGAAGCCTATTCTAGATTTAATTTAAGGGCAGTCAAGTCTGGGGTGAACCAAGGGCTATATCTGTTCTTAGTGTGAATGGGGCATGCTTATTTAATTCTTGAATGGGGCATGCTTATTTAATATAGAGAGGAAAGCACTTTTGAAGAGCAACCAGGCATCCTCTACTGACGGGATGAGGTCAATATCAGGATACCCGGGCCAGGTCAATTAGAAAGGCCTGCTCGCTGAAGTGTTTTAGGGAGCATTTGACAGTGATGACGGGTGGTCGTTTGACCGCGGACTCAGTATGTACGCAGGCAATGAGGCAGTGATCGCTGAGATCCTGGTTAAAGACAGCAGAGGTGTATTTAGAGGGCAGGTTGGTCAGGATGATATCTAAGAGGGTGCCCATGGTTACGGATATAGGATTGTACCTGGTAGGTTCCTTGATGATTTGTGTGAGATTGAGGGCATCTAGCTTAGATTGTAGGACGGTCGGGGAGTTAACTACTTAGGGAGTAGCGGCGCGCTAGCGGGCCACTCCCGACACTACCTGGTGAAATGTAAGGCGCCAAATTCAAAATCCAAAAGTTTAATTATTAAACATTCATCAATATACAAGTGTTGCATAGTCATCAAAAGCTCTGATTCTTGGCAATATCACAGCGTTGTCAGATTTCAAAAAGGCTTTACGGCGAAAGCACAACATTTGATTGTTTGAGGATAGCACCCTACATATTTTCCACATTAGCATAAATTCATATCCAGCGCGGGTCACACAAAACCCATATCACAGCTAAAATAAATATCTTACCTTTCGAAGAACTTCTGCTGAGGGCTTCCCAAGTGTCCAACGAAGACATCCAATGGTTCTTTTGTTAGAAGAAGTCATTTATTATATCCATAAATATCCGTTTGGTTGGCGCGTTATGATCAGAAAATCCAACGTCGAATCGCCCATTGAACCGTGAAGAGAACGCGTTCAAATATACCTATCAACTTTTCCTAAACAAATCATAGATCATTTATAATGCATCCTTAGCTATCCTTTTATGAATATTAGCGATAATATTTAACTCGGATGGTAACCTAAACGTTATGAAAGGAAAATACAGTGGGGCGCACACACGGTCTCGCGCCGGTAAAATCTTGTTGACATCTGAGCTACCTCGACTATTTCCTGTTCCTATCCGTTCTGCTCAGGGCTACAGCTTCCAAACTCTGTATAAAGACTGTTGAAATCTAGTGGAAGCCATAGGTACTGCAGTCTAGGAGCTCCATTAAAATCAATAGGGAGAGTATCAAACAGAGCAAAGGTCACACCAAAAAAAATCAGGACAGAAATTTCTCGGGTTTTCACCTGCTATATCAGTTCTGTTATACTCACATACATTAAACTTCAGAGTGTTTCCTATCCAATAGTACTAATTATGTGCTAATCCTATTTTCTGGGCCTGAGTGGCAGGCATTTTACTTTGGGCACGCCAGACTCTCCAAAACCGTCACCTCTGCTGCCACTCCCTAAGAAGTTAAGCATGTCCCAGTTTAGGTCACTTAACAGTACGAACTCTGAAGATAGATGGGAGGCGATCAATTCACATATGGTGTCCAGGGCACAGCTGGGGGCCAAGGGGCGTCTATAACAAGCGGCAACGGTGAGAGACTTGTTTCTGGAAAGGTGGATTTTTAAAAGTAGAAGCTCGAATTGTCTGGGCACAGACCTGGATAGTATGACAGAACTCTGCAGTCTAACTCCGCCCCTTTTGGCAGTTCTATCTTGTCGGAAAATGTTATATTTAGGGATGGAAATGTCTGGATTTTTGGTGGCCTTCCTAAGCCAGGATTCAGACACAGCTAGGGCATCCGAGTGTGCTAAAGCAGTGAGTAAAACACATTTAGGGAGGAGGCTTCTAATGTTAACATGCATGAAACCAATGCTTTTACGGTTACTGAAGTCAACAAATGAGAGCACCTGGGGAATGGGAGTGATGCGAGTGATGAGAGGCATACAAAAGAAGTACATGAAAGGCACAAGAATATTCCGTTTTTTTTGTGTTTTATTTGAATTATCTAATGTGTGGTATGGAAATTCCATTTGAATGATTTAATTTATTCTAACAGGAAAAGTTTAACAACTCATTATTGAAAAATCATTCAAAGCACAACTTTCCTTCAAAATTAGTTTGTTCCCACATGCTTTAATTTATATCAATATTTTAGTGCCCAGTGATTTTGTGTTTGAGATTAAGGCATTAATTAATGATGATCGCAAATTTAGCCTGCAACATGAATATCTTTAAAAACAAAGGCTTTTTTCCTCTCTTGGAGATGGAGAGAGAATATGAAGGGGGATGCACAGCTCATTTGCTCTTCGAAACACAAGCCTCCCTAAGAAAGCACTTTAAAAAACAGCACTTTACTCTGCTGCTTCTTACTCAATTCACATGGAGGGACCACATGATCCATGCATTGGTTTAAACTTTGAAATGACAATCATGCACTTAAATTGCCACGCCATAAGGCTAATCTTCGCCTAGATGTTGATATCATCCATTTTAATCTCAAAAGAGCTGCACCTGAAGATAAGCTGATCCAAATAGTGTCCCTGAAGTCAATAGCCCACCCTTTGTTTTACCTGAACCACTGTGACACTTTTGAAATAAGGTCAAGGTCTTACAGTGTTATGGCTTTCCGATGCTATTGTTTTGTCTACTTGGATTGTTTTGTTGTAGTAATAACGGCAGCTAGCAATGTCAAATGGAGTTGATATCTACCCTAAATTCTACAACATTTTTCACAATTTAAGTTAATAAACTTTTTTGGGGGGCGGTAGGTAGCCTAGTGGTTAGAGCTGACATGGTGAAAATCTGTAGTTCTGCACCTGAAGGCAGTTACTGTTCCCTGGTAGGCCGTCATTGGAAATAAGAATTTGTTCTTAACTGACTTGCCTAGTTAAATAAAAATACATTTATTTTCTTGTGAAATTGAACAAAATGAAATGTCCAACCTTTCTGACTGCTGTAGACGTATGGTTATCACACCTTTTATTTGAGTGCAATTTGTCTTGTTAGATTGTCAAGTTTAAGGATTCAACCAAGTTGTAGAGGTGTCGTGATGATCAGAAAATGAAATTAATTTACAGCTCCTTATGGTTGTAACAAGGGGTAACATTTTTAATGCAAGGTACTCAATTGTTGTGCATTTGGACTCAATCACTTATAGGCCAAACACATTGTCTTGACAAAACCTAAAATGCTGCAAAAATTTCCCTGAACAATTTTATGTGGGTGGAAATAATACTAGGCCTGATATACAACTAGACCTGGGCAGGTGTGTGAATGGTCTAAAAGTCCTTGTAAGAGCAAGCAAGGTCATCACTGAGGGCTGTGTTGGTCTCTTAGAAATAAGTTGAATGTATCGAATTTGGACTGTTGTCATCTAAACAAAAGGTTTCTAACCTTTAAGCCTTGGAACTTCTTTACAATTTGGTTGTAATTGTTTTAATTTGGATGATTATTTATATTAGTTTTTAGAACAAAGGTATGTTTGGAAAAGGGAAAAGATTACCTGCCAGTCTTGTGAAAGAAATAAGAGGGAGATGTTTATTTCATTAGATTTCTATTGCATGAAACACCAAATGTTCAAGCGTGTTTAGGAGATTATAGTTTCAAAAGCATAGGCAACTTAGCACTCAAGCTCCACAAAACACTACTAACCACCTAACTGCAGTAGTGTCAACTAAAAGAAAAAGAGTTCAGGCTTCACTTGGGAAATGTGAGGGCATATTTAAATATGTTACTAATTTATAGTTGTGTATGTAGTGTGCTGTGAGAAGTATGGGTATGTTTCTTTTTGTGTTTATCATGACATTTTTGCAGTAGAATTTAAAACTAAATGTTTATGGTAATGACATAACAATGAAATGGTGAAGAAAAAAAGTTTAGTGTATCTTTGGATAAATGTAATGTTAAAACATTAGCGTGTCCTGTAGTCCTATAGAATATTAGATGACTCAAATCAAGAAAGCAATTGTTCTGTATTCTAGAACTTTCTTTAACTTGTGTACTGTATTATTTCATGTTCTACATGTATGGTACTGTATGAATATTAATTCAATGCCTTGTAATGTTTGTAAAAGGTTGCAATGTTTAGAAAACCAATCTGAAAAAACCCAAGTTTATGCATGCCAACAGTTGGGTCCTAAACTGAAAACAGAAAAAAAATTCCTATAAAAAATGGTGCTATAACATATGAAGGTGCTTATATGGACCCTAGATGCATGCATGCAAAGAGGAAATGTCATGTTTATACATGTTGTGCAGTCATCAAATGACTCACAAGATGTCCTCCCAGAACACAAATGGTATAGTGTAACTGTAAATACTGTCAATGGAAGCCTCATCACCTATGAAGACATTTCCTACCAACACTTGGCCACCAGTTTGCACTGGCCCCAGGGAGAGTCTGTCATTACTACAGCATTGATCAAATGATGTTTTGCTATCAACAAAACACATCCCTACAGACAGACAGCTAGACAGACGGGAGACAGATAGAGACCTGTATCTCCTGCAGCTTTGGAGGCAGTCTGTCCCAAGGTGGCTGATACTTTAGGTAAAGGAAATAGTGATTGCATCAGTGATGCCAATTTACTGTTACGCTCCCTCTGTGATTATGCACCAAAAGATCTATAGACAATCTAATGATTTATTTGTTTATGCTATTGATTCAAATGTTTATGTCTTTGAACAGCTTTTACATGTAGCACGGTTTGGAGAGGGTAAAGCTAAAGATAATGCAGTCTTCAAACGGTTGTGATGCGCTCTTGGAAAACGATTGTCATGGGATCAGATATATTGCTTTGAAGGGTAAACATGATGTATTGCTTTGAGGGGTAAACATGAAAATGTGGTAGTTTTACAGTTGTATTAACCATCATTCCTTTTATTTTATTTTTAAATAAAAGTTTGACCAGATTAATGCAGTTGTGAAGTTTCCTGTGCGCTATCTCAATGTTAAGTTTGGTACCACTTTAGAATAAGTGTCCCTAATACATACCCTTCTGAAAAATCCAGCTTGACCAGCTTAACCATCTTGACCAGCTCAAGGTAGGTTTTTTAGACAAGGTAACTGGTAACGGGTTGACCATCTACCTGCTTCATCTGGTTGATCAGCTAAAACCAGCTCGACCACCTACCAGCTTCAGCTTGACCAGCTAAAACCAGATCGACCATCTGCTAGCTAAAATCAGCCAGACCATCTACCAGCTTTAGCTGGTTTGCTGCTGGTTGCTGGTTGTCCACCCCGATCCGTTGCTGGTTTGGCCATACTGTACCAGCTTCAGTGCAAGACTAAGGTGGTATTCTGTGCCGATATCAGTCAGTCAGTGCGCAGAAACCAAAGGTTGCTTGCCATGTCTGTCTGCTCATTGGAAGATGCCGCAGTTGTTGACATACCCACCATAATGGGTACACAACTGAATGCCTTACACTGAAATGTGTCTTCTGCATTTACTTCTGTCATCGTGAAGTGCTTTGAGAGGCTAGTCAAGGACCATATCACCGCCACCTTACCTGCCACCCTAAACCCACTTCAGTTTGCATACTGCCCCAACAGGTCCAAAGATGACGCAATCGCCATCACACTGCACACTGCCCTATCCCATCTGGACAAAAATAATACCTATGTAAGAATGCTGTTCATTGACTACAGCTCAGCATTCAGCACCATAGTACCCTCCAAGCTCATCATCAAGCTGGAGGCCCTGGGTCTCAACCCTGCCCTGTGGAACTGGGTCCTGGACCTTCTGACGGGCCGCCCCCAGGTGGTAAAGGTAGGAAACAACATCTCCACATCGCTGACCTTCAACACTGGGGCCCCACAAGGGTGCATTCTCAGCCCTCTCCTGTACTCCCTGTTCACCCACGACTGCGTGGCAATGCACGCCTCCAACTCAATCATCAAGTTTGCAGACGACACAACAGCCTGATCACCAACAACGACAAGACAGCCTACAGGGAGGTGGTGAGGGCACTCGGAGTGTGGTGTCAGGAAAACAACCTCTCACTCAACATCAACAAAACAAAGGAGATGATCGTGGACTTCAGGAAACTGCAGAGGGAGCACCCACCTATCCACATCGAAGGGACAGCAGTGGAGAAGGTGGAAAGTTTTAAGTTCCTGAGCATACACATCACAGACAAACTGAAATGGTCCACCCACACAGACAGTGCGGTGAAGAAGACACAACAACGTCTCTTCAACCTCAGGAGGCTGAAGAAATTTGGCTTGTCACCCAAAACTCTGACAAACCTTTACAGATGCACAATCGAGAGCATCCTGTCGGGCTGTATCACAGCCTGGTATGGCAACTGCACCGCCCTCAACCGCAAGGCTCTCCAGAGGGTGGTGCAGTCTGCACAACGCATCGCCGGGGGCAAACTACCTGCCCTCCATGACACCTACAGCACTCGACGTCACAGAAAAGCTTAAAATATCATCAAGGATAATAACCACCCAAGCTACTGCCTGTTCACACCGCTATCATCCAGAAGGCGAGGTCAGTACAGGTGCATCAAAGCTGGGACAGAGAGATAGAAGCTGTTTTTCAATCTCAAGGCCATCAGACTGCTAAACAGCCATCACTAACTCAGAGAGGCTGCTGCCTACATTGAGACCCAATCACTGGACACTTTAAAAAATGGATCACTAGTCACTTTAAACAATGCCACTTTAAATAATGCCACTTTAATATTGTTTACATATCTTACATTACTCATAACACATGTATATACTGTATAGTTTTACCATCTACTGCACCTTGCCTATGCCGCTCGGCCATCGCTCATCCATATACTTATGTACATATTCTCATTCACCCCTTTAGATTTGTGTGTATTTGGTACTTGTTGGGGAATTGTTAGATTACTTGTTAGATAATACTGCACTGTCGGAACTAGAAGCACAAGCATTTCGCTACACTCGCATTAACATCTGCTAACCATGTGTATGTGACCAATAAAATTTGATTTGATTTGATTTGACCACACATCTAGTCACCACAACTACTGACCACCACAATTACTGACCACAACTGCTGACCACATCTAGTGACCACAACCACACAGCTACTGACCAAAACCACAGAACTACTGACCACAACCACACAATTATTGACCACACAACTACTGACCACAGCTACTGAACAACAACTACTGACCACACAACCACTGACCTAACCTACTGACCAAAACCACAGAACTACTGACCACAACCACACAATTATTGACCACACAACTACTGACCACAACTACTGACAACAACTACTGAACCACACCTACATACTAAAACTACTGACCACTACTGACCACAAATACTGATCACAACTAGTGACCACAAAGACAAAACTCCTGACAACAACTACTGACCACAACTACTGGCAACGCAACGACTGACCTAACCTACTGACCACAACCACACAACTACTGACCACAACTACTAACCACAACCACAAAACTACTGACCACAATGACTGACCACACCGCTACTGACCACAACTACTGAACCACCCAACTACTGACCACTACTGACTATCGATGGGCATTTGAAAGGATTTCACTGTTTGAATAATATAATTATAGTACAACTTTTTAAACTGCTTCCACTACCACAAAAATACTTTTAAAGTGCTTTAGCAAGCCCCACAACTTTACTTGTAAAGTTACCATCTCCTTTTGTTTTCTTTCAGTAGTATATACAGTACCAGTCAAAAGTTTGAACCCCTACTCGTTCCAGGGGTTTTCTTTCTTTTTACTATTTTCTACATTGTAGAATAATAGTGAAGACATCAAAACTATGAAATAACACATATGGAATCATGTAGTAACCAAAAAAGGGATAAACATAAAAATTCAAAGTAGTCACCCTTTGCTTTCATGACAGCTTTGCACACTCTTGGCATTCTCTCAACCAGCTTCAAGAGGTAGTCGCCAGGAATTCATTTCAATTAACAGGTGTGCCTTGTTAAATGTTTATTTGTGGAATTTCTTTCCTTCTTCATGCGTTTGAGCCAATCAGTTGTGTTGTGACAAGGAAGGGGTGGTATACAGATGATAGCCCTATTTGGTAAAAGAACAAATCCATATTATGGCAAGAACAGCTCAAATAAGCAAAAATGACAGTTGATCATTACTTTAAGACTTGAAGGTAAGTCAATACGGAACATTTCAAGAACTTTGAAAGTTTCTTCCACAGTCGCAAAAAACACCAAGAGCTTTGTTGAAATTGGCTCTCATGAGTACTGCCACAGAAAAGGAAGACCCAAGGTTACCTCTGCTGCAGAGGATAAGTTCATTAGAGTTAACTGCACCTCAGATTGCAGCCCAAATAAATGCTTCACAGAGGTCAAGTAACAGACACATCTCAACATCAACTGTTCAGATGAGACTGCTTGAATCAGGCCTTCATGGTCAAATTGCTGCAAAGAAACTACTACTAAAGGACACCAATAATAAGACGAGGCTTGCTTGGGACAAGAAACACAAGCAATGGACATTAGACTAGACTGGTGGAAATCTGTCCTTTGGTCTGAGGAGTCCAAATTTAAGATTTTTGGTTCCAACCGCCATTTCTTTTTGAGACATAGAGTAGGTGAACGTATGATGCATGGAAGAGGAGGGGTGTTGGTGTGGGGGTGCTTTGCTAGAATTCAAGGAACACTTAACCAGCATGGATACCACAGCATTCTGCAGTGATACACCATCCCATTTGTTTTGTGCTTTTTATTAAAAATAATATTTAACCTTTATTTAACTAGGCAAGTCAGCTAAGTACAAATTCTTATTTACAATGACGGCCTACCAAAAGGGAAAAGGCCTCCTGTGGGGACGGGGGCCTGGGATAAAAATAAATACAATATAAATATAGGACAATACACACATCACAACAAGAGAGACAACACAACACTACATAAAGAGATACCTAGGACAACAACATAGCAAGGCAGCAACACATGACAACACAGCATGGTAGCAAAACAACATAACAACAACATGGTAGCATCACAACATGGTAGCAGCACAAAACATGGTATAAACATTATTGGGCACAGTCAACAGCACATACAGTTGAAGTCGGAAGTTTACATACACCTTAGCCAAATATATTTCAACTTAGTTTTTCACAATTCCTGACATTTAATCCTAGTAAAAATGCCCTGTCTTAGGTCAGTTAGGATCACCACTTTATTTTAAGAATGTGAAATGTCAGAATAATAGTTGAGAGAATTATTTATTTCAGCTTTTATTTCTTTCATCACATTCCCATTTTTTATACGCCAACCCTGATCTGTACTTCTCCACAACTTTGTCCCTGACCTGTTTGGAGAGCTCCTTGGTCTTCATAGTGCCGCTTGCTTAGTGGTGGTGCCCCTTGCTTAGTGGTGGTGCCCCTTGCTTAGTGGTGGTGCCCCTTGCTTAGTGGTGGTGCCCCTTGCTTAGTGGTGTTGCAGACTATGGGGCCTTTCAGAACAGGTGTATTTATACTGAGATCGTGACAGATCATGTGACACTTAGATTGCACACAGGTGGACTTTATTTAATGGATTATGTGACTTCTGAAGGTAATTGGTTGCACCAGATCTTATTTAGGGGCTACAGAGCAAAAGGGGGTGAATACATATGCATCATTTCACTTCACCAATTTGGACTATTTTGTGTATTTCCATTACATGAAATCCAAATAAAAATCAATTCAATTACGGGTTGTAATGCAACAAAATAGGAAAAACGCCAAGGGGGGTGAATACTTTTGCAAGACACTGTATGTTTAATATACATAAACTATAGGCTATGTAGTATTAGTATTTTTTTGTTTCATCAAATATTTAATTATTTACAGATTCAGTGGAATGTTTGGAGACCTGCACAGTGGCACAGAGAGTGGGAAGAGGACAGTGACATTCAAACATTTTGGGATAACTGAAAGTTCGATGCCGGGATACGGAGTTGATCAACAAAACTTCCAAAACATCACATCAATCCCAGACCAACCGGATCACAATGGCAGCGACCAGATCCCACCACCCTTTAGTATTTATGACCAGCCTCCACCATCTTATAGTATCTGTGTCCAGCCCCCACCGTCCCCACCACCCTTTAGTTCCTGTGACCAACTTCCACCACCCTTTAGTCCCTGTGATGAGCCCCCACCACCCTTTAGTATTTATGACCAGCCTCCACCATCTTATAGTTCCTGTGTCCAGCCCCCACCACCTCCACCACTCTTTAATTCCTGCGACCAGCCTCCACCACCCTTTAGTTCCTGTGACCAACTTCCACCACCCTTTAGTCCCTGTGATGAGCCCCCACCACCCTTTAGTTCCTGTGTCCAGCCCCCACCACCTCCACCACTCTTTAATTCCTGCGACCAGCCTCCACCACCCTTTAGTTCCTGTGACCAACTTCCACCACCCTTTAGTCCCTGTGATGAGCCCCCACCACCCTTTAGTTCCTGTGTCCAGCCCCCACCACCTCCACCACTCTTTAATTCCTGCGACCAGCCTCCACCACCCTTTAGTTCCTGTGACCAACTTCCACCACCCTTTAGTCCCTGTGATGAGCCCCCACCACCCTTTAGTTCCTGTGTCCAGCCCCCACCACCTCCACCACTCTTTAATTCCTGCGACCAGCCTCCACCACCCTTTAGTTCCTGTGACCAACTTCCACCACCCTTTAGTCCCTGTGATGAGCCCCCACCACCCTTTAGTTCTTCTGTCCAACCTTCACCACCCTCTAGTCTCTATGTCCAGCCCCCACCACCCCATCACCCTTTAGTTTCTGAACCAACCCCCATCACCCTTTAGTTTCTGAACCATCCCCCACCACCCTTTAGTCCCTGTGACCAGCCTCAACCCTTTAGTTCTTGTGTCCAACCCCCACTGCCTCCACCACCCTTAGGTTCCTGCGACCAACTACCACTGCCCAGTAGTTCCTGGACGCCTCAACAACCCTTGACCCCATTTAATTTACTACCACCATTCATTGGTTCAATTCCATTCCTGTAGGACAATGAACTGGTTACTGACCCTATGCATTTACAAACCCCAAGCTATGCTGGAATTGCTCAAGTTGACTAAAATAAACTCCACTCAGGTAACCAAGTCCAGTCTTGTCAACAAGTTCTGAATACCCTGTCCACGAACCTGGATAACTCATGGCAACAGTCCTAATCTGCAACAGGTACGTTGGAACCGGTCTCTACTAAATTTTATTCTTCATGTGTAATTAAGGATCCCAGATTGTTGGCATGAGAAACTAGCAACATGCAGAGTTCGATTTCCATGGAGTCAGAGAGGGGTCAACAAACAACTACCTCTGTCTGCAAATTGAACGAGAAGCCAGAGCATAAGTATCTCCAAGACTTACCAAAGCAGGAGAAAAAGATCAGGGAAACTGGAATTAAGAATAGTTCAAAACCATGCCAACCTGATACACCATGAGGTTGTTCTATTGGTCCTTTGGTGAATAGTTCATGTGCTTCCTCTGTGATACCCACAACTGATAATCAGCCATCGTCTAGAATGCTTAAAATGAAAGTTCAGAAGTATTCTACATATTTTCATCTGACTAAGGAGGAGAGGAAGGAAAACATTTGGTCTCCACAACATCTGTCATTTGATGGGAAAAATACATTATTAGAGAGACCAATTTTTATGCAACCTATTTTCAGAAGTCCAAGTGTCTGCTCAATCAAAATGACAAGGTCACCACAGCAGATATTTGCTTGTTCAGCACAGACACAGGGGAGATGTGCAACAGTAGTCAAAAGACTCACAAGGACAGTGTTTCAAACATGCAGCAGCAGGTAAGACCACACAATCTGCCTCAAAACATAACAAATGGTGATCTGAATTCAAAAGTTATCAGAGAAATCTCAATCCATAATCCATCATCTGTCTGGGTGGCTGTGGAGGAAAACATGGCACTCCCACTTGAGAGGAATACAGACAATATGGAACCAGAGGGTATTAACCTTTGCAGCCTTGAACCCACCACTACATGTCTCACAAAAACAGAACAGGATGGGCACAAAATCACTGTGGAAGAGCAAAATGAAACCATTTTGAAAAACAGATTCCATTCCATCCCCAGACTGTCAACCAAACTGCAACATATGAAAGCAGGCAGGGCACAGAGGTGAGGTCCAATCTTAACTCAGTAACAGAGCAAAAAGCTCAGGATGCTCTAAATGCAAACTCAGATGCCAGCAGATGGAACACAGAGGCGAGCTCCAAACTAAATTCAGTAACAGAGGAAAAAAGCCAAGATACTGTACCTATAATCTCAGAGGGAAGCAGACAGAGCAGAGAACTGAGGTGTGAACCTATCTTAGCAACAGAGGGAAAAAAAACAAATCTCTAGTGGTTGACACAATGGCAAACGAAAAATCATCAGAACCAAGGTGTCCAGTCATTTATGAGAGCCATACTGATATCATTAATTCCTGTGAGGAGGTTCATGATATGGAAATATCTGAGGAAGTTGTGAGTGCTGATGTCTTTCCTGGAGTAATGTCAAGTCAAAATCATGAAAGGCTTGTTAAAAAAAACAGAGAATGGTGTGGGATTGGCCAACATCAAGAAAAGGAATCCAAGACACCATCACCTGTGATGACATAACTGATAATACTGAGGAACATCAGGCTGATGATTCACAAGCCAAAGATACAGTCTACAGTGTTCTATATAATAGGCTGCAACTCAGTGAGTTCTTTCTTTCACCTAATCAAAAAGGAGCATGCTCAATTCCTGATAAACATTACCATAGACCCACGGACATCAATAAATCAATCCTTCGGTCCTACAATCCAAACCAAGTAGATAGGGGAGAGGGATGTAACCTTCACATCACAATAAATGCTGAAAGAGAATACTCCACTGTCTGAGAATCACCCTTTTTGTCCAGGAGATTTTCAGTGTCAGATTGCCCTCCAGCAACTCAAGCCTCACCAACTGTACAGGAAAATGAAAAGCTTACCAATAACAGAATTATCACTGAAGACACGCCCATTTTGATTAATGCCAAATTATTCAAATGATGGCAGAGCAATACAAAGGAAAGGAAAATACATCAGTAAGGAAAAAACTATCACTGACATTCCATACTCAGAAACATCAAATTCATCCTACAAAGCCATTACAGGTCACATGCAGATGCCATTTGCACAGAGGGAAAAGGAGCATTTGAATGTTCCCCACAAAAACAGGAACTTGAAACGAAAAAACTTTTCCCCCAACGCGGTAGGAAGAAACATCAGAGATAGAACTTTGGGGAACAAACACAAATCATGTTATAAATTGAAATCATCAAAAGCTACAGCTCACAACATATCTGTGTCAGACTACTCAAAGACCTCAAAGTGAGTTCCCATCAAATCAAGAAAAAGCATCATCATGAAGATAATGATAATGAAATATTTTAGGAAAGGCACCCGTTGGGGGACATTCAATCACAACAGAATATACAGTCAAAGCAACGTATGCAATGCTCCAGCAAAGTCTTTACCTTCCAGCACAACATCAGATGATAATGAACTTCTGAGAAGTAATCATTTTGAGAAGAAACATCGGAAGACACCAGCTAGAGAGTTAGAAACAAATCTGTCTATGAGGGATGGAAATGAAAAGATCAACAAGGAGAAGCAGGTAGCTGATGCTGTTGACACAACCTCAACTTCATCAGCCATAGAAATGATCAATGAAGAGGCTGCAAAATCAAGTTTTGGGACCACCGCAAGCAACTTTGTAGAAAACCTTCAAAACATTGAGGAAGCACATGATCTGTCTACAAGTAGAACTTGCAATGAAGGCAAGCCACATAACACAGACAAATCTCAGGAAACCCATAGTAATTACCCTTCTCCTGAGAACAAATTGCCTCCACTGAAATGCACCAATATTGCTGATATAAGTCAAGACAATAAAGGGGGATACTGAGTTGAAAAAACAGGAAGAGGATCTTCTGAAAGAAAATTTGATTACAAGCTGATACAGACTCTATCAAAGATGGGGAAGAGGCCAATAGTGCTATAGCCCCTGCTAAAGAGAGAATTTCAGCTTCTGAGAACATGGAGTTTCCCTTAGATGCTGCCATCGAGATTCTTTGCGGCAGTGAGTTCAATTCAACCACACCCAAACCACATAAAGAGATGGCTCTGGTTTTGCAGCATACTTATGGTCAAATGGAGACAGAGAAAGCAGACACATCAAATAGAACACATTATTGCACCTCACAGGAACAAGAAGACCAAATCGACACACCCCAGGGAAGTGAAACTCATCACTAGATTAAGAGATTACTTGACTAAATTTCAGTCCATTGTTAAGAAACCAGACCAAAATATATCAGATACACTATGTGAAACTGTGGAAATGAACTTGCCACAGATTTGTGAAACTCTTCAGAATAATGTTAACGACCATAAGGAGCAACCAGTTCAACTGGTTGTCCTTGACAGGGTGGAGTTGCCCAATCTGAGACCAAACGCAATTCCTTTCCCAATAGACATATGCAGTCCGATTATCAACACAGAGAATGACCTGATTCTTAGTAAAGAACAGGAACAAGAGCGAAAACAAGATGGAACAACAAAAATTGTTATGGCATTCCTTGCATTAGCCCTGATAGTACTTCAATGTTGGAAGCTCAAACTCCTATGGACAAGAAAACAACTGAAGTAGAAATCTCCACAAGTGTACCTGACATCAACCATGTTATTGAAAATACTGAAAATGATGCCTCTAAAGAACGGCAAAGACAGAAAAATTGCATTCTTGATGCAAACAACATGATCATGCTCAAAGCATTAGCAGAATTAGAACCTGAGAATTCAGCATTTTGGAAAACCAAAGAAAACAGCAACCAGAAGCCAACAACCCACATTATAAATCTGGACACTAGGTATTTTCATAGAAGCTTCAGTATGGCTGATATCTCAAACGTACTAAAGCATGGAGACAAAGCCTCTTCCTTGGTTGAACTTTGCCCGTTGTGAGCCAAAAGCAAAGTCATGCTGCTGTACATCAGCTTAAACTTTGAGAGAAAACAGAATGTTGAGGCAAATAGAACTATCGTCTCAAGAGATCAAATTTTAGAGCGATATCTGGAGTGTCCTCCTGTGCCAATGGAACTGTACGAGGCATTGAATTATTTCCTGGATCTCCAGCTAATGATGGATGCTGCTGGCGAAATACAAAAAAGCGAATCCACAAATTGTCTATGGAGTGACCGAATCTGGTGTCTCACTGTTGCGTACAAGCCTGTCAAAGAGTACCCAGTTCATGGTTAAGACAGGGATCCCAGCACAGAGATTCAGACTGGCCAACAGAGTCTATAGAACCAGAGGTCAGGGGAGGCTACCTATGGAGAATACTCGCTGTGCTGAGGTTTGCATTTTTGGGTAGAAATGACATATGCATGATATCAAATAATTGAAATTGCCTTCAGTAATGTTTCCTATGGTGAGATTTTTTAACTAGTAGAAAAAGTGATCAATTATTCTGTGTTTTTATTGCTGTATGGTTTATTTTCCAGAAGAAACATGCTGAACATGGGTCTATGCCAGTAACAGACCTCACAAAATCGTAAGTAAATTAAAATGTTAGTTTGTGTCAATAAGCCAATGGGGCTCACTGTTATTTTTTTTTTTACCTTTATTTTACTAGGCAAGTCAGTTAAGAAAAAAATATTATTTTCAATGACGGCCTAGGAACAGTGGGTTAACTGCCTGTTCAGGGACAGAACGACAGATCTAGGTCACCAGGCTGCTCATTATGGCGCACACCTCTCACCATCGTTACGCGCAGCTGCACGTCCAGTACCTGGACTCCATCACCTCCCTGATTACCTTCCCTATATGCAGTAAGTCACTCCCTTTGGTTCCTTCCCCCAGGCGTCATTGTTTCTGTTCCAGTGTCACGTCTGTGCGTTGTTTGTGTTTGGTATTATGTTACGTTTATTTATTAAAACACTCACTCCCTGAACTTGCTTCCCGACTCTCAGCACACACGTTACTACATGGATTAACAAAGTAGCAATTGACATGTAATGTATTCGTACCGTAATAGAAATCACTAAGTAATGGTTTTGGATGAGGGAAAATATAAACACTTTCTATCATCTAACTTTTGTGGGTTTTTTCTTATCTCCAACTCAAGCCCCAACAGAAATAACCCAGATGTATACCACTTGGCCAAACCCCCAAGCAACCCTGAAGCTCATTTCCAGGCTTGGTAGTAAACTGGGGTGAAAGGTCACATGATACACAAGCAATGGAGAGGAATATCCCTGCATCTTTCTTACCCGAACCTGTGCCACCCTACCCTGAAATCAGGGCCTGTCTAAGGACTAGTAAAACTGGGACAGCGCCTAACTCACAGATCCAGTTACCTGCCTCATTGGGAGGGGTGGGAAGTAAATCTGATTGGTGGCGACAGTGGACCCTAAGCTGGATCCCCAACATCCCCCAGAACACAACAATAAGTGATCTGAGGCCAGTGCATCCTCTGTAGATTGGTGTTAGGGACAATGGTCATCCCCCATCAGAGAGCCTGTCCTCTCAGAGCAAATTCATCCGTCTTCCTGGTCTAGTCTGTCTTCCTCTCCTCTCCAACCTCCTCCAACTGTACCAGCAGGAAATACAGCACAACCATCTCTGCGCTCCCTCCCACCTCTCGCTAGCACTACAAATGATGCGCCTCCCCTGTGTGAGCCCACTCCTTTAAATTATAAATTTTCCTCCTGAATGGTCAGACCTATTCCACTGCCTATCCTGAATTATCCACAGCAACTCTTATTAGAAAAAAGGTATTTCATCACTACCCTACTTAGATTAGTGGTGCTTCTTTATCAACTTTTATGGAGCAGGTTTGTCAAGCAAATAAGGACATTTTGAAAATGAGGAAGTGATGGTGTTTTCATGTTTTAAATACTGTTCTGTGTCAGGAAACGTGTCAGTCAAAAAAGGAGGAGCTCAAAGGGGAGTTGGAAACAAAAATATTTGCGTTAATACATGTTATGTTTAATTCAGGGCAATTATATGATAACGGAATTACGCTGTTTAACAGAAACCATTTATTCCAAAGTTTAACAAACCATACGACTCTATGCACAAGGACTACTTTTAACAATTTCCAATGATACATTTACAAAAACAAATTTAGTGGAAGAACTCTGCAGATACAAACTTTGGTAACAGAATTACGGTAAAATCTCCCTCAGGTTTTTATGACATGACACCTTAAGTTTAAAAAATATACATTTGGGTTATTGAACTACAGTAAGTGAAGTGGATTTAAACCCAGTAACAGAATTACGGAAGCAGAATTACATCATGGGTTCCTGATCTATACTACACAGAAATGCATAATTGATATGAATGTCATTCTCAAGTTCGGACATCACAGTAGATCCCAGTAGAGTACAATATAGTTTGGAACAGTAGAGTACAATACATTATACTGTACTGTCACGACTACCGCCCCTCTCCTTGTTCGGGCGGTGTTCAGTGGTCGACGTCACCGGTGTACTAGTCATCACCGCTCCTTTTCCGTTATCCATTGGTTTTGCCTTGTTTCTCAGTTCACACCTGTTGCTCATTCCCCCTTATCAGTCTGCGTGTATTTATTCCTCTGTTTTCCTTCTTGTCCTTGTGAGTGACTATATTTTCGTTTGTTCAGTCTGTGTGTTTTTGACGGCTATGTTTATTCTGGGTGTTTTGTTTATGCGCCCAAGTTTATATTTATCGTGGACAGTATTTTGCCTTCACCTTTGTACTTTGTTTTGTACTGGTGGCTTAATTAAATACGTTGTTTTCCACGCATCTCAACTCTCCTGCGCCTGACTCCTTTTTGTCGTCAGTACACAGCTTTACATGTACTCTATTCTAGTGTGTTCTACTGTACAGTATTGCACTGAAGTTTACTGTACTGTACTATACTCTAACTATAGTATACTTTTCTTTACTGTACTGTACTCTACTGTGCTCTACTCAAATCAAAATCAAATCAAATCAAATGTATTTATAAAGCCCTTCTTACATCAGCTGATGTCACAGAGTGCTGTCCAGAAACCCAGCCTAAAACCCCAAACAGCAAGCAATGCAGGTGTAAAGCACGGTGGTTAGGAAAAACTCCCTAGAAAGGCCAAAACCTAGGAAGAAACCTAGAGAGGAACCAGGCTGTGAGGGGTGGCCAGTCCTCTTCTGGCTGTGCCGGGTGCAGACTACTCACTGTACTGTAATGTACTGTGCTATCCAAACTTGTGAAAAGTGTCTATGATAGGTTCAGATTGGGTCCAGTCCATCTGTGGGTGTTGAAATCAAGGCCAGGGTGGACTGACCAAATTTCAACTACTTTCAACGTGTATGGACGTCCGGTGGCGGTCGGTGCTCAGTGGATGAGGATAGTGGTTACAGTACATGGAAAGAAAGGGGGCTCATGGGTAGCTGTCAGTAAGAGCTGGGAGAGGTGACATTAACTGGAGAGTGAGAGAGAGAAGGCAGAGAGAGAGAGAGCGAGAGAGAGAGAGGGTGAGAGAGAGGGAGGGGTTGTCCAGACTCAAACTGTTCTAACACTCTTGGTTTGACTACCAGACAACAGAAAGACAAAGTAAACAGTTCTGAGCTGAACATAACAGTATACCAGCGGAAGGGAGGACAGTAGCAGGTGACCCAACTGTGGTTTGTGAGTATTATGATTTCCCATTGTAGCCAATTTAGTTCCAGTAATTCCGTTACAGATTTTTTTGTAATATCAGTTACTGATTTGGTAACAGAATTATGAGTTTTAATCACTTAATAATTCATAAACAAAATCGATATCAGTAAAATCACTATAACTAATTAGTACTGTAGGTGTACCTTTACTTGTTACTTCTGTGAACTTTCATTATCCTCCCTCCTCATGAAGGAACGAAATAAAAAAATATCTTAAAGAAATTTGAGTTTTTGGTAACGGAATTACAAAGCACAAGCCAATATTTCTTATTTTCTCCTAAACTAAATATAAGTGTTGATATTAGCTGACAGGGGTCTTTACTTCAACATTATTTTGTTTTGATGTAGCTCTAATACCTTAAGACTTTTTCAGTTAAATATTTTCCATCTGTTTAACCAGAAATCAAAGATTTTACTTATGCCTAATTTTTCAGATGAAAAATGGTTTAAAAATGTATCTATGCCTTCATTTCCCAAAATATTGACGCTTAGCTTTCATTTAACACCCAATTTGATATGCTCCTATGAACTTCATATGTTGGTCCTCATGGGGTGTTTTAGATGGAAATGCCCTTCTCTATTTTAAGTTAATTTAATTTGTGCGTTTCATGTTTATTGTTGTAAAACATTTTTTCATTGTTGTAAGTATTTATGTTGTATATACTCTCCAACACGTCCATTGCTGATCAACAATATCTGATTGAAAGTGTCCTATTTTCTGAACAAAATTAACTGTATAAAGTGTTGTTACCTTATAGGCCACTGGGAGGAATAAGTTAATGTTGTAATTACAATATCTAATTGTAAATAATATTATTGAAGTATTTTCTTAAACTTTAAAGACCTCTTTTGTTTATTACCTTGTTTGTATTCTCATGATGTTTTCTGCTTAATGCTTTGTTTTGTAATAAAGCACAATATCTGCTAATTTAACCGTCAATAACTATTATCCCAGCAGAGAATATAAATGTTGTATAAGTTTACTGACAAATAAAATATGTATTTGTACAAATCCATTACATGTGGCTGTCATTTGTGCATTTCTCCATCACAACAACACAACCCTCAGAATAAGTTATATTTTTTTATATAATTTTGCTGAACAAATGCTTCTATTTATATACTTAATTAGAAAGATGCAATTATCTGTCATCGGAACAACATGTTTTTGCCTTAAAGAGGTACCAGCAGCAACCTCAAAAATAAAAACTCAGATAAGACTTGGTGAAACTTGAAACTTCCAAATACAGCCCCCATCTAGCTCTGACGGCTACTTTACCTGCACCATTGACAGTGTCAAGGTTTCAGTCATATTGTTGCCGTGACCTGGATCTCTGCAAGGAAGAGGAGGTCAGAAGGGGGGGGAGTATAACGGAGGTGGTTCGGTGACCACTCTTGTGTAAAATCCTTGCCTAAGACCTGAAAAGTTGCGTTCATGTCATTGCCTATAGACTTTGGCTTGGCTAATGCACTCTTCTGCCATGCAAGAGAACCATCTGGCCTAGGTTCGAACTCAGTATTAAGTATTAATAAATTGGTGATTGCTTATATTTGTTCTGTTACACACTAGTATAAGTACAGAATTAAATGTGTTTCTTGCACATCCCAATTCCCCCTCAGACACAATGGGGTTAAGTGCTCAGGAGCACAGAAACAGGTTTTTCAACTTGTCGGCTCTGGGATTCAAACCAGCAACCTTTCTAACCTGTAATGTTTTGTCTGAAGCCCCTTGACTTTACCACTAGATGGCGTTATGTCAACGCAGATTGATTCTCCTGTGTTAATTGTTGATAGTAATGCCCTCACCTGTGTTGTATTACTTCTAATGACAAACCCTATTTAAGGCCCCACTGCCCTTTTGTTCATGTTCAGTCCTGATGTTGGTCTAGGTGTTGTCATTCTCTAGGATTCCTTGTGTCTGAGATTTTTCTGACTTATAATATTTGAACTTGGATTCAATTTTTTTTTTTTTTTTTTTTTTTTTTCCCTTTTGTGGACTTTTGGAAAGATGTTTCTGGACTCATGTTTAGAGATTTCTCTCTGTTTTGGATTACCTTTTTGTATTGCCTCCCAAGCGGAGTTGTTTAAGTTACCCTGGGACACAATCATTTAAAGTGTTGCCTAAGACTGTTGCTAAGTTTTGCTTTTTTTCTCTGAAGTAAAGAGCCAAAGATAAAACTCAGACTTTTGAGATCTCATTGTTTTCTAATTCCTCTGCACTTTGGTTCAACCTCCTCCAGTAGTGGAGTGGTCAGCATCAAGGACACACACATCCATCGGGGACCGAAGTTCGATCCCCAGCTGGCTCGTAACACTAACCTCGAGGCTACCTGCTTAGTCTAGTCTCTGGGGCCCAGTTTCTTTTAAAGTTATGTATCTGGATTTCACATATGGGACCGGATTAAATGCATAGAAATAGAATGAATAGAACAGAAGTCTCCATTCAAGTCAATGATTCATCCATTCTATTTCTATGCATTTAATCCTATCTGATAGGCAAAATCCAGACATAACTTTGGAAAAATTGGGGCAGGTTACCGATCATGCCTCTTCTGTTTTCTACTTCTCATCTTCCTATTGCAGTATTTGGTTAATCTTGTCCGCAAGGCGGCGCCAACAGTTTCATCACCTCCATCTTCTCGAAATACCAATGTGATGATGTCGATCAATATTGTGTGGTAGCCAGGCACAGCAAGAGAAGACTCTGAAAATTGAAAAGCTTAATGGGTAGAAGATTAAAAGCCATTGAACTGGTGCTTATGCTAGATTGAGGGGAGTCATCACTGGGGTCCCAATATCTACAGTTGAAGTCGGAAGTCTACATACACTTAGGTTGGAGTCATTGCAACTCGTTTTGAGGAAAAAGGGGAAAGCTTGCAAGCCGATGAACACCATCCCAACCGTGAAGCACGGGGGTGGCAGCATCATGTTGTGGGGGTGCTTTGATGCAGGAGGGTCTTGTGCACTTCACAAAATAGATGCCATCATGAGGAAGAAAAATTATGTGAATATATTGAAGCAACATCTCAAGACATCAGTCAGGAAGTTAAAGCTTGGTCGCAATAGTTCTTCCAAATGGACAATGACCCCAAGCATACTTCCAAAGTTGTGGCAAAATGGCTTAAGGACAACAAAGTCAAGGTATTGGAGTGGCCATCACAAAGCCCTGACCTCAATCCTATAGAACATTTGTGGACAGAACTGAAAAAGCGTGTGCGAGCAAGGAGACCTACAAACCTGACTAAGTTACACCAGCTCTGTCAGGAGGAATGGGCCAAAATGCACCAAACTTATTGTGGGAAGCTTGTGGAAGGCCACCCAAAACGTTTGACCCAAGTTAAACAATTTAAAGGCAATGCTACCAAATACTAATTGAGTGTATTTTAACTTCTGACCCACTGGGAATGTGATGACAGAAATAAAAGCTGAAATAAATCATTCTCTCTACTATTACTCTGACATTTCACATTCTTAAAATAAAGTGGAGATCCTAACTGACCTAAGACAGGGAGTTTTTACTAGGATTAAATGTCAGGAATTGTGAAAAACTGAGTTTAAATTTATTTGGCTAAGGTGTATGTAAACTTCCGACTTCAAATGTATGTCCACAGATGATATTAACGAAAATGTGAAGGGAGCCAGAGAGATTGAGGAAAAAGGTTGATCAGTAGGAAAGAGGGCAAAAGAAGTTAAAGCTTCTCAGTGGTGATGAGGTTTGAGAAAGTCTTGCCAGGAAAAGTACAGAAAGGATTCCATAGTTTCAATGTTAGAGAATTTGTCCCATATTCACTGCAGTGTTTTAAATGCCAAATATGGGAAACTGATGGATAGTACATGGATGTACCTGTAGTAAGTGGACCTACTGTCAGACTGATGATGAATCTGACATGGATGTACCTGTAGTAAGTGGACCTACTGTCAGACTGATGGATCTGACATGGATGTACCTGTAGTAAGTGGACCTACTGTTAGACCGATAGATAGTACATGGATGTACCTGTAGTAAGTGGATCTACTGTCAGACTGATGGATCTGACATGGATGTACCTGTAGTAAGTGTACCTACTGTCAGACTGATGGATATTGCATGGATGTACCAGTTGTAAGTAGACCTACTGTCAGACTGATGGATCTGACATGGATGTACCTGTAGTAAGTGGACCTACTGTCAGACTGATGGATCTTTCATGGATGTACCTGTAGTAAGGGGACCTACTGTCAGACTGATGGATCTGACATGGATGTACCTGTAGTAAGTGTACCTACTGTCAGACTGATGGATCTGACATGGATGTACCTGTAGTAAGTGTACCTACTGTCAGACTGATGGATCTGACATGGATGTACCTGTAGTAAGTGTACCTACTGTCAGACTGATGGATCTTACATGGATGTACCTGTAGTAAGTGTGCTTACTGTCAGACTGATGGATCTTACATGGATGTACCTGTAGTAAGTGGACCTACTGTCAGACTGATGGATCTTGCATGGATGTACCTGTAGTAAGTGGACCTACTGTCAGACTGATGGATCTGACATGGATGTACCTGTAGTAAGTGTACCTACTGTCAGACTGATGGATCTGACATGGATGCACCAGTTGTAAGTAGACCTACTGTCAGACTGATGGATCTGACATGGATGTACCTGTAGTAAGTGTACCTACTGTCAGACTGATGGATCTTACATGGATGTACCTGTAGTAAGTGTACCTACTGTCAGACTGATGGATTTGACATGGATGTACCTGTAGTAAGTGTACCTACTGTCAGACTGATGGAGCTGACATGGATGTACCTGTAGTAAGGGGACCTACTGTCAGACTGATGGATCTGACATGGATGTACCTGTAGTAAGTGGACCTACTGTCAGACTGATGGATCTGACATGGATGTACCTGTAGTAACGGGACCTACTGTCAGACTGATGGATCTGACATGGATGTACCTGTAGTAAGTGGACCTACTGTCAGACTGATGGATCTGACATGGATGTACCTGTAGTAAGTATACCTACTGTCAGACTGATGGATCTGACATGGATGTAACAGTTGTAAGTAGACCTACTGTCAGACTGATGGATCTGACATGGATGTACCTGTAGTAAGTGTACCTACTGTCAGACTGATGGATCTTGCATGGATGTACCTGTAGTAAGTGTACCTACTGTCAGACTGATGGATCTGACATGGATGTACCTGTAGTAAGTGTACCTACTGTCAGACTGATGGATCTGACATGGATGTACCTGTAGTAAGGGGACCTACTGTCAGACTGATGGATCTGACATGGATGTACCTGTAGTAAGTGGACCTACTGTTAGACTGATAGATAGTACATGGATGTACCTGTAGTAAGTGGATCTACTGTCAGACTGATGGATCTGACATGGATGTACCTGTAGTAAGTGTACCTACTGTCAGACTGATGGATATTGCATGGATGTACCAGTTGTAAGTAGACCTACTGTCAGACTGATGGATCTGACATGGATGTACCTGTAGTAAGTGGACCTACTGTCAGACTGATGGATCTTTCATGGATGTACCTGTAGTAAGGGACCTACTGTCAGACTGATGGATCTGACATGGATGTACCTGTAGTAAGTGTACCTACTGTCAGACTGATGGATCTGACATGGATGTACCTGTAGTAAGTGTACCTAATGTCAGACTGATGGATCTGACATGGATGTACCTGTAGTAAGTGTACCTACTGTCAGACTGATGGATCTTACATGGATGTACCTGTAGTAAGTGTGCTTACTGTCAGACTGATGGATCTTACATGGATGTACCTGTAGTAAGTGGACCTACTGTCAGACTGATGGATCTTGCATGGATGTACCTGTAGTAAGTGGACCTACTGTCAGACTGATGGATCTGACATGGATGTACCTGTAGTAAGTGTACCTACTGTCAGACTGATGGATAGTACATGGATGTACCTGTAGTAAGTGGACCTACTGTCAGACTGATGGATCTGACATGGATGCACCAGTTGTAAGTAGACCTACTGTCAGACTGATGGATCTGACATGGATGTACCTGTAGTAAGTGTACCTACTGTCAGACTGATGGATCTTACATGGATGTACCTGTAGTAAGTGTACCTACTGTCAGACTGATGGATTTGACATGGATGTACCTGTAGTAAGTGTACCTACTGTCAGACTGATGGAGCTGACATGGATGTACCTGTAGTAAGGGGACCTACTGTCAGACTGATGGATCTGACATGGATGTACCTGTAGTAAGTGGACCTACTGTCAGACTGATGGATCTGACATGGATGTACCTGTAGTAACGGGACCTACTGTCAGACTGATGGATCTGACATGGATGTACCTGTAGTAAGTGTACCTACTGTCAGACTGATGGATCTGACATGGATGTACCTGTAGTAAGTATACCTACTGTCAGACTGATGGATCTGACATGGATGTAACAATTGTAAGTAGACCTACTGTCAGACTGATGGATCTGACATGGATGTACCTGTAGTAAGTGTACCTACTGTCAGACTGATGGATCTTGCATGGATGTACCTGTAGTAAGTGTACCTACTGTCAGACTGATGGATCTTACATGGATGTACCTGTAGTAAGTGTACCTACTGTCAGACTGATGGATCTGACATGGATGTACCTGTAGTAAGTGTACCTACTGTCAGACAGATGGTCTGACATGGATGTACCTGTAGTAAGTGTACCTACTGTCAGACTGATGGATCTTACATGGATGTACCTGTAGTAAGTGTACCTACTGTCAGACTGATGGATCTGACATGGATGTACCTGTAGTAAGTGTACCTACTGTCAGACTGATGGATCTGACATGGATGTACCTGTAGTAAGTAGACCTACTGTCAGACTGATGGATCTGACATGGATGTACCTGTAGTAAGTGGACCTACTGTCAGACTGATGGATCTTGCATGGATGTACCTGTAGTAAGTGTACCTACTGTCAGACTGATGGATCTGACATGGATGTACCTGTAGTAAGTGTACCTACTGTCAGACTGATGGATCTTACATGGATGTACCTGTAGTAAGGGGACCTACTGTCAGACTGATGGATCTGACATGGATGTACCTGTAGTAAGTGTACCTACTGTCAGACTGATGGACAGTACATGGATGTACCTGTAGTAAGTGGACCTACTGTCAGACTGATTGATCTGACATGGATGTACCTGTAGTAAGTGGACCTACTGTCAGACTGATGGATCTGACATGGATGTACCTGTAGTAAGTGTACCTACTGTCAGACTGATGGATCTTACATGGATGTACCTGTAGTAAGTGTACCTACTGTCAGACTGATGGATCTGACATGGATGTACCTGTAGTAAGTGTACCTACAGTCAGACTGATGGATCTTGCATGGATGTACCTGTAGTAAGTGGACCTACTGTCTGACTGATGGATCTGACATGGATGTACCTGTAGTAAGTGTACCTACTGTCAGACTGATGGAAAGTACATGGATGTACCTGTAGTAAGTGTACCTACTGTCAGAATGATGGATCTTACATGGATGTACCTGTAGTAAGGGGACCTACTGTCAGACTGATGGATCTGACATGGATGTACCTGTAGTAAGTGGACCTACTGTCAGACTGATGGATCTGACATGGATGTACCTGTAGTAAGTATACCTACTGTCAGACTGATGGATCTTGCATGGATGTACCTGTAGTAAGTGGACCTACTGTCAGACTGATGGATCTGACATGGATGTACCAGTTGTAAGTAGACCTACTGTCAGACTGATGGTTCTGACATGGATGTACCTGTAGTAAAGGGAAGTACAGTCAGACTGATGGATCTGACATGGATGTACCTGTAGTATGTGTACCTACTGTCAGACTGATGGATTTGACATGGATGTACCTGTAGTTAGTGTACCTACTGTCAGACTGATGGATCTGACATGGATGTGCCTGTAGTAAGGGGACCTACTGTCAGACTGATGGATCTGACATGGATGTAACCGTAGTAAGTGTACCTACTGTCAGACAGATGGATCTGACATGGATGTACCAGTTGAAAGTAGACCTACTGTCAGACTGATGGTTCTGACATGGATGTACCTGTAGTAAGGGGACCTACTGTCAGACTGATGGATCTGACATGGATGTACCTGTAGTATGTGTACCTACTGTCAGACTGATGGATTTGACATGGATGTACCTGTAGTTAGTGTACCTACTGTCAGACTGATGGATCGAACATGGATGTGCCTGTAGTAAGGGGACCTACTGTCAGACTGATGGATCTGACATGGATGTACCTGTAGTAAGTGTACCTACTGTCAGACAGATGGATCTGACATGGATGTACCTGTAGTAAGTGGACCTACTGTCAGACTGATGGATCTTACATGGATGTACCTGTAGTAAGTGTACCTACTGTCAGACTGATGGATCTGACATGGATGTACCTGTAGTAAGTGTACCTACTGTCAGACTGATGGATCTGACATGGATGTACCTGTAGTAAGTGTACCTACTGTCAGACTGATGGATCTGACATGGATGTACCTGTAGTAAGTGTACCTACTGTCAGGCTGATGGATCTGACATGGATGTACCTGTAGTAAGTGTACCTACAGTCAGACTGATGGATCTGACATGGATGTACCTGTAGTAAGTGTACCTACTGTCAGACTGATGTATCTTACATGGATGTACCTGTAGTAAGTGTACCTACTGTCAGACTGATGGATCGAACATGGATGTACCTGTAGTAAGTGGACCTACTGTCAGACTGATGGATCTGACATGGATGTACCTGTAGTAAGTGGACCTACTGTCAGACTGATGGATCTGACATGGATGTACCAGTTGTAAGTAGACCTACTGTCAGACTGATGGATCTGACATGGATGTACCTGTAGTAAGTGTACCTACTGTCAGACTGATGGATCTGACATGGATGTACCTGTAGTAAGTGGACCTACTGTCAGACTGATGGATCTGACATGGATGTACCTGTAGTAAGTGGTCGTACTGTCAGACTGATGGATCTGACATGGATGTACCTGTAGTACGTGGACCTACTGTCAGACTGATGGATCTTACATGGATGTACCTGTAGTAAGTGGACCTACTGTCAGACTGATGGTTCTGACATGGATGTACCTGTAGGAAGGGGACCTACTGTCAGACTGATGGATCTGACATGGATGTACCTGTAGTATGTGTACCTACTGTCAGACTGATGGATTTGACATGGATGTACCTGTAGTAAGTGTACCTACTGTCAGACTGATGGATCTGACATGGATGTACCTGTAGTAAGGGGACCTACTGTCAGACTGATGGATCTGACATGGATGTACCTGTAGTAAGTGTACCTACTGTCAGACTGATGGATCTGACATGGATGTACCTGTAGTAAGTGTACCTACTGTCAGACTAATGGATCTTGCATGGATGTACCTGTAGTAAGTGTACTTACTGTCAGACTGATGGATCTGACATGGATGTACCTGTAGTAAGTGTACCTACTGTCAGACAGATGGATCTGACATGGATGTACCTGTAGTAAGTGGACCTACTGTCAGACTGATGGATCTGACATGGATGTACCTGTAGTAAGTGGACCTACTGTCAGACTGATGGATCTTACATGGATGTACCTGTAGTAAGTGTACCTACTGTCAGACTGATGGATTTGACATGGATGTACCTGTAGTAAGTGTACCTACTGTCAGACTGATGGAGCTGACATGGATGTACCTGTAGTAAGGGGACCTACTGTCAGACTGATGGATCTGACATGGATGTACCTGTAGTAAGTGGACCTACTGTCAGACTGATGGATCTGACATGGATGTACCTGTAGTAACGGGACCTACTGTCAGACTGATGGATCTGACATGGATGTACCTGTAGTAAGTGTACCTACTGTCAGACTGATGGATCTGACATGGATGTACCTGTAGTAAGTATACCTACTGTCAGACTGATGGATCTGACATGGATGTAACAGTTGTAAGTAGACCTACTGTCAGACTGATGGATCTGACATGGATGTACCTGTAGTAAGTGTACCTACTGTCAGACTGATGGATCTTGCATGGATGTACCTGTAGTAAGTGTACCTACTGTCAGACTGATGGATCTGACATGGATGTACCTGTAGTAAGTGTACCTACTGTCAGACTGATGGATCTGACATGGATGTACCTGTAGTAAGGGGACCTACTGTCAGACTGATGGATCTGACATGGATGTACCTGTAGTAAGTGGACCTACTGTTAGACTGATAGATAGTACATGGATGTACCTGTAGTAAGTGGATCTACTGTCAGACTGATGGATCTGACATGGATGTACCTGTAGTAAGTGTACCTACTGTCAGACTGATGGATATTGCATGGATGTACCAGTTGTAAGTAGACCTACTGTCAGACTGATGGATCTGACATGGATGTACCTGTAGTAATTGGACCTACTGTCAGACTGATGGATCTTTCATGGATGTACCTGTAGTAAGGGGACCTACTGTCAGACTGATGGATCTGACATGGATGTACCTGTAGTAAGTGTACCTACTGTCAGACTGATGGATCTGACATGGATGTACCTGTAGTAAGTGTACCTACTGTCAGACTGATGGATCTGACATGGATGTACCTGTAGTAAGTGTACCTACTGTCAGACTGATGGATCTTACATGGATGTACCTGTAGTAAGTGTGCTTACTGTCAGACTGATGGATCTTACATGGATGTACCTGTAGTAAGTGTACCTACTGTCAGACTGATGGATCTTGCATGGATGTACCTGTAGTAAGTGGACCTACTGTCAGACTGATGGATCTGACATGGATGTACCAGTTGTAAGTAGACCTACTGTCAGACTGATGGTTCTGACATGGATGTACCTGTAGTAAGGGGACGTACAGTCAGACTGATGGATCTGACATGGATGTACCTGTAGTATGTGTACCTACTGTCAGACTGATGGATTTGACATGGATGTACCTGTAGTTAGTGTACCTACTGTCAGACTGATGGATCTGACATGGATGTGCCTGTAGTAAGGGGACCTACTGTCAGACTGATGGATCTGACATGGATGTAACCGTAGTAAGTGTACCTACTGTCAGACAGATGGATCTGACATGGATGTACCAGTTGAAAGTAGACCTACTGTCAGACTGATGGTTCTGACATGGATGTACCTGTAGTAAGGGGACCTACTGTCAGACTGATGGATCTGACATGGATGTACCTGTAGTAAGTATACCTACTGTCAGACTGATGGATCTGACATGGATGTAACAGTTGTAAGTAGACCTACTGTCAGACTGATGGATCTGACATGGATGTACCTGTAGTAAGTGTACCTACTGTCAGACTGATGGATCTTGCATGGATGTACCTGTAGTAAGTGTACCTACTGTCAGACTGATGGATCTGACATGGATGTACCTGTAGTAAGTGTACCTACTGTCAGACTGATGGATCTGACATGGATGTACCTGTAGTAAGGGGACCTACTGTCAGACTGATGGATCTGACATGGATGTACCTGTAGTAAGTGGACCTACTGTTAGACTGATAGATAGTACATGGATGTACCTGTAGTAAGTGGATCTACTGTCAGACTGATGGATCTGACATGGATGTACCTGTAAGTGTACCTACTGTCAGACTGATGGATATTGCATGGATGTACCAGTTGTAAGTAGACCTACTGTCAGACTGATGGATCTGACATGGATGTACCTGTAGTAATTGGACCTACTGTCAGACTGATGGATCTTTCATGGATGTACCTGTAGTAAGTGACCTACTGTCAGACTGATGGATCTGACATGGATGTACCTGTAGTAAGTGTACCTACTGTCAGACTGATGGATCTGACATGGATGTACCTGTAGTAAGTGTACCTACTGTCAGACTGATGGATCTGACATGGATGTACCTGTAGTAAGTGTACCTACTGTCAGACTGATGGATCTTACATGGATGTACCTGTAGTAAGTGCTTACTGTCAGACTGATGGATCTTACATGGATGTACCTGTAGTAAGTGTACCTACTGTCAGACTGATGGATCTTGCATGGATGTACCTGTAGTAAGTGGACCTACTGTCAGACTGATGGATCTGACATGGATGTACCAGTTGTAAGTAGACCTACTGTCAGACTGATGGTTCTGACATGGATGTACCTGTAGTAAGGGACGTACAGTCAGACTGATGGATCTGACATGGATGTACCTGTAGTATGTGTACCTACTGTCAGACTGATGGATTTGACATGGATGTACCTGTAGTTAGTGTACCTACTGTCAGACTGATGGATCTGACATGGATGTGCCTGTAGTAAGGGGACCTACTGTCAGACTGATGGATCTGGACATGGATGTAACCGTAGTAAGTGTACCTACTGTCAGACAGATGGATCTGACATGGATGTACCAGTTGAAAAGTAGACCTACTGTCAGACTGATGGTTCTGACATGGATGTACCTGTAGTAAGGGACCTACTGTCAGACTGATGGATCTGACATGGATGTACCTGTAGTATGTGTACCTACTGTCAGACTGATGGATTTGACATGGATGTACCTGTAGTTAGTGTACCTACCGTCAGACTGATGGATCGAACATGGATGTGCCTGTAGTAAGGGGACCTATGTCAGATGTACTGTAGTAAGTGTACCTACTGTCAGACTGATGGATCTGACATGGATGTACCAGTAGTAAGTAGACCTACTGTCAGACTGATGGATCTGACATGGATGTACCTGTAGTAAGTGGACCTACTGTCAGACTGATGGATCTGACATGGATGTACCTGTAGTATGTGTACCTACTGTCAGACTGATGGATTTGACATGGATGTACCTGTAGTTAGTGTACCTACTGTCAGACTGATGGATCTGACATGGATGTACTCGTAGTAAGTGTGTCAGACTGATGGATCTGACATGGATGTACCTGTAGTAAGTGGACCTACTGTCAGACTGATGGATCTGACATGGATGTACCTGTAAGTGTACCTACTGTCAGACTGATGGATCTGACATGGATGTACCTGTAGTAAGTGTACCTACTGTCAGACTGATGGATCTGACATGGATGTACCTGTAGTAAGTGGACCTACTGTCAGACTGATGGATCTGACATGGATGTACCTGTAGTAAGTGTACCTACTGTCAGACTGATGGATCTGACATGGATGTAAGTGTACCTACTGTCAGACTGATGGATCTGACATGGATGTACCTGTAGTAAGTGTACCTACTGTCAGACTGATGGATCTGACATGGATGTACCTGTAGTAAGTGTACCTACTGTCAGACTGATGGATCTGACATGGATGTACCTGTAGTAAGTGTACCTACTGTCAGACTGATGGATCTGACATGGATGTACCTGTAGTAAGTGGACCTACTGTCAGACTGATGGATCTGACATGGATGTACCTGTAGTAAGTGTACCTACTGTCAGACTGATGGATCTGACATGGATGTACCTGTAGTAAGTGTACCTACTGTCAGACTGATGGATCTGACATGGATGTACCTGTAGTAAGTGTACCTACTGTCAGACTGATGGATCTGACATGGATGTACCTGTAGTAAGTGTACCTACTGTCAGACTGATGGATCTGACATGGATGTACCTGTAGTAAGTGTACCTACTGTCAGACTGATGGATCCACATGGATGTACCTGTAGTAGTGTACCTACTGTCAGACTGATGGATCTGACATGGATGTACCTGTAGTAAGTGGACCTACTGTCAGACTGATGGATCTGACATGGATGTACCTGTAGTAAGTGTACCTACTGTCAGACTGATGGTTCTGACATGGATGTACCTGTAGTAAGGGGACGTACAGTCAGACTGATGGATCTGACATGGATGTACCTGTAGTATGTGTACCTACTGTCAGACTGATGGATTTGACATGGATGTACCTGTAGTTAGTGTACCTACTGTCAGACTGATGGATCTGACATGGATGTGCCTGTAGTAAGGGGACCTACTGTCAGACTGATGGATCTGACATGGATGTAACCGTAGTAAGTGTACCTACTGTCAGACAGATGGATCTGACATGGATGTACCAGTTGAAAGTAGACCTACTGTCAGACTGATGGTTCTGACATGGATGTACCTGTAGTAAGGGGACCTACTGTCAGACTGATGGATCTGACATGGATGTACCTGTAGTATGTGTACCTACTGTCAGACTGATGGATTTGACATGGATGTACCTGTAGTTAGTGTACCTACTGTCAGACTGATGGATCGAACATGGATGTGCCTGTAGTAAGGGGACCTACTGTCAGGCTGATGGATCTGACATGGATGTACCTGTAGTAAGTGTACCTACTGTCAGACAGATGGATCTGACATGGATGTACCTGTAGTAAGTGGACCTACTGTCAGACTGATGGATCTTACATGGATGTACCTGTAGTAAGTGTACCTACTGTCAGACTGATGGATCTGACATGGATGTACCTGTAGTAAGTGTACCTACTGTCAGACTGATGGATCTGACATGGATGTACCTGTAGTAAGTGTACCTACTGTCAGACTGATGGATCTGACATGGATGTACCTGTAGTAAGTGTACCTACTGTCAGGCTGATGGATCTGACATGGATGTACCTGTAGTAAGTGTACCTACAGTCAGACTGATGGATCTGACATGGATGTACCTGTAGTAAGTGGACCTACTGTCAGACTGATGGATCTGACATGGATGTACCTGTAGTAAGTGTACCTACTGTCAGACTGATGGATAGTACATGGATGTACCTGTAGTAAGTGTACCTACTGTCAGACTGATGGATCTTACATGGATGTACCTGTAGTAAGGGGACCTACTGTCAGACTGATGGATCTGACATGGATGTACCTGTAGTAAGTGTACCTACTGTCAGACTGATGTATCTTACATGGATGTACCTGTAGTAAGTGTACCTACTGTCAGACTGATGGATCGAACATGGATGTACCTCTAGTAAGTGGACCTACTGTCAGACTGATGGATCTGACATGGATGTACCTGTAGTAAGTGGACCTACTGTCAGACTGATGGATCTGACATGGATGTACCAGTTGTAAGTAGACCTACTGTCAGACTGATGGATCTGACATGGATGTACCTGTAGTAAGTGTACCTACTGTCAGACTGATGGATCTGACATGGATGTACCTGTAGTAAGTGGACCTACTGTCAGACTGATGGATCTGACATGGATGTACCTGTAGTAAGTGGTCGTACTGTCAGACTGATGGATCTGACATGGATGTACCTGTAGTACATGGACCTACTGTCAGACTGATGGATCTTACATGGATGTACCTGTAGTGGACCTACTATGGTTCTGACATGGATGTACCGTGGACCTACTGTCAGACTGATGGATCTGACATGGATGTACCTGTAGGAAGGGGACCTACTGTCAGACTGATGGATCTGACATGGATGTACTCTGTAGTATGTGTACCTACTGTCAGACTGATGGATTTGACATGGATGTACCTGTAGTAAGTGTACCTACTGTCAGACTGATGGATCTGACATGGATGTACCTGTAGTAAGTGGGACCTACTGTCAGACTGATGGATCTGACATGGATGTACCTGTAGTAAGTGTACCTACTGTCAGACTGATGGATCTGACATGGATGTACCTGTAGTAAGTGTACCTACTGTCAGACTAATGGATCTTGCATGGATGTACCTGTAGTAAGTGTACTTACTGTCAGACTGATGGATCTGACATGGATGTACCTGTAGTAAGTGTACCTACTGTCAGACAGATGGATCTGACATGGATGTACCTGTAGTAAGTGGACCTACTGTCAGACTGATGGATCTGACATGGATGTACCTGTAGTAAGTGGACCTACTGTCAGACTGATGGATCTTACATGGATGTACCTGTAGTAAGTGTACCTACTGTCAGACTGATGGATTTGACATGGATGTACCTGTAGTAAGTGTACCTACTGTCAGACTAATGGAGCTGACATGGATGTACCTGTAGTAAGGGGACCTACTGTCAGACTGATGGATCTGACATGGATGTACCTGTAGTAAGTGGACCTACTGTCAGACTGATGGATCTGACATGGATGTACCTGTAGTAACGGGACCTACTGTCAGACTGATGGATCTGACATGGATGTACCTGTAGTAAGTGTACCTACTGTCAGACTGATGGATCTGACATGGATGTACCTGTAGTAAGTGTACCTACTGTCAGACTGATGGATCTGACATGGATGTACCTGTAGTAAGTAGACCTACTGTCAGACTGATGGATCTGACATGGATGTACCTGTAGTAAGTAGACCTACTGTCAGACTGATGGATCTGACATGGATGTACCTGTAGTAAGTGTACCTACTGTCAGACTGATGGATCTTGCATGGATGTACCTGTAGTAAGTGTACCTACTGTCAGACTGATGGATCTGACATGGATGTACCTGTAGTAAGTGTACCTACTGTCAGACTGATGGATCTGACATGGATGTACCTGTAGTAGGGGACCTACTGTCAGACTGATGGATCTGACATGGATGTACCTGTAGTAAGTGTACCTACTGTTAGACTGATAGATAGTACATGGATGTACCTGTAGTAAGTGGATCTACTGTCAGACTGATGGATCTGACATGGATGTACCTGTAGTAAGTGTACCTACTGTCAGACTGATGGATCTTGCATGGATGTACCCTGTAGGACCTACTGTCAGACTGATGGATCTGACATGGATGTACCTGTAGTAATTGGACCTACTGTCAGACTGATGGATCTTTCATGGATGTACCTGTAGTAAGGGGACCTACTGTCAGACTGATGGATCTGACATGGATGTACCTGTAGTAAGTGTACCTACTGTCAGACTGATGGATCTGACATGGATGTACCTGTAGTAAGTGTACCTACTGTCAGACTGATGGATCTGACATGGATGTACCTGTAGTAAGTGTACCTACTGTCAGACTGATGGATCTTACATGGATGTACCTGTAGTAAGTGTGCTTACTGTCAGACTGATGGATCTTACATGGATGTACCTGTAGTAAGTGGACCTACTGTCAGACTGATGGATCTTGCATGGATGTACCTGTAGTAAGTGGACCTACTGTCAGACTGATGGATCTGACATGGATGTACCTGTAGTAAGTGTACCTACTGTCAGACTGATGGATCTGACATGGATGTACCTGTAGTAAGTGGACCTACTGTCAGACTGATGGATCTGACATGGATGATGCACCAGTTGTAAGTAGACCTACTGTCAGACTGATGGATCTGACATGGATGTACCTGTAGTAAGTGTACCTACTGTCAGACTGATGGATCTGACATGGATGTACCTGTAGTAAGTGGACCTACTGTCAGACTGATGGATCTGACATGGATGTACCTGTAGTAAGTGGTACCTACTGTCAGACTGATGGATCTGACATGGATGTACCTGTAGTAAGGGACCTACTGTCAGACTGATGGATCTGACATGGATGTACCTGTAGTAAGTGTACCTACTGTCAGACTGATGGATCTGACATGGATGTACCTGTAGTAAGTATACCTACTGTCAGACTGATGGATCTGACATGGATGTAACAATTGTAAGTGTACCTACTGTCAGACTGATGGATCTGACATGGATGTACCTGTAGTAAGTGTACCTACTGTCAGACTGATGGATCTTGCATGGATGTACCTGTAGTAAGTGTACCTACTGTCAGACTGATGGATCTTACATGGATGTACCTGTAGTAAGTGTACCTACTGTCAGACTGATGGATCTGACATGGATGTACCTGTAGTAAGTGTACCTACTGTCAGACAGATGGATCTGACATGGATGTACCTGTAGTAAGTGTACCTACTGTCAGACTGATGGATCTTACATGGATGTACCTGTAGTAAGTGTACCTACTGTCAGACTGATGGATCTGACATGGATGTACCTGTAGTAAGTGTACCTACTGTCAGACTGATGGATCTGACATGGATGTACCTGTAGTAAGTAGACCTACTGTCAGACTGATGGATCTGACATGGATGTACCTGTAGTAAGTGGACCTACTGTCAGACTGATGGATCTTGCATGGATGTACCTGTAGTAAGTGTACCTACTGTCAGACTGATGGATCTGACATGGATGTACCTGTAGTAAGTGTACCTACTGTCAGACTGATGGATCTGACATGGATGTACCTGTAGTAAGGGGACCTACTGTCAGACTGATGGATCTGACATGGATGTACCTGTAGTAAGTGTACCTACTGTCAGACTGATGGACAGTACATGGATGTACCTGTAGTAAGTGGACCTACTGTCAGACTGATTGATCTGACATGGATGTACCTGTAGTAAGTGGACCTACTGTCAGACTGATGGATCTGACATGGATGTACCTGTAGTAAGTGTACCTACTGTCAGACTGATGGATCTTACATGGATGTACCTGTAGTTAGTGTACCTACTGTCAGACTGATGGATCTGACATGGATGTACCTGTAGTAAGTGTACCTACAGTCAGACTGATGGATCTTGCATGGATGTACCTGTAGTAAGTGGACCTACTGTCAGACTGATGGATCTGACATGGATGTACCTGTAGTAAGTGTACCTACTGTCAGACTGATGGAAATCTGACATGGATGTACCTGTAGTAAGTGGACCTACTGTCAGACTGATGGATCTGACATGGATGTACCTGTAGTAAGTGGACCTACTGTCAGACTGATGGATCTGACATGGATGTACCTGTAGTAAGTGTACCTACTGTCAGACTGATGGATCTGACATGGATGTACCTGTAGTAGACCTACTGTCAGACTGATGGATCTGACATGGATGTACCTGTAGTAAGTAGACCTACTGTCAGACTGATGGATCTGACATGGATGTACCAGTAGTATGACCATACGCTACTGTCAGACTGATGGATTCTGACATGGATGTACCTGTAGTAAAGTACTGTCAGACTGATGGATCTGACATGGATGTACCTGTAGTAAAGTGTACCTACTGTCAGACTGATGGATCTGACATGGATGTACCTGTAGTAGTGTACCTACTGTCAGACTGATGGATCTGACATGGATGTACCTGTAGTAAGGGGACCTACTGTCAGACTGATGGATCTGACATGGATGTACCTGTAGTAAGTGTACCTACTGTCAGACAGATGGATCTGACATGGATGTACCAACAGCTAGTAGACCTACCTGTCAGACTGATGGATTTGACATGGATGTACCTGTAGTAAGTGTACCTACTGTCAGACTGATGGATCACATGGATGTGCCTGTAGTAAGGGACCTACTGTCAGGCTGATGGATCTGACATGGATGTACCTGTAGTAAGTGTACCTACAGTCAGACTGATGGATCTGACATGGATGTACCTGTAGTAAGTGGACCTACTGTCAGACTGATGGATCTGACATGGATGTACCTGTAGTAAGTGTACCTACTGTCAGACTGATGGATAGTACATGGATGTACCTGTAGTAAGTGTACCTACTGTCAGACTGATGGATCTGACATGGATGTACCTGTAGTAAGGGACCTACTGTCAGACTGATGGATCTGACATGGATGTACCTGTAGTAAGTGTACCTACTGTCAGACTGATGTATCTTACATGGATGTACCTGTAGTAAGTGTACCTACTGTCAGACTGATGGATCGAACATGGATGTACCTGTAGTAAGTGGACCTACTGTCAGACTGATGGATCTGACATGGATGTACCTGTAGTAAGTGGACCTACTGTCAGACTGATGGATCTGACATGGATGTACCAGTTGTAAGTAGACCTACTGTCAGACTGATGGATCTGACATGGATGTACCTGTAGTAAGTGTACCTACTGTCAGACTGATGGATCTGACATGGATGTACCTGTAGTAAGTGGACCTACTGTCAGACTGATGGATCTGACATGGATGTACCTGTAGTAAGTGGTCGTACTGTCAGACTGATGGATCTGACATGGATGTACCTGTAGTACGTGGACCTACTTTCAGACTGATGGATCTTACATGGATGTACCTGTAGTAAGTGGACCTACTGTCAGACTGATGGTTCTGACATGGATGTACCTGTAGGAAGGGGACCTACTGTCAGACTGATGGATCTGACATGGATGTACCTGTAGTATGTGTACCTACTGTCAGACTGATGGATTTGACATGGATGTACCTGTAGTAAGTGTACCTACTGTCAGACTGATGGATCTGACATGGATATACCTGTAGTAAGGGACCTACTGTCAGACTGATGGATCTGACATGGATGTACCTGTAGTAAGTGTACCTACTGTCAGACTGATGGATCTGACATGGATGTACCTGTAGTAAGTGTACCTACTGTCAGACTAATGGATCTTGCATGGATGTACCTGTAGTAAGTGTACTTACTGTCAGACTGATGGATCTGACATGGATGTACCTGTAGTAAGTGTACCTACTGTCAGACAGATGGATCTGACATGGATGTACCTGTAGTAAGTGGACCTACTGTCAGACTGATGGATCTGACATGGATGTACCTGTAGTAAGTGGACCTACTGTCAGACTGATGGATAGTACATGGATGTACCTGTAGTAAGTGGACCTACTGTCAGACTGATGGATCTGGACATGGATGAACCTGTAGTAAGTGGACCTACTGTCAGACTGATGGATCTTGCATGGATGTACCTGTAGTAAGTGTACCTACTGTCAGACTGATGGATCTGACATGGATGTACCTGTAGTAAGTGTACCTACTGTCAGACTGATGGATCTGACATGGATGTACCTGTAGTAAGTGGACCTACTGTCAGACTGATGGATCTGACATGGATGTACCTGTAGTAAGTGGACCTACTGTCAGACTGATGGATCTGACATGGATGTACCTGTAGTACGTGGACCTACTGTCAGACTGATGGATCTTACATGGATGTACCTGTAGTAAGTGGACCTACTGTCAGACTGATGGATCTGACATGGATGTACCTGTAGTAAGTGGACCTACTGTCAGACTGATGGATAGTACATAGATGTACCTGTAGTAAGTGTACCTACTGTCAGACTGATGGATCTTACATGGATGTACCTGTAGTAAGGACCTACTGTCAGACTGATGGATCTGACATGGATGTACCTGTAGTAAGTGTACCTACTGTCAGACTGATGGATCTGACATGGATGTACCTGTAGTAAGTGGACCTACTGTCAGACTGATGGATCTGACATGGATGTACCAGTAGTAAGTGGACCTACTGTCAGACTGATGGATCTGACATTGGTTTACCAGTTGTAAGTAGACCTACTGTCAGACTGATGGATCTAACATGGATGTACCTGTAGTACATGGAACTACTGTCAGACTGATGGATCTTACATGGATGTACCTGTAGTAAGTGGACCTACTGTCAGACTGATGGATCTGACATGGATGTACCTGTAGTAAATGTACCTACTGTCAGACTGATGGATCTTGCATGGATTTACCTGTATTAAGTGGACCTGCTGTCAGACTGATGGATCTTACATGGATGTACCTGTAGTAAGTGGACCTACTGTCAGACTGATGGTTCTGACATGGATGTACCTGTAGGAAGGGGACCTACTGTCAGACTGATGGATCTGACATGGATGTACCTGTAGTATGTGTACCTACTGTCAGACTGATGGATTTGACATGGATGTACCTGTAGTAAGTGTACCTACTGTCAGACTGATGGATCTGACATGGATGTACCTGTAGTAGGACCTACTGTCAGACTGATGGATCTGACATGGATGTACCTGTAGTAAAGTGTACCTACTGTCAGACTGATGGATCTGACATGGATGTACCTGTAGTAAGGGGACCTACTGTCAGACTGATGGATCTGACATGGATGTACCTGTAGTAAGTGTACCTACTGTCAGACAGATGGATCTGACATGGATGTACCTGTAGTAAGTGGACCTACTGTCAGACTGATGGATCTGACATGGATGTACCTGTAGTAAGTGGACCTACTGTCAGACTGATGGATAGTACATGGATGTACCTGTAGTAAGTGGACCTACTGTCAGACTGATGGATCTTACATGGATGTACCTGTAGTAAGTGGACCTACTGTCAGACTGATGGTTCTGACATGGATGTACCTGTAGGAAGGGGACCTACTGTCAGACTGATGGATCTGACATGGATGTACCTGTAGTATGTGTACCTACTGTCAGACTGATGGATTTGACATGGATGTACCTGTAGTAAGTGTACCTACTGTCAGACTGATGGATCTGACATGGATATACCTGTAGTAAGGGGACCTACTGTCAGACTGATGGATCTGACATGGATGTACCTGTAGTAAGGGGACCTACTGTCAGACTGATGGATCTGACATGGATGTACCTGTAGTAAGTGTACCTACTGTCAGACAGATGGATCTGACATGGATGTACCTGTAGTAAGTGGACCTACTGTCAGACTGATGGATCTGACATGGATGTACCTGTAGTAAGTGGACCTACTGTCAGACTGATGGATCTGACATGGATGTACCTGTAGTATGTGGACCTACTTTCAGACTGATGGATCTTACATGGATGTACCTGTAGTAAGTGGACCTACTGTCAGACTGATGGTTCTGACATGGATGTACCTGTAGGAAGGGGACCTACTGTCAGACTGATGGATCTGACATGGATGTACCTGTAGTATGTGTACCTACTGTCAGACTGATGGATTTGACATGGATGTACCTGTAGTAAGTGTACCTACTGTCAGACTGATGGATCTGACATGGATATACCTGTAGTAAGGGGACCTACTGTCAGACTGATGGATCTGACATGGATGTACCTGTAGTAAGTGTACCTACTGTCAGACTGATGGATCTGACATGGATGTACCTGTAGTAAGTGTACCTACTGTCAGACTAATGGATCTTGCATGGATGTACCTGTAGTAAGTGTACTTACTGTCAGACTGATGGATCTGACATGGATGTACCTGTAGTAAGTGTACCTACTGTCAGACAGATGGATCTGACATGGATGTACCTGTAGTAAGTGGACCTACTGTCAGACTGATGGATCTGACATGGATGTACCTGTAGTAAGTGGACCTACTGTCAGACTGATGGATAGTACATGGATGTACCTGTAGTAAGTGGACCTACTGTCAGACTGATGGATCTGACATGGATGAACCTGTAGTAAGTGGACCTACTGTCAGACTGATGGATCTTGCATGGATGTACCTGTAGTAAGTGTACCTACTGTCAGACTGATGGATCTGACATGGATGTACCTGTAGTAAGTGTACCTACTGTCAGACTGATGGATCTGACATGGATGTACCTGTAGTAAGTGGACCTACTGTCAGACTGATGGATCTGACATGGATGTACCTGTAGTAAGTGGACCTACTGTCAGACTGATGGATCTGACATGGATGTACCTGTAGTACGTGGACCTACTGTCAGACTGATGGATCTTACATGGATGTACCTGTAGTAAGTGGACCTACTGTCAGACTGATGGATCTGACATGGATGTACCTGTAGTAAGTGGACCTACTGTCAGACTGATGGATAGTACATAGATGTACCTGTAGTAAGTGTACCTACTGTCAGACTGATGGATCTTACATGGATGTACCTGTAGTAAGGGGACCTACTGTCAGACTGATGGATCTGACATGGATGTACCTGTAGTAAGTGTACCTACTGTCAGACTGATGGATCTGACATGGATGTACCTGTAGTAAGTGGACCTACTGTCAGACTGATGGATCTGACATGGATGTACCAGTAGTAAGTGGACCTACTGTCAGACTGATGGATCTGACATTGGTTTACCAGTTGTAAGTAGACCTACTGTCAGACTGATGGATCTAACATGGATGTACCTGTAGTACATGGAACTACTGTCAGACTGATGGATCTTACATGGATGTACCTGTAGTAAGTGGACCTACTGTCAGACTGATGGATCTGACATGGATGTACCTGTAGTAAATGTACCTACTGTCAGACTGATGGATCTTGCATGGATTTACCTGTATTAAGTGGACCTGCTGTCAGACTGATGGATCTTACATGGATGTACCTGTAGTAAGTGGACCTACTGTCAGACTGATGGTTCTGACATGGATGTACCTGTAGGAAGGGGACCTACTGTCAGACTGATGGATCTGACATGGATGTACCTGTAGTATGTGTACCTACTGTCAGACTGATGGATTTGACATGGATGTACCTGTAGTAGTGTACCTACTGTCAGACTGATGGATCTGACATGGATGTACCTGTAGTAAGGGGACCTACTGTCAGACTGATGGATCTGACATGGATGTACCTGTAGTAAGTGTACCTACTGTCAGACTGATGGATCTGACATGGATGTACCTGTAGTAAGGGGACCTACTGTCAGACTGATGGATCTGACATGGATGTACCTGTAGTAAGTGTACCTACTGTCAGACAGATGGATCTGACATGGATGTACCTGTAGTAAGTGGACCTACTGTCAGACTGATGGATCTGACATGGATGTACCTGTAGTAAGTGGACCTACTGTCAGACTGATGGATAGTACATGGATGTACCTGTAGTAAGTGGACCTACTGTCAGACTGATGGATCTGACATGGATGAACCTGTAGTAAGTGGACCTACTGTCAGACTGATGGATCTTGCATGGATGTACCTGTAGTAAGTGTACCTACTGTCAGACTGATGGATCTGACATGGATGTACCTGTAGTAAGTGTACCTACTGTCAGACTGATGGATCTGACATGGATGTACCTGTAGTAAGTGGACCTACTGTCAGACTGATGGATCTGACATGGATGTACCTGTAGTAAGTGGACCTACTGTCAGACTGATGGATCTGACATGGATGTACCTGTAGTACGTGGACCTACTGTCAGACTGATGGATCTTACATGGATGTACCTGTAGTAAGTGGACCTACTGTCAGACTGATGGATCTGACATGGATGTACCTGTAGTAAGTGTACCTACTGTCAGACTGATGGATAGTACATAGATGTACCTGTAGTAAGTGTACCTACTGTCAGACTGATGGATCTTACATGGATGTACCTGTAGTAAGGGGACCTACTGTCAGACTGATGGATCTGACATGGATGTACCTGTAGTAAGTGTACCTACTGTCAGACTGATGGATCTGACATGGATGTACCTGTAGTAAGTGGACCTACTGTCAGACTGATGGATCTGACATGGATGTACCAGTAGTAAGTGGACCTACTGTCAGACTGATGGATCTGACATTGGTTTACCAGTTGTAAGTAGACCTACTGTCAGACTGATGGATCTAACATGGATGTACCTGTAGTACATGGAACTACTGTCAGACTGATGGATCTTACATGGATGTACCTGTAGTAAGTGGACCTACTGTCAGACTGATGGATCTGACATGGATGTACCTGTAGTAAATGTACCTACTGTCAGACTGATGGATCTTGCATGGATTTACCTGTATTAAGTGGACCTGCTGTCAGACTGATGGATCTTACATGGATGTACCTGTAGTAAGTGGACCTACTGTCAGACTGATGGTTCTGACATGGATGTACCTGTAGGAAGGGGACCTACTGTCAGACTGATGGATCTGACATGGATGTACCTGTAGTATGTGTACCTACTGTCAGACTGATGGATTTGACATGGATGTACCTGTAGTAAGTGTACCTACTGTCAGACTGATGGATCTGACATGGATGTACCTGTAGTAAGGGGACCTACTGTCAGACTGATGGATCTGACATGGATGTACCTGTAGTAAGTGTACCTACTGTCAGACTGATGGATCTGACATGGATGTACCTGTAGTAAGGGGACCTACTGTCAGACTGATGGATCTGACATGGATGTACCTGTAGTAAGTGTACCTACTGTCAGACTGATGGATCTTACATGGATGTACCTGTAGTAAGTGGACCTACTGTCAGACTGATGGATCTGACATGGATGTACCAGTTGTAAGTAGACCTACTGTCAGACTGATGGATCTGACATGGATGTACCTGTAGTAAGTGTACCAACTGTCAGACTGATGGATCTGACATGGATGTACCTGTAGTAAGTGGACCTACTGTCAGACTGATGGATCTGACATGGATGTACCTGTAGTAAGTGTACCTACTGTCAGACTGATGGATCTGACATGGATGTACCTGTAGTACGTGGACCTACTGTCAGACTGATGGATCTTACATGGATGTACCTGTAGTAAGTGGACCTACTGTCAGACTGATGGATCTGACATGGATGTACCTGTAGTAAGTGTACCTACTGTCAGACTGATGGATCTGACATGGATGTACCTGTAGTAAGTGGACCTACTGTCAGACTGATGGATCTGACATGGATGTACCTGTAGTAAGTGGACCTACTGTCAGACTGATGGATCTTGCATGGATGTACCTGTAGTAAGTGTACCTACTGTCAGACTGATGGATTTGACATGGATGTACCTGTTGTAAGTGGACCTACTGTCAGACTGATGGATCTTGCATGGATGTACCAGTAGTAAGTGGACCTACTGTCAGACTGATGGATCTGACATTGGTTTACCAGTTGTAAGTAGACCTACTGTCAGACTGATGGATCTAACATGGATGTACCTGTAGTACGTGGAACTACTGTCAGACTGATGGATCTTACATGGATGTACCTGTAGTAAGTGGACCTACTGTCAGACTGATGGATCTGACATGGATGTACCTGTAGTAAATGTACCTACAGTCAGACTGATGGATCTTGCATGGATTTACCTGTATTAAGTGGACCTGCTGTCAGACTGATGGATCTTACATGGATGTACCTGTAGTAAGTGGACCTACTGTCGGGTCTGGTGCCTCTGATGGTCCTGGCATGGTTTCGAGGCCCGTTCAGAAGTCTTGTGCACATGAATGTGTGGTTTCAAAGGACACTTTGATAATGAATAAAGTTGACTTCATAGCTGTTATTGGTAAGGTTATCAATGTGACTCGGGTTGTGGAAAGCAGAAAGGTCAAGTTGAAGGTTATTGTGGAGACGGCAAAATAGATATTGGGGTAACAGGTCAAATCTAATTTAATTTCTCACATATGCCGAATAAAACAGGTGTAGACCTTACAATGAAATACTTACCTGCAAGACCTTAATTAACAATGCAGTTTTAAGAAAATACAAAAAATAAAAAATAATAGATAAGAACAACAAATAATTAAAAAGCAGCAGTAAATAACAATAGCGGGGCTATATACAGGGGGTACCCGGTACCCAGAGTCAGTAATGTCTTGCAGGGCACCGTGTCAAGGTAATTGAGGTAATATGTACATGTACAGTAGGTAGAGTTATTAAAGTGACTCTGCATAAATAATAACAGAGAGTAGCAGAAGTGTAGAAGGGGGTGGGGCGGGGTGGGGGGGTTGCCATTTGATTAGCTGTTCAGGAGTCTTACGGCTTGGGGGTAGAAGCAGTTTAGAAGCCTCTTGGACCTAGACTTGGCGCTCCGGTACCGCTTGCTGTGCGGTAGCAGAGAGAACAGTCTATGACTAGGGTGTCTGGAATCTTTGTACATTTTTAGGGCCAACCTCTGACACTGCCTGGTATAGTGGTCCTGGATGACAGGAAGCTTGACCCCGGTGATGTACTGGGCCGTACGCACTACACTCTGTAGTGCCTTGCGGTCGGAGGCCGAGCAGTTGCCATACCAGGCAGTGATGCAACCAGTCAGGAAAGCTCTCAATGGTGCAGCTGTAAAACCTTTTGAGGATCTGAGGACCCATGCCACATATTTTCAGTTTCCTGAGGGGGAATAGGCTTTGTTGGGCCCTCTTCACAATTGTCCTGGTGTGCTTGGACCATGTTAGTTGGTGATGTCCACTACAGCCCCGTCGATGAGAATGGGGGCGTGCTCGGTCCTCCTTTTCCTGTAGTCTACGATCATGCTACTGTTGAAATGGTTGTTGACATGCTGAACAAGCCTAAGGGTGGAGTGTTTCAGCATGGTATAGATACTGTTTCATGGGGTTGGGGAGGGTTTTATTTGGTTTTGAATTTTATTGTAGTACATAATTGATCAGATCATAATTGATCGTACATTCCAGCACAGTACAGTAGGTGGCGGCATGCACTTTAAATGTTTGTTTGCGGACCGTCATGATATCATAGAAGAAGATGATGACGTCGAGCTGAGGCTTTACAAGTGGGATGCACAGTTGAGCGCTACATCCCGAGGGGTTTGTGCTGATTGTATGGAGATTGTGACAGCCGGTTAAATGGCGCCCCTTGACAAGGCAAGAACAAGATGTATGTCAGGAGAACTGCAGTATTATCATAAGGAGACTTATACTGGGAATACAGAGGAGGAATGGAGGGGAAAAGAGAGGCAGAGGAGGTCTAAGAAAGAGAGGGAGGAAAAGGGTGAGCTTGAGTCAGTTAAAAATGGCAGGAAAAGGGGAGATGGTTTGTTAAAGAAGAATGGTAGAAAGTGCAAGCAGAGTGAGTTGAAGAAGTGAATGAGGGCGAAGTATCGGAGGTGGTAGGTGTGGTGAAGTTCTCGGAGCCCGAGGCTTGCACCAAGGGTTGGGATAAAGATGAGTTTGTGACAGTAGGAGTGAAGTTTTTGTAAAGTGGACCCTTGCCTTTAGGTTGATCCATTTGTGGTTTCAGGGTGGGTGAAAACAGAGTTGGGTGCTGTGGAATCAGTGAGGGTAACCAGAAGCGGTCTTGTGATAATTGTTTGTGTTTCTGCTGGTCAGAGTTAAACCAATGGGGGCAAGAGATGTTAATTGTTTTACTCTCAAGAAAAGGGCGCCATTGAATGGAGTGATTACTGGGGTAGCGGTAAATGTGAAAGCTGACCAACTGAAGGGGAAGATGTGATGCTCGTCGTCCACTCACACCACCCTGTCTGAGAAACAGAAGAGTCATTGTCCTGTACGAGATTTTGTGCCGCAAACATTACGTTGTTACAGGTGTCAAGCTTATGGGGTGTGGCAGTAGTGTGTAAGAGGGAGGTTCCTAGGTGTGAAAAGTGTACATGTGCAGAAGGGCATGAGACAAAGGAATGTGTAGCATTGGGGAAAGTAGTGGTATGTGTTAATTGTAGGGGTGCCCATGGAGCTGGGGATCAGACATGCCCCCTGAGAGAGGCAGGTTGAGGTTTCCAGGGTTAGAGTAGTGCAGAAGTTGTCGAAAGCTGAGGCAGTGTAGAAAGTAGAGGAAGATGGGTCAAGGGGGATCCTTAGAGGAGTGGTGTGACTAGTAGATCTGTACCAGTATAGATGGATAAACCAACAAGCAGTGGCAGTTCTAGCGTGTATGGGACCCTGGGCGAACTCCCCCTTCAGCCCCACAACCACCAAAAAAGCACAATTCTGCACTAACTGTCATTTTTATTCAGACATTTGGAACAACACAAATAAATAATCATAACATTTAAAACTATATAAATATAAAAATATACAAAAATAAGACTCAAATATCAAAAAGAAGTAACAAAGACAAATATAAACAAATTTTAGTATATAAATACAAATAAAAAAGCATCAAACTATTACACTATTACTAACAAAAAACACACAAGTAAAACTAAATTGCACAAATCCTATACAACACAAATACACAAATAGAATAACACACTTATAAAGAGAACCTGATTATTACACTATTGCACTTCAAACAAGAAACACACAAACTAAATTACACAACTAATTGCATTAGTCATTGCATTAGTACTGTACAAAGTTAGAGGTGCGCTATTTGATAGATTCCCCCGCTCCCCCTACCTCGGGCTTCCAGTGGGGAGACCTGAGGTCAACCTACCCCCGCCCCATCTCATACTTCTGAGTGGAAGACCTTCCCAGGCAGTAGCCTGCCTAGCTCACAAACTAGAATCAGGGTGCCCACTCCGAAAAGGTTAATTGACCCACAGTCCCACACGGTGAAATGATATCATTGATGTGATGTGCAAATGAGCGATAGAAAACCGATCACGCAAATGTCACCATTCGGGAATATATTTTTTGTTTTTTTGTGCGGGCGCCCTATGCCGCCCCTGGAAAGATACCGCCCAGGGCAGCTGCCCATGTCGCCTATGCCTAAATCCACCACTGCCAACAAGTGATATATGTTTCAGTAAGATTGGATTTTTTGCATTAACAGCAATGATTATTAACTCTTCTGCAGGGAGGTATTGGGTGTGCGAGACTTGACAATAGAGGCGTTACAGTGTGTTAAGTGGTGATGTCCCACCCTTTCAGGCTGTTGGCCTGAAGTAGGACTAAATAGATTTAAATAGTGGAGTAGGGTATTTATTATTATGATATTATTTCATTGTTTGTGTGTGTAGCGTTATATGTAGGGTAGGTTATTTGTTGTATTATATATATATATTAAACTAATGAAGCAAAGTATAAGGGAGTTACACTCCAGTCTAGTAGATGGCGGTAATGCAACATTTATTGGATGCCAACTGCCGTTAAACCTCATCGATGAAGAAGACGTCGATCAGAGCGGCCATTACACAGCGCGTTTCCTTTGTAGGGGGGCGACAGGGAGCTATAGCAGTGCCGAGAAAACAGGGACGTCCCTGTCGCGCCACACGGTGTATACAAATACCTTTGTATTGAGGATATCGGTACCGGTAATAATCACTGATTAGCTCGTCGATGATAGATCAAGAGCTGCGCGTCGTTCTAAGTTAGCGACAACGCCAGCCGTAGTTCCGGTTGTCGTCTTGAGTTGCGTCGAAGTTGGGCGAAATAACGGTTATTTCATTACTTCACCATATCCACTAGTTAGCTAAAAACAGCGTATTGGAACCGTTTTCAAAATGGATGATAAAGTCTTTACAAAGGAATTAGACCAATGGGTCGAGCAACTGAATGAATGCAAGCAACTGTCGGAGAATCAAGTGAGAACGCTCTGCGAAAAGGTAAGACCGTCCAACCGAGTGCGTTTCTTCAATGCTAGCTTCTCACCGATAACTAGCGGACGTGTGAAATGTGTCTGTCAGATAGCGACCTTTCCCTGACGGAGGGTGCAGTCCAAACACTAAAAGACACACCCTATCCCCTCAGCCCTCCAATTAAGTGGACACTTCTGATGACGTGTCATGACGTCTGATCGAGTATACACTTGCAGGGCAAGGGGTGAGGGAGCCAGGAATGATTTTTAAATGGACCGCCCTTGCCCAGAAATTCGTTCGTTCATCCCGCGATGATTGTGTTTTCAGCCATGTCTACTTATATTAACTATATAATTATTAATATATGCCTACTGTATGATAGTTAGAAAATGAATTAGCTAACTAACGTTAGCCTGCCTACCTGGAACCTCTGAAGACAGAAAATGTTTTAGTTCTACAATTTCCAAAAGATAACCAAACAAACATCCACTTCTTACATATGTGTTTGTGCCGTCATGTGCATTAGTAGCAAAATTTCTAACTTATTTGTTTTTATTTACAATTGTGTGTTTACTTCTTCATTGATGTTGTTTTTAAGTTTTGGCAGACTTTTCTTAGCAGTCGTCGCAAATTGTATTATGGGGAGTTTCAGGCCCCAGAGTGAACATAATTGTACACTCGCCAACTCAACTCGACTAAAAACGAGGGCTGAAGAGCTTACGTTGCAAACTTCCCTTGCTTGGCTAATCACCCTCCAAGATGGTGATGGGGATTCCTCCAAGGGCATAAGTCGAGGGTAAGTGGACGAGGGTATGTCTTTTATGAGTTTGAACGCAGCCCGAGTCTGTAATATCTACATGTTTCAAGCAGACCACAAAAGTCCCTGTTCTCAAGAAAGCGAAGGTAACCTGCCTAAATGACTACCGCCCCTAGCACTCACGTCGTTAGCCAAGAAGTGCTTTGAAAGGTTGGTCATGGCTCACATCAACACCATCATCCCGCAAAACATACCCCCCCCCAACAGATCCACAGATGACACAATCCCAATCACACTCCACACTGCCCTTTCCCATTTGGCATGGGTCCCAAGATCCTAAAAAGTTCTACAGCGGCACTATCGAGAGCATCCTCACCGGTTGCATCACCGCCTGGTATGGCAACTGCTCGGTATCCGACCTTAAGGCGCTACAGAGGGCCCAGTACATCGCTGGGGCCAAGCTTCCTGCCATCCAGGACCTATATACTAGGCGGTGTTAGAGGAAGGCCCTCAATAATTATTATTATTATTATTATTTTTTTATCCTATCGGTACCGGTAACCCCTGTATATAGCCTCATTATTGTTATTTTGTGTTACATTGAATTTTTTTGTTTATTTATTAAATATTTTCTTAACCAACATTGCAGTTCAAGAAAGAGTTAAATGTCAGAAATTGTGAAAAACTGAGTTTAAATGTATTTGGCTAAGGTGTATGCAAACTTCCGACTTCAACTGTACATACATATACATACTTTTTTTAGAATATGCCTTTTATTCCCCGCAAACCCTACCATCCTTCCCCCAATTGGAGTAAACTAATAAACAATAACACGTAGGCTTCTACCTTCAGTTTATACATATTATACACATTTTACAGACACACTCTATTTTACAATAGTTATATTTTGTTTTGTTTTTAGTCCTTCTTCTATTTCTGATGTCCATCCAGTTTGATTTCTATTTGTAACTGTGCTATTTCACAACATTCCTGAACCTATAAACATTTTACAGACCCCGTATGTTTTACATTGGTTATCTTGTTATTAGTCCCACCCTTCAGCTCCATTCAACCCCTCCCATCTATCTCTTAACACCATTTCTATTTGACATATATTTTTCAACTGTGCTGTGATGTTTCACGAAAGTACTGAACCTTTCTATTCTCATAGCTTCTACGGATTGTAAAATAATTATATTATTAATTGATTGACTATGGCTTTTCAAATCACCCAGTATTGCTATCTGCAGTGTTAGTTCTAGGCAAATGTTGCAATTCTTCAGACATTCCTGGACCTGTGACCAAAAACGAGCTACATACCAAAATAAATGATCTATTGACTCTGCCTCCTCACAGCAAAATCTGCAGAGCTGGGAAGATTGTATCCCCCATCTATATAACATTCTATTGGTTGCAAGAATTTTGTATAGTCATTTAAATTGAAAAAGTCTTAAGTTTTTTGAATCCGGCGTTGTTTTGCGTGTCAATTTATAAACCATGTGCCATCGCAAATCTCTTCCCATCTATTTTGCAATTTATATGGCACAGCTGTCCGTTTTTTGGTCCTTAAATAAAAACATATACCAATTTCATTTATCACACTTTTCTTTAACCATTTATGTTCTTTGATGCAGGGCTGACAGACAAGTTCCTTACTTTTTCCCCTTCTACTTGCCTCTTCCATATTTGTGGTAATGCTGTAATTAGTTGGTTGTAATTTTGGGTTGAGCAGACATTTCCATATGTGTGTGTTAGCTGCATGTGTGACAACTCCACCAGTCCCATTTATGATATCATTCGCTAAAGTTATACCTTTTTTAAAAATTTCATTTAAAAATACTTTTTTTTGGTTTATTATTATATTTGAGTTTAACCACAATATTTGTTGTATTATTTGTTCTGTCTTTTCAGGTGGATTAAACTGAAATTGCAACCAACTTTCTAAGGCTTGTTTAAAAAATAACTATTTTGGAGATTATTTCCTTTTCAAACATCCGAAAGTGAGCAGTTTTAATCTGAATAAAGGGCATTCTTGAACATGGGGTGAGACATTCTTACTAATTTATTTCTATCTAGTGCTTTGATGTAGTGTGCAAAGTAAAAAAAACGTACAAATACAATTTTATTGGTCACATACACGTGTTTAGCAGAAATGCTAGTGCTTCTAGCTCCGACAGTGGAGTAATATCTAACAATTACACAACATATACCCAATACACACAAATCTAGTAAAGGAATGTAATTAACAATATAAAAATATATGGATGAGCAATGTCAGAGTGGCATAGAATAAGATAGGATACAGTGGGGGAAAAAAGTATTTAGTCAGCCACCAATTGTGCAAGTTCTCTCACTTTTGTGCCACCAATTGTGCAAGTTCTCAAACTTTTGTTATTGACCAAATACTTATTTTCCACCATAATTTGCAAATAAATTCATAAAAAATCCTACAATGTGATTTTCTGGATTTTTTTCCCTCATTTTGTCTGTCATAGTTGAAGTGTACCTATGATGAAAATTACAGGCCTCTCATCTTTTTAAGTGAGAGAACTTGCACAATTGGTGGCTGACTAAATACTTTTTTCCCCACTGTACATATGAGATGGATAATGCAAGATATGTAGACATTTTTAAAGTGACTAGTGTTCAATATATTAAAGTGGCCAGGGATTTGAAGTCTATGTATATAGGCAGCAGCCTCTGTGCTATTGATGGCTATTTAACAGTCTGATGGCCTTGAGAGAAGCTGTTTTTCAGTCTCTCGGTCCCAGCTTTGATGCACCAGTACTGACCTCGCCTTCTGGATTATTTTAGTTTTGTTATTTTTTTATTTCACCTTTATTTAACCAGGTAGGCAAGTTGAGAACAAGTTCTCATTTACAACTGCGACCTGGCCAAGATAAAGCAAAGCAGTTCGACACATGCAACAACAGAGTTACACATTGGAGTAAACAAACATACAGTCAATAATACAGTAGAAAAAAAACAAATCTATATACAATGTGTGCAAATTAGGTAAGATAAGGAACGTAAGGCAATAAATAGGCCATGGTGGCGAAGTAATTACAATATAGCACTTTAACATTGGAATGGTAGATGTGCAGTAGATGAATGTGCAAAGTAAAAATACTGGGGTGCAAAGGAGCAGGATAGATAAATGAATACGGTAGGGGATGAGGTAGTTGGTTGGGCTATTAACCGATGGGCTATGTGCAGTGATCTGTGAGCTGCTCTGACAGCTGGTGCTTAAAGCTGGTGAGGGAGATAAGTGTCTCCAGTTTCAGTGATTTTTGTAGTTCGTTCCAGTCATTGGCAGCAGAGAACTGGAAGGAAAGGTGGCCAAAGGAGGAATTGGCTTTGGGGGTGACCAGTAAGATATACCTGTTAGAGCGCGTGCTATGGGTGGGTGCTGCTATGGTTACTAGCGAGCTGAGATAAGGCGGGGCTTTACCTAGCGGGGTGAACAGGCAGTGGCTTGGGTGGTTGTTGTCCTTGATGATCTTTTTGGCCTTCCTGTGACATCGGGTGCTTTAGGTGTTCTGGAGGGAAGGTAGTTTGCCCTCTGTGATGCGTTGGGCAGACCACACCACCCTCTGGAGAGCCCTGCGGTTGCTGTACCAAGCGGTGATACAGCCCGACCGGATGCTCTCGATTGTGCATCTGTAAAGGTTTGAGGGTTTTAGGTGACAAGCCAAATTTCTTCAGCCTCCTGATGTTGAAGAGGTGCTGTCTTTACCACACTGTTTGTGTGAGTAGACCGTTTCAGTTTGTCAGTGATAAGTACGTCAAGGAACTTGAAGCTTTCCACCTTCTCCACTGCGGTCCCGTCGATGTGGATAGGGGGGTGCACCCTCTGCTGTTTTCTGAAGTCCACGATCATCTCCTTTGTTTTGTTGACGTTGAGTGAGTTTTTTTTTTTTTTTTCCTGGCACCACACTCCCAGAGCCCTCACCTCCTCCCTGTAGGCTGTCTCATCATTGTTGTTAATCAAGCCTACTACTGTTCGCTGATCCAGTGTTGAGGGTCAGTGAAGTGGAGGTGTTTCCTACCTTCACCACCTGGTGGCGGCCCGTCAGGAAGTCCGGGACCCAGTTGCACAGTGCAGGGTTCAGTTCCAGGGCCTCAAGCTTAATGATGAGCTCGGAGGGTACTATGGTGTTGAATGCTGAGCTATAGAATATCAATTAACAGCATTCTTACATATGTATTCCTCTTGTCCAGATGGGATAGGGCAGTGTGATGGCGATTGCATTGTCTGTGGATCTTTTGGGGCGTGAAGCAAATGGAAGTGGGTCTAGGGTGACAGGTAAGGTAGAGATGATATGATCCTTGACTAGTCTCTCAAAGCACTTCGTGATGACAGAAGTAAGTGCTACGGGCGGTGGTCATTTAGTTCAGTTACCTTTTGCTTTCTTGGGTACAGGAACATTGGTGGCCATCTTGAAGCATTTGGGGACAGCAGACTGGGATAGGGAGAGATTGAATATGTCCGTAACCACACCAGCCAACTGGTCTGCACATGCTCTCAGGATGCGACTAGGGATGCCCTCTGGGCCGGCAGCCTTGCCAGGGTTAACACACTTAAATGTCTTACTCACATCGGCCACGGAGAAGAAAGGCCCACAGTCCTTGGTAGAGGGCCGCGTTGGTAGCACTGTGTTATCCTCAAAGCGGGCAAAGAAGGTGTTTTAGCTTGTATGGAAGTAAGACGTCGGTGTGGCTTGTTTTCCTTTTGTAGTCCGTGATTGTCTGTAGACCCTGCCACATACGTCTCGTGTCTGAGCCGTTGAATTGCGACTTTTGCCTGTTTTGATTGCCTTGTGGAGGGAATAACTACACTTTGTATTCTGCCATATTCCTAGTCACCTTTCCATGGTTAAATGCGGTTGTTCGCGCTTTCAGTTTGGCGCTAAGGCCGCCATCTATCCACATTTTCTGGTTAGGGTAGGTTTTAATAGTCACAGTGGGTACAACATCTCCTCCTATACTCTTTCTGATAAACCCAGTCACATTTGTCAATGATATTCTCGGAAGCGACCCGGAACATATCCCAGTCCGCGTGATCTTGAAGCGTGGATTCCGATTGGTATCCGTTTGAGGGGGGGGATATACACGGCCGTGGCTATAACTGATGAGAATTATTTTGGGAGATAATACATTTTATTGTGAGATATTCTAGGTCAGGTGAACAAAAGGACTTGAGTTCCTGTATGTTATCACAATTACACCATGAGTCGTTAATCATGAAACATACACCCCTGCCCTTTTTCTTCCCGGAGAGATATTTATTCCTGTCTGCGTGATGAACTGAGAATCCAGCTGGCTGGACCGATTCAGACAGTATATCCAGAGAGAGCCATGTTTCCGTGAAGCAGAGTATGTTACAATCCCTGATCGCTCGCTCGCTCTCTCTCTCTCAAGTGACCCGCTCCCTGAGCTAGTCAACGTTATTATCTAGAGATTGAACATTTAGTGAGTAATATACTCGGAATCGGTGAGTGGTGTGCGCGCCTCCTTAGTCGGACTAGATTAGAACCACTCCGAGTACCTCTCCTTTTCCGTCGTTGATTTGGGTCGCCTTCTGGAGTTCAATTGCCCTGGGGGGTGCGAACAAAGGATCTGCTTCAGAAAAGTCGTACTCCTGTTCGTGATGCTGGTAGTGCTGGCGAGGTCCCGCCACTCCGCTATCCAATAGTTCTTCCCAGCTGTAGGTAATAACACCCCAAAAATGATGGGCTAACAATGTAAGAAGTAATACATAAAAAAACAAAATACTGCAAAGTTTCCTAAGAGCAAGAAGCGAGGGAACACTCTCTGTCGGCATACTTGTCTTGCAGCCTTTCATTCACCCTCTTGAATAAATGTTTACATTTGTTTACACCAGTCACTGATGTTTTCTGTAATCTACTTTTTGTTCCCCTCTCCAGGCTAAAGAGATCCTGACCAAGGAGTCCAACGTGCAGGAGGTGCGCTGTCCCGTCACGGTGTGCGGAGATGTGCACGGCCAGTTCCATGACCTCATGGAGCTTTTCAGAATCGGGGGCAAGTCGCCCGACACCAACTACCTGTTCATGGGGGATTACGTAGACCGAGGCTACTACTCTGTAGAAACAGTCTCGCTGCTTGTCGCACTAAAGGCAAGTGAACTCTGAACTTGATGAGTGGGCTGCAACCACAGTATTTCAGTTTCTAGTATAAAGTCTGTCTTGCCATCAGGGGTTGGAACCGGTTCAGGGAACAGAACCGAAAACCGGAAAATAACATTGTTTTTTGAGGAACCGGAACAGAACTGGGAGCGAAAGTGCGATTGTTCCGGAACAGAACCGTTATTTTAAAAGCATGGGAACCACTTAATAATGTTATTTTACGTTCCAGGCATTTTTTTCAGTCCCACAAAAAAACGCAACAAAGCACTCACTCTGTCACTCGATAAGTTTCTATCATCCAGTTAAAATCTTTGCCAGTGCATGTAGGCTACCTGCCCCTCCCCCTCTGAAGTATAGTCTACTGTAACCTACTGATGTTACAAAGTGATTCAGAAATTTGAAAGAGAGGTTTTTAATTGGAGAAGAATGGATTCACTTTTTCAATGCTAGTTAAGGATACTATAGTTATCAGGTTTCACATTGGATTTATTAACTACAAAAAGGTAAAGACGTGTTTTATTCTGGTTCCACTCTGCACACACAAGCATGTTAGCTAGCTAGCTCTGGTCAAACATTAAGCCAACTCTGAAGTTCAGACATTCAAAGTTCCTTCATAGTTCAAAGTTCTGCTCCTCTGTAGGTATAATTCTGTGGGCCTGTCATAAGATGCCCGGCTCTACAAGCCAAGCCTCCATCTCCACCCTCTCTCGCGCAATACACTTGTCATGTAAATAGCTTGCCCACTCCATAGCAAGCTGCTCTATTCCCACTGATTGGTGAAATAAAATGTGAACATGTCAGACGTTTTAAAAGGAACGATTATAAACAGTTACTTTTTGGGTTTCGAACTGGTTCAGAACTTTATTTTGCTGGTAGAAAATATATGGTTCTGTTCATACAAAGCAATTGGAAAATGATTTAGGTTTCAATCCCTGCTTGCCATAATAAATTATTGAAAAGGGGATGGGACCCAGATAAAGGAATATACAGTATATTTTACCTACCGTATATTTTTTGCCCAGCACCAGTTTTTCTTAAAAAAACAGGGACATATCTATCATTCCTGTATGCGAGATCAACTGTTAACTCTCAGCTGTGCCCTGAAGTAAGTCAAGGGGTACTAGATCTACTTCCTCAGTGTAGGCTAGCTCTCGAAATGTGTGGGAGCTGGTGGTATTCAGGAGTCAAGGTATGCAAGCCGGAGATACTATGCAAACTGAAGTAGGCAGCATATGTGTTTGTTTTTTTGTGAACTCAATGGATTCCTGGGCTCAGCCAGTAATACTGACAAGGCAATCACACTGACGAACTGTAAGTGAGCTAGTTCAGACTGTCATACCAATGTGTCACTACCCTCACAGCTATTAACATATTGGGTCGAATTGGATTCATTGAGCTCGTCACCAATTTACGAGAGGCCAGCTGTGATGTTCGAGGTCTCTGTGGTACAGCTCACCTAAAGACTACATATATACAGTATAACTCTTGGGATAACACATTTGTAAATAATTGGCTCTAACTTGATAACTTATTAATTTTCCAAATGTGGCGTAAAGTGCATGATGTTGAAGTAGAATAGAAATGGTTTTGAATACGGTGCAGTTTAGTTTTCACATGGTGGCATTGTGCTGCTGTCACATTCTTTGTAAAGGCATTTTTCATTAATCAAGTTATTTAGGCCTAGAGCTTTTGGAGCTAAACTCTCTCTTGCTCCGCAGGTCCGTTACCCAAAGCGCATCACGATACTGCGGGGGAACCACGAGAGCAGACAGATCACCCAGGTGTACGGCTTCTACGACGAGTGCTTGAGGAAGTACGGCAATGCCAATGTGTGGAAATACTTCACAGACCTCTTCGACTATCTCCCCCTGACGGCCCTTGTTGACGAACAGGTAAAACAAGTGCATAAAGTGGTGTTATTTTATGTCATGGGTTGCATCCCAAATGGCAACCTTTTTCCTTTATAGTGCACTACTTTTGACCAGGGCCTGATTTTCACCAGGGTCCATAGGGCTCTGTTCAAAAGTAGTGCACTATATACAGTTGAAGTTTACATACACTTAGGTTGGAGTCATTAAAATTCGTTTTTCAACCACTCCACAAATTTCTTGTTAACAAACTATAGTTTTGGCAAGTCTGTTAGAACATCTACAGTTGAAGTCAGAAGTTTACATACACCTTAGCCAAATACATTTTAACTCAGTTTTTCACAATTCCTGACATTTAATCCTAGTAAAAATTCCCTTTCTTAGGTCAGATAGGATCACCACTTTATTTGAAGAATGTGAAATGGGGGTGGCAGCTTCATGTTGTGGGGGGTGCTTTGCTTCAGGAGGGACTGGTGCACTTCACAAAATAGATGGCATCATGAGGATGGAAAATTATGTGGATATATTGAAGCAACATCTCAAGACATCAGTAAGGAAGTTAAAGCTTGGTCGCGAATGGGTCTTCCTAATGGACAATGACCCCAAGCATACTTCCAAAGTTGTGGCAAAATGGCTTAAGGACAACAAAGTCAAGGTATTGGAGTGGCCATCACAAAGCCCTGACCTCAATCCTATAGAACGTTTGTGGACAGAACTGAAAAAGCGTGTGCGAGCAAGGAGGCCTACAAACCTGACTCAGTTACACCAGCTCTGTCAGGAGGATGGGCCAAAATTCAACCAACTTATTGTGGGAAGCTTGTGGAAGGCTATCTGAAACATTTGACCCAAGTTAAACAATTTAAAGGCAATTCTACCAAATACTAATTGAGTGTATGTAAACTTCTGACCCACTGTGAATATGATGAAAGAAATAAAAGCTGAAATAAATAATTCTCTCTGCTATTATTTTGACATTTCACATTCCTAAAATAAAGTTGTGATCCTAACTGACCTAAAACAGGGAATTGCTACTAGGATTAAATGTCAGGAATAGTGAAACTAAGTTTAAATGTATTTGGCTAAGGTGTATGTAAACCTCCGACTTCAACTGTACATAATAGGGTGCAATTTGGGACATACATTGAATGTTATGCATAAGTTCAAAGGAAACCTTCCTAATTATGTTTGATTTACATGTAGGCAACAACCCTCTTATCCAAAGTGACTTGTCTCACGTAAAGGTAAATCACGTCTATACTCTCGTCCTATGCTGTAGATCTTCTGCCTGCACGGTGGCCTCTCCCCCTCCATAGACACACTGGATCACATCCGGGCCCTGGATCGCCTGCAGGAAGTTCCACACGAGGTCAGTGTTGCCTGACAGAGGACCTAATTAGTCAGCCCTGTCAACCACCCAGACAGAGGAGGTAGGATACTAGCTAGCTGTCAGCACCAAGAGAGGGGCTGTCAGATGGTATGAGGTCGACCGCATGAGGTGGTGTTGACCTACCGCAGTGTTAGAGCAAAGCCCCTGGTTGTGTTCAGTAGGCACCAAATGGAGTAAACTAGGGAGACCTTAACTGGACTTGTCCACTGAGAAATGCTCCTTTTCGTTTTCTGTCTGTGTTTTGCTACGTAGTGCCATAATGAACATGACTCTGGTCTCTTTTTGAGGGGGAGGCTATTCAGGTTGTCACCATTCCAATGCATCATTGTCATTGAGGGCTGCAGTCTTATGACAAATATTAGGACTATTTCCCTCCTTTGCAATCCTACTGCCCATTACATATTTAATATGATCTCTGTGTTCAAGCCGTCCATAATAAGGTCATAATCCCTATGCGGAAATTTATTTAGGGCTGCTTTTCTTATGTGTGTCGTGTGTGTTTCAGGGACCCATGTGTGACCTGCTGTGGTCAGACCCAGATGACCGCGTGGGCTGGGGCATCTCCCCCCGAGGTGCTGGCTACACCTTTGGGCAGGACATCTCGGAAACCTTCAACCATGCCAACGGTCTTACCCTTGTGTCCCGCGCCCACCAACTTGTCATGGAGGTAACCGCAGTTACGCTTTTAGTTTAGGCATTTAATGTTTATGCTCAGTGTGTTTATATACTTGGTTGGTGTAGTTTTAGTATCAAAGCATGTAGCAATTACAGTGATTCTGGGAGTAAAATGCTTCTGTAGATGTGCCCTTGAGCAAAGTCACTTTGGGTATTGGAGCGTCTGCTAAATGGATCCAATGTACATGTAAAAATGTAATTATATGAATTTCCATGTAAAGGGCAAATACATTTTAGAATTTGAATTCCCCCATGGAAGAGAGGACAATTTTTCAAAATATTTCAAGTCAAATATTGTAGTACTTCCATTCTGTACATGGAACCTAAAGGTATGTTAAGACTGCCCAGAGGGAATTGAATTTGAGATGTCAAATGAACAGATATTGAGGTAAGAGCAGATGTAGCCTACACACACGTGAGTTCGCTTGCCCTCCATGTCTCTGTAGATGTTTCAGCTGGAAGCTGCTGTGCAAATGTTAGCTGTTTAACATGGATAAATTATTCAGGAGTCTTGTGTACGCCGTTTTTATTTGTAGTATTATCCACTTCCGGCTTTGATGGAGGAGCTGGCGGCTTGTGTCCAAAATGGCACCCTATCCCGCACGTAGTGCACTATTTTTGAACAGGGCTCTCTTTTTAAAATTTGCACTGAGGGGAATATATTGCCTTTTGGTACGCATCCTGGGAATTCAACTGGCTCAGAATTCCTAGGCCAGAATGTAGAGTTGAAAATTAAGCTGTGTACTGTATGCATATAACTACTACTTGTAAGAGAAGGGTTTAAGTACCTAAAATACATAAATGGCATTTGTCCTCAGCAAGATCTAACAAATGATTAGAATAAGAATAAGGTTCACTTTACTTTTTAAAGTGATGCTGATTTTTGTTTTCCAGGGCTACAACTGGTGTCATGACCGAAACGTTGTCACCATCTTCAGTGCACCAAACTACTGCTATCGCTGTGGCAACCAAGCTGCCATCATGGAACTGGACGACACTCTTAAATACTCTTTGTAAGTGACATTGAGGTTATTTGAGGCTCTAAGAGCAGGTGAACTCAGATTAGTGTTTATAACCAGGTTTCCATCCAACCATTTCAAACAGATCAATTACCTGATGCATTAAAAAAGTCACGGCCGGAATGATGGAACCAGGAAATGCTGGTACAATTGTATAAATGTCGACAGACAATTTGTTGGTTCGAAATAAGTGGGAACTTTTCAAATCAAATTTTATTGGTCACATACACATGGTTAGTAGATGTTATTGCGAGTGTAGTGAAATTCTTGTGCTTCTAGTAACGACAGTGCAGCAATATCTAACAAGTAATATCTAACAATTCCACAACAAATACCTAATACACACAAATTTAAGTAAGGAATGGAATAAGATTATATAAATATATGGATGAGCAACGTCAGAGCGGCATTTTTGTGTCTGTAAAATGTATAAAGTGAGAAATGGCGGTGGAAATGCCTTTTTATGAGCAAATATTGGTATAATATCCATCATATTGAAGTAAACTTGATATGTTGTGTGTTCTTCCCACTACGACTCGGGAAAGAATGCAGTTTATTAGGCTACAGATGAAATAAGTTCTAATGAACTGCACAGAGTGGTGAAAGTGCATGTGGATGAGCTTGATGCACCTTTCTTACTCTGGTGATGTTTATTTATCAATGCATGGCTGCTGTTTGACAAATAAATATTGTCCTTAATAATCTTGTGTAGGTAGCCTACCTGCACTGTATCTGCGAGCTGTTGGCTATAGCGCACGTGCCAAGACCAGAGTGGGCACATTTGTTGTATAATGCAACAGTATTTGTGACACAACATGATTATTTTTATTTGTAGTACGTCTACACACATAGCCCTGTATCCCCAATAAGTCAGTTTGATTGAAATGCATCTGGTGGGAAAATGTTGCTTATTTTGGGGGCTGTTTTCAAGCTAGTTTTCTGCAATTATACATATTCTACTATAGGGCTGAGAGACATTTGTGCTAATTTTCCATAATGTTATGCATTCTTCCATGAATGCTGTGTTATTTTGCTCAAACACAACTAACAATGCTGCTGAGGTAATAGTTTTTTTTTTTTAAGTGTGTCTAGCATTTATTTTGGTGATTTTTAGTTCTCAATTATTATATTATCAATAAAGCATATATACAGTGCCTTCAGAAATTATTCACACCCCTTTACTTTTTCCAGATTTTGTCGTTACAGCTTGAATTTAGAATGGATTTATTTGAGATTTTTTGTCACTGGTATTGTCACACAATACCCCATAATGTCAAAGTGGAATTCGTTTTTTATTTTTATTTGTACAAAATAATTACAAATGAAAAGCTGAAATGTCTTGAGTCAATAAGTATTCAACCCCTTTTTGTTATGGCAAGCCTAAATAAGAAAAGAAATTGCTTAAGTTGCATGGACTCACTGTGTGCAATAATAGTGTTTAACATCATTTTTAAATGACTACCTCATCTCTGTACCCCATACATACAATTATCTGTAAGGTCCCTCAGTCGAGCAGTGAATTTCAAAAACGGATTCTACCACAAAGACCAGGGAGGTTTTCCAATGCCTCACAAAGAAGGGCACCTATTGGTAGATCTGTAAAAATGCTGGCATTATAAATGGAGTTATACATTCCATTATCACCTAGATTGTAATTGTTCTGAAATGTTCAAATGTGCCAGTTCTGTAATGGTCTTCATTGGAGTCATCCTAATGTTGTATTTACTGTCCTCCTCCAGCCTTCAATTTGACCCTGCACCTCGACGCGGGGAGCCCCACGTCACCCGCCGTACCCCTGACTACTTCTTATAAACACCCACTGGCCTGGTGGTGGAGGAAGAAGTCTGAAAGACCGCTACAGCAAGCAAACAACAAACCCCCAAAACCCGTGTGCATATGACCTGTTACAACATGAAAGCACTGACCATGGACCAAAATGTGCCGTATAAGCATTTAGTACACATTACATAATACAAATTGCCCTGTGTCTCAGTACTGCAACACAGTGTCCCGTTTGAGCCTTTACTGTAGTTCCCTGCTGTATAATATTGATCGTAATATTATTTTGTTTATGGGCTCTACACAGAGAGAAAGCATCCCTATATACAGTATTTCCCATTATTGAGTCTGAGCGCACAGGCAGTGCCACTGAGGCAATCTCTCTATTTTCTTTTACGATTGGCTGATCCCTCCTGATTACCCGGTTGGACATTCAACATTCAACTTCCAACAGGGTCATCGGGAGAGATCAGCCAATGAAGTTGGCTGTCCATGCTAAAATGGCCTTTTGGCCACTAGAGGCCTCTCTGCAACTGTACATTACTCTGCGCAAAAAATGTGATAACTTGCTTACTTTCCCCACCCAGATATCACTGGACAATGATACATTTTCCATTGGCAATGCCGGGCATGTGAATAACGGTATTTTATACAAATGCACAAGCTTACATCCCCAGCTCACTCTTCTTCACCAAACTTCTTCCTACTCTTCCCCTTGGTCTAATCTACCTGTTTATTGTCCTCTGTATATTTGTCATGAAGTGATTGCCTCTTTGATGCATTTGAACTAATAAAGTACTTTTAATTGTAAATGACACCAAATCGCTGACTCTCAGGGATATTTTCAGTTGAAATTGTCCACCCATACAGTTAATATGTGTAGCAAAATGTTTTAATAAAGCTTGGGAACCACTGGAATTTATACACAAAACATGGTGTTTGAGCATTGGGAAGAATACACTAGGCAGGTTTAAAAAGTACTAAATTGTCATACTTGAGTAAAACTAAAGCTACCTTAATATAAAATGACTCAGGTGAAAAGTAACCCAGTAAAATACTACTTGAGTAAAAGTATCACATTTTAAATGTGCTTAAGTACAGTGGTGGAAAAAGTACTCCTTTTTCATACTTGTGTAAAAGTACAAAGTATATGCTATACATCAAATTCCTTATATTTAGCATATACTTATACTTATATTCCTCTTGATAAGTGTGTGAATTTGACCTTTTTCCTGTAATGCTAAGCATTCAAATTGTAACTAGTACTTTTGGGTGTCAGGGAGTAAAAAGCACTATCTTTTGTAATGTGAGGTAAAAGTTGGCAAAAATATTAAAAGTAAAGTAGGCCCAAAAAACAACTTAAGTAGTAGTTTCAAGTGTTTTTACTTAAGTACTTTACTCCACTGATACTAGGGTTGTAGACTGTCCTGACATTGAGCTGTAAAATCCCGGCAATATGGATTTAGTTAACAGGTTTATATACTTAACAAAAATATAAACTCAACATGTAAAGTGTTGGTCCCATGTTTCATGAGCTGAAATGAAAGATCCCAGAAATGTTCCATATGCTCAAAATTGCGTCCACAAATGTGTTTACATCCCTGTTAGTGAGCATTTCTCCTTTGCCAAGATAATCCACCCACCTGACAGGTGTGGCATATCAAGAAGCTGATTAAACAGTATGATCATTACACAGGTGCACCTTGTGATGGGGACAATAAAAGGCCACTCTAAAATGTGCATTTTGTCACAACACAATGCCACAGATGTCTCAAGTTTTGAGGGAGCGTGTAATTGGCATGCAGACTGCAGGAATGTGCACCAGAGCTATTGCTAGATAATCAAATGTTCGTTTCTCTACCACAAGCCACCTCCAACGTCGTTTTTGAGAATTTGGCAGTACGTGTCACGCTTCATGTGGCAAATGGTGGTCACACCAGATACTAACTGGTTTTCTGATCACGCCCCAACCTTTTTTTTAAGGTGTCTGTGACCAACAGATGAATATCTGTATTCCCAGTCATGTGATATCTATGGATTAGGGCCTAATGAATGTATTTCAATTGACTGATTTACTTCTATGAACTAACACAGTAAAATCTTTGAAATTGTTGCAACTAGTCAACTTTTGGCGAAATTTGTAGTTTTGAATCCAAAATAGGTGACCTATGTGATTCGTGTAGATTTGATGAGAAAGGTTTGGGGGGTGGGGCTTTGGATCACTACTGGCTGTAAGCGAATGAGTGATGCGCATTAGGAGCAATACTAGCTGTATCCAAGGCTCAGCCAATCGTTCAAATAACAGGGTGATTCTGCAACTTCACTTTGGCCCTGCAAGCTTTTAGAAATTAAAATGTATTGAAACACCATTTTACCAGTATTATAATTGTCTTTGATTTGTCGAGAAATAATATCTGATAATGGCTGCGATCGTATAATTCAGGAATTTATATATTTTTCTCAGACAGCCATAGACAGAAATTTACACCATGTCGTTAAACATCAATTTTAGTTGAAAATGAAATATCATACAATTAATTTAACACGTTTAATACATTTGTACATTAACTTGCATTGAATATTATTTTAAGTGCTTTTTAAGGTTTTCCTAATATTAATAATTCAAAACAACGCCTGGATGTATAAACTTGCCTTTGACAGCTGAAAACATTTATTTATCATAAAAAAATAAGATATTTCCACCCAACATTTTTGTGAGATTATGATAACCATATGATTTCCCTATCTAAAACAAATCAATCAATGTAAATGATACATAATATACTAATTTAAATGACAAGGTGTGGTGGAAATGACGTCTATATAAAAACAATATTTTATTGAAAACATTTTGAACAACAACCATTGTTAAACAGTTCATTAATTTAAACAAAGTAAGATTCCAAAATTAGCCAATGGGCAGATCTCAAGGAAGTAGACCAGTGTTTTTGAGAGATGAGCCCAGATTTCAGAGGGGTCATTTGCATAGAAGAGCTCAGTGAGCAAAGTGAAACTGTATAATTTGTGGTATACCCAACACAGGTGTGGAGGGTCACCTGAAGTTAACTGCCTGGATTTCACAGGTAGTTCTCTCAGGGGCACAACTTTATAAATGGGGGGAATAATTATTATAATTTGTTTTATCCAGTCGGATAAACACTCCAAACATCCTACCCGACCGCTCGGAGGAGTCTGCATGGTCCTAAAGCACACCGTTGCCTCATTTTGTATCACATTCCAATGATAAAACTGAGGGGACAAAAATGCAATATGGGGAAGTCAATATGCACGATGATCTCCTCTTTCTGCAGATTATCTTTTAATTCTCTCAGTTCGCAGTATTGGTGTCGAATGTTGTACACGTGTTTCCCCAACTTCTCTTCCAATCCTTTGGAGAAGTTCTCCAGTAGAATATTCAGTGTGCCACACACATTTTCTTTTACTGTCAAATGTACAGTGAACTTCTCCATGTTTCCCTCTTTGTTTTTCCTTCTCTCTCTCTTCAGCTTTGTTTTTCCACTCAAACCACCATGTCTGCTCACCAGCATCAAAGTCAGATGTTTTAAGCTCTTTGCCTATACATGCACTCTTTCTTCAGGTTCTCACAACACTAAGACATCTGATAAGTTCCTGCACCTGATCACTTGGTGATACTGTAGTTTGTCCGCCATGAACTGGAGGTTGGCATGGGTTTTGCAGAGGCGTGTCCATATCCTGGATGGTTGGCTTGACAACCCAAATAGGACATCTTTTGCAGAATTCATAGTAGGACATTTTAATCTCTGAATATTCCCTCTTAAAATTCATTCAAGAAGAGTTGCGTTTTTTTTCTTGTTCCTCGTTAGTGTGTCCTTTTTCCCTGTTGTTGCTCTACTGTTGACATCACGTTCATAGAATCTAGTGATTTTCTCTTCTGTGGCTGTGATAATTATGTTACACCGCTTTTTCATGGAGTATTGAAGACTTGTTGGCCTGTTTTCATTTGCTGTCATTGCTTTTGCTGAAAATCCAAATTCTCTGTTTGCGGCTTTGACCAGGCCATACTTTCTCATGATGTTGCCTCTGAGCATTTTTTAAGCCACTTGTTTGTCCTTGGCACTGCGCATTTTTTTATACTTTTGCTTTAACTCTGCAATGATGGCATTTTGAAACAATAAAATCCTTTTCAAGTTCTTCGGATATCCATTCATTTGTCTCTTTGTCTTTGTCTTTGGGGAATCTTGTCTCACCGTTTTTTCAGTTGATCATACCTTTTTTTTGTATTTCTCAGTTTTCCGTTAAGCTATATCAAGTTTGACATTTGGATCCGCCATGATGGCCTCATGTTCTGGCTGCCAGTCATCTAATGACTAAGGTGTAAAATCAATCAATGTAAATGATACATAATATAATAAGGTGTTGTGTTGCCTGATAGGTAGGTTTCCATTGCAAATGTTCTCTTTAAAGTCTGTCTTCTATTCCGTTGGTTGCATTTCCATTGCCATCGCTTGCTTCTTTGCTCTCGCTTTTTATGCTCAGAGATAGATTTCACTTCTCCCTTCTCTTTTTTCTTCCAGTATCCCTAGCATATAGTTTACACTAAATACATAAAATATATTTAAAACATCTAAATTCTACCACAAATTAAAGGAATTATATCCTGTTTGTAAATGACTGACAATAAAAAATATTCTCTACACAATTTTTCTTCCACTTCTGGACATCACTTCTGGAACAACTGTCTGCTGCAGCCATGTGCTTCACTGTCACAATACGTTTCCATGATAACTAAATTAGCATTCTCTTGACAGAACTTTATTGATGAGGAATTTGCCCTCAGTGGTGGAAATGACACCACTACCAAAGGACAGGTATATTTAGTGTAAATAACAATATAAAGGGCATACTCACAATAAATATTGATACATATTTTTTTCAACAGACTCTTTCTCTAGACGATAACATGACATAATGTGTAATTATTAATGTTATCTCATAGAAAAACATAGTAGAAGCTCAAAAGTCTGGGTCAAGGACAAGCAGTGAAATTGAGGTATAAAATGCATTTGAAAAGTAGTGTCACGTGTGCTCCCTCTCTGGCCTCTAGGTAACCAGGCTGCTCGTTAGGGTGCACACCTGTCACCAGCGGTACGCGCATAATGACACTCACCTGGACTCCACCACCTCCTTGATAACCTGCCCTTTATATGTCAATCCCTTTGGGTTATTCCCCAGTCGTCATTGTTCCTGTTTCATGTCGGTGCGCTGTTTGCGTTTCTTGTTTTGTTCGTTTATTTATTCAATGCATTCACTCCCTGAACTTGCTTCCCGACTCCAGGCGTGCATCGTTGCAAGTAGCTAAAATACTTGATAGGGAGGTGTTTAAAAAAAATCTGGGGTGAGTGTAGTGTGAACTTAACATATAAAGAATAAAAACATATTTTGTTAAAAATAAAATTCCCCAAATTGACCCTGATGACAGAGCAGTTGCTGTCGTTGCAGGATCAGCCAACAACAGAATGCAGCACGTGACTGAAGAGAGACGAGACAACCAATTTGCTGGTTACAGCATCAGCTCGCGGTCGGTGAGAAGAAGCCTGACCACAGAGACGAGGGTGAGAAGGTCATGAAGCGCACTTCATCAGCTGCAACCGAAACACAACTGGCCTTTGGAAAGTTTGAGGTGAGGGAGAACGTGTGGTGGAACAACTATTAGCATTGTTAAGTATCTGGCTAGCTGGATCGAATCCTCCGTTAACTAGCCAGAGAAATGTTGAGCAACATTAGCCAATTTAACTGATAAAATAGTTGAGTTTATGGTGTGAAAATTAGCTGCCTAATGAACTCAGACCGCTACAACATCAGATGCGCTAACGTTAGCAACCTAACCAATTCGCTGTAGTATTAAATGTTACGAGACTCCTTGTGGTTCCTCAAGTTATAATGCGTTAGTTGCTTACTGGATCCTTGCAATCTGTGTAAAATGTTAACTAGCTAACAAACTAACTACTATCTGTGAACTGATGCTTTCCCTCTAAAGTATGTGGTTCATTTTCAGAATGAGAGAATTAGGTAAATTATGCGTTGCTTGTTAAACAAGTGGATTCAGGGATGAAGTGTAGCTGGGCCTGGCTTAAACTGGATGCCACCATCGGTGAAAGGAACACCATATACTTTCTATACCTGTAACAAATAAAAAGTGTTATCTGTTGCGCAGCGAGAGCCAGCTCCCTAAAGCTGGTTGAAGCATGGAATAGAATAGGTGTTCCTACAAGCCCATGTTGCGCAACATTTATATAGGCTATGCTATTCAATTGTTAGAAAGCTGAGTTTTGATGGCCTCTAGGCTATAAAAATATATTTTTTTAACAAGGCAAGTCAGTTAAGAACAAATTACAATGATGGCCCAGGAACAGTGCCTTGTTCAGGGGCAGAAGGACAGATTTCTACCTTGTCAGCTTGTCAGGGATTCAATTTAGCGACCTTTCGGTTACTGGCCCAACGCTCTAACCACTAGGCTACCTGCCGCCCCAGAGTACTGGGAGAACAGCCGGTTCCCCTCTGCAGCAGAAGTTGTGCCCAGCTGCAGTGATGCACCTCTACTCCTTATGCCTGCAGTGGACCTGGAATGTCCACCACCCAACGCCATCTGCAGTGTGTGTAGAGTTTTGGAGGAGGCTGAGCTGTGGGGATTGTGGCTCAGATAAATATTTGTCCACCAGTTGGAGTTATGGAAGGTAATGGATTTTGTTTAGGGAGTAGGTCAGCTTTAATATTGCGGTTAGATTGTAGCTTCCATTAATGTAATTGTCTGCATCATTTCCAATCCCCCATATATTTTTTTGGGGAAATATATACAGTTGAAGTCTGAAGTTTACATGCACCTTAGCCAAATACATTTAAACTCAGTTTTTCAACATTCCTGACATTTAATCCTAGTAAATATTCCCTGTTTTAGGTCAGTTAGGATCACCACTTTATTTTAAGAATGTGAAATGTCAGAATAATAGTAGAGTGATTTATTTCAGCTATTATTTCTTTCATCACATTCCCAGTGGGTCAGAAGTTTACATACACTCAATTAGTATTTGGTAGCATTGCCTTTCAATTGTTTAACTTGGGTCAAACGTTTCATATAGCCTTCCACAAGCTTCCCACAATAAGTTGGGTGAATTTTTGTAGGCCTCCTTGCTCGCACACTCTTATTCAGTTCTGCCCACAAATTGTCTATAGGATTGAGGTCAGGGCTTTGTGATGGCCACTCCAATACCTTGACTTTGTTGTGTTGGGGTTCGTTCCTTGTCGATCATTGGTGAAATTAGCATTCAGACAATATCTTTAAGTAAATCAATCATTCATTTATTAACGAAATTGCAGACAGAAGTTGACAACAGGAACATAGCACGCATGTTTCAGAGTAAGTTCTACAAAATAGAAAAGGGTCCAAGTTGTTATATTATGCCTGCAGTCATGTCACTGCTTACGTCATTACACCGCTATACAAACAAGAGTTTTATTATCTAAAGGCTCAGCAGTAAATGTCTACTCCCCAAGTTTATTTATAGTGGAATGTCTGACTAGTCTCTTATCTCTTTCACTCCCCTGCAGAGTTCTGTGTCTCTGCATCTCTTTTATCTTTGAGACTCTTCTCACAGACACCCAGTTTTGACTGCCATAATTCACACATCTCTCAGACCATTTTTTTCATAACAATCAGAGACTAGAAAAGTACTGTGGAACAATATTAAACCTTATAATGGATATATTATTGTTAATATGTAGTCTAGGACCCTATAAATGTAAGGGGGAAGGGTCTTATAACCCTTCCCCTTCTATTAATACAACATTACTATAATCAATTATTATAATACATCAAACATTTGGTACGGCCCCTATCATGACCCCAAGGTGAAACCAACAGTTGTCCTTAAGCAATTTTGCCACAACTTTGGAAGTATGCTTGGGGTCATTGTCCATTTGGAAGACTCATTTGCAACCAAGCTTTAACCTCCTGACTGATGTCTTGAGATGTTGCTTCACTATATCCACAATTTTTCTTCCTCATCTTGCCATCTATTTTGTGAAGTGCACCAGTCCCTCCTGCAGCAAAGCACCCCCACAACATGATGCTGTTGTGCTTCACGGTTGGGATGATCTTCGGCTTGCAAGCCTCCCCCTTTTTCCTCCAAACATAAATGGTCATTATGGCCAAACAGTTCTATTTTTGTTTCATCAGACCAGAGGACATTTCTCCAAAAAGTACCATCTTTGTCCCCATGTGCCGTTGCAAAGCGTAGTCTGGCTTTTTAATGGTGGTTTTGGAGCAGTGGCTTCTTCCTTGCTGAGCAGCCTTTCAGGTTATGTCGATATAGGACTCGTTTTACTGTGGCTATAGATACTTTTGTACCTGTTTCCTCCAGCATCTTCACAAGGTCCTTTGCTGTTGTTCTGAGATTGATTTGCACTTTTCGCACCAAAGTACGTTCATCTCTAGAAGACAGAATGCGTCTTCCTGAGCGGAAGGACGACTGCGTGGTCCCATGGTGTTTATACTTGCATACTATTGTTTGTACAGATGAACGTGGTACCTTCAGGCGTTTGGAAATTGCTCCCAAGGATGAACCAGGCTTGTGGAGGTCTACAATTTTTTTCTGAGGTCTTGGCTGTTTTCTTTTGATTTTCCCATGATGTCAAGCAAAGAGGCACTGAGTTTGAACGTAGGCCTTGAAAGACATCCACAGGTACACCTCCAATTGACAAAAATTATGTCAATTAGCCTATCAGAAGCTTCTAAAGCCATGACATAATTTTCTGGAATTTTCCAAGCTGTTTAAAGACAGTCAACTTAGTGTATGTACACTTCTGACACACTGGAATTGTGATACAGTGAATTATAAGTGAAATAATCTGTCTGTAAACAATTGTTGGAAAAATTACTTGTCATGCACAAAGTCAATGTCCTAACCGACTTGACAAAACTATAGTTTGTTAACAAGAAATTTGTGGAGTGGTTGAAAAACGAGTTTTAATGACTCCAACCTAAGTGTATGTAAACTGACTTCAACTGTAAGGGAAAACCCCCAGGAAATGGACAAAAATTAATTCCAACTTATTGGCATTGGACGAAACATATACACAATCACAAATACCACTCAAATGGACGGCAGTTCATTCAAAGCTTATGGCAAGTGGCATACGGCAAATGCCAAGTGTCATACAGCAAAAATCCCAAAGATGGCGAGAGCGCTCCACTTTAAATTTTAATATTGCAAATGGACATAAAGTCAAGACCCAAGGGTCAAATTTTGAAAATGTAAATTCATTTTTAAAAATACAACTCCCTCTAAACATAACAACCATATGAACATTTGTCTTATTTTATTGAGTTTGTCCATAAGGCCTATGTTTTGTCCATTTGCAATATATAATCATAGGAAGTCAGAAGTCCGTGAACCATGTCCAAATGGCATACATAAGTATTGAAAGTACCAAATTAGGATGTTATGTCCATTTGCCATATATGATCATAGGAAGTCTGTTTCCGAACCCAAAAGTCAGTGAACCATGTCCAAATGGTATTTATACTGACCAAATGAAATATATCACTATGTTAAGCCCTGAATCAACCTAGAAGGTCTATTTGTCATGTTTGATCATAGAAAGTAAGAATTTGGTGCACTGAGAGAGAAGTGGGACTCTGTCGTTTTCTAAAAGATTTTTTGGAAAACGTCCAAATTGACCAGGGGTGACCCCTATTGGATGGGCACGGGACCCCTTGCACCCCCCTAAAGGCATTAAAAAAACCATTTAAAAAATTGCTACTGGCAACTCGTTCCGATCACCAGCTGCACGGCTGTCCATTTGCAATGTCTTTCAATGGGCATTTGACATGCTCTAAAATACTGTCTCTATGGGCCGAGGCGGTTTCAATGCACATAGTCTTGTGACTCTGGGACTTTTCTAAATGTCGTCATTTTTGCGATGATAGTAATGAATTGAAGTTATTGCAAATGTACCAGGCTGTTTCAGCCTGAGAACCTTCTAGAGCCACATAGCGCACAGTGAGTTATTGACTTAAGCTCTAGAACATGTATATAAAGTTTCAGATCTCTAGGTCTGATGGTTCTTTGATAGTTCGAACGCAGGTAACTATTGCAGGCTCTGTGTGTCACTCCCCATTGACTGTGTGTGATTTCAGAAAATCACGTAGAGCTCCAAAACCCATATTAACGGATTCGTCTGTATAACCTTTTTTTGGGGAAAAAAACACTACTTTAACCATCACCCATTGTACGATTTCTCGTAAATTACAATAGAAAAATGGCTGGTTCTTTTTTCCTTACACTGTAGGTTCATGTACTTTGACGTGAAGCGGTCAAATTAGCACTCTATTACCCTTTTTGACCTTTAATCCCAGAAAATGGGCCTTAACTCAAAGTGTTGAGGCCTCAATGCCATCTTGTTTCTGGGCTACAAGCCCATTTGGCCAAACCTGTGCTCACTGAGTTTTGTCTTCGAAGTCTTTTCCGTTTAGGAGAAATGGTCATGTCACTTTGATGTTTTGTCCATTTGCAATAAGCAGCCAGTCGCCATCTGGTAGAATTTTCTGGAACGGTGGAAAAATGACAAATTTTAAATGTGTATCAAAAGGAAACCAAATGTCAGACTTAATTTGGTGACTTCCCGGAAGATCTGGGGCACAACCCGAGACCCTCGGCCTATTTTAATAACATTCGCGAACGTCTAGTAAGGGACCGTACATTTGCAATATGGAGATCCACATGACAACTTCGATTTTGATTTCATTTTATCTAGTTTACCACACATAACCCTGTTCACTTGGTTGTTATGATGAAAATACGGTCATTTCGAAAGTTCTTAAGAGACATGCATCTCACCAGCATCGGATGTAATGTTTAGCAATGCTATCTAAGAAACGGAATGTCCTCATTTCAGGAAGAGCTCATGATGTTTTGCAGCGGTGAGCTGGAACCGAAGGTTACGTATGTAACCACGGTTATGTGAGCTATATGGATCACTCCAACATTGGTATCACTCCGCAGCGGAGGGATACATCCAAGGTGAGGATTTACAGATTCACTCCCGTGTACAGTTGAAGTTGGAAGTTTACATACACTTAAGTTGGCGTCATTAACTTGTTTTTCAACCACTACACAATTTTTTTTGTTAACAAACTATAGTTTTGGCAAGTCTGTTAGGACATCTACTTTGTGCATGACACAAGTAATTTTTTCAACAATTGTTTACGGACAGATTATTTCACTTATAATTCACTATCACAATTCCAGTGGGTCAGAAGTTTACATACACGAAGTTGACTGTGCCTATAAACAGCTTGGAAAATTCCAGAAAATGATGCCGTGGCTTTAGAAGCTTCTGATAGGCTATTTGAGTCAATTGGAGGTGTACCTGTGGATGTGTTTCAAGGCCTAACTTCAAAATCAGTGCCTCTTTGCTTGACATCATGGGAAAATCAAAATAAATCAGCCAAGACCTCAGAAAAACAATTGTAGACACAGTAAAACGAGTCCTATATCGACATAACCTGAAAGGCCGCTCGGCAAGGAAGAAGCCACTGTTCCAAAACCGCCATTAAAAAAGCCAGACTACGGTTTGCAACTGCACATGGGGATAAAGATCGTACTTTTTGGAGAAATGTCCTCTGGTCTGTTGAAACAGAAATAGAACTGTTTGGCCATAATGACCATTTATGTTTGGAGGAACAAGGGGGAGGCTTGCAAGCCGAAGATCATCCCAACCGTGAAGCACAACAGCATCATGTTGTGGGGGTGCTTTGCTGCAGGAGGGACTGGTGCACTTCACAAAATAGATGGCATCACGAGGAAAGAAAATTATGTGGATATATTGAAGCAACATCTCAAGACATCAGTCAGGAAGTTGAAGCTTGGTCGCAAATGGGTCTTCCAAATGGACAATGACCCCAAGCAAGTTGTGGCAAAATGGCTTAAGAACAACAAAGTCAAGGTATTGGAGTGGCCATCACAAAGCCCTGACCTCAAGCCTATAGAAAATGTGTGGGCAGAACTGAAAAAGCGTGTGCGAGCAAGGAGGCCTACAAACCTGACTCAGTTACACCAGCTCTGTCAGGAGGATTCACCAAACGTATTGTGTGAAGCTTGTGGAAGGCTACCCGACACGTTTGACCCAAAGTTAAAAATGTTAAAGGCAATGCTACCAATTACTAATTGAGTGTATGTGAACTTCTAACCCACTGGGAATGTGATGAAAGAAATAAAAGCTGAAATAAATCATTCTCTCTGCTATTATTCTGACATTTCACATTCTTAAAATAAAGTGGTGATCCTATCTGACCTAAGACAGGGAATTTTTACTAGGATTAAATGTCAGGAATTGTGAAAAACCAAGTTTTTAAATGTATTTGGCTAAGGTGTATGTATACTTCCGAATTCAACTGTACACCTGTGTCACGGCTGGGGTCCGCCACTATGTAAAGACCCCATGGCCGCGACACACGTTCTCTACTTCCTTTTTGAGGCGCCTCTAGCACCATAGAGGATTGGAGTGATCCATATAGCTCATTTAACCGTGGTTACATACGTAACCTTTGTTTCACTATATTGGATCACTCCAATACAGATTGATATACCGTACCAGATTTAGTCGGGGCTAGAGGGACCTGGCCAGCCAGCGGCGAAGCCCCAGCGCGGGACCGAGATACAGGGGCCGTCAATGTGGAAGGGGGGTCTCGGCACAGTCCCCGGAAGGGGAGGCGATGCCCAGGACTGCTGAACCAACCACAGGGGGAGGTGCCACATTTACCCGATAGTGCCTAGCGAAGGTGCAAGAGGAAGCCCAGGTGGCTGCAGCACAGATATCAGAAAGGGGCACTCCTCTCAGTAGAGCCCAGGATGCAGCCACACCTTGTGTTGAATGTGCCACCACAGATCCCAGCACTGGCCTGCCAGCCAGGTGGTATGCTGTGAGAGCCTCTGCTTTGATAACCCAGGACACTCTCAGCATAGCAGACAAAGAGCTGGTCTGTTCTCACTGACCGTGTCCGCTCCACATAGGCAGCCAGTGCCCGCACAAGGCACAGCATGCCGGAGGGAGGCCCAGACTCCTCCGCTACTCCTGGGGGGTTGTGAGCAGACAGGAGAAAAGGGATGTTCACATGCCTGTCTGACAGAACCTTCGGGAGAAATGAAGCGTTAGGGCGGAGAGATATACTCCTCCCACCGGGGTCCATCCTGTAGCACTCAGAACTTACCAAAAGAGCATGGACCTCACCCACCGTCTTCATGGATGTAATTGCTACCAAGAAAGCCACCTTCATAGAGAAGTGTTTCAGGGAGGCAGACTCAAACGGTTCGAAAGGTGGCTTTGCCAAAACTGCAAAGCCCAGATCGCCTTTGAGCGGGTCCTAGCTGGACACAGGCGACGAACCCCCTTCATAAACCTGGAGACCAAGGGATGGCGCCCCACTGGCCTGTCCATCCACCCCACATGGCAGGCAGAATATAGCGGCCAAATACCCTCTCAGTGTAGAGGCTGCCAAGCCCTCATCCAAGCGAGACTGCAGGTATTGCACCCCGCGTGACTCGGGTACAACCTCAATACCAGTGCACCAAGAGAAGAACAACCGCCAGCGCAACTGGTATGCCGCGGTAGTAGCTGGTGCCCTTGCGCTCTGCATGATGTACATTACGCCCTCCTGTAGTCCTAGCATGGACCATTGGTGCCGTTCAGCGGCCAAGCCCAAAGACTGAGGCGGTGTGGTCTCGGATGCCACAGAGTTCCCCCGGCCTGAGACAGCTGCTGGCTGACCTGCCCTTGGTCACACCCCCCCCAGCCGATCTGGGAGGTGTCCTTGCTGACCAGCTCCCGGCGGCACATCCTCAGCATCTCCACCCCACCTAAGAGAAAGGAGCGACAGCGCCACCTCAATAATGCCCCGAGGCACTGTGGTCACCCGCATCTGACAGTGACTATGACGCTTTGGGTGCAGCCGGTGGAGGTTGAACCACCATTGAAGAGGCCGGAAATGGAGCAGGCCTAGGGGATTCATCAACGAGGCCGCCATAAGCAAGCCCAACAGGCATTTGCAGGTCAGGGCGGATACCACCCGCCCTTGCCGAAAGTGGTCGAGGCAAGATAAGATCGCCTGATCACTTCTAGTGGGCAGGCGTGCTCTTATGAGGACCCATAAGTCCGCATCAAAGACCCTGCGGAGTCCTGGCTTTAGTCACAGTTCCGCCTTATCTCCCAGTGGTGAACAGTGCCAGCATCGTCCCCCAGGAACAGCCTTTCACTGGCCAAAAGGGAACAGCTGTCTCCATTGACGCTATCAACCTGCTGTCGCAGGGCATGCGCCCTCCGTTCAAGGTGGACCCAGCTGTCCCCAGTTCAGGCCTGGCAGCAGATGGGCTCTGCCTGCGGTGGCTCCGGCCACGCTTCATGGGAAGGCCCAGTAGAGGGTCTAACAGCTCGCTGGCGCACCACTCCGGAGGGAGCTCGTCCCCAGCCTGAGGTCGAGCCTGGCCGATCCACTTGCGCATGGCCTCCAATCACGCCAGGCGCTCTGAGAACATTACACAAAACAAGCATCCAGTAGGGCACTCACCGCCCTCTCCGCGTGGCTCAAACCCAGGCAGTGCATACACGAGGTATGCAGATCTCCCGGGGGGATGCCACCATCACCCTTGTCACAAAGGGAAGCCATAAGATCAGCTAAGCCAAGGCCACGGAGCAGGGGTCCGACGCCCTGGGAGAGCTTATGTCGTGACCCGTTTGGAGGAATAGGAACCCGGTGAGGGATAAATTACCCAGTACCTCTGCAAAAAACAGGGAAGACCCGTGTGGGAAAAGCAGGCAGACAAAAAAAAACAGCAACCAGGTAATGGATTTGATTTATTTGTTTTTTGTTTTACACCAACTGCAACATTACCTAGCCGGTTTAATATCCAAGCAGTAAAAACAGCACCATATGATGGTGTAACTCCGTTAACTACTTAGGGAGTGGTGGGGTGCCTTTTCACCCGGTGAAATGCAAGGCGCCAAATTCAAAATCCAAAAGTTGAATTATTAAACATTCATCAATATACAAGTGTTTCATAGTCATCAAAAGCTCTGCTTCTTGGCAATATCACAGCGTTGTCAGATTTCAAAAAGGCTTTACGGCGAAAGCTCTACATTTGATTGTTTGAGGGTAGCATCTCCAATATTCTCCATTAGCATACATTCATAAACCATCGCGGTTCACACAACACATTTCACCTCAAACAAATCCCTTACCTTTCGAAGAACTTCTGCTGAGGGCTTCCCAAGTGTCCAACGAAGACATCCAATGGTTTCGTTTGTTGGAAAATCATTTATTATATCCATAAATCTCTGTTTGGTTGGCGCATTATGCTCATAAAATAAAGCGTCCACTCGCCCATTGAACCGTGAAGAGAACTCGTTCAACCTATACCTATACACTTGTCCAAGAACAATCAAACATAATTGATAATGTATCCTTAGGAACACTTAGTAAATATACATATAATATTTCAACCGGATTATAAACTGGGTAGTAGGAAAAGAGAAAACCACAGCCCGTGAACGCGCATCCTCTTCTGTTTACATCCGATGACCACTTCGAAATTCTTCTTCTATTACCATCCAGAGCAACTAAACATCATCAAACACTGTCTAGAGACTCTTGACATCCAGTGGAAGCAATAGGTACTGCAATCTTACTCCCATATGGTCATTTTCAATAGGGAGGGGTTCAAAATGAGGCAATCACTTTTTCAAGGACAGAAATTCCTCCGGTTTTTGCCTGCTATATCCGTTCTGTTATAATCACAGACAATATTTTAACACTCTTAGAAACTTCAGTGTTTCCTATCCAATAGTATTATGTGCATATCCTATTTTCTGGGCCTGAGTGGGAGGCATTTTACTTTGGGCACGCCAGACTCTCCAAAACCGTCACCTCGGGAGCTGCTCCCTAAGAAGTTAAGGAACTCAAGTTTAATGTCTCATTGTAATGGAAAGCCCACCATGACACTCCGCAGGGGAAAGAACAAGAACTCCTTCGCCTAATCCACAGATGTCAATTTTCTTCCCCTATAGCAATCCTATGATCTCCTCCAGTCCACCCAACACATTCCAAAGCCATCTGTCTTTCTACAGAGAACCATTAACTTCTGACATAAAACCCAGTCTCTTTCACTCCTTATTCTATGCTTCTGATCATTTATTTAATATCTCAATGTTCAAAGTTTAGCTGATTCCAACAATGGTTTCTGATTGTACTTTACATTTCAGGTCACTGATGGTACCAGGTATGTGACTGGTAGTGGGCTTGCTGACGGAGAACAGATGGAGAGGTTATGGTCCTACCTTTAGAGCATTTTGGAAGATCACAAAAGAGATGACACCATCTCATCGTGTTGACACCCTCACTGATAACCTCCTCTACTACGCAGCACGGGTCAGGGAGAAGTGAGGTATGAATGTATAACTGGAAATCAGTTAAGTATTGAGAAGACCCATTGTTCAGGATTGTGTTCGGTATCATCTTGCAAAAAAATAACTTTGTTTAAAATAATCTATGAAATGTATGTTCACCATCATATGTTATAGTACCAGCAATACAACTCCGTCGAGAGAAGGTCCTAAAGTGGGAAACTGAGGCAAAAGAGGAGTTGGTGGTGCTGATAAACAGCATTCCAGGTTAGATCCCATGTGTTTTGCTCATAATTTTTGTTAATATGTAATGATCCTATTCTGCTAATTCAATCAGATGAATTGGAAGCAGGGCTTCAGTAGCTGGAGGCTTTCTCCTACAGAGCTACTCTTTATGGAATGTTTTGCCGATGTGAGAGAATCAGACTCAGTCTCAAGTCTAGACTGTCAGTCCTAGGATTGAGTGTAATCTGGCCCATGGCTGGGAAGATGAACGGAAAGGTACAAGCCCCCACAACCCATAAACCTTGACTTCCTTAAACATGAAAGGCATCTGACCCTAGAGTCTTGAAATGTTTGCACAATCTATAGACATTATGGTCTTTACCTGACCCTGCAGGTCATCTATGAACATTTCACCCTCTATCCATTATGGTCTTTACCTGACCCTGCAGGTCATCTATGAACGTTTCACCCTCTATCCATTATGGTCTTTACCTGACCCTGCTGGTCATCTATGAATGTTTGAAAGTGTTTCTGTGTGCTGTATCCTGTTCTGATTATCCATCAGTCTGACAAGCATGCACCCCATGAACCGTTTGTATTCTGCTTCTGCATTGCTTGCTCTTTGGGGTTTTAGGCAGGGTATCTGTAAAGCACTTTGATGCTGTCTTGCAACTGCTGATGTTAAAAGGACTTCATAAAATACCTTTGTTTGATTTGATGATGAAACCCTTGCTGTGGTTTCACTAACAATTTGATACTGTAGTAAAATTCCTAACATTGTCCATAATATATTTTGCGCTAACTTGTGAGCATTGCACATGTAGAACTCAGCACAACTGTCAGTGTGGTTTATTTTGTTCTGCAATAGATGTAATTAGGCCCTTGATTATGTTGTATCTGCATAGCTACTTCCTGTTACTTTATACTCTTATTCCCACCACCCGCTGTCACCTGACCCTTTCAACTACATATCCCAGAAACATGAGTTCCCCTGCTTTAATCTATTCTACATGAAGTCTTCTGACCTGTGTACAACACTTCACAATGCATAATCCGCTCTACACTCAAATGGATTTTGGCTTCCTAACTGGTTAGTTTTATGTTGATGCTTTCATACTGTAATATTTTCTAGGTCTGACGATGTGCCCGTCAATCACTGATGATAGGAACGCTCAGCTGACTAATAAATTGCTTCTTTAGGATGTTGTTTCCATCATATTTGTCCCACTGTATTGGGTCTAGTCAATATAGGTTTTAAACCTTTTTAACATATGTTCACGTTTCAGCCTTGAGAAAAGGTTGAAGGCCATGGAGAAGAGAAACTGGATTGTACGCTGGTATCTTCAACACTGTGCAGTAATTTTGGAAAGTCTGCAGACTGAGAAGACTTTTACTGTCTGCTGGCCACAATCCATAGGCTGGTCCTTGAGCGCTCTTTCTATTGTGGCCTGGTCATTACCATTTCTTAATTGTTTTTCAGATGGACAAACATCGGAGAGAATAAAACAGCAGATCAAAGCCTACAATAGAAGGAACAAGTCACCTCAATTCCCCCCAAGACTGGAGTACGTGGATATTCTCCAGCAAGCATCCAGTCTGGTCCCAGGTGTACAACAGCTTAGGGGACAGTCTGCTCCGGGCAAAGCAGCGTGCAGCGACGCTGCATAACATGTGCCTTAGGGCAGCGGAGGAGAGGCACCATCGTTGCCGCCATCAAGGAGGTGCTGCACATATAACTTCCCAATACATTAGAAAGAATGTAGTTCTATATGCAAAGCAATACCTTCAGAACTTACTCAATTAATTAAATCTCATTTGTGTCTTGGAGAACATGTCAAGATGGATGCACAATGTACCCCTGCTGGATAAGAAATGTAATACATTCTTAGGGGAACTTGTTTTCTACAAGAACACGATCTCTCCTAGAGGGAAATTATTCTGGAACGCAAGTATTACTGAAATTAAATGGAGGAAAACTTGGTTGCTCCCTCACAAATTTTGTATATCAAATAAATTCACTTTAAAATCTTGCACAAAATATACCCTTGCAATAACTTGTCTAAATTCATGGATTTGGAGGACGTATGTCTTTTTCGTGATAAAGAAGGGGAAACTATTATTCAATTTTTTATGAGTGTGACTCTGAAGTTATTTTGGAACGAGTAAAGTAATTAAATATTTGTATTTCATTAATAAGACCCATGCATTTACAATGAAAGATGTAATGTTATTATTCAAATGAAAGCAAAACTACTGAATTAGTCAGTCTTCATTCTCTCTGGTAAATTTTACATACACAACTAAATATTTGAATCTGTTCCCAAATACAATATATTGTTACTTGAAATCCAATATTTAATCAAATCTATAGAATTAGTCAATAACAAAAATATATATATATATTCTTACACCTATCATAGGTTTATACAATTGTAACCCCTGACTTATTTGAGGTACTTTAACTTTTGAAACTGTTGTCCCTGGCAATTCATGTGGGGATTGTTTTTACTTTAATGTTATTTTATGTTTCTTTAGAGAATATGTCTAGTGATGTCCTAATAAAAAAAACCTGTCTCCTTGGTATTGGGAGGAAAAAAAGGGGGTATTCAGGTTGGCCAACGTGATTCTCGCAAAACATTGCTGTAGCAGCACTATTTTTGGAAGGAGAGAAGCAAAAGCGACAAAAATAAAAAAGCAATGAATTTGCAAACACTAACAAGTTAATGACATGATCAGTGTGGAAAGGCTGATACATACATGTCAGCGTCTTGGCCACGTGTTACGAAACAACAAATGAGAACTGTCAAAGGGTGCATGAGCTAGTACAGTGCCTTACAAAAGTATTCATCCCCCTTGGCGTTTTTCCTATGTTGCATTACAACCTGTAGTTTAAATAGATTTTTATTTGGATGTCATGTAATGGACATACACAAAATAGTCCAAATTGGTGAAGTGAAATAAATATTAAAGTGTTGCGTGCATATGTATTCACCCCCTTTACAATGAAGCTCCTAAATAAGATCCAGTGCAACCAATTACCTTTATTTAATTAGTTAAAGTCCACCTGTGTGCAATCTTAAGTGTCACATGACCTCTCTATCTATATATATATATATATATATATATATACCTGTTCTGAAAGGCCCCAGAGTCTGCAACACCATGAAGATCAAGGAGCTCTCCAAACAGGTCAGGGACAAAGTTGTGGAGAAGTACAGATCAGGGTTGGGTTATAAAAAAATATCAGAAACGTTGAACATCCTACAGAGCACAATTAAATCCATAAATAAAACATTGAAAGAATAAGCTAACACGTTTGGTGTTATCCAAAAGGCATGTGGGAGACTCCCCAAACATATGGAAGAAGGTACTACAATTTGATGAGACTCAAATTTAGCTTTTTGGCCATCAAGGAAAACGCTATGTCTGGCGCAAACCCAACACCTCTCATCACCCTGAGAGCACCATCCCAACAGTGAAGCATGGTAGTCATCATGCTGTGGGGATGTTTTTCATCGGCAGGGACTGGGCAGCTGGTCAGAATTGAAAGAATGATGGATGACGCTAAATACAGGGAAATCCTTGAGGGAAACCTGTTTCAGTCTTCCAGAGAATTGAGACTGGGACGGAGGTTCACCTTCCAGCAGGAAAATGACGCTAAGCATACTGCTAAGCAACACTCAAGTGGTTTAAGGGGAAACATTTAAATGTCTTGGAATGGCCTAGTCAAAGCCCAGAACTCAATCTAATTGAGAATCTATGATATTATTTAAAGATTGCTGTACACTAGCGGAACCCATCCAACTTGAAGGAGCTGGAGTCAAGTCTAGGTCCAAAAGGCTTCTTAACAGCTTCTACCCCCAAGCCATAAGCCTCCTGAACAGCTAATCAAAGGGCTACCCAGATCCCTATTTTACACTGCAGCTACTCTCTGTTTATTATCTTTGCATAGTCACTTTAACTCTACCTACTTGTACATATTGCTATTTTACTGCTGCTGTTTAATTACTTGTTACTTTTATTTTCTATGTTTTACTAAACACTTTTTTTCTTAAAGTAAGCATTTCACTGTTGCATTCGGCACATGTAACGAATATAATTTTATTTGAATTAATGTACTGTTTAGTGGTGGCATTTGCCCCACCAAGATTTACATGCTCAAATTGCCACTGCAAAGGATAATCTCTTAGCCCTTTCTACAGTAGGCCTTACCACTGAGGCAATGCATGGGTCTCTCTATAACATACGAAAGTATACACAAATACAAAAGGACAAGGCACAGCCTTGTGGCAACATACCAATGACATTCAGTTTTTATTCTTCTACTGGGTCATTTTTCATTAGTGCACAGCGTAGCAAAATGTTTTGCAATGGAAAACAAGTGTTTGTTTTTTTATTGTAGAAATTCAAGTAGTTATTCCCTGTTGAAGTCCGTTTTCTTCCATTTGATGCCTAGTGAATACAACCCTGGTATAGTTTGGCTCACTCCCCTGGTGCCCCCATGAAAAAGCTCTAAGGTGAGGTTTCATTTCATTCACTTTTATCATTTTTGTACAGAAGAACATTTATACATTGGAGAAGTAATAAAACATTCTATCAACACAAGCTTTTCCAAATACGGCAACCCCATTAAGGAGGATAGAGTAAGAATCCATCATTTAAATCGTAAAGAAATTGAGCATTATCCAAGAATAAAATCTTCCAAGTTTTACTTGGAAGGTTCAATTATTTTCAGTGTGGAACAGTTTTAGTAAAAAAAAAATGCACATGTCTGATAGAAGTGTTTGTTCTAAGCATAGAAATATAATTACTATTCTTGTCATTCTCTTTCTGTGGTTCTAAGTACATTGCGTAAGATGTATTTTGCGAGTTCACATCATGTCATTGCGCTACAGGTTGTGTGTTCTACAGCGTTGTCTTAGAATGGCCAAAGAGTGACACAAACAAAGAATCCATGGAAACACTATCAACCACTTGTGTCTCTATAATGCATTAATAGAGCCTTCTTTCACACCCATAATGCACTACAAGAACTGTTATAAGCATTCGTAAACAGCTCTTAACTCATTAAAAAGCCTTTGTCTGGTTTCAAAATGCATTAGCCGTGACTCATAGACAGTTACCAAATCAACATTTAGCAATAAATCAATATTAAAAACCAACACAGAAACTTTTAAGAAAGAAGAAGTCACTGGACTTAAATGGTGTATGCTGCATTGTGCAAGTCCAGCAGAGAAGAAGAGAGCAACGCAGGGGTCAAAACGATATCATCCAAGTTTAGTCATCCCCCTAAAAATTACAAATATATTGCAACATGAAATCCAAAACAAAGCATTATGTGTGTGCAAACATACTGCAATTACTGTGCTACTACTCCCATTTTGTGGAATTAATTCAGAATACAATGGAATTGTATACCTCTCGGCACTTATATGGGGCATGACATGTATGGTTTTGATGCTACGAGTACAGTTATATACATTACCTATAAAGTATTCAAACACAAACAGTATTTTAAAACTATTCAGGTGATTGTCAATGTCCAATGGGAAAAAAATATAAAAAATATAATTATAATGAAAAAGAACAAAGGCAAATATTGTCAAAGTGATTGTCATTCTAGTAATGCAGATCCTTATTGGTTGTACAATAGACACTGTAGAGCCGCGTTATGAAACAACCTGTTTGACATCGGATGATGGTGTATTAGAACACAATGGGCCAGATGCCTAAACCCATGCAATGCACCCAGGCATACATGTCTTGTAACACTTTAGAATACAGTCACAACATTTTCATTTCACTAGTACTTTGCTATACACATACATGGTGTTTTTCATAATTTTTACTATTTTCTACATTATAGTGAAGACATCAAACTATGAAATAACACATATGGAATCATGTAGTAACCAAAAGAGTGTTAAACAAATCAAAATATGTTTTATGTTTGAGATTCTTAAAAGTAGCCACCCTTTGCACACTCTTGGTATTCTCTCAACCAGATTTATGAGGTAGTCACCTGGAATGCATTTCAATTAACAGGTGTTAAGAAGGAAATAAATTCCATAAATTAATGCATTTGAGCCAATCAGTTGTGTTGTGACAAGATATGGGTGGTATACAGAAGATAGCCCTATTTGGTAAAAGACCAATTCCATATTAAATCGCAAGAACAGCTCAAATAAGCAAAGAGAAACTACAGTCCATCATTACTTTAAGACTTGAAGCTCAGTCAATACAGAAAATGTCAAGAACTTTGAAAGTTTCGTCAGGGGCAGTCGCAAAAACCATCAAGCACTATGATGAAACTGGCTTTCATGAGGACCGGAAAGGAAGAGACAGAGTTAGCTCTGCTGCAGAGGATAAGTTCATTAGTTCCCAGCCTCAGAAATTCTTCACAGAGTTCAAGTAACAGACACATCTCAACATCAAGGAGGCTACGTGAATCAGGCCTTCATGGTCGAATTGCTGCAAGGAAACCACTACTAAAGGACACCAATAAAATAAAGAGACTTGCTTGGGCCAAGAAACACGAGCAATGGACATTACACCGGTGGAAATCGGTCCTTTGATGAGTCCAGATTTGAGATTTTTGCTCCAACCGATGTGACTTCGTGAGACGCAGAGTAGGTGAACGGATGATCTCCGCATGTGTGGTTCCCACCGTGAAGGATGGAGGAGGACGTGTGATGGTGCTTTGATGGTGACACTGTCAGTAATATATTTCGAATTCAAGACTTTTAGACCATGAGAAACACAATTCTCTGGTCTGATGGAACCAAGATTGAACTCTTTGTCCTGAATGCCAAGCATCACACCTGGAGGAAACCTGGCAAAATCCCTACGGTGAAGCATGATGTTGGCATAATCATGCTGTTGGGATCTTTTTCAGCGGGCAGAGACTTGGAGACTAGTCAGGATCAAGGCAAAGATAAACGGAGCGAAGTACAGAGAGATCCTTGATGAAAACCTGCTACAGAGCGCTCAGGACCTCAGACTGGGGTGAAAGTTCAACTTCCAACAGGACAACAACCCTAAGCACACAGCCAAGACAACACAGGAGTGGCTTTGGGACAAGTCTCTGAATGTCCTTGAGTGGCTCAGCCAGAGTCCAGACTCAACCCTGATCGAACATCTCTGGAGAGACCTGAAAATAGCTGTGCAGCAACACTGCCCATCCAACCTGAGAGAGCTTCAGAGGATCTGCAGAGAAGAATGAGAGAAACTCCCAAATACAGGTGCGTCATACCCAAGAAGACTCTAGGCTGTAATCGCTGCCAAAGTTGCTTCAACAAAGAAGTACTGAGTAAAGGGTCTGAATACTTACGTAAAGGTAATATTTCCCTTTTTTTAAATAAAATTAGCAAAAATGTCTAAAAACCGGTTTTTGCTTTGTCATTACTGTGTGTAGGTTGATGAGGGGAAAAAACAATTTAATCAATTTTAGAATAAGGCTGTAACCAAACAAAACGTGGAAAAAGTCAAGGGGTCTGAATCCTTCCTGAAGGCACTCTACGTACATGTAAATATAAGAGTGTACATGAACACACCCTTATTATTTACGTTTTACACTAAAGAAATCATTAGCTCAAATCTCTTTGTACTTAAGTTTTGAAATGATATAATATAAAAATATAACCATGTGACTGTACTCTAAAGTGTTAGAGATATATTTGATAACCAGTCTTGGCGAAGCTACACTGAAAATATAGTTTACCAAGCTAACAGTTACTTCACAATGGAAGAATTAAGCTACACTAAAGCTACCCTTAAGAAAAATATAGCTACTTTGAAAAAGTAATTAACTTCATCCAAACTACTTGGTGAAAACCTATGTAAATCTGAAACTTCATAGACTACAAATGGCAAGGATAGATCACTTTGAGGTCATATGTTAAGCAGTTGTAGAGAGTAGTGAACTATATGTAATTTAACTAGGTTTTGCAGAAGCTTGGTGATAACTAAAGTCAAATCTAGGTAGTATTTTCAGTAGTTATTTTTTTTGTTTTTGCCGTAACTACACACATACTGGAGCTACACAGCTACATACTTAAAACTTTACAAATTAAGTAAGCTATAATTTCCTTTTTCAGCATCAGGTCTGCACAAATCTCACTTCAAACATTGTTTTTGTGTTTAATAGGCTAAAGTACACATTCTGTTAATATATGACCCCAAAGTGAACTGACCTTGCAATTTGTAGTCTATGACATTTTAGATTTACATATGATCATCTTTCACAAAGTAGTTTGGATGTAGTGAACTACATTTTCAAAGTAACTTTAGTTAAGTAAACTATATTTTTCTTAAGGGTAGCTGTAGTGTACCTTAACTTCTTCCAGTGTGAAGTAATTGGTAGCTTGGTAAACTCTATGTTCAGAGTAGATTCCACAATCCCATAGTGTGTTAATTTGCCTATGAAAAGTGAGAATTATGCAGGTCTGATGCCGAAAAATATACTTCATTTTTACTAAACAAGTCGTGTGTAGTTCCAGTAGTTTGGTACACCGCAAAAAAGTAATTAACTACTGAAAATACTACCTAGATTTGAATTTAGTTATACTGCAAATTGTAGTTAAATTACTAGTTGAACTAAATGCAGTTCACTAATCCCCAACACTGTTGAGAACTAGTGTTTATGGAGGCTTACTGAAGGTCAATGGGGGTTATTCATAAACCTTACAGGTAGAGTCGGCAAAATTACATTGCCACGAGCAGCACCACAGATATTGCGATGAGCAAGATGCAAGACTTCGCTCTCGGACAGTCACACACATTATCTGCGCATGTGCACGGTGTCGCTTCACTCATTCACAACATGGTAGCCACGGGACCAAAACAGCGCTTCAACACTCTTAGTTGTTGCGGAAATTAACCCACTTTGCTGTTTACTTTCTGGATCTACGTCATATCGCTGACTCTACCTTTAACAGCAGAGAAACATGTACCACCTATTTCAAAACATATAGATAGATTGGATAGTCTATTTGTATAGTAAGTTTCATTGGATAGAACTGATCGCTACATGCATCATACTCAAGACATATCGTATTCAAATGGAAAAATGTAATACGCACATTATACATTATTATTATAATATTCTTAAGGTCAGTAGTTAACAGCTTCTTTCTGTTTTGAAAAATAAAAACAGGTGGTAAATTTAAACCTGCAGTAAAGTTACATGAATAACCGCAAACCTCTCAAGCAGAATACCACACGTTCATATAAGATACCACTATCTGAAATATCTGGGTGAGAAGTTATAAAAGATACCAAAAAAGCAGAGTGAGTGTAAAGACCTTAGTCATATCCACTCAGTACAAGCACACATTGCAGGAAAGACCACACCCACTTTGATGCTACAGTGAGGGAAAAAAGTATTTGATCCCCTGCTGATTTTGTACGTTTGCCCACTGACAAAGAAATGATCAGTCTATAATTTTAATGGTAGGTTTATTTGGACAGTGAGAGACAGAATAACAACTAAGAAATCCAGAAAAACGCATGTGAAAAATGTTATAAATTGATTTGCATTTTAATGAGGGAAATAAGTATTTGAACCCCTCTGCAAAACATGACTTATTACTTGGTGGAAAAACCCTTGTTGGCAATCACAGATGTCAGACGTTTCTTGTAGTTGGCCACCAGGTTTGCACACATCTCAGGAGGGATTTTGTCCCACTCCTCTTTGCAGATCTTCTCCAAGTCATTAAGGTTTCGAGGCTGACGTTTGACAACTCAAACCTTCAGCTCCCTCCACAGACTTTCTATGGGATTAAGGTCTGGATACTGGCTAGGCCACTCCAGGACCTTAATGTGCATCTTCTTGAGCCACTCCTTTGTTGCCTTGGCCGTGTGTTTTGGGTCATTGTCATGCTGGAATACCCATCCACGACCCATTTTCAATGCCCTGGCTGAGGGAAGGAGGTTCTCACCCAAGATGACGGTACATGGACCCGTCCATCGTCCCTTTGATGCGGTGAAGTTGTCCTGTCCCCTTAGCAGAAAAACACCCCCAAAGCATAATGTTTCCACCTCCATGTTTGACGGTGGGGATGGTGTTCTTGGGGTCATAGGCAGCATTCCTCCTCTCCAAACACAGCGAGTTGAGTTAATGCCAAAGAGCTTCATTTTGGTCTTATCTGACCACAACACTTTCACCCAGTTGTCCTCTGAATCATTCAGATGTTCATTGGCAAACTTCAGACGGGCATGATATGTGCTTTCTTGAGCAGGGGGACCTTGCGGGTGCTGCAGGATTTCAGTCCTTCACGGCGTAGTGTGTGTTATGAATAAATTCATATGATTTATGTTTAATGAATAAATTATTATATGTTTAAAATAATATGTTTAAGTAATTACTAAGAATATGAAATCCTGAAAATATATGTAATAGGTGTTAGAGGAATAGGTCTAAAACTTTTAAAAGACTAAGACATCGTGCTACTATTTTGCAACCTAAGCAGGATGGAGTTGAGATAACAGGAGAACTGTCGACAGACGATTTATAACTGGACCCTAAAACAGGAAAACGGTTTCTTCACCCAGGGGGGGGAGAAACGGTTAGAAAGCTGTTAGAAGTGATAAGATGTTATTTGTAAAACACAGCCCGTCTAAAGTGGGGTGGAGTTAAATTGTATGTACATATAAAGGACTGTGTTCTTATTGTGATTGGAGAATTCTCGGTGAATAAACTTTTGACATAATGATCTCTGTAGCTGGGTCTCTGTCTGTTTCATTTTAACCAAAGCTTTACGACCTTTGGGTTACAGACAGAGTAGGTCAATTAAAGTTCAGTTTGTGAACATTGAGAACAAAATTTCCATAACATGTGTTACCAATTGTTTTCTTGGTGACTATGGTCCCAGCTGCCTTGAGATCATTGACAAGATCCTCCCATGTAGTTCTGGGCTGATTCCTCACCGTTCTCATGATCATTGCAACTCCACGAGGTGAGGTCTTGCATGGAGCCCCAGGCCAAGGGAGATTGACAGTTCTTTTGTGTTTCTTCCATTTGCAAATAATCGCACCAACTGTTGTCACCTTCTCACCAAGCTGCTTGGCCATGGTCTTGTAGCCCATTCCAGCCTTGTGTAGGTCTACAATCTTGTCCCTGACATCCTTGGAGAGCTCTTTGGTCTTGGCTATGGTGGAGAGTTTGGAATCTGATTGATTGATTGCTTCTGTGGACAGGTGTCTCTTTTACAGGTAACAAACTGGGATTAGGAGCACTCCCTTTAAGAGTGTGCTCCTAATCTCAGCTCGTTACCTGTATAAAAGACACCTGGGAGCCATAAATCTTTCTGATTGAGAGGGGGTCAAATATTTATTTACCTCATTAACATTTCTGGATTCTTTTGTTGTTATTCTGTCTCTCACTGTTCAAATAAACCTACCATTAAAATTATAGACTGATCATTTCTTTGTCAGTGGGCAAACGTACAAAATCAGCAGGGGATCAAATACTTTTTTCCAGTCACTGTACATACCTCTTCTCAAAATGGTTGCAATAAATGACGAAGATTCTCAATTGAACATCTTCCTCTGCTTTTTTCTCTTTCGGTCTCTCTGTTAGAAAAGGTACAATCTACAAAAATATCTCAGTTTTACGTACAAAACTGAAGAGGTCAAAAACAGCGTTTCAGATGCATTTTCTACCAGTAGGTTTAAGGAAGACAAACCTTAGGAAAAAAAGAATCTTTGAAATCATCTCACAACATATGTCTTTGTCTCTCCCTATAATATCCATCCTAGGTTTTTCAGATCGTATTAGTGGACTGGAGTCACCTTGCAGTCCATCTTTCCCCGTCTTTGTCTGTCCTCCAATGATGCTACAGTTGGGACTGTTACAAGCATCCTATTTGTGCTCCGTCAGGGAATCAAAGAACACTTCCTGCGCTGACTAGAAGTGTGAGGAGCTAGAGGAGAGGTGGAGTTTGGCCTTTGAACTCAAATCCACCGGGCATCGACAGACATACACCTCACTCCCGACAGGCCGAACAAACAAGAACGTAAAATGGAGGCAATAAAGTAGACACATTTTCTTGAGTGCAAATGTGTGGAGCTCTAAGGAAGGGAGTCTTGAGGGGATGGGAGGGGGTCTGTGCCCCCACATCGCCTCTAGTCGGCGTGAAGTGAGGAGAGGCCTGGGCTTGAGCAGGGCAACATGCGCTTTGGAACTCATGACAACTCAGTGTTACTGACATCATGGCAATTACTAGTATTCACCTCATCCCTTGAGATGTTATCGTAACGTGACAGTCTCTCTTTCGCAGTTTGGCAACCCGCACAGCTGCTATGTATCAGTCGCTCTCTGCTCCTCCTCGCCCTTCTCTTTCCCCTCTCCCTCCACCAACTCCCCCATACTCTGTACACAGCGTCCCCCTACATCCTTTTCCTCCTCTTTGTCCAACAGGATCTCTGTGAATTCCGAGTCCTGCATGCAGAGCGTTTGAGTCACAACTATTCTCCTCCTCTTCCCCCTCCTCCGGTTGACTCCCGCTGTCTTTCTCCATGTCCATCTCTCTGTCCTCCTCCAGTGTGAGCTCGAACTGCTGTGTGAGCTCGAACTGCTGAGCTCGAACTGCCGCGGTCAGATTTGTCCGGGGCGGGCAAGGGGCTCTGGGGGATGGTGCTCTGGTACCACTCCCTGTTGTCCTCCAAAGTGTCCAGGATGTCCTGGGCGTCAGGGTGCACCAGGTCAGCCCACATCTCCCACAATGGGTGGACGATGTAGTCGATGAACCCCACCTGGAGAGAAAATGTATATCAGCTTGAGTTTGTACTTAAATAAATTGTCAGGCCAGATATAGGACTTTCTTTGTGTGTGCGCTCTTGTGCACATACTATATGTGTGTACTGTATTTACCTGGCTCTTCTGTACAGAGGTATGGTGTTTGTCACACATGGGACTGATCTCCATGCCTCTCTCCCTCTCCCTGTCCCCCTGGTTGAAGAACTCTTCCATAATGCGGTCAGTCCACTGGCGGTACAGCTGCAGGGGCTTGGTGGGATTACTGAGGTCTGCACAGTGCACTATGTTCTGGAGTACCTGGAGAGAGAATTAGAATAGAAAATCCCCTTTATACAAACACATTAACAACCATCACATTTCAGTCCTCACATATATAAACCAGCAAAAAAAAGAAATGGTTAAAAGGTCAACTGAATACCTCTTGCATTATCAACTGCACATAAAACATTCTGCAGACCCCCGAGAGAGAGAGAAAAAGAGAGAAATGGAGAAAGAGAGAGAGGGTCAGGTAAAGATGTAGTCACAAAATTAACATAGGTTCTTAGTTTGACCTCCTGAACCATCCGTAGTTCAAATTCCCGGCAGCTTTATGCGCTAGTTAGACAACCACTGGCTAGCTACTTGTACGACTGAATGATGGAGAATGCTAGTAAGGGGCTTTTAAATGACAAATTCAATTTCAGATCCCTCCCAGATGGCTCTCTGGATAAAACAACGTAATTTGCATCTACTACAAGGCTGAATTTGTTTATCACCTAAGTACATCAAGTCTTCATTATCATTTACAAGCGAAACACACCGTTGAAGCCAGGCACTACAACTAACGCTACTAGTAGCAATGGAGGATAGCTACAGTTTGCAGTCCAGTCCACATTGTGGACGACAAAGGCTTGATGGACATCATTCAGATCGCATCAAACGACTCAACGTATGAATTACCCTCGAGATCCACCGTTGTTACAAGAACACACGAGCTGTATGAAAGCGAGAGGACTACGAAAGCGGAGGAGTTGAAACATGCAACAGCTGTTGCGCTCATGGGAGACCACTGGACTTCGGTGAGTAACCACAACTAGCTTGGGGTTAGTGCGCACCACATTGATGAATTCACACGCTCTGGCCATAATGAAGACAGAAGAGGGGCACTATGCTGAAACGTGCGCCGACCATTTCATGGATGTAGCAAAGCAGTGGAACATTGAAAAACAACGCCCTAGCCAAATGTAGAAAACAATTTGTGCATTTCCAGCACAGCCCACCAAACGCTGCAGAGCTAGGACAACAGCAAGTTGCAAATGGGTCACTCGCACATGATGTCACAACAAGATGGAATTCCACTCTGTAAATGGTAAAGCGTGTCCACAGAAACCAACAACCACTGAGAGATGCTCTGGCCCAACAGAAAAACAAACAAAAAAAACACAATGCCAACCACAGCTGAACTGGAGAAACTGCAGAACCTGGAGGCAATCTTCTTTATCACACTATTAATGTTATCATATGATTGTGTGTGTCAGTGGAGGCTCTTCAGAGGAGAGAGGAGGACCATTTCATAAAAATGTTAATTGTAAAACATTTAAAAAGTTTTTCAATACAAAACCAATGAGGCTCATCGTTCTCACCCCTTCCCATAGACGTACACAGTAAGAGCTCTTGCAGCATGAACTGACACCCAATCAAAGGATCAAATCATTAATCTAGTACTGAGGGCATAAGCCACAGCTAGCACTGCAGTGTATAAAACGTGATGAGTAGTTGATTCAGAGATTTGAACAATAGTTGAACAGATTTGAACAAATTAATTTCTTCCAAAATGAAGGAGAAGATTGTCATTTCACTTTCAGTTTCACTTACTTAGCTAGCAAATGCAGCTAGCTAGTTTAGCCTATTGAAGCACCCTGTTCAAACAATGGGATGCTATGTTAGCTAGCTGGCTATGACTTTCCAACAACACTGGAACTCTTCCAAGTCAAAGTAAGCTTTTGTTATTGCAAATTTGTTGCCACCGGGGCCGACACTGAAACTGCTTACTGACTGTACACTAATGTTACTGCATGATTGTAGCTGGTTTACGAATGCGTTAGTTCTATTAGCTATGCTGACTATGTTACTTTAGCTAATATGGTGACGATGATGTAGGCTGTGTGTAGCGGTTTGGCTTGGAACGCAATTTTTTCGCCTGGTCACATACAGCTGATGTGTTGTTCATTGAAGTCCACAAGTGAAGGGACAAGGTGAGAGGAGGAGAGCACATTGAAGGAATACAACGTGGCTACTATGAAAGTGAACTGTGTTTACGCGTGGTCAGGGGTGTTGAAATTTTTTATTAAAAACGGACTGACTGCAAACGGAACAAAACGGGGATAAACATACCTGAATTTGTGCAATAGAAACAATGGTTTGCAACTGTTGGACTAACGATTACACCCAATATTTTTTACGATTAACTACAGGATTTTATACTATTATCAGGATGAATGATTTTAATCATTTGACAGCCCTAGCATTTTACAGTCAATATACAACCTGACCATGACATTAGAATATACGTAATTGCGACCAGTGTTGCCTGCAGGGTGACGATATGTGAAGTAGCAGCCAACCTGTATCCTGTCATTGTAGTTATCTAGTAGTAGCACTCCAGAGCTGGTGACTTTCTTGGTCTCCACCATGGTCTTCAGGTCCGCCAGAAGATTCATGTGCTTGGACATGTCAGTAGCAAGTACCTACAGGGACAAACAACATGTTGGATTAGTTCAATTGGGTGCTAAGCTGGAACTCACTCACTTTCATTTGACAACTATTTTGCAACATTCATATTTGTATCCCTCACTCATTAATTAATTCATCCCTTCACTAGCTAGGTTCATCCACCCAAACACCCCACTCACTATGTCTATGACCATTTTCCTGAGCGACTGACGTTGCTTTTTGGTTAGGTTCTGGAAGATGTCACAGTTCTCTTCCTGCAGCAGCTTGAAGCCCACGGCCAGGTGGTGGTTCTCCAGTACTGACGAGTCATTGTACATGAGGGCCAGCTCGGAGTCTGGAGGGAAAACACGCAGATAAAAGCACATGGTTAGAAAGCAGTTTTTCGGACACCATTTTGAATATTAGAGTAAAATACTTCAGGGTAGTATTCATTAGGTATTTCTAGAGAAGCACATCAATTTTTGCGAGTGTGTGTCTGTAGATTTGAGATCTCACTCTCTTTCTCTGCCACACGCATGCACGTTGCATATTTGATAAAGTGAATCAAGTAGCCAAACAAACATATTAAACACGCGTGCACGCGCAGACACAACACACAATGCCTACTACTCTGAGTAATCCCTACCTCATTTGACAGAGACAAGTCAAATATATATATATATATCTCTCTCTATCTATTGCACACACGCAGGCGCCCGCGCAGTTACACACACAAGCACGTACACACACATGCGTGCGTGCAAGCACACATGGATGCACACACGCACACACAGATTCCAAAGGATGGGTCCAATTCATTTGTTGCCTTGGCGGCTAGGCTAACACATGTTATGTCATATCAGGATCTTGTAACTGGTGAGCAGATAATTGTATGTCACCTTTCTCAGATTATGCACAGTACTTCTTTACCTTTTTTATAAAATGGATTTATAACCATGAGTACCATGCCTCTGGAGCTGCTAACCTAGTCAGGGAGTGTACACGTACACACACGTACACGTACACACACACACACACACACACACACACACACACACACACACACACACACACACACACACACACACACACACACACACACACACACACACACACACACACACACACACACACACACACACACACACACACACACACACACACACACACACACACACACACACACACACACACACACACACACACACACACACACACACACACACGGTTTTGACTTGAGATTGTTTGTAGGGGTGCCAGGTAGGTTGTTCCTACCAGAGAAAATATTGATTTCTCATTTTGGTTTGGAAGGGAATGAGTCCCGTCTGGTCCGTCAAGTCTACACCAATACAAAGGACTCATGTAAAAGTCAGGATGGACATACACTTTTCATAAACTCTAAAAACATTGGAAATAACTTCAAAACAACTATATTATTTTGCGTGGGTTGTAATTACCAACATACATGATCACACACACATAATAATATAACAAATAATGAGCTCTGGTTCCTCCAGAAAAGTCCAGTACTTCGGACCTAAAAGAGCAGCCCGGTAAATGAGTTCAGTGAACTCAAGTGACCTTAGTCACGCAAAGTTTGTCCGTTCATAAAAGTGTAGTGTAAACACAGTCTCAATCATACAATCAAAATATCAACTATTTTACCACACAACCATAAAGAATATCACATCTCAATAAGTGTTCAACTACAACTAACCACATAAATCATCACGGTATACATCCCACCAAAACAAATGAAATACCGTATACAAAAAAAGTCAGTCAGACAATCCAATCTGCCAACAGATCTCCAGCGGAGAAAGGCCACGAAGAACCAGCGGAGACCAACTGAGATGAGTAGTCCAAAGGAAGCAACTGAGTGGATCCGATCCCGGTTAAACTTGCGACTAGGCTACAAAGCACACTTTTAAATACAAAACAAACGGCGTAAAGACGAACACCTCCTCATTCGCGTCTCCATCACAACCGCACTATGTGTGTAAAATAATAACTCAAACACGAGCATTTGGCTACACCCGCAATAACATAGGCTAAATATGTGTATGTGAAAAATAAAAATTGATTTGAGGAGAAAAGTTCATCTTAAAACAGCACTGCGATAAAAGGCAAAAACGGCATGTCATGGGAGGTCGAAAAGCTCATAACAGCAAAGCATGGGAAAGACCACTCACTGGTACTGATGAGAAACTGGTTGGAGACCCCCGGGTGGTCTACGTCATGAATAGCACTGGCAAAGATGGCAGCTAGGATTTCCAGGTCTGTGAACACAGCCTGCGAAGACAAGAGGTGGAACAACTATATGAGCACTACAAAACAATGAACACAATCTCACTGTATGAACCTCAATGTTCAATACATCAGGTCATTTTTGTTATCCATTGCAAAGTGTTTTAAAACAATTTCTGTTGCCTGCCCTAATGAACACAACTCAGGTTACATTTAAAGCCAGTTTTAAACAAGACAAATATAAAAACAGATATAATTGCTGTGTTAAAAACACAATATTAACAAAACATAAGCCAAAAAGTTAAAAGAGGTGGCCATATTGACAGCACTGTATCAAATCCTCCCAACAAAGGTTCCCCCCATAAAGCAACGGAGATGGTACATTCCCCTACCTCTAAAGCAGGCGTGGACAGAAGCACATGAGTGGACTGGGTGACATCAGCAGCATGGATGTTATTGTGATAGGCTACATCACCATGGTAATAGTCTTCTAGAGTCATCAGGTAGGTTATAAAGGTGTCTAATGGTATTTTGAATGTTTTTAATAAATGTCTTTCCTGAAAATGAGAGAAAACATGAGACATGGTCAAAACGGATCAAGAATAATGTCAGAATTATGGGTCAACTGACTGCTATTTGCACACGCACACACACGCACACGCGCACACACACACACACAGACACAGACACAGTAAACTTGTATAACACACACACACACACAGTAAATTTGTATAAACGTTCTTACCTGAAAAATGGTGTACATCATTACTGTTAAAGGCCGGTTCCCCGAAAGCTCTGTGACTTTGAAAAGATTAAGGCCCCATTTATTGATCTCCTCAAGCTCCTGAAATCAGACATCATGGCCCGTTTTAGACACACCACTTTCCTCCAAACATACACTACATGGCCAAAAGTAATTGGATACCTGCTCGTCGAACATCTCATTCCAAAATCATGGGCATTGATATGGAGTTGGTCCCCCCCTTTGCTGCTATAACAGCCTCCACTCTTCTGGGAAGGCTTTCCACTAGATGTTGGAACATTGCTGCGGAGATGTGCTTCCACTCAGCCACAATAGCATTAGGCTTGCAGTCAGCGTTCCAAGTCATCCCAAAGGTGTTCAATGGTGTTGAGGTCAGGGCTCTGTGCAGGCCAATCAAATTCTTCCACACCGATCTCGACAAACCATTTCTGTATGTACCTCGCTTTGTGCACGGGGGGCATTGTCATGCTGAAACAGGAAAGGGCCCCAAACTGTTGCCACAAAGTTGGAAGTACAGAATCATCTAAAATGTCATTGTATGCTGTAGTGTTAAGATTTCCCTTCGTTGGAACCAAGGGGCCTAGCCCGAACCATGAAAAACAGCCCCAGACCATTATTCCTTCTCCTCCAAACGTTACAGTTGGCACTATGCATTGGGGCAGGTAAGGTTCTCCTGGCATCCGCCAAACCCAGATTCGTCCATCGGACTGCCAGATGGTGAAGCGTAATTCAGATGGTGAAGCGTTTCCACTGTCCAATGGAGGCGAGCTTTACACCACTCCAGCCGATGCTTGGCATTGCGCATGGTGATCTTAGGCTTGTGTGCGGCTGCTCGGACATTGAAACCCATTTCATGAAGCTCCCTACGAACAGTTATTGTACTGACATTGTTTCCAGAGGCAGTTTGGAACTCGGCAGTGAGTGTTGCAACTGAGGACAGACAATTTTTACACGCTACGCCCTTCAGCACTTGGCGATCCCGTTCTGTGAGCTTGTGTGGCCTACCACTTTGCTGCTGAACCATTGTTGCTCGTAGACGTCTCCACTTCACAATAACAGCACTGACAGTTGACCGGTACAGCTCTAGCAGAGCAGAAATTTGATGAAGTGACTTGTTGAAAAGGTGGCATCCTATGACGTTGTCACGTTGAAAGTCACTGAGCCCTTCAGTATGGGCCGTTATACTGCCAATGTTTGTCTACGGAGATTGCATGGCTGTGTGCTCGATTGTATACACCTGTCAGCAATGGGTCTGGCTGAAATAGCCGAATCCACTAATTTGAAGGGGTGTCCACATACATTTGCCATGTAGTGTATTATAAGGAGAAATTATATACATTAATACACAATTACACATTTTCCATAACAAAAATGCATAACTCCGGTATAGTCTGGAATTCAACCAAAACAACATTGTAGGTTTATCCGTACTGCACTGTACAAAATCACATTCTAAGTAAAGATGTTCGAGACAAACAAAAGACAATTAACAGAAAAATAACGCAAAGCCAGTATCATCTTAATAATATAGGGTGTATCTTCAGCACTACTTCACTACTTTTCTGGATTGGGTATTCACACCTCATAGCATGTTTGGTTGAATCCAGCCTCTCCCGTATTACCACATGCCCCGTATGCCAATCAGCAATCCACTGTGGATTAACATTATATAAGTGACCCTTTAAGGCATCCTATTACCTGGATCTCAATAGAATCAATTTAGTCCATATCACTATATGGGACATTACAGATGTGACCCTTTTAGGCATCCTATCAGCAGCAACTTGATCGACTTTGGCCTAAATCTCAAGTGGTGATCAAGTGCTAGAAGTTTAATAAGCACTAGAACATGGGTTAGCTCTGGTGGTCATCTCTAGCTAGCTACGATGGTGCCGTAAAGTACTATAAAGGAACAGTGGGAAAATGACTAGAATAAAAATAGAATGATAGAACAATGAAGAGGCCCGAGTCAGGCTACGCTTCACCTTGGGGAAAAGTACAAAAGTCCAGATAAAGGCCCAGACAAAACTCAAAAGGACATTATGTAGCTAGAGGTTAAAGTGATGCACAATTGTGTACTACGTCAATCATTTACATTTGACATTTAGCAGACGCTGTTATCCAGAGCGACTTACAGTAGTGAGTGCAAACATTTCCATACTAGTCCCCCGTGGAAATTGAACCCACAACCCTGGTGTTGCCAGCACCATTCTCTACCAACTGAGCCACACGATATGTTATGAATTGTAACAACAACATCAAATGTGGGTGATATGTTACAAATTCCAATTCGTACAATATGTTAGGATTTTGTAAGTGCTTAAGGTCCCAGACTGCATCTTTAAGTTCCTTCCTCAAAGGCACAACAGTATTTCTTTCCTAAGTTCATACCAGATAAATAGTTGACTTTAGTCTGTAAAACAAAAGCGCAACCAAAAGACTGCTCCTATATCTGGCTGTTTTATCTACCTTAGTTGAATACCCTGATTGTAAGTCACTCTGGCTAAGAGAAGCTAAGAGCGTCTGCTAAATGACTAAAATGTCAATATAATGTCAAAATGCTCCTTCACCGTTGCCAGTTTGTCATCTGTCCCGGTCTTGACCCCAAAGCGGGGTATATTAGAGTTGGAGAGGCTAGTGCTGTGCTGCAGCTTCTTCACACCACTCATCTGACACATGTGCTTGGCATTCTTCTTGTCCGTCTTCACCTTCTGCATCTGGGGGCATGGCGTCTCCGCGCCATGCTGCTTGTCTGGGGGAAGAGTGATGGAAGGAGAGGATAGATTTAGGACGAGAGAGAGGGACTGTTAGACAAAACACAAAGTAATTTTTTGTTGTTGCATATTTTGTGCTTGTAGGCTGAAGCCTAACTTGAGATCGCACTCTCCAATAGTCATGCATTGAGGTCAATTGGGGACTTGATTTAAGCACCCTGATCTCAAGTTAGGATTGGTCCTCATTGACTAAACAAACATGGTCAAATTTGATCAAACGATATGGATTGTTTTAGGGCAATTCCGTAACGGAATTACATTGACCAAAAAGTATACCAAACAAAAAACATTGATTTCAAAGTTTAACAAACCATAGATCTCTATGGACTACTTAACGATTTTACAGATTTGTTTTTAACAAAAACACATTTACAGGAAGAACTGTGCAGATACAAAGGTAACAGATTAAAACTGAGGGAGATTCTATCATAATTCTGTTACCAAACTTTGCATCTGCATAGTTTTTCTAGGTAAATGTTTTTTTTTTTTACTGTGTAAATTGTTGAAAGTAGTCATTGTGCATAGAGTTGTATGGTTTGTTACACTTTAAAAGCAATGGTTTTGGTTTAACATACATTTAAAGTGAAAAATCAGAGTCTAAGTGTAATTCTGTTACTGTGGAATTGCCCAATACCCAAATGATTTGGAGGCTTTTTGGGTATTGGGAGTTTCAGTTTCAGGGGACATTTTTGTGGACTGAGTGATTGAGACTCTTTTACTTGACTTTTGGGGACTTGTACTGTTATAAGTACTGACAACAGAACAGCAAGGTCAGTCAGTCTTACCTAAGAAGGTGCTGGAGATGAACTCAGAGAACTGGTTCCCCGTGCGACTCATCTGAGACAGGTGAGACAGCTCCCTGTTAAACATCCTCTTGAACTGGACATAGAGAGAGAGGAGAGAAAGAAAAGGAGATAGAGAGGGGGCGGGGATTACTCCTGTGCATGTATGACATAATAACATACTTACCGTACATACATCATAGAGCATCACAACGATGTCACATTATTTGACCTTTTTACCTCAATGAAAATGAGAACACTTAACAAACTAGTAAAGTAAACCCTTCTCTCAAGTTTTTGGAATGACACTGTGAATGAATAGACATTATCCAAAGGCAGCAACTCAAACCTACAAGCTTTAACATAAGCTTAGCTATCTGGGATCTGTTGAAAATATTTTGCGCCGGAAAACAAAAATGAGTGTTTCTTATTGGACCAAGTAGTCTGTCCCTGTTTTAGTCTGTATTTAACCATTTGGTGCCTAATGAACTTAGCCCTGAAATTGCTTGAATTCTAAATCAGCATCAAGGTCAACATACTGTATCTTTATGTACCCCAATGACACAGAACGTAAGTAGTTCACCTCAGGCATTTTCGATGCAGTAAAATCAAAAATAGATAGAGCCAAAACATGTACACAAAGGTGTCCCCGAAAACATTGCCATACAATTAATCATGACATAATCCATAAAGTGGTGTCTCGATGGCCTTGATGGCATAATCTACAAATTCTTTTGAGGCAAATAAACGTAGGGGATAGTAACAAGATTGAATACAGAAGGCGTAAGGTAGGTGTATACACAACAAAAAAACACTAATCTAGTTATGGCTATAACATCAAGGATCAAGTATTATCCTCCCCCATAAAATCCAATGCTGAATAACCGGATAGAATGGGACCTAGAGAATCTGAAGGGTCCGTAAGACAGGTAGCTACATTACGAGGACACTAGTCAGCTCTTTGGATTGGACCTAACAAGGTTGTGGAGAAGATGCTAGCTACGTCTGAGGAAGACTGCACCAATCAGTGACCATTAAGCCCAAATTGAACCAAGAGCATTCAAGATGTGCCTATTAGGCATTTGGTGTTCTAATACATTATTACTAACTGAAAGCCCTCGCAGTGCATCTCTCTAACTATTGGCTTCATCTTGGTGTCTAAACGGTTGTGGATTTACTCGGATCTTGTGTGTGTGTGTGTGTGTGTGTGTGTGTAGGATGTGCATACTTGCAAGTGTGTAATCTAAAGCAATATTTTTGTTGACCACTCCCAAGACATAGGGTGTTTCTCAGTATGTATACTACTTACTGTGCTCCACACTCCCCCTACTACAAAAGGTAGTAGCTATAGGTTATCCCTCATCATGATCCATGGTTATTTTGCAAGCTGCCCAAGTTAGCTGGCTAGCTAAGCTAGCTATCACACACCACGATCCATGGCTACATGGGTGACTACACAGTCTGCAAGTACTCTGTCAACCCTGGGAAAACATGCCAATATAACCTGATACTAGCTACATTACAAATAAACATCCTTCAACAACATATCCCTGGATTGTATTTTTTGAAGTGAGAGGGCAGGAGTCGGGTGACAATGGCCGCCATTGACTTTTGTTGAGTCATTTCAGTGCATACTTTCCGTTGAAGCTGGCATCGATGCACGCTTTGAAATGTGTAGAAGCGGAGTACGCATCCGAGAAGTGCCCTCCGCGTTCCGTTTCGCATACTTTGATTTGGACTCATACCCCGACAGGTGCGTGTTCCAATGTGCGTGCTCAGAGCACATTAGTATGTATATTGAGAAACATCCATACAGTAAGACAAATATACACAGTGTACAAAACATTAGGAACACCTTCCTAATATTGAGTTGCACCCCCTTTTGTCCTCATGGACTCTACAAGGTGTTGAAATTGTTCCACAAAGATGCTAGTCCATGTTGACTCCAATGCTTTCCACAGTTGTGTCAAGTTGGCTGGATGTTCTTTGGGTGGTGGACCATTCTTGATACACACAGGAAACTGTTGAGTGTGAAAAATCCAGCAGCGTTGCAGTTCTTGACACACTCAAATCAGTGCGCCTGGCACTGACTACCATACCTCGTTCAAAGGCACTTAAATATTTCTCACCGTCTAAATGGCACACATACACAATTCATGTCTCTAGTGTCTCAAAGCTTGAAAATCATTCTTTAACCGGTCTCCTCCCCTTCATCTACACTGACTGAAGTGGATTTAACAGGTTACATCAATAAGGGATCATAGCTTTCACATGGATTCACCTGGTCAGTCTGTGTCATGGAAAGAGTAAGTGTTCCTAATGTTTTGTACACTCAGTGTAGACTAATGCTGCTACTACTATATTTCACAATGGGTCGAAAGTGAGAAAATAAAGTCCCTTAGGAGGAGGGCAAGAGCTTAAAAAATCTGCAGCTCACTGAAACAAAAAACAAGCTGTAGAAGATCAGTGACGCACATCCTCTGAAACTCTTAGAATCAACCCTTGTGATTGATGCTGAGAAGAGGAACACATTTTACACTAGTGTGCAATGCACTAGTGTCCAGCCTTTCATGTATGGACACACAGGGACAGACGAGTCATGGACGAGCTCATTTGAAAATCTAATCCAAGGGGGATCTGTAGTGGCTCTCTACTGCACTTAAAGAAGAGGGCCTATCTATGCCTGAGGCACAATGATACTGTAGTTGCGTGTCTTCTTAAAATGGTATGGTCGTAGATATTATGCGTGGTCATTATAAAGGGAATGGTTGAGTTCATGCCCAACTACATTGCAGCAAAAGACAGATTTTACAACGCCTAGATAGATATTTCAGCTAATCACATCCTACAGTATGATATAGCAATCTGGTACCCGACTGCACAGTCGATGACGTAGCACACAACCATTGGTTGATTCAATGCAACGCCTGCGCATCTAGTCAACCAATGGTTGTAGATCAGGAAGTGACAGTTCTTAAAGCGATGGCCTTATGCCAGAGGCAATGGCTTGGAAATATCTGGATAGGTCTGATTGTGACACACAACTATTGTATGCTGAATTAGTCTGTGTTCAGTGTATTATGTGTACACATCATCATACATGCACAAACACAGCACTCACATAATACAACGGCGTGAAAGCAAAGCATTAGGTAGGAACTGTGGGCTAGAGTGCAGCCCAGTTGGTCAATCTTGCAAAATAAACTAGTGGTTGCTCAACTAAAAGTTTGGTGATTATGCTGTGGGACTTAGAGGTAATTTGTGGTTCAGTATGGTACCCTTCATCACTGCTTCATTGCTCCTGACCAGCGCAAGGGGGAGTTAGAGCCCTGATTATGCTTTTGGGTCCCAAGGCGCTACTGTGTCTCTAATTAACAATGAATGGGCGACATAAACCAAATAGAAACTGATAATTGTGCACAACTTCAGTATTACTTACTAAAACTGTAGTTACACTAAGGTTTTTATTCTAAGAGAAATTTAGACTACAATTAGGGTGTGGAAATGTTAGGATTATTTTGCTCTTACTGTGTAGTACTGTAGCCTACTCCCGACCAGTTGTGCTGTACAGTACCCGAGTGGGGCAGAGGTGTAACATTGCTACAGATGCTGGTTCATTACCCGTGTCGGCCGAGACTGGGAGACCCATGAGGCGATTGTAGGCTTTTGGTTTCTCTCCCTCTAAAAACAGAAATAAATTATTCTAAATAACAAACTGGCTTTATTTACAAATTAGTAATAATGTCTCACCCCATGTTCAAGAATGGCCTTTTTCCTGCTCACTTTACGTAATTTGAAAACAAAATAATTTCCAAAATATTGTTATTTTCTTAAACAAAGCGATTATTTTGTATTATTATTATTATTAATTAATTTAGAATTATATAAAAGCCTGTCACGATCTTCCTGAGTGACGGACCAAGACGCAGCGGTGCTTCCAGTATACATTTTATTAAAGGACGTAACTAGGAAAAATAACAAACGGAAAATGAAGATCGTAACGTTGAAACATAATTAACAACACAAACAAAGCTATGCTCAAACAATAACCCACAAAACCCCTCTGAAAACTACAAACATATATATGGTTCCAAATCAGAGGTAACGACACTCAGCTTCTTAGGGAGCGGTGGGGCGCTAGCAGGTGAAATCCAAGGCGCCAAATTCAAAATCCAAAAGTTGAATTATTAAACATGCATCAATATACAAGTGTTTCATAGTCATCAAAAGCTCTGCTTCTTGTCAATATCACAGCGTTGTCAGATTTCAAAAAGGCTTTACGGCGAAAGCACCACATTTGATTGTTTGAGGGTAGCACCTAACATATTTTTGCCATTACCATAAATTCATAAACCATGCACAGTTCACACAAAACACATTTCACAGCGAAAACAAATCAATTACCTTTTGAAGAACTTCTGCTGAGGGCTTCCCAAGTGTCCAACGAAGACAATCCATGGTTCTTTTGTTAGAAAAAGTAATGTATTATATCCATAAATCTCTGTTTGGTTGGCGCGTTATGATCAGAAAAAACAGCGTCGACTCCTCCATTGAAACGTGAAGAGAACTCGTTCAACTTATACCTATAAACTTGTCCAAGAACAATCAAACATAATTGATAATGTATCCTTAGGAACACTTTAATGTATATGTTGTATAATATTTCAACCGAATATAAACTGGGCGATAAGAAAGGAAAAAAAAAAACTAAGAACGCCAAGAAGCCGAGCGCATTTACTTGTATTGACAACTGCGTGGACACTTCCTTATTCCTCTTCTTCTCTGCTCTAAAAGCATCTAAAAAGAATCAGAACACTTTCTCGAGACTGTTGACATCCAGAGGAAGCGATAGGTACTGCATTCATATGCCCTTATAAGGGCATTTCCATAAGGGAGGGGCTCTAAATGAGGCAATGTGTCAAAACCACTTTTTCCAGGACAGAAATTCCTTGGGGTTTCGCCTGCCATATCCGTTCTGTTTTACTCACAGGCGAAATGTGAACACGTCTAGAAACTTCAGAGTGTTTCCTATCCAATGGTACTAAATATGTGCATATCCTATTTTCTGGGCCTGAATGGGAGGCCTTTTACTTTGGGCAAGCCAGGCTCTCCAAAACGGTCACCTCGTGCGCTGCTCCCAAAGAAGTTCAAATATATATATACAGTGAGGGAAAAAAGTATTTGATCCCCTGCTGATTTCGTACGTTTGCCCACTGACAAAGAAATGATCAGTCTATAATTTTAATGGTAGGTTTATTTGAACAGTGAGAGACAGAATAACAAAAACAAATCCAGAAAAATGCATTTGAAAATTGATTTGCATTTTAATGAGGGAAATAAGTATTTGACCCCTCTGCAGAACATGACTTAGTACTTGGTGGCAAAACCCTTGTTGGTAATCACAGAGGCCCCCCGCACCTCTCTGATTCAGAGGGGTTGGGTTAAATGCGGAAGATACATTTAGGTTCTAAATGTATGCGCGGAGTGAAGGTTTCATTTTAGTTGCACATATAGCACACTGTGGCTGAGGAAAGGCACTACTCTCAATATAAGTGAACCCCAAATCAATGTAGTTCTCATCATATTTGCACCTCTTCGATGGTCCAACATCCCTGTCTGTTGTTCGGTACATTCCCGGGTAAGGGGGCAGTAGCTCTTCAGCTGCATCAGATTCACAACTGTCAGTGTCCATGCTAGTTGGGCTAACAACAAATGTAGAATTACTGATGCTAGCATTGGATGTGTTCGTGGAAGCAGAACAACTTGTGTCGTTGACAGATAGTACTGCTGGTAGTAGCATCTGAGGACAAAAATGTTGACAGCCGCGCAATACAGGTTGCAAAATAAATGGGAAGAGATTTGATGAACCAATTCCATGGCACATGGTTTATGAACTGATACAAAAACAAAACTTCGATTTTTTTCATTTAAATGATTATACAAAATTATTGACACCAACAGAAGAATGCTTTATATACAGTGGGGCAAAAAAGTATTTAGTCAGCCACCAATTGTGCAAGTTCTCTCACTTAAAAAGATGAGAGAGGCCTGTAATTTTCATCATAGGTACACTTCAACTATGACAGACAAAATGAGGAAAAAAAATCCAGAAAATCACATTGTAGGATTTTTAATGAATTTATTTGCAAATTATGGTGGAAAATAAGTATGCTTGTGGTCATTGTCCATTTGGAGGACCCATTTGAGATCAAGCTTTAACTTCCTGACTGATGTCTTGAGATGTTGCTTCAATATATCCACATAATTTTTCCTACCTCATGATGCCATCTATTTTGTGAAGTGCACCAGTCCCTTGCAATCCTCCCCCTTTTTCCTCCAAACATAACGATGGTCATTATGGCCAAACAGTTCTATTTTTGTTTCATCAGACCAAAGCACATTTCTTCAAGAAGTACGATCTTTGTCCCCATGTGCAGTTGCAAACCGTAGTCAGTTTTTTTAATGGCGGTTTTGGAGCAGTGGCTTCTTCCTGGCTGAGCGGCCTTTCAGGTTATGTCGATATAGGACTTGTTTTACTGTGGATATAGATACTTTTGTACCTGTTTCCTCCAGCATCTTTACACGGTCCTTTGCTGTTGTTCTGGGATTGATTTGCACTTTTCGCACCAAAGTACGTTCATCTCTAGGAAGAAGAACGAGTCTCCTTCCTGAGCGGTATGATGGCTGCGTGGTTCCATGGTGTTTATACTTGCGTACTATTGTTTGTACAGATGAACGTGGTACCTTCAGGTATTTGGAAATTGGTCTCAAGGATGAACCAGACTTGTGGAGGTCTACAATTACATTTCTGAGGTCTTGGCTGATTTCTTTTGAGTTCCCCATGATGTCAAGCAAAGAGGCACTGAGTTTGAAGGTAGGCCTTGAAATACATCCACAGGTACACCTCCAATTGACTCAAATGATGTCAATTAGCCGATCAGAAGCTTCTAAAGCCATGACATAATTTTCTGGAATTTTCCAAGCTTTTTAAAGGCACAGTCAACTTAGTGTATGTAAACTTCTGACCCACTGGAATTGTGATACAGTGAATTATAAGTGAAATAGTCTGTCTGTATGTCACGATCTTCTATAGGGACGGACCAAGACGCAGCGATGCTTCCAGTATACATATTTATTTAAACGACGTAACTGGGAAAAATAATAAAACAAAACGAACGAAGACAAATAACGAAGACAAATAACTAGAAATACACTTAAGCTATGACCAATCAATTACCCACAAAACCCTAGGGAAAACTACAAACATATATATGTTTCCCAATTAGAGGTAACGACAAACAGCTGCCTCTGAATGGGAACCATTTCCCCAACATAGAAATACACAACCTAGAACAGAAAAAACCCTACACCAAAAACGAAACTAAACACGCCAGCCTGTCAACTAGGCCTGGACGTGACAGTACCCCCCCCCCAAAGACGCGGACTCAGACCGCGCCAAAGGTTCCGGTGCCGGCCGTGCTGGGCCGAGGTCATGCACCGGAGGCCCTGGGCTAGCAGCCGGAACAGTTCGTGCTAGACTCACGAAGCGCACAGGGGACCTGGTGCATGAAGCAAAAGCAGGCTGTGCTGGACTAGTGATGCGCACAGGGGACCTGGTGCGGGGGAGTAGGAGCAGGCTGTGCTGGACTCGCGATGCGCACAGGGGACCTGGTGCGGGGAGCAGAAACAGGCTGTGCTGGGGCTGCCTCTCGGGCTTTCTAGCCAGGCGTGTACCAGAATACTTCTCCCGATCGGGTGTCCATACTCCATACTTCTCCTCATAATGGCGCCGCTCCGCCGCCGCTGCTTCCAGGTCCTATTTGGGACGGCGATACTCCCCAGGCTGAGTCCAGGGTCCCTTACCAGCCAGGATTTCCTCCCACGTCCAGAAATCCTGGCTCTCTCGCTGCTTGGTCCTTTGTTGGTGGGTTATTCTGTTACGATCTTCTTTATGGACGGACCAAAACGCAGCGATGCTTCCAGTATACATATTTATTTATTTGACGTAACTGGGAAAATAATAAACAGAACGAACGGAGATCGTAACATAACTTAGAAATACACTTAAGCTATGAACAAACAATTCCCCCATTCCCTCAACTGCTCGGGTCTTGGGGCAAACACACGCTGCCCTAAGGTTGATTAAAATATTACAATTGAGAGTGCATTAAAATGTACAAATTCACAGCGCCGACTGGTCCAAGTAAGAGAGGAGAGGATGCCAGATTTGATCAAATGTTGTTAATTTATTGTTCAGAATATATCTTATTATTTCTAAGTGGACAGTGTTTGCCAATTCGCTGAGCCATAATTCGGTAGAGGGAGCTTCCTTCCTTTTCCAAAACAACAAGATTATTTTTTTGGCCGAAATGAGACTGTAAGAGATTAGTTGTTTTTGGGGGTTGGTTAATCCGTTTAGGGAATCGGACACTTCCAGGATTATCAGAAGCGGGTCTGGGTCAATTGAAGTCTCCAGAACTTCAGAGAGGATCCTAAAAATTCAACACCAATAGCCATACAAGTTAGGGCAAAGGGCAAAGCAGTGGAGTAGTGTACCCTGCGCAGCATGACACTTATCACACATAGGGGATGTGTCAGGAAATATCCTATGCAGCTTAGTTTTGGAATAGTGTAATCTGTGTAATACCTTGAATTGTATGAGACGATGTCTGGAGTTAATGGAGCAGATGTGGATATACTGCAAGCTATCTTCCCAGTCTGCCACAGAAATGTCAGACCCTAGTTCTTCCTCCCATTTTGCCTTAATGGCATCTGTAGAAGGGATGCTAACAGATTGAAAAGCGTCATATAGACAAGATATCAATTTGTCTGAGGTGGGGCATATATTTATGCATCCGTCAAACATGGAAGGTTTAGCATTCTCAATGTTTTCTAACATAGTCTCTAATCTGTAGGTATCTGAAGAAGTTATTTCTAGGAAGATTATAATTTTGCCTCAGCAACTCAAAGGAGGCAAAGGTCCCTTCTATATATAGATCCCCTATGGTATTTATCCCTAGCTCTCCCCATCACTCAAAGGTGTTATCAAGGTTAGAGGGGGCAAAGGAGGGATTCCTGGTCTAAGGTCAAAGTTGACTTTAATTTGCTTCCAGATTCGGACTGTGCTATGTATAATAGGATTGTTACTATGAAGTGACATCTCCAGTTTGACAGGTGATAAAATCACAGCGCCAATAGAGAAGGGGTGACAATCCTCACGCTCCATATTAAGCCAGCTAGATGACGGAAGTGCGTCATCCAGCAGAAATGTAATGGCGCGGAGGTTAGCGGCCCAATAGTAAAATATTAAATTTGGGAGAGACAATCCTCCTTCCATCTTGGATTTACAGAGGTGTTTTTTTTACCTATCCTGTGTTTTTTATAATCCCAGATGAATGGATTGATAATTGAGTCCAGTTGTTTATGAAAGGACTTAGGTATAAATACTGGGATGTTTTGGAATAGGTAGAGCAGTTGTGGGAGGAAGACCATTTTAATGGCATTAATTCTTCCGAGCAGAGAAATTGGGAGAGTTCTCCAAAATTGTATGTTTGCCTTGAGTTTTTGCATCAGGGGGGGAAATTCTCTTTAAATAGTGAGGAGTATTGTTTGGTAACTACAATTCCTAGGTAGGTAAATTTTTCTAAAGATAACTTAAATGGAAGACGTTCTAACCAAGTGATTGGTTAGTGAGTGTTCTCGCACAGGGGTTTCTATATAAAAGCTGGATCCAATTTATGAACCCCTCTCCAATATAACATTTCTGCAGGACCTTTAATAGATAGGACCACTCAACTTGGTCAAAGGCCTTTTCAGCGTCAAGAGATATAACGGCAAGGTCCACGTTGGGTAACCTCTGAGAATACATAATGTTGAAGAGGCGCCTGAGATTGAAGAATTAGTTTCTGTTAGGGATAAAGCCGGTCTGGTCCGAATGGACCAATTTGCCCATTAAAGTGCTAAGCCTGTTAGCCAGAGTTTTTGATAAAATCTTTTGGTCTGTATTAAGGAGAGATATTGGTCTATATGACCATACCTCTTCCGGATCTTTACCCTTCTTATGTATAACTGTAATAAACTCCTCATCCAAAGTAAGTGGGAGAGCTCCATCCTCATTGGCCTGAACCAACATTTTGTGCAGGTAGGGAGAGAGCATGTTGCTGAATGTTTTATAGAATTCACCAGGGTATCCATTTGGGCCCGGGGTCTTGCCACTCTTTAGAGATTTAATTGTTTCTCGAATTTCTCCAAGAGATATTTCCTTATTCAGGAAGTTGGAATCTTCCTGGTTCAGGGCAGGAAGATTACAGTCCTCCAGAAAGTTTTTCATAATTAAGGGGTTAGGATCCGCTTTAGATGAATATAGAGTTTTGTAAAATTTACGGAATCTGTCATTGATGTCTTTGAGGGAAGAGAGTAATTCCCCAGATGCAGATTTAACTTTGTGAATCATTCGGTCACTCTCATTTTTTCGAAGTTGTCTGGCGAGTAATTTGTGTGGTTTGTCACCAAACTCAAAATATTTTTGCTTGGCATAGAGAAAAGATTTAGCAATTTTAGCAGAGAGAATCTGATTATATTCAAATTTTAAAGAGGTAATGTTTTTATGTTTCTCCATAGATGGATGGCTAGCATTCTCCCTATCCAGTAAGTTAATTTGTCCTTCCAATTCTACACATTGTTCTCTGTTTTGTCTACTCCTGGCAGCCTGAAAGGAGATGATACAGCCTCTAAAATAAGCCTTCAGTGTTTCCCACAATAATGTTGGGGAAGTCTCTGTGTTGTCGTTGATCTCAAAGAAAATGTAATTGTGTCAAAATAAAATCCCAACTATACGTTCACCTCTTACTATCCTAGAACTTCTACTAACATATGAACTGAGGAGGCTCCCGCAAATAAAGTGTTCAATTAGCATCTAATAAACCAAAACAGAATGAGTTGCAACTTAAACATATTGCGCACTTAAGTGTCATCCTGGGTCAATCCCTGAGATAAGCAAGATATAGCCTCGCAAGAATATATTGCTAAGCAAAGCCGGTCTAAACATAAACTATCAGCAACCGACATAGACAGCATACATTTACATACTGTGGGTTAGGAGTTTGGAACAAGGATTTTACTAAGTTAAATATACCCCCCAATCCCCCCCAAAATAATTAATAATAATAATTTTAAAAAAATAATAAAAATTAAAAAAATATATATATATATATATATACATACATACATATATACATACACACACATACACATATACATACATACATACATATACATACACACACATACACATATACATATATATATACATACATACATATACATACACACATATATATACATATACATATACACACATATATACACACACACACACACACACACACACACACACACACACACACACACACACACACACACACACACACACACACACACACACACACACACACATACAGTAAAAAGATGAGAGAGGCCTGTGATTTTCATCATAGGTACACTTCAACTATGACAGACAAAATGAGGAAATAAAATCCAGAAAATCACATTGTAGGATTTTTTATGAATTTATTTGCAAATTATTTGGTCACATACAAACAAGCAAGATTTCTGGCTCTCACAGACCTGTAACTTCTTCTTTAAGAGGCTCCTCTGTCCTCCACTCATTACCTGTATTAATGGCACCTGTTTGAACTTGTTATCAGTATAAAAGACACCTGTCCACAACCTCAAACAGTCACACTCCAAACTCCACTATGGCCAAGACCAAAGAGCTGTCAAAGGACACCAGAAACAAAATTGTAGACCTGCACCAGGTTGGGAAGACTGAATCTGCAATAGGTAAGCAGCTTGGTTTGAAGAAATCAACTGTGGGAGCAATTATTAGGAAATGGAAGACATACAAGACCACTGATAATCTTCCTCAATCTTGGGCTCCACGCAAGATCTCACCCCGTGGGGTCAAAATGATCACAAGAACGGTGAGCAAAAATCCCAGAACCACACGGGGGGACCTAGTGAATGACCTGCAGAGAGCTGGGACCAAAGTAACAAAGCCTACCATCAGTAACACACTACGCCGCCAGGGACTCAAATCCTGCAGTGCCAGACGTGTCCCCTGCTTAAGCCAGTACATGTTCAGGCCCGTCTCAAAGTTTGCTAGAGAGCATTTGGATGATCCAGATGAGGATTGGGAGAATGTCAGATGAAACCAAAATAGAACTTTTGGTAAAAACTCAACTCGTCGTGTGTTTGGAGGACAAAGAATGCTGAGTTGCATCCAAAGAACACCATACCTACTGTGAAGCATGGGGGTGGAAACATCATGCTTTGGGGCTGTTTTTCTGCAAAGGGACCAGGACGACTGATCCGTGTAAAGGAAAGAATGAATGGGGCCATGTATCGTGAGATTTTGAGTGAAAACCTCCTTCCATCAGCAAGGGCATTGAAGATGAAACGTGGCTGGGTCTTTCAGCATGACAATGATCCCAAACACACCGCCCGGGCAACGAAAGAGTGGCTTCAGAAGAAGCATTTCAAGGTCCTGGAGTGGCCTAGCCAGTCTCCAGATCTCAACCCCATAGAAAATCTTTGAAAGTCCGTGTTGCCCAGCAACAGCCCCAAAACATCACTGCTCTAGAGGAGATCTGCATGGAGGAATGGGCCAAAATACCAGCAACAGTGTGTGAAAACCTTGTGAAGACTTACAGAAAACGTTTGACCTCTGTCATTGCCAACAAAGGGTATATAACAAAGTATTGAGATAAACTTTTGTTATTGACCAAATACTTATTTTCCACCATAATTTGCAAATAAATTCATAAAAATCCTACAATGTGATTTTCTGGATTTTTCCCTCATTTTGTCTGTCATAGTTGAAGTGTACCTATGATGAAAATTACAGGCCTCTCTCATCTTTTTAAGTGAGAGAACTTGCACAATTGGTGGCTGACTAAATACTTTTTTCCCCCACTGTATATATATATATATACACACATACATACACACATATATATACATACATACCCATACACACACATACCTACACCAATACATACACACATATATACATACACACGCACATATATACATACATATACCTACATACACATATACATACATATACACACACACACACAAGTATATGCACATACATATCTACACAAACATTCATACCCCAAAATAATATTCTGCACTAACTTAAAATATACACATACATAGTAATAGTAAAATGCTAAGAGATTTTTTAAAATAATAATAGTAAAGTAAAAATAATAATTATATGTACACACACAGACACATATAGACACAAGCACCGCAGAAGGCTGGTGGGAATCTACACCCCCAGTCCCCCGTAAGCAATAAATAAATTGTATAATAAGAATAATGTAAGAATTGAGAAATAAATAGCGAAACCAAACAAAAATGGGGGAATATAAGTACATCCATCCGATAGTGTCAATGATCAAACCTGGAAGGCCACTCAAACAGGCATCGCTCTGAACTCCAACGACAGGTCAGTCGTCTAGCCGGAATGAAAGTGAAATTAACGTTAAATGAGAGCTCTGACCGCCATCCATTGGTCGGCTCAGTGTCTTACATGTTCGGTAGCGACAATAACTGAGACAGTTTAATAAGGTTTCACCTGTTACGGCATAGTATGGATTCGAGTCCATAATACACAATGACAAGGTGCTCTAACCCGTACGGGGGATTGGCATATATTCCCGGATAAACGTCTCTGCATCCAAAACTGAGGAGAGCCAAATCTTCTCACCGGAAGGAGGGGTAATTCTGCGTCTTGCAGAGAAGAGCAAGGCTGGGCGAAGTTCGAGTTTGTAAAGTTTGGTCATGACCTCTCTGTAACCGGCGCGATGCTTTGCAACATCGGGAGCATAATCCTCATAGACACGGAAGGGATGTCCTTTATGTAACAGGTTACCCCTCAATTGAGCCTCGCGCAGGATAAGATCCTTGGTCTTGAAACTGTGACAACAGATGATTACTGGGCGAGGACGTTGGCCCGGGCCAGGCACTGGGACAAGAGCGCGATGTTCACGGTCCAGCTGGGGATCCGAAGCCAAAACATCCACCAAACTGGAGTCTTCCGACTAGCTTGGAAAGACAGTACTGTGCAATATCGAAGAGCCCTCACTGCTGCTCGATCAACCTATTTTTCCAACCTAACTGAGGAGAATATGAATAATCCAAAATGTATTTTTGATACTGTCGCAAAGCTAACTAAAAAACAGCCTTCCCCAAGAGAGGATGGCTTTCACTTCAGCAGTGATAAATTCATGAACTTCTTTGAGGAAAAGATCATGATCATTAGAAAGCATTTTACGGACTCCTTTTTGAATCTGCATATTTGTCCAACGCTCAGTTGTCCTGAGTCTGCACAACACTGCCAGGACCTAGGATCAAGGGAGACACGTTTTTTTTTAATCCTATATCTCTTGACACATTCATGAAAATAGTCAGGGCCTCAAACCTTCAAGCTGCATACTGGACCCTATTACACCTAAACTACTGAAAGAGCTGCTTATGTTGAACATAATAAAATGGCTCCCTATGCACCGGATGTGTACCAAACTCACTAAAAGTGGCAGTAATAAAGCCTCTCTTGAAAAAGCCAAACCTTGACCCAGAGAATATAAAAAACTATCGGAAATACATCGAATCTCCCCTTCCTCTAAATTTTTTTAGAAAAAGCTGTTGAGATCATAGCACTGAGACTGCACTCGTGAAGGTGGTAAATTACCTTTAATGGCATCAGACCAAGGCTCTGCATCTGTCCTCGTGCTCCTCGACCTTAGTGCTGCTTTTGATACCATCGATCACCACATTATTTTGGAGAGATTGGAAGCCCAAATTGGTCTACACGGACAAGTTCTGGCCTGGTTTCGATCTTATCTGTCGGAAAGACATCAGTTTGTCTCTGTGGATGGTTTGTCCTCTGACAAATCAACTGCAAGTTTCTGTGTTCCTTAAGATTCCGTTTTAGGACCACTATTGTTTTCACTATATATTTTACCTCTTGGTGATGTCGTTCGGAAACATAATGTTAACTTTCACTGCTATGCGGACGATACACAGCTGTATATTTCGATGAAACATGGCAAAGCCCCAAAATCGCCCTCCCTGGAAGCCTGTGTTTCAGACATAAGGAAGTGGATGGCGGCAAATGTTTTACTTTTAAACTCGGACAAAATAGAGATGTTAGTTCTAGGTCCCAAGAAACAAAGAGATCTTCTGTTGGATCTGGCAATTAATCTTGATGGTTTCACAGTCGTCTCAAATAAAACTGTGAAGGACCTCAGCGTTACTCTGGACCCTGATCTCTCTTTTGACGAACATATCAAGAATATTTCAAGGACAGCTTTTTTCCATCTTTGTAATATTGCAAAGATCTGAAACTTTCTGTCCAAAAATGATGCAGAAACATTTATCGATGCTTTTGTCACTTCTAGATTAGACTACTGCAATGCTCTAATTTGCGGCTACCCGGATAAAGCACAAAATAAACTTCAGTTAGTGCTAAACACGGCTGCTAGAATCTTGACTAGAACCCAAAAAATTTATGATATTACTTCAGTGTTAGCCTGGCTTCCTGTTAAGGCTAGGGGCTGATTTCAAGGTTTTACTGCTAACCTATAAAGCATTACATGGGCTTGCTCCTACTTATCTCTCCGATTTGGTCCTGCCGTACATACCTACACGTACGCTACGGCCACAAGACGCAGGCCTCCTTATTGTCCCTAGAATTTATAAGCAAACAGCTGGAGGCAGGGCTTTCTCCTATAGAGCTACATTTTAATGGAATGGTCTACCTATCCATGTGAGAGACGCAGAGACTCTGTCTCAACCTTTATATCTTTATTGAAGACTAATCTCTTCAGTAAGTCCTATAATTGAGTGTAGTCTGGCGTACGGGTGTGAAGGACGGATCCTCTCTCTTAATGTTAGATCCCTCACTTCTCTGCCTGGACGGATCCTCTCTCTCCACTGGGATTCTCTGCCTCTAACCCTATTACGGGGGCTGAGTCACTGGCTTACTGGTGCTCTTCCATGCTATCCATAGGAGGGGTGTGTCACTTGAGTGGGTTGAGTCACTGATGTGATCTTCCTGTCCGGGTTGGCGCCCCCCTCTTGTTCATGCCGTGGGGGAGATCTTCGTGGGCTATACTTAGCTTTGTCTCAGGGTAGTAAGTTGGTGGTTTGAATATATCCCTCAAGTGGTGTGGAGGCTGTGCATTTGGCAAAGTGAGTGGGGTTATATCCTGCCTAGTTGGCCTTGTCCGGGGGTATTGTCAGATGAGGCCACAGTGTCTCCTGGCCCCTCCTGTCTCAGCCTCCAGTATTTATGCTGCAATAGTTTGTGTCGGGGGCTTATCCAGTGTCCTGTGTGAATTTAAATATGCTCCCTCTAATTGTCTCTCCCTCCCCTCCCGGAGGACCTGAGCCCTGGGACCATGCCTCAGGACTACCTGGCCTAATGACTCTTTAATGTCCCCAGTCCACCTGGTCGTGTTGCTGCTCCAGTTTCAACTGTTCTGTCTGCGGCTATGGAACCCTGACTTGTTCACCGGACGTGCTACCTTGTCCCGGACCTGCTGTTTTCGAATCTCTCTCTCTCTACCGCACCTGCTGTCTCTAACTCTGAATGCTCGGCTATGAAAATCCAACTGATATTTACTCCTGAGGTGCTGACCTGTTGCACCTTCTGCATGGTGTTGGAGTGCTTTGCTGGTGACATGGTCAGTGATTTATTTAGAATTCAAGGCACACTTAACCAGCATGGCTACCACAGTATTCTGCAGTGATACACCATCCCATCTGGTTTGGGCTTAGTGGGACTATCATTTATTTTTCAACAGGACAATGACCCAACACACCGCCAGGCTGTGTAAAGGCTATTTGACCAAGAAAGAGAATGATGCATCAGATGACCTGGCCTCCACAATCCCCTGACCTCATCCAAATTGAGATGGTTTGGGATGAGTCGAACCGCAGAGTGAAGGAAAAGCAGCCAACAAGTGCTCAGCACATGTGGGAACTCCTTCAAGACTGTTGGAGAAGCATTCCAGGTGAAGCTGGTTGAGAAAATGCCAAGCGTGTGCAAAGCTGTTATCACAGCTTTGCAAAGGGTGGCTACTTTCAAGAAATGTATTTTGATATGTTTAACACTTTTTTGGTTACTACATGATTCTATATGTGTTATTTCATAGCTTTGATGTGTTCATTATTATTCTACAATGTAGAAAATAGTAAAAATAAAGAAAAACCCTTGAATGAGTAGGTGTGTCCAAACTTTGACTGTTACTGTATGTATATTTAAAAAAATCTTGCGTATAAAATTTCCACAATTAACAAATAATATGCGTAACAATGTGCCTTTAAACAGCTTGGAAAATTCCAGAGAATTATGACATGGCTTTAGAAGCGTCTGATAGGCTAATTTACATAATTTGAGTCAATTGGAAGTGCCTCTTTGCTAGACATCATGGGAAAATCAAAATAAATCAGCCAAGACCTCAGAAAAAATAAATAAACTGAGAGCCAGATAGTCCCATGACCTTCCTTAAATATACCATTCACACTCTGTAAGATTTCTGTCGTCAACAGTTAGTGGTAGGGTTTATTGTTACGTTTTTCTTTTTTTTTTTTTACATATTTCCAGTTTCTCTTGACTGCGAGATTGTGGTCTGTCTGTGTAGGCTTTTGTTGCACTACATACAGTGAGGGAAAAAAGTATTTGATCCCCTGCTGATTTTGTACGTTTGCCCACTGACAAAGAAATGATCAGTCTATAATTTTAATGGTAGGTTTATTTGAACAGTGAGAGACAGAATAACAACAAAAAAATCCAGAAAAACATTCGAAAAAAATGTATTTGCATTTTAATGAGGGATGAGGAAAATAAGTATTTGACCCCTCTGCAAAACATGACTTAGTACTTGGTGGCAAAACCCTTGTTGGCAATCACAGAGGTCAGACGTTTCTTGTAGTTGACCACCAGGTTTGCACACATCTCAGGAGGGATTTTGTCCCACTCCTCTTTGCAGATTTTCTCCAAGTCTTTAAGGTTTTGAGGCTGAAGATTGGCAACTTGAACCTTCAGCTCCCTCCACAGATTTTCTATGGGATTAAGGTCTGGAGACTGGCTAGGCCACTCCAGGACCTTATTGTGCTTCTTCTTGAGCCACTCCTTTGTTGCCTTGGCCGTGTGTTTTGGGTCATTGTCATGCTGGAATACCCATCCACGACCCATTTTCAATGCCCTGGCTGAGGGAAGGAGGTTCTCACCCAATATTTGACGGTACATGGCCCCGTCCATCGTCCATTTGATGCAGTGAAGTTGTCCTGTCCCCTTAGCAGAAAAACACCCCCAAAGCATAATGTTTCCACCGCCATGTTTGATGGTGGGGATGGTGTTCTTGGGGTCATAGGCAGCATTCCTCTTCCTCCAAACACGGCGAGTTGAGTTAATGCCAAAGAGCTCCATTTTGGTCTCATCTGACCACAACACTTTCACCCAGTTGTCCTCTGAATCATTGTTCATTGGCAAACTTCAGACGGGCATGTATATGTGCTTTCTTGAGCAGGGGAACCTTGCGGGCGCTGCAGGATTTCAGTCCTTCACGGCGTAGTGTGTTACCAATTGTTTTCTTGGTGACTATGGTCCCAGCTGCCTTGAAATCATTGACAAGATCCTCCTGTGTAGTTCTGGGCTGATTCCTCACCGTTCTCATGATCATTTCAACTCCACGAGGTGAGATCTTGCATGGAGCCCCAGGCTGAGGGAGATTGACAGTTCTTTTGTGTTTCTTCCATTTGCGAATAATCGCACCAACTGTTGTCACCTTCTCACCAAGCTGCTTGGCCATGGTCGTGTAGCCCATTCCAGCCTTGTGTAGGTCTACAATCTTGTCCCTGACATCCTTGGAGAGCTCTTTGGTCTTGGCCATGGTGGAGAGTTTGGAATCTAATTGATTGATTTCTTCTGTGGACAGGTGTCTTTTATACAGGTAACAAGCTGAGATTAGGAGCACTCCCTTTAAGAGTGTGCTCCTAATCTCAGCTCGTTACCTGTATAAAAGACACCTGGGAGCCAGAAATATTTCTGATTGAGAGGGGGTCAAATATGTATTTCCCTCATTAAAATGCTAATCAATTTCTAACCTTTTTCACATGCGTTTTTCTGGATTTTTTTGTTGTTATTCTGTCTCTCGCTGTTCAAGTAAACCTACCATTAAAATTACACACTGATCATTTCTTTGTCCGTGGGAAAACGTTTTCCCTCACTGTATAGTGTTTGGACATAGTTGTCTTTTCTTAGAGCACCTGTGGAGTCTGTCATCAACTGTCATGTGGTAGGTGTAGCTGTTGTAGGTAAGTCAGGTGCAGGAGAGCAGAGATGAGTGGACTAAGTACTTTACTCAGGCAATGTTAAAATTACAGCACGCAACCGCGTCACAAAACAAATGCCGAAAACCAAGGCAGCACAAAGTACAAAATACACGTAAAAGTACCGGCTGCACAAAGCACGGGTGAAAACATACAAACCCGGCGTAAACCGGCATGCTGAAACAAACAATTCCCCACACAGACATGGGGGAAACAGAAGGTTAAATATACATCAGTAATGAGGGCAAATTAAAACCAGGTGTGATGGAAAACATGACAAAACAAATGGAAAATTAAAAGTGGATCGGCGATGGCTAGAAGACCGGTGACGCCGACCGCCGAACACCGCCCGAACAAGGAGAGGAACCGACTTCGGCGGAAGTCGTGACAACTTAGACTTGTGACGTAGGCTAGGCTACCCTGAGAGAATGTGTTTGTGATATTCTTGGAAAGTGGACAAGTCATAGAACGTCAAAAAGTCAACAAACATTGCAGGAGACACCTTGCTGTTTTGGAGATACTGTCACACTCTTTAACAAAGAGAGTTGCGGTGGCTAATGAATGTTAATGGGTAAATGGGTCGTTCAACGAAATTAGTGCCTTTCCAGTTAACAACAAACGTTCAGAAATTTCCCTTAAGAGTCTCATTAGGTCATAAACTAACATTTTCATAGGAATGTTCCCATGATGTGCAAGGAATGTTCCAAGAGACCATTCCCTTAATGTCAAACAAAACTTTTCCCAGAAGGTTGTTACGATGTTCTCAGAATTTAAGATATGAATGTTGGAGACACATTTCATGGGAACATTGGATGAGCATTCATGTTTTATGTGTGTTTGGAGAATATTCCATCAACAACCCACCAAACATACACAGAATATGGTAGCCATGTTCTCAGAATATGATATTATTGTTCTAGACACGATATATAAGAACATTGCAAGAACGTGATCAGTTTTCTGTGTGTTAGGAGAATATTCCATAAACGTCCCACCAAACATACACAGAACATGGTTGCCATGTTCTCAGAACATATGAATGTTTTAGAAACGCTTCATAGGAAGAAAACTTCATTGCACATCACGTCTTGTTATTGGCCATGATTGGTGAACCGCTGATCCATTCATAGCTCTTTTTCTGTTGGGAAGGTTAGGGATAATCACATACACACAACGCTTTTAACATGATTGTGCATGTTCATTTATACAGTAATTATTATTCAACATGTCCTCACCTGGGATTTGAACTCGCAACGTCTTGGTTCACGGTACTCCGATCGTGCTGCTACGCCACCATGTCCCTAACTATAGTGGCCCAATAAGCACATGCGATATCCCTTATTGGGCCAGTGGATAGGGCGTTCGTCATTGGTGCTGGTCCCCTGGGTTTGAGACTTGCTAGGGGACACATCCTACTCTCACATTCTTAGCAATATATGGTAATGTCATTATTGATGTTTTGCATTTCTCAAACATTTCTATTGTTTATACGAAACTTCGATAGAACACTTGGAAATATTATTTATGCATCTTTGTTTATTATAATAATGTGTAGAGATTTCTCCTCTGTCATGCACTTCTGGAACTTTGGCTACCAGATTTGTGCCTTTGTGCACGATCTCCAGGTGCTTTTTCAGGTTTGATGTGGTGTTTATGGACGAAGAGTTCAATGCTTCCCCTGCAGAGTTTGCATTTGGCTAAAATGTTGTTCTCTTTCTCCTCGATTAATTCGAAATGATGGGACCATTTTGTGAGAGCAAAATGACAAGAGTATGTTATAATACTGTTATTGCATCAAATGGTTGTTTTATGGAATATAATAGGGTTCTGAGAACACTCTCATCTGCGTGTGTTCTTCTGAGTTGGGCCTCTAGGGCTTAATGCTGACAGTGGATTTACGATGCCTTGGTGATAAAACCTAAAGACCGTATTCCATAGCATGAGTTGGTGTTTGTGTACTGGGAGGTACCAGGGTGGATATGGCTCGGGTGTGGATAATGATGAGGGGGACAAACCCTGGTTTCCCTGGGGCCAAAACCTGGTTTCCACAGCAGATACTGAATTGCTTTCCTACAAATCCTAACCTTGTGACCCATTCCACACATCTGTTGTTTGTCATGTAGACTAAGGGGGTGTATCTTTGCTATAAAATATCTTTGTATACTTTGTTTCGGGGCTCTCAACTAATCATCTAAAAGGTGGTTTGTCGACCAGTCATCGTTAAAAAGATAATCCGTTATTATTATTAAAAGGCGCAAGGTCTGGTTTTTCATCAATGGATGTTTGACGGCTATGATTGTGAATAAATCATTTTGCTAATTTTGCTGAAAATCTCTGTGGTGAAACACTTGGATCTGGGCTAGGCTATTTTCTGGTAATTGTGTCGTTTTTATGTGCCGATGTGTTGCGGAATTTCTTTGTCATTTCAATAGCATTGGGTCTATGGTATTGACTCAAATTTGGATTTCTGATTGTAATTGAACTATGGATATGAATTGTATATATGCTTGTGAACAACAGTGAGTGTTTGTTTTATTACCTGTTGTCTACCTATATCTAATACATTCTAGGAATAGCAGATAGGTATGGCGATAGAGCTGTGACCATGATCATAATTGATAACTAAACATGGGTATTAATTATTGCATGATAAACTAGGCTATAATCAAAGTTGTGGGTAGTAAATGGCTGTAGTATTGTGCCCACTGAAATGTGTATTTTCCTTAAGAATTGGTTGCTGTATTTTATACATTTGGCGCAATTCAGGTTCATCTTAAAATAATAGACGTTTAATTAGTGTGAAGCAAAGGTTGGTAATAAAAATATAGAGTTATATTGATTGGGTAGAATGAAATGAAAACAATGCCTTCTAGTAATGGAAATTGAAATATGTTATTAATTATTAGTGGTTTTTGGATAAACTCTACTAATGCCATGTTTTAGTCCGCTGGTGAAAGGGAGTCGTGCTCGGTGTCTATATCGGGCTGTAAGGTACGCAGTGGGACATTGCAGCAGAGGTCTGAATAGTTGAATCGGAAACATTCTTTGACAGTTTCTGATCACTGTTGCTCGTTTTTTTTGTTTAGGTAACACCAGTGAATTTGAGCAGGAAGTTAATGTTTTCAAAAATTATAATCTGTTTCCATTACGTGGAACAGTGTCCAGTAATTAAAGTAGATTGAAATAAGTATTGAATATTAAGCTGATAAGCACCAACTTTTTGAAGGTTCTAGATTTGTTAAACAACAGGTTTATATTTTTACTAAATTAATGCAACAGGTTGCAATGATTAGATTACCGGAAAGGGGTTACGGGTTTGTTTATTTTAGAAAGTGTCGATTCCACTTAATGGAACACTGTATTGTCTGATGTGTCTTGAGTAGGATTCTTTCTTCCAGGACTGATGGAAGTCCACTACAGTATGTATGTTAAGGGAGACGTAGGAAACACATTTTTAATAGATGCCTGGGATCAAATATCACTGATTCCTTACGCTGAGAAATTGACTACATTTGCGACATAAAAAAGTATTACATTTCGAGGGGTAACAGGAACAATCTAAGGTGAAACAGCTATTACAGATGTTGTTGGACATTGGTCTAGTAACGATACCAGGATAATATTACATGGTTATGGAAAAGAGAGACCAGTCATATAATATAATATGGGAGTGAATTGTTAGATTTGGTGGCGAGATACATGCTAAATTAAGTGCAAATAAATGTTGGGGTACATTAAAACAAACGATGAATGAATTGAGGGAGTACAGTGGGCTTATCATTATCATGTTTTGTTTGTAGTTAAAACTTTTGGGTTGCTGATTAAGATATTAGTATAGTGAACGCTAAAGAAATTGACACTTTCTTTTCCAGGAGATGGGGTTTCATTATCATTATAGTGAATAAAGATTTAGTTTAAGTATAACTCTGATTTGTGTGATAAGTTTGTCTCTCTTTATTTGATAATACAGAAATTAACCACCACAATTTCCACAAGGAAAAGGTTAACAACACATCTGCCATTTTTCTTAGATTTTTGTCTTTACGATAGCATAATGGAAACGGTTTAGCCAATAGCATGAATTCCATTTGCAAGAGACAAGGCTTTAAATTTTTTTATAACATGCCGGTACAGATATGCTTCTCAAAGTAATACGGGTTACTTAGAAAAGTAACTGTAATAATATTACAATATTTGAAGACTGTAAGTCATTATTACCCCCAACACTGGTCCCAAGTCATTCTGTTGCAATTTGTCTATTTGGAACTCTGTGTTGTGTATTGTTTTGGTATAACTGGCATCATCATTGCTTAAATGGCAAATGTGAGAAAGTAGACATTTGTGTTACAACCTGAATTTAAAATATATTCAAATTAGATGTATTACTGGCCTACACACAATAACCCATAATGTCAAAGTGGAATTCTATTTTTATAAATGGTTACAAATTAATACAAAATAAAAACCAACAAGTATTCAACCTCTTTGTTATGGCAAGCCTAAATAAGTGCAGGAGTAAACATTTGCTTAACAAGTCACAAATTGCATAGACTCAATCTGTGTGCAATAATAGTGTTTAACATGATTTTTGAATGACTACTTCATCTCTGTACCCCACATATACAGATAATTGTAAGGTTGCTCAGTCGAGCAGTGCATTTCAACCAGAGATTCAACCACAAAGACCAGGGAGGTTTTCCAATGCCTCACGAAGGACACCTATTGGTAGATTAGTTTTTTTCCAAATACAGACATTGAATATCTCTTTGAGCATGGTGAAGTTATTAATTACACTTTGGATGGTGTATCAATACACACAGTCACTACAAAGACAATGAGCATCTTTCCTAACTAATTTGCAGGTGAGGAACGCAACCCCTCAGGGATTTCACCATGAGGGCAATGGTGACTTTAAAACAGTTACAGAGTTTAATGGCTGTGATAGGAGAAAATTGAGAATGGATCAACAACATTGTAGTTACTCCACAATACTAACGTAAATGACAGAATAAAAATAAAGAAGCCTGTACAGAATACATATATTACAAAACCTGCATCCAGTTTGCAATGAGGCTCTAAAGTAAAACTGCAAAACATGTGGCAAAGAAATTCACTTTATGTCCTGAATACAAAGTGTTATGTTTAGGGCAAATCTAACAACACATCACTGAGTACAATTCTTCATATTTTCAAGCATGGTGGTGGCTGCATCAAGTTATGGGTATTCTTGTCATCGGCAAGGACTAGGGAGTTTTTGGGGATAAAATAAACCGAATAAAGCTAAGCACACACAAAATCACAGAAGAAAACCTGGTTCAGTCTGCTTTCCAACAAACACTGGGAGACAAATTCCCCTTTCGGCAGGACAATAACCTAAAACATAAGGCCAAATATACACTAGAGTTTCTTACCAAGACAACATTGAATGTTCCTGAGTGGCCTAGTTACAGTTTTGGCAAGACTTCAAAATTACTGTCTTTGAATGATGAACCAACTTGACAGAGCTTGAAGAATTAATAAAATTAGATCATTTGCAAATATTGTACAATCCAGGTGTGCAAACTCATTCCACTGAGGGCCTAGTGTCTGCTGGTGTTTGGTTTTCCTTCAATTAAGACCTAGACAACCAGGTGAGGGGAATTTCTTACTTATTAGTGACCTTAATTCATCAATCAAGTACAAGGGAGGAGCGAAAACACGCAGACACTTTGCCGTTCCTGGAATGAGTTTGACACGTACCTTAGAGACTCACAGCTGTAATCGCTGCCAAAGGTGATTCTAACATGTATTTGCTCAGGGGTGTGAATAATTAGATAAATCTGCAATACAATTCTAAAAACATATTTTCACTTTGTCATTATGGGGTATTGTAATTTCTTTTTAAATCAATTTAGAATGTGGAATATGTCAAGGGCTATGAATACTTTTCCAAAGGCACTGTATATTCTGAGAACATGGCAACTAGTGTTGTCACAATACCAGTATCGCGATACTGAAGCAAAGGAAGCAAATGAAACAAAACATGAAGCGGACTCAATTTGAAGAAAACAGTCCTAATGTTGAAAAAAGCCTTACGTTGTCACCCAGAGTAACATTTGTTAATTTCGCAAAATGTAGGTTCTAAAGGACCATAGAGTAAAGTCTGCTTCATGTTTTATTTTTTTCACAAGGAAAATCTGGTATCGTAGTATCCCCTTCCCTGGGGCTCGAAGGCGCTATTGGACTCACCTGTACTCAATCACCTGTTTATTACCCTTATATTTATTACCCTTATATTTATTACCCTTATATTTGTTAGTTCCCCATCTCTGTTCCCCGCTGCTGTCGTTGTTTTGCCCGTGTGCTGATGCTGTGCCTGTCTTGTTTCATGTTTATTCCTTACTAAATGTTGACTCCCTGTACCTGGTTCTCATCTCCGGCGTCGGTCCTTACACTCTCAGAATTGTTAGCTGGGTTTTGCTTCCCACTGATAAATTAAGTAGAAATTATGCACCAATAACATGTTAAAAGCCTGTTATTAATAAAATGAAGAGCTTTTTAATATAGACCACATGAAAGAATGTAAACATTTGAGAAAATATATATATTTTTGGACCATGTTATACCTCAAAAGGCACTGGATTGGTGGAACGACCCAAATAAGTAAATGTTTTGCCTCACGGTTAGCCAAGATGCTTAGCTAGCCAGCTAAAATGGTTTACAGTTAGTTAGCAAGTGCTTCTACATTATTTTGCTGGCTGCTGTAGTGCCGCGATGTCAGTCCAGTTGTGTTTGAATTTGACCATTGTGACATGCATCCATGCATATCCTCTTTCTATGTTGTGGAGGACCAAGGCAGTCAGCCCACGACTGGCATATTCACAGACTCTGGCCCAGATCTGTGGCATCGGTCCAATGACCTTCTTTCCAAGCAGCATACTGACACCACACACACACACACACACAGACAAACACATGTCGGCAACACACACATTTACTAAAAAAATCACTCTGTCAGAAAAATGTACCCTTACATACACACATAATATTATCCGCACAAACACACACATATGTACGTGCACACAGACTCTGTGTGTCTGCCTAGGCCAGCTTTTAGCTGCTCCCAGGGGGAACACACAGGTAAACGACTGAATAAAAGGACAATTTATTACCTACACTTAAGAGACCTACACCCCATAGGGCGAGCAAGGGTTAACTAACAGCGTCATCAAATAAGCAGCCACATGTAAAGGAGCGAGCAGGAAGTGGCATAACCAGAGACAGCAGTACTGTACGCATGTTTAACTGAAACACCCCTATAATAAGGAATTCAACCTGCAGTATTTCTGTTCTTTCCAACAAACCTCATCCTCTGCAAGATAGTCAACAATCCATCCACCTGTAACCCATATATATCATGTGACTGTGGACAAAAAGAGAATTGCTCATAGGTGAAATGTTCAGTGCATATCGTGCCTGGTACACTAAATGAGTACTGTGCATTTGGGTGCAGTAATTAAATATTCAGGAGATTTTTGACCCTTGAGGTATAACCTAAAGCTGTAGTTGTGTTATTGTCGTATGTCTCATGATGGTGCTGATGTTCTTTGTATCTTACTGGGCTCAGAGAGAGAGAGATGTGACTGGTCACTTATGATCACACTCTTGTGTTCTCTCTCCATCCCGCTTTGAGACTTAGACCTAGGTCCCAGACCATGTAGGCTTACTGTAAAGCGCTAACTCAACCAAATCCACTAGGACGTCATGACTCTGCCCTCTTGGTCTCACTCTTTCACCCAAAGCATATGCACCTAGAACATGTAGGCCTGCTGTAAAGAGGTATCTCAAAATACACTAGCCAACACCATGCCCACTGCCATGTGGCAGTTGGTCTCACTCTTTCACCCAAAGCATATAGAGAGTACCACTTAATTATTACTACTAATACTAAGTAGATGGTCTTACCTTGGTGGAGGCCATCTCGCTGACAGAGTGTCTGGTCTGCAGGGTCTCCAGCTGGTTCAGGCACCAGTCCAGCTCCTCCAGTGTCTCCGTGGCCAGCTTCTGGTAGGCCTCCTCTGGAAGAGGGAGACAGGGGACAAGGGGACAGGGACAGGCAGGGGTGGTGAGCGGTGGTGGTCAGTTTTGAGGCGCTTGACAGGGCTGTGCGATGTCATCTCTTGTGTTTCATCGGCGATGACTCCATAGACGAGCACCATGCCCAGGTTGCCAGTGTGGACACATGGGTAACTCTTCATAGTAATGGGAGCTTAGAGGGCAAAATCTGGCAATGGGGGAAGATGATTGTCTCTGAGATAATCTCTAGTTGCAGCTAAGTGTCTTTGATAACCCCTAAAGCGTCAAAAATCACCCATCGGTCCCTCTCCTGAGAGTAGTTACAGTAGTAGAAGTAGTTCTAGAATCCCAAGGAGCAAAAGTTCCACAGAGTGCAGTTATAGCATCCACAATGCACAGTTCTACAACCCAGAGTGAGAGGTTCTAGAATCCACAAAATACAGTTCTAGTATCCACAGTTCTAGAATCTAAGGGAGAAATTGTTCCATAGTGTCACAATAGAATGAGTCCAGCCTTCCAAAAGCCCTTATGGGAAAAAACAGTAAAGCAGCCCCCCTGCTCCACGAGCAGAAAACAAAACACACACGCATGGAATCCAGCGGTTACACACAAATCTTTCAACGATCCGGACGGACTTGTGCTTTATCCAGCCCCAAAGATTCCCAGATCTAGGATAGCAGAAAAATCTGTCTCACGCATCACTCCATGATCCACTCTTCCTAAGGATATTTGGAAGGAAAAACGGGAAAACTTCCTCAGCTTCTCATGATGAGGAGTTATCAACAAAGGAGAAGTCTAAAACAAAGCAAAGACCCCTTCCAAACACACACACCTCTTCCTCTACCCCCCTCCTCTAAAGACAGAGAACCCCATTCATAGTCCACACACACACAGAGCCACAGATTAGCTTATTTCCTGTCTCAAATCCCCTTTCCTCCCCGCAACGGTGACACACTGGCGATGACTGCTGCTCTGACAGACCGACGGATGGAGAGAAAGATCCAAGCAGGTCTGACTGTGGCTAATATAACACATCTATAGGAGGGATGGCTGAGTCAAAATTGCACACGTCGAAAAAATGCTTGCTTCTTGTGAGAAGCACAGCTCAGCACACGGGAAGAGCTGGACTGGAGCACCAGGGTACCCGGACTGGACGTGAGTCACAGATTAAAATCTGAACGTTTTTGAAGTTGCCTCTAACTACTGAACCAGGGTCAGATGTCTACTGAACCCCCTAATGGTTAAGGTTGGGGTAAAATGAGGGTAACCTGGTCCTAGATCTTTACCACAGGTGCAACACAGACAGACACAGTGCCTTGCAAAAGGATTCATCCCCCTTGGCGTTTTCCCTATTTTGTTGCATTACAACCTGTAATTTAAATGGATTTTTATTTGGATTTCTTGTAACGGACAAACACAAAATAGTCCAAATTGGTGAAGTGAAATGAAAAAAATAACTTGTTTAAAAAAGAAACGTAAATGTGCATATGTACTCAACCCCTTTGCTATGAAGCCCCTAAATAAGATCTGGTGTAACCAATTACCTTCAGAAGTCACAATTAAATAAAGTCCACCTGTATGCAATCTAAGTGTCACATAATCTGTCACATGATCTCAGTATATATACACCTGTTCTGAAAGGCCCCAGAGTCAGCAACACCACAAAGCAAGGGGCACCACCAAGCAAGAGGCACCATGAAGATCTAGGAGCTCTCCAAACAGGTCAGGGACAAAGTTGTGGAGAAGTACAGATCAGGGTTTGGTTATAAAAAAATATCAGAAACTTTGAACATCCCACAGAGCACCATTAAATCCATTATTCAAAAATGAAAAGAATATGGCACCACAACAAACCTGCCAAGAGAGGGCCGCCGACCAAAACTCACGGACCAGGCAAGGAGGGAATTAATCAGAGAGGCTACAAAGAGACCAAAGATAACCCTGAAGGAGCTGCAAAGCTCAACAGCGGAGATGGGAGTATCTGTCCATAGGACCACTTTAAGGCATACATTCCACAGAGCTGGGCATTATGGAAGATTGGCCAGAAAAAAGCCATTGCTTAAACAACAAAATAAGCAAACACGTTTGGTGTTAGCCAAAAGGCATGTGGGAGACTCCCCAAACATAAGGAAGAAGCTACTCTGGTCAGATGAGACTAAAATTGAGCTTTTTGGCCATCAAGGAAAACGCTATGTCTGGCGCAAACCCAACACCTCTCATCACCCTGAGAACACCATCCCCACAGTGAAGAAATGGTTATGGCAGCATCATGCTGGGGGATGTTTTTCATCGTCAGGGACTGAGAAACTGGTCAGAATTGAAGGAATGATGGGCGCTAAATACAAGGAAATTCTTGAGGGGAAACCTGTTTCAGTCTTCCAGCGATTTGAGACTGGGACGGAGGTTCACCTTCCAGCAGGACAATTACCCTAAGCATACTGCTAAAGCAACACTCAAGTGGTTTAAGGGGAAACACGTAAATGTCTTGGAATGGCCTAGTCAAAGCCCATAACTCAATCCAATTGAGAATCTGTGGTATGACTTAAAGATTGCTGTACACCAGCAGAACCCATCCAACTTGAAGGAGCTGGAGCAGTTTGCCTTGAAGAATGGGCAAAAATCCCAGTGGCTAGATGTGCCAAGCTTATAGAGACATACCCCAAGAGACGTGCAGCTGTAATTGCTGCAAAAGGTGGCTCTATAGTATTGACTTTGGGGGGGTGAATAGTTATGCACGCTCAAGTTCTTTTTTTTCATTCTTTTTTTCTTGTTTGTTTCACAAGAAAAAATATTTTGCATCTTCAAAGTGGTAGGCAGGTTGTGTAAATCAAATGATGCAAACCCCCCAAAAAAAATAATTGTTAATTCCAGGTTTTAAGGCAACAAAATTGGAAAAATGCCAAGGGGGTGAATACTTTCGCAAGCCACTGTATGCCCTGTTCGAAGACTTTGCTGTCACGCGTGCTCCCTCTCCGGCCTCTAGGTCACCAGGCTGCTCGTTATGGCGCACACCTGTCACCATCGTTACGTGCACCTGCGCGTCATCAGACTCACCTTGACTCCATCACTTCCCTGATTACCTTCCCTATACATGTCACTTCTTTTGGTTCCTTCCCCAGGTGTCATTGTTTCTGTTTCTTGTCTGTGTGCAGTTAGTGTTTCTTGTTTTGCATTATGTCGCGATTATTTATTATTTATTTATTCCCGACATCGTTACATTTGCACCCTTTCTACCTGCCTCCCTTGACATAATCATTAATCTCACACCACTGACTAGTGGTTCTATTAAAAACAGACAAAGAAAACATGATGACACACACACAACACTCAACAGTATTCCGCCAGTGGGATTATGAATGGTAGTGAGTCATGCTGAATCTTCTCACGATTAATCCGCATTAGTAAATGATGCAGGGGCATTTCCGCTGAGCCACATATTCCGTGTGTTTACTTAATCCCAGATTAGGGCAGACAATGCTCTAGACAACTGGAAATTTGATAAATCTAAAATGTGTGGTGGAATGAGTGTGTGACACACACCATTTTTTGTGTCTTTACGAAATACAGTCATTTACCAACAGTATTATGATGTCCTCATGAGTTGTGAGGCAAAAGCAAATGAACACCACAAATTGGTGTAGATAATCTCTTAAAAGGCTCCGAAATACCCTGCCTTGGTGGCTCAAGTATGAAACAATTCACTAGTGTAAATCTGTTACATTTTAGGACAAATGGCATTCTACTAAAATGTGTCCCAGCACCATCTTGCAAAGATAGTTATGCTGCTATGTGTTGAGGTACAGTACCATTTAAAAGTTTGGACACACCTACTCATTCAAGGGTTTTTATTTATTTGACTATTTTCTACATTGTAGATTAATAGTGAAGACATCAAAACTATGAAATAACACATATGGAATCATGTAATAACAGAAAAAGTGTTAAACAAATCAACATATATTTGAGATTCTTCAAAGTAGGCACTTTGATGACAGCTTTGCACACTATTGGCATTCTCTCAACCAGCTTGACCAAATTTTGACTGGTACTGTATGTTATTTGCTGATATTGTGATAGTATGTGTGTTGTGTTGTTACACTATGTAAGGCTGCCAATGTGAATGGCACCTTGCGTTCAGCAAGTCTGTCTACCTGTAGGTGTGATGTCACGGTCACAGTGTTTGGGTAGCCTCTCTGTGACTCATAGGATGTGAAAGAGATACAGATAAACAGACAGACAAGACAGTAAGCGAGGGGAGGATAGAGCTACAAAACACAGAGTAGACAAATTATCTTTACCGCACCTCTCTCTCTCTCTCTCTCTCTCTCTCTCTCTCTCTCTCTCTCTCTCTCTCAATATTAATATTCCAAAATCTCTGCCCAAGTACCCCCAGTAATTCCCCTTATTTTCTGATTTAGCTAATCAAGGATACGTTGACCAGTAAGAGAAGAGATCAAATAATGTGTATACTCGAGGAGAGGTTTGGGAAACATTACCTTAGGGCAGCGATTCCATTGTGTGTGTGACGGTGTGAGAGCGAAGTCTTGCATCTTGCTCATCACAGTATCTGTGGTGCTGCTCGTGGCAACTTAATTTCGCTGTCTACCTTTAAACTTACAGTAAGTATTGTGGTCATACACCAGTATTGCAACATATTAATCCCAACCCCAATATTGCTGTTCCTAGAAAAAATGGCCACATATTTCCACTATTCTTGAAAAGAAAGAAGAAGACTACACCCTGGCTATTTTTAGCCAGTTCTCAATATAGAACACCTCCTCCTCATAATCAAGTCGGATCAATCAGTATCGGCAGGTGCCAAGGATCAGGCTGGGTCTTGAGTGCTCTAGTTAATGGGCTCTAATGGAGACATTATTTTTCCCAGTGTCTTTTCTTTCCAGCTCCTTCCTGACCAAACACACACTTATGTGCAAAACACACACACGCATGCACACATACGCACACATACACACACACTTTAGTTATTCATGATAGGCCTAGAATAACATAGCAAGTGGTGTTCAAGCTAACATCTATATTACAGTGGTGCAGGAGTGAAAAACTACCAGTTTAGTTAAGACAAGAAACCAATCTTAAAGACCATACTATCTTTGGAATACTCAATATTAACTTAAAAGATCATTAATCTAGAAATATCTTAATGGCCTACTTTGGAAAGCACAACAACAAACCACCACAGGGCAGCAACGTGTAAAACATGCCCTTTGTCTTCCTCTGCTGTACATATCTGGTGCTAATGTTGCACCACCATCACTCACCATGCAACTCCAATGCACTCCAAGATTCACCACCGTCCCAATTCACTTTAAACATCCCTCCTTTTCTTCCATGGTGTAATCACTGATTCATACATGATTGGATAAGTGAAAGACTATTAACTAATCCAACCCTCTCAGAACCAGATCTGTAATCAATTCAAGGAATGGAGAACGGGATTAGGGAACAATACTCTGTACAGAGCCATGCAACCTGATGTAAGACACACCAATAAGAGTGGGTCATGTTCATTTGGCACAAACCAGAAGAAAACAGACTTAAACCGGGAGAGACTAACTGAACTGGTCCAATAAGAAATGCTTATTTCTGTTTTCTGTTGCAAAGCGTTTTCTGTTGCATGCCCTAGTGAACACGAGCCTGGACTGAGGCCAACTGAAGCTTCATCCTCTAGCACGGCTCAATAGATAATCTACTTCAAAAGTGTGTGTGTGTGTGTGTGTGTTTGTCTTACCTGAGAAAGAGGACTTGGTGATGGGTGGTTGTTGGTTACACATAGGGGACCACCTGGTGAAGGAAACCACAGAGAAAGAAGTGTTTGATCAGAAATGTCTTTCCTTCTCACAACAGAAATAAAGAATATATGTAAAAAAAAATGTAACTATTTTGCTTAATAAAAATAAATACAACGATCCCCCCAAAAAAAATGATGGACAGTGGTACCCTCTGGAAAGAAACTGGTTGAATCAACATTGTTTCTATGTCATTTCAACAAAAGAATTCTACATGATACATTGAATCAACGTGGAAAACGTAAAGGAGTTTTGTCTTTTTTTTTTTTTACATAAATCCAATGACATGGTGAATTTGTTTTTTCTTCACATTGAATTCAAGTTAGTTGACACCTCAACCAAATTGAAATCAAAACTAGACATTGAACTGATGTCTGTTCCCAGTGGGTAGCCTATGATTCAAGCAGTAAGCTATTTCATCTAACATATCCAGGGAATGCATGATTGATATTTTGATGTGCAACCTGTCAAAATATGATCCAGAATTATGGGATTCATTTTTGTCTCTTCAGACAATTTGCAGACACCTTTGTGCATATTGGCCTATAGGCTATGTTAGTCACCACGGGCCTGATTCCAACTCCCTACCGCACCTTTCCTACGCACTTCTCAGTAGTTGGTATTCAGATTTACCTTATGAAGGTGCACAACAGACTTTGCAGGCATGGTTCCCTTGCACTCACTGAATAAATGTAATTCAACCTCTGAAAACCCTCCCAATTGATGGCCAACAGATTTTCTTGTGGAGTTCCCATTCAATTGGGTTTTCAGTACATTTATCCTTTTAAATACAGTGTACCTTTAATTAGAATTTTGTCGACAGAACGGGTCCAGAAAATAGGGATCAATGAAAGAAAGCCATCTAAATATATGCATATTCGTCTCTGTTTCAACACCAAGTGGTAGATTTAAAAAATACTCTGATCTTGTTGATTATTTAGGCAAATGTTATGGTTAGGAAAGTGTTTATGAATCCTTAAACAGGTATGAAGAGCCTTTACACACAAAATATATTGATTAATCATAGATTCAGTGGTTTGATTCATTTTGAAAAATGGCACATTCAGTTTCTTAACACATGGTCATGTTGGAAGATTATTGTACATAGAATTCTAATAGGGAGAATAGTGTACAATAGTAGGCTATACCCTCCTCTATTGCCTGCACTAACCATGGAACTGTGTGATGACACAGCCAAGTATTGCGCCATGAGTGTTACGACTTGGTCTGCACTCCGTGCCATTCCGATGTAATCATGTCTTATCTGTCTTACATGTCTTATTTTCTATATAATCAACTGTTACTAATGATCCTCATCAACAACCAAATGGCTGTGACGTAGGTTATACCAACTGAAGCGAACTAACAGTAAATTGGCAATTGATTATGTGTTGTTATTAGGACTACTGACATGCGATACTGGTAGTGGCCAATATTTAACATGCTAGAAATCGGAAACAGAGAAAATCAGGGCAGCCTATAATTCAGACATTCAAGAGTGCCCATCACTGCAAGTTAAAAGCTTGAACAATTTAAATTCTGCAAAATGACGCAGCATTTCATAAACTTTACTGTGGGGAAGTTGATACGCTATGATCGTGGACTTCAGGAAACAGGAGAGGGAGCACCCCCCTATCCACATCGAGGGGACAGTAGTGGAGAAGGTGGAAAGTTTTAAGTTCCTCGGCGTACACATCACGGACAAACTGAATTGGTCCACCCACACAGACAGCGTGGTAAAGAAGGCGCAACAGCGCCTCTTCAACCTCAGGAGGCTGAAGAAATTTGGCTTGTCACCAAAATCACTCACAAACTTTTACAGATGCACAATCGAGAGCATCCTGTCGGGCTGTATCACCGCCTGGTACGGCAACTGCTCCGCCCACAACCGTAAGGCTCTCCAGAGGGTAGTGAGGACTGCACAACGCATCACCGGGTTAAACTACCTGCCCTCCAGGACACCTACACCACCCGATGTCACAGAAAGGCCAAAAAGATCATCAAGGACAACAACCGCCCGAGCCACTGCCTGTTCACCCCGCTATCATCCAGAAGGCGAGGTCAGTACAGGTGCATCAAAGCTGGGACCGAGAGACTGAAAAACAGCTTCTACCTCAAGGCCATCAGACTGTTAAACAGCCATCACTAACATTGAGTGGCTGCTGCCAACATACTGACTTAAATCTCTAGCCACTTTATACATAGGAATTGGATGTAACAAATGTATCACTAGCCACTTTAAACAATTTTGTATATAATGTTTACGTATCCGACATACTCATATCAAATGTATACACTGTACTCTAAACCATCTACTGTATCTTGCCTATGCCGCTCGGGTCATCGACCCAAATCTCTAGCCACTTTAATAATTATAATTGGATGAAATAATGTATCACTAGCCACTTTAAACAATGCCATTTATATAATGTTTACATATCCTACATTACTCATCTCATATATATGTGTATATACTGTACTCCATACCATCTACTGCATCTTGCCTATGCCGGTCAGCCATCGCTCATCCATATATTTATATGTACATACTCGTATTCATTCCTTTACTCTTGTGTGTATAAGGTAGTTGTTGTGAATTTGTTAGATTACTTGTTAGATACTACTGCATGGTCGGAACTAGAAGCACAAGCATTTCGCTACACTCGCATTAACATCTGCTAACCATGTGTATGTGACAAATAAAATTTGATTTGATTTGATATATACAAGAGTATGTGGACACCCCTTCAAATTTGTGGCTTCGGCTATTTCAGCCAAACCGTTGCCGACTGTTGTATAAAATCAAGCACACAGCCATGCAATCTCCTTATACAAACATTGGCAGTTGAATGGCCTTACTGAAGAGCTCAGTGACATTCAATGTGGCACCATCATAGGACGCCACCTTTCCAAAAAGTCAGATAGTCAAATTTCTGCCCTGCTAGAGCTGCCCCGGTCAACTGTAAGTGCTGTTATTGTAAAGTGGAAACATCTAGGAGTGACAACGACTCAGTTGCAAAGTGGTAGGCCACACAAGCTCACAGAACGGGATCGCTGCGTGCTGAAGCATGTGGCGAGTAAAAATAGCCTGTCCTCGGTTGCAGCACTCACTGACGAGTTCCAAACTGCCTCTTGAAGCAACGTCAGCACAATATCTGTTTGTCAGGAGCATTATGAAATGGGTTTCCATGGCAGAGCAGCAGCACACAAGCCTAAGATCACCATGCGCAATGCCAAGCATCGGCTGGAATGGTGTAAATCTCGCCGCCATTGGGCTCTGGAGCAGTGGAAACGCGATCTCTGGAGGGAGGAATCACGCTTCACCGTCTGGCAGTCCAACGGCCGAATCTGGGTTTGGCGGATGCCATGAGAAAGCTATCTGCCTTAATGCATAGTACAAACTGTAAAGTTTGGTGGAGGAGGAATAATGGTCTGGGGCTAGGCCTCTTAGTTCCAGTGAAGGGAAATCTTAACGCTACAGCATACAGTTACATTCTAGACGATTCTGTGCTTCCAACTTTGTGGCAACAGTTTGGGGACGGCCCTTTCCAGTTCCAGCATGACAATGCCCCAATGCACGAAGCGAGATCCATGCAGAAATGGTTTGTCGAGATCGGTGTGGAAGAACTTGACTGGCCTGCACAGAGCCCTGACCTCAACCCCATTGCATAACTTTGGGATTAATTGGAACAGTGACTGTGAACCAGTCCTAATCGCCCAACATCAGTGCCCGACCTCACTAAGTCCCTGCAGCAATGTTCCAACATCTAGTGGAATGCCTTCCCAGAAGAGTGGAGGCTGTTATAGCAGCAAAGGGGAGACCAACTCCATATTAATGCCCAGGATTGTGTTCGACAAGAAGGTGTCCACATACTTTTGGTAATGACTGGTTTCATGTCTCCATTAATTATTAGGTAAAATAGATGTGTCATTGAAATATACAATTCCTTTATCCAAACAGATTGCTAATTTACCTAACTCTTATCAATAGCTCTTATCAAGTTGTAAATTACAGTGCATGGAGAATGATGTTACTCCTAGCTGCCGGGTTGGAACCCGGCAGGTTCGCTCCACCTTATTCATGGTTTCCTCTCATGTAGTGATGGTGGAATTACAGTATGAGGGAATTAAGTCAAAGTCAGAATATGGCGTATCTGTAGACACGTCCGCCACACCTTCATTTCTTAGATCTCCACCCAGAACGAATAGCAGGTGAATAGCATGCTATTGTTGTGCTTAAGTTCAAGGTCAGAATACACATGGAGAGAAAAATGCATAAAAAGGGAATAACATTCCATTTAAGGGCACTTAACTTGGGCCGGAGTCGGGGCCATAATGCACAGGCTATTACAGGTAATCTGGTGCGGCAGCAGGTAGCCTAGTGGTTAGAGCGTTGGATTAGTAACTGAAAGGTTGCAAGATCGAATCCCCGAGCTGACAAGGTACAAATCTGTTGTTCTGCCCCTGAACAAGGCAGTTAACCCACTGTTCCTAGGCCATCATTGAACATAATAATTTGTATTTAACTGACTTGCCTAGTTAAATAAAGGTGAAATAAAAATTACTGTTGACATAATAATGGTTTTAGAACAATCTACATCTATAGGAACAACATGTAGCAAAATCAGCTAAATGTACCGACATCCACTTCCGTAAGAGGAAGGCAATCTCGGTGTAATTTTTGGTTTATCTGACAGTTCTACTCACTTGTTTGAAGCTCTGTCTTGCTGCAAGTTGGTTAGTGCAGCAAAGTTATTCCGTACTGTTCTCAAACTAGCCAGTACCTACACAGGGTGGGATGCAGTTTGAAACATCAGACATTATGTAAGATACAGTATTGTCAACAGCAATACATGTAAACAAATTAATTTCTTAGTTTATACACAATGTCTTAGCTTACCCCCCAAAAAATTTAATTTACCTCATAGTAATATACAGTACCAGTCAAAAGTTTGGACACACCTATTCAAGGGTTTTTCTTTATTTTTACAATTTTCTACACTGCAGAATATATCTATTTTAATCGATTTTATATTTCCGATTCTTCAAAGTAGCCGCCTTGATGACAGCTTTGCACACTCTTGGCATTCTCTCAACCAGCTTCATGAGGTAGTCACCTGGAATGCATTTCAATTAACAGGTGTGCCTTGTTACATGTTTATTTGTGGAATTTCTTTCCTTTTTAATGCGTTTGAGACAATCAGTTGTGTTGTGAAAAGGTAGGGGTGGTATACAGAAGATGAAGTCCATATTATGGCAAGAACAACTCAAATAAGCAAAGAGAAACGCAAGTCCATCATTACTTTAAGACATGAACGTCAGTCAATACGGAACATTTCAAGAACTTTGAAAGTTTCTTCCACAGTCGCAAAAACCATCAAGCGCTATGATGAAACTGGCTCTCATGAGGACCGCCACAGGAAAGGAAGACCCAGAGTTAACTTCTTTGGCAGCAGCGCACGAGGTGACCGTTTTGGAGAGCCTGGCGTGCCCAAAGTAAAATGCCTCCCATTCAGGCCCAGAAAATAGGATATGCACATATTTAGTACCATTGGATAGGAAACACTCTGAATTTTCTAAAAGTGTTAACATTTTGTCTGTGAGTATAACAAAACGGATATGGCAGGCAAAAACCCGAGGAATTTCTCTCCTGGAAAAAGTGGTTTTGACAGATTGCCTCATTTAGAACCCCTCCCTTATGAAAATGCCCATATAAGGGCCTATGAATGCAGTACCTATCGCTTCCTCTGGATGTCAACAGTCTCGAGAAAGTGTTCTGATTCTTTTTAGATGCTTTTAGAGCAGAGAAGAAGACGAATAAGGAAGTGTCCACGCAGATGTCAATACAAGAAAATGCGCGTTCACGGCTGGCACGCTCTGTGGTTTTTTCCTTTCTTATCGCCCAGTTTATATTCCGGTTGAAATATTATACTATTTATACATAAAAGTGTTCCTAAGGATACATTTACAATTATGTTTGATTGTTCTTGGACAAGTTTATAGGTATATGTTGAACGGTTCTCTTCACGTTTCAATGGACGAAAGAGAGGCTCTATTTTCTCATTATAACGCGCCAACCAAACAGAGATTTATGGATATAATACATTACTTTTTCTAACAAAAGAACCATGGATTGTCTTCGTTGGACATTTGGGAAGCCCTCAGCAGAAGTTCTTCAAAAGGTAATTGATTTGTTTTCGCTGTGAAATGTGTTTTGTGTGAACCGCATGGTTTATGAATTTATGGTAATGGGAAAATGATGTGGGGTGCTTTCGCCGTAAAGCCTTTTTGAAATCTGACAACGCTGTGATATTGACAAGAAGCAGAGCTTTTGATGACTATGAAACACTTGTATATTGATGCATGTTTAATAATTCAACTTTTGGATTTTGAATTTGGCGCCTTGCATTTCACCTGGTAGTGTCGGGAGTGGGCCGCTCCCCTAAGAAGTTAACTCTGCTGTAGAGGATTAGTTCATTAGAGTTACCAGCCTCAGAAAGTACAGCCCAAATACATTCTTCACAGAGTTCCAGTAACAGACACATCTCAACATCAACTGTTCAGAGGCGACTGCATGAACGTGGCCTTCATGGTCGAATTGCTGCAAAGAAACCACTGGTCGTGCTGCTGCTCCAGTGTCAACTGTTCTGCCTGCTGCTATGGAACCCTGACCTGTTCACCAGACGTGCTACCTTGTCCCGGACCTGCTGTTTTCGAATCTCTCTCTCTACCGCACCTGCTGTCTCTAACTGAATGCTCGGCTATGAAAAGCCAACTGACATTTACTCCTGAGGTGCTGACCTGTTGCACCCTCTACAGCCATTGTGATTATTATTATTTGACCCTGCTGGTCATCTATGAACAATTGAACATCTTGGCCATGTACTGTTACAATCTCCACCCTGCACAGCCAGAAGAGCTGGCCACCCCTCAGAGCCTAGTTCCTCTCTAGGTTTCTTCCTAGGTTTCTGCCTTTCTAGGGAGTTTTTACTATCCACCGTGCTTCTACATCTGCATTGCTTGCTGTTTGGGGTTTTAGGTTGGGTTTCTGTATAGCACTTTGTGACATCGTCTGATGTAAAAAGGGCTTTTTAAATACATTTGATTGATTTATACTAAAGGACACCAATAAGAAAAAGAGACTTGCTTGGACTAAGAAACACAAGCAATGGACATTAATTAGGCTGGTGGAAATCTGTCCTTTGGTCTGATGAGACCAAATTTGAGATTTTTGATCGCCGTGTCTTTGTGAGACGCAGAGTAGGTGAACAGATGATCTCCGCATGTGTGGTTCCCACCGTGAAGCATGGAGGAGGAGGTGTGATGGTGTGGGGGTGCTTCGTGGATGAAGCTGTGTGTGATTTATTTAGAATTCAAGGCGCACTTAACCAGCATGGCTACCACAGCATTCTGCAGCGATGAGCCATCCCATCTGGTTTGCGCTTAGTTTGTTTTTCAACAGGACAATGACCCAACACACCTCCAGGCTGTGTAAGGGCTATTTGACCAAGAAGGAGAGTGATGGAGTGCTGCATGAGATGACCTGGCCTCCACAATCACCCGACCTTAACCCATTTGAGATGGTTTGGGATGAGTTGGACCGTAGAGTGAAGGAAAAGCAGCCAACAAGTACCCATTATATGTCGGAACTCCTTCAAGACTGTTGGAAAAGCATTCCAGGTGAAGCTGGTTGTGAGAATGCCAAGACTGTGCAAAGCTGACATCAAGGGAAAGGGTGGCTACTTAGAAGAATCTAAAATATATTTTAAATTTGTTTAAGAATTTTTTGGTTACTACATGATTCCATATGTGTGTTATTTCATAGTTTTGATGTCTTCACTATTATTCTACAATGTATAAAATAGTAAAAATAAAGAAAAACCCTTGAATGAGTAGGTGTGTACAAATATTTGACTGGTACTGTGTATATGTATTTATAGAAAGAGGTACTGATGATGCAAGTGAAGTATATCAGTCCCCAGAAATGTAGCAACCCACTGGGCACAGACGTCAATGCAAAGTCTATTCCAAGTTAGTTCAATGCAATTCCATTGAAATGATGTGGAAACAATGTACAGTGGGGAAAAAAAAAGTATTTAGTCAGCCACCAATTGTGCAAGTTCTCTCACTTAAAAAGATGAGAGAGGCCTGTAATTTTCATCATAGGTACACTTCAACTATGACAGACAAAATGAGGAAAAAAAAATCCAGAAAATCACATTGTAGGATTTTTAATGAATTTATTTGCAAATTATGGTGGAAAATAAGTATTTGGTCACATACAAACAAGCAAGATTTCTGGCTCTCACAGACCTGTAACTTCTTCTTTAAGAGGCTCCTCTGTCCTCCACTCATTACCTGTATTAATGGCACCTGTTTGAACTTGTTATCAGTATAAAAGACACCTGTCCACAACCTCAAACAGTCACACTCCAAACTCCACTATGGCCAAGACCAAAGAGCTGTCAAAGGACACCAGAAACAAAATTGTAGACCTGCACCAGGTTGGGAAGACTGAATCTGCAATAGGTAAGCAGCTTGGTTTGAAGAAATCAACTGTGGGAGCAATTATTAGGAAATGGAAGACATACAAGACCACTGATAATCTTCCTCAATCTTGGGCTCCACGCAAGATCTCACCCCCGTGGGGTCAAAATGATCACAAGAACGGTGAGCAAAAATCCCAGAACCACACGGGGGGGGACCTAGTGAATGACCTGCAGAGAGCTGGGACCAAAGTAACAAATCCTACCATCAGTAACACACTACGCCGCCAGGGACTCAAATCCTGCAGTGCCAGACGTGTTCCCCTGCTTAAGCCAGTACATGTTCAGGCCCGTCTAAAGTTTGCTAGAGAGCATTTGGATGATCCAGATGAGGATTGGGAGAATGTCAGATGAAACCAAAATATAACTTTTTGGTAAAAACTCAACTTGTTGTGTTTGGAGGACAAAGAATGCTGAGTTGCATCCAAAGAACACCATACCTACTGTGAAGCATGGGGGTGGAAACATCATGCTTTGGGGCTGTTTTTCTGCAAAGGGACCAGGACGACTGATCCGTGTAAAGGAAAGAATGAATGGGGCCATGTATCGTGAGATTTTGAGTGAAAACCTCCTTCCATCAGCAAGGGCATTGAAGATGAAACGTGGCTGGGTCTTTCAGCATGACAATGATCCCAAACACACCGCCCGGGCAACGAAGGAGTGGCTTCGTAAGAAGCATTTCAAGGTCCTGGAGTGGCCTAGCCAGTCTCCAGATCTCAACCCCATAGAAAATCTTTGAAAGTCTGTGTTGCCCAGCGACAGCCCCAAAACATCACTGCTCTAGAGGAGATCTGCATGGAGGAATGGGCCAAAATACCAGCAACAGTGTGTGAAAACCTTGTGAAGACTTACAGAAAACGTTTGACCTCTGTCATTGCCAACAAAGGGTATATAACAAAGTATTGAGATAAACTTTTGTTATTGACCAAATACTTATTTTCCACCATAATTTGCAAATAAATTCATAAAAAATCCTACAATGTGATTTTCTGGATTTGTTTTCCTCATTTTGTCTGTCATAGTTGAAGTGTACCTATGATGAAAATTACAGGCCTCTCTCATCTTTTTAAGTGAGAGAACTTGCACAATTGGTGGCTGACTAAATACTTTTTTTCCCCACTGTATATTCAACCAGTGTGTGCCAAGTGGGAAAGGTCTAATAACTAATAAACATAATGAAAGTAAACGATAAGACACTGACTTGTGCAAATGGCGTGACTATCAGGTCGTCCCCATGGCTGTCAGAGAGGAAGAAGAGGAGAAGGAGGAAGATGGTTTATTTACTATGTGAAAACATACACAATCGTGGCTCTCCTTTCTAACTGGAAAAATAACAATGAGAAAAATCTCACTCATGTTAAGTTATCACATGCATGTGTCAAAACAGATTAACCATATACGGAGATAGAATTCAAGAATTCAATATACAATTATGTTTTGATATATTTATGATTATGTTTTCTGGAAATATTCAATGTAGACGTTCTGTATTGGAATATAGGGTTTGTCTGTGTGACAAGGTACGGCAAGGCAGCATCAAATCATGAGTAAATTAAAAGTAATCCATTTCCACCAGTGAATGCGGAAGTATCAGATGTGTGGGGAGAGAGGCAGCAGGACCATTGATGTAGCCTGAATGCGGACATCCTGGCTCGGGAAAACATGAAGTGTCATATGTCTTCAGTTGCTGTGCCATCGATTGTGGATACAAGTGTGTTTAAAGCGTAATTAACTATGAAATGAAACAATCTAATGCACTGGACAAATGAAAACGTGACAAAAATATCAAATAGAAATTCAGATATGCTGCAAATCATATCATAACCTTGTTGATCTGTATCTAACTTTGAATGGCCCTACATTTGAATTCCTCAATCTATGTTTTATTAGCAGGAGAGTTAGTTAAATAGATATTCCCTAAAATTGAGGCACAGTTCTCTTGTCCCATTCTGTCATTGACAACAACTGTCAGTCAGTCTGTCAGTTTGTATGTGTGCCTGTCCTGTGACTGTTTGTCCGTCAGTCTCTGCATCTCTCTCTATCCTCTGTTTGTCCATATTGAGGAGTTGGGGAACTCTGAGGCAATGAAGGACTTGTAATCTCCCATAGGACAGGGCTAAATCCATTCGCTGACAGAGAGACAAGAACAGTTATAGCCACTAAGAAAGCTATTCTCTCTCCCAGTCATTTCTTTCTATGGCCTTCTCTTTCTGCACTTTCTAAACTCTCCCTGGCTCCCCTTCTCCCTCCCTGTCTCTACTCCATCTCTCTCACTCTGCCTTCTGTATCTCTTCAACTCCACTCAAGTTATTCTACCAATTTTCTTATCCCTTTTATTCTTATTCTGAGAACACAGAGTGCAGGCGGCGACAAACACTGAGACGTCCGGGACAAACATCCGGTTAGCTGGGCCCCCGTTCTCGATACCCCAGATGAGTGCAGCCGCTAGTCTCGGAGCCCGACGGTGTAGCAGTAGGGCTATAAAGGCGTGAGAGCGCATCAGGCTTCACATTCTTGGACCCAGGGCAGTAAGAGATGGTAAAGTTGAACCAAGGACATAGCAGGGCCCATTGAGCTTGCCTAGAGTTGAGGTACTTGGCGATGCAGAGATATTCCAGGTTTATATGATCAGTCCACACTAGGAATGGATGTTCCGCAACCTCTAACCAGTGCCTCCACTCCTCCAACGCGATCTTCACTGCGAGTAGTTCTCAATTTCCCATGCCATAATTCCTCTCAGTGTGACTGGGATCAGATCTCCTCTCCCTCCTACGTTCCCGTAGCCGCCCAACGATCCGTATGGTCAAGGCGATTAGAGAGTTGAGATCCATGGGAATCTCCCGGGCGGCGAGCTCATCTTTAACCTCCTCCGATAATCCGAAGAGTCGAAGAGGGGTTCCAGGCACTCTCGGCAGCCAACGTGCGGAAATCGACCGTCTTGGCGTAGTAGGAGTAGCTTCCGAGCAGCCTCTCTCCCGATCAACGGAGAATCAAACACCTTTTTTACATCTGCCATGAACTCCTTCAGACTGAAGCACACGGTGGATTGTTGCTCCCACACCACTGTAGCCCAGGCGAGAGCCCTCCAGGACATCAGCGTTATCAGGTATGCTATCTTCGAGCGGTCTGAGGGAGAAGAAGAGGGCTGCAGCTCAAAGATGAAGGAGCACTGGGAGAGAAACGCCTGACAGGTTCCTGAATCTCCAGCGTAGCACTCCGGAGGAGGTAAGATGGGTTCTCGGGGAGCCAGGGTGGGCTGGGGAGACGCGCTGCTGACAGTGGGGCTACTGAGAGGCTGGGAGGTTTGTGGCTGGCTGCCTAATAGATAATTTGCGGAATTGCTCCAGCAATGTATTGAAAGCGTGGTCATGACGTTCCACCAAGGTCTGGAATCCTTCCATAAGATTTTGAAATAACTCCTTGTGTCTTCCAATGGTGGCTCCTTGGGAGGAGATGGCGTTGCAGAGCTGGTCCGAGTCTGCTGGGTCAGTCATGGCCATTTCGTACTGACAAGACTCAGGAAAAAAAACAGATGCAGACACAATAGGCAGACAGATGTTTATTACAAAACAGGGGGCAAGCAAACGGCAGATCAAGGGCAGGCAGAGGTCAGTAATCCAAGGCAGAGTCAAACAGGGACAGAATGGCAGGCAGGCACATGGTCAGGGCAGACAAAAGGGTCAGAACTAGAAAACTAGAAACAGAAACCGAAGATACTGGAAAATGGGAAAACATGCTGGTAAGACCTGACAAGACAAGACGAACTGGCAACCGACCAACAGAAAACACAGGTAAAGTACACAGGGGATAATGGGGGGAAATGGGAGACACCTGGTGGGGGGTAGAGACAAGCACAAGACAGGTGAAACAGATCAGGGTGTGACAACCGTACTTTGTCCAATTCAATCTGACCCAGTAAACAGAGGTACGTTTAACTTGGCAACTTGATTATATTCCAAAGAATAAGACCTGGCTTAAGCCATAATAAGAGTGTGATGTGTATAAACTCTTCTAAATCAAAGTCTAACTCATGAACTATAAGTGGAAGGATATGTTTTGAGAGAGAAACAACCCTGGCGTGTTTTTTGGAGAGTTCTTTGGCTTTGGTCCAATCGTTCGTACAGTATAATATTTTTTTAGTTGAAGACTTTTTCATGCAGATATTACAGAGAATGATGACCACAATATCTTCCCACAGGTTTCTCAACTTCTCACGTTGTTCTTTTCAGGGACAGACATGTAATTTTGTTTTGGCAGTTGTTTTTCAGCGCATATCATAGAATCCCCTCTACTTACAGACAAACTACAAACAGAAAAACTACAAAAAATAACAAGTGTAAGTTGTATCAATCTTTAAGTGACAAATGAATGGTTGGCCAAGTGCTTGTTCAGTTTAGCATGTTAGGCTGCAATGAATGGGTGGATTCCCATAACACAGCATGCATGTATTCCCTTACTAACACACTGAAACTGTCCCAAGCATGGATGTGTGTACTCAGAGGAACCACACACACTAGAGGAATCCGGGGGGGCAGCTTCTCGATAGCCACCCCAGGAAGGAGTGCTCTTATGTGGGCAATTGTGCAGGTAGAAGCAGGGTTTGGTAAGGGAAGACAGAGGGTAGAAGCAGTTCAGATAGATTCAGTGTCCTTCAGTCCTGGTCACAGAGATCCAGACAGGGTATGCAGGCTTTTGTTCTATCTCAGCACTAATACACCTGATTCAACAGTGTTAGGTTAAAACAAAAAACAGCATGACTTGGAGAGCCCAAGGACCAGGTTTGACGAACCCTGCCTCAGAAGATCCATCCCAAAGGATATGAAATATCACTATCAAAGTGTTCATTGAGCATAGTCATAAAAGTATGTTTATTCCCCTTTTAAACAGGAATTGTCCGTACGTATTGCAAAATAAGTTGAACGTAGCCTGGATGTAGTATCCAGACTGTTTGAGCAATCGACAAGGTTGCATGATTTCCAACAATTGCTATAAAGCAATAATACACTGGCACCCAGGCTAGGTTGAAAGTGCAAAGGTCGTCCATCCTCAACTCCTTCAGGCCGCTGGAGACATTTCAGTTACATGTCATTATGGCATCACCTGATAGTACTCCTAATTACCTTTTCGCATATCGGGCAGGATTACAGAGCTCCCATGGGCCTTTACATTTTGCACACAGGGTTTTGACTTACCACGAGTGAGCAAACGAGCCTCCTCTGAGCCAAATAAAAAAAATACATTGTACACTGTTGTTCATTTTGTCGAAAAGCCAGTCACCTTCTCAAATGAATTTGTGCATACCACAATATTATATATGTTTTGGTTCTGATAATGTAATGGCTTTAGATTTAGTGTAATATATAGCCCCATCTGCTGACAGACTGATGGCTACACATTCCAATTCTGTGGATGTTTGTCGAAGCAAAATTGTGTTTAACGTCTGTAGGTATCTTGCTATTTTCATGTATATATGAGAATTCTGAATGAATAAATGACCAGTGTACAAAAACATCAAAACGCCTAGCTCTGGTCCAGGGCATTATTGCTAGTTTCGCTACTACTTAGTAATGCACACTGGACCCCAGCAACCAAACGCCTAGCTCTGGTCCAGGGCATTATTGCTAGTTTCGCTACTACTTAGTAACGCACACTGGACCCCAGCAACCAAACGCCTAGCTCTGGTCCAGGGCATTATTGCTAGTTTCGCTACTACTTAGTAACGCACACTGGACCCCAGCAACCAAACGCCTATTATTGGAATGACTCCAATTCTGTTCAAATGAATATATGGAAAGAGGTAATAAAATAATCAGGATGGAGTTGGAGTAGGAGGAAGTTTCTAAAATGACTTCTATACATGACATGCAGTCTTCAGAGCAAATATGAGGCCCCGATTACAGCACTGATCTCGAGTCGAAACCCGTAAACCAGACTTTGATCCATCCCTTCATGCCATGGAAAGGTGCACCTCTGGAGGATTTGGGGGGTTAAGACTCTCAGCAAACTACACACAATACCTCAAAATGACAAAGCAAAAAAAGCTTTAAAAAAAGAAGGGACAAAAAAGAAATACCTTATTTACGGAAGTATTCAGACCCTTTGCTATGAGACTCAACATTGAGATCAGGTGCATCTTGTTTCCATTGATCATCCTTGAGATGTTTCTACAACTTGATTGGAGTCCACCTGTGGTTAATTTCCGCTTTTTAGGACTACTGTACAAGCTGGCGAGCACTATAGCACTTGCTAACTAGGTAGCTAGCTTGCTTAAACAACAGTTTGTGTTACAACTGTCAGTAATCAGGTGAACATGGTAGTGATTGTGTCATAACCATTGCAGTGCATTGGCCCTTATGAAGGAGGTGTGAACCTAAGTGTAACTGACTGGACTTCATCAGCGGGGCTGTCACTTACTTTCCACTAATGATGGGCTCAGACCGTCGTGAGGTCAGGCATGGCCTCTACAGGTGGTTATTCTTATCGATAAGGCACAAAAGCCATAGTCGCTATGGTTTTCGGAGTGCCACCAATTACCCTTATCACCAGACACAAAATGAAGGACACTGAGCAAGTCGGTTTTGTAGTGTAGTTGTCATTCAGGATCTCTGTCATGCGTCATTACAACCACACACTGGCATCATTTCACCCACTTTTCTCCAGTTTGGTCCACTGGCAGATGAATGACTTTCGATTCAGATGGTCTTAAACAAGGTCAGTTAAACACCAGTTAGACCTCAGTGCAACACAGGAGTCAGGTAGACGGAGCCTAGTTTGTACTCTGTTACCTTGTTCAAAGAGAATGCGGTTACATAAATAGCCAATGTGGAATGAACTGGGAAACATGTGGAATGAACTGGGAAACAGAAGGCAACATTGAAAGCAGGACTGTGCTGTTACTTTTTATTATAACTTTTTATTTTAGCCTACTTGGTCAATATTTTCTTCTTCTTGAACTGCACTGTTGGTTAAGGGCTTGTAAGCATTTCACGGTAAACTCTACACTTGCACTATTCGGCGCAATTTGCAAATAAAGTTTGATTTTATTTGTGGAAGGTTAAGACAAACATGTAGGATACATACAGTATATCTAGACACAAGCAAGGATGACTTCAGTCCCTGTTTGATCCTTCTATTGTGAGGATCTCAAAACAGAGATAGGAAAACATTGAGGACAGTGGTCTGGTATGTAAGTATAAGGCATTAAAGATAGGGCAGATGGATAAAGAGAGAGAGAGAGAGAGGATGACGAGCAGCAGGAAGAGATGGATTGGAGGATCCCATTGTATCCGGAGCGATAGAATGACTGGGGTAGGCAACCCTGGTCCTGAGTGCCTTAGGTACTGGAGGGTTTAGTTCCAACCAGGCACCACACCTGTCTCTACTAATTACCTACCAACTGAGCTAATTGATTTATTGATTGATTCATTGGCAACATTTAACCAACCTGGACTCTAAGTCTAAAGCAGAAAAAAAGGTTTTGAATACAATGTATAACTCCTGCTCTAGGGTCTCCATCAGAAGTCCTCTCATTGATGTAGGCCCAGATGAGTGACTGAGTCAACAGTATATGATGACTCCAGAAGGCATGTATACAGGGCCGTTTATTGCAATAACTGATTAAGTGTGGAGTCATGCTGTGTAAAAGCTAGAGGGCCTGGTGCCCTGGTCTGTAATGTCTGTTTAAATACCTTGATGACTAGTGCGAACAGACTTATGATATTTCCCTGGGAAAAGAGTCAAACATTTGTAGCAGGGGAAAAAAGACTAGCATAAGATTTACTTCCGAAGTAGCATTATTTGTATTAATTTAATAACAGCTTGATGCAAATATAGAGGGATTCGTTGGGAGGCATTTTAATTAAATTGGGACGAAAAATTCAGCGACACGGTACCTATTGGCAGGCCGAAAAGTGATTTACAATTGCGGCAGCTGAATAACAGGGGCCCACTGATAACTGCAGGGCAGTTTAGTACTGGATCTTTTCCTAGGGGCCCTATCCTAACTTCACTTTCGACCCGACCTGACCTCAACAAACTCTCTGGGAGACAAAATGGAACTTAACATTTGAGTCTTTGGGGGGAACCTTAGTCATATAATTTTAATCACTGTTAAAGACCACTATTTGACTTCCCATAACATAACTAAATGCCTCTTCTGATGGGAACACATGCTTGTTTTATAATCTTTGGAACAATGGTACATCTTCGGCATATTAATGGTCAACCGTTTAGCTGGTTAGCCAGACATAATAAATGACCCAACTAAACTCAGTTGTACAGATGTAGGATCTTAATTTGAGCCAGTTTGCTACAGCAGAATAATAATCCTACAGCAACAGGGATTCTGAATTATTATATGGATTATAATTAATTGACAGGGGTTGATACATTTTTGGTAAGGCAAAATCAAGTCTGACATTTCATAGTGGAAATTACACATTTCAGAATGTTTTAAATTTCCTGCATTGCAGGAATGTTCTCCTGCAACAGCGTGATCAAATGAAGATTCTACATCTATAATTTGTATTATTACAGAAAGAAAGAAAGTCACAACCAACAGAGGTAAGCAGAGGGAGACACAGAAGAGATGAAGTACAAGAGATGTGTAGGATTTGCTCTCACATGTCACTGTTGATGGAGGAGTTGGGTGACAGGTCGTAGTCTGAGTCGGACCGGTAGAGGAAGGACTCTCTCCACTGGCTGTGAACAAAGTTGGCCTGCAGGATGAGCCTTGACTCCGGGCTGACCATGGGGTCCAGTGGGATACGCCCTGGCGACGAGCCATTATCCACGTCGAACCTACGAAGAGAGATAGACAGAGTTGTAAGGTTAGAGGAGAGGTGTTCACATTCACAATCTTCGTTTTAGGCTGAGAATATATGGTTTTGCTCATTGGTGTGCCCCTTTTAAATTTTTATTTATGGACAATATTTCTGGAGAGCACCCCCAGAGGTAAAAGTTACATATTGAACAACCTGATCATAGCCTCTATAGAACTATAGTGTGATAATAAGCAACACGGGTCAGGACACTGACTATAGGAAAATAGTGTATAATAGCTGTACAATTTCCTGACACACAAACACAGGTGAGTTGCTGTCACACCAGCCTTCGCTTTGGCTCCCCCTCCTGTCCAGCTCAGGCGTTCGGCGTCGCAGGCCTTCTAGCTGCTGCTGAACCTTCTGCTGGCAAACAGCCCTTCACTCTTCAACCCCGGACTTGTCTCGTCATCATTACACACACCTGGTTCCAATCCCCACACTATCACTGTATATATACTCCCTGCCATTTGTCTTTGTCTTTGTAAATGTTTTTGTTTTAGTTAATGAAGATTATTTTGAGCACAACAGCGTTTGGGTTTTGTCCCGCTTTGATCTATGGTGCTTAAATAAACTCAGTAGTTCTAAACCTGCGACTGTCTTCTGCCTACTCCTCTCTACACCAGTGACTGTTGCCTCATTAGCACAGCTGGTTACTCAAGCAACAATGGCCAGGGATGGGGAGTAACAGATTACAAAAGAAACTGTAACCGTAATCTGCGAGTTGGATTTGGAGTTGGACTTCAACATCTGCAAATTATTGAGATATCAAAGTGTCACCCATAGAGATCCTATTAAATTAATGAAGAATTCTAATTAGTAATTCTATGGGGTCACCCACCAAAATTCTAAAAATAGGCCTAGAGCAAATGTAACATATGGCATTACCTTTTTCATATGTCATGCAAATAGCCATTTTCAGTAGTACTCAAAGAATGCCATTCCACGAGAGCAGCATTTATCTTTTAAACATGTTTTGAAGCAATGAGCGCTCCATGACAAAAAAATAAACAACAGAGTAGGCTAATAAGTCCTTTGTATTTGGGTTATGTTCAGTTAAAACAATTCGAAAAATCCATATTTCCAAGTCCTATTCTCAAAAATCACAGGGTATTTAATTAATTGAAATCACTGGAAATCTCACAGAGTTTTTAATGTAAATATATTGCCTACTCGTTTTATTATCTGTATTGAAGTAGAAAGCAATGGGTCAGAAGCCTTTGTAACCCATAAAATAAAATTAAACATCCATTTAAGGTCAGCTGTTTAAACTCTAACATTAATTTATCTTGCAATAGATGTCATTCAATTGGTAATATTATTTTTTTGTCTTCTTCTAATGCCTCTTCAGGGGGGAAAGTAACTGAAAGCAATCATATTACGTTGCTGAGTTTGGGTAATCCAAAATGTACGTTTCTGATTACAATTTTGGACAGGTAACTAGTAACTTTTTAACTTTATTTTATTTTATTTCACCTTTATTTAACCAGGTAGGCCAGTTGAGAACAAGTTCTCATTTACAACGGCGACCTGGCCAAGATAAAGCAAAGCAGTGTGACAAAAACAACAACACAGAGTTACACATTAACAAACGTACAGTCAATAACACAATAGAAAAATCTATGTACAGTGTGTGCAAAGGTAGAAGATTAGGGAGGTAGGCAATAAATAGGCCATAGTGGCGAAATAATTACAAATTAGCATTAACACTGGAGTGATAGATGTGCAGATGATGATGTGCAAGTAGAGATACTGGGGTGCACAAGAGCAAGGTAAGTAAGTAGGGTAAGTAATAAGGGTAAGTAATAATATGGGGATGAGGTAGGTGGGTGTGCTATTTACAGATTGGCTGTGTACAGGTGCAGTGATCGGTAAGCTGCTCTGACAGCAGATGCTTGAAGTTAGAAAGGGAGATATAAGTGTGTAACTGTAACAGCTTACATTTTAAAAGTAACCTACCCAACCCTGACAATGATGTAGTTGTCCTCCCGCTGGGGATAAGAATGGATTTCACCCGTTACCTAAATTAGCGTCTGCCACAGTGGCAGCACATAGGCAGAGGGGGAACCTTGGGAAAGCCTGTGTAAACAGGCAAAGTTATCCCATAAGAGAAAGGCCTACTCACACTCACACTCACACACACACACACGCTTGTACAGACATGCAGACAGACAGACACACATACACACACCACCCAACCGCAGGCACACACAAGGGATGACGTCATCCCCACAGTGACCGTACGTACATACCCCAACCAGAAGCCAGAAGATTACAGGCAACATCCCCACTGAGCTAAAAGGTTAGAGCTGCCGCTTTCAAGGAGCGGGACTCTAACCCGGAAGATTATAAGAAATCCCGCTATGCCCCCAACGAACCATCAAACAGGCAAAGCGTCAATACAGGACTAAGATCGAATCGTACTACACTGGCTCTGACACTCGTTAGATGTGGCAGGGCTTGCAAACCATTACTGACTGCAAAGGGAAGCACAGCCGAGATCTGCACAGTGACATGAGCCTACCGAACGAGCTAAACTACTTCTACGCTCGCTTAGAGGCAAATAACATTGAAACATGCATGAGAGCACCAGCTGTTCCGGATGACTGTGTGATCACGCTCTCCGCATGTCAACATTCACAAGGCCGCAGGGCCAGATGGATTACAAGGACGTGTAATGCGAGCATGTGCTGACCAGCTGGCAAGTGTCTTCACTGACATTTTCAGCCTCTCCCTGTCCGATTCTGTAATACCAACATGTTTAAGCAGACCACCATTGTCCCTGTGCCCAAGAACACTAAATGACTACCGGCTCGTAGCACGCTCATCTGTAGCCATGATGTGCGTTGAAAGGCTGGTCATGGCTCACATCAACACCATTATCCCAGAAACCCTAGACCCACTCCAATTTGCATACCACCCTAACAGATCCACAGATGATGCAATCTTTATTGCACTCCACACTGCCCTTTCCCACCTGGACAAAAGGAACATATCTGTGAGAATGCTATTCATTGACTACAGCTCAGAGTTCAGGTAAGGGTAGGTAAAAACACATCCGCCAAGCTGATCCTCAACACAGTGGCCCCTCAGGGGTGCGTGCTCAGTCCCCCTGTACTCCCTGTTCACTCACGACTGCACGGCCAGGCACGACTCCAACACCATCATTAAGTTTGCAGATGACACAACAGTGGTTGACCTGTTCGTGTGGTGCCAGGACAACAACCTCTCCCTCAACGTGATCAACGTGATTTGTCTTTACAAAGGAGATGATTTTGGACTACAAGAAAAGGAGGACCGAGCACGCCACCATTCTCATCGACGGGCTATAGTGGAGCAGGTTTAGAGCTTCAAGTTCCTTGGTGTCCACATCACCAACAAACTAACATGGTCCAAGCACACCAAGACAGTCGTGAAGAGGGCAGACTGAAAAGATTTGGCATGGGTCCTCAGATCCTCAAAAGGTTCTACAGCTGCACCATCAAGAGCATCCTGACTGGTTGCATCACTGCCTGGTATGGCAACTGCTCGGCCTCCGACCGCAAGGCACTACAGAGGGTAATGCGTACTTCCCAGTACATCACTGGGGCCAAGCTTTCTGCCATCCAGGACCTCTATGCCAGGCAGGGTCAGAGGTAGGCCCTAAAAATGGTCAAAGACTCCAGCCACCCTAGTCATAGACTGTTCTCTCTGCTACCGCACGGCAAGCGGTACCGGAGCGCCAAGTCTATGTCCAAGAGGCTTATAAACAGCTTCTACCCCCAAGCCATAAGACTCCTGGGAACCATACCAAACCAGGCCCCTACCTACATCATCATTGTCCTTATCCGTTTCAATCTGCTCCCTGAAGACAATTCAGCCAAAGTGGGCCACTTCACAAGGAGGCCTATATCGAGGCCTGGGGCTGATGAGGTCTGTGAGTATTCATGCTTACGATTGTCCTCTGTTTGTACTATGACCATGCTCTCTCCAGTATGTCAGTCTTTCTGTGACACAGAGGGCCAGGGTCTATAAATATAAATGCCACCATGACATAGTTATTCCATTAGATAAAAAAGTGTAACAGTGACTTCTCCTGTGTCTTGCTTTGTATCGGTGTCACAAGTGTTCTGTGTCAATGTTCTTAAATTAGAAGTTGTACAACCTACTTCTCATAGATAGGTACAGTACCAGTCAAAAGTTTGGACACCCCTACTCTTTCCAGGGTTTTTCTTTATTTTTTACTATTTTCTACATTGTAGAATAATAGTGAAGACATCAAAACTATGAAGTAACACATATGGAATCATGTAGTAACCAAAAAAGTGTTAACTTCTTAGGGAGCGGCTGCATAGGTGACGGTTTTGGAGAGTCTGGCGTGCCCAAAGTAAAATGCATGCCATTCAGGCCCAGAAAATAGGATATGCACATAATTAGTACTATTGGATAGGAAACACTCTGAAGTTTCTATGAGTGTTAAAATAATGTATGTGAGTATAACAGAATTGATATAGCAGGCGAAAACCCAGTTTTTTTTGTAAATGAGCATCTTCTCCATTGTGCCTATTGCATACAACTTTATGTAGGACTGAGACTGCAGTACCTATGGCTTCCACTAGATGTCAACAGTCTATATACAAAGTCTGGGAATTCTAGGAGTGACCAGAACAGATAGGAACAGGAAATTGTCAGGCGACCACTTTTGTAAACAAGGTTTGACATGCGCGAGATTGTGAACGCGCACCACTTTATTTTTCTTTCCTATCGTTCACGTTATCGCCCGGTTGAAATATTACAGCAAATATACCCAAAAGGATACCTAAGGATACATTAAAAATGATGTTTGATTTGTTTGTAGAAAGTGTATAGGTATAATTTGAACGTGTTCTCTTCACGGTTCAATGGGCGACTCAACGGTGGATTTTATGATCATAACGCGCCAACCAAATGGAGATTTATGGATATAATAAATTACTTTTTCCAACAAAAGAAGCATGGATTGTCTTCGTTGGACACTTGGGAAGCCCTCAGCAGAAGTTCATCAAAGGTAAGCGATTTTATATTAGCGATTTTATGCGTTTTGTGGGACCCGTGTTGGGTTATGGATTTATGCTAATGCAAAAATATTAGAGGTGCTACCCTCAAACAATCAAATGTTGTGCTTTCGCCGTAAAGCCTTTTTGAAATCTGACAGCGCTGTGATATTGCCAAGAATCAGAGCTTTTGATGACTATGCAACACTTGTATATTGATGAATATTTAATAATTCAACTTTTGGATTTTGATAGAGATAGAGTTCAGTGTGTTAAATTGGAGGGCCTGTTCTCCGGACCTCTGTCAGTCTCAATGGGAATGCCACAGGGTTCAATTCTCGGGCCGACTCTTTTCTCTGTATACATCAATGATGTCGCTCTTGCTGCTAGTGATTCTCTGATCCACCTCCACGCAGACGACACCATTCTGTATACTTCTGTCCCTTCTTTGGACACTGTGTTAACAAACCTCCAGATGAGCTTCAATGCCATACAACTCTCCTTCCGTGGCCTCCAACTGCTTTTAAATGCAAGTAAAACTAAATGCATGCTCTTCAACCGATCGCTGCCCGCACCTGCCCGCCCACCTAGCATCACTACTCTGGACGGTTCTGACTTAGAATATGTGGACAACTACAAATACCTAGGTGTCTGGTTAGACTGTAAACATTCCTTCCAGACTCACATTAAGCATCTCCAATCCAAAATTAAATATAGAATCGGCTTCCTATTTCGCAACATAGGATCCTTCCCTCATGCTGCCAAACATACCCTCGTAAAACTGACTATCCTACCGATCCTTGACTTCGGCGATGTCATTTACAAAATAGCCTCCCAACACTTTACTCAGCAAAGTAATGACTCCAGGTCATAATGACTCCAGGTCATCTATAAGTCTTTGCTAGGTAAAGCCCCAGCTTATCTCAGCTCACTGGTCACCATAGCAGCACCCACCCGTAGCACGCGCTCCAGCAGGTATATTTCACTGGTCACCACCAAAGCCAACTCTTATTTTGGCCGCCTTTCCTTCCAGTTCTCTGCTGCCAATGACTGGAACGAATTGCAAAAATCACTGAAGCTGGAGACTCGTATCTCCCTCACTAACTTTAAGCATCAGCTGTCAGAGCAACTTACAGATCATTGCAACTGTACATAGCCCATCTGTAAATAGCCCACCCAACTACCTCATCCCCATAGTTTTATGTATTTCTTTGCTCCTTTCCTTCTTAATGCGTTTGAGCCTATCAGTTGTGTTGTGACAAGGTAGGGGTGGTATACAGAAGATAGCCCTATTTGGTAAAAGACCGAGTCCATATTATGGCAATAACAGCTCAAATAAGCAAAGAGAAACGACAGTCCATCATTACTTTAAGGCATGCAGGTCAGTCAATCCAGAAAATATCAAGAACTTTGAAAGTTTCTTCAAGTGCAGTCGCAAAAAACATCCTCTGCTGCAGAGGATAAGTTCATTAGAGATAACAGCCTCAGAAATTGCATCCCAGGGCCTCCTGAGTGGTGCAGTGGTCTAAGGCACTGCATCGCAGTGCTAGCTGTGCCACTAGAGATCCTGGTTTGAGTCCAGGCTCTGTCGCAGCAGGCCGCGACCGGGAGACCCATGGGGCGGCGCACAATTGGCCCGGCGTCGTCCGGATTAGGGGAGGGTTTGGCCGGCCAGGATGTACTTGTCCCATCGCGCTCCTGTGGCGGGCCGGGCGCATACACGCTGACACGGACGCCAGGTGTACGGTGTTTCCTCCCACACATTGGTGTGGCTGGCTTCCAGGTTAAGCGGGTATTGTGTCAAGAAGCAGTGCGGCTTGGCTGGGTGGTGTTTCGGAGTAAGCACGGCTCTCGACCTTCGCCTCTCCCAGTCCGTACGGGAGTTGCAGCGATGGGACAAGAATGTAACTACCAATTGGATACCACGCAATTGGGGAGAAAAAGGGGTAATATATATATATATATATATATATATATATATATATATATAAATAAATAAATTGCAGCCCAAATAAATGCTTCACAGAGTAACAGACACATCTCAACATCAACTGTCCAGAGCAGACTGCATGAATCAGGCCTTCATGGTTGATTTGCTGCAAAGAAACCACTACTAAAGGATGCCAATAAGAAGAAGAGACTTGCATGGGGCAAGAAACACGAGCAACGGACATTAGACCGTGGAAATTTGTCCTTTGGTCTAAGGAGTCCAAATTTGAGATTTTTGGATCCAACCGCTGTGTCTTTGTGGGACGCAGAGTAGATAAACGGATGATCTCTGCATGTGTGGTTCCCATTGTGAAGCATGGAGGCGGAGGTGTGATGGTGTGGAGGTGCCTTGCTGGTGACACGGTTGCGGATTTATTTAGAATTCAAGGCACATTTAACCAGTATGGCTATCACAGCATTCTACAACCATACGCCATCCCATCTGATTTGCGCTTACGGGACTATCATTTGTTTTTCAACAGGACAATGACCCAACACACTTCCAGGCTGTGTAAGGGCTATTTGACCAAGAAGGAGAGTGATGGAGTGCTGCATTAGATGACCTGGCCTCCACAATCACCTGACCTCAACCCAATTGAGATGGTTTGGGATGAGTTGGACCTCAGAGTGAAGGAAAAGCAGCCAACAAGTGCTCAGCATATGTTTTGATGTCTTCACAATTATTCTACAATGTAAAAATAAAGAAAAAACATGGAATGCTACTATAGCTACCACAAGTTACTATCAAACTGTCAACAGAGTAGTTTGCAAGCAAGAATATATGCCAAATAACAGTCTAAAAACCCTTAAAAGGCTTCAAACCACTTACTAAGGTGGTTTGAAATATGGCTTGACATATCCGATTCCATATGCTTTTTTGCTGTTTAGACTGCAGGAAAAAGAACAGATCGGAATCGGATATGCAAAAAAAATTGTATTAGAGTCACTTCTGCCAATGTGAACAATGTTATAGTTTTAGTGCTAGAGCATGGCTCTCCAACCCTGTTCCTGGCGAGCTACCATCCTATAGGTTTTGTTCCAACCCTATTTTAGCACACCTCATTCTAATAATTAGCTAGTTGATAAGCTGAATCAGGTTTGTTCCAACTGTGGTTGGTGTAAAAACCAACAGGAGGGTAGCTCTCCAGGAACAGGGTTGGAGAGCCCTGTGCAAGAGCAATAGCAAAATTGTCCACCCCTTTGGGTCTCCAGGACCAGGATTGGGAAATAATGCATTAAGCCATTTGAACAATAACAGTCAGATATGCTCTGCCGATAAACACACTAACATAATGTACCGTAACACTGTATGGTTTACCTGAATGTCATGAAGTGCTGTAGTAAGTGGTTGTTAGGACAGTGTGTTACCTAAGAGCTCACCTCACTAAGCTGTACAATACCAGAGCTTAGGAAGTGGAGAAGCTGAGAAAAGCATTTAGGCAGCAACATGTGGTACATAACCGGAACAGCAAGGACAGTGTTCTGGCTCGCTAGGCTCATGCTGTTGCAAGAATAAGGCCTCTGTCTCTATAACAACAGCAGTGATATGGGGACTTTCAGAAGCTATTCCGAATGTTATAAGAGACTATTGTGAGACAAGCACCAGTTTAAGGTACCACCAAGTGTATTGTATTAAAAAAGAGAGCCCCAAGCCGAGACACAGGAACACGATTACCCCTGTACAATTTCAGAAGCCTCACTACTTCTTCACTTGATTGCATTCAATTTATTTGACATGGACAATGAACATGAATCAATACTTCTAAATGCTCCCAAAAATATATATTTTTCCTCTGCATCTAATCACTAACTAGATTGAGAGAGGAGCACCGTGCACTTCACAATAAAAACAACCCAGCAACAAGGGGTCCTACCTGTAGGATTTGAGCAGGCGTTTTCTCTTGGTCCCATGGCCCAAGACCTGGCCGGGAGGCACAGGAGTCCAGGTGCACGGTCCAGAGGTCCAGAATGTGTGGTCCAGAGGGTCCATGACAGACCTCAAAGAAGGGGACTGGAAGCGACACAGCAGAGGGAGGCTGACTGTGTGTCAGCATAAAATGCTGCTGCAACTATGTTGTACTTCCTGGAGATGCTCGGAAGACACTCAAAGCTCTCTTCATTACCTCTCACTTTCATTCTTGCTCTCTCTCTTGCTTTCTCTCTCTCCAACCAGACACTCCTTCATTTGGCTCTGGTGCAAAAGGGCCAGTTCCCCTCCTCCTTTATAAGCTTATTAGTGAATGTGCTCACTGCAGGGCTTGCCTTGGCCTCTCTGTCATGCAATGTGGTAGCAGCAGAGTATACAGTAGTAAACTAGGCTGTGCTGTTGTACAGTTTTGAATGATAACAAACTAGTATCCAGGTTACTGCACTACTATAATGAAATAGAAACTGAGTTAGAAGAAATGTGTCTTCTTTTATGGACACTTAAATTGCAGTCAGTCACCGTGTGTTCAAACTGTGTTCAAAGTTCATACACAGTGTTTCTGTATTTCTCTCTCAGGAAAGACAGTAGGTCAACATAGAGTTGACAACCCCACAGTGGCACTCATCAGGACTGTGGTTTCTGAAACATATTCTTCAACTGAGAACTATTTTATTTATGTTTTTCTACTGCAACGGAAATACTCTTGAACTGAGAAAGGGCAGCAGGTGGTTTCAAATAGGTTAACTTTTTGCCTTTCCGCCTAGCTCCTTCACAAATGTGACCGACCGGCTCGATCTTATGTAATTAAATTAAATTTTAAATTGTGGAGTGGGAGGTTCCTGGTTAAGAGGCAGACGCGATCACCAGGATGAAACACAGGAGCCTCACGGAAGTGGCGGTCCGCCTGCTCCTTCTGGCAACGGACGGCGCTTTGGAGCCTTAAACCTGTTAGGGATCGATTTGACAACATCCGGTGAAATTGCAGAGCGCCAAATTCAAAATACAAAAATCGTAATGTTAAACATTCATAAAAATACAAGTGCCTCTTTATATCCCAAAAACGCTGTTTGGTTGGTGCGTTTTGTTCAGTAATCCACCCGTTCCACTCGTTCAACATACAGACATAGGAAACCTAAAAAAGTTACCGATAAACTTCGTCCAAACAAGTCAAACAACAATTCTAATCAATCCTCAGGTACCCTAATATGTAAATAAACGATAATATTTCAGACGGAGAATAGCGCGTTAAATAGAAAAGAAAAATAACAAAGAGTGCGCACACAGTCATGCGTGCAAAATAGTAGTGTCAGTTCCGACAGCCACTTGTCAGAACTTCTATTTCTTGTTAGTTTTTTAAAAAACAAGCCTGAAACCATGTCGAAAGACTGTTGACATCTAGTGGAAGCCATAGGAACTGCAATCTGGGAGCTAATTCCGTCTATAGTGAATAGCAAGTCAATGGAAAAACTGTGACATAAAAAAAAAACATTTTCCGGATAGATTTTCCTCGGGGGTTTTCGCCTGCCATATCAGTTCTGTTATACTCAGACATTATTTTAACAGTTTTAGAAACTTCAGAGTCTATCCAACACTACCAATTATATGCATATCCTAGCTTCTGGGCCTGAGTAGCAGGCAGGTTACTTTGGCACGTCAGGCTCTCTGTACTTCCGAACACTGCCCCCTAGCCTGAAGAGGTTAAATGGGCGGCGTTCCAAACCTCCTCTGCACGCAGGAACCACTAGTCCACTGCAGGTGCTTTGGTCTGGCTCGGGATCCATGGGGCCAGCTGATATCCCAGGACGCACAGGAAGGGAGTCAGCCTGGTGGAGGAGTGACGATGTGAGTTCTGGGCATTCTCCGCCCAGGGAAGGAACCAGGCCCACTCCCCCTGCCAGTCCTGGCAGTGACTCTTAAGGAACTTACACAGCTCCTGGTTGGTCCTCTCCACCTGCTCATTGGACTGAGGCCGGTACCTGGATGTGAGGCTGGCCGACGCCCCCAGCTTCTCTATGAAGGCTCTCCACTCCCGCGACGTGAATTGGGGCCACGTTCAGAGACAACGACCTGCTGGAACAGTAACTCAGCGACCTGGAGAGCGGTAGGGAGACAAGAGAGAGGGCTAAAACAGCAGGATTTGGAGAATATGTCCACAACAACCATAACAGTGGTGAAACCATCAGGCAGGGGGAAGATCAGTAACAAAATCTATGGACAGATGGGACCAAGGCCACTGAGGCACGGGAAGGAGTTTCCCTGCTACAGCATGTCGGGGAGATTTTGGTTGGGCACATACGGAGCAGGAGTTGACGTAGTGGGCGAAGTATGCCCAGCCTTCGGAAAGTATAACCTAGCAATGATTGGCTGAGATAATGGATGAGCTGGACATGCCGAGAGAGGAGTTCGGATTGGTCTGCCATGTAGCAGGCTTCTGTCTATAACATGAGCTGCTCCGTATGTGTAGATAATCCTTTCTACAGCGGCTTTTTTACAGCGACTCCATTATGCAAATAACCATTTCAGTGTACTGTTTACACCTTCTGTATCCTGTGCATGTGACAAATAAACTTAAGATTTTATTTGATATATTTTGTGTTTACCAGTCACGGTAATGTGAAGAACATGACCTGCACGAAAGTCAGATTAGGATATAGGGCAAGGACTAGATAAAGTGTGTTTACTATTACTTTTTGCTACTACTTTCACCACATTTAGTCTTAATCTTTGGTTGTTTACTACACTACCTTACTCACTCAAGTTAGCACATGGCCTCACATGTGAATGCTTAAAGAGATGGGTGGGGCTAAGGCTTAAGAGGGTGTGAACGATGCTGAATTAGTGTAGATGAAGAGCTCTCCAGTAGGTGTACCAAAAATATTCACAGGCCATTTTCTTAAAAGTGGGGTTACAAATTCATCAACTTTCAAAGCAGGGTTCCTATTGTTCCTCAATTGCAGTGTATGACATACCATTTTCTAGCTCAGAGCCTCTACTTTTATCCAATGTAAAAAACATAATTTCAAATGTTGCTACATAGGACCAAATCATGGTGGTGGGTCACATATATGTTATTGGTTTACTGTTAGTATTGGTTGTAGGACTACAAAAATTATTTTAAAAGTAACAATGCATAGAACTAGAACATGCATGGCCAACCTTGCTCCTAAAGATCTAGCTAATGGCTGTGCAGGTTTCTGTTCTAGCCCTGCGCTGGCATTCTGCTTATTATTTGTATTAGACACTATTCATTTAAATATTCGATCATCTCTTGGTTTGGACCCATTAACCATTTTGAGCCGATTTCCTTTATTCTGCTACTCACTGTCCTCCTTTCCCAGTGGTTGGCATGCCAGCTTCAAGTGTCATTTGATTAGGGTTTGCGTCCCTGCCCAGTCAGCCTTACGGAGATGGAACTCATACAATACATGACCACTTTGCAGCCAATGTAAAACTGACCTTTCACTGTTGTCAGTCTCCAGGGTATTTTTCTCTTGCCTCCATTATCCGTGCTCTACGCTTTTGATTCCATCACTAACAGTGGATGTGAGATTATTGATGGCATGCATGCCCAATGCAGACATATGATGGGATTAGTATTGGCCTCATAGGCATGTACAGTTGTCAGAAAATTACATACACTTAGGTTGGAGTCATTAAAATTTGTTTTTTCTACCACTCCACAAATTTCTTGTTAACAAACTATAGTTTTGGCAAGTCGGTTAGGACATCTACTTTGTGCATGACACAAGTAATTTTTCCAACAATTGTTTACAGACAGATTATTTCACTTAACATTCACTGTATCAGTGGGTCCTGGACTTCCTGACGGGCCGGCCCCAGGTGGTGAGGGTAGGAAACAACATCTCCACCCCGCTGATCCTCAACACTTTGGCCGCACAAGGGTGCGTTCTCAGCCCTCTCCTGTACTCCCTGTTCACCCATGACTGCGTGGCCATGCATGCCCCCAAATCCATCCTCAAGTTTGCAGTCGACACTACAGTGGTAGGCTTGATTACCAACAACGACGAGACGGCCTACAGGGAGGAGGTGTGGGCCCTCGGAGTGTGGTGTCAGGAAAATAACCTCTCACTCAACGTCAACAAAACAAAGGAGATGATCGTGGACTTCAGGAAACAGCAGAGGGAGCACCCCCCTATCCACATTGACGGGACAGTGGTGGAGAGGGTGGAAAGTTTTAAGTTTCTCGGTGTACACATCACAGACAAACTGAAATGGTCCACCCACACAGACAGCGTGGTGAGGAAGGCACAGCAGCACCTCTACAACCTCAGGAGGGCCGAAGAAATTTGGCTTGTCACCAAAAACACTCACACACTTTTACAGATGCACAATCAAGAGCAGGCTCGGAACCGTAAGGCTCTCCAGAGGGTAGTGAGGTCTTCACAACACATCACCAGGGGCAAACTACCTGCCCTCCAGGACACCTACACCCCCCGATGAGTGTCTCCACTGATCCTAGGTCCTGGCAGTTCTGTGCAGACTCAGGACAACTGAGATTTGGATAAATACGCAGATTCAAATAGGAGTCGTAATTTGTTTTCTAATGATCTGGCTGGTCTGGCTGTTTTTCCGGGAGATTTGTACAATCCCTGAATGAATAGTGCTGAGGCCACAATTTTCTCAAGGCTTCTGGAAAGAAATGCTGTAGGCTCATTCAGCCGACAGAAACCTTCAACCGGATCGCCCCATTAAGCAACGAGTCGAAGTCAGAGGCTGAGCCTTCTCAGGTCTTTCCTCCTCCCATTACGGGGTCTGTGCCGCTTAAGCCTCCCATGGACAAACTCATGGCAAGTTCTTGAAACGGGTTGATATCAGCTGCATCCCTGAACTTCCAAATCTCACTCCAGAAGCCCAGTGTGTTTTTTGTCTCATTACATTTACTAAGATGGATGGCACGCCATTGCTGGACAATCTTGTCTATCTCTGCAGGGGAGTAGCCAAGGAGCTTGGCTATTTTTTCTATTTCTCCAGGGCCCTCGTTGTGCTTTATATTACTGCAGTGCTACACACCGTTTTCGGACATTGTTTTCATCCTCAGGCGCAAGGTGGAGCTCAGCTGCCTTTGACTCAAAAAGGTAACCAAGGTACGGTTTGGGACTGATGTATCTATCTATTAGCCCTTTGAGTACATCAACATTTGCCAGTGGATTCAGCATCCTGCTGCTCACAGACTTGATCAGGCTAACCAAGCTGTCAAGTAGCTTAAGAGGATCTACTTGCTCTCCCTCAAATGCCTTGATGGCCAACTGTACCTCACCCAGCACTGACTTAAAAAAAGTCAGATACAATATGTTTTGAGGATCACTGTACATGGAGTATAAAACCTCAGCCATGTAGCAGTGTTCACTGGACTTGGTGACTTGGAGAGCCAACGTGTGGCACACACCTTGGTTCTCTGTAAAGGTTTCTCCCCACAGTTGATGGTCTCATATATGGCCTTGTAGGCCTCCCTGCACTTTGGAGACACTGAAAACCAGTTATAGGTCTCTCGTACCAAGTACTCCACACTACGTGGGATGGTGTCATTGGAAGCCTGACTTACAGCAAGCTGCAGAGAGTGGCACACACAGTGAAAAAGAACCAGATATTTGAGGCCATACTCCTCTTTCAGCACTTTATGGACCCCATTGTTAATCCCCGTCATAACAGAGGCATTGTCAGTCCCTATCCCCAGGAGTTTCTCTTTTTTTAAGACAACACTTCTCGAGGAAAGCCACAACAGCACGGGCTATAGATTTGGCATCTCCTCCCTCCAACTCAACAAGCCACAGAAATGTTGATACAATTGTCTGCTTGGTGTCACTAAAGTACCTTATCACAACCCCCCAGGTACTTAGAAACACTTACATCCGTGGACTCATCGAGGAGGAGGCTGAAACGCTGGTCACCCAAATTTGCAACCAACTTTTTCAGAAAGTATGGTGCTAGAACACCATTAATCATTTCTGTGCACTTTGTTCTGTGTGTTTTGAAGTGGGTAGTAGCAGCAGTGGAGTCTGAGAAAGCAGCTCTACATGCTTCTCCAATGAGATCACATGCCAGCATGGAAGTGTTCAGCGATAGCTAATGCCATGGTGGCCTCAGCCTTTTTTGCAGAGTAAATTTTTTTAACCATAAATTTAACCATAAATTGTTTTGGGTGGAACTGTTATAAGGCTTTGCCTTTTGAGTATGTTTTTGAGTTGTCATGTGTTTTTTTACATCACTAAGTTTGGCGTAGAAATCGGCCTTACAATACAGGCAGTATGCCCGTGTATCATCTACAATAAACAGCTTCAACCAGCCTTTGAATTCAGGGTTTGATTCCCACTCCTTTCTGTATTTTTGAGTGTACAGTTTAGACTGAGACATGATGAGCTAGCCAGCTAGATGTTTATCTTATGTCACAGAGAGGCACGCACACAGTGGACAAGGTGAGTAAGTGACTGAGGCTGTGTGAGTCAAATGCAGTGTTTTATTTTTGTTCAGTGATTTATTTTAGACAAAGAACATTTTCCATTTACATCCCGCCCTGAATGTAAGCCAGGGCGGGATCAGCCAGCGGCGGCTTCCCGCATGCGCGATTAATTTGCAGTCTGGATGAGGAGGGGTGAACATCTCCTGCTCTGACTGCAGCTGGGAGGGGACTGCTGCGCTAAGTTGGCAACACTGCATAGAACCCCCATAATGCTCTGCTCACACTAGGTTTATTCTCTGGTCCTACATATATGATTGGATGGACAACATGTCAGTTCAAACTGCAAAAGCTTTGATTGGTTGGAGGACGTCCTCCCGAAGTGGTCATAATTACCATTATATCTATGTAAGTGGGTGAGGCCTACCAGCCTCCTAGGTTTTGTATTGAAGTCAATGTAGCCAGAGGAGGACGGAAGCTAGCTGTCCTGTTACACCATGGTGCTATCCCAGACAGTGCTGTTGAAGTTACTGTAGACCTTCATTGCAAACAGTGTATTTTAACCAATTATTTGGTGACATAAAACTATACAAAATATATTCATATCTAAAAAGTATAACTAATGTTACACTTTTTATTTTTATGAAATTTCACTGAGGAGGATGGTCCTCCCCTTCATCATCTGAGGAGCCTCCACTGACACCAACATAAGAACATTTCCAGTGAGTGTATTTGATGGGTTTCATTTCTGTAGCTAGATTGGCAGGCTAGCCACTGGCTGTCTAGCTAACTGAGAACGAAGAGACTATACTTTTTTTCTGACTGAAGCCTATACAGTACACTGAGTGTACAAAACATTAAGGACACCTGCTCTTTCCATGACAGAAAAACTAGGTGAATCCAGGTGAAAGCTTTGATCCCTTATTGATGTCACTTGTTAAATCCACTTCAAATCAGTATGTAGATTAAGGGGCGGAGACATTTTAAAGAAGGATTTTTAAGCTTTGAGACAATTGAGTGTGTGCCATTCAGAGGGTGAATAGTTGGAACACTTTCTTTGAGCATTAATTTTTTCACTTAAAAAATGTTTTTTCTTAGTCGAGATTAACCTGCAAGTAAGCATTTTGTTGCACTGTGTACTCCATGCATTTCATGTGTACATGACAAACTAATGTGAACTTAGAAGGGAAGGAAGAGGGCAGCCAGAAAGAAGGGGGAAAAGATGGCTAGCTTTGTGGTTAGATTGTAAAACATATTGAAGACATAGGCTCTTGTGTCCTCAAACGTAAAATATTAAAGAATATCACATTAGCTGGTAGAAGCAACAAAATAACTTGCGTATCTCTGTGCAATCAAATTGCCATCAATAAAATGCAATTGTGTGCGTTGTCTGTAGCTTATGCCTGCCCATAACATAACCCCACCGCCACCATGGGGCACTATGTTCACAACATCAGCAAACCGCTCGCCCACACGACGCTCGCCATCCGTGACGAACACACTTCTCCAGTTTGCCAGGGGCCATCGAAGGTGAGCATTTGCCCACTGAAGTCGGTTACGACACTGAACTGCAGTCAGGTCAAGACCCTGGTGAAGACAATGAGCACGCAGATGAGCTTCCCTGAGACGGTTTCTGACAGTTGCGAAATGTGCAGTTTTGTGACAACACAATGCCACAGATGTCTCAAGTTTTGAGGGAGCGTGCAATTGGCATGCAGACTGCAGGAATGTCCACTAGAGCCCCACAGTAGAAGTGAAATAATACCCATAAAACCAAGCGGTCAAACAGGGAAATGGTTCCAATCGTTTTTTCAGTTATTTTGTCAATTCAAGACAGTTCACAGAATTGTCAATTTAAAGAAATGTAGCCAATTTATGAATTACTACATTTAGCTAAAATTAGATAATTAATCCTGAGATTCTTACCTTTGCCTCGATTCGTCAGTCTCGTCCAGATTATCATGGCATTTGTAGTTCTTCATGATAGCCACATTATCAGCTAATTAGCATTTCATTTGTTTGGGGGAGGGGGTAAATACAGGCTTACATAATGATAAAAGTCACCTTGTCAGAGAGACTTACAGTTATGAAAATGTCACGCCAGGGTAAGCCTACACAAAATACAGTGCTTATTTGAAGTGTTTCTAAAAATGACTCACACTGTGGTACTCTAATTTCCCTGTCGTGGAAAAAATTATCTTCAAATTATGACACTCATACAAGAAACTTGTGAATTCAATAAGACCTTTAATTCAGAGTAATCAAAGGTTGAGCGGTGACCCGGATCACAGCTAACAGCATTAACCCCACACTTATAATTTATACCCTTACAGCATTTGAGTACAACCCATATGTAAATGCAGTCACATTCTCTCATGCCACCTATCATCTTTTGATCTGAGGTATTGCTTGTTCACGCCCAGTAACGCCCCTATCTGTTCCAAGTTTAGATTATATGGTGGCATCCACTTCAATGTTATAACAATAATACATTTTATTGTGTACATATATTACTTGTGTTGGCCATTCTGCTGTCATCTTTTAGACCTTAATGGATTAAATTAGTATTATATCTCTACTTGATGTATCTCATGGTTCCAGTTGCATTGATCTCTGTATATGAAAATAGCTTGTCTTTACTCTCCTCACCACATTCTCTCTGTCTTAACAATTGCTTGCTGTCACTCACACCTGACAGCTGCTTGGGCTCTGTCTAATTTTACAAACCCTGTAATCTATGTCTGACTCTTAACATATGTATCTATGGGTCTCAGCTTTGCAGCCTTGTCACTAGCCGAGACAACCTTTGACCTATGTTCTGCTCACAAGTGGCAAAATAGACTAAGTGGCATTCTGAGAGATGCGCTTGGTGTCTTCTGTCTCTTCTCAGCATAAGATCACTCCTTGTATGTTCATAAACTACTGTTACCTGAGGGATATTTGGGTCCAGAATTCTAGTACTGCAACATACGCACCAACAGGAAGACAATGTAGACCACTCCAGATTACAAGTGAGTACAGTGATTGAGTTTAATTACTTTATAAACTATATAAAACAATTATCTTAAAAACCCATGCATTTTCAGTGTAAATACTTTTTCGAAATATAGAGGAAATCTATGTACAACAGTGTAAACTGTAACAGAATCTTCACTCAGGCTGTTCACCAGAAATACATTTGGCTGCATAGAATATTTAACATTATTGCCTACGTTAAAAAAAGAACATTATTTGAGATCTAACAGGCGCTTTTATTTGATAGACCCTTCTCCTGGTTTTCCATGATATTGTAGTAAAACGTGAGCACTTTCAACTCGTCGATTCTGACACGTATTCACATAAGAGAAACAGAAATAAACAAAGAAGTCCCTCTAGAGGAATAATAGACTAATGGAATAATTTCCCCAGTTTACCAAAGTTGCATTCTGAATAGCATTAATCATTATAAGTAACTGTCGTACAAAAACGGACTTATTTTAAAACTGACAAAAAAAAGCCTGGAGTTGATGGGGAAAGGTAAGAGTGGTAATAACAAACCCCAAAATGCCCGAGAGGAAAAAGCCTATTGATTTACTATATTTCTATATTTTACAGTAGTATAATTCATGAAAAGGGGACTTTTCAGCTGATCCCCCAAAAAATCCAGGTTATTTTACAACAGACAGAAATTAAATAATTCAAGCATGATAACGATGAGACCCTAACATCCGCTCTTAGCATGATTACGAGACAACTACATGTTACTTTACCTCTTGATTAAACACTTTTTTAAATAAGCTTGAGAACCACATTAAGTGTGAGGGGAAAATAGCAGGATCCAGTGTTATGATTTGGTAAAATGTGGGGGCAGCACTATAGGGTATTTGTGTCCGTTTGAGTAAAAAAAAAAAGCGGTCCATTTTATAAAAATACGAAAATAAACTAAACTGTGAAACCTATAGCACAGTGCAGATTTCAACTCTTAAATACCAAAATATAACATTTCTCTGCCATCCTAATCCCATCCCCATTGTTCCTGGGATGTGGTGCACTATTGGACAGTGGACACCACAGGAGAGCTGAGCCCACAGATACACACACAGTGCATAGTACAGCTTTGTTTTCTTCCACAGTCCCCATAAGGCATTTCCTGTGTTCAACGTGTGTCTATGGCTGATACTATTGCCGCTAGGCCAGCTCCTCTGGCCCAGGCCGAAGCTGGCTGTTATGTCTTTCGGCTTCTCCAGATCTGCTCCGGCGTGCTCTTGTGGTCCGATGAGTACTCGAAAGGCGAATGGTGACCCAGTGGCGAGCGTCCGTCGTAGGATGAGCGCTGGTCGAGAGGTGAACAGGGCCAGCAGGCCGACGCCCTGGGGTCTACCTGCCAGTCTGAGTGGTAGGAGTCGCCTCGTGACGACAACTTGTGTTCTGAGCACGAGCGGTGTTTGGAATGCGAGTGGTGGTCTGAGTGGGAGCGCTCCTTGCTGTCCATCCTTCTGTCTCGGCCTGACCTGTGCTCATCCACCTTCCTGTGCTTAGTGTCGTTGTAGTATCTGTCGGGGAGATGGATGGGGACACCATGAGCAAGACTGACCAGCACAGAAATCCAATATACAGAAATGATTAGTTACCTATTTATTTGATCCACAATGGGATTTTTTTAAATAAACAAGGCATTGAGTTGCACTAGATTCTAGAACAATAAAGACAAACAAAATTTAAATATCAGTAGAACAGTCAAAATAAAATCAAGATGAAATAATGTCCCTAATTGCCTCTAACTTGAAATGAACCCTTTACTAGTATGACAAAAAAGGAAGCCTTTATAGCCTATATAGGTGGTCTTACTTGCTGTCCTGCCGGTCTGACCGGTAGCGGTCTCGGTGGTCTTTGCCGTGGCTGAAGGACGAGTAAGGTCTCTTCCTGGAGTCCTTCCTGCGGTAGGGGTCCGTGGAGGTATGCCTGTCCCCGTTGTCACTGTCCTTGCTGCCGCTGTGCTCGTGGTAGCGTGACGAAGAGAGGTGCAGCTCAGAGCTGTAGCGATCCCTGCTGCTGTCTTCGTGGTGAGAGTTGTCCTTTAGCCTCTCGATGTCTGGGCCAAGAGGAGAGGAAGAAGAGGAGCCAGGGATTTCTTTTCTCATTGTTTATTCATTAATTATTTTTTTTACATGTATCCTTCATTTAACTTGGTTAAATTAATCTCATCAACAACAAAAAAATCAAGAGACCAGTCCACGCAACCAAACACAAAACAATCATAAAATAAAGTCTGACTAAAAAGACAAGTGAAAGGGCATACCTACCTGTGTGTTTAAAGCCGTGGGTATTTACAGAGCTAGTGTTCTGGTCAGCTGCCTGTAAATAAGAAGCCTCATAAACCATTGCCATTAAAACTCAACTTGGAAAGATAAGAAATGCAATCTGAATTTGTATCACATTATTATTTAGCAGATCTTTATGAGGTCAATTGACGCACAAAAACAGTAGCTCATTTGGCAACGGACAGTGTTATACATACCTGAGCATTCTCTTGTCTTTTCTTGATTGCGTGCTTATACAATTTATGCAATTTTCTTGCATCGAATTCTGTGAACTTTGAAACAAATATCCACAGGTTTCTACAAAAAGAAAATGATGCAAGTCAACACTCTGGTCCTTGATACAATAAGTCCCATAAAGTTATGGTATGCATGCAGTGAACAGTAAAGGTACATGTCAAGCTCAGTTCAATTGCGAGAGGAAATAAATCTACAGTGACTGTAGTCTCAAGTTTATTATGTAGCTTTCCCTGAGCTACGTTTCATAACCCCAGTGTTGGAGCCAAATTCCTTTACTTTCAGTCTCACCCAAAAATATGTTGTGCCTAATTCGAATTGGGAAAAATTTACGTATTGAAAATAAGTATAAATATTGCATTATTAATTATGGAGTATAGTTGATGAGCTCATGTTTTTGGTTTTCTTTGGTTCTCAAGGCTACTTAAAAGCAATATGGATCCTCTCCCGGGCACCCCCCCACCCCACCCCTTAAATCCTATCGCTTTGGTGATGGATGGAACATAGACTATGAAATTAACTTTGATTGGAAAATTGTTGTTTTTATACAACTTTTTTGGTTGCTTTGGAAGCGCATCTGATCGCGCCATCACATACCTGTAGCCTCGAGGCAAGTTTTGAATTGGATTACGTATTGCCTTTATTTACATCCTGCCATGAATCAGCCAGCGGCGGCTTCCCGCATGCGCGATTAAATTGCAGTCTGGACGCCGCGGAGGGGTGAACATCTCCAGCTCTGACTGCAGCTGGGAGGGACTGCTGCGCGAGGATCGGGCCTCCTGTGAGTGCTTTGGGACGGGGGTGGGGCCCACGGCAGCACCCGCTGCTCGTTGAGAGGAGTAAGAACGATACGTGCTTTCACGTCAGTCTCCAATAACACCAGAAAAAGTTGCTAGATTTGTCACTACACGCTTTTTTTTGAAAATGTGTTGTACCCACAGCGACTATTAAAACTTTTCCCAATCAGGAACCGTGCAAAACTGAAAGCACAAACCACTGCTTTTAATCAGGGTAAGTCAACCGGAAACATGACTGAATACAAACAGTGTAGCTATTCCCTCCGCAAGGCAATCAAACAAGCTAAGCGTCAGTATAGAGACAAAGCAGAGTCGCAATTCAACGGCTCAGACACGAGAGGTATGTGGCAGGGTCTACACTCAATCACGGACTACAAAAAGAAAGCCAGCCCCATCGCGGACCACGATGTCTTACTCCCAGACAAACTAAACAACTTCTTTGCTCGCTTTGAGGCCAATACAGTGCCAACGACACGGCCCGCAACCAAAACCTGCAGGCTCTCCTTCACCGCAGCCATGTGCACACCAGCTGGCTGATGTGTTTATGGACATATTCAATCAATCCTTATCCCAGTTCGCTGTTCCCACATGCTATAAGAGGGCCACCATTGTTCCTGTTCCCAAGAAAGCTAAGGTAACTGAGATAGATGACTATCGCCCCGTAGCACTCACTTCCGTCATCATGAAGTGCTTTGAGAGACTAGTCAAGGATCATATCACCTCCATCCTACCTGACACCCTAGACCCACTCCAATTTGCTTACCGTCCCAATAGGTCCACAGACGACGCAATCACACTGCACACTGCCCTAACCCATCTGGACAAGAGGAATACCTATGTAAGAATGCTGTTCATCGAATACAGCTCAGCATTTAACACCATAGTACCCTCCAAACTCGTCATTAAGCTCGAGACCCTAGGTCTCGACTCCCGCCTCTGTGCAACTGGGTCCTGGACTTCCTGACGGGCCGCCCCCAGGTGGTGAGGGTAGGAAACAACATCTCCACCCCGCTGATCCTCAACACTGGGGCCCCACAAGGGTGCGTTTTCAGCCCTCTTCTGTACTCCCTGTTCACCCATGACTGCGTGGCCAAGCACGCCTCCAACTCAATCATCAAGTTTGCAGACGACACTACAGTGGTAGGCTTGACGGCCTACAGGGAGGAGGTGAGGGCCCCCGGAGTGTGTTGTCAGGAATATAACCTCTCACTCAACGTCAACAAAACAAAGGAGATGATCGTGGACTTCAGGAAACAGCAGAGGGAGCACCCCCCTATCCACATCGACGGGACAGTAGTGGAGAAGGTGAAAAGTTAAGTTCCTCGGCGTACACATCACGGACAAACTGAAATGGTCCACCCACACAGACAGCGTGGTGAAGAAGGCGCAAATCAAATCAATTGATCAAAATTTTCACATGCGTTTTTCTGGATTTTTTGGTTGTTATTCTGTCTCTCACTGTTCAAATAAACCTACCATTAAAATTATAGACTGATCATTTCTTTGTCAGTGGGCAAACGTAGCCAGAGCCAATTTGACAAAAAACAGTAATTCCGGATAGATTTATCTCGGGTTTTTCGCTGCTATTTCTGTTCTGTTACACTCACAGACATAATGTTAACACTTTTAGAAACTTCAGAGTGATTCCTAATTATGTGTGTAACCCTCTCACCAGGCTCGAATTTGACTCTCACGATATTAGCTTACGTAGAGTATCTCAACAGCATGTGATGCTAGGTGAGAAGGACATCTCCAATAAGAATTCCTATTGTAAACTATCTATGGTTATGACAATAGGGTATTAACTTCAGATGAAATGATTATAGGTTTCTGTTATTGTTTCAGGATAATCTATCCCATGCATTAAATTAGATTAAAACACTAAATGACTCCACCAAGACAACATAAATAAGGTTCAAATGTGTTTCTTATCACAACATCAAAAGAAATAAAAATAATAAACCCCAAATGAGTCGTGCACAACCCAATTCCAAATTATTTCAAACTTGCTTAATTGACCCGTTAGCGCTCCAAAAAAAAATGTTGACACACATCAAGTCCAGAAGCACCTCACGTTGTGGTTACTCACGAATGTAGATATTTCTCCAGCGAAGTATGACAGTTCCGTGCAGGTTTTCTTCACATGGTCCACAGCAACCGACACCCCATGGGAACATGAACTCGACAAGCCCTCCCAAGAAATTCTCTCCTGGTGTCTCACGATGCTAGGCTAACCTCAAGGCTGTCGACTTCCACAACGAGACGGTAGCTTCAGTCTTCACTGAGTCCCCTCTCAACAAAAAATTACAACAACTCTCCTATTAAATAAAATTGTTATTTCCCTTCATATCTTAATAGTTATGTATCTTGTTCTATACTTTTTTGTGTCTTCTCTTATAATTCCTCTTCACCAACGGTCATAATCTCAGCATCCATCCTTTCTCAACGTCTCTCTTTCCCTCTCTTTTTCTTTTATATCCCAGGCCTCCCGTTAACCAGGTCAACTCTCCCATTGGCCACAACTTAACAAGCCACCTTATTGGTCAAAACATGAATTCACTTATACTTTAAATAAATATTTCTTCAAAATAAATGCATTAACAATATTACAATTAAGAATCAATTTCAATCACCTGTTAAAATCTAATACCAATTAATTATAACAAATAACTCAATACTTGGTTCTAACATGGGTATTACATGTGCATATCCTATTTTCTGGGCCTGAGTGGGAGACATTTTACTTTGGGCACGCCAGACTCTCCAAAACCGTCACCTCGAGAACCGCTCCCCTAAGACGTTAAGAACAGATTCTTATTTACAATGACGGCCTACCCCGGCCAAACCCGGACGACGCTGGGCCAATTGTGCGCCGCCCTATGGGACTCCCAATCACGACCGGTTGCGATAACTCTGGAATCAAACCAGGGTCTGTAGTGACGCCTCTATCACTGATATTCAGTGCCTTAGACCACTGCGCCACTCGGGAGCCATAGTCTCAAAGCTGCCGTATAAGCTGAAAGACAAATGTAGAGGGGCGGCTTATGACCTACACGAGAGAAATGGAAGGAGCGCCAGGTTTGCTAATCTGGTTACCTTTGTTGATCGCAAAGCCAGGATAGCATGACATCCTGTGTTTGTAAACCTAAAAAAAAAAACACCACAACAGTGAGGGGAGGTTCAGGACCTGTGAGTAGGCCAATTGTTCTGAAAGTGGTTTTGTTTTTTTCCACCAGCGTCACACCAGCTGTGAAAACAGAAGAGCTGGGTTGGAAATCCCTCTGGTGCGGCACTCAGGCAGTGTCCATTCTGTCAAAGAGAACACAGTCTAGGCACGTGCACAGAACTGGACAAGAAGCCACATCAAGAGAAGTGGGTCTTTTTGAAGAACAAGGGTTTGTTTTGGTCATCTGACCCCTGGACACATGAGCAAAGGATGCAAAGACTTCCCTGTAAAGTGTGTTCATGTAAACATCCTACCATGTTGCACATCACCTACAAAGAGGTAAACAGCTGCAAAAGCAACGAAAACAGTGTTACCCGTGCATTTAAAAAAATTGGATGGAGATGCTGGCAGTCACACATGGGCCAGGGATCCTGATTGCATTCAAGCAACCCTGCCTGCGAGTGTGAAAATGAAAAAAAGTAACAGAACAGTGGAAACATGTCTTTCTTGATTCGGGAAGTACAGCCACGGAGAGGTTCTATACACTGTGAAAACCACTGCGCTGGATTGTGAATGGGACTCTGAAAAAGGGAACCTATGGGCAGTCTCATGTAATGGCACACAAAATCTTTGCTGGAAGAGCTGCTTCAGCAGGTTATTAATGTTATTAAGCATGACTTCCTAGAGTGCCACCATGAGGAGCAGCTTGAAATGTCAAGAGAAGACCGACCATCACTTCACGGAGCGTGTCTCTCAGTCAGCCAGGAATGAGGATGCAGAATTTCTTAACAACCGCTGTGTGGCAGTACAGCGTGTTGTCAACCTCAAAAGGAACCTCCACAAGAATCCTCAGTTATGTGAGGACTACACCAAGTTCATGACAGACATCCTGGACAAAGGCTTTGCAGTGAAGATGCCAAGAGACTCTCAGGATGACAGCAGCAAAAAAGTATGGTATATACCACACCATGGTATATACCACACCACGGTGTATACCACCCCAAAAAGCACAAGCTTAGGGTGGTATTTGCCTGTGGAGCCACCTATCAAGAGACACTGAATGATCAGATTCTACAGGGCCCAGACCAATGAGACAAACTGTCTCATTGGTATTTTGTCCAGATTCCTCCAAGAGCCTGTTGCCTTCATGGCAGACATTGAAGCCATGTCCATCGTCCCTTTGATGCGGTGAAGTTGTCCTGTCCCCTTAGCAGAAAAACACCCCCAAAGCATAATGTTTCCACCTCCATGTTTGACGGTGGGGATGGTGTTCTTGGGGTCATAGGCAGCATTCCTCCTCCTCCAAACACGGCGAGTTGAGTTGATGCCAAAGAGCTCCATTTTGGTCTCATCTGACCACAACACTTTCATCCAGTTGTCCTCTGAATCATTCAGATGTTCATTGGCAAACTTCAGACGGGCATGTATATGTGCTTTCTTGAGCAGGGGAACTTTGCGAGCGCTGCAGGATTTCAGTCCTTCACGGCGTAGTGTGTTACCAATTGTTTTCTTGGTGACTATGGTCCCAGCTGCCTTGAGATCATTGACAAGATCCTTCTGTGTAGTTCTGGGCTGATTCCTCACCGTTCTCATGATCATTGCAACTCCACGAGGTGAGATCTTGCATGGAGCCCCAGGCCGAGGGAGATTGACAGTTCTTTTGTGTTTCTTCCATTTGCGAATAATCGCACCAACTGTTGTCACCTTCTCACCAAGCTGCTTGGCGATGGTCTTGTAGCCCATTCCAGCCTTGTGTAGGTCTACAATCTTGTCCCTGACATCCTTGGAGCGCTCTTTGGCCTTGGCCATGGTGGAGAGTTTGTAATCTGATTGATTGCTTCTGTGGACAGGTGTCTTTTATACAGGTAACGAGCTGAGATTAGGAGCACTCCCTTTAAGAGTGTGCTGCTAAACTCAGTTTGTTACCTGTATAAAAGACACCTGGGAGCCAGAAATCTTTCTGATTGAGAGGGGGTCAAATACTTATTTCCCTCATTAAAATGCAAATCAATGTATAGAATTTTTTACATGCGTTTTTCTGGATTTTTTGGTTGTTATTCTGTCTCTCACTGTTCAAATAAACCTACCATTAAAATTATAGACTGATCATTTCTTTGTCAGTGGGCAAACGTACAAAATCAGCAGGGGATCAAATACTTTTTTCCCTCACTGTAGCTAGCTAGACTATCTTACCCATATACATGGATGGACGCTTCTCCCTCTCTGTCATGGATGCCATGGTTGCCCTTAGTTTGAAGATATAATCCGGAGACAGGTGTTTTATACAACAGCCTTCTGTGTGTTCTCTTTTCGACTCCGTCTGCATATTTGCAATCAAACCCCAGAATATTCTCCATCTCCTTAGCTATCATACTCTTATTCCACTGATTTCAAAACTCAGTCCTCCAGAAAGTGGAGAGCAACACTTTTGCAGTTCTACTACGTGATATCTTTCAAAAAAGGCAGCGTTAGAAAGGATTACCTACACATACTGACCAGCTCATGTTATAGACAGAAGCGCGCTACATGGCAGATCAATCCAAACTCATCTCTCGGCATGTCCAGCCCACTCATTACATTAGCCAATCATGGTGGGCGGGAAGGTTGCTCACTTTTTCTGTGGCTAAACCAACTAAGCTCGAAATTTAACAATTGCATTCATATTTACAGATGGCAAACAAGTTTGATTTCCAGAAGGCATTTCTGCCAAAAAAACATTGACGTTCATAACTCAATCGCTGGTTGAAAACTGTTTTGTGCCCCTCCCAAAAGATAATTGGCCCTCTTTCTGGGACTCACCAACAAACAGGACCAAGCCTGGCCTGTTGAGGAGTGACGGACTCCATCCTAGCTGGAGGGGTGCTCTCATCTTATCTACGAACATAGACAGGGCTCTAACTCCACTAGCTCCACAATGAGATAGCCAGCCTGCCAGCTTAGTGGAGTCTGCCACTAGCACAGTCAGTGTAGTCAGCTCAGCTATCTCCATTGAGACCATGTCTGTGCCTCGATCTAGGTTGGGCAAAACTAAACATGGGGGGTTTTCGCCTTAGCAATTTCACTGCAATAAAGACCTCCACCATTCCTGTCATTATTGAAAGAGTTTGTGATATCTCACATCTCAAAATAGGGCTACTTAATGTTAGATCCCTCACTTCCAAGGCAGTTATAGTCAATGAACTAATTAATCACTGATCCTAATCCTGATGTGATTGGCCTGACAGAAACATGGCTTAAGCCTGATGAATTTACTGTGTTAAATGAGGCCTCACCTCCTGGTTACACTAGTGACCATATCTCCTGTGCATCCAGCAAAGATGGAGGTGTTGCTAATATTTACGATAGCAAATAAAAATGTACACAAAAAAACCCAATGTTTTCGTCTTTTGAGCTTCTAGTCATGAAATCTATGCAGCGTACTCAATCACTTTTTATAGCTACTGTTTACAGGCCTCCTGGGCCATATACAGAGTTCCACACTGAGTTCCATGAATTCCTATCGGACCTTGTAGTCATGGCAGATAACATTCTAATTTTTGGTGACTTTAATATTCACATGGAAAAGTCCACAGGCTTTCGGAGACATCATCGACTCAGGTTGTGTCCAACATGTCTCCAGACCTACTCACAGCCACAGTCATACTCTGGACCTAGTTTTTTCCCGTGGAATAAATGTTGGATCTTAATGTTTTTCCTCATAATCCTGGACTATCGGACCACCATTTTATTATGTTTGCAATCGCAACAAATAATCTGCTCAGACCCCAACCAAGGATCATCAAAAGCTGTGCTATAAATTCTCGGACAACCAAAAGATTTGTAGATGCCCTTCCAGACTCTCTACACCTACCCAAGGATGTCAGACTACAAAAATCAGTTAACCACCTAACTGAGGAACTCAATTTAACCTTGCATAATACCCTAGATGCAGTCGCACCCCTAAAAACAAAAAACATTTGTCATAAGAAACTAGCTCCCTGGTATTCAGAAAATACCGAGCTCTGAAGCAAGCTTCCAGAAAATTGGAACGGAAATGGCTCCTACACCAAACTGGAAGTCTTCCGACTAGCTTGGAAAGACAGTACTCACTAAAAGTGGCAGTAATAAAGCCAAACTTTGACCCAGAAAATATCGGCCTATATTGAATCTTCCATTCCTCTCAAACATTTTAGAAAACTCACTGCATTCCTGAAGACAACATTAAAAAAAAAAAAATATTTCACCTTTATTTAACCAGGTAAGCTAGTTGACAACAAGTTCTAATTTAATGCTGCGACCTGGCCAAGATAAAGCAAAGCAGTGCGACACAAACAACAACACAGAGTTACACATGGAATAAACAAACACGGTCAATAATACAATAGAAAAAATGAAAGTCTATATACAGTGTGTGCAAATGGCGTGAGGAGGTAAGGCAATAAACAGGCCATAGTAGCGAAGTAATTACAATTTAACAAATGAACACTGGAGTGATAGATGAGCAGATGATGATGTGCAAGTAGAAATACTGGTGTGCAAAAGAGCAGAAGAGTAAATAAAAACAACATTGGGTAGGTAGATTTGTGAGGTAGGTAGATTAGGTGGGCTATTTACAGATGGGCTACAGTGAGGGAAAAAAGTATTTGATCCCCTGCTGATTTTGTAAGTTTGCCCACTGACAAAGTAATAATCAGTCTATAATTTGAATGGTAGGTGTATTTGAACAGTGACAGAATAACAACAAAAAAATCCAGAAAAACGCACGTGATAAATGTTATAAATTGAATTGCATTTTAATGAGGGAAATAAGTATTTGACACCCTCTCAATCAGAAAGATTTCTGGCTCCCAGGTGTCTTTTATACAGGTAACGAGCTGAGATTAGGAGCACACACTTAAAGGGAGTGCTCCTAATCTCAGCTTGTTACCTGTATAAAAGACACCTGTTCACAGAAGCAATCAATCAATCAGATTCCAAACTCTCCACCATGGCCAAGACCAAAGAGCTCTCCAAGGATGTCAGAGACAAGATTGTAGACCTACACAAGGCTGGAATGGGCTACAAGACCATCGCCAAGCAGCTTGGTGAGAAGGTGACAACAGTTGGTACGATTATTCGCAAATGGAAGAAACACAAAAGAACTGTCAATCTCCCTCGGCCTGGGGCTCCATGCAAGATCTCACCTCGTGGAGTTGCAATGATCATGAGAACGGTGAGGAATCAGCCCAGAACTACACGGGAGGATCTTGTCAATGATCTCAAGGCAGCTGGGACCATAGTCACCAAGAAAACAATTGGTAACACACTACGCCGTGAAGGACTGAAATCCTGCAGCGCCCGCAAGGTCCCCCTGCTCAAGAAAGCACATATACATGCCCGTCTGAAGTTTGCCAATGAACATCTGAATGATTCAGAGGACAACTGGATGAAAGTGTTGTGGTCAGATGAGACCAAAATGAAGCTCTTTGGCATCAACTCAACTCGCCGTGTTTGGAGGAGGAGGAATGCTGCCTATGACCCCAAGAACACCATCCCCACCGTCAAACATGGAGGTGGAAACATTATGCTTTGGGGGTGTTTTTCTGCTAAGGGGACAGGACAACTTCACCGCATCAAAGGGACGATGGACGGGGCCATGTACCGTCAAATCTTGGGTGAGAACCTCCTTCCTTCAGCCAGGGCATTGAAAATGGGTCGTGGATGGGTATTCCAGCATGACAATGACCCAAAACACACAGCCAAGGCAACAGGAGTGGCTCAAGAAGAAGCACATTAAGGTCCTGGAGTGGCCTAGCCAGTCTCCAGATCTTAATCCAATAGAAAATCTGTGGAGGGAGCTGAAGGTTCGAGTTGCCAAACGTCAGCCTCGAAACCTTAATGACTTGGAGAAGATCTGCAAAGAGGAGTGGGACAAAATCCCTCCTGAGATGTGTGCAAACCTGGTGGCCAACTACAATAAACGTCTGACCTCTGTGATTGCCGACAAGGGTTTTGCCACCAAGTACTAAGTCATGTTTTGCAGAGGGGTCAAATACTTATTTCCCTCATTAAAATGCAAATCAATTTATAAAATTTTTCACGTGCGTTTTTCTGGATTTTTTTGTTGTTATTCTGTCACTGTTCAAATAAACCTACCATTAAAATTATAGACTGATCATTTCTTTGTCAGTGGGCAAACGTACAAAATCAGCAGGGGATCAAATACTTTTTTCCCCTCACTCTATGTACAGCTGCAGCGATTGGTTAGCTGCTCAGATAGCTGATGTTTAAAGTTAGTGAGGGAAATATAAGTCTCCAGCTTCAGAGATTTTTGCAATTCATTCCAGTCATTGGCAGCAGAGAACAGGAAAGAAAGGTGTTGGCTTTGGGGATGACCAGAAACCCAAATTGGTCTACACGGACAAGTTCTGGCCTGGTTTAGATCTTATCTTTTGGAAAGATATCAGTTTGTCTCTGTAGATGGTTCATCCTCTGACAAATGATCTGTACATTTCGGTGTTCCTCAAGGCTCCGTTTTAGGACCACTATTGTTTTCACTATATATTTTACCTCTTGGTGATGTCGTTCGGAAACATAATGTTAACTTTCACTGCTATGCGGACGACACACAGCTGTACATTTAGATGAAACATGGTGAAGCCCCAAAATTGCCCTCCCTGGAAGCCTGTGTTTTAGACATAAGGAAGTGGATGGTGGCAAATGTTCTACTTTTAAACTTGGTCAAAACAGAGATGCTAGTTCTAGGTCCCAAGAAACAAGATCTTCTGTTGGTTCTGTTGGTTCTTGATTGTTTCACAGTTGGACCTCGGCGTTACTCTGGACCCTGATCTCTCTTTTGACGAACATATCAAGACTGTTTCAAGGACAGCTTTTTTTCCAACTACGTAACATTGCAAAAATCAGAAACCTTCTGTCCAAAAATGATGCAGAGAAATTCATCCATGCTTTTGTCACTTCTAGGTTAGACTACTGCAATGCTCTACATTCCGGCTACACGGATAAAGCACTAAATAAACTTCAGTTAGTGCTAAACACGGCTGCTAGAATCTTGACTAGAACCAAAAAATGTGATCATAATACCCCACTGCTAGCCTCTCTACACTTGCTTCCTGTTAAGGCTAGCGCTGATTTCAAGGTTTTACTGCTAACCTACAAAGCATTACATGGGTTTGCTCCTACCTATCTTTACGATTTGGTCCTGCTGTACATACCTACATGAACACTACGGTCACAAGACGCAGGCCTCCTTACTGTGCCTAGAATTTCTAAGCAAACAGCTGGAGGCAGGGTTTTACTCCTATAGAGCTCCATTTTTATGGAATGGTCTGCCTATCCATGTGAGAGACGCAGACTCTGTCTCGACCTTTAAGTCTTTATTGAAGACTCATCTCTTCAGTAGGTCCTATGATTTAGTGTAGTCTGGCCCAGGAGTGTGAAGGTGAACGGAAAGGCACTGGAGCAACGAACCGCCCTTTCTGTCTCTGCCTGGCCGGTTCCCCTCTCTCCACTGGGATTCTCTGCCTCTAACCCTATTACAGGGGCTGAGTCACTGGCTTACTGGTGCTCTTCCATGCCATCCCTAGGAGGGGTGCGTCACTTGAGTGGGTTGAGTCACTGACGTGATCTTCCTGTCTGGGTTGGCACCCCCCCCCCCCTTGGGTTTGTGCCGTGGGGGAGATCTTCGTGGGCTATACTCGGCCTTGTCTCAGGATGGTAAGTTGGTGGTTGAAGATATCCCTCTAGTGATGTGGGGGCTGTGCTTCGGCAAAGTGGGAGGGGTTATATCCTGCCTGTTTGGCCCTGTCCGGGGGTATTGTCGGACGGGGCCACAGTGTCTCCCGACCCCTCCTGTCTCAGCCTCCAGTATTTATGCTGCAATAGTTTATGTGTTGGGGGCTAGGGTCAGTCTTATATCTGGAGTATTTCTCCTGTCTTATCCGGTGTCCTGTGTGAATTTAAGTATGCTCTCTCTAATTATCTCTCTCTCTCTTTTGGAGGACCTGAACCCTAGGACCATGCCTCAGGACTACCTGGCCTGATGACACCTTGCTGTCCCCAGTCCACCTGGTCGTGCTGCAGCTCCAGTTTCAACTGTTTTAAGTGTTCTGGAACCCTGACCTGTTCACCGGATGTGCTACCTTGTCCCAGACCTGCTGTTTTCAACTCAGCAGGAGCGGTAGAGATACTCTGAATGATCGGCTATGAAAAGCCAACTGACATTTACTACTGAGGTGCTGACCTGTTGCACCCTCTACAACCACTGTGATTATTATTATTTGACCCTGCTGGTCATCTATGAACATTTGAACATCTTGGCCACATTCTGTTATAATCTCCACCCAGCTCAGCCAGAAGAGGACTGGCCACCCCTCACAGTCGGGTTCCTCTCTAGGTTTATTCCTAGGTTCCGGCCTTCCTAGGGAGTTTTTCCTAGCCACCGTGCTTCTACACCTTCATTGCTTGCTGTTTGGGGTTTTAGGTTGGGTTTCTGTACAGCACTTTCCAACATCAGCTGATGTAAGAAGGGCTCTATAAATACATTTGATTGATTGATTGAAATAGCTCTCCTGTGAAGTAGTGGCACGCGACATACGCCTAGTTTCCTGAAACTTGGCTGAACCCTGCTGACTATAGTGGTTGCTCAACTAAAAGTTTTGAGATTATGCTGCGGGATTTAGAGGTAATTGTTGTTTTAGTACGATACCCTGCGTCACTGCTTCATTTTTTTATTTTTACCTTTATTTAACTAGGCAAGTGAGTTCTTATTTTCAATGACGGCCTAGGAACAGTGGGTTAACTGCCTGTTCAGGGGCAGAACGAAAGATTTGTACCTTGTCAGCTCGGGGATTCAAACTTGCAACCATTTGGTTCCATTTGGTTACTAGTCCAACGCTCTAACCACTAGGCTACCCTGCCGCCCCATTGCTCCAGATCACCACAAGGGGGAGTTAGAGAATTGATTATGCTTGTGGGTCCCATGGCGCTAATGTGTCTCTAACTGACAATGAATGGGCGACATAAACCAAATAGAAACTGGGAATTGTGCACGACTTCAAAATTGAATTTCAATTAACTGAATGATGAGGATGAAGAAGGGGATTGAATTTAGAACAATAGTGTAAGAATAGCTATTCCTCTGTCCTGCAGGCGCACACCCTAGTCAGTATTACTTACTAAAACTGTTGTTACACTAAGGTTTTTATTCTAAGAGAAACTAAAATGTTCAACTACACTGCTCAAAAAAATAAAGGGAACACTAAAATAACACATCATAGATCTGAATGAATGAAATAATCTTATTAAATACTTTTTTCTTTACATAGTTGAATGTGCTGACAACAAAATCACACAAAAATTATCAATGGAAATCAAATTTATCAACCCATGGAGGTCTGGATTTGGAGTCACACTAAAAATTAAAGTGGAAAACCACACTACAGGCTGATCCAACTTTGATGTAATGTCCTTAAAACAAGTCAAAATGAGGCTCAGTAGTGTGTGTGGCCTCCACGTGCCTGAATGACCTCCCTCCAACGCCTGGGCAGGCTCCTGATGAGGTGGCGGATGGTCTCCTGAGGGATCTCCTCCCAGACCTGGACTAAAGCATCCGCCAACTCCTGGACAGTCTGTGGTGCAACGTGGCGTTGGTGGATGGAGCGAGACATGATGTCCCAGATGTGCTCAATTGGATTCAGGTCTGGGAACGGGCGGGCCAGTCCTTAGCATCAATGCCTTCCTCTTGCAGGAACTGCTGACACACTCCAGCCACATGAGGTCTAGCATTGTCTTGCATTAGGAGGAACCCAGGGCCAACCGCACCAGCATATGGTCTCACAAGGGGTCTGAGGATCTCATCTCGGTACCTAATGGCAGTCAGGCTACCTCTGGCGAGCACATGGAGGGCTGTGCGGCCCCCCAAAGAAATGCCACCCCACACCATGACTGACCCACCGCCAAACCGGTCATGCTGGAGGATGTTGCAGGCAGCAGAATGTTCTCCACGGCATCTCCAGACTCTGTCACGTCTGTCACGTGCTCAGTGTGAACCTGCTTTCATCTGTGAAGAGCACAGGGCGCCACTGGCGAATTTGCCAATCTTGGTGTTCTCTGGCAAATGCCAAACGTCCTGCACGGTGTTGGGCTGTAAGCACAACCCCCACCCTCATGGAGTCTGTTTCTGACCGTTTGAGCAGACACATGCACATTTGTGGCCTGCTGGAGGTCATTTTGCAGGGCTCTGGCAGTGCTCCTCCTTGCACAAAGGCGGAGGTAGTGGTCCTGCTGCTGGGTTGTTGCCCTTCTACGGCCTCCTCCACGTCTCCTGATGTACTGGCCTGTCTCCTGGTAGCGCCTCCATGCTCTGGACACTACGCTGACAGACACAGCAAACCTTCTTGCCACAGCTCGCATTGATGTGCCATCCTGGATGAGCTGCACTACCTGAGCCACTTGTGTGGGTTGTAGACTCCGTCTCATGCTACCACTAGAGTGAAAGCACCGCCAGCATTCAAAAGTGACCAAAACATCAGCCAGGAAGCATAGGAACTGAGAAGTGGTCTGTGGTCACCACCTTCAGAACCACTCCTTTATTGGGGGTGTCTTGCTAATTGCCTATAATTTCCACCTGTTGTCTATTCCATTTGCACAACAGCATGTGAAATTTATTGTCAATCAGTGTTGCTTCCTAAGTGGACAGTTTGATTTCACAGAAGTGTGATTGACTTGGAGTTACATTGTGTTGTTTAAGTGTTCCCTTTATTTTTTGGAGCAGTGTATATTCCATGATATTCTTAAGATATATGTGTTGACTGAATATAGGCAAGTGATGTCTGCTAAATAATTAAGTTGATGGCGCAGTCATATAGCCCCGGCACCTACATAAAGCGGAGTGACTTACTCAGTCATGGCTTTGGATCAAAATAAACAAGTACCAACATTCTTTCTGATAGTCTTTAATAAAGAAATGTTTTGGTTATCCTGACCTGCACACCAGGTATTATAATAGCCCATAATGGGACAATAGACTCTTGCCAACACACTGCAAGGCAATTGATCAGTATTAAAAACTTTGTGGATGGGGCCTCCCGAGTGGAGCAGCGGTCTAAGACACTGCATCGCAGTGCAAACTGCGTTGCTACAGATGCTGGTTCAACACCCGTGCCGGCCGCGACCGGATGACCCATGAGGCGACGTTGGGCGTTTGGTTTCTCTCCCTCTAAAAACAGAAATAAATCATTCTAAATTGGCTTTATTTACAAATTAGTAAGAATGTCTCACCCCATGTTCAAGAATGGCCTTTTTCCTCGCTCACTTTAGGTTATTTGAAAACGAAATCTCCAAAATATCGTTATTTTTTACACAAAGCGATTATTATTATTAATAATTAATTTAGAATTATATAAAAGCCCCTTAGATATTCTCACCGATCAGATTTGTTCTAACGAAAAATTACCCTTAGATATTAATTTAGAATCCTCCAATCCTCTAAATCTAATTAGTCTAGTCTCACTAGTGTTGAGTAACTTGCTGTTAAAAGTGGTGTAGGTCTTATTTATTTAAAGAGCATATTGAAGTTAGAAGCAATAGGATTTGAAGCAATAGCCTACCCGCTGTGGTCAACTATTTCAGCACTGTTTCGAGCTGCTCTGAGACAAGCATGGGGACTGGTCTTGATAAATCATTGAGAATTTTATTTTCACTGAATCTCCGTTTGGGTATTGGTTCGACTACAATTAGGGTGTGGAAATGTTATGCTCTTAGTACTGTAGCCTACACCCGACCGTCACGTTGTGCAGCTCCATGTTTTCCGTAACATCCTAACAGAAAATCTGAGGGTTTTGTTTTTCTTGGAATAGAAACACCATAATATTAATCAAATTAATAAAGCTAAATATCTTAAAATCAATCCCATATAAACTCAGCAAAAAAATAAACATCCTCTCTGTCAACTGAGTTTATTTTCAGCAAACTTAACATGTGTAAATATTTGTATGAACATAACAAGATTCAACAACTGAGACATAAACTGAACAAATTCCACAGACATGTGACTAACAGAAATTGAATAATGTGTCCCTGAACAAAGGGGGGGTCAAAATCAAAAGTAACAGTCAGTATCTGGTGTGGTCACCAGCTGCATTAAGTACTGCAGAGCATCTCCTCCTCATGGACTGCACCAGATTTGCCAGTTCTTGCTGTGAGATGTTACCCCACTCTTCCACCAAGGCACCTGCAAGTTCCCAGACATTTCTGTGGGGAATGGCCCTAGCCATCACCCTCCGATCCAACAGGTCCCAGAAGTGCTCAATGGAATTGAGATCTGGGCTCTTCGCTGGCCATGGCAGAACACTGACATTCCTGTCTTGCAGGAAATCACGCACAGAACGAGCAGTATGGCTGGTGGCATTGTCATGCTGGAGGGTCATGTCAGGATGAGCCTGCAGGAAGGGTACCACATGAGGGAGGAGGATGTTTTCCCTGTAACGCACAGCATTGAGATTGCCTGCAATGACAACAAGCTCAGTCCGATGATGCTGTGACACACCGCCCCAGACCATGACGGAACCTCCACCTCCAAATCGATCCCGCTCCAGAGTCCAGGCCTTGGTGTAACGCTCATTCCTTCGACAATAAATGCGAATCTGACCATCACCACTGGTGAGACAAAACCGCGACTCGTCAGTGAAGAGCACTTTTTGCCAGTCCTGTCTGGTCCAGCGACGGTGGGTTTGTGCCCATAGGTGACGTTGTTGCCGGTGATGTCTGGTGAGGACCTGCCTTACAACAGGCCTACAAGCCCTCAGTCCAGCCTCTCTCAGCCTATTGCGGACAGTCTGAGCACTGATGGAGGGATTGTGCGTTCCTAGTGTAACTCGGGCAGTTGTTGTTACCATCCTGTACCTGTCCCGCAGGTGTGATGTTCGTATGTACCGATCCTGTGCAGGTGTTGTTACACGTGGTCTGCCACTGTGAGGACGATCAGCTGTCAGTCCTGTCTCCCTGTAGCGCTGTCTTATGTGTCTCACAGTACGGACATTGCTATTTATTGCCCTGGCCACATCTGCAGTCCTCATGCCTCCTTGAGCCTCATGCCTAAGGCACGTTCACGCGGATGAGCAGGGACCCTGGGCATCTTTCTTTTGGTGTTTTTCATAGTCAGTAGAAAGGCCTCTTTAGTGTCCTATTTTTTCATAACTGTGACCTTAATTGCCTACCGTCTGTAATCTGTTAGTGTCTTAACGACTGTTCCACAGGTGCATATTCATTAATTGTTTATGGTTCATTGAACAAGCATGGGAAACAGTGTTTAAACCCTTTACAATGAAGATCTGGATTTTTACGAATTATCTTTGAAAGACAGAGTCCTGAAAAAGGGACGTTTCTTTTTTTCTGAGTTTACTATGTTATTACAAAAAAAGGTTTTAAATTCTCTCATACAACCAATATTGAAGGCTTTCAAATGCTTCTCAAAGACAGTCCCACGGTGTGTACAAAGTGTGTGCAAAGCTGTCATCAAGGCAAAGGGTGTCTACTGAATAATATCAAATATTAAATATATTTGATTTGTTTAACACTTTGTTGTCAGGGTTTTGATGTCTTCACTATTATTCTACAATATAGAAAATAGTAAAAAATAAAGAATAACCCCGGAATAAGTAGGTGTCTCCAAACTTTCGACTGGTACAGTATATCGTGAACTTCTATTGTGGACCTCAGGAAGAGTAGCTGCTTTATTAACAACAGCTAATGGGGATTCTAATAAATAAATAAATAAAATATATAGAGCGTCTTACTTTCTCCACTGTTTGATCTGCTCGGGGTTGGAGTACTCCTTGAGACACTCAGTGATGTGGTCTCCGATCTTGATGAGACACTGGCGTGTGTGCTCCAGCTGCTCGCGTTCCGACAGGCCCTTCTCCGGCCGGTCCAGCTGCTTCAGGGCCGCCTTGACCGGTCGCATCCTCTCCTTACACTGAGGGACACACAGACAGGATATATAGAGTGATTGGAGGCCCAACATTGGCAAAATGGTATTTGAGTTAACATGACAAATATCAATACAAATACTAACTCAATTGGACTAATTCACTGAGTTTTCTTACTATTGGAGTTTTGACTAGCTCCCTAGACATTTTGACTCGATTCCCAGACGTTTTCACTTGACTCCTAGACGTTTCGACTAGGTCCCTAGACGTCAAGACTCATTTGCTAACATTTTGACTCACTGACTGAGCGGACACGTGGCTCACCACACTGAAGGTCTTCTGGTCGAGTTCCTCCGACTCTTCTGATATGGTTACGTTCTCTTCTCCTGCTGTGATGTGGACTGGAGTGTCTGAGGCCTTCTTCGCCTTCTCTCGTACCTCAGACTTCACCTCACACGGCTGCTAACCATAAAATGACAATACATTAATGACAATTGTAAAGATGAAGATTTTCTACGTAGAGACATAACTTATTATAAACCGTGTAAAAAGGCGCCTTAAAAGCCGTACCGGACCTTGACCTTAGTGCTTATTTATTTTGTTTCATATTTGCAGTGCAACAAACTGCACGTTTGCACTTTTTTCAATACTTTCTGACTATTCCTAACGTGGCGATGTCTTACCTTCTCTCCTGTGACCTCTTCCTGTTTATGTACTGGCTCCACGTGCTTGGTGTCCTTCTGTTTAAGCACCTTCTCTTCCACCTCCCGGCTCTCCTCCTCCTTTTTAATCTCCCTTTCTTTGGACTCCATTTTCTCCTCAGGTGGCGAAGGCACCTTCTCTGGCTCAGGCTTTTCCTCCTCTTCCTTCACCACTGCGCGCTCTGCTCGGCCCCTTCTGGGCAGCGACTCCACTGGGCACACCTCCTGGGAGAGAGAGAGATGGTTAGCATAGCCACAGACTACCTTGATGCAAAATTATCATAAAGTAACTGTCCAGTGTTTCCAGATTTCTATTAAATATGACCTATAATTAAATACAATATGAGTGAAATTGTTTTCTTCCAAGAACGGTAATTAAGTATGTTAAAAAAGCAGCTTTTCTGTGTTTGAATGGTGTGGGCGTACCGCAATAACACAATTGAGCCAACATGACGTCACCTTAAATTAGGAAATAGCAATAATTTTTGAAACAGTGTCTGGATGCGTTTACACAGGCAGCCCAATTCTAATCTTTTTCCCACTAATTGGTATTTTGACCAGTCACATCAGACCTTTCCACATCAGATGTGTTTCCTTGATGTTTCTACAACTTGATTGCAGTCCACCTGTCATAAATTCAATTGATTAGATATAATTTGGAAAGGCACACATCTGTCTATATAAAAGTCCCCCAGTTGATAGTGCATGTCAGAGTAAAAACCAAGATATGATGTCGAAGGAATTGTCCGTAGAGCTCCAAAACAGGATTGTGTCGAGGCTAAGATCTGGGGAAGGGTACCAAAACATTTCTGCAGCATTGAAGGTACCCAAGAACACAGTGGCTCCATCATTTTTAAATGGAAGAAGTTTGGAACCATCAAGACTCTTCCTAGAGCTGGCCGCCTGGCTAAACTGAGCAATCGGGGGAGAAGGGGCTTGGTCAGGGAAGTGACCAAGAACCCGATGGTCACTCTGATAGAGCGCCAGAGTTAGTCAGGATCAAGGGAAAGATTAACAGAGCCAAGTACAGAGAGATCCTTGATGAAAACCTGCTTCACAGTGCTCAGGACCTCAGACTGAGGCAAAGGTTCACCTTCCAACAGGACAACGACCCTAAGCACACAGCCAAGACAACGCAGGAGCGGCTTCGGGACAAGTCTCTGAATGTCCTTGAGTGGCTCAGCCAGAGCCGGGACTTGAACCCGAATGAACATCTCTGGAGAGCCCTGAAAATAGCTGTGCAGTGACACTCCCCATCCAATTTGACAGAGCTTAATTTATTTTTTGATAAATATGCTAACATTTCTAAAAAACTGTTTTTGCTTTGTCATTATGAGGTATTGTGTGTAGATTGATCAAAATAGTTAAATGCTTTTTTGCAATAATAACTGATTTGCCTTTCAAGTCTGTGATAATGCAATTTCAGTAATTTGTTTTTACCAGAACCATGCATAATGCACATTCACTAATAATGGCCAACGTCTTGTAGCAGGCATTATAGAAAAATAACACAGGTCTCATAAACAATCTCTCAAGCACAAGCCCACGTGCTTGTGAGTAGCCAGCTAATCTTTATATTTAAAGTTTTGCCAACTTTTGCTAGCTAACAAAGTACAACAGTTGAATAGTTATGAACACCCTTCTGTCCGTCTCCAACAGTTTCAACAGCGTGCTAGCCTATCCACTTTGTTCATCTGTTGAAATCAAGTGGCCTGCCTCATTTCTCAGAATGAGAACCAGTTGCCAATTCCTTATATAATAGTTTTTTATGCTCATTGCACATTTATAAAACACATACTAGACACCTAGTATAACAGTCTGTTGCTAAAACGCTATTAGCGGTACGCGACATACTGAGCATTCATTTTCCAAAATCAATTTTAATTGATACTCCCGTATTAGTAGGGTCTGCTATTCGTGCAATTTGAGTTGAGACGTAAAAAGGGTATAGTTAGAAAGGTTACGTTCTCCTCTGTTACATTAAAATCATGCCTCAATATGAGCGATTCTGTTGGACCAAACCTCAAATGCAAATAGCGAATGGCAGGGGCAGGAGCTTGGTGTTGGTGTGTGTGAGAGCTTTTAGAAGGGAGCTTTTCACAGGACCTTTACTTTAAAAACTGAATTCAATAACCATGCTTGTGAACACATGGGTTTAATCACAGTGCCATACAGAGCAGGCAATAACCTTAACGGACAACAGCACTGTATGGCCAGTTGTCACACCCTAGACAACTGATATATCCAAGGTGATTTTCAGACTGATTACTGGCTTTATTTGATCACTCACTTAATGCTATTTCTATTGTAACAGTCTACACTTGTGTTAAGTGTCTATGGGACATATTGATCTTGTATTAGTATTCAGCCCTAAAAGAAGACAACTAACAGGGAAGGATAAAAGGATCCCTTGTCTACTATCCACAGCCGTAAGGAGTATCTTATCATAGTTGGAGTAGGGTGAAGTTGCCACTGTTCAATGTCAATCCTGGAGGGCCAAAACAGTTCTGGTGTTCATCCTATCCTTCCAATCAGGGACTGAATCAGACCTGGGACACCAGTTGAGTGCAATTATCTACCAGGTAGAAACAAAAACCTGAAGTGTTTCGGCCCTCCAGAACCAGAATTGAACAGCCCTCCCCTAGACGCTGATCTTGGGTCAGTTCTACATTTCCCCCACTAATGGTTAAAATGACACCCCAGGTATGTCATGACATGGCACGAGCGGGGGGTGAGCCTTTCCTCTTTTGTTCTGTAATGCCCCTCAAGCAAGAGGGGAGGCCAATGACATCACAAATTCCCATCAGACCAACTCCTTGAATGCCCTTTTGCTCAAAACATGTTTTTTTACCCTTTAGTGTGTGTACTTTATACTGCATTTATACATGGGATATCACTTTTCAACAGGAAAAGTTCAAAATCAATGGAGGAAGTCTTTAAGGCTAGGATCAGGGGGGGAGCTGATTAAAGATCTATAGCTAGGGAAGCATCATTCTCCCACATACCTTTTCCTCCTCAATCTCGTCCTCTGAGGACTTCTCTGAGGGGGGCTCCGAGGACAGACTCTTCACCACTTCATCCACCTTGACTGGCTTCACAACTTTGTTCTTACTCAGTTTCCTCTTCTGAGAATTGGCCTACAACAACAAAAGGTGAAAATAATCATCATTCTTTGCAACTAATTAAAAAACATGTGAAACAGAATGTGTCCTGGGTTTTTGACTTTCCATGTCACACTTGACACCTTTACTGGTAAAAATGTAAATATTTTTTAATATGTTTAAAGTGTGTGTAAATAATCCTCCTGATGATTATATTTGCCACAATTGGGAGTTAGATGCATCTGATAGCCAAAGCCAGTTCAATTATTCAATTATTGGCACAGATACTCAAAGAGGGGGCTACAACAGACTTTCTTCCGTCGCGACGTCCCTCTAAGGCCCTTCTGCTAGCTTGATAGCCCCGGGCCCGCTAGCTGCCTGAATCGCTGTGTCTCCGGCCCGAGCCACTCACTGGACCCTATGATCCCTCGGCTAAGCATGCCTCTCCCTAATGTCAATATGCCTTGTCCATTGCTGTCTTGGTTAGTAATTATTGCCTTATTTTTACTGTCAAGCCTCTAGCCCTGCTCAATACGCCTTAGTTAACCCTGTATTTCCACCTCCTGGTTTAAATGATGTTTCTAGGGACATTATCTCTCTCATCGTCACTCAGTGCATAGGTTTACCTCTACTGTATTCACATCCTACCATACCTTTGTCTGTACATTATGCCTTTAATCTATTCGACCATGCCCAGAAACCTGCTCCTTTTACTCTCTGTTCCGAACGTACTAAACAACCAGTTCTTATAGCCTTTGTACCCTTATCCTACGCCTCCTCTGTTCCTCTGGTGATGTAGAAGTTAATCCAGGCCCTGCAGTGGCTAGCTCCACTCCCATTACCCAGGCACTCTCATTTGTTGACTTCTGTAACCATAAAAGCCTTGGTTTCATGCATGTCAACATTAGAAGCCTCCTCCCTAAGTTTGTTTTATTCACTGCCTTAGAACACTCCGCCAACCCGGATGTCCTAGCTGTCTGAATCCTGAAATGTCCATCCCTAACTATAACATTTTCCGACAAGATAGAACTGCCAAAGGGGGCGGAATTGCAGCGATAGCCTGCAGAGTTCTGTCTTACTATCCAGGTCTGTGCCCAAACAATTTGAGCACCTACTTTTAAAAATCTACCTTCCCAGAAACAAATCTCTCACCATTGCTGCTTGCTTTAGACCACCTTCTGCCCCCAGCTGTGCCCTGGACACCATATGTGAATTGATTGCCCCCCATATTTCTTCAGAGCTCGTTCTGTTAGGTGACCTAAACTGGGACATGCTTAACACCCCAGCCGTCCTACAATCTAAGCTTGATGCCCTCAATCTCACTCAAATGATCAATGAACCTACCAGGTACAACCCCAAATCCGTAAAACACGGGCACCCTCATAGATATCATCCTAACCAACCTGCCCTCCAAATACACCTCTGCTGTCTTCAACCAGGATCTCAGCGATCACTGCCTTATTGCCTGCGTCCGTAATGGGTCTGTGGTCAAACGACCACCCCTCATCACTGTCAAACGCTCCCTAAAACACGTCAGCGAGCAGGCCTTTCTAATCGACCTGGCCCGCGTATCCTGGAAGGACATTGACCTCATTCCGTCAGTAGAGGATGCCTGGTTATTCTTTAAAAGCGCTTTCCTCACCATCTTAAATGGTGCCCCAAGCATGCCCCATTAAAAAAATGTTGAACCAGGAACAGATATAGCCCTTGGTTCACTCCAGACCTGACTGCCCTTGACCAGCACAAAAACATCCTGTGGCGTACTGCATTAGCTTCGAAAAGCCCCCGCGATATGCAAAGTTAGGAAGTTAGGAACCAATATACACAGGCAGTTAGGAAAGCAAAGGCTAGCTTTTTCAAACAGAAATTTGCATCCTGTAGCACAAACTCCAAAAGGTTCTGGGACACTGTGAAGTACATGGAGAATAAGAGCACCTCCTCCCAGCTGCCCACTGCACTGAGGCTAGGAAACACTGTCACCACTGATAAATCGATAATTGAGAATTTCAATAAGCATTTTTCTACGGCTGGCCATGCTTTCCACCTGGCTACCTCTACCCCGGTCAACAGCCCTGCACCACCCACAGCAACTTGCCCAAGCCTCCCCATTTCTCCTTCACCCAAATCCAGATAGCTGATGTTCTGAAAGAGCTGCAAAATCTGGACCCCTACAAATCAGCTGGACCCTCTCTTTCTAAAAATATCCGCCGAAATTGTTGCAACCCCTATTACTAGCCTGTTCAACCTCTCTTTCGTATCGTCTGAGATGCCCAAAGATTGGAACGCTGCCGCGGTCATCCCCCTCTTCAAAGGGGGAGACACTCTAGACCTATATCTATCCTACCCTGCCTTTCTAAGGTCTTCGAAAGCCAAGTTAACAAACAGATCACTGACCATTTCGAATCCCACTGTACCTTCTCCGCTATGCAATCTGGTTTCCGAGCTGGTCATGGGTGCACCTCAGCCACGCTCAAGGTCCTAAACGATATCATAACCACCATCGATAAGAGACAATACTGTGCAGCTGTATTCATAGACCTGGGCAAGGCTTTCGACTCGGTCAATCACCACATTCTTATCGGCAGACTCAACAGCCTTGGTTTCTCAAATGACTGCCTCGCCTGGTTCACCAACTACTTCTCAGACAGAGTTCAGTGTGTCAAATCGGAGGGCCTGTTGTCCGGACCTCTGGCAGTCTCTATCGGGGTGCCACAGGGTTCAATCCTCGGGCCGACTCTCCTTCCGTGGCCTCCAACTGCTCTTAAATGCAAGTAAAACTAAATGCATGCTCTTCAACCGATCGCTGCCCACACCTGCCCGCCCATCCAACATCACTACTCTGGACGGTTCTGACGTAGAATATGTGGACAACTACAAATACCTAGGTGTCCGTTTAGACTGTAAACTCTCCTTCCAGACTCACATTAAGCATCTCCGAACCAAAATTAAATCTAGAATCAGCTTACTATTTCGCAACATAGCATCCTTCACTCATGCTGCCAAACATACCCTTGTAAAACGGACTATCCTACAGATCCTTGACTTTGGCGATGTCATTTACAAAATAGCCTCCAACACTCTACTCAACAAAGTGGATGCAGTCTATCACAGTGCCATCTGTTTGTCACCAAAGCCCCATATACTACCCACCACTGCGACCTGTATTCCCTCTTCGGCTGGCCCTCGCTTCATATTCGTCGCCAAACCCACTGTCTCCAGGTTATCTATAAGTCTTTGCTAGGTAACGCCCCGCCTTATCTCAGCTCACTGGTCACCATAGCAGCACCCACCTGCAGCACGCGCTCCAGCAGGTATATCTCACTGGTCACCCCCAAAGCCAATTCCTCTTTCGGCCGCCTTTCCATCCAGTTCTCTGCTGCCAATGACTGGAACGAACTGCAAAAATCACTGAAGCTGGAGACTCATATCACCCTCACTAGCTTTAAGTACCAGCTGTCAGAGCAGCTCACAAATCACTGCACCTGTAAATAGCCCATCCAACTACCTCATCCCCATACTGTTATCTATTTTATTTATTTTTGCTCCTTTGCACACCAGTATCTCTACTTTTACACTCATCTTCTGCACATCTATCACTCCAGTGTTTAATTGCTATATTGTAATTATTTTTGCCACTATGGCCTATTTATTGCCTTACCTCCGTTATCCTACCTCATTTGCACACTGTATATAGACTTTTTCTATTGTGTTATTGACTGTATGTTTGCTTATTCCATGTGTAACTCTGTTTTGTTGTTTTTGTTGCACTGCTTTGCTTTATCTTGGCCAGGTCGCAGTTGTAAATGAGAACTTGTTCTCAACTGGCCCACCTGGTTAAATAAAGGTGAACTGGCCTACCTGGTTAAATAAAGGTGAACTGGCCTACCTGGTTAAATAAAGGTGAACTGGCCTACCTGGTTAAATAAAGGGGAACTGGCCTACCTGGTTAAATAAAGGGGAAATACATTTTCTAAAAGAGCATCGTCTTTTATCGGGCTCATCTACAATAACTGTGGTTCATCATATCGCTGAGTCTCAGGTGAATAACATCATTTAGAAGTCCCTCATTAACCTAGTACAGTCTTACCCAGTCAGAAACCAAAATATAACCTGGTTCACAATGTCATTGTAAACAATGTATAGCTTCAAACCATGGTTTAAACTATAATTTGGGATCTGATGGACTGTCAGTATTTCGAGCACTGTTGATGAATTTAAAGAGCAACATTTCCCTTGCCTCATTTCTCAACTGTTTATCAAAAACAAGTGGCAAAGGAGTTTTTGAATCCCAGACTGTAGCTTTAATTCTGGACTTTTAGATGTAAATGTAAGACTTTATTCAACGCTTCAAGACTATCCACATATCACCAGGAATGTCCCTCAAATGAGTGGTTAAAACTTAACCAACAGAGCAGAACTTAACTTATTACAGTGGAGGTGGAATCTAATGATATTTGGTGAAACAAAAAATGGCACAAGCCAATAGAAAATTAGATGTACTATAGGACACAGACTTTGCATAGATGACCGTGATCAAGCCAGTCATGGCCACTTACTGTTCCTGTTTGCCTCTGTACTTCCCTTTTGGCCAGGTCCTTGCTCAATAATTTTATGAGGTAGTCCGCTCTCGTCTGTAGTTGCTTGGCCTGTGGCTTCTTGTCAGGGTCGTCTGGCAGGAGCTGGTTCACACGAAGGAACGGATGCTTAAATGAATACAACTATAACACAAAGGCACTTACCTTAACCTTGGCTATGACATTTTCACTTCCTCTATAAAGTGAGACCTTATGAGCTGGGACGATGTACCAAAAATGACCGGCACCGAATGTATCGAGTAATTATTTATGACATTAATATTGTTATAAGGTCCAATGCAGATGTTTTTATCTCAATATCAAATCATTTCTGGGTAACAATTAAGTACCTTACTGTGATATATATATTATTTTTCAATTTTAATTGAAAACAAAATCTTGGCAAAGAGCAATTTCTCAAGCAGGAATTTAGCTAGAACTGTCTGGGAGTGGTCTGAGTGGGGAGGGGATAACTAAAAACTAGCTGTTATTGGCTTTCTTATTGGTCTATTAACAAATTTACCGGGCAGGCCAAAACTCCATCCCACCAAAACAGGGAGTGATTTCAGACAGTCTTTTCAAACAGCTCTTACACTAAAAGGGCACTATATTCATTTTCACAATTTCACAGCATTATTACAACCTCAGCGTGTAAATACATACAGTGCATTCGGAAAGTATTCAGACCCCTTCCCCTTTTCAATATTTTGTTACGTTTCAGCCTTATTCTAAAATGTATTTAAAAAATATATGATTCTCGTTAACCTACACACAATACCGCACAATGGCAATGCGAAAAAAGGTTTTTAGATTTATTTGCAAAAAAACAGAAATAACTTATTTACATATGTATTCAGACCCTTTGCTATGAGACTCGAAATTGAGCTCAGGTGCATCCTATTTTCATTGACGATCCTTGAGATGTTTCTTCAACTTGACTGGAGTCCACCTGTGGTCAATTCAATTGATTGGACATGATTTGGAAAGGCACACACCTGTGTATGTATTGGTCCACAGTTGACAGTGCATGTCAAAGGAATTGTCCGTAGAGCTCTGAGGCAGGATTGTGCCGAGGCACAGATCTTGGGAAAGGTACCAAAACATTTCTGCAGCATTGAAGGTCCCCAAGAATGCAGTGGCCTCCATCATTCGTAAAATAGCAGAAGAAGTTTGGAACCAACAAGTCTCTTCCTAGAGCTGGCCACCCGGCCAAACTAAGCAATCGGTGGAGAAGGGCCTTGGTCAGGGAGGTAACCAAGAACCAGATGGTCACTCTGACAGAGCTCCAGAGTTCCTCTGTGGAGATAGGAGAACCTTACAGAAGGAGAACCATCCCTGCAGCACTCCACCAATCAGGTCTTTATGGTAGAGTTGCCAGACGGAAGCCACTCCTCAGTAAAAGGCACATGACAGCCCACTTGGAGTTTGCCAAAAGGCACCTAAAGGACTCGCAGACCATGAGAAACAAGAATCTCTGGTCTGATGAAACCAAGATTGAACTCTTTGGCCTGAATGCCAAGCGTCACGTCTGGAGGAAACCTGGCACCATCCCTACGGTGATGAATGGTGGTGGCAGCATCATGCTGTGGGGATGTTTTTCAGTGGCCCAGCCAGAGCCAGGACTTGAACCAGATCAAACATCTCTGGAAACCTGAAAATAGCTGTGCAGCAACACTCCCCATCCAACCTGACAGAGCTTGAGAGGATCTGCAGAGAAGAATGGGAGAAACTCCCCAAATACAGGTGTGCCAAGCTTGTAGCGTCATACCCAAGAAGACTCAAGGCTCTAATCGCTGCCAAAGGTGCTTCAACAAAGTACTGAGTAAAAGGTCTGAATACTTACGTAAATGTGATATTTCAGTTTTCGCTTTGTCATTATGGGGTATTGTGTGTAGATTGATGAGGAAAAAAACAATTGAATCCATTCTAGAATAAGGCTGTAATGTAACAAAATTTGGAAAAAGTCAAAGGGTCTGAATACTTCAGAATGCACTGTATAACACAGTAAAATCACATTTTTGACAGCACTGAGCCTTTAATCACAATAAGTAGACTATTATAGAGAAATGTGAAGTGTGAAATCTAATAAGTCTGCTAATATGGGTGATTGTGAATGGGACAATTGACAGCTACAACATTCAAAGCAGTAGTAGTATTAGTTTTGTAGACCATGCCATGATGACATTGAAACACAATCGGTCTAACGGTCGTGCAGCCTCGAACTGTGCATGTGCATGCCGTCAAATCATAGGCACTTCTTCAATATAAAATAGTTCTGACGAAAATGAAAACATTTCAGTTTGTCACTTTCACGAGGTTGGAGTAATAACATGTTCAGCTACTTAAGACATTGGCTCGAATCTAGGTTGTGCCTTTAGAAATCGAGAAAATAATTGTTCACTTCTCTCATTGACTTCTCAAACCCCAAACCGGTCTGCCAAGTCTGTTTCACAAGCGTGCCTGGAAGTCTTGCGATGTTGGGCCTCTGGGTTAATAAGAAACTCTGTGGTACCATTCTATTTATTGTTATAATTCAGTCAATTTATTGTGATATGTATTGTAGTCCATATCGCCCAGCTTTTCTTCAGACTCACCTTGTGTGTCAGGTTGAGGTCGGGGTCCATCTTAATCATTTCCCAACTGCCGTAACCGTACTCGTAGATACCTATGAGCAGGCTGGAGTCGTCCTCCTTTCCCCAGTCAATGTCAAAGTGTGCTGCCTTGGAGTGGAATGGAATCGTGTACCTACAAAAAGAGAAGAGTTTGGATTCAGTATTCAGAGAGACATAAGAAGTGAGAGTAGAATGTGTCATTCCACATCAAGTGGGCCTAAAACTAGGCATGCAACAACCATATATTTACATGGAAGTTAAAAGGCAAGTGCAGTGTAATTATACTGTAGGTAGAGATTAGTTTTAAACGGATTACAACATTCTCAAAGCCATGTCTGTCCTTTTATCAATTAATACATGTTGTGGATTTAGATAGGGCTATGCTATTTGTCATGCCCAGGGATTTCAGGCTTCATTGGCTGCTATGTGAGTGTAAAAAAAACGTATAATGTTTGGTTTTAGCAGAGTTAATACAACGTGTGGTAGAGGAGTGGAGTATTGCTTCATTCTTAATGGCATTGCTTCATTCTTAATGGCTCCAATAGGCCCTGTTCAAAAGGTCTTGCACTAAATAGGGAATAGGATGCAATTTGGGACGCAAGCCATGTTTGAGGTAAGAGACTGAGCGGCAAGACGGACCTCTTCCTCTCCTCAGGTTCGGCAGGAATGGCTTTATGGAGCGGCACCAGCTCCCCCTCGTGGGAGATGACCAGCTTGGCATTCACCTGGACGCCCGAGATCCTGAACGTGGGGCCTTTCACTTTCCCTCTCCTGCCCCCCTGATGGCAAGGCAGAGAGAGGTTAAATACTGGTGACCAGCGGCACTATAACAATACAACATGCTCCAACCTGCTCTTGAGCAACTCGAGTGGATTTCAACATTGTTTGAAATAGCAGTAAAGTGAGAAGGGTGGATAGAGATGAAGATTGAGGGATGAATGGATGGATAGATAGAGACACACATACAGAGAGACAGACAGACACAGAGACAGACACACAGACAGTGAACAGTACCTGATGTCTTCTCTGGTCCACAAGGGTTCTCCCTGAGGGTCTTCAGGCAGCCGTTGTGAACCGTCTCCGCCAGGCGCTTCAGGTCGTGCTCAGACTTATCCACCAGCTCAGCATCGCGGGCGATAGCATCCAATCTGAAGGAGACACACGTTTATTAGTAAGACGGCACGTTGAGAAGAGTTGTCAAATTCAAGTTTTTTCCTCTCCAAGGCAAAGTTTCACTGTTTTACCTTTCAAGTGGTCCACCAAACTTCTTGTAGCTCTTGACAAATCTATGTAGAAAAAAGAAAGACAAAAAGAGATGTGAGGTACAGTCTAGGCAATAGGACGTTAGTGCATTTTCTACATCTCCAAATGAAATCTGATGGGAAAACTTTTCAGAGACTTAGAAGACATTTAACAATCTCACGGGTGAGTCCCAAATGGAACCCTATTCCCTTTATACTGCTATAAAGAGAATAGGGTGCCATTTGAGATGCATCCCATGTGTAGTGATTACCTTCGTATCTCAGTGTCGCTGAAGCCCTTAATGTTTTCTCGTGGAATGGTCCGAGGTCGTCCTCGTTTCTTGGGCCTCTTGCGATCCGAGGCGAAGTCGCTGTCGGAGCCCGAGTACTGCCTGTTCCTGCTCTGCCGGCTATCATTGCCGTTAAAGCTGATCTGGATCCATAAATCAAACAAAAATGTATTATTATTATATTTTGTTAAACATTTGTATATATACACACACTACCGTTCAAAAGTTTGGGGTCACTTAGAAATGTCCTTGAGGAGTGGGAGGCCCCGGTGCACAACTGAGCAAGAGGACAAGTACATTAGTGTCTACAAGTATATTAGAGTGTCTAGTTTGAGAAACAGACGCCTCACAAGTCCTCAACTGGCAGCTTCATTAAATAGTACCCGAAAACACCAGTCTCAATGTCAACAGTGAAGAGCGACTCCGGGATGCTGGTCTTCTAGGCAGTTCCTCTGTCCAGTGTCTGTGTACTTTTGCCCATCTTAATCTTTTATTTTTATTGGCCAGTCTGAGATATGGCTTTTTCTTTGCAACTCTGCCAAGAAGGACAGCATCCCGGAGTCGCCTCTTCACTGTTGACGTTGAGACTGGTGTTTTGCGGGTACTATTTAATGAAGCTGCCAGTTGAGGACTTGTGAGGCGTCTGTTTCTCAAACTAGACACAGTCTAATGTACTTGTCCTCTTGCTCAGTTGTGCCCCGGGGCCTCCCACTCCTCTTTCTATTTTGGTTAGAGCCAGTTTGCGCTATTCTGTGAAGGGAGTAGTACACAGCGTTGTACGAGATCTTCAGTTTCTTGGCAATTTCTAACATGGAATAGCCTTCATTTCTCAGAACAAGAATAGACTGACGAGTTTCAGAAGAAAGATGCTTTGTTTCTGGCCATTTTGAGCCTGTAATTGAACTCACAAATACTGACGCTCCAGATACTCAACTAGTCTAAAGAAGGACAGTTTTATTGCTTCTTTAATCAGACAACAGTTTTCAGCTATGCTAACATAATTGCAAAAGAGTTTTCTAATGATCAATTAGCCTTTTAAAATGATAAACTTGGATTAGCTAACACAACGTGCCATTGGAACACAGGAGTGATGGTTGCTGATAATGGTCCTCTGTACGTCTACGTAGATATTCCATAAAAAAATCAGCTGTTTCCAGCTACAATAGTAATTTACAACATTAACAATGTCAACACTGTATTTTTTTAATGGGAAAAAAATAGCTTTTCTTTCAAAAACAAAAGACAACTTTTGAACTTTAGTGTACATATACAGTACCAGACAAAGGTTTGGACACCTCCTCATTCAAGGGTTTTCTTGATTTTTACTATTTTCTACAATGTAGACTAATAATGAAGACATCACAACTATTAAATAACACATATATTTTATTTATTTATTTATTAGAATCCCCATTAGATAGTTAATAAAGAAGCTACTCTTCCTGGGGTTCACGATATACAGTGCCAGTCAAAAGTTTGGAGACACCTACTCATTCCAGGGTTATTCTTTATTTTTACTATATTGTAGAATAATCAAAATATATTTTATATTTGAGATTCTTCAAAGTAGCCACCCTTTGCCTTGATGACAGCGTTGCACACTATTGGCATTCTCTCAACCAGCTTCAACTGGAATACTTTTCCAACAGTCTTAAAGGAGTTTCCACATACGCTGAGCACTTGTTGGCTGCTTTTCCTTCACTCTGCGGTCCAACTCATCCCAAACCATTTCAATTGGGTTGAGGTCGGGTGATTGTGGAAGCCAGGTCATCTGATGCAGTACTCCATCACTCTCCTTGGTTAAATAGCGCTTACACAGCCTAGAGGTGTGTTGTGTCATTGTCCTGTTGAAAAACAAATGATAGTCCCACTAAGCACAAACCAGATGGGATGGCGTATCGCTAAAAAATGCTGTGGTGGCCATGCTGGTTAAGTGTGCCTTGAATTCTACATAAATCACCAACAGTGTCACCAGCAAAGCACCCCCACACCATCACACCACCTCCTCCATGCTTCATGGTGGGAATCACACATCCGGAGATCATCCGTTCACCTACTCTGCGTCTCACAAAGACACTACTCAAATTTGGACTAATCAAACCAAAGGACAGATTTCCACCAGTCTAATGTACATTGCTTCCTGGCCAAAGCAAGTCTCTTCTTCTTATTGGTGTCCTTTGGTAGTGGTTTCTTTGCAGCAATTCGACCATGAATGCCTGATTCATGCAGTCTCCTCTGTGAAGCATTTATTTGGGCTGCAACTTCTGAGGCTGGGAACTCTAATTAACTTATCCTCTGCAGCAGAAGTAACTCTGGGTCTTCCTTTCCTGTGGCGGTCGTCATGAGAGCCAGTTTCATCAGAGAGCTTGATGGTTTTTGCGGCTTTTCCGTAGTGACTTTCATGTCTTAAAGTAATGATGGACTGTCGTTTCTCTTTGCTTATTTGAGCTGTTCTTGCCATAATATGGACTTGGTGTTTTACCAAATAGGGCTATCTTCTGTATACCACCACTACCTTGTCACAACCCAACTGATTAACGCATTAAGGAAATAAATTCCACAAATTAACTTTTAACAAGGCACACCTGTTAATTGAAATGCATTCCAGGTGACTACTTCATGAAGCTGGTTGAGAGAACGCCAAGAGTGTGCAAAGCTGTCATCAAGGCAAAGGGTGGCTCCGTTGAAGAATCTCAAATATAAAATATATCTTGATTTTGTTGAACACTTTTTTGTTTACTACATGATTCCATATGTGTTATTTCATAGTTTGACGTCTTCAATATCATTCTACAATGTAATAGTCAAAATAAAGAAAAACCCTTGAATGAGTAGGTGTGTCCAAACTTTTGACTTGCACTGTATGTATTTATTTTATGTATTACCAGCCAGGAAAACATTTGTCATTTAATTCATAACAAAAATAGCTATTTTGTTTGTCTAATGTGGCCACCCTGTTACACTCACATCATCCACTAACATTGGCAACTGACTGGGATGAGACCGTTTGGCACAACATATTAATACAGAAGGCAAAATGCTAGATACATTGACCTTAGAATATATTGAGAAGGTCCACAGTCTCTCCCCTTGGCGCCCCATAGCTAACCTGTTTGGCACAGTTTCTCATGCGTGGCAGAAGGTAGATCTCCTCCAGCTCCTTCTGCCTCTCCTCCTCCTCCATCCGCCGCCGCGCTACAGGGATGATGTCGTCCCAGCCCCGATGGTAGCGCTCAGAGTCCATGACGATCTCCTCTTCCTCCATCATGGAAAAGTTGGCCACCTGGCAGTGAGGGGTCAAGGTTAGGTCACAGAGGATCCGCGGATTGACGTTTTGATTTTTTTAAACACTCAGTGAAGAATCTTCATAAAACATACACAGTGTACAAAACATTGAGTTCCACCCCCTTTTGCCCTCAGAACATCTTTAATTCATTGGGGCGTGGACTCTACAAGGTGTCGAAAGCGTTCTTCTGGGATGCTCCAATGCATCCCACAGTTGTGTCAAGTTGGCTGGATGTCCTTTGGATGGTGGGCCATTCATAATGCACACGAGAAACTGTTTAGCGTGAAAAACTCTGCAGCGTTGCAGTTCTTGATGCACTCAAACCGGTGTGCCTGGAATTTACTACCATACCTTGTTCAAAGGCACTTGAATCTTTTGTCTTGGCCATTCACCCTCTGAATGGCACACATACACAATCCATGTCTCAATTGTCCCAAGGCATAAAAATCCTTCTTTACCCTGTCTCCTCCCCTTCATCTACACTGGTTGAAGTGGATTTAACAAATGACATCAATAAGGGATCATAGCTTTCACCTGGACTCACTTGGTCAGTCTGTCATGGAAAGTTCCTAATGTTCTGTACACTCAGTGCATATTTTTAGTCCAGGACTAGACTTAAATCAGCATCCAGGAATATGGCCCTTAAACACTGAACTTTTTTTTGTCATTCTCACTAGTGGTTATTTTGAAGGTTTTACTTGCGATTAACGTGATATACTGTATACCTTGAATTGCGAGAGAAGCTCCTCTCCCACAGTGGAGGGGCCGGGGTCGTTCTCTCTGGTCTCGGCTCTCTTCAGGATATCGTCGATGTCCATATCCTGCCAGAGGGAAACCAAACACTCATTAATGATGAATCAACTTTATCGATCCACAGAGGGGAAATTGGATTTGTCACCTTCATCAGACACACAAATGTGGTATCATAGTATTGTGTTAGTGCTATCATGACAATTCTAATTTACACTGGGGTGTGTTACAAACCTGAGGCTCCTGCTCCTCCCCCTCCTGCTCTTTGAAGAGCTCCTCAGCACCAAACTTCAAAATGTCCGACAGTTCCTCCTTGTTGAACGGAGTGGCACTGCAAGTGATTGAAGTTCCAAATGAGTATACAGAAAACCTTGCAGGTGTGTGCATGACTGTGAACACCTCAAAAGGATGGTATTTGTAAGTAAGTAGGGTTCTCCAAACCTGTTCCTGGAGAGCTTCCTGTACGTTTTCACTCCAACCCCAGTTGTAACTAATATGATTCATCTTATCAACCAACTAACTATTAGAATCTGGTGTGCTATATTAGGGTTGGAGCGAAAACCTCTCCAGGATCAGGGTTGGAGAGCCCTGATCTAGAGGGTATAGGGTGTGTGTTTGAGAGACTACATGCACACTGAGAAAGTGTGTGTTTTGTTTATGTAGTTGAGAGTAAGATCCTTCATGGTGGCATGGGTCTGGTGTAACTGGTTGTAAGCACCTAGAGGTTTGAGAGAGTATGTGTGTATTTGCGTGTTTGTGTTTCAAGTTTCATTAGTCGTATGTACAGGATACATGTGTGGGTGTGTGCGTGAGTGCATGTGTGCTAAGGCACGGACAAGCAGAGCACGTGGTCAGTGCAGTTCAAGTGTTCAGCAGTCTGATGGCTTGTAGATAGAAACGGTCTCTGAGCCTGTTGGCATCAGACCTTATGCTCCGATACCATCTGCCCGAAGGTAAGTGAGTGAACAGCTCGTGGCAGGGGTGTGTGGGGTCCTTGATGAAGCTGCAGGCCTTCCTCAGGCACTGTTTAGAGTAGATGTCCTGGATGGGAGCACGGTCCCAGTGATGTAATGGGCCGTCTTCGGCCTTGCGGTCGTGGACGGAGCAATTCCCGTACCAGGCTGTGACGCAACCGGACAAGACGCTCTCGATGGTGCAGCGGTAGTATTTGGAGAGGTCCTGGGATGGAATGCCAAGTTTCTTCAGCCGGAAGTAGAGACACTTTTGCACCCTCTTGACAAGAGTGGTAGTGTTGTTGGTCCATGACAAGTCCTCTGTGATGTGGATGCAGAGGAACTTAAACCTGCTGACTCTCTCTATTGTAGACCCGTTGATGTGGATCAGGGCATCTTCCCTCCGCTTCCTGAAGTCGACAATGAACTCCTTTGCTTTGCTGATGTTGAGGGAGAAGTTGTTGTCCTGGCATCACAATGCGAGTGTATGTGTAAGCACCTAGGTTTGAGAGAGAGTGTGGGTTTTCATGAGTGCTTGCATGTGTGTGTATTTTGTGAATGTGTGTGTGTGTGTGTGTGTGTACCTGGAGGGAGCGGTGCCGGTGTGGAGAACGGTCTTTCCCGTGGTGTCCATCCTCTGGATGACCAGGTGGTCAAGCACCATCTTCTTCTTGGCCCGCTCAATGATCTCCTCCTCCACCGAGCTCTTGGTCACCAGGCGATAGATGTTCACCTGCGAGACACACAACAAAGTTTTTTTGTTGTGTTGTTACCTGCCTTGTGCTGCAATGCACCCCCCAGCCATCCCACTCTACTTTGGAACTTTTCATCTCTGACTATGAAAAGCCAACTGATGTTAAATCTTGCAGCGTTGAAGTGTTGTGCCCTCCACAGCAATTATGGTCATTATCCGACATTGCTGGTCAACTACGAACGTTAGAACGTCTTGAAAAATAACCTGGCCTTAATTGCCACGTTCTCTTAAATCTCTACCTGGTACAGCCAGAAAAGGACTGGCCACCACTTTTGTAGCCACTGTGCTTCTGCCTCTGCATTGCTTGCTCTTTGAGGTTACAGGCTGGGAATCTGTAAAGCACTTTGTAACAAATGCTGATGTAAAAAGGGCTTTATAAAATAAATGTGATTGATTAATTGGATGATTGTATATCCACAACTCTGTAATCCTCCTCATTCGTTTATTTGAGATGTGCCCAAGACAATGTTGAATTCCCACTGAGAATGCACGATTGTTTAGGATATAGGAGATTCACACCTCTAATCCACCCATAGATAATGCAATCAAATTCTAGATATTTGATTGCAAATGACCAAAAGGACATAACCTTACAAAGTTGTATTCAATACAACTTGGACTCATATGACCATGTATGTTGGTCTGTACTTGTCACGCCCTGGCCATAGAGAGCTCTCTAGGTTTCTCTATGGTGTGTTGGGTCAGGGCGTGACTAGGGTTATGTAGGGAACTCTATGTTTGTTTTTGGTTAGGTTCCCAATTAGAGGCAGCTGGTTGTCGTTGCCTCTAATTGTGAATCCTATTTAAGTTGGTTCCCTGCCCAACTTGCCTTGTGGGTTATTGTTTGTATTTATGTGTGTGCCACACCTGCGTTACGGTCTGGTCATTGGTTTTTGCCAGTTGCACTTAAATAAAAGTATGTATACTGGAACACTCGCTGCATCTTGGTCCGCTCCATCAGAACACCGTGACAGAATAACCCACCCAAAAAGGACCAAGCAGTGGGGTCAGCAGGAGTCCGGGACATGGGAGATCTTGGATGGCAAGGGACCCTGGAGTCAGGCGGGGAAGTATTGCCGTCCCAGGGAGGAGTCGGAGTCTTCTACGAAGAGAAGTACCGAGCAAGGAAGCCCGAGAGGCAGCCACAAAAACATTTTCTGGGGGGGCACACGGGGAGGTTGGTTGTGCCAGGTTGGAGACCTGAGCCAACTCCCCGTGCTTACCGGAGGGAGCGTCGCACTGGTAAGGCACCGTGTTATTCGGTGAAGCGCACGGTGTCTCCAGTGCGCATTCACAGCCCGGTGCGCATCAAGAGCTCGACACGGCCTGTCCCTACTCCACGCATCAGGTTCCCTGTACGCATCAAGAGCCTGGCACGGCCTGTCCCTGCTCCACGCATCAGGTCCCCTGTGTGCATCGAGACCCCGGCACGGCCTGTCCCTGCTCCACGCATCAGGTCCCCTGTGCGCATCGAGAGCCCAGCACGTCCTGTTCCTGCTCCACGCATCAGGTCCTCTGTGCGCATCGAGAGCCCAGCACGTCCTGTTCCTGCTCCACGCATCAGGTCCCCTGTGCGCATCGAGAGCCCGGCACGGCCTGTACCTGCTCCACGCATCAGGTTCCCTGTGCGCATCGAGAGCCTCTAGGGTATTGTCCCAGCCTGGTACGTACTGTTCCTGCTCCAAGTACCAGGTCTCTAGGGTGTCGTCCCAGCCTGGTACGTACTGTTCCTGCTCCACGCACCAGGCCTCTAGGGTGTCGTCCCAGCCTGGTACGTACTGTTCCTGATCCACGCACCGGGCCTCCAGTGTGTCTTCTCGGGTCGGTACGGCCCGCACCAGAGCCGCCACCGACAAAAGCCCACCCGAAGTCCCCCCCATTGACTCTAGGTGGCGGTCGGAGTCCGCACCTTTGGGGGGGGGGGGTACTGTCACGCCCTGGCCATAGAGAGCTCTCTAGGTTTATCTATGGTGTGTTGGGTCAGGGCGTGACTAGGGTTATGTAGGGAACTCTATGTTTGTTTTTGGTTAGGTTCCCAATTAGAGGCAGCTGGTTGTCGTTGTCTCTAATTGGGAATCCTATTTAAGTTGGTTCCCTGCCCAACTTGCCTTGTGGGTTATTGTTTGTATTTATGTGTGTGTACCTGTGTGTGCCACACCTGCGTTACGGTCTGTTTATTGTTTTTTGCCAGTTGCACTTAATAAAAAGTATGTATACTGGAACCTTCGCTGCATCTTGGTCCGCTCCATCAGAAAACCGTGACAGTACTGCTTACTTTCATTGGCTAACAAAAAAACTACCTTAAAGTTGACAAAGTGTTCTGAAAAAACATTCACGTGGTAAAATGACCAATATCAATCCCGAGACCCAAACAGAAATTGTCTTTTCATTTATCTGACTTTCATTTATCTGCATGTCCAGCCCTTATATTTAGCCTCACAATTAAGTATTTTACCTTATTCTTTTCAGGTCAAACGGGGCTACAAGTAGAACATAAAACTATTTGACAAAAAGTTGCATTCATGAGTTTTTCTGACAAAAACAATTATAAAAAGTCAGCCAAACCAGAAACCTGATAAATTAATCTATATGAATGTAAGTACAGAAATTGTTTGTGCACTGGGAAATGAATATCAAACTAGTCAGTGACAACTGCGTGGCGTTTGGGACAGCAACTACAGTGGTTCTTCCTTATGCCGCGACCGATAGATGGTGGCATTCTGTCATTGCACCACAATATCACAAGGGGGAGTTAGAACGCTGATCTATCAATAGTCTAAACTGTGGCAATTAATGGAGGTGTTTTCAGTCTGAGAGTCTCTCCTCTGGCACTAGAGTCCTGCATCAGGCAACAACACAAAAACTGTTGGTGGTCCTGGAAAAATAGGCACGGTGGGCTTTTGGTTTCTCTCCCTCTAAAAACAGAAATACAATTTTTTAAATAACAAACTTTCCTTAGATTACAAACGCTAACTTTTGGTTATTTGAAATATCTTTATTTTTTTAAACAAACTATAGAAAGTTTTTTGCAATCTCAGTTAACTCCAAACCTCGTGCAACCGCAAAATGTCAGATCAAGCATATACTGTACAGCATTTATGCTTTTGTTAATAAAATAATGATAAAAATACTCTTTCAAAATGTTTATTTCAACTATCAGCAGGACAATAGGGAATAAATATCACTGAATGACAGAGCATGGGGACTGGTCTTGATAAATTAATCAGATTTTTATGGCCTACTCCCGACCGGTCCTGTTGTACAGTAACAAACACTTTGGCCTACATCAGCTACAGTAAGAAATTGATTTTGTTTTTCATGGAATAGAAACACCGGCGGAGAGTCAGGGCGGCATTGGAGGAGAGTCAGGGCGGCATTGGCGGAGAGTCAGGGCGGCATTGGCGGAGAGTCAGGGCGGCATTGGCGGAGAGTCAGGCGGCATTGGCGGAGAGTCAGGCGGCATTGGAGGAGAGTCAGGGCGGCATTGGAGGAGAGTCAGGCGGCATTGGCGGAGAGTCAGGGCGGCATTGGCGGAGAGTCAGGGCGGCATTGGCGGAGAGTCAGGGCGGCATTGGCGGAGAGTCAGGGCGGCATTGGCGGAGAGTCAGGGCGGCATTGGCGGAGAGTCAGGCGGCATTGGCGGAGAGTCAGGCGGCATTGGCGGAGAGTCAGGCGGCATTGGCGGAGAGTCAGGCGGCATTGGCGGAGAGTCAGGCGGCATTGGCGGAGAGTCAGGCGGCATTGGCGGAGAGTCAGGCGGCATTGGCGGAGAGTCAGGCGGCATTGGAGGAGAGTCAGGCGGCATTGGAGGAGAGTCAGGGCGGCATTGGCGGAGAGTCAGGCGGCATTGGAGGAGAGTCAGGCGGCATTGGCGGAGAGTCAGGCGGCATTGGCGGAGAGTCAGGCGGAGAATGATGCGTTGAATACGGCGAGGAATGAGATGGAGTCACAATCCATACCAGGCACACCTGTGTGCTCTGGAACTCCACCTCCTGTTTGTGGACTCTGCAAACAACGTGTCCTTGATGGGCTATCACAATAGACTCTTGCACAGTGTTTAGGGACTTTAAATGTACAGTATTAAGGCATGTCACTTTTCCCATATCTTTTGCATAGTCCACCAAATGCACTGGTTTCTAACCACATCTGGATGGATCCATAACGAATTACTATGGGAATAAATATCACTGAATGACAGAGGATGGGGACTGGTCTTTATAAATCAATCAGATTTGTATGTGGAAATGTAAGGATTATTTTGCTCTTCACTCGCAGTCATTTAGTAACCTAGGCCTACTCCAGACCGGTCACGTTGTACAACTCCATATTTTCCTAACTGAAACCCTTAATAAATCGCTATCGCTTTTGCCGTGATTGTAAAATGTATCAAAACTCCCTTTGTTATTTCGTTTTATAACTAAAATGCTTGACTGTATTTAAAGACATGGATGACTTGTATGCTGTGTGATGACATGCACAAATTAATGAGTGACTGATGTACTGTATATTTAAGTAAGCCTTTATGCCAATAAGTAAGTTACGCTAAAATAGCTACAGTAACAAATGCATTTTCGTGGAATAGAAAAACCATTATATTCATAAAATTAAGCTCCATTTCTAAAAATCGATCCCATATAGTCTGTTCTATTCAAGGCTCCCCTTAACTTGTAGGCCTACAACTCCATGTCATTTCAATAACTTAGCTTTTCAAAGATGCCCTCTGGTGGGCAAACTAGCACTAACTAGCATTAATGGAAACAATGGCAGACACTTAAATAACATGCCATAGTATTATGCGGCAGCCTGCAAGGTGTGCTGCAGTACGACACAACTTTTACAGGAAGAACCACTATGTGAGCTTATTACAGTATTATAGACACTATGTCCTAGGATTTCCTATGATCTTCTATGTAGACAAACCCCTTACCTTCTAACGACTCGTGTAGTTTGTGAGCGTCATAGAGCACATGTGCCTGTTTGTGAGAGCCTCAGCATTTCATAGACAGCTTTTAATAGTTTGCAGCTCAAACCATATGGACTATACAGACATTTTTGTAAAAAAAGACTTCTAACGTGACCGAAAGTCAACTCGAACTTGAAAAGGTGACTGTTGCATACCTGTCTTTTCTGGCCAATCCTGTGGGCTCTGGCCTGGGCCTGCAGGTCATTCTGGGGGTTCCAGTCCGAGTCGAAGATGACCACCGTGTCCGCCGACGCCAGGTTGATGCCCAGGCCGCCTGCCCGCGTCGACAACAGGAAGCAAAAATCCTGGGGAGAGGAAGTAATATGTAATAAAGTGCGGCGTAATTATGGTTAATTCCATAGGTTTCCAATTCTATATCCACCACATCAGTGAACTTGATTGGATTATTGAGTCAAATTATCACGGTTGGGGGCAAGTCAGTTTTCAATTGAGTCAATTCAGGAAGTGAACTGGATTGATACCAACCTTGCTGTTACAGCAATAGTAGATATCTATGGGGCATTCATCCCCCCACTTACCTCAGAGCCCTCAGCGTTGAAATGGTCCAGCGCCTGTTTCCTCATCTCCCCCTTGATGGAGCCATCCAATCTCTACAAAGACATATTTAGAGTCCTCGTCCCAGAAACAGTTACAGCCAACTCCCTTCAATTTTTTACATCTTAAAACAGTTTTTGTATTTTGCTTATCTTTAGGCGGTCAAGTAAGGTAAAACTTAACGAGCCTCTAAGTACTGTGCTTAGATTATAACTCGGATGTATCCTGACTAGGATGTTTTTGGTAAGCCATGGTTCCTTATGTTGATAGAAGATATGCGCAATAAAATGATGTAGAGAATACAGACAGGTCTCAGGTAGTAATAAGCCCACACAGTGCCCCGATATACCTATAGCGAGGGAAGCCTGTATGTGGGAAGGATATGGGGATGGGACTCTCTCAATCTGTCTTTCCGTGATTCCTCACATCCTTGCTACTCACTGCCTTCTCAACCGTATTGGAGGTCCCTCCCCTCGAACCTTCTTCTCCAATGGGTTTTGAGAAGGAGGCAAAGAGAGAGGAGCCCAGGAATCAAGGAAAGACAAATGAGAAATAGCCTGGGAATGCGGGTTGTGGGTGAGTGAACTGCTGACCTGGAAGAGGAACTGGCGGCTCTTCAGGTACTCGGCTAGGATGTCCAGCATCCGGACCATCTGGGAAAAAATGAGCACGCGGTGGCCCCGCCCCCGCAGACGCACCAGCAGCTTGTCCAGCAACAACAGCTTCCCACTACTCCGGATCAGATGCTGCAGAGGGAGAGGGGGATAGAGGAAGGAGAGAGACAGAGACACAGAGGAAGATAATATTGTTAATCTATGCTGGACAGAAAGCTGTGAAGGTAGCCAAGCAATGCCATCATAATAAAACAACACTGCTAGGTTTAACTCTGGAAAGAATTCTGCGGAAACAGTATGCATTTTCTTTAATCACAGCATTTATTTCTAGATAACACTTAACATCAACATGGCCAATAGAAGAGTAACTATAGTGAGAAATCTCGTATCAAAAGAGTAAACAAGTATTTGAAACAACAAAAGTGGTGGTAGGCATGATATAAAACAAGAGTAATACCACTAACAGGTGTTGCCAAAACATTAATTGTATGAAGCGTGATTAAAGCCGAAACACGTGTTCCAAAAACAGAAAATGTTTCAAGGTTGAGGTTTACACAACTAACTCTTAGGTCTACGATGCTTTTCAGGCATTATATCTTATTTGGAATAAAATATTTATAAAAATATCTCCACCGAGCACGCATTTTCATCCAGGACTAGGCTTAATCTGTGTCTGGGAAACTGGCTCACAGGGTTACTGTAAATTCACTTCACCCCCTTCCTCCTAAATCCTCATGTCCCTAATAAAATAGCTCTTCTGGCCTCAACGGTACTTCCCGGATAAATAAATATGAAATAACTCACCTGTAAGGCCTCTTGTTTGTTGTAGAACTCGTTGTCCTCGGGGGGCTTAATGAGGTAGCAGTGGTTGCAGCACTTCTTCAGCTCCATCATGATGTTGAGGAAGCCCGACGTGCTGCCCTTGGTGCCTTTGCTCAGGGCCTTAAAGTTCCTTGTCAGGATCCACCTGTTTTACCAAACAAAGGGTTAGAAGTTTGTGAATAAAAAAATGTATCCCAGTACATCATGATTCTGCAAGAGAAAGTCAAGAAAAATAAAGTTTGGACTACCATTTTGGACAACCAGTTTGGCCAACCATTTGCAATGTATTTAAATGTATTTACATTTCTTAAATCTGGATTAATTGATTTAGAAAATGAGTACTCCAAACTAACTTTAAACTAATCTGGGTTTAGTTTATTCCCTCAATTAGACCTAGACTAGATAAAAAAAATTTTACCCAGATTAATTGAAATCTAGAAATATATTAAAACATGTTTGAGGAATTACATTTTCAAAAGGTTTAGATAAAAATAAAGAAAATCCAAGACCAGGCTTAATCGCTGTCCCTTTACAAAAGAATACTGAGTTGAGGTGTCTGTCTGGTTTATTTACAGAACGACAAAAATTGTCCGCCCCCCAGCCTAGCTGCCAAAAGTAGAACTGAAGGTTGCTAGTGCAGCAGGAGGGCTAGCGGGGCAGGTAGACTGCTCTCACGTGCCAATGACTCAAGCACCTCCAACTGTACAGCCAGAAAGCTGCTGAGGGCCTCAGAGTGATGCAAACAGGTGCAGAGATGCAAACAGGTGCAGAGAGAAAGGTGGGCGCAGAAAGAGTGAGAGAGAGAGAGAGAGAGAGAGAGAGAGAGAGAGACAGAGAGAGAGAGAGAGAGAGAGAGAGAGAGAGAGAGCACGAGAGAGAGAGAGAGAGAGAGAGAGAGAGAGAGCACGAGAGAGCGAGAGAGAGAGAGACAGAGAGAAAGAGAGAGAGAGAGAGAGAGAGAGAGAGAGAGAGAGAGAGAGAGAGAGAGAGAGAGAGAGAGAGAGAGAGAGAGAGAGAGAGAGAGAGAGAGAGAGAGAGAGAGAGAGAGAGAGAGAGAGGTCATGAGCAAATGACCTCCTGCATTTTTCATATCTTAAAAGAAACATAGATAAATTTGTTGTCATGGACATATACAGGATGCTACCCTCTACAACATAACCTTCACTCCAAATCAAAACCTACAACCTGATTTTGGATGGAATTACATAATCACCTGGAAGGCTGACAAACTAACAAAGATTACTATTCTAAAGCTATACAGCAAATGCTCTGGAAAACAAACAGAAACCTGAAAACACCATCCGACCTGGAACTGAGTGAGTAATGTTTAGTCTGAAGCTTTATAAGGACTGAATGCTAAATTAAGGCTTGATACAACTTCAATTAGCACTGACGTGTCAAGTGAGAGGTGTCAAAGTCCTTGAGCCCAACAATGGCAGGAGAGTCGCACAGTCTACTCCAACCACATGTAGAGTCCTTAGAAGCTGCCTCCCGCTGTTCAGAGGTAATTAAAATACAGTACCCTGTGTATGTAAAGAATGATAAGACCCGAAGAGTCATATCACCTCCAGCCTACCTGACTCCCTAGACCCACTCCAATTTGCTTACCGCCCCAAAAGGTCCACAGACGACGCAATCAAAATCACACTGCACACTGCCCTAACCCATCTGGACAAGAGGAATACCTATGTAAGAATGCTGTTCATCGACTACAGCTCAGCATTTAACACCATTGTACCCTCCAAACTCGTCATTAAGCTCGAGACCCTGGGTCTTGACCACGCCCTGTGCAACTGGGTCCTGGACTTCCTGACGGGCTGGCCCCAGATGGTGAGGGTAGGAAACATCTCCACCCCGTTGATCCTCAACACTGGGGCCCCACAAGGTGCGTTCTCAGCCCTCTCCTGTACTCCCTGTTCACCCATGACTGCGTGGCCAAGCATGCCTCCAACTCAATCATCAAGTTTGCAGACAACACTACAGTGGTAGGCTTGATTACCAACAACGACGAGACGGCCTACATGGAGGAGGTGAGGGCCCTCGGAGTGTGGTATCAGGAAAATAACCTCTCACTCAACGTCAACAAAACAAAGGAGATGATCGTGGACTTCAGGAAACAGCAGAGGGAGCACCATCCTATCCACATCGACGGGACAGTAGAGGTGAAGGTGGAAAGTTTTAAGTTCCTAGGCGTACACATCATGGACAAACTGAAATGGTCCACACACACAGACAGTGTGGTGAAGAAGGCACAACAGTGCCTCTACAACCTCAGGAGGCTGAAGAAATTCGGCTTGTCACCAAAAACACTCACAAACTTTTACAGATGCACAATTGAGAGCATTCTGTCGGGCTGTATCACCGCCTGGTACGGCAACTGCTCCGCCTACAACCGTAAGGGTCTCCAGAGGGTAGTGATGTCTGCACAACGCATCACCGGGGGTAAACTACCTGCCCTCCAGGACACCTACACCACCCGATGTCACAGGAAGGCCAAAAAAATTATCAAGGACAACAAATCACCCGAGCCACTGCCTGTTCACCCTGCTATCATCCAGAAGGCGAGGTCAGTACAGGTGCATCAAAGCTGTGACCGAGAGACTGAAAAACAGCTTCTATCTCAAGGCCATCAGACTGTTAAACAGCCATTACTAACATTGAGTGGCTACTGCCAACATACTGGCTCAAATCTCTAGCCACTTTAATAATAAAAATTGGATGTAATAAATGTATAACTAGCCACTTTAAACAATGCCACTTCATATAATGTTTACAAACCCTACATTACTCATCTCATATGTATATACTGTACTCTATACCATCTACTGCATCTTGCCTATGCTGTTCGGCCATCGCTCACCCATATATTTACATGTACATATTCTTATTCATTCCTTTACAGTCATGGCCAAAAGTTTTGAGAATGACACAAATATACATTTTCACAAAGTTTGCTGCTTCAATGTCTTTAGATATTTTTGTCAGGTGTTACTATGGAATACTGAAGTATAATTACAAGCATTTCATACGGGTCAAAGGCTTTTATTGACAATTACATAAAGTTAATGCAAAGAGTCAATATTTGCAGTGCTGACCCTTCTTTTTCAAGACCTCTGTATTCCGCCCTGGCATGCTGTCAATTAACTTCTGGGCCACATCCTGACTGATGGCAGTCCATTCTTGCATAATCAATGCTTGGAGTTTGTCAGAATCTGTGGGTTTTTGTTTTTCCACCCACCTCTTGAGGATTGACCACAAGTTCTCAATGGGATTAAGGTCGGGGGAGTTTCCTGGCCATGGACCGAAAATATCGATGTTTTGTTCCCCGAGCTACTTAGTTATCACTTTTGCCTTATGGCAAGGTGCTCCATCATGCTGGAAAGGGCATTGTTCGTCACCAAACTGTTCCTGGATTGTTGGGATGAGTTGCTCTCGGAGGATGTTTTGGTACCATTCTTTATTCATGGCTGTGTTCTTAGGCAAAATTGTGAGTGAGCCCACTCCCTTGGCTGAGAAGCAAACCCACACATGAATGGTCTCAGGATGCTTTACTGTTGGCATGACACAGGACTGATGGTAGCGCTCACCTTGTCTTCTCCGGAAAAGCTTTTTTCCGGATGCCCCAAACAATAAGAAAGGGGACTCAGAGAAAATGACTTTTCCCCAGTCCTCAGCAGTCCAATCCCTGTACCTTTTGCAGAATATCAGTCTGTCCCTGATGTTTTTCCTGGAGCGAAGTGGCTTCTTTGCTGCCCTTCTTAACACCAGGCCATCCTACAAAATTCTTTGCCTCACTGTGCGTGCAGATGCACTCAGACCTGCCTGCTGCCATTCCTGAGCAAACTCTGTACTGGTGGTGCCCCGATCCCGCAGCTGAATCAACTTTAGGAGACGGTCCTGGCTCTTGCTGGACTTTTTTGGGCGCCCTGAAGCCTTCTTCACAACAATTGAACCGCTCTACTTGAAGTTCTTGATGATCCGATAAATGGTTGATTTAGGTGCAATCTTACTGGCAGCAATATCCTTGCCTGTGAAGCCCTTTTTGTGCAAAGCAATGATGACGGCACATGTTTCCTTGCAGGTAACCATGGTTGACAGAGGAAGAACATTGATTCCAAGCACCACCCTCCGTTTGAAGCTTCCAGTCTGTTATTCGAACTCAATCATCATGACAGAGTGATCTCCAGTCCTCGTCAACACTCACGCCTGTGTTAACGAGAGAATCACTGACATGTTGTCAGCTGGTCCTTTTGAGGCAGCAGACTTTGTGAAAATTAATATTTGTGTCATTCTCAAAACCTTTGGCTATGACTGTACACTTGTGTGTATAAGGTAGTTGTTGTGAAATTGTTAGATTACTTGTTAGATATTACTGTATTACTACATGGTTGGAACTAGAAGCACAAGCATTTCGCTACACTCGCATTAAGATCTGCTAACCATGTGTATGTGACAAATAAAATTTGATTTGATTTAGAGGACCCACGCCGAGAGGACCTACATCCAGACCACAACACCACCAGCCACATCCACACCCTCACCCCAACCAATCAACACCCCCCCCCAAGTCAACCATGCCCACACCCCATTTAGGCCCCCTCAGATCAGACCTATGCCCCTCCTGCTCACCCCATGCACCCCACCCCCCGCAAAGAGGGCGTCAACATGGAAGTCACACATACGCCCAGGCCGTGAGCAGGCAAACAGGCTCAATCCCCACTCTTACACTAGCCCAAGCCAATGGCATGTACCAGATGCTCAGCAGGCTCTGCTCACACTTACTGGTCTGAGGCCAAACCACACGACCAACAACATTGGACACTTTATGGAACACAAAGCCGTCACTATCTCATCCTGGAATATCCAAGGCCTGAGGTCATCTGCCTTTGGCCTAAAGAACAGGAACCTGGACTTCATCAAAGAAATTGGAAATACAGACATTGTCATCCTACAAGAAACATGGTATAGAGGAGACGGACCCACTGGTTGCCCTCTAGGTTACAGAGAGCTGGTAGTCCCATCCACCAAACTACCAGGTGTGAAACAGGGAAGGGACTCAGGGTTTATGCTAATTTGGTATAACTCACTCCATTAAATTAATCAAAGCAGGAACATTTTACATTTGGCTAGAAATTAACAGAGAAAAATGTCCTTCTGTGTGCTCCCTATATCTCCCCCACTAGAATCCTCATACTTTAACAAAGACAGCTTCTCCATCCTGGAGGGGGAAATCAATCATTTCCAGGCCCAGGGACATGTACTAGTCTGTGGCAACCTAAATGCCAGAACCGGACAAGAACCTGACACCCTCAGCACACAGGGGGACAAACATCTACCTGGAGGTGACAGCATTCCCTCCCTCAAATGCCCCCCAGGCACAACTATGACAACATAATCAACAAAAACGGGTCAGAACTCCTGCAGCTCTGTCGCACGCTGGGTATGTACATTGTCAATGGTAGGCTTCGAGGGGACTCTTATGGTAGGTAGACCTATAGCTCGACTCTTGACAGTAGTACTGCAGACTACTTTATCATTGACCTCAACCAAAAGTCTCTCAGAGCGTTCAGTCAGCCCACTGACACCCCTATCAGATCACAGCAAAGGAATGTAGTGTGGAAACCTACCAAAAAACAATTAGGCAACAACAAATGCAATCCCTTTTAGACAAAACGTTCCACTGTAATAGTGAAGGTGTAATCTTGGCAGTAGAACATCTTAACAGTATATCTGATCTCTCAGCTTCCCTATCAAATCTAAACATTTCAAACAGAAAACCGAAGAAAATTAACAACAATGACAAATGGTTTGATGAAGAATGCAAAAACCTAAGAAAGAAATTGAGAAACCTGTCCAACCAAAAACAGAGACCCAGAAAACCTATGCCTTCACTATGGTGAATCACTAAAACACTACGGAAAAAGAAGGAACAGCACGTCAGAAATCAGCTCAATGTAATTGAAAAATCCATAGACTCTAACTACTTATGGGAAAATCGGAAAACACTAAACAAACAACAACACGAAGAATTATCTATCCAAAATGGAGATGTATGGGTAAACCACTTCTCCAATCCTTTTGGCTCTATAACAAAGAACAAACAGAAAAAACATATACATGATCAAATACAAATCTTAGAATCAACTATTAAAGACTACCAGAACCCACTGGATTCTCCAATTACATTGAATGAACTAGAGGACAAAATACAAACCCTCCAACCCAAAAAGGTCTGTGGTGTTGATGGTATCCTCAATGAAATGATAAAATATGCAGACAACAAATTCCAATTGGCAATACTAAAACTATTTTACATCATCCTTAGCTCTGGCATCTTCCACAATATTTGGAACCATGGACTGATCACCCCAATCCACAAAAGTGGAGACAAATTTTACCCCAATAACTACCGTGGGATATGCGTCAACAGCAACCTTGGGAAAATCCTCTGCATTATCATTAACTGCAGACTCGTACATTTACTCAGTGAAAACAATGTACTGAGCAAATGTCAAATTGGCTTTTTACCAAATTATCGTACGACAGACCACGTATTAACCCTGCACACCCTAATTGACAAACAAATCAAAATATAAGCAAAGTGAGACAGGGATGCAGCTTAAGCCCCACCCTCTTAAGCCCCACCCTCATATATATCAACGAATTGGCGAGGGCATTAGAACTGTCTGCAGCACCCGGCCTCACCCTACTAGAATCTGAAATTAAAATGTCTGATGATCTGGTGCTTCTGTCACCAACCAAGGTGGGCCTACAGCAGCACCTAGATCTTCTGCACAGATTCTGCCAGACCTGGGCCCTGACAGTAAATCTCAGTAAGACCAAAATAATGGTGTTCCAAAAAAGGTCCCGTCGCCAGGACCACAAATACAAATTCCATCTAGACACCGTTGCCCTAGAGCACAAACAAAACTATACATACCTTGGCCTAAACATCAGCGCCACAGGTAACTTCCACAAAGCTGTAAACGATCTGAGAGACAAGGCAAGAAGGGCATTCTATGCCATCAAAAGGAACATAGAATTCGACATACCAATTAGGATCTGGCTAAAAATACTTGAATCAGTTATAGAACCCATTGCCCTTCATGGTTGTGAGGTCTGGGGTCCACTCACCAACCAAGAATTCACAAAATGGGACAAACACGAAATTGAGACTCTGCATGCAGAATTCTGCAAAAATATCCCCCGTGTACAACGTAAATCACCAAATAATGAATGCAGAGCAGAATTAGGCCGATAACCGCTAATTATCAAAATCCACAAAATAGCCGTTCAATTCTACAACCACCTACAAGGAAGCGATTCCCAAAACTTCCATAACAAAACCATCACCTACAGAGATTAACCTGGAACCCTAAGCAAGTTAGTCCTGGGGCTCTGTTCACAAACACAAACAGACCCCACAGAGCCCCAGGACACCAACACAATTAGACCCAACCAAATCAAAAAACTGAGCAAACTAGAATGCTATTTGGCCTTAAACAGAGAGTACACAGTGGCAGAATACCTGACCACTGTGACTGACCCAAACTTAAGGAAAGCTTTGACTATGTACAGACTCCGTGGTGATATAGCTTTGCTATTGAGAAAGGCTGACGTAGGCAGACCTGACTCTCAAGAGTGTGCACAATGCCCACAAAATGAGGTGGAAGCTGAGCTGCACTTTCTAACCTCCTGCCAAATGTTTGACCATATTAGAGACACATATTTCCCTCAGACTACACAGATCCACAAAGAATTTGCAAACAAACCCGATTTTGATAAACTCCCATATCTACTGGGTGAAATACCACAATGTGCCATCACAGCAGCAAGATTTGTGGCCTGTTGCCACAAGAAAAGGGCAACCAGTGAAGAACAAACACCATTGTAAATACAACCCATATTTATCTTTATTTATTTTCCCTTTTGTACTCTAACCATTTGCACATCATTACAACACTGTATATATACATAATATGGCATTTGTAATGTCTTTATTCTTTTGGAACTTCTGTGAGTATAATGTTAACTGTTCATTTGTATACTTTTGTATATTATCTACTTGCTCTGCCCCACCCCCTCTCTCTCTCCGCCAGTGGCAGAAAAAAAAAGGTGTGGTTGAATTTAATCACAAAACCAGATAGCAACCAGTGAAGTCCACAAAGCATATTGCATGTACAGAAACAGACAGTTATATGACCTACAGCATGGTCAATCTTTCCGACATTTTCGGACCACTAAACAACTATTGATTTAGAACCACGGAGAGTTACCGCAAGTCACAAAGAAAACAGGAGCTGCCTCCACTATTCCAGCACCATTTCAACTTCAACATTTTAACATCAAATCCCCTCTGCTTAGTCTAATACAAGTGACAACTATAATACAAAAACGATTTAGTCTAATCAACGTAAGCTAAATATGATGTGGTTGTCCAAGGTTCTGATTTCTGTGTGTGTGTGTGAGCGTTCATGCAAGTAGAAAAACATAGACCAAAAAAAATAACACTTTTAGAGAAACGCCAATGCCATCCTCCTCTCTTTTATGTTGATGAAACAGTCTATCACTCAGTCATACAGTACACGCTTTTAGTTTTTGATGTCCTAGTCTACCTTGCTAAAATGCTTGCTAGATAGCCTAACTTCCATTCATGGGCTACTTTAGCTAGTTAACATTAGCCTTCTACATCTAGCTACATATTGAACTTCCATCCTCTCAGGCCAGCTAGTTAACATTAGCCTTCTACATATTGAACTTCCATCCTCTCAGGCCAGCTAGTTAATATTAGCCTTCTACATCTAGCTACATATTGAACTCCCATCCTCTCAGGCCAGGGGCACAACAATGGATTAATTAATGGTTGGATCAGAACTGCCGTTATAATCATTGGCCATAACAGTGAATTAAGTAAAACCACAAGTCCAAATCCCTATCTCCATCCATGGCTAATTTAGGAAAGGGCAAATTTTAGCTAGCTGGCAAGCTAGCCACCAGAGGACAACACAACAAGATACAACAATTCAAGTTTTTATGTCAATGACATATGCTCTCAATGGGTTTTGATAGGAGTGACGCTAAATCCAAGCTGGCTTCCCTTGACACTATTTTTTGGTGTGCCAGGACCATTTACAGTTGAGTTCGCTCAGTTTAGCTCAATAGTGATTGGCTAATTTTGTATACTTTTTTGCAAAGGGAGGCCAGATGGCGGCAACATGTCATACTCGTTTGGACCAGACAGCATCAGATAGACGGCATACACGTAGAGAGACAGAGGGGCACCGTTTTGCTCGCTCTGATGCTTTCTCCTGTGAGATACATTCAGCCTCTTGCGAATTTAAGGAAAATCATAAAACATCTGAATGAGTAGTATCCATCTTTTCTAGTGATAAGTACTTTCTGTTCTTACTTGTAGTACTGTTTCTGGATGGCACTCATCTCCACTCTGAGGATCTGCTCCACTTTAGCAGGGAGAGACTTCTCCACGTCCTTCTTGACTCTTCGCAGCAAGAAGGGCTCCAGCTCCTTGTGTAGACTGGTGTAGCCAGAGTCCCTGCCCTTCCCATGATCCTCCTCAAATATCTGCCACGAGTGGAACCTGAACAGACACAAACATGAAGAGATACAGGCACACACAAACACGCGCATAGGCGCAGACACACAGATATACAGATGCACACACACAGACAGAGACAAATACATACACAGACAGAAGACCAGACATCAGCACGGCTCTCTGAGGAGCGAAAGACCCAGAACAGAACACATTTCAACTAGGACAGTACCTTGATTCCCAGCCACCCCATGAAATGATATAGGACAGTCTTAACACACACACCCTCCCCACCCAACGGTGAGGTAGCTAGGGGACCTACTTGTCAGGCATGATGAAGTGCAGCAGGGACCAGAGCTCTTTGAGCGAGTTCTGAAGCGGCGTGCCCGTGATGAGGAGCCTGTGGTTGGACTTGAAGTCCATCATGGTCTTGTATAGCAGCGAGTCATCATTCTTCAGCCGGTGGGCCTCATCCACGCCGATGAAGGCCCACGGCACGTTGCCCAGAAATCCCTGGATAGAGGACAAAAAGTGTTAGTTATACAATGTGGTGCCAATGGCTCAGTGGGTTATTTAGAGCCAGGTTGCTGGCGACACCAGGGTTGTGACTTTGATTCCTTCATGGGCAACATGCTGTCACAATGTTGACAGTAAGTCACCTGGGTACAGTCAGTGCATTTAACACTACATTTGACCATGCATGTCCTTTATACTAAATAAAGATGCCAGAATCGCAATTAACAATATCTCAGGATTTATTGTGTACATGATTAATTAATGCATGAAGTTTATTGTCCTTCAAGAGGAATTTATTTCCACAGCTCACAAGTTACATATAAAGATGCAAGAAATTGCTGCCGTTTCTGGCTTACCTTATCTTTGAGGAGAATTTCATAAGTTGTAAGCAGGATGTTTAACTTAAGTCTCTTGTTCTGAACGTGCATCCATTCGTGCGTTCGGATCTAAAAACAAAACCCCAAAAAAGGAGGGGACAAAAATGAAGACAAAAAAAAAAACACTTACATTTCTCATGTCAAATTAAACAATAACAAACAGAGAATATATGAAGACAGAATAAACCATAATGTGCTAAATTCAGGAAGGACTGAATTAATCTACACTGAACAAAAATAGAAACGCAACAAGTGATTCCATGTTTCATCAGCAGAAATAAAAGATACAAGAAATGTTACATCTTATTTCTCCAAAATTGTGTGCACACATTTGTTTACATCCCTGTTAGTGAGCATTTCTCCTTGGACAAGATAATTCATCCACGACAGGTGTGGTATATCAAGAAGCTGATTAAACAGCATGATCATTACACAGGTACACCTTGTGCTGGGGACAATAAAAGGCCACTCTAAAATGTGCAGTTTTGTCACACGACACAATGCCACGTGTCTCAAGTTTTGAGGGAGCGTGGAAATGGCACGATGACTGCAGGAATGTCCACCAGAGCTGTTGCCAGAGAACAAAATGTTCATTTCTCTACCATAAGCCGCCTTCAATGTCGTTTGAGAGAATTTGGAAGTACGTCCAACGGGCCTCACAACCTCAGACCACGTGTAACCACGTCAGCCCAGGAACTCCACATCTGGCTTCTTCACCTGCGGGATGGTCTGAGACCAGCCACCCGGACAGCTGACGAAACTGTGGGTTTGCACAACCGAATAACCGTCTCAGGGACGCTCAACTGCGTGCTCGTCGTCCTTACCAGGGTCTTGACCTGACTGCAGTTCGTGATGGCGGTGGAGGAATGGCACGACAATGGGCCTCAGGATCTCGTCACGGTATGTCTGTGCATTTAAATTGCCATCAATCAAATGCAACTGTGTTCATTGTCTGTAGCTGATTCCTGCCCATACCATAACCCCACCACCACCATGTGGCAATTTGTTCACAACGTTGACATCAGCACACCGCTTGCCCACATGACGCCATACATGCTCTCCGCCATCTGCCAGGTACAGTTGAAACTGGGATTCATCCGTGAAGATCACACTTCTCCAGTGTGCCATGGGCCATCGAAGGTGAGCATTTGCTCACTGAAGTCGGTTACGACGCCAACTGCAGTCAGGTCAAGACCCTGGTGAGGACGACGAGCTTGCAGATGAGTGTCCCCGAGACGCTGTCTGACAGTTTGTGCAGAAATTCTTCGGTGGCTGGTCTCGGATGATCCCGCAGGTGAAGCCGGATGTGGAGGTCCTGGGCTGGCATGGTTACACGTGGTCTGCGGTTGTGAGGCCAGTTGGACTTACATAAAAATTCTCTAAAACAACGTTGGAGGCGGCTTATGGTAGAGAAATTAACATTACATTATCTGGCAACAGCTCTGGTGGACATTCCTGCAGTAAGCATGCCAATTGCACGCTCCCTCAAAACTTGAGACATGTGTGGCATTGTGTTGTGACAAAACTGCACATTTTAGAGTGGCCTTTACCCAGCACAAATTGTCACGTCCTGGCCATAGATAGCACTTTTGGCTGCTCATTGGTGTTTTTGGTCAGGACGTGATCAGGGGTGTTTTTGGTTCTATGTATATATTTCTATGTTGGTTGGTTTGGGTTCCCAATTAGAGGCAGCTGTTAGTCGTTGTCTCTAATTGGGAATCCTATTTAAGTTGGTTCCCTGCCCCACTTGCCTGGTGGGTTATTGTTTGTATTTGTGTGTGCGTACCTGTGTGTGCCACACCTGTGTGACGGTTCGTTCGTTGTTTATTGTTTTTTGCCAGTTTGCATTTATTAAAGTATGTATACTGGAAACCTCACTGCGTCTTGGTCTGCTCCACCAGAAAAACGTGACACAAAGGTGCACCTGTGTAATGATCATGCTGTTTAATCAGCTTCTTGATATGCCACACTTCAGGTGGATGAATTATCTTGGCAAAGGAAGAATGGGACACTAACAGGGATGTAAACAAAGTTGTGCACAAAATTTGAGAAACAAGGTTTTTGTGCGTATAGAACATTTCTGGGCTCTTTTATTTCAGTTCATGAAACCAACACTGTACATGTTGCGTTTATAGTTGTGTTCAGTGTATTTATGAACTGTAAATCAGTATAAGCTTTTAAATTGTTGCATGTTGCATTTTTATATTATTTCAATGTACAGTGCGTTCAGAAAGTATTCCAACCCCTTGACCTTTTCCACATTTTGTTACCTTAGAGCCTTATTCAAAAATATTCAAAAAATGTTTCCAAATGTATTACAAATAAAAAATAATATCACATTTACATAAGTATTCAGACCCTTTACTCAGTACTTTGTTGAAGCACCTTTGGAAGCGATTACAGCCTCGATTCTTCTTAGGTATGACACTACAAGCTTGGCACACCTGTATTTGGGGAGTTTCAAGTCCGGACTCTGGCTGGGCCACTCAAGGACATTCAGAGACTTGTCCCGAAGCTACTCCTGCGTTGTGTTGGCTGTGTGCTTAGGGTTGTTGTCCTGTTGTAAGGTGAACCTTCACCCCAGTCTGAGGTCCTGAGCGCTCTGGATCAGGTTTTAATCAAGAATCTCTCTGTACTTTGCTCTGTTAATCTTTCCCCTCGATCCTGACTAGTCCTCCCAGTCCCTGCCGCTGAAAAACATCCCCACAGCATGATGCTGCCACCACGCTTCACCATAGGCATGGTGCCAGGTTTCCTCCAGATGTGACGCTTGGCATTCGGGCCAAAGAGTTCAATCTTGGTTTCATCAGACCAGAGATTCTTGTTTCTCATGGTCTGAGAGTCATTTAGGTGCCTGTTTGCAAACTCCAAGTGAGCTGTCATGCACCTTTTACTGAGGAGTGGCTTCCGTCTGGCCACTACCATAAAGGCCTGATTGGTGGAGTGGTGCAGAGATGGCTGACCTTCTGGAAGGTTCTCCCATCTCCACAGAGGAACTCTGGAGCTCTGTCAGAGTGACCAGCGGGTTCTTGGTCACCTCCCTGACCAAGGCCCTTCTCCCCCGATTGCTCAGTTTGGTTGGGCGGCCAGCTCTAGGTAGAGTCTTGGTGGTTCCAAACTTCCTCCATTTAAGAATGACGGAGGACACTGTGTTCTGGGAACTTTCAATACTGTAAAAATGTTTTTGGTACCCTTCCAAAAATCTGTGCCTCGACACAATCCTGCCTCGGCGCTCTACGGATAATTCCTTCGACCTCATGTGCTTAGATTTTGCTCTGACTTGCACTGTCAACTGTGGGACCTTACAAAGACAGGTGTGTGACTTTCCAAATCATGTCCAATCAATTGGATTTACCACAGGTGGAATCCAATCAAGTTTTAGAAGCATCTAAAGGATGATCACTGGAAACAGGATGCACCTGAGCTCAATTTCGAGTCTCATAGCATAGTTTTCGAATACTTGTGTAAATAAGATTAGTGTTTTAAAAAAAAAAAAAATGATACATGTGCAAACATTTCTAAAAACCTGTTTTCACTTTGCCATAATGGGATATTGTGTGTAGATTGATGAGGAAAATAATTCATTTATTCCATTTTAGAATAAGGCTGTAACGTAATGTGGAAAAAGTCAAGTGGTATGAATACTTTCCGAATGCACCGTATATTCAAATTTAAAGCAACGTGTTATACAACAATGTTTTGTGAGTGCAGGCTCTAAAAGAAGAAAGAACGTCTAAAGAGACCATTATCATCCTCTCATCAGTTTTGAGTCAATGGATGCATCCCAAATGGTATCCTATTCTCTATATACTGCACTACTTTTGACCAGAGCCATATGGGACCTGGTCAAAAGTAGTGCACTATAAAGCTGAAAAGAATGCCATTTGGGACGCATCTATTGATGACGGTGTGTCGATACCCATAGAATCAGAGTACTGTATCTATCATATCCATCCCAACAAGCGTAGTCTACCATGCCCCGGCTGCTAATGTCGCCCAGGTAGACCACAACGTTCATGAGGGGGGCCCACAGGTGGATCTCCCTCTGCCAGGAGACTAGCGTGGACAGGGGCACCACCAGCAGGAAGGGTCCGTACAGCTGGTGGTCGTGGAACAGGTAGTTGAGGAACGAGATGGTCTGGATGGTCTTGCCCAGGCCCATCTCGTCAGCCAGGATACAACTGTTCCCCCTGAGGAAAGTGGAGAGGAAGGTGAGAGAAGTATTGGGGGCACCGACAGGATGATGAAATAGACAGTATTTGACAAATATATATATGTGCATTCAGAAAGTATTCAGACATCTTGACTTTACAGCCTTATTCTAAAATGGATTTAAAAAAAAAAATTCTCATCAATCTACACGCCCCACACAATACCCCATAATGACAAAGCGAAAACAGGTTTTTAGACATTTTTGCAAATTTATAACAAATAAAAAAACTGAAATACCTTGTTTACATAAATATTCAAACGAAATTGAGCTCAGGTGCATCCTTTTTTCATTGATCATCCTTGAGATGTTTCTACAACTTGGAGTCCACCTGTAGTAAATTCAATTGATTGGACATGATTTGGAAAGGCACACACCTGTCTATATAAGGTCCCACAATTGACAGTGCATGTCAAAGGAACTGTCAGTAGAGCTCTGAGACAGGATTGTGTCGAGGCAAAGATCTGGGGAAGGGTACAAAAACATTTCTGCAGCATTGAAGGTCCCCAAGAACCCAGTGGCCTCCATCATTCTTAAATAGAAGAAGTTTGGAACCACCAAGACTCTTCCTTGAGCTGGCCGCCTGGCCAAATTAAGCAATCGGGGGAGAAGGGCCTTGGTCAAGGAGGTGACCAAGAACCCAAACGTCACTCTGACAGAGCTCCAGAGTTCCTTTATGGAGATGGGAGAACCTTCCAGAAGGACAACAATCTCTGCAGCACTCCCCTAACTCAAGCCTTCATGGCCAGACTGAAGCCGCTCTTCAGTAAGGCACGACAGCCTGCTTGGAGTTTGCCAAAAGGTACCTCAAGGACTCAGACCATGAGAAACAAGATTCTCTGGTCTGATGAAACCTAGATTGAACTCTTTGGCCCGAATGCCAAGAGTCACTTCTGGAGGAAACATGGTGAGTTGGCAGCATCATGTTGTGGTGATATTTTTCAGCGGCAGGGACTGGGAGACTAGTCAAGTAAAATCTTATTGGCCACATACACATATTTAGCAGATGTTATTTTGGGTGTAGCGAAATGGTTGTGTTCCTAGCTCCAACAGTGCAGTAGTATCTAAAAATTCACAACAATACAAACAAATCTAAAAGTAAAAGAATGGAATTAAGAAATAAATAAATATTAGGACGAGCAGTGTCGGAGTGGAATTGACTAAAATACAGTAGAATAGAATACAGTATATACATTTGAAATTAGTAAAGCAGTATGTAAACATCATTAAAGTGACTTGTGATTGCATGTCTATGGGGCAGAAGCCTCTAAGGTGCAGGGTTGAGTAACCCGGATGGTAGACGGCTAGCAATGGCTATTTAACAGTCTGATGGCTGTTTTTCAGTCTCTCGGTCCCAGCTTTGATGCACCTGTACTGACCTCGCCTTTTGGATGGTAGCGGGGTGAACAGGCCGTGGCTCGGGTAGTTGATGTCCTTGATCTTTTTGGACTTCCTGTGACATTGGGTGCTATAGGTGACCTGAAGGGCAGGCAGTGTGCCCCCAGTGATGCGTTGGGCAGACCGCACCACCCTCAAGAGAGCCCTGCTGTTGTGAGCGGTGCAGTTGCCATACGAGGCGGTGATACAGCCCGACAGGATGCTCTCAATTGTGCATCTGTAAAAGTTTTAGGGTTTTAGGGGCCAAGCTGAATTTCTTCAGCCTGCTGAGGTTGAAGAGGCGCTGTTGCGCCTTCTTCACCACACTGTCTGTGTGGGTGGACCATTTCAGAATGTCAGTGATGTGCACACCAAGGAACTTGCGGTCCCATCGATGTGGATAGAGGCGGCCTCCCTCTGCTGTTTCCTGAAGTCCACGATCAGCTCCTTTGCTTTGTTGATGATGAGGGAGAAGTTATTTTCCAGGCACCATTCTGCCAGGTCCCTCACCTCCTCCCTGTAGGCTGTCTCGTCATTGTTGTTAATCAGGCCTACTACTGTTGTGTCATCTGCAAACTTGATGACTGAGTTGGAGGCATGCGTGGCTACACAGTCATAGGTGAACAAGGAGTACAGGAGGGGGGCTGAGCTCACACCCTTGTGGGGCCCCTGTGTTGCGGATCAGCGAAGTGGAGGTGTTGTTTCCTACCTTCACCACCTGGTGGTGGCCCGTCAGGAAGTCCAGGACCCAGTTGCACAGGGCGGGGTTCAGACACAGGGCCCTGAATTGAAGAGGGTCTATGGTGTCAGGTAAGGAAGAGGTGATATAATCCTTAACTAGCCTCTCAAAGCACATCATGATGACAGAATTGAGTGCTACGGGGCGATAGTCATTTAGTTCAGTTACCTTTGCTTTCTTGGGTACAGGACAAATTAAAGCATTTGGGGACAGCAGACGGGGGATAGGGAGAGATTGAATATGTCCGTCAACACTCCAGCAAGCTGGTCTGCGCATGCTCTGAGGACGCGGCTAGAAATGCCATCTGGGCCTGCAGCCTTAAATGTCTTACCCACGTCAGCCACGGAGAACGGGAGCCCACAGTCCTTGGGAGCAGGCCGCGGGCACTGTGTTATCCTCAAAGCGGACAAAGGTGTTCAGCTTGTTCGGGAGCAAGTCTTTGGTGTCCGCAATGTGGCTGGTTCTCCATTTGTAAGCTCCCCTTCCAACAGGACAACAACCTTAAGCACACAGCCAAGACAACACAGGAGTGGCTTCGGGACAAGTCTCTGAATGTCCTTTGTGGCACAGCCAGAGCCCAGACTAGAACCCGATCGAACATCTCTAGAGTGACCTGAAAATAGCTGTGCCGCAACGCTCCCCATCCAACCGGACAGAGCTTGAGAGGATCTGCAGAGAAGAACGTGAGAAACTCCCCAAATACAAGTGTGCCATCATACCCAAGAAGACTTGAGGCTTTAATTGCTGCCAAATATGCTTCAACAACATTCTGAGTAAAGGGTCTGAATACTTATGTATATGTGATATTTCAGTTTATTTTAACACATTTGCAAACATTCCTAAAAACATATTTTGGCTTAATCATTATGGGGTATTGTGTGTATTTTATAAATTTTAGACTAAGGCTGTAACACCACAGGAGACCCCTCTAAACAGTTCTAAGGGCAACATGCTGGCATTTAGTACTCTACCAGCAAGACGTCTTATACTTTTTAAGTGGAAGGATCGGTTTCCTCCTACTTTAAACCTTGGATAAAGGAAGTTATGCAACATCTCAAGCTAGAGAAAATACGCTACTCCGTTAAGGGATCTGCAATTACATGTTATAATATCTGGCAACCTTTCTTATCCTTTGTAGACATGGACCCAGCTAATTTCACAATTCCATAATCCAACCCAAAATAGAATTTGTACTCTTATTTTTACTTTTTGATTAAATTACTCAATGTATAACATGCCTGCTTTAAGTCTGGTTTTGGGATGGGGCTCTGTTAGAGCATGTGGGTGTTGGGGTGGGTTTGATTTGGTAGGGGATCTGTGTGTGTTCTGCCCTCTACCTGTTCTGTCTGTGTTAATCTGTATAATTATAAAAAATGCCAAACAAAAAAATCATCTGTAACGTAACAAAATGTGGAAAAAGTCAAAGGGTCTGAATACTTTCCAAATGCACTGTATATGGAAAAATACACCTTTTAGAATTTTGACCAATTGATTGGAACAGAACAGACAACTCTTGGTCAAACAATATATTTTTTTTATACAGGGACAGCCCTACTACTACCATACCCCGTTCAAAGGCAGACATACACAACCTGTCTCCTCCCCTTCATCAACACTGATTGATGTGACATCAATAAGGGATCATAGTGTTCACCTGGATTCCCCTGGTCAGTCTGTCATGGAAAGAACATTAAGTTCCTAATGTTTTGTACACTCAGTTGTTGTGTTTGTGTATACATACATACATTGTCTTCAGAAAGTATTCAAACACCTTGACTCATTCTATATTTTGCTGTGTTACAGCCTAAATTCAAAATGCATTAAAATATTTTCTTCTCACCCATCTACACATAATATATCCCAAAGAGACATTTTAGCAAATTCATTGACGAAAGAACTACAGAAAACTCTTTTAGATAAGTATTCACAACCCTGAATCACCTATGGCAGCGTTTACAGCTGTGAGACGTTCTTGGTAAGTCTAAGCACACACCTGGATTGCACAATATTATTCTTTTTTTAATTCTTCAAGCTCTGTCAAATTGGTTGTTGATCATTGCAAGACAGCCATTTTCAAGTCTAGCCATAGATTTTCAAGCCGATTTAAGTCAAAACTCAATGTCGTTTTGGTAAGCAACTCCAGTGTAGATTCTGCCTTGTGTTATTGTCCTGCTTAAAGGTGAATTTGTCTCCCAGTGCCTGTTGGAAAGCACAATGAACCAGGTTTTCCTCTAGGATTTTGCCTGTGCTTAGCTCTATTCCGTTTCTATTTATCCTAAAAAACTCCCTAGTTTTTGCCGATCCATAACATGATGCAGCCATCACCATGCTTAAAAATGTGAAGAGTGGTACTCAGTGATGTGTTGTGATGGATTTGCCCAAACATAATGCTTTGTATTCAGGACATAAAGTTAATTTCTTTGCAATTTTACTTTAGTGGCTTATTGCGAACTGGATACATGTTTTGCTATATTGTTATTCATTACAGGCTTCCTTTTTTTCACTCTGTCATTTAGGTTGGTAATGTAGTGTAACTACAATGTTGTTGATCCATCCTCAGTTTTCTACTATCACAGCCATTAAACTCTAACTAGTCACCATTAGCCTTGTGGTGAAATCCCTGAGAGGTTTCCTTCCTCTCCGGCAAAGGCGTTAGGAAAGAAATCTGTAGCTTTGTATTGACTGGGTCTATTGATACACCATTCAAAGTGACATTAATAACTTCACCATGTTCAAAGGGAAATTCAATATCTGCTAATAATTTTTTTACCCATCAACCAATAGGTGCCCTTCTTTGTGAGGCATTGGAAAACCTCCCTGGTCTTTGTGGTTGAATCTGTGTTTGAAAGTCACTGATCGACTGAGGAACCTTACAGATAATTGTATGTGTGGGGTACAGAGATGAGGTAGTCATTTAAAAAACATCTTAAACACTATTATTGCACACAGAGTGAGTCCATGCAACTTATTATGTTCAGCTCTTCATTTGTAATTAATTTGAGGGTAACTTTGACATTATGGGGTAGTGCGTATAGGCCAGTGACACAACATCTCAAATTAATCCATTTTAAATTCAAGCTGTAACAACAAAATGTGGAAAAATTCATCCAAACTATGAAATAACACATATGGAATCATGTAGTAACCAAAAGTGTTTAAAAAACAAAAATCTGAATATATTTTATATTTGAGATTCTATGTAGCCATCCTTTTCGTTGATGACAGCTTTGCACACACTTGGCATTCTCTCAACCAGCTTCATGAGGAATGCTTTTCCAACAGTCTTAAAGGAGCTTTTCCTTCAATCTGCGGTCCAACTCATCCCAAACCATCTCAATTGGGTTGAGGCCAGGTGATTGTGGAGGACAGGTCATCTGATGCAGCACTCCATCACTCGCCTTGGTCAAATAGTTCTTACACAGCCTGGAGGTGTGTTTTAGGTCATTGTCCTGTTGAAAAACAAATGACAGTCCCACTAAGAGCAAACCAGATGGGATGGCGTATCGCTGCAGAATGCTGTGGTTTCCATGCTGGTTAAGTGTGCTTTGAATTCTAAATAAAATCACTGACAGTGTCACCAGCAAAGCATCCCCACACCATCACACCTCCTCCTCCATGCCTCACGGTGGGAAGCACACATGTGGAGATCATCCGTTCATCTACTCTGCATCTCACAAAGACATGATGGTTGGAACCAAAAATCTCATATTAGGGTTCATCAGTCCAAAGGACAGATTTCCACTGGTCTAATGTCCATTGCTCGTGTTTCTTGGCCCAAGCAAGTCTCTTCTTCTTATTGGTGTCCTTTAGTAGTGGATTCTTTGCAGCAATTCGACCATGAAGGCCTGATTCACGCAGTCCCCTCTGAACAGTTGATGTTGAGATGTGTCTGTTACTTGAATTCTGTAAAGAACTTATTGGGGCTCAAATTTCTGAGGCTGGTAACTCTAATGAACTGATTCTCTGCAGCAAAGGTAACTCTGGGTCTTCCTTTCCTGTGGCAGTCTTCATGAGAACCAGTTTCTGTATACCACCCCTTCCTTGTCACAACACAACTGATTGGCTCAAAACACAATGAGAAGAAAAGAAATTCCACAAATTAACGTTTAACAAGGCACACCTGTAAATTGAAATGCATTCCAGGTGACTACCTCATGAAGCTGGTTGAGAGAATGCCAAGAGTGTGCAAAGCTGTCATGGAGGCAAACGGTGGCTACTTTGAAGAATCTCAAATATAAAATATATAAAACACTTCTTGGGTTACTACATGTGTTATTTCATAGTTTTAATGTCTTCACTATTATTCTACAATGTAGAAAATAGTAAAAATAAAGAAAAACCCTTGAATCCAAACTGTTGACTGGTACTGTACATTATGCATGCATATATATATATATATATATATATATATATATATATATATATATATATATATATATATATATATATATATATATATATATATATATATATATATATATCACAATTCTAGCGGGTCAGAAATTTACATTCACTAAGTTGACTGTGCCTTTAAACAGCTTGGAAAATTCCAGAAAATTATGTCATGTCTTTAGAAGATTCTGAGATGAACGTACTTTGGTGCCGAAAAGTGCAAATCAATCCCAGAACAACAGCAAAGGACCTTGTGAAGATGGAGGAAACAGGTACAAAAGTATCTATATCCACAGTAAAACGAGTCCTATATCGACATAACCTGAAAGGCCGCTCAGCAAGGAAGAAGCCACTGCTCCAAAACCGCCATAAAAAAAGCCAGACTACGGTTTGCAACTGCACATGGGGACAAAGATCATACTTTTTGGAGAAATGTCCTCTGGTCTGATGAAACAAAAATAGAACTGTTTGGCCATAATGACCATTGTTATGTTTGGAGGAAAAAGGGGGAGGCTTGTAAGCCAAAGAACACCATCTCAATCGTGAAGCACGGGGATGGCAGCATCATGTTGTGGGGGTACTTTGCTGCAGGAGGGACTGGTGCACTTCACAAAATAGATGGCATCATGAGGTAGAAAAATTACGTGGATATATTGAAGCAAGATCTCAAGACATTAGTAAGGAAGTTAAAGCTTGGTTGCAAATGGGTCTTCCAAATGGACAATGACCCCAAGCATACTTCCAAAGTTGTGGAGAAATGGCTTAAGGACAACCAAGTCAAGGTATTGGAGTGGCCATCACAAAGCCCTGACCTCAATCCTATGAAAAATGTGTTGGCAAACTGAAAAAGAGTTTGCGAGCAAGGAGGCCTAGAAACCTGACTCAGTTACACCAGCTCTGTCAAGAGGAATGGGCCAAAATTCACCCAACTTATTGTCGGAAGCTTGTGGAAGGCTACCTGAAACGTTTGACCAAGTTAAACAATTTAAAGGCAATGCAGCCAAATACTAATTGAGTGTATGTAAACTTCTGACCCACTGGGAATGTGATGAAAGAAATGTCCAAGGCCCTTCTCCCCCGACTGCTCAGTTTGGGCAGGCAGACAGCTCTTGGAAGAGTCTTGGTGGTTCCAAACTTCTTCCATTTAAAAATGATGGAGGCTACTGTGTTTTCGGGGCCCTTCGATGCTGCAGACATTTTTTGGTACCCTTCCCCACATCTGTGCCTCGACACAATCCTGTCTCGGAGCTCTACGGACAATTCCTTCGACCTCATGGCTTTGTTTTTGCTCTGCCATGCACTGCCAACTGTGGGACCTTACAAAGACAGTTGTGTGCCTTTCCAAATCATGTCCAATCAATTGAATTGACCACAGGTGGACTCCAATCAAGTTGTAGAAAGATCTCAATTATGATCAATTGAAAAAGGATGCACCGGAGCTCAATTTCAAGTCTCATAGCAAAGGGTTTGAATACTTATGGTAATAATGTGTTTTTTATTTTTAATAAATTTGCAAAACATTTCTAAAAACCTGTTTTGATTTGTTTAAAATATAAAAAAATATTTTGACTTGTATAACACACACTTTTTTACATGATTCCATATGTGCTTTTTCATTGTTGTCTTCACTATTATTCTACAATGTAAAAAGATAAAGTATTCTTCGCTTTTAGTAAACACATTTTTTATCGTCTGGTTTTTGATTGTGAAAAGTTAAATCAGAACGAAATTGAGGATGTTTGGGGTTCGAACTGTGGATTTGACTTTGGTGACAAAAATGGAAGTTCAAGAAGACTATGACGTACTTGCACCAGGAGTGAGCCATCCAGTTCAAGCTGTCCAACTGGTAGTCTCTGAGCTCCAGTCCATCTCCTCCGATATAGGTTGGCTGTTTCTTCATGGGTATAAACCTCGGCCTTTGCTTCAACACCTGATGAGACAGGAGAGAGAGATGGAGCGCATGAGAAAGAACGAAAGACCATGAGTTTGAATTGCAAAATTAACAATTGAGTTGTTCTCAGTCATTCCAAAAGGGTCTTGCCAGCTCATCACTGTCTTGCCAGCCCTCAGACTTTTTCCTTTCAATGTATTTTCAGAAGGAGGGGAGGACACAAGAAGCAAATAATTGAGGAAAAAAGCTTAGGGGTCCGTTTGGGACTGGTCCTGCTATCTTTTCACCTTTACATGACTTGTGTGTGTCAAACCACAACAGAAACCTTCTCAGACAACGAACGGGTAGTTAACTAGCTAGTTTCCCCTAGGTACAGATCAAGGATCAGCTTACCCTTCCCAATCACAACCTTAACCATTAGTGAGGGAAATGCAAAACTGACACATGATCAGAAGGCCTGGGAATTGCCAGCGACCTTACGATACTGAGGTACTGATATGCATGATACTATATGTATTGCGATTCCATACTGCGATTTTATTGCGATTCGACGTTCCAAACATATTGCTCACTATATGTCTGCTGCAGAGGGACAAGATAAAGCCATGAGAAAATGTGTCTTAGATGTATAAGTGCTCAAAACATGTTGGCTGAATAGATTTTTTTATTTTTAAGAAGATGGATAAATAGGTCAAATAAGCACCCACCAAATTTAAAAAAACATTTTGGCGCAGGTCAACCTAAAGTAGCAGGTTAAAAGAAAGGCCTGAGCAGGATGCCCTACATTCTGGTCATGAGAGAAAAATAATGTTGGAGGAGGTTCTCTTCTCCACTGTTCAACCAATCCAGTAAATGTGGAGGTGGAGTTAAAGGCAGTGCAGCACTTATTTCTCAAGTCCAGAAATGCATATAAGTGTAACTTAGAGCACCCCATAAAAACAAACTCTTGAATAAATTGTAATCTATATAATATTAAAATGGCGCCAACAGAGAGGGCTGCTGTGCTTCTAGCTCTTAGGAAACTTCACAGTATTTTGTTTTTTTATGGTGTTATTTCTCACATTTTTATCCCAGAATTTTTTTTGTGTTATTACATACAGCCTGGAAGAACTATTGGATATCAGAACGGCTGTAACTCACCAGCACTACCAGCAGTACAACCAGGATACGACTTTTCCGAATCGGATCCTTTGTTTCCTCCCCCCAGGGCAATTAAACTGATTCAGAGGCCGAACCAAACAACGCCTGCCAAGGAGAGTTACTAATTTTCAGTCTCTGGATAATAAAGTTGATGAGCTCAGGGCAAGGATTTCTTTCCAGAGAGACATCAGGGATTGTAACATACTCTGTTTTACAGAAACATGTCTCTTTCAGGATATACTGTTTGAGTCTGTCCAGCCAGTTGGGTTCTCAGTTCATTGCGCAGACAGGAATAAATCTCTCTCCGGGAAGAAGGGCAGGGGTGTATGTTTCATGATTAACGACTCATGATGTGATTGTGATAACATACAGGAAGTCCTTTTGTTCACCCGACCTTTAAAACCTCACAATCAAATGCCGACCATCTTACCTCCCAAGAGAATTCTCTTCGGTTATTGTCACAGCCATGTATATCACCCACCCCAAGCCGATACCACGACGGCCCTCAAAGAACTTCAATGGACTTTATGCAAGCTGGAAACCACATATCCTGAGGCCGCATTTATTGTAGCTGGGGATTTAACAAAGCAAATTTAACAACACATTTGACTGTAGTACTCGCGCTGCTAAAACACTCGACCACTGATACTCCAACTTCCGGGATGCCTACAAGGCCCTCCCCCACCATCCTTTCGGCAAATCTGATCCACCCTTCCTACAGGCAGAAACTCAAACAGGAAGTACCCGTGCTAAGGACTATCAACGCTGGTCTGACCAATCGGAATCCACGCTTCAAGATTGTTTTGATCACGTGGACTGGGATATGTTCCAGATAGCCTCGGAGAATAATAGACGTACATGTATATACTGATACAGTGACTGCGTTTATCAGGAAGTGTATAGGAGATGTTGTACCCACTGACTATTAAAACCTACCCTAACCAGAAACTGTGGATAGATGGCAGCATTCGCGCAAAACTGAAAGCACGGACCATCGCATTTAACCATGGCAAGGTGACTAGGAATATGGCGGAATACAAACAGTGAAGTTATTTCCTCGGTAAGGCAATCAAACAGGCAAAACGTGAGTATAGAGACAAAGTGGAGTCACAATTCAACAGCTCAGACACGAGACGAACGTGGCAGGGTCTACAGACAATCATGGACTACAAAGGGACAACCAGCCACGTCGCAGACACCGATGTCTTACTTCCGGACAAGCTAAACACCTTCTAAGCCCGCTTTGAGGATAACACAGTGCCACCGACGCGGCCCGCTACCAAGGACTGTGGGATCTCCTTCAAGAGGAATACCTATGTAAAAATGCTGTTCATTGACTATAGCTCAGCATTCAACACCTTAGTTAAGCTTGAGGCCCTGGGTCTGAACCCCGCCCCGGCCCTGGACTTTCTGACGGGCCGCCCCACAGGTGGTGAAGGTAGAAAAAAAACACCTCCACTTCGCTGATCCTCAACACTGGGGCCCCACAAGGACGCGTGCTCAGCCCCCTCCTGTACTCCCTGTTCACCCATGACTGTGTGGCCTCGCACGCCTCCAACTCAATCATCAAGTTCGCAGACAACACAACAGTAGTAGGCCTGATTACCAACAATGACGAGACAGCCTACAGGGAGGAGGTGAGGACCCTGGGAGTGTGGTGCCAGGAAAATAACCTCTCACCCAATGTCAACAAAACAAAGGAGTTGATCATGGACTTCAGGAAACAGCAGGGGGAGCACCCCCTATCGACATCGATGGGACTGCAGTGAAGGTTGAAAGATTCAAGTTCCCCCGGCGTACATATCATGGACAAACTGAAATTGTCCACACACACAGACAGTGTGGTAAAGATTTATTCAACCTCAGGAGGCTGAAGAAATTTGTCTTGGCACCTAAAACACTCACAACCTTTTACAGATGCACAATTGAGAGCATCCTGTCTAGCTGTATCCCCGCCTGGTACAGCAACTGCAGTGCCAGCGACCGTAGGGCTCTCCAGAGGGTGGTTCTGTCTGCCCAACCCATCACCGGGGGCAAACTACCTGCCCTCCAGGACACCTACAGCACCCGATGTCACAGGAAGGCCAAAAATATAATCAAGGACAACAACCACCCGAGCCACTGCCTGTTCACCCCGTTATCATCCAGAAGGCGATGTCAGTACAGGTGAATCAAAGCTGGGACCGAGAGACTGAAAAACAGCTTCTATCTCAAGGCCATCAGACTGCTGAACAGCCATCACTAGCATATCAGAGGCAGCTGCCTACAGACAGGTTAGGACTTTAATAATGTTCCGTATCTAGCATTACTCATCTCATATGTATAAACTGCACTCCACACTATTCTACGGTATCTTAGTGACTTTAATTGTTTGTAAATATTGCATCACCCATCTCATATGTATATACTGTACTATTTACTATGTCACTGTATCTTAGTCCAATGCAGCTTTGACACATATGTGTATATACACTGCTCAAAAAAATAAAGGGAACACTTAAACAACACAATGTAACTCCAAGTCAATCACACTTCTGAAATCATACTGTCCACTTAGGAAGCAACACTGATTGACAATAAATTTCACATGCTGTTGTGCAAATGGAATAGACAACAGGTGGAAATTATAGGCAATTAGCAAGACACCCCCAATAAAGGAGTGGTTCTGAAGGTGGTGACCACAGACCACTTCTCAGTTCCTATGCTTCCTGGCTGATGTTTTGGTCACTTTTGAATGCTGGCGGTGCTTTCACTCTAGTGGTAGCATGAGACGGAGTCTACAACCCACACAAGTGGCTCAGGTAGTGCAGCTCATCCAGGATGGCACATCAATGCGAGCTGTGGCAAGAAGGTTTGCTGTGTCTGTCAGCGTAGTGTCCAGAGCATGGAGGCGCTACCAGGAGACAGGCCAGTACATCAGGAGACGTGGAGGAGGCCGTGGGAGGGCAACAACCCAGCAGCAGGACTACTACCTCCGCCTTTGTGCAAGGAGGAGCACTGCCAGAGCCCTGCAAAATGACCTCCAGCAGGCCACAAATGTGCATGTGTCTGCTCAAACGGTCAGAAACAGACTCCATGAGGGTGGTATGAGGGCCCAACGTCCACAGGTGGGGGTTGTGCTTACAGCCCAATACCGTGCAGGACGTTTGGCATTTGCCAGAGAACACCAAGATAGGCAAATTCGCCACTGGCGCCCTGTGCTCTTCACAGATGAAAGCAGGTTCACACTGAGCACGTGACAGACGTGACAGAGTCTGGAGACGCCGTGGAGAACGTTCTGCTGCCTGCAACATCCTCCAGCATGACCGGTTTGGCGGTGGGTCAGTCATGGTGAGGGGTGGCATTTCTTTGGGGGGCCGCACAGCCCTCCATGTGCTCGCCAGAGGTAGCCTGACTGCCATTAGGTACCGAGATGAGATCCTCAGACCCCTTGTGAGACCATATGCTGGTGCGGTTGGCCCTGGGTTCCTCCTAATGCAAGACAATGCTAGACCTCATGTGGCTGCAAGAGGAAGGCATTGATGCTAAGGACTGGCCCGCCCGTTCCCCAGACCTGAATCCAATTGAGCACATCTGGGACATCATGTCTCGCTCCATCCACCAACGCCACGTTGCACCACAGACTGTCCAGGAGTTGGCGGATGCTTTAGTCCAGGTCTGGGAGGAGATCCCTCAGGAGACCATCCGCCACCTCATCAGGAGCATGCCCAGGCATTGTAGGGAGGTCATTCAGGCACGTAGAGGCCACACACACTACTGAGCCTCATTTTGACTTGTTTTAAGGACATTACATCAAAGTTGGATCAGGCTGTAGTGTGGTTTTCCACTTTAATTTTGAGTGACTCCAAATCCAGACCTCCATGGGTTGATAAATTTGATTTCCATTGATAATTTTTGTGTGATTTTGTTGTCAGCACATTCAACTATGTAAAGAAAAAAGTATTTAATACGATTATTTCATTCATTCAGATCTATGATGTGTTATTTTAGTGTTCCCTTTATTTTTTTGAGCAGCGTATATTCTTAATCCATTCCTTACCTAGATTTACGTGTATTTTGGGTATATGTTGTGAAACTGTTAGATATTAGATTTTACTGCACTGTCGGAGCTAGAAGCACAAGAATTTTGCTACACCCGCAATAACATCTGCTAAACATGTGTATGTGACCAATAACACTTGATTTGATTCGAAAGTGCACATGTTCCAGAAGGCATTACACTGCGATAAAAAAAAAGTTTTGGTTCAAATGGCGCTCCTGTGAAGTAGTGACGCGTGACATATGCCTAGTTTCCTGAAACGAGTCACATATGACCACCAAGCACTTTACAACTTAAGATCAACAGTTACTAACCACGATTTCAAATTAAAATCTGACTTCAACTCTAACTCACATTGGACACAATTCCTTTGTTTTATTGGCTACCAAAATGCTGCAGGCGTTTTAAGCTCCCAAGTGGAGCAGCGGTCTAAGGCACTGCATCTCAGTGCTAGAGGCGTCACTACAGACCCTGGTTCGATTCCAGAATGTATCACAACCGGCCGATGTTTGGGAGTCATATAGGGCGGTGCACAATTGGCCCAGCATCGTCCGGGTTAGGGTTTGGCCGGGGTAGACAGTCATTGTGAATAAGTAGTTGTTCTTAACTGACTTGCCTAGTTAAATAAAGGTTAAATAAATCTAAAATAAAAAGGCGTTGAAGCGGTAAACGGGCTGGCATCTGAAACGTAGAGGAAATCAAACAGCATTCAATCTGTTTTAATGGCACATGTCCAGTCACTCGAGAATAAGATGAATGAGCTTCGTCCGAAATTCTCCAACCAGAGAAACTTGAAAAACTGCAATATTATATGCCTTGCAGAAACTTGGCTAGCTCAAACTATGAACATAGACCTCAGTGGTTTCTCTATTCAGTGGCATAATCGGACAAAGGCAGCCTCGGGCAAGTAAACAACTGGTGCGCTGCTTCAGTAGCACTCACATCGGTAGCCATGAAGTGCTTTGAATGGCTGGTCATGGCTCACATCAACAGCATCCTCCCGGATACCCTAGACCCACTCCAATTCACATACCGCCCCAACAGATCCACAAATGATGCAATCTCTATTGCACTCCACACTGCCCTTTCCCACTTGGACAAAAGGAACACCTATGTGAGAATGCTGTTCATTGACTACAGCTCAAAGTTCAACACCATAGTGCCCACAAAGCTCATCACTAAGCTAAGGACTCTGGGACTAAACACCTCCCTCTGCAACTGGATCCTGGACTTCCTGACAGGCCTCCCCCAGGTGGTAAGGGTAGGCAACAACACATCTGCCACGCTGATCCTCAACACTGGGGCCACTCAGGGGTGTGTACTTAGTCCCCTCTTGTACTCCCTGTTCACCCATGACTGCGTGGCCAAACACGACTCCAACACCATCATTAAGGTTTCTGATGACACAACAGTCGTAAGCCTGATCACCGACGAGACAGCCTATAAGGAGGTGGTCAGAGACCTGTCAGTGTGGTGCCAGGACAACAACCTCTCCCTCAATGTGAGCAAGACAAAGGAGCTGATCGCGGACTACAGGAAAAGGCGGGCCGAACAGGCCCCCATTAACATCGACGGTGCTGTAGTGGAGCGGGTCGAGAGTTTCAAATTCCTTGGTGTCCACATAACCAACTAACTATCATGGTCCAAACACACCAGGACCGTCCTAAACAGGGCATGACAACACCTTTTCCCCCTCAGGAGACTGAAAAGATTTGGCATGGGTCCCCAGATTCTCAAAAGATTCTACAGCTGCACTATCAAGAGCAACCTGGCCAGTTGCATCACTGCCTGGTATGGCAACTGCTCGGCATCTGACAGTAAGGAGCTACAGAGGGCAGTGCGTATGGCCCAGTACATCCCTGGGGCCAAGCTTCCTGCCATCCAGGACCTGTAATAGGCGGTGTCAGGGGAAAGCCCAAAAAATTGTCCGAGACTCCAGTCACCCGTCATAGAGTGTTTTCTCTGCTACAGCACGGCAAGCGGTACCGGAGCGCCAAGTCTAGGACCAAATAGTTCCTTAACAACTTCTACCCCCAAGCCATAAGACTGCTGAACAATTAATCAAATGGCCACCGGACTATTTACATTGACAGCCCCCATTTGTTTTGTACACTGCTGCTACTTGCTGTTTATTATTTACGCATAGTCACTTCACCCCTACCTACATGTACAAATTACCTCTCAACTAATCTGTACCCCCGCACATTGACTCGGTACCGGTACCCCCTGTATATAGTCTCGTTATTGTTATTTTATTGTGTACTTTTATTATTTTTTACTTTAATTTATTTGGTTTACATTTCCTCAACTCTTCTTGAACTGCACTGTTGGTTAAGGGCTTGTAAGTACGCATTTCAGGTCTACACTTGTTGTATTCGGCACATGTGACAAATAAAGTTTGATTTGATTTAGAGTTTTCCAAAAGGCACCTAAAGGACTCTCAGACCATGAGAAACAAGATTCTCTGGTCTGATGAAACCAAGATTGAACTTTTTGGCCTGAATGTCAAGCGTCACGTATGGAGGAAACCTGGCACCATCCCTACGGTGAAGCATGGTGGTGGCAGCATCATGTGGTGGGGATGTTTTTCAGCGGCAGGGACTGGGAGACTAGTCAGGATCGAGGGAAAGATGAGAGATCCTACAGGAGAGATCCTTGATGAAAACTTGCTCCAGAGTGCTCAGGACCTCAGACTGGGGTGAAGGTTCACCTTCTAACAGGTCAACGACCCTAAGCACACAGCGAAGACAATGCAGGAGTGGCTTCGGGACAAGTCTCTGAATGTCCTTAAACATCTCTGGAGAGACATGAAAATGGCTGTGCAGCGGCACTCCCCATCTAACCTCACAGAGCTTGAGAGAATCTGCAGAGAATAATGGGCGAAACTCCCCAAACACAGGACTGCCAAGCTTGTAGCGTCATACCCAAGAAGACTCGAGGCTGTAATCACTGCCAAAGGTGCTACAACAAAGTACTGAGTAATTGGTCTGAATACTTATGTAAATGTGATATTTCAGGTTGTTTCATTTAAATACATTTGCAAAAAAACTTTTAGAATAGGCTGTAACGGAACAGAATGTGAAAAAATTAAGGGGTCTGAATACTTTCCGAATGCACTGTACTTTTGTTCTAACTTATGCCCTAGCTTCTCACCCTCAAGTATCTTATATAATTCAAAAAGTGTTCCTTATCATCAAAATTTCCTTTTCCTCTCCTGTAATTTTGCTACTATTGATTCATAAGATGCAGTCTCCACCATGAGTTTGAGCCAATCTGTTGATTTCGGACGATCTTCTCTCTTCCAGGTACGTAATAGGAGTCTAGCTGCAGTAAGAAAACCCACTGAGGCAAGACCAAACTCTTTGCTAACACCTGGTGGTAAAATAGATATATCCCCTAATAAGCACAGCTGTGGGGACTCTAGGATAGGCTGTCCCACCCATTCTTCAAGCTTTTTAAGAACATCCTTCCAAAAAGGGAGCACCATGGGACATTCCCCCCCAAAAAAACGCAAAAAAGGTACATACTTCACCCTTGCATTTCCAGCATCAATTATTTTGCAATAAACTCATTTTATGTAATCTAACTTGGGTCCAGTAGTACCTATGAACAATCTTATAATGTGTACATTTACCCCTTATATCCCTGGTACACCACTCTACATCGGAAACCAGATGTTTCCATACATCCTCAAGGTCACAATTAAGATCCATCTGCCAAATCAACCTTAAATTCTCACAATTTCCATATTGTGCATATGAGACTACTTTATAAAACACTTAAGCAGAGTGATATTCCTGTTAATATGAAAAATTGTTCTAACAAGTTGTCATCTCTCTGGAAGTTAATACTTATAAGAGACCCCATGCAGCTCCTTAGTTGTAAGTATTACCAGAAAGCTCCCTTATCTGGCAAATAACATTTCTCCTTCAGTTCCTGATAGGACATAAGCACCCCTTTCTCATATAGATCCCCTAGTGCATGCAGGCCTTGTCTAAGCCATACATCCCAGATAAATTCATGTTTTCCTATGTAAACTGATGAGTTGTGCCATACGGAAGAACATTTTTGTTTATACTGGAAAATTCCAAGCATCTTATGAATCTTAACCCATACCTCTTGGGAAAGTTGTAGGATTGGGTTAGATTGGGTCTTCAGTTGGCTGTCTCTGAATACTTTTTTTGTGATAAGGCCTCAATAGGCTTAAACGGGGCTCAATCTGAGTCCATCCCAAATGGGAATCATAATTGCCCCAGTGTCTGGCCAATTTGGCTACTTCAAATGATATGTTGTCTAGTTCAACATTGGGTAACGCTAGTCCTCCTTTATCCCTTGGAGCATATAACTTGTTCACATTTATTATGTTTTTTTTTCCCATCCCAAAGATAATCCTTAATCATTTGATTGTACTGCTTAAATATTTGGGGAGAAATGGTCACTGGGAGAATCATGGACACATAATTAAATTTTAAACAGTATTTATTTTGCCCTATAAAGTAAGAAACCTCCATTTATCAAGATTATTCTTTATTTTTTGTAGTAGTGGCATCATATTAATTTGCATGATATTCTGTAGTTCATTGCCCAGTCTTATACCCAGGTATTCCATCCCTGAAGGCACCCATTTTAACTGAAATGAAGTAATTGCAAAAGGAGGATATACTTTCGATATAGGCATAATAGTCTCTGACGTCTGCCAATTAATCTTATAACCAGATAGCTGTGAGAACATGTAATTTGTGTTCAAAACCAAAAGGGATTGACGTGCCGGTTCCCTAATAAGTAACACTATGTCGTCAGCATATAAAAACGTATGTTCTCTGGCAACTCCCAACACTCTTTTGATTCCTGAAACAGCTCTGATTGCTGCTGCCAAGGGCTCCAAAAATAGAGTAAAAAGGAGAGGTGAGAGGACTGCTGCTCTTGGATTGGAGTATACCTTAACCCATTTGATAAATCCAGGGCCAAAGCCAAACTTTTCAAGGGTAGATGTCAAAAAGCTCCACTCCACCCTATCGAATGCCTTCTCCGCATCTAGGGAAAGGGCTGCCACCTGAGTATCTTCTTTTTGACTCAGCCACATGAGGTGAAGCAAACATCTAAGACTGTCTGGAGGTTCTACTTTTTACAAATCCCACCTGATCTGTGTGAATAATATGAGGTAGAAATTTCTCCAGCCTCATGGCTAGTACTTTGGAGAGCACCTTCCTGGGTCAGTAGGGTCTCTATCCTTAGTGAGAATTCATTAATAGGAGCTAGGAGCTAATACATCAATATTCCTCTTATAATACTCAACCGGGAATCCTTTCTTTGACCTGGGGACACCCCCGGAAGCTCCATCTTCCGACACCCCCGGAAGCTCCATCAAAAAAAACCATTCAATTTAGCTGTGTCTAAGTTACATTCAGACTTAGAAAGAGTTGAATAAAAGTCACAAAACACATTGTTGATATCTTTTGTACCAGTCAGTACCTCTCCACTTCCATTTTTGATAGATGGTATTAGAAAACTGGCATCTTTTTGTTTCAATTGTCTAGCCAATAATTTACCAGTTTTTTCACCACTTTCATAAAAGTTTGTCCTCAGCCGAAACATTGCATATTCAGCCTTTTTGATATAGATCTCATGTAATTGAAACATCAGATCACAGACTTGCTTCAATAGTAACACAGTATTTTCTTGGATAACTCTTTTTCCAACTCTTTAATTTTTCAACTCTTTAAATAAAAAATAAAAAAAATAATCTATTTACTTACATCTACTTAATTTACCGACATCTTTGCTTAAGGGTAGTTTTTACCAGGCAACTTAAATTCAGTCACTGCGTAGCCAACCGGCTAAACCTCCAGTGACAAAAATAGCATTGTAGCTATACAGTCTGAAATAGATAAATACTGTAGCTATTAGTTTGCCGAATTGTCATTTCACAGTGTCTATGCGATAGTGTGTCACATAAACACTGTCCCATATAGAACTCAACGGCCAATATAGCTATGCCATCCATGCCCTTATTTCTGGTCCTCTGAGTTTTTCTTGAGGAATTCCATCGCCTTGCGATTGTCATCAAAGCTCTGTCTTTCCCCCCTTCCATGTAAAGTGTAGCACAGCTGGGAAGGCGAGTGTGAAACGTACATCCAACTCATGCAGCCTCTTCCTTGTTGCAGTAAAAAGCCTCCTTTTATCCGCCAGCTTGTTGGTCATATCGGGAAATAATGACACCTTGCAGCTCTTCCAAATCACCTCTATCTTCTCCCAATACATTCCCTTTGCAGCGGCCAGCACTCTCTCTCTCTCGCTCTAGATCCCTGAGAAAGTGGATGATGATCGGTCTAGACGGCTGATTCTTGTGTGGTATTGGTGCTAGGGAACGGTGGACTCGTTGAAGCTCGGATTCGTCCAGATCCAACCCCAGAGCCTCCAAGATAATTTGTCTCACGCATTCCCGTGGCTTGGCATCTTCCAGACCCTCCTTGACCCCTAAAAGTCTTATATTAAGGCGCCTGTCTCAGTTATCTGCGTCTTGCACGCTTGTGGAGATCCTCATACAGCTTGGCATTCTTCTCTGCTTTCTTAATCAGTCGATCGTTGTCGTCGATTCAAGAACGGCGCCGACTCTACGCATTTCTTCCATGGACTTCTGTAGGGATGATTGCAAGGCAGACAACAAGCTTGGTTGTATGTTCAGCACTTTTAACATCATGCTTGCTGAAGTGCTAGCAACAGAGCTAGCACTGTTAGCCGCTGCGCTAGCGATCGTGCTACACGTACACATTGAAGCTGAATTCAACGCAGACATTGTTGAAAAATGTAGATAAAACAAATAAAAGTAACTTTCCCTCAAAAACAATTGTACTAAATTGACTATTCTATCGGACTTTGAGGAAATTGGGAGGGTTTTATCGGGAGGCTTTTTTTCAGACAACCGCCTTGCTTCGCAGCATCATGTGACTCCCCTTGTGTTACTATCCCGCATCATTGGGAAGGGCTCGTAAGCAAGCATTTCACAGTAAAGTATACACCTGTTGTATTCGTCGCAAGCGACAAATACAATTTGATTTGATGTCTATTTCTATGGGCACAAACACTGTTGACAAACTGTTCACACCCCCTCTTTTTGGCAGAGAGAACAATTAGCGGGTTTAAAGATTGTTTCTTGAAATCTATACATTTTGCCATGGGGAGTAGAGAAATTTGCAGTTTAAAAGCTAATTTCCTGCAATTCTAGATATTTTACCAATTTTAAACATTTTGCCAATGGGCTAAAAAACCTATCTATAAAACATTAGCTGACATGGGCTAGTTGATCTGGACATTTCTGACAAGTTATAAATAGCTCTAAGGTCTGCAATGACTGACAAGGAAAACTGCACTTCTCACTTGTGCATTCTACTATTACAGCTTTCAAGAGCTCCTTACCTTGCAGTCTCTGGAGGGAATGGACTTGGACTGGTTTCTGCGCATGTAGTCATCTATGCTTTTCTGGTACTTTCTGGAGATGAGGGCTCCGTCCTCCCAGCTGCACTCAGAGTACGGTAGGCCCTGCCATTTGCACAGGTAGTCCGGCAAACCTGCCGCCGACTTCTGATTCGAATGCCCTAGGTGACATCAAATCAAAATACATGTTAAAAGTGCAATTCCCAATCAAAACAAAATGTTTTGACGATACTTTCAAGAATGTTGTTTATTGAACGACCACAATATTTAAAATCTGCCCTATACATCTCAACTCTACATCCGAGTCCCAAACTGTTTACAACGGAAGGAACACCGTACATTAAATATCTCCAATCCAAAATTAAATCTAGAATCGGCTTCCTATTTCGCAACAAAGCATCCTTCACTCATGCTGCCAAACATACCCTCATAAAACTGACCATCCTACCGATCTTCGACTTCGGCAATGTCATTTATAAAATAGCCTCCAACACTCTACTCAACAAATTGGATGCAGTCTATCACAGTGCCATCCGTTTTGTCACCAAATCCCCATTTACTACCCACCACTGCGACCTGTACGTTGGCTGGCCCTCGCTTCATACTCGTCGCCAAACCCACTGGCTCCAGGTCATCTACAAGTCTTTGCTAGGTAAAGCCCCGCCTTATCTCAGCTCACTGGTCACCATAGCAGCACCCACCCGTAGCACGCGCTCCAGCCGGTATATCTCACTGGTCACCCCCAATTCCTCCTTTGGGGGTGACCTTCCAGTTCTCTGCTGCCAATGACTGGAACGAACTACAAAAATCACAGAAGCTGGAGACTCATATCTCCCTCACTAGCTTTAAGCACCAGCTGTCAGAGCAGCTCACAGATCACTGCACATAGCCCATCTGTAAACAGCCCATCCTACTACCTCATCGCCATACTGCATTTATTTATTTATCTTGCTCCTTTGCACCCCAGTAACTTTCACATTTATCTTCTGCACATCTACCATCCCAGTGTTTAATTGCTATATTGTAATTACCTCGCCACCATGGCCTATTTATTGCCCTACCTCCCTTATCTTACCTCATTTGCACTTACTGTATATAGACTTATTTTGTTTTATTTTTTATATTTGTTTTCTACTGTATTGCTGGCTGTATGTCTGTGTATTCCATGTGTAACTCTTTGTTGTTGTATGTATCAAACTGCTGTGCTTTATCTTGACCAGGTCGCAGTTGTAAATGAGAACTTGTTCTCAACTAGCCTACCTGGTTAAATGATTTAAAAAACATTTTCTTTTTTTACTCTGCAGTAGGACATCTCACCAATTATCCTCTCCACCAGCTGATATTGTGCGTGTAAATCGTCCATGAGCTCCTGTTGACAGTTGAAGTATTCCACATCCTCTGGTGAAGAACATTTAATCCTGGGTAGAAGAACAAAATAAGGTTGAGAAACCATACCTAGGTCAAACTCTTATCCCGAACACACAAAAATGCCTCTCTTTCAAGCAATAGCCAAGGCCGCATCACCATTGGACAGTTGACTTCTGATGTTTTTTACCTTTTTCAATATTGATTGTTTTCTTTTTTCGTGACTGTGTATACACTGCTGATTGACAAACCAATTTCCTATCGCGAATGAATTAAGCATTTTGTTATTTTACCATTTCCGCTTGTCCAATTCCTTTTTCTTGAAGTTGTCCAGTTTCTTCATGCCCTTGACGTTCTGCAGCTTGAGCGTCTCCTCCGTCTCCCAGGTGTTGTGGATGTGGGACCAGCCTTTCCACTTTATCAGGTACTGCTGGTCAGCCGCCTCCTTGTTGGCATTGAAGTTGGCGTTGGGATTTCCGTCTGCCTCCACTGCGTACACTGTGGTGGTGCCTCCCGTCGCTTTGGGGGGAAAATAACAAGTGTCAGTACAAGTATGGGAACGGGTATGGTTATGTGGGGGTGCCCTGACTTGTTATGGAGTGCATGGGCATATCATCAGAAAGGACTATATTCATATATTCTTATGAGGTGACCTTGATTTGTTATGGCGGTGCCCTGCCTTGCCAACACCCCTGTAATTTGAACCCGGGTTCCACAATCCATAGCTTTGTCCCTTACCTCCTCTCCTCCCTATCCGCATCTCCATCACTCGCTCAAGGGTCTCAAACTCGTCCTCATCTGGCAGGGGTACGTCCTCCCCGCACACCTCCACCAGGTCGTCAGAGTCTGTTTTCGCCTCGTCGTCCTCCTTGTAACTGACATTCTGCGAGGCCTGGCGCCTGGGCCCCTGGTTTGATGTCGATTTCTTGCCATCGTCCGAGGACGAGCCCTCCGAGGGCTTTTTCCTCTGCAGGTTGCTTTTCTTCCCGTTTCTGGTGTTGGCCCTGAAGAGAGAGCATGTTATAGTGCGTTCTAGACAATTGTTTTGAGAATGAGAGTTGTACAGTACCAGACAGTGGTGCTCCAACATATGCACGCAACATTTGATTTGATAATACATTGCAATCCGTCAGGGTTCTGGTCAATGATCGATTGTTGCTGAGCATCCATTCTAAAAAGATTGGTTTGCATACAGAAATAGTTACCATGATGATAATAGTGCTAAATCAAACTGATCCATGACAACAATGGACCTAATAGGCATGAGGTGATAAAGGACCTTACATAGAAAATGTACTATTTCCACATTGAAGGGGTGAAAAGGAGAAGTCTCAATGTGATGATATAAATTGTTATTATGTATTGGCATGAAACAGCTTTCGAAGAAAAAACCAAACACTTACTTGGTTGGAAGCTTTCTACTTTTGACTTTGTGACTGGGGTCGTAATTGTCTGACTCTTCGCTGCGCTCCTGTGCTGACGAGTTAGAGCTGGAACCACTTCCGGACCCTGATCCAGACCTGGAGGACAATCCAGAACCTGATCTAGAGATGGATGGAGGGAAGCATTGTACCAATGAAGAGTCAGTCTACAGTGCATTTGATATTACCACTGAATTATGTCGGGGAGCACAACTAACTTTCTTCTCTTTCCACTTGATGAGTCGTCATCTGAATTGTCACTGCTGGACGAATCCTGAAAAACATCAATAGAAAAACAATTATATACACACACAAAAAGTCCCAAATAACAAGTATTGTGCTGGCCTACCTTGGTGAAATAGTGTGCATTATAACCTATACTAGCACAAAATAGTGAGTTTAGCCAATCAATGAAAACCATCAAATGAATGAATGCCTGAGAAAAATTACTTTCACCAAACACCAAGCTATAAAACTGAGCTACATTTTATTCCAACTTTTAGATGAAACATTTTAGATGAAAAACTCCCATTTTTACAGTTTGAGCCTTAGAAATTAGAATACACCTTATGCAATGAACAGTGACGTAAGTACAGGGCTTGGAATTCAGGGCTGCATGCTGGCCCAGCAACATCTGCCGAGCTCCCCGAGCCAGTTAACCAAGCTTTCATATGGCCCGCTTGGGCCAGTACATTTTCAATCTCCAAAACAGAAAATAATGTCTATTTGTATTAAATCCTTCACAATCTTCCCGACGTCTGAAACTTCACACTTGTTATCAACTAGCATTCAGTTTCCAAGCGGAGGCAAGAATGTCAAAGGCTTCCCTCTCTGTCTCAAGTGAGCCCTGCCTCAGAACAGTTTGGATAATTGCGCAAGACCTGCAGAGTTGAACATTGGCACACGCATTCGACAATCACAGCATAAAAGTATTTTTTTATTTTTTATATTAGACATCCTACACAGCAATGTCATTATCAGCAAAGGTTTACGTAGGCCTAGGCCTATACTATATAGTTGTTTGCTTGTCAAGATAAATTATTTACACAAATAATTTGGTAAAACATTTTTTTTTAATGTTTTAACAATATTGTAATAATGCTATTCTGTAGCCTATATCATAAAAACTGATTTATTCCCGAAGCTGTTAACGAGCTATGTCGTTTATTTATAAGCGGAATATCCACTGTCGGGTGGCAAGAGCGTGCAACTCCTCATACAGCTGATTGCTGCATGGAAAGAAATGTGTTCTAATAAGCCCAGTCACTGCGCAACATTCCTAAATGCAATCTCGGGAAAATACAACAGTTTTGATGGCAATGATTGAAAAGAGCGAGATCACAGCTTCCAGCGTGGATTTATTTACAGTACCAGTCAAAAGTTGACACCTACTCATTCAAGGGTTTTTATTTTTTTTCCTATTTTCTACATTGTAGAATAATAGTGAAGACATCAAAACTATGAAATAATACATATGGAATCATGTAGTAACCAAAACAGTGTTAAACAAATCAAAACATATTTTACAGTGAGGGAAAAAAGTATTTGATCCCCTGTTGATTTTGTACGTTTGCCCACTGACAAAGAAATGATCAGTCTATAACTTTAATTGAACAGTGAGAGACAGAATAACAACAAAAAAATCCAGAAAAACACATGTGAAAAATGTTATAAATGGAATTGCATTTTAATGAGGGAAATAAGTATTTGACCCCTCTGCAAAACATGACTCAGTACTTGGAGGCAAAACCCTTGTTGGCAATCACAGAGGTCAGATGTTTCTTGCAGTTGGCCACCAGGTTAGCACACATCTCAGGAGGGATTTTGTCCCACTCCTCTTTGCAGATCTTCTCAAAGTCATTAAGGTTGAGGCTGACGTTTGGCAACTCGAACCTTCAGCTCCCTCCACAGATTTTCTATGGGATTAAGGTCTGGAGACTGGCTAGGCCACATCAGGACCTTAATGTGCTTCTTCTTGAGCCACTCCTTTGTTACCTTGGCCGTGTGTTTTGGGTCATTGTCATGCTGGAATACCCATCCACGACCCATTTTCAATGCCCTGGCTGAGGGAAGGAGGTTCTCACCCAAGATTTGACGGTACATGGCCCCGTCCATCGTCCCTTTGATGCGGTGAAGTTGTCCTGTCCCCTTAGCAGAAAAACACCCCCAAAGCATGTTTCCACCTCCATGTTTGACGGTGGGGATGGTTTTCTTGGGGTTATAGGCAGCATTCCTCCTCCTCCAAACACGGCGAGTTGAGTTGATGCCAAAGAGCTCCATTTTGGTCTCATCTGACCACAACACGTTCACCCAGTTGTCCCGTTCATTGGCAAACTTCAGACGGGCATGTATATGTGCTTTCTTGAGCAGGGGGACCTTGGTGCTGCAGGATTTCAGTCCTTCACGGCGGAGTGTGTTACCAATTGTTTTCTTGGTGACTATGGTCCCAGCTGCCTTGAGATCATTGACAAGATCCTCCCGTGTAGTTCTGGGCTGATTCCTCACCGTTCTCATGATCATTGCAACTCCACGAGGTGAGATCTTGCATGGAGCCCCAGGCCGAGGGAGATTGACAGTTCTTTCGTGTTTCTTCCATTTGCGAATAATCGCACCAACTGTTGTCACCTTCTCACCAAGCTGCTTGGCGATGGTCTTGTAGCCCATTCCAGACTTGTGTAGGTCTACAATCTTTTCCCTGACATCCTTGGAGAGCTCTTTGGCCTTGGCCATGGTGGAGAGTTTGGAATCTGATTGATTGATTGCTTCAGTGGACAGGTGTCTTTTATACAGGTAACGAGCTGAGATTAGGAGCACTCCCTTTAAGAGTGTGCTCCTAATCTTAGCTCGTTACCTGTATAAAAGACACCTGGGAGCCAGAAATCTTTCTGATTGAGAGGGGGTCAAATACTTATTTCCATCATTAAAATGCAAATCAATTTATAACATTTTTCACATGCGTTTTTCTGGATTTTTTGTTGTTATTCTGTCTCTCAGTGTTCAAATAAACCTACCATTAAAATTATAGACTGATCATTTCTTTGTCAGTGGGCAAACTTACAAAATCAGCAGGGGATCAAATACTTTTTTTCCTCAGTGTATATTTGAGATTCTTCAAAGTAGTCAACCTTTGCCTTGATGACAGCTTTGCAAACTCTTGGGATTGTCTCAACCAGCTTCATGAGGAATGCTTTTACAAAAAAAGTATTGAAGGAGTTCCCACATATGCTGAGCACTTGTTGCTGCTTTTCCTTCAAATCTCCCCGTCCAACTCATCCCAAACCATATCAATTGGGTTGAGGTCGGGTGATTGTGGAGGCCAGGTCATCTGATGCAGCACTCCATCACTCTCTCTTTCTTGGTTCTAAAAGCCCTTACACAGCCTGGAGGTGTGTTTTGGGTCATTGTCCTGTTGAAAATGACAGTCCCACTAAGAGCAAACCAGATGGGATGGCGTATCGCTGCAGAACGCTGTGGTTGCCATACTGGTTAAGTGTGCCTTGAATTCTAAATAAAATCACTGACAGTGTCACCAGCAAAGCATCCCTACACCATCACACCTCCTCCTCCATGCCTCACAGTGGAAACCACACATGCGGAGATCATCCGTTCACCTACTCTGCATCTCACAAAGAGATCATCAGACCAAAGGACATATTTCCACCGGTCTAATGTCCATTGCTCGTGTTTCTTGGCCCAAGAAAGTCTCTTCTTCTTATTGGTGTCCTTTAGTAGTGGTTTCTTTGCAGCAATTCGAACCTGATTCACGCAGTCCCCTCTGAACAGTTGATGTTGAGATGTGTCTGTTCCTTGAACTCAGTGAAGCATTTATTTGCGCTGCAATCTGAGGTGCAGTTCACGCTAATGAACTTATCCTCTACAGTAGAGGTAACTCTGGGTCTTCCTTTCCTGTGGCGGTCCTCATGAGAGCCAGTTTCATCATAGCGTTTTATGGTTTTTGCGATTGCACTTGAAGAAACTTTCCAGGTGACTACCTCATGAAGCTGGTTGAGAGAATGCGTGTGCAAGTGTGCAAAGCTGTGTGCAAAGCTGTCACCAAGGCAAACTTTAAAAAAATCTAAAATATATTTCGATTTGTTTAACACTTTTTTGGTTACTACATAATTCCATATGTGTTATTTCATAGTTTTGATGTGTTCACTATTACTCTACAATGTAGAAAATAGTAAAAATAAAGAACAACCCTGGAATGAGTATGTGTGTCCAAACTTTTGACCGGTACAGTATTTCTCAATTCAAATGTTTCCGCAATTGGCTGAGTGCCTGGCATGACAATAAAAAAGCATTGGGGACACAAAAAAAAAATCACATGATTTTAATAGGCTAGTGGCAATAGGGATTTTTTGGACTTTAAACATGTAACAAGTTAATATTTAGAGTCTGATCTAGGTAATGAATATCCAAATGGGGTAAACAATGCAGATGAGCAACCTCATGCTTCAGCCATGTAGCCACTATGCTGCATCAGGCTACAGGTGATAATGCCATTTACATTTTAAAGGGTTTCATACAATGCATTCGGAAAGTATTAAGAACCCTTTACTTTTTCCACAATTTGTTATCTTATAGCTTTATTCTAAAATGTATTAAAACAACTTTTTCTCAGCAATCTACACACAATACACCATAGCTACAAAGTGAAAACAGGTTTTTCCAAATTTTTACATATGTATTCAGGACGTTTGCTATGAAATTTAAATTGAGCTCAGGTGCATCCTATTTCCATTGATCATCCTTGAGATGTTTTTACAAATTGATTGGAGTCCACCTGAGATAAATTAAATTGATTGGACATGATTTGGAAAGGCACACAGCTGTCTATATAAGGTCCCACATGTCAAAGCAAAAACCAAGCCATAAAGTTGAAGGAATTGTTCGTAGAGCTCCGAGACAGGATTGTGTCGAGGCACAGATGCGGGGAAGGGTACCAAAAACATTTCTGCAGCACTGAAGGTCCCCAAGAACAGTGACCTCCATCATTCTTAAATGGAAGAAGTGTGGAACCACCAAGACTCTTCCTAGAGCTGACTGCCCGGCCAAACTGAGCAATCAGGGGAGAAGGGCCTTGGTCAGGGAGGTAACCAAAAACCCGATGGTCAATCTGACAGAGCTCCAGAGTTCCTCTGTGGAGATGGGAGAACCTTCCAGAAGGACAACCATCTCTGCTGCTCTTCACCAATCAGGCCTTTATGGTAGAGTGGCCAGAGGGAAGCCACTCCTCAGTAAAAGGCACATGACAGCCCACTTGATGTTTGCCAAAAGGCACCTAAAGGACTCTCAGACCATGAGAAAAAAGATTCTCTGGTCTGATGAAACCAATATTGAACTCCTTTGCATACAGGGACTGGGAGACTAGTCAGGATCAAGGGAAAGATGAACGGAGCAAAGTACAGAGAGATCCTTGATGTAAACCTGCCCCAGAGCACTCAGGACCTCAGACTGGAGTGAAGGTTCACCTTCCAACAGGACAACGACCCTAAGCACACAGCCAAGACAACGCAAGAGTGGCTTCGGGACAAGTCTCTGAATGTCCTTGAGTGGCCTAGCCAGAGCCCGGGCTTGAACCCGATCTAACATCTCTGGAGAGACCTACTTTCCTCAAAGCCAGTGGCATGTCGTTAGTAAAGATAGAAAAAAGTAAGGGGCCTAGACAGCTACCCTGAGCAATTCCAGATTCTACCTGGATTATGTTGGAGGCTTCCATTAAAGAACACTCAGTGTTCTGTTAGACAGGTAACTCTTTATCCACAATATAGCAGGGGATGTCAAAAGCCAAAACAAATACGTTTTTCCAGCTGCAGACTTTGAGAGGGGGATGGTTTTATTTTCCAAACAATCAGTTTTAATATCAGATCGTAGGGTTGGTTAGAGGCTATAAGGTACTTGCCCAGACACCAAAAGAAACATGAAATCACCCATGATTGAAATTCTGCGTGCATAACTTGCTTTCATGTGATCTTGGCCCAGGCCAGTAATTTTCTCATTCGGGACAGTAGTTCTCACTTGGTACTGGCCCGGTGTGCCACTGGCAAGTAAGTAAAATGATTGATAACACCACCCACCGATCCACTGTTAGAAGAACTCTGTTGTTGCTGCAGCTGGAGTTGCTGTTTTCTGAGCATAGCCGACCTTTGCACTGCTAGGATACTGGGGTTGGACTTCCAAAACTAGAATGAAGATAGGGCAGAGTTATCCATAAGTAAAGTACAGTTCACCTGTGGACAGTACACAGTTCTTGGTCAACAGCCCCATTTTGTATTTCTGATTAAGGGCATATGTATCAATCGTCTCAGAGTAGGAGTACTGATTTAGCATACATTTTGTAGTTTAGATCCCAATCCGTAAGATTACATGGCCGGGAAAGACCTCATAATTGATCAGCACTCCTACTCTGAGATGCTTAAATGTCCAATCTTTACTCTCTCACTTCAGTCTGGCTGTATCACGTTGCGCAAACCGCAGTGAATAAATCTCAAAATCACATTTCATGTACGCCAGGGGTTTCAGTGTTCCCACCTCGGCCCCGTCGATCTTGGCTTTGCTTTCCGGTTCGTTCTTCTCCTTGGATTTCCCAGAGTCGGATTCAGACTGGCTGCCAGAATCCGAGCTGCTTCCTGAGCTACTGCCTGAATTGCTACTACTGCTGCTGCTGCTGGAACTGGAGCCTGAGCCCAAACCGGAGCCTGACCCAGGCCCGGACTCATCGTCTGAGTTACTGCAAGCAAACACACACAATTTCTTAGACCTACATTAACACGATAACCTATGCTTGAAGTGGACTGAAATAAGTGTCGTACAAAATTTTGGGTGCCAGTACTGTTTACATTTAGGCTACGTTTTTAAGCGCACATTCTATAAGAGGTGCCAGGAGATTCTTCATTTCTCCAGCCCCATCCCTCAGATTTTTACCAAAACAGGGGCGGGGGGTTCTAATTGTTTAAAATGCTAAATGCCACTTGAAGCTAGATCCAGGCAACAGTTTATGAGGGACATGGACTCATCAAGATTAGAGTAGAACACTTCTGCATTTTCAAAGTGACAAAGAAATACACCCTAATGAGTGAGACATAAGGTAATACAGTAAAACGTATCAAGTTCTTATATGTAGTAACTTTGTTTTCTGCAACAGCAACATTGTTACATTGGACTTTAGAAATTGCTTTCTAATTGCTTAATTATGGAGTTATTACACAAGTGGAATAAGGAAGTCACTATTCCTTATGTACAATACTTAACTCCCAACTTACTGATATGCTATTAAAATGAAATTACCCAAGTATTATGTAACATTCTAATAAAATATGCTCTTAAAGTAATTACACAGGAACTAATTTTAACGCCACAGAATGCGAACAGTAACTGTTAAAATATGGCTGTGGTCACCAACTGGTCGATAGACTGGTCGATCTCCAAGCTATTCCAAATCGATCACCAAACATTTCTGTAAAAACACCAAAGATAAAGGCTTGCATTCAATTTTTTTTGTATTCAGTTTGCACTGTTGATGGCAGGTGCACTTCATTCAGAAGTTCTAGTGCCGGGAAGGCAAAGTGTTCCCATTGTGAACGATTTTACCCGGCAAGCCCAGAGAGCAAATCAAGTGCAAAATGTGGAAAAAGTCAAGGGGTCTGAATACTTTCCGAAAGCACTGTATATACAAAAGTATGTGAACACCCCTTCAAATGAGTAGATTCCACACCCATTGCTGACAAGTGTATAAAATTGCATTGCTGTGTGCCAAATCTCCATAGACAAACATTGGAAGTAGAATGACCTTATGTCATAGGATGCCACCTTTCCAACAAGTCAGATTGTAAAATGTCTACCCTTGTGGAGCTGCCCAATCAAATCAAATTGTATTTGTCACATACACATGGTTAGCAGATGTTAATGCGAGTGTAGCGAAATGCTTGTGCTTCTAGTTCCAACCATGCAGTAGTATCTAACAAGTAATCTTAAATTCACAACAACTACCTTATACACACAAGAGTAAAGGAATGAATACGAGTATGTACATATAAATATATGGATGAGCGATGGCTGACCGGCATAGGCAAGATGCAGTAGATGGTATAGAGTACAGTATATACATATGAGATGAGTAATGTAGGATATGTAAACATTATATAAATGTCATCGTTTAAAGTGGCTTGTGATTCATTTATTTCATCAAATTTTTTATTATTACAGATCAACTGTAAGTGCTGTTATTGTGATGTGGAAACATCTAGGCGCAACAACGGCTCAGCCGCTAAGTGGTAGGGCACACAAGCTTACAGAACGGGACCGCCGAGTGCTGAAGCGCGTAACGTGTAAAAATCGTCTGTTCTTGTTTGCAACACTGACTACCGAGTTCCAAACTGCCTCCGGAAGCAACATTAGCACAAGAACTGTTCGTCGAGAGCTTCATAAAATGGGTTTCCATGGCAGAGCAGCTGCACACAAGCCTAAGATCACCATGCGCAATGCCAAGCGTCGGCTGGAGTGGTGTAAAGCTTGCTGCCATTGGACTCTGGAGCAGTGGAACCACTGGATGAATCACACTTTACCATCTCGCAGTCTGACGGACGAATCTGGGTTTGGCAGATGCCAGGAACATGCTACCTGCCCAATGCATGATGCCAACTGTAAAGTTTGGTGGATGAGGAATAATGGTCTGGGGCTGTTTTATAGTTTGGGCTAGGCCCCTTAGTTCAAGTGAAGGGAAATCTTAACCCTACAGTATACTAAGACATTCTAGACAATTCTGTGCTTCCAACTTTGTGTTAACAGTTCGGGGAAGGCCCTTTCCTGTTTGAGTATGACAATGCCCCCGTGCACAAAGAGAAATCCATACAGAAATGATTTGTCGAGATCGGTGTGGAAGAACTTGACTGGCCTGCACAGAGTCAACCCCATCGGGATGAAATGTAGTTTCAGCAGGACTAATCGCCCAACATCAGTGCCCGACCTCACTTATGCTGATGGCTGAATGGAAGCAAGTCCTTGCAGCAACGTTCCAACCTCTAGTGGAAAGCCTGCCCAGAAGAGTGGAGGCTGTTATAGCAGCAAAGGGTGGACCAACTCCATATTAATCCCCATGATTACGGAATGAGATGTTCGACAAGCAGGTGTCCACATACTTTTGCTGATGTAGTGAATGAACATAGAAATACTCTACATTTTGAATTCCTATTATGGTGGTGAATGGACAAATAAAAAATCATGGTCTTGAATTGGACTCACATTTTTCTGGTCTCGACCCCTTGTCTACCTAAGTTCTCGGTCTTGACTCAGTCTCTCAAAGTAGCCACCCTTTGCCTTAATGACAGCTTTGCACTCTTGGCATTCTCTCAAACCAACTTCATGAGGTAGTCACCTGGCATGCATTTCAACAGGTGTGCCTTGTTAAAAGTTATCAAAGCGGTCATCAAGGCAAAGGGTGGCTACTTTGAGGACTCTCAAATATAAAATATATTTAGATTTGTTTAACACTTTTTTGGTAACTCCATGATTCCATGTGTTATTACATAGTTTGTCTTCACTATTATTCTACAATGTAGAAAACAGTAAAAATAAAGAAAAACCCTTGAATGAGTAGGTGTGTCCAAACTTTTGACTGGTACTGTATTTATTAATTATTTTCAGACAGTCAGGGATTTACATCCAAATAGGGCCTTTTTGAAACCCCTCTTAACCCTTTCTATAACTAGCCCTGACTGCACCAAGCTGACAACATTACAAAATTAACAATAGGTAACATTCCAAAACATTTTCACTTAACTACACACTTTAATCTATAATTTATAACAGGGGCGTACTTTTGGAATAAAACATTCAATTATCTAATGCAATTAGCCATCATCCATTATATTGTACACTTTGTACTGGAAAATAGCTTGTTTCTGCAAAACTGTTCAGCATGTTCTATTGTGTTTAGCTATGTTCTGGCTGTTGGCTAGACTAGGCAGCTAGCTGGCTAAATTATTTTCAAGTTAATTGTTAGCTAGGCTTGTCGTAATCAAAAATGCTTGGTTTTCATTAAATGTATTAGCAAAACATTATATGTTAGCTAACTAGTCATGTTCGTCTTACTTCCACAACAGAAAAATCTAAGAACTATCAGATGTTGGATCACAGCGTTAATATAATATCCAATGACCATATAAATATATCAATATGACTAAGTTAGCTAGATATCAGTTATAGCTAGGTGTATGAAATACATACAGTGGGGGAAAAAAAGTATTTAGTCAGCCACCAATTGTGCAAGTTCTCTCACTTAAAAAGATGAGAGAGGCCTGTAATTTTCATCATAGGTACACTTCAACTATGACAGACAAAATGAGGAAAGAAAATCCAGAAAATCACATTGTAGGATTTTTTATGAATTTATTTGCAAATTATGGTGGAAAATAAGTATTTGGTCAATAACAAAAGTTTATCTCAATACTTTGTTATATACCCTTTGTTGGCAATGACAGAGGTCAAACGTTTTCTGTAAGTCTTCACAAGGTTTTCACACACCGTTGCTGGTATTTTGGCCCATTCCTCCATGCAGATCTCCTCTAGAGCAGTGATGTTTTGGGGCTGTCGCTGGGCAACACAGACTTTCAAAGATTTTCTTTGGGGTTGAGATCTGGAGACTGGCTAGGCCACTCCAGGACCTTGAAATGCTTCTTACGAAGCCACTCCGTTGCCCGGGCGGTGTGTTTGGGATCATTGTCATGCTGAAAGACCCAGCCACGTTTCATCTTCAATGCCCTTGCTGATGGAAGGAGGTTTTCACTCAAAATCTCACGATACATGGCCCCATTCATTCTTTCCTTTACACGGATCAGTCGTCCTGGTCCCTTTGCAGAAACACAGCCCCAAAGCATGATGTTTCCACCCCCATGCTTCACAGTAGGTATGGTGTTCTTTGGATGCAACTCAGCATTCTTTGTCCTCCAAACACGATTTAGTTGAGTTTTTACCAAAAGTTCTATTTTGGTTTCATCTGACATTCTCCCAATCCTCATCTGGATCATCCAAATGCTCTCTAGCAAACTTTAGACGGCCTGAACATGTACTGGCTTAAGCAGGGGACACGTCTGGCACTGCAGGATTTGAGTCCCTGGCGGCGTAGTGTGTTACTGATGGTAGGCTTTGTTACTTTGGTCCCAGCTCTCTGCAGGTCATTCACTAGGTCCCCGTGTGGTTCTGGGATTTTTGCTCACCGTTCTTGTGATCATTTTGACCCCACGGGTGAGATCTTGCGTGGAGCCCCAGATCGAGGAAGATTATCAGTGGTCTTGTATGTCTTCCATTTCCTAATAATTGCTCCCACAGTTGATTTCTTCAAACCAAGCTGCTTACCTATTGCAGATTCAGTCTTCCCAACCTGGTGCAGGTCTACAATTTTGTTTCTGGTGTCCTTTGACAGCTCTTTGGTCTTGGCCATAGTGGAGTTTGGAGTGTGACTGTTTGAGGTTGTGGACAGGTGTCTTTTATACTGATAACAAGTTCAAACAGGTGCCATTAATACAGGTAATGAGTGGAGGACAGTGGAGCCTCTTAAAAAGAAGTTACAGGTCTGTGAGAGCCAGAAATCTTGCTTGTTTGTATGTGACCAAATACTTATTTTCCACCATAATTTGCAAATAAATTCATTAAAAATCCTACAATGTGATTTTCTGGATTTTTTTTCCTCATTTTGTCTGTCATAGTTGAAGTGTACCTATGATGAAAATTACAGGCCTCTCTCATCTTTTTAAGTGAGAGAACTTGCACAATTGGTGGCTGACTAAATACTTTTTTTCCCCACTGTATTACCATCTACTAATTATTATTCTTACACAGTATATTTTTTGTCTGGCAGCACCCTTTAACCAGGTTAAATTTCTGGTACAGGTAAATGTACTTGGTGGATAAGGTGATCCTGATTCTTGAACGATTGCTTTTAGGTGAATCTGCTGCCTGAACATGGCACACATAGGCCTACACAGAGGAGAGCCAGGGGCAAAGGGTCTGTGGAGAATTGCTGAGAGCCAGTGAAGAGACAGGGGCCCATGTAGAGAGCAGGGCCCATGTGGAAAGCAGGGCAAGAGGATCAAACAGGGGCGGGGAGGGAACAGGGGGAGAGATAGAAGGGGCAGAGGCAGAATCTGGGAAATATCCCTGGCTGACAGGGAGAGGATTGATCATCGTCATCAAGATAGACGTGCACAGGTGGAGGTTTGTAAGCAACATGTCTGATTAGACTAAAACAAATCTAGACCAGATTGTCTACTCATGTCAGGCAGGTAATGAAAACATTTTTATTCTTATTTTTTTTACTCATTAACTTTAGGTTCATCTTGAACAGCTGTTGGAGAGAAAGAGTCATGGTGTCTTGACGCTGGAGAACACCAAGAGCACTTTTTGATGTGGTCCATTTCGTGGAGGTGCCTTTTGGTGCACCTGTGTCAGGTGTTGTGAAATGCCAACTGACATTGAGAAGAAGTGCTGTGGTGGGGGGCCAACACCTGCATCAGTGCAACATTGCACATATACACTTACTGCCTGGAGCCTGGAAACCTGAGGAACATCAGGGTCTATAGGAATGATCTTTGCCCTGGATCAAATCAAATTTTATTAGTCACATGCGTCGAATACAAAAGGTGTAGACCTTACAGTGAAAAGCTGACTTATGAGGCACTAACCAACAATGCAGTTAAAAACAACACAGATAAGAAATAAAAGTAACACGTAATCAAAGAACAGCAGTAAAATAACAATAGCGAGACTATATACAGGGGGGTACTGGTACAGAGTCAATGTTCAGGGGCACCGGTTAGTTGAGGTAATATGTACATGTAGGTAGAGTTATTAAACTGACTATGCATAGATGATAACAGAGCGTAACAGCGGTGTAAAGATGCAAATAGTCTGGGTAGCCATTTGATTAGATGTTCAGGAGTCTTATGGCTTGAGGGTCGTAACAGGGAGGAACAGGGAAAATACCATTTGGAGTACAGGAATGCTGCCTACCGGCAGATAATCTGTTGGCAGCATGGCACACTTTGGCAGGGTCACAGAATTGTTATTCCAAGATCCTGCATGTTGCGCATCAGAGACGCTTTCCCTGACCCTAAAGGCCAGTATAAAGGATTAACTCTGGCTGACTGACCTAAAAAAATTCTGTCCATGTATTTAAAATGTTTAAAATGCTAACCCTAACCAACTGTTTTAATAAAAACCAACGTTAGAGAAAAAGGTTGAATATAGGGTAAGTGCAAAAATATTCATAGTTCAAAACATTTATATGAAACAATCACAGAACAAATAATTTGGACAAGACAACATTCATGAGTGCCAAAGTATTCATCAGGTCTACTTACAGGTGGATTGAGTAGAGGGGACTGTACAATACATTATCAATAACATGAGGTTCTTTACAATTGCTATTCATAAGCAGATGAGGTCTATTTAATTAAGTAGAGTGGATTGTACAATCACATACTGTATAATGGTGTTATTTGTAATTATTTACAAGAAACAAGGAACAAATGTTTTGCTATTGGTATTCAGAGTGTATGTCTGCTTATGAGTGCATGCATACATGGGGATTCCAGTCTTTGTACAGTAGCTGTCCAGATCCTGGGGAGAGGGAGAAAAATATACATATAGAAACACCCTGTACGACCATACTCAAAGACAGTTGTCTTTTTTCTCATCTCTCATACCTATCCCCCTGCTGACGTGCCTGAACCAGCTCCAGGATGGGTGGTGGTGGAATGTCAGGGGGAAGGCCAAGATACAATGGGTTACTTGCTACACAAGTCTTGATCTTTGGCATTCCTATGTTGGATGCCAACCTCTGTCTGACCACAACTGCTTGCAGCTCAGGGATGTAACTGTGGGGTTTGGGGTCTTCTTCGCAAGCACTATACATTATAGTTCCTGTAGTAGTTGAAGATACAGAACAGAGAATGGCAAAGAGAGTAATTAGTATTAAAATGTCAAGATACAAGCAATAAAACATGCTGCTGCACTGAACAAGTTCCGTCAGGTTCTGGTTCTGACCAGAGATGTATAGAATATTCTGCATGCCCAGAACGGTCCCATGTCTCAAGATTGCAGAAATGCTCCATACGCATAAAAAGCTTATTTCTATCAAATGCTGTGCACAAACTTGTTGCATCCCTGTTAGTAAGCATTTCAGCATGATCATTACACAGGTGCACCTAGTGCTGAGGACAATAAAAGACCACTAAATTGCGCAGTTTTGTCACACAACCCAATGTCACATATCTCAAGTGTTGAGGGAGCGTGCAATTGGCATGCTGACTGCAGGAATGTCCAACACAGCTGTTGCGAGAGAATTGTATGATAATTTCTCTACCAGAAGCCGCCTCCGTCGTTTTAGAGAATTTGGCAGAATACCCAGCCGGCCTCACGATCGCAGCCCAGGACCTCCACATCCTGCTTTTTCACCTGCGAGATCGTCAGAGACCAGCCACCCAGACAGTTGATGAAACTGTGGGTTCACACAACAGAAGAATTTCTGCACAAACTATCAGAAACAGTCTCAGGGAAGCTCATCTGCGTGTTTCGTCGTCCACGCAAGTGTCTTGACCTGAATGCAGTTCGGCTTAGTAACCAACTTCATAGGACAAATGCTCACCTTCGATGGCCACTGGCACACTGGAAAAGTGTGCTCTTCATGGATGAACGGAGTACCCCACAGTGGGGTTACGGTATGGGCAGGCATCTGCTACGGACAACGAACACAATTGTATTTTACCGATGGCAATTTGAATGCACAGAGATAGTGACGAGATACTGAGGCCCATTGCTGTGCCATTCATCCGCCGCCATCACCTCATAGTTCAGCATATTGCATGGCCCATGTACACAATTCCTAGAAGATGAAAATGTCCCAGGTCTTCTATGGCCTGCATATTAATTTTTTTATTTTTTTAAAGTAGCTGTGACCAACAGATGCATATCTGTATTCCCAGTCCTGTTAAATCCATAGACTAGGGCCTAATTTATTTATTTCAATTGACTGATTTCCTTATATGAACAGTAACTCAGTAAATTCTTTGAAATTGTTACATGTTGCGTTTATATTTTTGTTCACTGTATATAAAATATGACAAATACAATTTACAGTACCTAAAAGCCAGGTATTTGGGGATATCTTTAAACCATCTCTTGTTGAGCACAAATTGAGTCGTGGCCTGCTGAACCACTCTCCATCCATGATTTTGTGCCAGACTCAGGCAAACGGTCATGCTGACAGCTGCCGAAAGCCCTTTCATGTTCCCCTACAACAGTGAAAAACATTTATCAGTAACCATTTATTAACAATACAATAGTCTTCCATATGATTAATCCCTGTAATGACAGTGCTGAAATTACGGTCAAGTACGATACCAGCCATTACAATTATAAATTATCCAATAGTTGGATGTTTATAGTGTCAGTGTTTCACTTACAATGAACTCTTCATATGTCCCAGCCTTCTTACAGGACCACCAAAGGTGGTTGAAAATGTCATTACTCCTGCTGGACTGTTCACTAACACGGTACCTCGTTTTGTTTATCTGTCGGCCCCAGCCTCGACCTCAGGTCCTGTGTGGACCTAACTGACCCTCTCTGCCCATTCATCGCCATTTACCCGTTGTTGTCTTAGCTCTCCCGATCAACACCTGTGATTGCTTTATGCCTCTCTCTAATGTCAATATGCCTTGTCTAGTGCTGTTTCGGATAGTCCTTATTGTTTTATTTCACTGCAGAGCCCCTAGTCCCGCTCAACATGCCCCAGATAGCTCCTTTGTCCCACCCCCCACACATGCGGAGACCGCACCTAGCTTAACTGGTGCCTCCAGAGATGCAACCTCTCTCATCGTCACTCAATGCCTAGGTTTATCTCCACTGTACTCGCACCCTACCATACCCTTGTCTGTACACTATGCCCTGAATCTATTCTACCACGCCAAGAAACCTGCTCCTTTAATTCTCTGTTCCAAACGCACTAGACGACCAGTTCTTATAGCCTTTAGCCGTACCCTTATCCTACTCCTCCTCTGGTGATATAGAGGTTAACCCAGGCCCTGTAGCCCCCAGTACTACACCTATTCCCCAGGCGCTCTCCTTTGTTGACTTTTGTACCATAAAAGTATTGGTTTCATGCATGTTAACATCAGAAGCCTACTCCCTAAGTTTGTTTTATTCACTGCTTTAGCACACTCCACCAACCCTGATGTCCTAGCAGTGTCTGAACCCTGGCTTAGGAAGGCCACCAAAAATTCTGAAATGTCCATCCCCAACTACAACATTTTCCAACAATGCAATCTAATGCAGAGATAGCCTGCAGAGTTCTGTCATACTATCCAGGTCTGTGGCCAAAGAGAGAGATTCTACTTTTAAAAATCCACCTTTCCAGAAATAAGTCTCTCACTGTTGCAGTTTGTTATAGACCCCCCTCAGCCCCCCTCTGTGCCCTGGACACCATGTGTGAATCTATATTCAGAGTTCGTTCTGACCTAAACTGGGATATGCTTAACACCCCAGCTGTTCTACAATCTAAGGTAGATGCCCTCAATCTCACACAAATTATAAAGAAGCCTACCAGGTACAACCCTAAATCCGTAAACATGGGCACCCTCATAGATATCATCCAGACCAACTTGCCCTCTAAATAAACCTCTGCTGTCTTCAACCAGGATCTCAGCGATCACTGCCTCATTGCCTGCGTCCGTAATGGGTCACTGTCAAATGCTCCCTAAAACACTTCAGCGAGCAGGCCTTTCTAATCGACCTGGCCCGGGTATCCTGGAAGGATATTGACCTCATCCCGTCAGTAGAGGATGCCTGGTTGTTCTTTTAAAGTGCTTTCCTCAACTTAAATAAGCATGCCCCATTCAAAAAATGTAGAACTAACAACATATATAGCCCTTGGTTCACTCCAGACTTGACTGCACACGAACAGCACAAAAACATCCCGTGGTGCACTGCATTAGCATCAAATAGCCCCCGCGATATGCAACTTTTTAAGGAAGTCAGGAACCAATATACACAGTCAGTTAGGAAAGCAAAGGCTAGCTTTTTCAAAAAGAAATTTGCATCCTGTAGCACTAATTCCAAAAGGTTTTGGGACACTAAAGTCCATGGAGAATAAGAGCACCTCCTCCCAGCTGCCCACTGCACTGTGGCTAGGAAACATTATCACCACCAATAAATCTACGATAATCGAGAATTTCAATAAGCATTTTTCTACGGCTGGCCATGCTTTCCACCTGGCTACCCCGGCCAACATCTCAGCACCCCCTGCAGCAACTTGCCCAAGTCCCCCCCACTAGCTAATGTTCTGAAAGAACTGCAAAATCTGGACCCCTACAAATCAGCCGGGCTAGACAATCTGGACCCTCTCTTTCTAAAATTATCCGCCGCAATTGTTGCAACCCCTATTACTAGCCTGTTCAACCACTCTTTCGTATCGTCTGAGATCCCTAAAGATTGGATAGCTGCCGCGGTCATCCCCCTCTTCAAAGGGGGAGACACTCGACCCAAACTGTTACAGACCTATATCCATCCTGCCCTGCCTTTCTAAAGTCTTCAAAAGCCAAGTTAACAAACAGATCACCGACCATTTCGAATCCCACCGTAACTTCTCAACTATGCAATCTGGTTTCCGAGCTGGTCACGGGTGCACCTCAGCCACGCTAAAAGTCGTAAACAATATCGAAACCACCATCGATAAAAGCCAGTACTGTGCAGCCATCTTCATCGACCTGGCCAAGGCTTTCGACTCTGTCAATCACTACATTCTTATCGGCAGACTCAACAGCCTTGGTTTCTCAAATGACTGCCTCGCCTGGTTCACCAACTACTTCTCAGATAGAGTTCAGTTTGTCAAATCGGATAGCCAGTTGTCCGGACCTCTGACAGTCTCTATGGGGGGTGCCACAGGGTTCAATTCTTGGGCCGACTCTTTTCTCTGTACACATCAATGATGTCGCTCTTGCTGCTTGTGATTCTCTGATCCACCTCTACGCAGACGACACCATTCTGTATACATCTGGCCCTTCTTTGGACACTTAACAAACCTCCAAACGAGCTTCAATGCCATACAACTCTCCTTCCGTGGCCTCCAACTGCTCTTAAATGCTAGTAAAACTAAATGCATGCTCTTCAACAGATTGCTGCCCGCGCCCGCACCCGCCCGACTAGCGTCACTACTCTGGACGGTTCTGACTTAGAATATGTGGACAACTACTAATACCTAGGTGTCTGGCTAGACTGTAAACTCTCCTTCCAGACTCACATTAAGCATCTCCAATCCAAAATTAAATCTAGAATTGGCTTCCTATTTCGCAACAAAGCCTCATGCTCGAAACATACCCTCGCGCAAAACTAACTATCCTACCGATCCTTGACTTCAGCGATGTCATTTACAAAATAGCCGCTAACACTCTACTCGGCAAATTGGATGTAGTCTGTCACAGTGCCATCCATTTTGTCACAAAGCCCCATATACTACCCACCAATGCGACCTGTATGCTCTCGTTGGCTGGCCCTTGCTATATATTTGTCGCCAAACCCACTGGCTCCAGGTTATCTATAACTACTTGCTATGTAAAGCCCTGCCTTATCTCAGCTCACTGGTCACCATAGCAACACCCACACGTAGCACATGCTCCAGCAGGTATATTTCACTGGTCATCCCCAAAGCCAACACCTCCTTTGACCGCCTTTCCTTCCAGTTCTCTGCTGCCAATGACTGGAACGAATTGCAAAAATCTCTGAAGCTGGAGTCTTATATCAACCTCTCGAACTTTAAGCATCAGCTGTCAGAGCAGCTTACCGATCACTGCACCTGTACATAGCCCATCTGTAAATAGCCACCCAACTAACTCATCCCCATATTATTTTGTTGTTGCTCTTTTGCACTCCAGTATCTCTACTTGTACATCATCATCTGCACATCTATCACTCCAGTGTTAATGCTAAATTGTAATTATTTCGCAACTATGGCCTATTTATTGCCTTACCTCCCTAATCTTACTACATTTGCACACACTGTACATAGATTTCTTTGTGTTATTGACTGTATGTTTGTTTATCCCATGTGTAACTCTGTGGTTGTTTTTGTCACACTGCTTTGCTTTATCTTGGCCAGGTTGCAGTTGTAAATGAGAACTCTCTCAACTGTCCTACCTGGTTTAATAAAAGGTGAAATAAAAAAAATACTCCACTCGAGAAGGACGAGTACTCTGCCTGCGGCCAAGCCTTTTTTAAGAGAATGTTTTAAGGGTTAAGATAATTCTTCATTTCAGTAGAAACGTAAATAAGTAAAAGATAACAAGCAAAGTGGGGATTGCATAAATTCCTCAATATAAATAACTTGCAGCATGAATATTTTTGTCCAAGTTCTTTGCCCCATGCAACACATCATGCGAGTGCTTCACCTCTTTGTATCAGCCTGTCTCTGGTTCTGAGGAGAAAACCATGCACATTACAGTGTTTGATGTTTGAGAATTTGAGTCTGTGCAATTACACAATTTGAATTCAATAGTTAAAACTATTAGAGCCATGTATTATCTTCTGTCTAGTTGTGTTTGTGTATTGTTCAATTCAAAATAAACCTAACTTACTCATTAGGGCAGGGGTGTGGGCATCAGTACACACTTTTCCATTGCCCTTATAAAGCCCCTTTTCTCCATTCTGCAGGAGCTCCGCTCGGTTTCCCTTACATCAATTCTCATGACGGAGGGGATTTCCTTGGTCTCATTCTCCATTGCTGCATAAGAACAGTACTGGGCACAATTTCCAGGACTGTTCATACGACCATCAGCTGAAACACCAAATACGATTTTAAAATGCCTATTGTATTTAATAATGGCAATTCCACACCAGGAAGGCAAGACAAATGTTTTGGTATGCCAGATTTTTCTGGCAATTCTCAGAGACTTCATTACGAGGAAGGATGTCTGACATGGTTTTTACATTTGTTTCACAAACAATGAGAAAATCATGAACTTTTGAAGATGAAGTTGTCTGGGAGTTCCACTTCCACTTCTCTGAAACACAAATATAAAGTTTTTTCTTCAGGCTTTACTAGTGAACATGTCACTACCAAAGAAGCACCCAAAGAAGGTACGTAGAGCACCCAAAGGAGGTTTCTAAACAACTCCCAGTCGTTGCCCTGATGCACACCACACACCCTCTTGCACCCTTCACCAGGCAGTGAACTGCTTTCAAATGATGAGTAACAACTCTGTCCACACCCCTTGGTGTCACACTCTTGGCTTCCCGTGTCATCCAACTGTAGCCATCACAAGGTGAATGCCTTTGCAGGGTCCCCAACACTGGTCTACTGACGCTGCCCTCAGTGTACCATACATACAGTTGAAGTCAGAAGTTTACATACACCTTAGCCAAATATATTTAAAACTCAGCTTTTCACAATTCCTGACATTTAATCCTAGTAAAAATTGCCTATCTTAGGTCAGTTAAAATCACCACTCTATTTTAAGAATGTGAAATGTCAGAATAATAGTAGAGAGAATGATTTATTTCAGCTTTTATTTATTTCATCACATTCTCAGTGGGTCAGAAGTTTACATAATACTAATTGAGTTTTGGTAGCATTGCCTTTAAATTGTTTAAATTGGGTCAAACTTCTCGGGTAGCCTTCCACAAGCTTCCCACAATAAGTTGGGTGAATTTTGGACCATTCCTCCTGACAGAGCAGGTGTAACTGAGTCAGGTTTGTAGGCCTCCTTGCTCGCACACGCTTTTTCAGTTCTGCCCACACATTTTCTATGGGATTGAGGTCAGGGCCACTCAAATACCTTGACTTTGTTGTCCTTAAGCCATTTTTACACAACTTTGGAAGTATGCTTGGGGTCACTTCTGCCACCCCCGTGCTTCACGGGTAGGACGGTGTTCTTCGGCTTCAAGCCTCACCCCCCTTTTCCTCCAAACATAACGATGGTCATTATGTCCAAACAGTTCTATTTTTGTTCCATCAGACCAGAGGACATTTCTACAAAAAGTATGATCTTTATCCCCATGTGCAGATGCAAACCGTAGTCTGACTTTTTTATGGCGGTTTTGGAGCAGTGGCTTCTTCCTTGCTGAGCGGCCTTTCAGGTTATGTCGATATAGGACTCGTTTTACTGTGGATATAGATACTTTTGTACCTGTTTCCTCCAGCATCTTCACAAGGTCCTTTGCTGTTGTTCTGCGATTGATTTGCACTTTTCACACCAAAGTACGTTCATCTCTAGGAGACAGAATGCTGTTTGAAGGCACAGTCAACTTAGTTACATGTAAACTTCTGACCCACTGGAATTGTGATACAGTGAATTATAAGTGAAATTATCTGTCTGTAAACAATTGTTGGAAGAAGTACCTGTGTCACACACAAAGTAGATGTCCTAACCGTCTTGCCAAAACTAAAGTTTGTTAAAAAGAAATGGTTGAAAAACGTATGTAAAAAAGTGTATGTAAACTTCCGATTACAACTGTAGGTACATTTTGCCCTACATGTGCAACACAGCATTCGTAAACTAGCCCACAATGTCTGCTGTGTGGATCGAGCTGTCAACAAGTCGAGCAGTCATTTGAAAGAGTAAGAACTTTTCAGCGAGACAACTCAAATGTGAAATCCATTAAACGGAAAGATAATGGAATTAATTTCCCTTGACAATCAACCGTTCTCTGTTGTCGGTGATGTTGGCTTTTGCCGACTGGTCGAGCACCGGTACACAGTAATTGCATCACTGCTATTAGCTTCACGACATACATACTATGGAACGCCGTTTGGGTCTTTGCGTGTCAAAAAAGATAGTGGCACTGTCCAAGCTGTACAAAAAAAGTCTGCAAACAAGCAAACACCGGCCACGAACAATGTGTTTACAATACTGGGTAGGTAATAAAGCATAATTTGTTTGACCGCAACTTTGGGGTTGCTAGCTTTACCTTGGAAACCTAGCTAGCACCAATACCAACAGCCTGAAAACAAATGACCAGTAGAAACTGCAGTCAGTGTCATTATTCTTAGCAATGATTTAGGAATCCTCATGAGTAAGTATTAGCTAGGTACCCAACTGTTGTTCGCCTATTGAAACTGAACTTCAGTTCATGAAAATAAACAGCTAGCCAGCTACTTAACCCTGTTGCCCAAAGCTAACGTTATAAGCAGCCAGCTAGCTTCATCTGGCTAGTGAGGCTCGACAGGACCGGTTGTGTGTTGTGAAGCTAGCCACAATAAGGATTATGCAGAATAGTGGAATTTGCAGTTTGCCTTCAAAATAAAAGGATATAATTGACAGTGGTGCAAACTAATACAAATAGAATTATGCCATACTTTTATTTTGAAGGCTAACCGCAAAGTCCATTATTGTGGCTAGCTTCACAAAGATGGGTCCGACCACCATTAATCAAATAATAACAGCCTTTTAAATGAGGGTTATTTTAGATTATAACACCTAGCTATACTTTTGCTACTGATTTTGCCATGTTTTTGGGGAAGAACATTGTGTGGATCCATCTGCGTACATAAACAGGGCTCTAACTCCCCTAGCTCCACAATGAGATAGCCAGCCTGCCAGCTTAGTGGAGTCTGCCACTAGCACAGTCAGTGTAGTCAGCTCAGCTATCCCCATTGAGACAGAGTCTGTGCCTCGACCTAGGTTGGGCAAAACTAAACATGGCGGTGTTCGCCTTAGCAATCTCACTGGAATAAAGACCTCCTCTATTCCTGCAATTATTGAAAGATATTGTGATACATCTCAAAAAGGGATACTTAATGTTAGATCCCTCACTTCCAAGGCAGTTATAGTCAATGAACTAATTGATCACTGATCATAATCTTGATGTGATTGGCCTGACTGAAACATGGCTTAAGCCTGATGAATTTACCAGGAGGCCTCACCTCCTGGTTACACTAGAGACTATATTCCCCGCGCATCCCGCAAAGGCGGAGGTATTGCTAACATTTACAATAGCAAATTTCAATTTACAAAAAAACAAAACAAAGTTTTGTCTTTTGAGCTTCTAGTCATACTCTGGACCTAGTTTTGTCCCGTGGAATAAATGATGTTGATCTTAATGTTTTTCCTCATAATCCTGGACTATCGGACCACCATTCTATTACATTTGCAATAGCAACAAATAACCCACTCAGACCCCAAACAAGGATCATCAAAAGATGGGCTATAAATTCTCAGATAACCAAAAGATTCCTAGATGCCCTTCCAGACTCCCTCCACCTACCCAAGGACGTCAGAAGTACAAAAACCAGTTAACTACCTAACTGAGGAACTCAATTCAACCTTGCGCAATACCCTAGATGCAGCCGCACCCCTAAAAACAAAAAACATTTGTCATAAGAAACTAGCTCCCTGGTATACAGAAAATACCAAAGCTATACAGAAAATACGCGAGCTCTGAAGCAAGCTTCCAGAAAATTGGAACGGAAATGGCGCTACACCAAACTGGAAGTCTTCCGACTAGCTTGGAAAGACAGTACCGTGCAGTATCGAAGAGCCCTCACTGCTGCTCGATCATCCTATTCTTCCAACTTAATTGAGGAAAATAAGAACAACCCAAAATTTATTTTTGATACTGTCGTAAAGCTAACTAAAAAGCAGCATTCCGCAAGAAAGGAGTGATGATAAAATCATGCAGTGATAAAATCATGAACTTCTTTGAGGAAAAGATCATGATCATTAGAAAGCAAATTACGGACTCCTCTGTAAATCTGCGTATTCCTCCAAAGCTCAGTTGTCCTGAGTCTGCAGAACTCTGCCAGGATCTAGAATCAAGGGAAACACAGTTTTTTAATCCTATATCTCTTGACACATTCATGAAAATAATCATGGCCTCTAAACCTTCAAGCTGCATACTGGACCCTATTCTAACTAAACAACTGAAAGAGCAGTTTCCTGTGCTTGGCCCTCCTATGTTGAACATAATAAACGTCTCTATCCAGCAGATGTGTACTCAAGTCACTAAAAGTGGCAGTAATAAATCCTCTCTTGAAAAAGCCAAAACTTTACCCAGAAAATATACAAATCTATCCGCCTATATTGAATCTCCCATTCCTCTCAACATTTTTTTAAAAAGCTTTTGCGCAGCAACTCACTGCCTTCCTGAAGACAAACAATGTATACGAAACGCTTCAGTCTGGTTTTAGACCCCAATATAGCACTGAAACTGCACTTGAGAAGGTGGTAAATGACCTTTTGATGGCGTCAGACAGAGGCTCTGCATCTGTCCTCGTGCTCCTAGATCTTAGTGCTACTTTTGATACCATCGATCACCACATTATTTTGGCGAGATTGGAAGCCCAAATTGGTCTACACGGACAAGTTATGGCCTGGTTTCGATCTTATCTGTCGGAAAGACATCAGTTTGTCTCTGTGGATGGTTTGTCCTCTGACAAATCAACTGTAAGTTTCTGTGTTCCTTAAGATTCCGTTTTAGGACCACTATTGTTTTCACTATATATTTTACCTCTTGGTGATGTCGTTCGGAAACATAATGTTAACTTTCTCTGCTATGCGGACGATACACAGCTGTATATTTCGATGAAACATGGCAAAGCCCCAAAATCGCCCTCCCTGGAAGCCTGTGTTTCAGACATAAGGAAGTGGATGGCGGCAAATGTTTTACTTTTAAACTCGGACAAAATAGAGATGTTAGTTCTAGGTCCCAAGAAACAAAGAGATCTTCTGTTGGATCTGGCAATTAATCTTGATGGTTTCACAGTCGTCTCAAATAAAACTGTGAAGGACCTCAGCGTTACTCTGGACCCTGATCTCTCTTTTGACGAACATATCAAGAATATTTCAAGGACAGCTTTTTTCCATCTTTGTAATATTGCAAAGATCTGACTTTCTGTCCAAAAATGATGCAGAAACATTTATCGATGCTTTTGTCACTTCTAAACACGGCTGCTAGAATCCTGACTAGAACCAAAAAAATTTATGATATTACTTCAGTGTTAGCCTGGCTTCCTGTTAAGGCTAGGGGCTGATTTCAAGGTTTTACTGCTAACCTACAAAGCATTACATGGGCTTGCTCCTACCCATCTTTCCGATTTGGTCCTGCCATACATGCCTACACTTACATTACGGTCACAAGATGAAGGCCTCCTTACTGTCCCTAGAATTTCTAAGCAAACAGCTGGTCTTTATTGAAGACTCATCTCTTCAGTAGGTCCTATGATTGAGTGTAGTCTGGCCCAGGAGTGTGAAGGTGAACGGAAAGGCACTGGAGCAACGAACCGCCATTGCCGTCTCTGCCTGGTCGGTTTCCCTCTCTCCACTAGGATTCTCTGCCTCAAACCCTATTACAGGGGCTGAGTCACTGGCTTACTGGTGCTCTTGGATGCCGTCCCCAGGAGGGGTGCGTCACTTGAGTGGGTTGAGTCACTGACGTGATCTTCCTGTCCGGGTTGGGGCCCCACCCTTGGGTTGTGCCGTGGCGGAGATCTTTGTGGGCTATACTCGGCCTTGTCTCAAGATGGTAAGTTGGTGGTTGAAGATGTCCCTCTAGTGGTGTGGGGGCTGTACTTTGGCAAAGTGGGTGGGGTTATATCCTGCCTGTTTGGCCTGGCCGGGGGTATTGTCAGACAGGGCCACAGAGTCTCCCGACCCCTCCTGTCTCAGCCTCCATTCTTTTTGCTGCAGTAGTTTGTGTGTCGGGGGGCTAGGGTCAGTCTTATATCTGGAGTATTTCTCCTGTCTTATCCGGTGTGAATTTAAGTATGCTCTATCTAATTTTCTCTCTTTATTTCAGCGCACCTGAGCCCTAGGACCATGCCTCAGGACTACCTGACATGCTACTTGCCAACAAAGGGTATATAACAAAGTATTGAGATAAACTTTTGTTATTGACCAAATACTTATTTTCCACCATAATTTGCAAATAAATTCATAAAAAATCCTACAATGTGATTTTCTGGATTTTTTTCCCTCATTTTGTCTGTCATAGTTGAAGTGTACCTATGATGAAAATTACAGGCCTCTCTCATCTTTTTAAGTGAGAGAACTTGCACAATTGGTGGCTGACTAAATACTTTTTTGCCCCACTGTATAGGTTGAACGTGTTCTCTTCACGGTTCAATGGGCGAGTGGACGCTGTATTTTATGAACATAATGCGCCAACCAAAAAGAGATTTATGGATATAATAAATCACTTTTTCTAACAAAAGAACCGTTGGATGTCTTCGTTGGACACTTGGGAAGCCCTCAGCAGAAGTTCTTCAAAAGGTAAGGGATTTGTTTTCGCTGTGAAATGTGTTTTGTGTGAACCGCGATGGTTTATGAATTTATGCTAAAGGAAAAATATTGGAGGTGCTACCCTCAAACAATCAAAGGTTGTGCTTTCACCGTAAAGCCTTTTTGAAATCTAAGGCTGCATGATGCGACTAAGGATGATTTGAAAAAGGTTGCTTGAAAGGCAGGTCATTCACAATTTGAGAAGCACATGACAATGCTTCGAATTTCCCGGCAGCATCCCCTTTCTATGGTCATAATGCACCCTTTTGCAGCCCTTCTCCCTAAGTGCTGCCTGCTCCGAAGCACTTCTCACTCACATTGTTCTCCATCATGGGATCAGGTCTTACTCACAGGCTACATGTGAAGACAGACACATCAGGGACGAAACTGTGCACATCCTTATCCAATTCCGAGGTGCATATTAAAGATATTGGCAGAAATGTCAACATTTAGTTAAATCAGCCAACAATAGGCCTAACGAACAGCAAAACCACTAGCCTATGTCAATCTACTATCCCCCACAGTACAAAAGTCAACCTATTCTATTCTGTGCGAGAAATAAATATTCCAAACATAGTCGTGGGACGCGATAGATCCCAAATTAATACAACCACTAGCATCAAAAAACCTTTTTACACAATGTTGATAAACTATTAGGCTATTTCTTCACATTATAAGCGCAGCAATGTGAACACGCCCCTTGTAAAGCAGTTTAATGTGCTTAATTGTTATTTGGCCACAAACCTTATTTAACCTTTACTTAACTTGGCAAGTCATTTGTGGTGTGCAACTATGATTTAAAAAAAATACCTAGAAGAAAGGCTGTTTGACTTAAGGTGGGCATCATTCACAAGTGATACATAATTCACAAGTGATAGGCTAATATTGTCACCCATCACACTATTCTTTATTTAATCTTGTCTTTACATATACTAATTAATGTGTGACATTTGTTTTGATTTAATATGGACCATTATCATGCACCTGTTTCAAAACAGGGGCAGGGGGAAAATGCATGTCATCTATGTACTTAAATAGTGACTGAAGGACACTTTTCCTGTGGTTAATGCCAACCAGGCAGGCCATACTCCTGTTGTAAAAATAAACAATGTGTATAATATTAGGAAAGTTGAGAAATATAGTAGGCCTAGCCTATAGAAAGCTGATGGGATCTTCCTCCTTTTAAGAGGCCATCACTCTTATTTCACTCAATTGCATAGCCTATAGAAATGTTGCGCAACATGAGCTCATGGGCTCTCGTGAAGTGTTTGATTAGATTTTCGATTACATTTGCATTGATGTCAGAGTGATTAGAGCGACAAGAGTGCTGAGTACCAGGTAGGTAGCAAGTTTGGTAGGCTACTAATGACCATCAGCAGCATCAGAGCTTGGAGAAGCCTAATTACCGTGACTCAACAGTCACATGTAATTTGACTGCCTTCATGACTTGTGACCGCCGGTGTGGCAGAAATAAGGTTACCGCAACAGCCCTAGTCTGGCCTGTTACAATTTCAACATTGTATATGTTTGTCAGATATCACCTATTCTACAACTTCCATTGGTAATAGAACAGTGACTGTATGTGTTCACAGATGCATCTATGGAGCCAACAATTGGAAACATGCAAGATGATGTGATGGAGTCATGACCGACAGACAGGCTTGATACTGACGTCTCTGAATTGAGAGAGATCTGTCACTAGGCACAAACATTTTACTAGACAACTTTTACTTGTATTATGTACTTTTTTCTGAATGGTATCAGTCAATATGGGGAGAGAGAAACCATCTGCATTCTGCACCAGGATCAGGGAACTCCTGTTGTATAAGGGACACCAAACACGAAGGTATGACGACAGACATTTGCCAAGGTAGCCAAATTACCACCAGACAAACTGCCGATAGGCAGAGTATCTGTATCAGCTGGGAATGACAATGAAAGGTGAACATTGTTATATCAGCAGAACAATGATTCTATTATGTAAAGGGTTGTTTATTCTACATGGAACTGTTACATTTGAAAGTGATCAAAACACTTTAGAATATCTACATAAAGTCAGCAATTGGCCTATTCAAAGCTTCCACCGGCATCTCACCATACATTTGCCTGTAGTTATTGAACTCAACCTGCAGGAGGCGTTATGAATGATTGGAAAGAAACAGCCGCAGGCAAGGTTCTTACCGATGGGTATGTCTTGGTGGTAAGGACACCCCCAAGAAACATCCACATCAAACCACACCCCCAAGCAAACTAACATTTGGCTTCTGTCATGGCTGCCAGCATTTCATGAGGAACAAGCCTTCCCCCCAAAAAACACTAGGCCAAATCAGCGAGTGCAGTTCCACTTTAATTGGCGCATTTCAAACTATTGCTTTGTGAAGCGCAGACGGAAACTAGTTATGTACGATTGTGAATGGCGGGGGTCGATAAAGCAGAATTGGAGGATCCTCCATCATCGTTTAAATCTCCAGTTTGGTTACATTTTTGGCTTCCCAGTGGAAGCTAAAATGGATTGAACTTCTTAGGAAATTAACTAAATGTTATGAATTAATTTGAACATTTATTTTGCCCAGGCTGATAACAGGTTTAGACATTATTGCAAATGTATAAAAAAAATATGAAATACCTTATTTACATAAGTATTCAGACCCCTTGCTAGAAGACTCGAAATTCAGTTCAGATGTATCCTATTTCCATTGATCATCCTTGAGATGTTTTTACAACCTGATTGGAGTCCACCTCTGGTAAATTCTATTGACGGGACATGATTTGGAAAGGCACACACCAGTCTGTATAAGGTGCATGTCAGAGCAAAAACCAAGCCATGAGGTTTAAGGAATTGTCCGTAGAGCTCAGAAAAACTTTCTGCAGCATTGAAGGTTCCCAAGAACACAGTGGCCTCCATCATTCTTAAATGTCAGTTTGGAACCACCAAGACTCTTCCTAGAACTGGCCGCCCGGCCAAAATGAGCAATTGCGGGAGATGGGCCTTGGTTAAGAAGGTGAACAAGAACCCCAAGGTCCTCTGACAGAGATCCAGAGTTCCTCTGTGGAGATGGGAGAAACTTCCAGAATGACAACCATCTCTGCAGCACTCCACCAATCAGGCCTTTATGGTAGTGTGGTCAGACAGAAGCCACTCAGTAAAAAAAGGCACATGACAGCATGCTTGGAGTTTGCCAAAAAGGCACCTAAAGGACTTGCAGACCATGAGAAACAAGATTCTCCGGTCTGGTGAAACCAATGTTGAACTCTTTGGCCTGAATGCCAAGCGTCACGTCTGGAGGAAACCTGGCAACATCCCTAAGGTGAAGCATTGTGGGGCGGCAGGTAGCCTAGTGGTTAGAGCGTTGGAGTAGTAACCGAAAGGTTGCAAGATCGAATCAACGAGTTGAAAAGGTAAAAATCTGTCGTTCTACCCCTGAACAAGGCAGTTAACTTCTCTGGGAGCAGTGCATGAGGTGACCGTTTTGGAGAGCCTGGCGTGCCCAAAGTAAAATGCCTCCCATTTAGGCCCAGAAAATAGGATATGCATATATTTAGTACCATTGGATAGGAAACACTCTGAATTTTCCAAAACCGTTAACCATTTGTCTGTGAGTGAATCAGAACGCATATAACAGGCAAAACCCTGAGGAATCTCTGTCCTGGAAAAAGTGATTTTGACACATTGCTCATTTGGGAACCCCTCCCTATTGAAAATGACCATATATAGGCATATGAATGCAGTACACCTCGCTTCCTTATGATGTCAACAGCCTCGAGACGGTGTTTCCCTCCATTTTGGATGAATTTAGAGCAGAGAAAAACAGCAAACAAAGACCCCTCGTTCTGAGAAAAGTTCCCGTGGCGCGCACACGAGAAGTCACGGAGTGTCTTTAGTAGCCTCGTTATTGATCAGTTTATATTCCTGATTTATAATAGTAAATATACGTAAAAGTGTTCCTAAGGATACATTTAAAACCATGTTTGATTGTTCTTGGACAAGTTTATAGGTATAATTTGAACGAGTTCGCGCCGCGTTTCATGGACTAGTGGAGGCTGTCGTTTCTGATTATAACGCGCGAACCAAATGGAGGATTTATGGATAAAAGACGTTACTTTTTCTAACAAAATAACCATGGATTGTCTTCGTTGGACACTTAGGATGACCTCAGCAGAAGTTCTTCAACAGGTAATTGATTTGTTTTCGCTGTGAAATGTGTTATGTGTGTGCCATGATGGCTACTGGAAAAATATGTGAGGTGCTAGCCTCAAACAATGAAATGTGCTGCTTTCGCCGTAAAGCCTTTTTGAAATCTGACAACACTGTGATATTGCCAAGAAACATAGCTTTTGATGAGTATGGAACACTTGCATATTGGTGGATGTTTAATAATTCCATTTTGGGATTTTGAATTTGGCGCTTTAGATTTTCGCTGGTAGTGTCGGGACGAGCCCGCTAGCGACCCAGCAATCCCTGACTGGTTAACCCACTGTTCCAAGGCCGTCATTGAAAATAAGAATTTGTTCTTAACCGACTTGCCTAGTTAAATGAAGGTAAAATAAAAAATAAAATAAAAAAATTGTGGTGGTGGCATGCTGTGGGGATGTTTTTCAATGGCAGGGACTGGGAGACTCGTCAGGATCGAGGCAAAGATGAACAGAGCAAAGTACAGAGATCCTTGATGAAAACCTGCTCCAGAGCGCTCAGGACCTCAGACTGGGACTAAGGTTCACCTTCCAACAGGACAACGACCCTAAGCACACAGCCAAGACAATGCAGGAGTGGCTTCTGGACAAGTCTCTGAATGTCCTTGAGTGGCCCAGCCAGAGCCCAGACTTGGACCTGTTCAAACATCTCTGGAGAGAAAATTGCTGTGCAACAACACAGAGAGGAATGAGAGAAACTCCCCAAATACAGGTGTGCCAAGCTTGTAGCGTTATAACCAACAAGTCAAGGGTGTCATCGCTGCAAAAGGTGCTTTAACAAAGTACTGAGAAAAGGGTCTGAATATTTTTTTTGAGAAAAAATGTCTAAAAAGCTGTTTTTGCTTGGTCATTATGGGATATTGGTGTGTAGATTGTTCCCTCATCAATTTAATACATTTTAGAATACGGTGGTAATGTAACAAAATGTGGACAAGGGGTCTGAATACTTTCCGAATGCTCATGATATATTCCTGGGTTGGTTTCACATCTTTTGCCTAAACTAAAATGTACTACAGTAACTGTCGGGGCCAGCCACATTGGCGGGTAGTCAGGGCTCCACAGCGCGAGCATTTCACTCCCTTGCTGGGGGCTAGGCACACGTGAAGAGCTGAGTGAAAGATGCATTTTTAAAAGCGCTAAGCACAGGCATAAAAGTTGGTATAATTTACGTGAAACTAAATTCTACTGAAATGAGACGGTCCTTGTGTTTCTTAGCTATTTACATTGTTTTTCTATGTTTGAGTTTCAACTGCTGGGGAAGAAAAGACAATGAGTCTACTAGTCAGATTCAGTCAAAAGGCACAAACAACTTGAGTCGCGTTACCACAGTAACCCCCAAAGGTGGTTTTGCAAGAAATTTAAAATGTTTTTGATTTTGGCACAAATGAAAATGTGGCACTGACTCGCCCATGGATTGATATTTCAGCATTGTCTCAATGAAGAGTTCGATTTCAACTAGCCATGTGCAACACGCATGCGGAAGAGCAATATCTACCATCGTAGTACGGATGAAGTAAAGCTAACTGAAGCTGGTTAGCTTTAAAAAAAAAAAATGAGTAGATCTAGCTTGCTTCGCACGATACACCTCCAGAGACAGTCTGTAAATTAACAAAATAAATAAATTAAGTGTAGGTCCATGATCATTTCTACACAGTTTCAATTTGGTTTTAGTAATTTAAATGTATATTGAGTTCGCCCGCACCCCCCTCAAAAAAAAAGAATTACTCTCAAACCATTGTCAAATATGATCTACTGTCAAATAGATTGGAATAGTATAGGAAATTGTGTGTGCTCTACTCACTCATTCTAACTATCTGCAACATGCAGTTCCAGATACAGCCCTGACATTTGTTAAAGGCAGCCATTCCAATAGTTTCAGAAAAGTAACTCACTTCCTGAGCTCTGTCCTAAAATGTTTTTTTTTAAGTAGTCACTTCCTGAGATCTGTATTCCAAAATATTTTGGAAAAAAGTAGTACTTTTTGGGGATCTGTGTATTCAAACAGTTGTACTCACCTCCAAAGTAAGTACGTTTCCCCAAAAATGGTTTTACTTTCCACAAAGCATATTTAAAACTATAATTATCCCAGGTCTGGAGCAAACTGCTTTCCCTCCTGCGTGTGAATGTCTCACTCTGCCTCAAAAAAACAGCCCGTCAAACACAACACAACTAAAGTGGAGTATGGAGGCCTTGAGTAAGAATGTATGTATAAGCTAATCACATGTTTATGGTGATGCAAAACATACTAGTAATCTCCACATTAACATCTGTAAATAAATGATGTTGCCACATTGGTTTAAAAAATATATATTTCTACTATATTGGCATCTAAAATGAAAATACGAAGCAGAGCTGACTCTTTGGTCCTATAAAAAGCTGCTGTATGTAAACTCAGAAAAAAAAGAAACGTCCTCACTGTCAATTGCGTTAATTTTCAGCAAACTTAACATGTAAATATTGCATGAATATAATATTCAACAACTGAGACAAACAGAAAAGTTCCACAGATATGTGACTAACAGAAATGGAATAATGTGTCCCTAAACAAAGGGGGGGGAGGGTGGTCAAAATCTAAAGTAACAGTCAGTATCTGGTGTGGCCACCAGCTGCATTAAGTACTGCAGTGCATCTCCTCCTCATGGACTGCACCAGATTTGCCAGTTCTTGCTGTGAGATGTTACCCCACTCTTCCACCAAGGCACCTGCAAGTTCCCGGACATTTCTGGGGGGAATGGCCCTAGCCCTCACCCTCCGATCCAACAGGTCCCAGATGTGCTCAATGGGATTGAGATCCGGGCTCTTCGCTGGCCATGGCAGAACACTGACATTCCTGTCTTGCAGGCTGTTCTGTGCGTGATTTCCTGCAGGAAGGGTACCACATGAGGGAGGAGGATGTCCTCCCTGTAACGCACAGCATTGATATTGCTTGCAATGACAACAAGCCCAGTCTGATGATGCTGTGACACACCGTCCCAGACCATGGCAGACCCTCCACCTCCAAATCTATCCCGCTCCAGAGTACAGGCCTAGGTGTAATGCTCATTCCTTCGATGACACGAATCCGATCATCACCCCTGGTGAGACAAAACCGTGACTCGTCAGTGAAGATCACTTTTTGCCAGTCCTGTCTGGTCCAGCGACGGTGGGTTTGTGCCCATAGGCAACGTCGTTGCCAGTGATGTCTGGTAAGGACCTGCCTTACAACAGGCCTACAAGTCCTCAGTCCAGCCTCTCTCAGCCTATTGCAGACAGTCTGACCACTGATGGAGGGATTGTGCGTTCCTGGTGTAACTCAGGCAGTTGTTGTTGCCATCTTGTACCTGTCCCGCAGGTGTGGTGTTCGGATGTACCGATCCTGTGCAGGTGCTGTTACACATGGTCTGCCACTGCGAGGAACGATCAGCTGTCCGTCCTGTCTCCCCTGTAGCTCTGTCTTAGGCGTCTCACAGTACGGACATGGCAATTCATTGTCCTGGCCACATCAGCAGTCCTCATGCCTCCTTACTGCATGCCTAAGGCACGTTCACGCAGATGAGCAGGGACCCTGAGCATCTTTCTTTTGGTGTTTTTCAGAGTCAGTAGAAAGGCCTCTTTAGTGTCCTAAGTTTTCATAACTGTGACCTTAATTGCCTACCATCTGTACGCTGTTGGTGCATGTTCATTAATTGTTTATGGTTCATTGAACAAGCATGGGAAACAGTGTTTAAACCCTTTACAATAAAGATCTGTAAAGTTATTTGGATTTTTACAAATTATCTTTGAAAGACAGGGAAGTGACTTATTTTGCTGAGTTTAGAATATTGTGTGCTATAGCT